>OV788327.1:17879507-19208435 GCA_928718305.1 Tetramorium bicarinatum | reverse complement strand
AGTAGTGCTTTTCGCGCAAGTCTAATAAAAATGATTTTTCTGCACTTTAAAGATTACTATTGATATTCGTAATTTTCTACAACGTACTTGACGGCCATTGATGTGGGAATCAATTTTAATAGTAGATACTACAATTACGGAAATCAATTCCATAAGTAATTAAAGAAGCGGCAATGCAGCGATTTTTCTTTTTTTTTAAATAGCATCGTAATTAAACTGTCGTATAATAATAAGTTTTGAATTATAAATAGATTTTTGAATATTTTATTTCTGATCAATGCTTAAGCTTTATATTCTTCGAAAGAGTATTTCATTAAGCGCACGGCCAAAATCCGACTATGGCTGATCAGATTTGCGGATAGTCCACTTATAGATAATTCAAATGCGAGGCCTCTCGACGAGGACTCTTCCTAGTTTATCCCGAACACAAAGTATACGTCGTTAAAGGGCATTCATAATGGTTGCGTTGAATTCGGTAACCGCAAAATCCTTCTGCGGTATTCATGGTACTTCCCAAGGACGGCTTCCACGATGCCGCGTGGACGGCAGCGAGGAGCCAGGAAAAAATGAAGAATCGTAGGACCGTGAAATCGATTCACGGACCGATCGGGTTTTGCGATTTGCTCGCTTGACCGGCGACACGGTGACATCTGTGCCGATAGAGAACCGATTTTCACGTATTACCGTCGCCGCTGGTCATCGGACGGATCTTTATGGACATTAATGGGATTTCGGGGCGAAAGTGGAGCTGTCCAGCTGTTCCTTCGTGGTACCACGCGAGCGGAGTCATATGTTTTACGATATATGAAGCGTGCATTTTCACAGAAAGCGGGACATTTACGTGTGAAAATAGAATAAATTGTATGCGAGTTGTATAGAAAGAACCAACTGCCGATATTTAGATCTCTGGACTATTATTACAAAATAATATACATATATACGTGTAATATTGTGAGATCATTTCGATGAATAAGTCTCTAGAAGAGCCATAGGATTTTTAAAGAAGACTCTCATTCTTAATTTAACACTGTACAATCAGCTAAAATTGTGTTAAGCTGATTTATTTTGTTTACGTAGAGAATAAGATTATAAAACAAAATTGTATTCCTGTATTTGCATCTTTAAAGTGCAATGTAATTTAAAAGTTTTTTAAAATTACAACACCAAGATTATTCGTATTCTAATATGTTTTGTAAAGGGAAAATTATGCTCATTTTTAACAAAATACGTCGCCGTATATGTCAAATTTCTGTTTCGCCAAAACTCAAGTTTTTTTTTACGTAACATTAGTTTTCGTTGCGTTTTCAGGTACGTACACAGGGTATCGCTGGATCGCTACGCATTCCACATGGATGTTCTTGAATCGCGGATTATGCGTCCGTGCGGGAGACAGCGGGGCACCCGGAGGAACCAAGGGTGCCAGGCTTGTCGCATTGTCCCGTGCGAGATGGCAATTTGTATGCTTTTGTACGGGAACTAAGAGGACACGCCAGCTACGCTATCTGATGAGTGAGAAACTTTTCCCCGCTGACTACTACCGACTTGCATTTGCGCAATAGTAAGTATCAGTTTAAGAACATTTATAAGAAAAGAAATCTTACGAAAGCTAGTTTTCGATAGTTGAAGCTATAATTCGAGTTTCGCTAAATATACATTTCTGCTAAAATTTAAATTGAAATTTCTGTTTAAATTTAAAGGTTCGCTTAATTCTAAAGGCGAGTTTTATTGATGTTTATTGTATCACTAAAAAACGAAATATTTGCTAACATATTACATTAATGAAAAAAAAGTGGCAAGTCATTAACATGTGTCTTTTATTTCAATCAATTTTCGCTCAGGAAGAATTGATCTCGAGGCTCGCTTTTTAAATATTTTATCATTTAGATTACATAGAATTATTAATATAAAAATAACTTAAATATTAATATATAAATATAATATGTTTCAATTGTTAAAAGAATATTCGCAAACAACTTAGCACATCGACAATTGAAGTTGGCAGTTGGCGCGGCAGAATACTCAATAAACGTATCTGTTCGCGGCTCAACGGAAGTCGTAGGAAGGAAGGGTCGAAAGAGAGTCTCTTTTAGAGAGGCCCTTTCTCGGGGAGCAACTCGATCCACCCACCTTTCAACCCTTTTTTTCCCTTCATTGAATAAAGTAAATACTTTCATCTATGCAGCTCGAGCATCGCTTGGTGGAGACGTTTGAACGGCAAACAGCGATCCATCGATTGTAGCATAGGTATTGAAACTTTCTTTCTGCGGGGTTCAGGTATCCGATATCTTTCGATTTTTATCCTTCGTCCTCGCGCATCTACATGAAAATTCACGCCTCCGCAAATCGCACGTCACGCGATTCCCTTCGCAGCTCTCACGCTACATTGTCCTGTCAAGTATTCGTCGTCGATTAATTCTAAAAAATAAACGAACAGGAAAATTAAAATTTATTATTTTATACGAATTTATACTTGTGTTTTAATTGTTTTTATTAACTTCGTGAAATTGTTTTTATTGTAATGTGAGCTTGATTAAGTTTCTGGTAATTCGATATACCTGCGTTGAAGATCGATTTCTACAAGCTAATGCATATTTGCTTTCACTGTAATTTAGGGGTGTCACTTGTATTTAATTAGACAAATTATTTGCGCGCAAAACAGATCAGAGTTTTTGGAGAACAAATAAATTGGCAAATCGTTTCGGGACAACATTGATATCCGGCGCATACACGTCGCTAATATATATGAAATAATTAATGTCCGCAGTGTGTTATTTTCGCGATACGCGCATTCATGGCAGTTATAAATATGAAAAGTAATGCTCTCGTTGACATAAACACAACAGCATATTCGTGTTGATCGATCGATTCGACGTGTGTTCAGTTGAAAGTAAGAGTATCCACGCGAGTCGAGAGAGAAAATACGGCTTCGAGAAGAGGAGAAAGATTCCTTTTCTCGTTGGTCCACTTTTTCGCGTCATCGAGAGTGAGGAAACGTATTCGAAACGGGTTAGCGAACAATTGGAGAAAACTATAAATCTAACGAGTCGTATTGGATTGATACATCATCAAGAAAGCAAGAAGCTACAATTCTTCTGCAGAAACATAGAATGCAATACGAATACATTAACGTTTTAATAAATACACTATATAATATAATAGATGCAAAATATTAAAATTTTTGTTTAAAATACAGTTCGAATTTTATTATTAGTGAGATATTAGTACGTTATATACATATATACATATGCGTATATAGTATATCTTTAAAGCATTTCTTTATCTTATCTCATAATAGCGAGCAACCCTCTAAAATTGACCGCGCTAAGATCCTATCGTTTAATCGTCCCTCTCGATCTCGAGGAAAGCAGTCTGCGGAGAACGAGAAGGCGTATAGTGAGCAATTAAAAAATTATCGCGTCTGTAATGCACGGCAAATAACCGTGAAGATGCTTGAAGATATCAAAAATTATTAGGCGGCTGCATCGCGCGCCTACCATTATGCTGCGACAGCAATTTTAGCAATCGAAACGCGGCGAATAATAAAAAATCTCCTTATTGATAATTAAAAAAAATGTTAATGTAATACATTTTCTACACGCAAATCGTATAGAATTAATGAACGTTCCGATTTTCTTTGAGGTAATATGAATCATTAGATCCTTTCTGGTGATGCATAGCACCCTATACGTCAAAAAATACGGAAAAAAAGAAAACAATTAACGAGAACTCTCGTTCGCCAGTATTTACATGGTACACGTTTTTAGATCTTACAAAAAAAAGATGAACGATGGTTGATGATGATAGATTGAAGGAACTATTACGTAGAACGCGGAAAGGCTTCCTAACTACCCCCGTGATGAGATTTTCTTTTCTTAGGGTGGATACTATCTCATTAAGGGGAATCTTTTCCATTTGCCTTCTTTCGTGAGAAATTTTGAAAAATAACGTTGTCAAGTAAAAAAAAAGTCTATTACAATATATTATGGAATGCCGAATTATTTAGTTTTACGAATAACAATGCGAAAAGATTTGTTTTAAAGTAAAAGCACGAAACAAAAACACACAAAATATGATAAATTTTTTAAAATTTACTAAAAGTTAAATGTGAATAAAATTTCTAATATCTTTATTTGCATTCATTTTTTGAAATTCTGCTTTGAAACAAAAGAACATTGGTTACATTAGTAACTAAATGAGATTATGTACTTGATTGTTTACTTTACAAGATAGAAAGAACATCGTTCATTAGCAATGAATAGTCGCCAATATAGAAAAATATTGGTTCCAAAGAGGAAAGATGCTCTCGATGACGAAATCCAAAATCGAGATGCAACGCGACGCATCTCGCATAAAACTCCCAAGGATTCGCGAAGCTCTCGGATCAACGCCACTCTGAAAAAAAGATTCACAGGAACGAGAGAGCCGATCGATAACGCCCGTGCCTCTTTTCCTCCTTTTGCCCCCCCTCTTCTCTCGTTCTCTCTTTCTCTACCGTCCGCCGAAAATTACGAGGGTCCGACTCGCTCTGGTTGCGTCAATGACCAAAGTTGGCCGGCCCGGGCCCGACGCGGTTCTCGAGCAGCCCGCGCCGGAGGCTGCCACGTTCGTATTTATATAAGTGATTTTTTATTCATGCAGCTTTTTGTTCGAGAGTCCGTGAGAGAGGGTATCCCGTGCTAGCCGATCGGCGTTACCCACCCTCTCGGTCTCTCTGCCCCCCCGACGCTGCCGTCCGCCGTCCATCGTCTCCGTCGGCGGAGACTCGCACGTGGAGGTGCACGCGCGCTCGCGCGCGT
Source organism: Tetramorium bicarinatum (assembly GCA_928718305.1). Classification (NCBI taxonomy): domain Eukaryota; kingdom Metazoa; phylum Arthropoda; class Insecta; order Hymenoptera; family Formicidae; genus Tetramorium; species Tetramorium bicarinatum. The sequence continues at coordinate 19,203,639 of OV788327.1, read as the reverse complement.
GTGTGTGAGGGGGCACCTGTAGTTTTTCATATACACCTGCTCCATCGGCTTGAGTGTCTTTCTGGTATAGTTTCGGCGTTTCTTCTCGCCGTGGGGATACATTCGGCGAGGAAGAAGTCGGTTATGGGACGCGTGCCCGGTGCAAGCTGATTGGCCGATCCGTTAAGAGAATACCAGCCGCGCACGCCCTGATGAAATATTTTCGCCAGCTCTCCGCTCTTCCTCTCCTTTTGTTTCTCCGCTCTCCCGCTTTTTCCTTCCTCCCCCTCGCATTGATGGATTGTAATGTCCGTCGATACTTCCGTTCGACTGCCGCCTCTACCCGCTGGATAATCATATACACGTTACAGAGGGAGTATTTGCGCGCGAAGCCCTCTTCGGTCGGAATCTAACAAAATAAGATAGTCTAGAGAAATTTCTCGGAAACGCGCAGAAATCGTGGGACTGATTATATATTTCATCGATCATCAAGTGTAGCCGCGCCGATAATCACGGTACAATTTTATCCTATTTATTTTTACTATTTACCTTAGTGGATTCTATTATTGCGAATGTAGCAGTTATACGTTTCAGTTGGATGTCGATTTCTGACATTTGCTTTGCTCCAGATCTTTTTCAGCTTTCCTTTTTTCCGCGTTTCATCGAGGATTATATAATAGAACAAAGTTGTTCTTAAAATATTTTTCAAGAGAGATTAATGAAACTTGCATTAATATTTTGTATTATTTGGTATCTTTATATGAAATATAATTATTTATTTTTATAGTGATTCAAAACTAGTTTTATCATCCATCTTACAAGATACAGATCAATATCTATGTTGTTGTTAGTAACTGTCCGCTCATTGATGGCATGGCTACATGTCCTTCGCGGCGAAAGGGTTAAGAGTGGAGACAGTACTCGGTGCTTCTCGTAAAATGTTGCCTCTCTTTTTTAAATTTAAGCCACGTACGGTTAGCACGTTGCGAAACAACCGGCTGTTGCATAAAACGTACCGTAATCGTACGTTATTTTATCACACGGTATGATTTCTGCGGTTCTGCTCCGATTGGGTTTATTTGAATTTAATTAATGTGAAAATATGAACGCTCTACAAGGCAGCGGAATGAATCGAATAAATGAAACGGGAGCGAGTAAATTATCGAAAATATCATAGCGAATCGCACATACTGGCGATAAGAACTGACGAGATGCAATAAGAGACCGTCAATGATCGATCACATGTTTATCGAGCTTGAAATTAACGAGGCCTCGCGGGAAATTGAATGGTAGAAATTTCAGGAAGCTTTTAAAGAAAGACCGTGTAAATGTTAAATATACAAAAGTTAAGAGAGTGAGATAATCCGTTAAATTTAAATCGATTCCTGGAAACGCGTTATGTAAATTCCAACAAGTACAACATGCAACAGGTTGTAATATATTTTATCACATCTCATTTTTTATTGATATCAGGTTTTTCGTCGTGCACGTAGTGCACTTTAGATATTTGGCCGCGGACAACCAACCTGATTTTTTTTAGCATACATCACGTAATTTACCAACAAGTCTGCTTGCTATTTATATTACGTAATTGCGCCAGAATCAATAATGAAGATACGAGTTCAAAAAAGTATTCATCCTTAAATGTATCATTATAATGAATATGTCGTTTTACACACTGATTTTGATAGTTGGAAGTAAAGTCTTATTACATTCTTGCGTCATTATCTTTGTCTTATCGCGTATTACCATGTAGGTGACAAGAGAAATAACGATTTAAAAAGAATTAATTATTCAACATAACGTTACTTGAGTTACACTACACTATACTAATTTTAACTCGTTTTGTGAGTTTCCCCAATGAGTTATCCCAATTTGATCTTAGCTTTAATGAAGTTCTTTCCCTTTTCCTCTTTCTTTCCCTTTCTCTCGCTCGCTTCCTTTTATGTTATCTACCAAGCCTTGTTAAACTCGAGCCGCAGGGAAAGTCGAAATAAGTTAGAGAGTTAGAGAATCCTTTTCGGAGTAAGAGCCATTCCTTGTAGACGTTTCTTGGATTAATGTCCGACAACAGACGCGTATCTATAGACAAGATCGATGGTAGGTACCTTGCAAAAGCAGTCTCTCGCTGATCTAACACTCTGCGACACTTTCGAACTCGTTGCCCTCGACTTTAACAAGGTAGATCCTCGTCGATAACGCAGCTGGTGCAAAGAAGACGAAGTTCTGCGCCGCAAATTCCACGGGATATGTTCCAAGGTGTTTTGCGTGCCTCACAATGGAGCGAAGCAGCTTCATGCTGCGCAATTCCACAAACTTTAGGTTCAAACTTCGCGTCGAACATGGTTTCTGGTGGTGTTCGCGATTACTTGTTTTTTTTCGTCTCGGGAGATATCTTTCGCCGTTTTGCTAGGACTTTATAAAAAATAATTACAGCTTTTGTAAGGAATAATTATTCCTTGCAAGCGAATTTTACTAAGGTATGTTTGTTGTTAATTCAGGACGCTGGAAAAAGAGTTTGTATGCAAACCGGTTCTGTTTATAAAAAAAAAGAATGCTTAAAATTAATCAAAAATTTAAATCTATATTTTATTTGGAGTACCTGGAAGAAACAACAAATCTATTAATTTATAATTAATTACTATAATCATAGCAAATATTTGTAAGGTAACATAAAATTTCTTTTTTGTTTATTATCTCCTTTTATAATTATCTTAATTATTTTCTTTTTACTACAAATACTTGTAATTCTCATAAATTGCCAGTGAAAATAATAAATAATTATACTTTAAGTTTTTTTTCTCTCTTTCAGTTTTTATATTTCTATAATAAAATTTTTGCAATATAAGTCTATTTTATATAATTTTTTTTTCAAACATTCACATTTTATTCACATTTTAAAGTTTATTTATGTCAAATTTAATGTTAATACATATAAATGCAATTAATACATAGTTGAATACCTACAACACTTTCTTTCCCACATATGTCTCGGTATATCTTGCTGCACCTCGCCTCGCTAATCTTGGGCAGTGCTCGTGAATGAAGATCAGTAGCGTAGACAGCCTGACCATCGTTTTCCCACGAAAGCGTCTTCCTCTTTCTCTCTCTCTGTCCCCGGCGGGGAGGAGTTGTCGGTGAATACACCGTCGCGGGGGAGAGCCAGGACCATTCGTCCTTCCGTCCTGAATGGGTAGGATAAGCGAAGTGAGTCTCCGCGAAGAGCCGCTCAACTCCGCGGGTGAATTTATCAATGTCTGGATACGAATCAGTGAGGCTTCATTTACAAGACAAAGCTTACGCCATGCGCGGCCGCTGCCGGGAAGACTCCAAGAAAGACAATCTCCTTGAAGGAAGAGTAGACGAATGCGTGTGTGAGTTCATAGGCGTCGATTTCCTTTAGACCAGGCTACCGTGAATCGTAAGCAAACAAACGTCTTTCTCTTACTGCGTATTATCGACTTTAGAAAATTAATAGTTAGGAATGAAAAAGTAGAAATCAGAGTTAGAAATTCAGTTACTCGAGTTAATTGAAAAGAAAACAGAAATTTAGAAATTAGAGATTTAGACATCGAATATTCAACATGCCTATGTAAAGCGAAAGAAAGTTCAAAATCTCTTTTTTAAATAAAATGTGATTCACAATATTTGTTACGTCGTGAAGAAGAATTGTATAACGGCTTCGGCCGGCGCTTATGCCACGCGCAGGAGTCGGATGATAATCAGGAGACTTCTTCGATCTTCCTCTCAGGTCGGGTCCACCCACGCCGAGAACTTAATTCGCTCGATTGGATGCACTGATTTAATCGCGGACACTCAAGTAGAACGGGATAAGAATAGAGAGAGAGAAAGAGAGAGAGAGAAAGAAGGTAGGAGGGAAAAGATTTGGTATCCAAGACAATCGCGAATCCATCGGCGTCTTAATTAGTAACTCGAGATACGGGAGTCCTCGCGATCAAAGCGATTTCTCCCTACTTGTTTGTCTTCGAGAGATAAACCTTTTTTTTCGACGCAACATCAAAGAGATACGCGTAATTTTAAATACATTTCCTTAGCCAGAATTTATAGTTCTTTCACTTGTAACTAAGATCCAATTTTAAGCCGAATTGAACATTCAGAGTTTGTGCGATTACTTTAAAATCTTTATTATGTATAGGGAGTGAAAAGTGTCGCTATTTATAGGTAATTAGTCAGGAGAGGTAGCTGTCAATAATACCGGTATAATTTAACTTTCACGCATGGGCGTGAGATAAAGCAACATAAGGACGTTAATTGCCTCATTAAGGCACGCAAAGTACCACGGGAGATCTCTGCCATGGTAATGCCTGATTTACAATTCACATGGCTGATAAAGTCCAATATCACGAATTTATTCCAATATGTAGTCATACTCAATTCGTGACATCTATGCAACGCCGTCAATCCGGTTGCTGAGAACTAGGGGCAGCAGATGTGACGTATAACATGCGTTATACGATATATGTATCATACATATATTTGAAGATTGTAACGATGTTAGTAGAGTACTTAAAATTTTATAAAATTTATGAGTGCATAAAATAAAATATCATCAACGATATCGTTGGATAATATAATATTTTATTTGAATGAGATTAGAAGCATTTATAGTGCACTCAAGTGTTCATAATGAAAAGATTTTTGACGATAAAGAAAGAAAGGGAACAATATAGAAACAAATATTTGTTCAGATAATAGCCCGTAATTTTCAGGACACAATAAATATAGCTTAGCAATCTAGACATTTTCCAAAATTCATTTCAGCTCTGAAAAGACGGGTAAGAGTTTGATTGGTTTGGCTCTTTTCTATCCCGAAAACATGAGATTGGTGCTGATGAACCGAGAAATCTCGCGAAATGGGAAAGGAGCTCTAATTTCTCGTAGGGGTGTGGCGAGGAATCGTTAAGGGAGCTTATTGGGACTGTCGGGTGAACGATGAAGAAAACAGAACGAAGAAAAGAAGCGATTGGGAGTTTCGAATACTCCCGAAAATCGAGAGCACCCCGATGCATTCAGATGCCGGAAGAAGGGTGCGGTACTAATATTCCGAGGATGCACTAAAAATCTTTGATTTGAAAAATGGTCAGTCCCTCTTCCTTTAATACTGCAACCGGTCTTAATGGCTGTTCTCTCTCTTTCTATACTTCTATGTTCTCATTTTTCCCAAAGCGATCTTTTTATATAGAATTAGAATTAAATTAAAAATAAAAAAACAGGACATTTAAAGTATAAAAAAACCAGGATATTTATGCATTTATATTTTTCTTATCAAATTTATAATATTATGCAGTTCATAAAATTGAAATATTTAATAGTCACATGCAATAGTTAATACAAAGCTTAAAAAAGAAAAACAAAGATATCCCTCTCACGATTCTTCGAAGCAAGGTAACATTGTACTGGCTATAAATCATTACGCACGCCATTCCGTAAATTCAGAGTGCACATTATCTTGTCCAGCCTCGATATTTCCAGTAGCACCTGGCTACTCGTTTGACCGAAAGTCCCAACGACTTCACAGAGAAGTCATTCAACAGTCAAGGCACGCGTCGTCAGGTCGAGACCGCCGCAAACGTACAACTCAATCACTGTATTCAGTGCCGGGCAGAATGACCGGCACGACGTACGATCGGGAAATTAATATTTTCCCCCGATTCTTTTGCGCGGCGATACTTCCGCACAATGCTTCGCAAGCACGTCCACGGTGACCGGGCAAAAATTCGAGGCAGGTTGTATACAGCTCGACGAACCGCTTGCTGGAAAATCCCCCGGGATTATTAGCTATTAAACCTAGATTACCGCTCGCGCCCGGACGGCTCTAATCTTGATTTAATCCGGCTTTGTGGAGCGAACGGCATTACAATGTTTGTCGGACGCTAACGAAGTCTAAGCTCGAATTAAGATGCGCCCGAGGCCTTTGCCCGCCGCTTCGTTGCTCGTCATTGCTGTGACTCCTTTTCCGCCATTTCGCGGTTTCGAATGCCACTCTGTGGGATTTCGAGTTAATTTGACATCGTTTGCGTGAGGGATTTGTAACGTGCCGATTGTCGCTTTTGCGCGTGCCGCGGATTGGACATTAAACGATGGATCTAACACAGCGATTTTGATGCACAAATGTGCATAGGCGACGTTGCCTTCAAATTTTTTTAAACCATGCTTCTCAAAACATTTATTTATCTAATTTTTACTAAGAAAAATCAATAACAACACGATTAAAATTTTAATACTATACACTGAAATTATATATTAAAGTTTTAATCTGTCTTTTTAGAATCTCGCACATGTTTATCCTTAATATTTAATTTTTTAATAAAAGTTATATTTTTTTTATGATAATCTCTCAATACAAAAGTGTGATGTTGCATTTGATGAACATTTTGCACGATTAAGAAGATGAAATAAATCTTGTTATAGATCTAATATAAACTTCAGCATTAGGGAGGAGCAATAATTTTAAAAACGTTGTTGTATGTACCTAGAGCCAGCGAATTGTGCAGCTGATAAATAATTCATTCTCTTAACGATGAATTAATTACTCATAATAATTACCCACGGTAATTACTACGGACTGCTGTCGTTAAAGCTGTATTTACACAACGTAATACCTTTCATTATTTTACGCAACTAGAGGCGGGCGAGCGAGCGAACGGGAACGGAGCGGCGAGAGAAAAAAAAGGAGTAAAGGACAAAATTCCTCGAGGGTGGAACGAGCACGAATTCCCGAGAGCCATCGTCCGATGCACCTGTACCCTGCACGGTTAGGTTCTGCATTGCCCGCCTCTGTTGCACGTCAGTCCTCTCCCCCTCTCGCCCCCTCCCTTAGCTCTCTTTCTCTCTTTCCCGTCCTCTCCTGCGCTCCCCGTCTTATATCAGGTTCTTCTTCTTCTTCGTTCGTCTTGCCTCTTCCGCTCTCTCCCGCGCCACGAAATCGCTCGACGAACCTTCGGACGCCAAGAAGGAAGGACGATGAGGAGGAAGAAGCACGTTCTTACCAAAGGAGACGCGTGCCTGTCGTGCGCTTCTTTTCCCCACTCTTCTTCGCTCTCTCGACAGAGCTCCACGCAACCGAAAAAGATCACGTACACCCGGCAGAAATGCATTCTCGGTTCTCGATACGCATAGGTGATAAGGACGTTACTTTGTTAGAGTGTTGCGGTCGGACGCGAGACCGGTTTGTGACTTTGACTCTCTTCGCATCGGGGAGTATCGATTAAGTTTTAACTGGTTATTAGAGTAAAAGAACACTTTGATATTTGTGCGTTTCAGCCGAGATAACGTAACGCGGCACGTAAATTAGCGATTTTGTTATATTACTTTGCCCTGCCCGTACGCCTGGTTTCGCTCGAAAACAAACTCGCCGTGAAAAAGGGATTGAGCGATAGCAGCACAATGTCAACCTGTATAATAACTCCGCGCAAATACGGAGAGAATATCGGACATACGTATTTGCCCAGTAGCGAAACAGATTGCCGTGGCCTTACGACGTATGGAAGCTTACATTTACATTTTCATTTGCTTTAGAAATGTAATCAGCCGCGCGGCTCGCGCAACAACTTGTAACTTCAGAGTTGGAGTCCCATCTCGGGGAACTCTATTAGTATTAGACGTCGACTGATACTCGGCAATTGTACCGTAGCCCTGGGTTATTCTGTAGATGATGAAATGTTACTTATAGTGAGCTCCGTGATAAATCAGATCCACCGTCATGATCAAATAGTCTATTTGTATCTCTATACGATGATGAGCAGTTACGTCTCAAATACTCGTAACGGATGCTGTTGTCCAAATTCACGTTACGAGTCGCAGTAACATGACAAAGTTACGGTATACCGATGGTGGCCACCTTCCGAGAAATCTCAACTTCGGCGAGCAGAATGCAGGGCCCGGCCGAATCGAACTCGAATGAAGAGTGTTTGCAAGCAAAAGGGTAAGAGACGGCAAATAAACGAGGAACAGGCGGAGGCCGGAGATGGAAGAAGGAAGAGGAAGAGGAAAGAGAGGAATTGCGAGGTGCGCGCCGTCAGTTTGGTTCTCCCTGCAGCAGGTTGGCAGCGACTAAATGATTTACCAAACAATAAATCCTCGCGAAGATACGATCGGACGCGGCGCGGACCGAGGCCTGGGAACGAGGGAACTGCTCACTTCGCCCATTGCGGGCGCAAGCAACGACTCTTCGGCTCGTTTCTCGATTTCTTTGCCTCGCGATGATTACCTTCGACGCTGCCTGCCGCGACCTGCGCCACCAGCTTTGAAGGTGAGATTTGTTCTTTCGAGGGAGAGCAAGTTTATTTGGCTTTAATTCCAAATACTTTATCGAAAGCAACACTTTTGCAAAAGTATGTCGATATTTTTTTATTGACGTTTTAATTGTTTATATTCTTTTCATTCCTTTGGCTTATTCTTCACCCAAAAAAAGTATTTTACATTCAAAGTGATTTTTCCTATAATCTCATATTCTAAGCTTACTGTTTTACAGCAAACGTATTCCTCTTTCAGTAAAGTAAAAAATACTTTTTCCTCTCTTAAATACTCTTGTTTATACTTATCTTTCTTTTGATTTCAGAGGAATCCTCTTGAGGTCAATGTAAGAGTAAAATTCTCTAAGATTTAGAGGATTCCACGTATATAAAAATTATTTTTTTTTGGGTGTTAAAAGAAATCAAGGCGAAAGAAATACGTGCGGCATAAATGATATAAATAGCGAAATAACTGTGTCTTCAATTGATCGGGGAATTGCAGCAAGTAAGATGTAACATAAGAGAATGATTCACGTACGGCAAAATCGTGTTTAGCGATTGTGATTTGTTATAACGAATACACGGCATTTCCGCGACTGCAGGAAATGAAGAAGCGATAGGAGATAGAAGAAAGACGAATATGGTAGATATGCTATTCTAAATGGGCGAGCTATGCAGGGAATATATATTGACGCTGCACTTACCGAAGATCCCCCGGCTTGAACTTCTTCTCGTTCGACTAGAACTCTCCGAGGCACTAAATCAAGTTCTCGTCGTTTCTCGTATATTCTTGGAAGTCGCTTGCGCGGGCTATTTCAATGCACGGCAAGGTGATTAAAGCGCGGACAGCCAGAAACATTGAATGAAAAATGAAGCACAGTGTCGTAATTGCATTGAAAGGTATCGATAAGGGTTTAATTCAAAGGTAAAACATTGATTTTCGAACGTTATTATTTTTATTGCTTACAAATTATTATGTAATGCATTATCACAAACATTTAGCATGTAACATGAAACATAGTAATGTAGAATGTTGCATAATTAACAACATTCGATACGCTTATATTGGGCATATTAAAATTGGAAAATTATAATAATATTCTTACACACAAAATTTGATCGAATGTTGATTTTTTTCTCAAAAGAGACTACAATACTTTAACGGATTTCTGGAGCGTGGTACGCGCGGGACATGTTTTACTTGCCTCGCGCATAATGCACGAGGGACCTTACTCGACGCCGCGCAGCGCGGGTTTATTCGCCGATAGGAGATGCACCGGCGCGGCGTGCCGTAACATCGCATCGCATCGTATCGCATCGCGCGCCGCGCCGCGCCGGCTAAAACCCGCGCGGCTACTTTGCACATTGTAGGGCGCAGGTACAATTCTCGCAGGGTTCATTTCTCCCGTCCGCGTCGACCGGAGGCGTCGGCCCTTCCTCGTAGCTTCTCGTGCGTTTCTGCCTTGGCTCCCACCTCCTTTTTGGTCCTTCCTTCACCGTCCCGCGTGCCCATTGTTCCTCTTCTCCACGGCCTCCTGCCAGTCCACCCCCACCTTCCCCATTCATCCGGACACCGTCGGGCATCTCGCTCCCATTTCGTTTTACGTCTTTGTACATAATGCTCTTTGTACCGTCTGCCTGCTCCAGCGGCAGTGGCAGCAACGGCAGCGGCAGCGCCGGTGCACCGGGCGGCGTACTCCACCCCGCACTTCGCTCCCTCGCCCCGCGCTCTTTCACCTTCTTCTCGGGAAAGGTGGACCCTGCGTTCGTCGACCTCGCACGATCATATGAGTGCACGTGGGTGGCACAGATCCGCGTGGTAATTCGTACAATCGACTGGACGATGGTATTTGTACGAATATAATGGAAACAATAGTAACAATATTTTATTTTGTTCTTATGAAAATATATTTTTCACAAAATGCGAGGAAAGATATGACAAAATAATAGAAAAGATACGCGTAAACGAGAGGTAAATAAAAATAAGAGGAAAGAAAAATATTGTATTAAATACATATTCAAAGCAAATTAATTATTTAATTCAGCAAATATATTACCAAATCTCTTTAATTGAATTATTTATTAAAGTTCAAATTCAATGATCTCGTGAGTTTCATAAACAAGACGATTCAATTAAAAAATATTTTTTTAAAGCTTTTCGCTATGCTCTCGCATGAATGGACAAATATTGATCGAAATTATGATAGAGTTAATAAAAAAAAAAATCCTACGTCATTGAAAAAGATGCTCATTAAGATACTTTAGATTGTGAAAAGTTAGAATTTCAATATCGTGAGGTCATCCTAATATGTGGATAATCGGTTTAGCGATTAAGGGAGTTATCAAGCTAATGATAGAATAACTGGTTCTAACGTGCCGCAAATTGCACGTAATAGGACGCATATAAATTGAATGCCTGTAATATCTATAATAACGGATGCCGTGATTAAGATATAATTACCCGCGTAGCGGACTTGGTGAATATATTCTGCTCTTTAATACGCTTTATCCCGCGCGTAATATATATGTAATCCGACAGCTGACCATTGACCATTATCAAATTCGTACGCTTTTGTTACATAGTATACAATCGATAGGGATACCCGTGACGTTCTTTTCACCTTATGCAAATAATCCATCTCGAGATTATCGTCAGGATCAGATTCGCGACACTCACCCACTTCTTTCTTTTTATTAGGATCGACTCTTTACACTTGGCATTATGATCGGCTCTCATTAGCTTCAGCTCGCATGCAGCTCGCCAAAGGTAATTCGGTCGGAAGGATAGGATATCGGACAGGTATCCTACGCGTCGCGTCGCGTCGCACGGAATGCGACACGCGAATTGTGATGGTGCGAAACGTACGCGAACGAGAGCCGGGCGACGAGGAGAGAAACAGATAGGATCGTCGTACATGAGCGCAGCGAGAGAACGAAAGCGAGGGAACGAGGCGAAGAAATAATTGTCTCTCGGGTCGTGTTATTCGGCGCACGACCCAGTGGATAAGCGTATCCGGCCGACCGAAGTAACGGCATGCGGTCGATCGGATAAGGGCTTATGCAAATTATGCTTCTAGGTGCTGCGGATTAACTCAGCGTGTAAATTTGACTCGCGTGCTGGGTTATCGATACCTCGACGAGCGTGGTGCTCTTAATAAAACAAGGCGCCCGGGCCCGTTGTCGCTCGGAAGCAGTCTAATCATTTCGTAACACATACGATATTCAATCGAATACCTTCTCTCGATTAGAAAGTCTTTATTGATTTGGTTATATACAGAATGTTATTAAAATATTTTGTTGCACTTGAGGACCGAGTTTTTTAAAGCAAGGAAAAAAGTTAATGTTTGCAAATGTCTCATTTTCAAATGGTGATTGATACACTGTAAACGCCTTTGGGTTGTCACTACTCCTACTCAATATTCGGTTAATTTGATTAAAACAATGAGATAAAATTAGCGATATATTGAGTAATGTTGTCAATTTATCTAATTTAACTTCCACGTTAGTCAAAATTTTACCTTCCTTTTAGTCAAAATTAATGAAATATTGAGTAGGAGTAGTGGCGACCTATGGAATAGTTAAAAATGACTCAAATTGAGTATAATTTGACACTACAAATTTAACAGTATAAATGAATGATATTTGATTGATTTTTCATTTTGTTTTAAAGTAAACAAATTTTTAAGTATTTTAATAGGATTCTAAATATATTTGAAAAAAATATATGTATTAAATTCTCTTTTGCAGTATAATGACAATATAAGTTTTTGTCGAATAGCGTATAGTATTTACAGATTTCTTCGATTCAAAGTCCGCCAAAGTTCCATTCCGATGATACTCTTCTATTCGGAAATAAAGGCTCGCTTTTACCTCGTGTTACGAAACACTGAAAATGGATTTAAGTTATAACTATGTATTGGTCAAGCCTTAGAGCGAGTTTTTGCCGAAATGACATAGTATTTCGCCGTGTTCTTCTCAATCATGGGTTTGGTGGCACTATAATTAGAGAATTAATTTGGCTCCACGGGATTTTGAGCTCTTTCCAAGGGACGTATCGCGGCGCCGAAAGGATTCGGCATTTCTACGTAAACATTGTTCTCCTCTCATCACCGCTGGGCTATTCGTTTTCGAAAACGCGTTCTCTACACGTATCATTCGCATAATTATACGCACGAATTGCCTACCATTTTATTTCTCGCGTCTCATTTACGGACACGTAATTTGCTCCGAGTGTAGCCTTTGTAGATTCACCGATTTCTTCTTGTGCGAGAAAACAAAGGTGCCGTAAGACTGGAAGTGGAAAGTGCGTGCTGGAAAACGGAATCAAGAGAATCGGGGGGGAAAAAAAAAGTGCACTTTGAGAGAGTTATGTAACGAGAGAAAAGGATGTGAGTGTAAAGGGGATCGCGTGATTGTCGGACGCGAAGCGAACGTATCATGATCGCTGCAAATAAATTATCAAATGCTTTTTATAAAAATGAAAAAAGTATAAAGGCGTGAAGAAACGATAACTCTCTATCCGCGTATCACGGTTGTATATCACATAAATTACACCGGTACTATAAGTCAGAGTTATTACGATCTATACAACGTGATGTAATTGAATTTCATGTTAGCTCATCCGCGCACTCGCGGATAACGATTGGTTTTATGTGTTTGTCACGTTGATTTATCATTCCTGTGCATGTTAATTGTAACATTCAGGATATAGAGTAGTAGTCGGATAATCAACAAGTGTGATTTGCCTACATATCACTCTCAATGATCCTTCAATTATGGAGCACGTCGCTTTTGATTCTCGGAATTCGGCGTGTTTGCTGCGCTTCGAGCATAATTCAGCAAAATGTTGGGGAGTTTAGGCTGCCAGACCGCTTTGCGGATCGGTTGGTTTTGCGAAACAGAGAGGACGAAGGAGAAGGGGGGAGGGGATAAATGCGAAAATCGAGCGTGGAGTCAGTACGCGCGCCGACCGCAAAGAAGTGAACGAAATTGAAGCTGCCGGAGGAAGAGAAAGGAAGGAGATGGGCAAGATCTCGAGAGAGCTGGGTATTCTTATGCTCTCTACGCGGGCATCGGTAATTGCCGGGTCGTTGAAATCGCGTGCGAGCGACGATCAAGACTGGACAAGGAGACGCGAGAAGGAGTGTAAGAATGTGCGGTGCACGTGCCTTTATTTATTTTGCATAATTAGCGCTGCATTGCCGAGGGTACCGCCGGCAGGTTTTACAGCCGGACTTATTTCTTTCCCCCTTTTTTCGGGACCCGCCGCGGCGCGAATCCTTATTATTTGGCGAAATCTCTCCCGCTTTGCGTGAATTAATTAGACTGCGCTTTTAACCGCGCGTAATCGTCGCGCTAAGCCGCCGAGAAGCTTTTTAACGAGAAAGTTTTGAGATTAACTCTAGATTAAAACTCTAGATTAAAACGATTATTGTTAATTATTTATTTATATACTTCTAATTCTTACATAGAGTTGGATGGTAGCTTAATGGAATCTTCATACAAGAATATACATTTAAAGAAATATTATTTTCTGAGATAAAATATAACAATTTTGTGTAATGTTTCTATTTAATATTTAATTTATTTATATAAAAGAGAAATTTCGATATTGTAATATTTATACGGATTTTTCGAAAGAAGTAATATTGTCAAAACCGACAATAAATATTTGTAATTTCTAATTCGTAAATTCTGGTTTCTTTGTTTCGAGTATTTATTGTCTCGCGATTTTGTTTCGCAATTTAGCATCATTTGCTACGTACATACATTCTCTACTCGTAACACGACGTCACATTTTTCGTCATTACAACGTTCGTGTGAGTGTGCGGGCATATTTAAGATGTAATATATTTACCGAAAGAAGTCAATTCTCTCTTTCTTCGTTACCTTTGCAATTTCCGTAATTGCCCACACCCATTTCAGGTAGCGCGTTGATGTCCCATCGCAAAGTAGAGCGTTCCATTTTCAAAGGAGTTAAAGGTATGATTTGCAAGTAGTTGGTAACACACATGTTAATGCAAACCAATCTCACGCCACGCGACCAAGTCTGGATCACTTTTGAACGTTGTTAAATGTTTCGCTTATATCTCTTTCTACTTTCGTGATGTAAAAAGCATAACGTCAAACCAAGAGTTTAAATGTTACCTGAAATGTTGAATAATACATCATTATACAATAAATTTTACATAATATGTACACATATATATATGAACATTCGATTTTGCATCGTATAAGAGAATTTTCTTTATTTCGGATATTTATAACGTTTCAAAATGCGAACGAGAGAGAGAGGGCGTATAAGCGAAATTTGACACTACGAAAATTGGACGAGTGCATAACAGACCCTTCGTGGAATGCGAAGGGCGTAAGTGAGATGGCATTTCTTCCTCAAGGCTTTCTTCGCAGAGAGAGAGATCCAGAGAATCCACGCAACGCCTTCCAACTCGAGTTTTATCGTCTTGCTTGGTAAAAGGCCTGAAATTTGGCTGGACGAATCCGGTTCGAAATTAGTATTCATTAGAGTTTCACGTGAGATTTTCAACGAGTTACGTGGGAATAATGAAGGTAAATGTGGGGTTCATCGTACCACTTGCTGCTCGGTCGCCTAATAGTCGGTGGACCCTTTCATTCTTTCTAATATATTAACTATCGCGCGTATTATCGTATTTCTTCTCATTTTTCTCCGAAAGCATGATCTGATGAGCACGATAATGTAATATAAATAAGAAAGTTTGACACACAAATATATGTAATAATATACTTTAATTTTGTAGAATATAAAAATAATTTTCAACAAGTGCATATCGATAAACATGATATTTGTAACACTGTAGTGTCTAATTTCTCATTTAAATGGAGATCGTGATTGATAAGAATTTAATCACATCTCTCGAGCGTAAATTTCGCTTGATTATGTTATAAATCGAGATTCGATCGATCGTGAAAATTATAAGAAGTTCGAGAGAGGGGAAAAAATTTTAAACGTTAAAAATTTTAAGTTACGAGGTAACATGTTATCTTCTTAGGCATAATTACATACGGGTGTATTAATTACCAGCGTGATCGTTAAAAATCGGTTCAAGAGACTTCCTTTTACGCGCGCGCGGCTTCCCGATACATGGAGATCCATTCCCTCCGCTTGTCGACATTACCTCTGCGCGCGGCTACTTTTATTATTCATTGATACACTTCTTTTTACGATCTGTCGCGGCTGTCTCTTCCGGATGCATAAAACAACGGCCTTTTTGGGAACTTATTGGGTAGAGGCGGTGTACGCGCAGCGCGCGTCGAATTTCGTCGAGGCGGCAACGAATTTCGCTGCCGATGGCCGGCCGTTTGATCTCATTTCAGCGAAATAAAGCAACAGAAGTCGAGAACTCGTCGGTGCCGCTGAGAGACCGGTTGGATATAAACAGCATTGCGGAAGCTTCGCGCGCGAGCGAGCGCGCGCGCGCGTGTCCAGTCGCCTGTATCATTACTCCTTTACTGAAACGTCTCTATCCATCCACATCCCCGTGGATGCCTTCTCGTTTCCCAATGTAGGGAAATAAAGGACAAATTCCTGTGTCCACACGCTACTACATAACGGCATAGAAATAGCCGCGTGTTCTAGGAAGCAAACTTTTAAATTCTCTTTCTTTTTCTTTCTTCACTTTCGTCCAAACCACAACTATTTGAAAAATGTTAACAATGTATATGTTTATACGTTATTTATATATATTTTAACTTTATAGAGTATCTTTTTATTCTTCTAAAGTCGTTTCAATTTGATCGTACTCTTCACTGAAGAACGCTTTGGTTTCTTCACTGTGGAGAGACGAAGTCTTTTCGAAATTATAGCAGCGTTTGCATCGTTTCATAAATTACATTACTAGATACAGTGATTTTGAGTTTGCATTGTCGAAAAGTGCTCGATATCACTATAAATTTCCACTTTCACATTTCCTTTCGGAAGAAGACAATCAACCGAGAGGTCAGAGCTGGCCGCGTGCTGCGGCACACGCGCAGGAATCCCGCTTCGCCTACATCAAGATTCCTCGGGGTCGAGATGTCGCCGCTAATAAGCTCTAATCATTTCTTTTTTTGTGTGGAAATCGAGACGCGTTCTCCCGAGAACGTCTACCTGATATATCTCCCGAAGTGATGTATGACACGCGGCGGCACCTGTCCCCTTAACCTGCCCCGCACTGGGCACCGCCGCCCTTTGGTACCGTTTCACGGCTTACCGATGAATTTTATGGGTAGTCTAATGAAGTCGTTTCAAAACTCGCCACCCAGGACCGCGGCGATCTTATCGCGACTTAATTGGACAAACCGTATTTCATCGGAACCGAATCTGCACGGCCAGACAGCGGTCGCTTCATCTCCCTCTCGTATCGTCAAAACGACCCTTGAGTACTTGGATATATTAACAGCCTAACGACTGCAACTATTATCGACACTAACCCCTTGAGAGAGATAAAAAGTGTCAGTATTTAAAATGGTGGATGGTTCGAAACGAGCGTTTTCTCGTTTAATGCTCGGTTGTCGGGGAGCTCCCGAGATATCTAAAATCGGGGGAAGGTTGACGCGTTCAGATTTTTTATGACGATATTGAGATCTTTCCTATATAAGAAAACTATAATCGGTCCATTCGCCGAGACATCATCGACATCCTTCCGAGAGACTTGTAGTCGTTTAATCGGGGAACTCGCGAACATCTCCGATACGCGTGAATGTTTTCGGCACTTGCAGCTTCCCGCAGCTTCTCCTTCTCGACTTAATATACGCTCATTTTCGCCGTGCATCATCCACCGTTTTTTGCTCGTATCAGCGATATTCGAAGTTTGATAATAATCTTCCTTCGGGTTCTTTCACGCACGTAATTGTTTCCTCTTCTCTGTCTCCGTCTTATCGTCGCCTTTCTGGCTGCTCGCGCCTTTGATCTTTGTTTCCCCAACTTCGTCCTCTTCTTCTTTTCCACGTCCTGTTCTTCTCTTCTTCTTTCTTATCCTACCTGGAAGAGCAAGCTGTGCTCGTTAGCCCGTGCACCTGTACTCTTCGCGACCAGCACGGATTTCTCACATCGGGTTCTTTTTCGATGATTTGTCCGAAAAAAGCATCAAATTTTATTGTTTATTGATCTGATCGATCTTTCATAAGAAGACGACTTATGATTCCACACCAAATTGTTCTTAATTATTGTTAATTAATATAGATATTGAGATATTAAATTAAATATTGTCGTTTAGTACAATGTTTTTTTTATTGCTTTTAAGTAGAAACGTTTAAGGATTGCTTCGCATACAATGAATTTTATCGGTTTCTTTGATTGAAGCCCAATTCTTATCTTATTCATACAAAATGATTTCTGTCATTTTATGAAGATTTTCGTGCAAGGTGCGAGAAATGATCCAGGATTTAACGGCAACTTGAAGCTCGGCGTGGCTTTTGGACGAAACAGAGGCTGTTCGCCGGGACACGAAATGAAACTTGTGCACCTGCCTCGTTCTGCCAAGCTCTTTGCCTCTTTTCTCGCCTGTAGTAACGTTATATTTGTAACGTAATATTTGTGGAAGCCAGAAAATAGTGTTAAATACAATTCATGCTATAAACAATGGAAAACTTATATAATAATAACAAGAAATTAACCGTGCTGTTTTGTATAAATAAGTTGTAATCTTACTATAACTCTGTTAAATTAGACTTTATGTCAATTTGATCTAAATTATGTTTTAAAAATTGTTTATAATTTGATTACAATCTGATGTACAAGTAATATCTTCAGATTAATAAAACATCATAGACAAAATTAATAAATTCGTTGAGAAAGTTGATATATATTTATGTTATATACAACGAAAGAAGAATTACTGTATTGTCAATGATTTTATTGGTTGATGATCACGGACAAACCAATGTCTTAAAACCATATTATTTATCACATGCTGACGCCACTGCTGTTACTACCACTACCGCTACCGCTATTAATCACTCGGATGAATACACGTGTCATGTGCAACAGGCACCAGACTCCGGCCTGTCTCAGCTTCTCTGCTTCCTCTTGTCTTATTTCTAAGCGGCCAGTGATAAAATATAATCGAGAGGGACCCGCTGTATGTATTAGTATGTATTGTACATACACTCTCGTGCCTTCCGTACGGCAACGGTGAGTCCCACTGGCCTTGCAACCCTGTGAGGGCCCCTCGCGATCAATCTCGTGGGCGTTTCCTCCCCACTGATGCAAAGCCGATGCGCGTGCCAGAAAGTGCGAGCCATACAAAAACACGTGCCACGAGTTACGGATCTTCTTTGTCTTCTTATTTGAACGTTTGCTCCTCGTTCGCGACAGAAAATATTTTTCCATTCCTTCTCCTATCTCCTTCTATCATTATATAATTTCTATGGAAATTAAAAATTAATTTAACTAATGACATTATCATATCTGATAGAAATTTATTATTTATTGATAACGAAAACTTGAATGAAAAGTTGATTAATCTCTGATTGAATGATTATATATTTTGAATTTTTTTTAGAAGAAGAACGTATAAATTATTGATCGATATAATCTTTATTTTTTGAAACTAGGATTGAGACGTACTTTTTAAAAAATTTTATTTTTTTTTGTTATCTATAAAAAATTTTATAATTGTGAGATACATGTACATATTAATATATGTATATATATTGTTTTTGGATATGACATGTGACATAAAGTTACACCGCGTCGCGTGATGAAATCCGCTTCCTATTCCAATTCCAATTCCACTTTCCAATACTTCATCCAGTTTGCCCCCGTTATAACATGATCTCTGTAAAAGGAGAAACCAATCTACTGAGCCATTAAACCAGCTTGATACGGACTTGTTGGCAACCCGTTTTGTCTGATGTCAAGGTGGTTGCTGAAAGTTCAGGCGTTGCCATTAATTCATCTTCCTGAGAAATATGATTCACATGTAGTTAAATAATATCTTTAAATTTTCGTAGCGCAGAAATGAAGTTGCCTCGAGTATTGCATTATGCTCCCTTCAATGTACGTTAAAAAAATAATTTATATTTATATATATATTATCCACGCATTTTCACCAATATTGTTTTATAAAGACATTTATTACGAGCCGAAATAACCACTTTGTCTTACTTGCATATCCACAATTGTCCACTTAATGAAAACGAGGTCGATCGTCTGCAGCCAAACCGCCAATTTCTCGTTGCACAATTGGATCCGCAAATGACGAACTTTCCTCGCGTTCTTATAGTTTTATTTGCGGCCCTCTCACCGTTATTCCCCTTCAATTTGCACAGCTGCGACTCATACAACTCATAGGAAGACCGTGTACACCAATTATTTCATTATAATCAGATCTCGGAGACTAATGATCGCAATTTGTCTGAGACCTTCTGAGGCACCGCTCGCCAAATACGTCGATGACTCGTATGTAAAATTCCGAGCTCGGGGGCAGAGATTTATTCTCGAACACACGTGGCTTAAATAAAATTAACGAGTACTGGATATAAAGTTTCAGTGTGGACTCATTTGCGTTTCGTGTGCGCCGCAATGGGTCACACAAATTGTTTAATGTGAAATAATATGTACGAAGATTACGTCGAACTTTTATTTAATCTATAAAGATGAAATTATTTAATTAATAACGCTATAATTTTAATATGTGAGATATAAATTGTTCGTATTATCAAGTTTATTATTATTGTTATCAATTTTATCCTGATTCGCCATTGATGTTATCCGAAGAGAAGAGAGAAAAATTTAATTACACACCGCGGTAGGTAAAATAATTAAACATAAAATCTGCTAAGCAGCAGCGATGATCACAATTACACTTACAAAGAAGGCTGCACTACATTGATACGGTGTACGTAGTAATTACACGTACAATACGTCAGTGTTGCCGTGCTATGTCGTGCATTCCCCAATAATTACGACGCCAACCGTGCAATTAGCCGCGCGGTGGAATTAGCAGATACATTATGACGATATTATACATATAACACCGAGAAATATTCACAATATTTCCCCGCGATATTACCCAGCTTGATTACCAGGCGCTCTACTTTCCAATTTTAGCGTATCGCAATGCGTTTTCCCGAAAAAGCTTCCGTAATAACATTTTTCTAAAAACTTGTTTCGATGCATTAAACTCGTCAATTTGTTATCATCGTTTTCTGCATATCGTTATTTTTGCAAATGTACTCTAATAACTAGACGAAAATCCCGAAAATCTTGAAATTTTTATAAGATGCAAAATGCGCTTGATGAAAAAATGAGCGACGAAATGCGGAGATCTGAGCGCGCGTGGCCGCTTTTAAATTATCATGTCAATTAGAAAGTCCGGGGGCGATTCGGGAAGCAATCTAGGCAGCCTTGATGGGGCGATCTACGATCGCAGGAAAGTGACTTGGCAAAGTCGGTCCGTATTAACTTTGCGGCTGTGACGAAAGTTACAGGTAGATTATCTACGAACGACCAATGGAATTAACGATGATTGATAAGAGCGTGCCCATGCACCGACCCACATCGTAAACTTTTATTTATGTACCGTTGCATGACTGCTAATCAATTAAATTATGCAAAATTCATGGATCTAGTTCAGAAAAAGATATCAAATCTAGGCAAATTATTGTACATATACTGTCAGTACGATTTTGAATAATCCTTCCATTTGAAGGATCGTTTTGACGACGATAAAAGGTGAATGCAGATTAGTGGGGATTCAAATTGGCAAGGCGTGACTACTAATATGTTATATATGTCGTGTCACTCTCGTGTCACGCAATTTTAATATTTTTGACGTCAATCGTGAATGTAAAGCCGAGTAATTTTGAGCGCAAATTGATATGATATAATTTTTATTTGTGCTATATAGATTATTTACGTTTCTCACGACAGTAAACTGGAAGCCACTTCAGTTTTGATTACTAATGGGAAATGGGAAACCAAAGTGGATACACTAAATTATATGTCGGCGTATTTCATTTTTGACGATTTTTCTCAAATTATCGACAACTTATAATCGCTGTAAGAAGCTCAGTATTGCGGAGAAAAATGCAGATGAATACTTCCTGGCTCAAGTGATTTACGGTGGAAATCGAATTCGAGCTGGGAATAGAAATTCGACGACACGATGCTGCACTCGTGCTAAATTACTCACGGCGACTCGCACATTCCACCATACAACACAGTGCATCAATTCGGCCGTACATTGCAATTCGGTTTACCGTTAATGTCGCGCGTCATCGATAATTAAGCCGGAATAATATTTTTCACCCGTCGGCAATTATTCATTTTCGCGAATTCTGATTGCGCCCTTCAGGAAGGGCGTGCTGATTAATGAAACGCGGCGAGGTGGGCGAAAGGGATGGGAGAGAGGAGAGGTGAAAGGGGTCGGGCAGGGTGGAGAGGGCTGAACGCAATTTCAGCCGTCAGTTCGCGCGGAAAGATAACGGAGTGCCCTCGGGAATTTATTCTCGGGAGCCGATCATCCGTGAGACAGACGGCGGCTTTTTGTCGTCACCTCGTTACGGCTAACGAATGACTTTCCTGCCCCCCGAACGCGCTCGCAACGCCCGCCGCCGTTTCCACGGTCGTCGCGCGCCCGCGACGTTCCCTGATGGGCTCACCGGAGATTTATGAATTTAATTAAATCGCTATCAGATTCAATTTAATCGCATCGTTTGCGTGGTTAATGCCGAAATAACGGTCGTGTATCTCGCATCGATCATAAGTTATCATTGCTATCTTTTCTATTATTCGTAGAAATTTTGTTTGCATCTCGCTGTCGAACAGCCAATCTGTCTGGACTGTTTAACTGTGGCCAAATTATTGACATTAACTGCTTTGTAGCCTGCAGTGCGTAATTAGTTGTGAAGTATTTGTGTAAAGCGAAGAAAAACAAGAGAAATCACAACCAACTCTATATTGTACATTGCCATTTGTGTTGCGCTTATTTAATTATACTGCGATGTTATGTGCTAATTACAATTACGAAAGCATCTTGAATAGATCTTCTTAAGGAATAAATATATTACTTTTTATTTAATAACTAGGAAATACTTTTTTTAATGACGACTATCAAAAACAGCAAAAACTAACAAATGATAATCATAGAAACATAAGAAGGAATGAAAATTTTTATAACTATATTAAATAATGTAAGATAATAATTTCTCAATAATATAATCTAATAATCAACGCTAAATTTGTCGGCAGATTTGTAACTCAAATATAATTTGATAATAATAGGACATTTTATTTATTTTTTAACTTAACAACAAATTCCGATTGTTTGACAACGCTGACAGATCTGGAGCGTTAAGGCGTAAAATCCTTCCTCTGCAGTCATCTGAATCAACGCGTCGAAACGCATAAGTGCAGGTGCATACGATTCGTACTGGTTGACGGCTTGGAAAGTACGTGAACGTAGGTGCACGCACCGATGCCAAGATGCATTTCTCTCCGTACGGGATATAGGTTTCCACATGGTATGGGGCTTGGTTTCGCCTAGGTCTGGGTGCTCGCCATATATATGGCGAGCGTTTTAAAGGAACACTCAGTGCCGTTTAGGACTGAAAGAGCGACAGCGGCTTTCTAGGACTAGAATACTTTGGACTAGGAGCTTTGTCCTTCGTTTCTTTCGTCGCGTTTACCCCAGAACTTTATTGGCTGACATTGATCTACGTTATTTCTACGTTAAGAAGCGATAGAAGGATTCGAGCTGATGTTGCATACGATCATTGGATAAACGTGGTAAATATCAGGCAGCATGGATAGTTATAATAAAATCGTGTACCTAAACAAAAGAAATTAAACAAAAATTTAATTTACAAATTATGTATTATTATCATTTTATAGAATATATTTAGATTAAATTTGATACATGTATCGTGTAAATTTAGTTGTCATTGGAAGAGATACATTTGATTTGTCAGCTGTAAACAGATTTAAAGTTTTTGACATCATTATCTAATTAAATTTGTCTTCAGGTCATTGCGTTAGAAAGTTAATTTCCATATTATGATAATATATTTCATATCCTAAATTAGGAGAGATAAATGTGTCATAACATTTCTATGATACATCAAAACCGGTTAGAGAAATGATAAGGATACTAGTAAACATATGTCGTAATATTTTACCCTCTTCACTGCAGAACTCTTCGATGACACAACTCGAATCCATCGGAATTTTATCTTAATTGAAATGAAGTAATTACTGTATCACGTTTTGTTTGCAAAAATTATTGACATAGAATCAAAAGTATATGCACGTAAGCATACACACATATGCGCGTATCTAATTAAAAACGCTAAGCGCTAACAGGTTCACGTCTGTGCAAAAAATACGATAAGTGCATGAAAATTACAGTAATATATGCTGTGTAATATTTTTATAGTTATAGATAGTTATAGATAGTTATAGATAGTAGCTAAATTTATTTCTATGTACAGAAAAGGAGAAATTGAATAGCAGAAATGGCAAATTATTGCTTCTGGAATTGCATCCTCGTTTCGATCTTTCTGTTACTACGAAGCGGAAATACCGATGGGATTCAAGTATGGGGCATGCAGTTTGGACGTGCGCCGCTTTTGGAGAAATTCACTTGGAAGAAAATGGACTTTGCTTATCCCGACGAGCGCAGCCGACAGCTAGCGATAGCGAGCGGCGAATACGTGCCGGAGAACTCTCTGCCGGTCGGCATCGAAATCTGGAGGAATAAGCTGTTCGTCACGGTACCACGCTGGCGCGACGGTGAATGTCCGAAATATTAGTCATTTTAATTGTGGCTTCGCTATATTGTCGTCGATTAACGTCTTACGGCGCGACAGACAAATGGGCCTCCCTGCCCGAAAACGAGGCGCGACGCTTCAAAGTCATGAACCGGAAGCAGACGCCGGCATAATACGCGAAAGATCGCCATAGGAGGTACACGCCTCGATTCCCGTCTGAGCGACTTCCGGCCCGCGACAAAAAGCGCCGAAAAACCGCGAGTGTGCGCTCAATGGGAGCGTTTCTGTCTTTGTCGACCTACGCCTCCACCTCACGGTCCCTCTGACACTCTTCCCCTCCTCTCTGCTCCCCGAGGGGAAGGGAACGCGACGACGAACGGGTTTATTCAGGCCCTCGCTGCCCTTTATTCACTCCATCTTTTTGCACGCTCTATGTTTATTATATACGTTGGCGCGCGCCACCGTTTTTTGTGTTCGCACAAAGGCCGGACAATGACGGCGGCACGCTGTGTAAGATCTTTAATGTTCTACCCTTCCGTCCGTCTCTCCTTTACTTCCTTCGGAGGCCCTCGCGAACTCTCCGCAATTCCTTCCTTTCGCGCATTCCTCACGTTTCTCTTGCTTCCTTCTTTTTACACCATCTACTTTGCGAATCGATAGTCTGACATGCTGTTCGTTTCGTTTTTTTTCTTATATACTTTTACTATCAATTATTATTGACTATAGAAATAATTTTTAAATCTATATAGATAAAATAATAACATAACGATAAATTCTGAATAACGACGTTTTGCAATTACATTAGGAATACCATCTACGTTAAATTATATACCGTTGGATGCTAATCAAGGCAGATCGCCGAAGCTTATACCTTATCCGAATTGGGTCCAGAATAAGGCTGGTCTTTGTGGTAGCGGCTTGACCACTGTATACAGGTGATAAATAAAACGTTTAATCAATCTTGGTTAATGCAGTAGAAGTAGCTTAAAAGAACTATCTTTCTTTCTGTTTAATGTTAATAACATTTGTAAATTTGTAAAATATTTTTTTCCAGGATTCACGTGGATGCGTGCGATAGATTGTGGGCGTTGGATACTGGAACAATAGGAATCGATGAAACGACCATACAAGTTTGTCCGTATACCTTAAACGTGTTCGACTTGACCACGGATAAGTTATTGAGGCGATACAGGCTCAGATCGGAGGACATCAATCAAGTATATAATTCTATTCGCATTTGACACATTCATTTCTTAAATTTTTTAATTGATTTGGACTCTCTATGAACTTTACAATTTTTGTTTTATTACGTAGAACACTTTTATCGCCAATATCGCGGTTGATCTGGGAAAGGGCGGTTGCGATGATGCCTTCGCTTATATGTCCGACGAACTCGGCTACGGTTTGATCGTGTACTCGTGGCAGCAAAATACATCCTGGCGAATAACGCACAGTTACTTCATGCCGGATCCTCTGGCGGGTGATTACAATATAGGAGGCTTGAACTTCCAATGGGGAACTGAAGGTATTTTTGGAATGAGTCTATCGCCAATATTAGCAGACGGCTATCGGACGCTTTTCTTTCATCCTCTCAGCAGCTATCGGGAATTCGCGGTGTCCACGAGGATTCTAAGAGACCAGCAGTTGTCTCAAAATAGTTATCACGAGTTTCAGGTATTTTTTTTTAATATCTTCATTTAACAGTCACATTTTGAAAAGATTTCATTTATTATTTTAGATAGAATTTTGTTCAGATTTTACAGAGTTGTTATAATCAAATCTTGACTTTTTTTATTTATATATTGATGTTACATTTTTTATAAAAATAAGACAAGTTATTTCAAGTACTTTGAGATTTATTGTTCGATAAATTTTTTACGTTTTCGATTTTTAAAATTCTTCCTCTATTTTCTTTCTTAAGTTCATTATGTCTTATAACATATTTAGAGTACTGTCGCATAATTTATGTCTTCTTTTCCTGGATCTAATCTGCCATTATAAATTAAATATAGTTATCCTATCTCATTATTTATTTTCATATAATGTAGGTGTTGTCGTCGAGGGGACCGCTTTCTCATTGCACGGCGTCCGTAATGGATGAGAACGGGCTTCAGTTCTTCAACTTAATTGATCAGAACGCGATCGGCTGTTGGAATTCTGTGTTACCTTATGCGCCAATCAATCAGGCGATCGTCGCGAGGCACGACGAGGCTTTGATATTCCCAGCAGACATTAAGGTGCGCAGGCACTCCGGGGGATAATGGGAGATAATTACCTACTATGAAGCCCCGTCATCTTCATTTACCTTCGCTGACTCTTTATCGTACCCGTAGGTGAAGCGCGGCTTAATCTGGATCATGTCAGATCGGATGCCGATCTTCTTGCTGTCGTCCCTGAATTACACGGACGTGAATTTCAGAATACTCACCATGCCGGTTCAGACAGCAATCGCCGGGACGGTCTGCGATAACGTGCCGTGGAAATTTAGCAAGAATCAAATCTGGTAATACTGATTCATTCGCTGTATATATATATATATATATATATATATATATATATATATACTTCCTCGATTCGCAATACGCAGTCATCAGTTGCGTTCGATCTTTATATACTTGAGAATGTAGTTTTCAGTAAATTGAACCAAGTGAAGACCCACAGAAATGTTGAAACCCCCTCCAGCATTCC
Source organism: Tetramorium bicarinatum (assembly GCA_928718305.1). Classification (NCBI taxonomy): domain Eukaryota; kingdom Metazoa; phylum Arthropoda; class Insecta; order Hymenoptera; family Formicidae; genus Tetramorium; species Tetramorium bicarinatum. Next base: position 19,176,988 of record OV788327.1, on the reverse strand, counting down.
CCTCCATGTCTCTATACTCCCCTCAAGGCGTAGAGCTCTTCTCGGATATCGGACGTGTCCGATAATATGAGAGGCGACTAGTCTCGGTCCGTGCGGCGCGAAAATAGCGAGCGGATTGGCGTGAATCAGCATCGGCGTGCCCCGCAGGAGCCAAATGGTCTAACGAGGGCCCATTAGTTTTGGCCCTCGTTTCCGATAATTTGAAGCCGAACGGCGGCCCTTCCTGCGGTCTGATATACGATCCGATATTGCTTCCTTCGAAAATTATCCGTTTCACGCTCCCGCCCGTAAAATATGGCCACGCGCCTCGTCCGTTTTCGTGGGGCCGCAGGATTAGAATTTTCTTTCTCTTCGGGCGGCGACGCGATGCACGCGGGTTCCTTTTGCGTTTCACGCTCCGAAGTAATCGGGGTCGATTTGAAGCGAAAACTTTGATTAATTTTTTCTTGATTTATATTATATTCTAGCCGTATTGTGCGTGATCTATTCGTTCGGAGGAGCGAGTCTCGATGATTTACGCATAGATCACGGGTGAGATCTATCCCCGAGCTTGCGAGCGCGGCCCTAAAATTTACGTGACTGCGGCCTCCGAGAGATCCGCGGCCGAGATCCGCACGCCTCGAATGCTAATTCCGAGGATCGATAAATCGGCAGATCGCGGGCGCGCTCCAGCTCGGGACTAACTGGCGATTAGAGGGTAAGCAGATACGCCTCGCCGATTGTCTGTCGCGATATCGGCACGTTTTCAATTTGGAAAACGGGTCTTTTCGCGTGCTGCATCCCGATCGTGATAAGCCGGGGATCTTAATGGCTCTGGAGCTGTCTCGTTAGCGCCTGGGCCGCGTGCGTTGCCGATCGACGAGGAAGATCGATCGAATCTGTAATGAATTAGATACGCGCTCGGGGCTTGCCTGGAAAGTCGATATTCTTATCTCTTTTATTATCGGATATAGCATTACATGAAAAATTGTCCGTGAGCATCGTTAAGTTCTCTTGCAACGTGATAATAATAATAGAGTTGCATCACGGATATTAATGACATGAACGACAAAAAAATTTATAATGTAACTTGATGATAATAAGAACAATAGTTCACATGCTGTATACTCTATATAGTTTATGTATCTGGATCAGAGCTTGTCTTAGATTTTCTGGAGGGCGTTGCCCATCGCTTCGTGGACGCGAGTCGTAAAATCACCTTTGAGTGATGAGAAAAAAATGGGAAGGTGTGAAGGGCCACACTGCCTGGAGGTAAATATAAAAAAAAATTGGTTCGAAACTGCTGTGCTGATTACATGTTATATACGAAAATCTGCCGTCGCAGTGGCGCGTTTCTGAAATTGCCAAACTCGGAATTTCGCAAAGGATCCGTGTTTAACAAATGCAAAGTTATATATAAAATATATCTATATCATTTATATTATAATAATTCTTTTATTACTTTTTATAAAATAATCTTACAATATTTTGATCATAATTCTTTAGGTATATAATCTACAAAACTATAAAAAATAAATTAATTTCTAAACATAATTTACTACATTGATTGTGTACAATTAAGAGTAGTAAAGATTAAGATTATATTTACGATAGAAATAAGTCGCACATTGCACAACTTAACTAAATATTTAATATTTATTATGCTAGATCGCAAAAATATCATTAATATCGAGGCAAGAGCGAAAATCTTCTCGATACGCCACTGAAACGAAAATCGGCCGGTCGAATTTCAGGGCGAATAAAAGTACACGGCGGCCGAATTTCAAATCGACGCTATCCTTAGGTTTGTTTTAAATTAACACCTACCCCGTGCGAGCGCACGGATACAAAGCACACTTTAACACCTTTTTAAAAGGTGGCTGCACGGCGGCCGTCCGCTTTTTTTTTTCATCGGCGCCAGTAATTATGGGGTACCGGCGACGACGTGAGTCTCGTTATAAGTTACTCTCGGTTCTACTCTCGTATCTTCCCCAATCTTTTTGATTTATTTCAGTCTGACTGAAGTAGAGAGGCTCTTCTATTTCTTACGGCCGCGAAATCTCGTTTACTTCCGCGAGAATACAAAATGTAAAAATCATGGCTCTGGACGGTAAAGATCACGGCATAATGCTTCAAGATAATGCTTCCTGAAGATAATGAATAAAACAGGGATACTCATAACAGTGTTGTGACCTCAAGCAACTCAAGCCTCGTAATTATTTATTTCAAATTTGTTATAAATTACCTACGAATGGTAGACACATGAACTTTATACGTAATTTTTGTCGAAATAAAAGAACTTTTTGTCGAAATAAAAGAAATTATAATTATTTGGAAAGATTTCAAAGTATTTAAAATCTAAATGGCAAATTATCTTTAATAATTCTATTAATTGCACATATGCCTAAATTTTATTCATTCCTAGAAGATTGCATTCAATTCTATCATGAATTTAGAATAAAGGCTAAATCTTTAACATAAAACGTGAAAGCTATGCATAAAGTACAAAAGACTGCTTAAAATATAAAGTGGAAGCGGATTCCTGAAGGAATAGGTGCTTCCATCTATATAGAGAACTTTCAAGATAAATACGCAGCAGCCTCGACCGGGAACTGCATGTAACATTCAACTAATACTGTCTTCTTTCACGTGCTGCCCCTACAGAAACCATGAAGAAATATTATAAATACGATTGGAATAATTATGATTAAATAATTTCACACGATATGTGTACATACAGTAAAGTATTATATAATTATTAGAAGAGAGTATTCTCTCTTCAATATACAATGTTTATGAATATAATGAGAAATACTACATATTACATGTTTTAGAATTATAAATTAAAATAATAATTAAATTAAATTAATATCTACATTTTTACGTTGTTCTTATAAAAGGGATTATTATATAATATATTATTATATATTCAAATATATGTAGATTAGATATATAGATATAGAGGATAATCATGTTAATTTCTTTACTTATTGCTCATGAAAAGCATTAAAAAATTTTCATTCTTTGAGAAAATATAAGTAAAAATTTATAAGTAAAAAAAGAAAATCATTTATGAATCTTTAGTCTATCAGATATGGATCTTTTATTATCTATTAGATCGAAGAAATTTTTGTTAGAAATTTTTATATCTATATTTGTTTATCTATCGATTCTTCAGATTTATATCATCTCTTCAAAATTACGTTCGGAAAATTATTAAAAATTAAACCTCGGAAAATTAACAATTTTTACGTTATAAGTAATTGAAAATACAAAAATTCTTGAAAACTAAATTTCAAAATTGTAAAGAAGTTAATAAATTTTATATCATTATAATTTTAATAAATTTAATTATGATTTATTATTTTAAGTGAAAATATTTAAGTTCAAATATGTATTTGTGTCCATCAAAATAGATTAATAATTTCAAGAATAATATGAAACAATTAATTTAATGTGAAATATTTTAACAACTTACCATGATATTTCTTTGATATTTTAGCTAATTATAAATTGATTTTATATTAATCAAAGAAGCCATATACGTTGCTCGTTAAATCTAAGACGTAATATTTCATTGAGCATACATTTGTCTTGCTAAACTAATTATCTATAATTCTGCAAAATTCTCTATATTAAGCTCGAACTACAAGCAAGTTTAGCTCCCATATACGCACCAAACTTACTGTCATTATGCATACTACTGGTTCATACATATGCAATCTCCATAATTTTAACTTTATGCAAACTCTCAAGGCAATATCTCTCTTGTATGAAATTATAAAAATTAAAAAGATCTGTAAAAATCTTCCTCATCTCCATATCTATTTGAAGTCGTTAATAATTCTAAATAGCTAGTAAAGGGGAATTGTAATTAAACCCGGTTAAAATACACATGTGTGTGTAATTTTAGAATTCGGCAGGAATCCCTTTGAGACATATAAACGCAGGTTTGTGGCTGCAGCCACACCGGAGCCACATACGTTGAAATTCATTACATCGTTGCGCACAGAAGAAATGGCCTTGTGCGTGTAGTTGAAAGAAAACCAATAAAAAGGAAACTTGTTGTAACTGATGTATTCGGTTTTATTTCGCCGGGATATATTTCTAGAGAAATTCATGGCACAATAAATAAAAGTTAAATAATTTATTTATAAAATAAACTAAAATTGCTCTCACGAAAATATTTCACTAAGTTAAGGAAGCAATAGCTTCAATAAACAAAATATTTAATAGTTAAAGTAACAGCATGTTTAAAATACGGCGAATAGTAAAATACTAAAAAACATTTTTCGCATTTGGACAGTCGGTGAAAATAAGTTCTAATAGATACGATTTATTTTAATTAAAATATAAAAATATTTGTCATTGAGATAGCGATGTCTGAAATATTTCTTTCTCTTCGTTTAATACCTATAATATCAGGATTATTTTCTAGACGGCTGAAGGAAGAAGGCTAAATCAACAATTTTAACTGTTCTAACTGTTCTCAAGTAATCTTTTCTCATTGTCAGTCTTGTGTCTTCTTCTGAACGGAAGGGGTTGCTTTGGAGACAACATCAGACGTAATGCGTCAAATAGAGCTTTCTCCTTGTCATATTGCATTTAGCTGACGCGTTGAGATTTAGGATTGTATCTGACATTTGGCTTGGAATTACTGCTCGGAAATTCCGCGCGTTTACAACATGTCGGTATAAATTAACTTAATTGGAACGCAATATTGCATATTTACCGGAACAATGCGGATTAAAGGAAGTTCTGTACCATTAGACAATGCATTATGTATCATTTCAGGCTTGATTTAAATTACTTTCAGGAATTCGCATAATAGAACTGTATGCACGAATAAGCCGTGGCGAATCCCGCGGAAAGTCGATTTGTATAATGTTTATATGACAATACGTGGTATACAATGGGCGTGCTGCGCAAATAATACAATATCAAATTTCTGTTCTTTGAAGTTGCTATAGTAAATCTAAAGCAGAGCATTCGCCTGTGAGGAAGAAACAAATTATAACTTCTATGCTCGCTGAAAAAGCACCTCTCGTATCTTTTTGGCTCCTCCTTTACACTTTTCTCGGTCGCTCTCGCTCTTCCGGCCATGTCTTCTTCCCTTTCTTCCTCCGTTATTTGTACCTGTCTGTGAACGGCGATCTGGAACATGAGCAGTAAAAGAACTTCCAAGTACATCCCATAAACGGTAGTAGAAAAAAGAAAGAAGACCATAAATCGTACGTATCCACGTACACCGTGCGCATTTTTATGAAAAATTGAAATGACCCATAGACTCGTTTCTGAAATCGATTATTCGAAATATAAATTAGAATTTATAAACTCCGAAACTCTCACGAAAATGCAATAGGAAAATGCGTTTAGAAGACCTCTTCTATCGCTCATGACATTATAGCGATATTCTTAGCGATAAAATGATAGTTTTTCTTGTAAACAAATTTTTTCAATAGCTTTATAATTTAATTAAATTCTATCAAACTGTTTCTATCAAACTATAAGGCCATTTATAATAATTATGTAATATATTTTTTAATCTGTCAATACTTTTTTCGCTTACTATTAAATAATAAATATGGACAAACTGAAAGTTATACCATCAAGATATTATTTAAACTATTAACTGTTAACATATAACGTCAGTTATAGTATCAGTAATTTTGCTTATGAGTGGAAATATTTTTGTGTTTTTTTGTAATGCCTTTTTCTAGGCATTATATGTAGACGAAAAAGTCTAGTCTGTATTTTTAACAAGTATTTTCGATTTTCTTTTCGCCTATGGTGTCTAGTTGCCTGATCAATTCATTGTGATAATGAATTTCACGGAAAGATAACAAGAATGTATGACGATGCAGTTTACGATGTTCATTTAGGTATTATTATTATAAGAGTAATCCGAAACACGCATTTACCGGCGTGATTCTAGCGAAACTGAAAGCTGATGTATTTCCACGACGCGTCAGCATGAGCGTGACAAACGAGGCACAGTTGAAGTTCAAAATGCTTACAATTCGTCTCCCATTCCTCCCGATTGCCTCCATTTGCCTTGCGTAAGATTATACCAAAGGAACGATCGATTCATGTCCGGGTTGTCGCTGCAAATGGATAACAATGGCATACGTATACAATGCCACGCAGTCGACGGAGGGTCGACAAAGAAACCAGGAGCAAAAGTGGAAAATGAACTCGGCTTTACTGTCCTCGGCAGGACAAGAGGGAGACCCATTGCATAGAAACAAAATAAATTCCTGGCTCTCCGCTCCGCGGGAAATCGCGATTCCTCCTTGCGGCGCATATTCTCTGCGCGAAATCCGTGTTCGCCCAAGGCAAGACTCTAACAGCGGTGTAGCTTCGAATTTCAAAACGACCTTGCCACTGATGGAGAATCAGCTTAAAGATAATGTAACAATAAATTTTTCAGTGTTACAACTCGTCTCAGATTTCTTCTGAGATGTTTTATTCAATACTGTCTGTGTTCAGTCTCTTTTTAGAAAAAAATTCCTTTTGCTTATTCCTAAATTTATTTCAGTTCAATTCAGCTCGTGATTGTCACTATTACACCAAAATTACAAGACTATTCATCATTGAATCACAGTGTGTCGTAAACAATTGTAATTGATGAATTTAGGACCCTGGTACCGACTCAATTGCAGACGTACTCAAGCGTACTTCACTCTAACAATAAATTAATTACATCAAGGATTATCGTGAAGAAGTCGAACCTCGACTTGGAATCTGGAAGGAATTACACAAGCATTATCCTACAGAAAGAGAACAAATGGCCTGGTGTACTGCGATAGATTTGTTCTTTCTACTCTTAAGAGTAACTTTATACGATATCGCGAATCCTAGACTATTGGAAGATGAAAACTCTTATCACAGAAATATTTTAAATTATAAGTGTTACGAGAAAGAGTAATTTTTTTCGATTTTCTTTCTTCATTGTGACACCTCTTTGTTTTCGGATGCTCGAATTTCAATTGAAAATTTAAAATATTTTTTTTATTTTAAATAAATCTTACTAATTAAATTTATTTTAATAGTCTGTCATAAATGCAAAAGAGATAGGTGGGACAAATGTCTAATAAAAAAAGAAATTTAATAATAATAGAATTATAAAATGTAAAATAATATTTGAAATATCGAAAAAGATATTATAAAAACTATAAGCTAGATTCTTGTATTAATTTATTTAATACAATAATAAAAAAATGTTTATCGTTCTACTGCAAGAAAACAAAAATGTTAAAAATTATCGAATTATACTGCCTACTCATCCATTATATTTCATTAAAGATTTTATTTGCATAAAAGATAGTTTCTGGGTTAAATATATCTTTAGTTTTTAAGTAGAACTCAAAGATTTTAGATAGGTTTATCGCATGTACCATTATGCATATTTAGTTCAAATAGTTTATGGGATTATTATATGTTTTTCATGAGCGAGAGTTAGTTTTTTTTATTGGCGTACTGAATTGGATTGTTATATACTGATTAAAATTGCCACGCGATAAGTTTATTATCCGTCTACCCCTCATCACGCAGTAGGCGATGTATTTTATATATATATATATATATATATATATATATATATATATATATATATTATATGTAAACGCGCGCACATAGTGACCCTGTTAAGGCAAATCACTCGCTTATTCTTCTGAGAATCGCGTAAAGCAGTACATTTGCACTCACGCGATTATATCCGGACTCTATGTAATAATCGCGCAATCTTTTTCAAATTCTCTTTCTATTTCATTCATTTTACACAACCAGTTATTTAAAAAGAGTACTCGAGCAAAAAAGTTACTTTTACATCATAGTACAAGTATTTATAATTAAACAGTGTATTATTACCACACACTGTTATTTTAGTTAAATGAAGATACTTATTATTTTCTTAATTACACGGTCTATTTTAAAAGCGTTACCTCCAATAAACCGCGGAAATATTTGCAGATGCAAGTTAATATTTGCAACACGTTCCGCGGAAATTACATAATATTCCGATGTATATTCTACATTAGCATCGGAAAATATTTCCCTTAGTATTCCGAGCTCTATGAGGAAAAAATACGCTCGTACGTGAGGATATTGTATCGAACGTCCTGTTACTTTAGTGCTTTATGCCATATTTTACAACGCAGATATTTCATACTGTGCAAGCGATGCACACCCACGCGGTTGCGATATCGCACATAGCGAGAGTAAGCGAGAGTATCGCCTTTTTATAACTTCTTGATGCTACCGCCATAATCTATGCACTATAAACTTTCACGGATGAGACACGTATTTCGCACGAATGCAAAACGGTACAGATTAAATCAGATTATTCCGCGGCCAGAGATGCTCACTGGCTCTTTTGCCAAGCATATATCTACCTATCCCATGGCGGCGAGAGTGATAAGATCGACTAGCTGTTACCGAGATTCCGTTGGGACGGAGCGACGTTGGAATTTTTTAGTTTTAGCGCCAACATCGCGAAACTTATTAACATTCCGGCAACTCCTGCCGTTACCGGTGTTTAGAGCAATTTTTGCGGAATTTAATTGGGCTTCAACGAAACACTGTGAAATTTCGTAAATGTAATGTGTATTAGATTTTTTATTAAATCGCCCGAGATAATCTGGTCCATTTTCTGGTCTCTGCTTGAAGAGGATTTTGTTCACGTTATCATCATGTGCCCTGTGTGACTAGTGAAAGCATCAATTTGTTCCGGGAATCAAGTTTAATCTCTGGATATTAAACTTACAATGGTATATCTCGGAATTAAATGTAGAATTTCGTTTTCTTAGACTACGCGATATTTCATACAGGCTCCTTTACCTAACTTGACCATCTTTTCTCTCTCGCTGCCGTTTGAGAATATAATGTTTTGGAAAAGAAGTTAATTGTGTAATTCAATACAACAATATTATTGTTAAAACAAATATTTTTCAAGTATGACTATATTGTATTTTTATTGTGTTTATAATTAATAAAAAGATAAATTTGCATATATCGAAAATACTGATAAATATTCAGATTAACAAGAAATCACAAAGAGATTAAAACACAAAAATATATATATAATTCTTAAAATTTATTTTTTAATGCATTTATTATTTCAAGGTCTAAGTCATCAAGGTTAAGGTTTAAGTAATTTAATTTAGGTAATAAAATGTGCCATAAACTTTGTAGGATAAGATAAGATATCGGAAGAGGAGTAATCAACTGTAATGATATGCTGTAAATTATTTTTATACACTCCCCATTATCATTTTTATTATTCCAAGTAGAGCTCTCGCCTATTTGGAATTGAACTTTTTTGTCGTAAATATCGCGTGTTATAATTAGATTAAACCGCGAAGGAGAATTCTGATTAACTGTATTCAAAAGAATGTTTTTGTTATATAAATGATTGTTATCATGTATTTTATTTTAATTAAGTTTGTATTATATTTCAAATTAGCTATGTATGGTATATTTTGAATTACGCAATGAATAAATTTAAGGAATAAAGGAAATTTTTAAATAGCAAGCATAACGTATAAGCGACTAGTTGCGATTGCATCAATTTACTGTTAGTATAATTAAGCGATAATAGGTATTAACATAATTACAGTATTCCGTTTTTTATTAGTCCGCAATTTGCATATCGTAATTAGGGGTGGATTGGTTATAGCTAGGCATAGAATCAATTTTCTTTAATTCTAATGGAAACGCAGCTGATTTATGAATATTCTGAATACATTTCTCCCTGTATTTTTGCCTGCTAATTCGACTTTTTCTAAAGAAAAAGGTCTAAAAGAAAGCAGTATTAAAATGTACGATTAAAATATAATTTCTCATTTATTATATTATTAGGGTATAATATTTCCGTTATTATATTGTTTCCGCGCATTAATTTTTTGGCAGAACTATTCTTCTTCTAATGTGATAGCTTTTTATATATAAAAAAAAGAAAATTCTTTTACTTAGAAAACTTATCAAAATGTCTCGTCAGGCTGAAATCGCGTAAAAGATTATAACGGCATCTGTTGCACACACGCTTTACAACAGGACATTCGCTACCAGTGATGGATCTAACTACACTTTGCCTCTGACACGTACTCCTCGCGGCATAAAATTTTATTACGTCGTTCACGTTAATGGTCTTTCGTGATCTTTATATGGTTGCATAAAAATTGTCTTGAAATCGAGAAAAGATCCGAAGCATCTGTCCATTTTAATTCACTGCGTTTGACCGTGAAGAAAAATTAAATTATTCAAACAACAAAAATAATGACTTAATTACATTACATTAAATTAATTATAAATTGCACTGAGACGGATTAAAACGTCGTTAAAATAAGATCCGGAAGCGTGCAGTATTTTATTCCGATTTGATTTTCTGACCTGCGTCACCCGACTCCATTACAGTGGCGGTGATCGACGAACCTCCTTGGCAATCCTTGGCATTAATTTATTACAGAGTTAAAATGCCCCATTGTTACTGAGTGTAAGGACGACAATGTAAGAAAGCGGTAACCGATGAGTTTGCTTAACTTCTCGATGTAAGAGCAAAGATGTTTATTCCGTCTGTGTTAGGAAGCTAAAGAAAGTTAATAGGAATTAAAAGAAAAAGAATAAAATACTAAAAGAATAGCGCAATTAAGTTAAATAATAGAAAATCAAAGAATTTTTTCTACGAGAAAAAATAACGCTGTAAATTTTATCTTTAATTTACACATAATATTATAAATTTAAAAAATATCATATATTTTTGAATCATACTTGCGTAAACATTATCAATTAAATTTAATTACTAAATTCAGGTGTTAAATCTGATAAATTCTGTGATGTCTAATACAATTCCTTATAAATCTGATATGAATTGCGTATCGTCGATGATAAATAGAACATTGGGATATTGCAAAAAGCGTAACATGCATAGAAGTTGTAATGGTGTAATGTTCAATGTAAACGACGGATTTATCGTTCCTTCTGCTGTGACAGCTGCAATCTGCAGGAAAGTTCGTAATTTCGTTGGTAGATAGAACCGCAGATAGAAAAATATCCGTTGTTACACGGCAATTGTCGCTCGGGGGTTGTTTACGAGACGTTATTTAACCTGTAGATTAACTCACATCGTCGCTAGTGAGACGATATATCTCTCGTACCAACAATCTTAATTGGAAAAGTGACTCACTTAACTATATTACTTTTACAATACAAACTCAATAGCAGTGCCATACTAAATAATGAATACAATAATTATTTTTATTGGAACTATTAAAAAATGTGATATATCACATCTTTTTTTTTAATTAACGTGTATTATTGATAAAATATATGTACGATAAATAATCTCATGATACAAATAATTATGTATGTCAAAGTAAATCAAAATTGTAGTTGTACATAAAGTATTCATAAAATTTTTTTAAAGAGAAAAGCGTTTACATATTCCTTTAATCTTTAAAATTAATTTAGTTAAAGCAAATCTCGCGGAAAAATTTTATTTTCCTACTTCAATTTTTCTTTTCATGCAGAATTAATTATGTATGTTTGTACTATCATTATCGCCACGCCCTGTTTAAATACATGCTAATTACTCATCATACTTAATTAGCTTAATTATCAGAGCGCATTTTCCCGATTATAATATAGGTACTTTTAATATAATAATGAACGAACGAGTTAATCACTTTGTGTTCGGCGTACATGTCATAGCGTTTACGCATATTATATATACGTATAACTCTAGTACCCCGAATCTACATATATATGGACGGGTCTACGGTTAATATACAATGCCAGCACTTAGCAATGAGAGGCTCGCGAGATGGAAATCGTAGGAAGGTTAAAGGGTGATAATTAACCGAAGAAAGGCGCCACGCTCTGGGAAACTTAATGTAATTTTCCACGCTAAATTACAGTACGAGGAAAATGCAATTCATCAGCGAGTGCATACGGTGAATAATGTAAGCGCGAGGCGGAAAACGGTGGAATCCGACCTTAGGGAACCTTTGCTTGATGATAATTCACGTCATGCACGTTAAAATGTAAGAAGGCAAAAACAAAATTGTGCAATCGCGCAAGTAGTTTCTTTTTCTTCTTTTTTTTATTGCATTAGTTATACACTCGGCCCGTTGGACGCCAAATATATTCCGCTTTCGCCCCGACGACGTGAGAAATATGGTAGTGCAACATATTGACGAGAAAGTCCGCGTTCAGTCACTGTCGTTTGTTTATTACCTTGTTTTATGAATGAAGTGCGTATAAATGTCATGATATCTTAAACTTCCGCAAAACACATTGTTTTCCTAATATCATCAACTTGCGAGCAAACCTATTATAGTGCCACTATTAAGATGAGTATTGTACTTTATCAACTTCTTAAACAAGCGCTGTACAACTCTGTATAAGCTACTTGTAAACTAGATAGTTTTAAGCACATTATAAGATTTATGTATTTACAGATTATGGCAACGTTGCGATAATAAACGTTAATAAACAAAATTTCAATTATTTTGGACGTATTATTGAAATCACTGTCTCAATTGCTTGCGTTGCTAATTATTATTTATTTGCTTTACTTTGTTAAGGTTAACAGCTAATAAAAATTTATTTCTTTTTGCCATGTAGCCACTTTTTATATTATATTTTATAACATAAAACATATAAAATATTCAAATGTAGCTTATTCCCTTTCAATCTGTGGCGATAAAAATTTTAATCAGTTTTAACCAAGTTTTGCTCAAGTTTGTAAGGACATAAAGTTTTCTTTAACGAAAACGTATCGTTGAAAATGTTGGATCGTTCTAGAAAAATAACGTCGATAAATGTCTGATGTTCCAATATTGATACTTCGTAGGAATGGGTTAATATATCACATTTCCATGCCACGATCTTGCTTGTGAGGATGATATTTATTTTCTATCTTCTAGGTATCATGTAACAGATTTTTCCCTAAATAAAATACACAAGTCTGAAAAACTAAGTCGTGCTCACACATTTTGAAGATGACATGCGTAAAGAGATATGTATGATCTTCAGTATTTACATCCTTTAAGAAGAATTTATGTGAAAGGATTAGACTTTCTTAGCGTATAATAAGTTAACTTTTGACAATGCGAAATTCACTTTGTAAGTGCACTCGAGCAACAAAAATTTAAAGAAATTCTGTTTCTCTTTCTTTCAGTTGAAGAATTTGTAGCATTTGCCGAGAATAGTATTGTTACTGAATTTTTTAACCGAAAGAAGAGATAGGAGACCGACTTCTTCTCGTAAAGTTTACCGCAATGAGTCGGACTGCTACGCTGTTTAATCACGAGAAAATCCTGATTTTCTCTTGCAAAGGGAAGAAATCGAGGGTGAATACTCCCTCTCCATGCACGCATTTGTGTACAAAACGATACAAAACCTAGTTTCCCTGGATTCTCGTCAAGAGGATTTCTCTCGTTTCCTTTCCATTTCCTCGCAAACACGAGTTTCGGGCGCTGGTGATAGAAGTAAAAATGTCAAACTTAAGGGAGAAGTATTAACGTGGAGAAGTAAAAGAATAACTATCAAACAAAATTGTAAGCGAGATAGCGACAATATAAACTTGAAAACTTGAAAAATAATCTTTATCTGTGGCGAAAGAAACATGTTTGAATTCTTTCGCCAAAATATATGAATTCTCTAGAAAGTGTAACAAATGCCTTTGTCTCGAGTTTGTCTTACGTGTTAAATTTCATATTTATTTAATATAGCTAAACACAAAAGCCGCTTGTATGTTAGAAGGTTTGTAGAGATTTTATTTTAGCAAATTAAATTTGTATATAATTTCTGAAAACTTGATGAAATGTGATGCAAACGGAAAATATATATTTTAATAAAATTTAATGAAAGGATAAGAATGGATAATCCGAAAAAATATATTTAGAAGCAAGATTGCTTCAAAGCAATAACATAACGATAATTTTATAATTCTCAAATAATCTCACAAGAAAAAAAACTAATTTCATGAGATAAAACATAAAATATAAAATATGAATCACAGTAACACCTACTATCCTATTCATAAAATTTTTTCGTGTATAAAAATTTTAAATATTATTTAACAAAATAGTTATCACTGTGAATGCATATGTTCTAAATAGTACAATGCTGGACGCGTAATCCTTCCATGCAATTTCGCAACACGGTTAGATAAATGATCAACATCCCTCTGGATTGGAATTACTGGTTTCATCTAACTCTAAAGCTTAGAGCGATTTCGAATGGCTATTTATGCCAAATTAATTTAAACGGATATAATTCGATATAACAGCGAAAAAGAATTATTTATTAATTTTGATCAAGATTCATGTACTGATAAATTGGTTCTTTCTTTTTTATACAAAATAATTAAATTAATTTTATTAATGTATTTTCAAATGTTACATTTCTTAATTAAAAAATTGTATCTTATTTAATTAATAACAATAAGCAGTAATTAGTAACAGTAATATTAAAAGCTCTTTAATGACAAGTAACATGCGATAATTTGTCACAAATAATGCCGCGATAATTTGTATAAATTGTTCATTTTGTTGATTTAACGTAAATGGATTTCGCGAATGGTGCCAAGTATTGCTGGATCGTCCCCGAGGCTTGGACACTGCTTCAATACTGTTTATAGGAGACAGCAGTTAACAAGGTTTGCATCGTCCTAATGATAGGTACTTCAATACATTCGTGTGTTCTATTTCGACGTTAGGACAAAACACTCGCAGCAATGGATGTAATTTCGCGAACGCGTCGTCAACTCCAACAGAAGTAAACCTCTTGAGACGTGAGCTTTTGTGGAGCTTAGAAATAAGACATTGTGTATTAGTTCTTTTGAAACATTTAATAAAGTTACCGAGATAACTATCCCATAGAGAAATGAAATTAAATGTAAGTTTGACGTGTATGATAAGAGAAACGACTATAATTAGATATTAATGCATTTTTTGCCCTGACACGTACTCGACGTAGGTACGTATTAACGTTGCAAGAAACTTCCCTCATTATTCTCAGCCGCAGGCGTTTACTCTAGCGGAACAATCGCTTACAATTCGATTACAATCTATAAAATGCAAAGTGCAAAGCGATGCACTTATTTGCAAGAACGTATCGTTCCCTTCGCCGAACATTGCTAGTCGATTTCAAGCGCGGATGCAACAAGTTTCGCACAGCAACTTTCGCAATAACAAGCTTGCGGAGGCGTGAGGAAGGAAAGGAGCGCTTGATAAACGGCATCGCAACGACGACGACGACGCGCAAAATTTCAACCCTGCGATGAGACCCGCGCGTAAGGTTGAACGGGTGTCCCTTCGTCCCTATTTCGGCAGGAATTCCGTATCCTACTTTAAACTCGAATATATTCTCTCGCGATCCTATCTCGCCGTTCGCCCAATCACCGTGAAAAACGGACGCCAGTATTAAGGACGGTAATGGCTTCAAGTTTGCAATGTTAGGATCGTAGGATATCTAATTTTTTGGAGGGTCACAAAATCTTATGCGCCCGCGTTAGTGGAAAGTTCTTACAGCGCAATGAAAGTTTGTCAAGACGGAAAGAATTTGTGATACGTACAAAATCCGAAGTTCACGAGTAAAGAATTTCAATTTTATTTTTATGTCTCTTTTACGTTTTACCAGTTTCACATTAATTATTCTCAAAATTACTTATGGTAAAATAATAACAAATAAATTTTTTTAAATGCGGCTGATAAATAAGAAAGAGAGCAAAAATCGTTACAAATTTATTATGAGCATTGATAACTTTTTGATGTATAATAATTCGTATATTTCAAAATTACGCATTTAATCATTTTATTATTCGTAATACATACATGTTAATCTGAAGCACAAATAAAAAAATAAAGTCTTTTATATTGTTCTTTTAATGTTGTGCTACCAATTTTCATTTTTATTGAAGATTTAACACATTACATGTTTATAGAATCACTAGAATTATATGTAGATATCAGCATATAGTATATTATCCAGATCTATAAACAAACAAATTGATTTATGAACAGTGCCTATTGTTTATGTGTAAACAATGAGAAATTTTCAGCTCGATAGAATCTATATAGCAGCGGAGGTTTGATATAAACTGTATTGTCGGGATCACAGGATATAAGGGGAACGCAAAATAGGGACGAGAATATTGTTGTAGGAAAATCGATGTTGTGTAATTGCTAACAAAATTATTAGTTTTATTAGTTTAAATTAATTTCTCAATTACGTTGACAATTCACGTGAATGTTATAAGAGAGAGAACGTTTGAAAATTAATTATTGAGTTTAATTAATATTTGAATACTAACTGTTAAACTAATAATTAACTAAATAATTTTGCTTTATCTCGTATTTTACGTTTCTTTGTATGAATTAATGTGTAGAGGCAATGCAAAATCTCTTAGCGAGGCAAAATAAAAATCTGTATATTATGGCGAAATTCTCACGTGGGCGAAATCCCCTCTGGACGCAAAAAGTAATTAGCTACGTAATTCTGAGAACGTTTTACGCGAAACGGTATTTCTCAGCAATGCCATTCACGCCTAGCTCGTGCTAACAATTACACGACAGATCGTTTAAATTCTATCACATAATCGTGCTGTCATATTCATACTTTCCATCGCATTGATATTGAAATTGGCGTCGATTGTAATATCGTATTCTCGTCGCAGTCAAATGTCAGATGTCTGTCAATATTTCTTTAAGTTTTGATATAATGATAGTTGAACATTAGTGAATTTAATATGTCAATTAACACTATTACTGTTTTTATTATTATTGATTCTTATTTAGTTATTGTATTTTCTTTTTTTCTAAGCATTTTGTAAAATGTAAAAAACATATATCGATTGATAAATATTTAAAGTAAATAAATTTATATTTTTTTTATAATATAAAAATATGTTTGAGAACATATTTTTTTCTTTTTATGAAATTTTTCAAATAACAAAATCAAAACATAATGAAAATATCTAGCCGTTATTTTTATTTAAAAAATTACATTTAAAAATTGCATCAATTTAATTTTAATAACTAAAAGCCTTTGAAAATTTATTAAATATAAATATAAAAGTAAATAGTATTGAATATGCTAATATTGGTCGTTGACTTTTTGTTATTGGTGTCAGAAGCACTGCGTACAGTTTGCCAAGCGCAATTGGTCTAGACAATTGAATGGCATAAAAAAAAGTAAAAGAAATAGAATTCAATCAGAGCTGAAAAATATATACTTGAAGCGGAACGCATAACCTCATAAATTGAAGCAACTTTATCTGCCATTAAATGCGCAAAAGGGGTAGTCTCGTAAATAACAATGAAAGAGAGGCATATCAATATATTCCTATGTCACGCGAAATTTTTGTAATAAGACAAGAGCTACGATCAATTTAAATGAAACGTCCATAGCTTTTCATATGTCTTTGCTATAATTTAAATTTGTGTCTAACAAACGTCAAAACATTTTCCGTACAATACTAAACATTTTTGTACACTTTTTTGCAAATAGTATTACACACATAATATGACATACATTACATACTCAACTATCCGATCAAAATTTGAGTAAATTGCGGATACATCACGAAACGTTTGGTTAATTAATTTTATAATTAAAATATATTATACGTAGACAGTATATAATCAATCTTTCTATGTCGATACTTGCATAACGTGTAATGGATTATCCTGCATGCAATTAATTAATAAGTGCACCTTGGGTAACTCCATTTAACGTGTGTGAATATTTAGTATCAAACAGGGGAAATTAATATAATGTATGAAGTTATGCTGTTGTCTGTAGACAATTTAATACTTCTCGATTCGTACATATGTAAAAGTTTGTATAATTAAAATCGAACTATATATACATTTTAATATATAGAATTTATTTCATACGTAGATAAATATTATAGATTTTGCAAAAATAAATTGTTTTAAATAATGATTAAAAAATCATTTAGTTTAATTTTTACAATTTATTACTTACTTTTTTAAAATAAAAATTGTATTTTTCATTGGAAAATTATTTTTTGAGAATGCATACGTGAGAAAAAATATATGTATGAAAATGGGTTAATGAAAAACTTATGCAAATTATAAAAAACATATATATATTATATAATTTGCATTTTCTTTAATACTTTTCATCTTTGGATATTGTAGTTGAATTAAAGCCGATCGATATCAAGGTTGTCCACATCTACCGTACAAGTCGCAAGGTCGGAAAAAGCACTTCGCTCGCAGTAAATCAATTTGATATATATACGCCGGACACGCCCGGATAGAACACTGTAACAGTAGATGAATCTTGATGTTGTTGAAACAGATTCGCAGGTAGCTTGCATAGTAATCTAAATCTAAACAGCGTAGTCTAAGATAAAGTAATACTCTAATCGAAATATTCCGCTCCTTTATAGATACTCAAAGACAACATTTTATATTTTTATACGTATTTTAATCAGTATATCTCTCATATTTTCTACAATCTTTTGCTGTGTTTTGCGCAATTAGGAAATCTCATCTTCTTAGAATTTCTTCTCTAACCTTTTTCAGAGACTATTCAAAGTATTTACATTGCTATTTTCTGAAAACTCTAGTAGACTCTACATCATTTATTATTCATAATTACAGTTTATAATTATGCAAAGTTAAAGAAAAATCGTGTATAAAACTCCTTGTTGACTATAATAATAGAACGTGTAAAAACCTGTTGATTCAACGACGCATATCGTAATTAATTAAATTTTTTAAACATGCAACAAGCATGTATCCTTTGAAAATTTTATTAAGTTTTATTAATATTTTTTAATTCATTGGTTTGATGTAAGTTACACCAAAATATAATTAAAAATAACACTTCTTGATCTTTTTCTTTCTTAAATAAAACTTACAATACTTACTTAATGCATTGTTGGAAGTTAATATCTAAGAACTTTTTTATTTTAGACTATGATATGGCTATAAAGATAGTAAGTGGACTATTTAATGATAAAAGATTCGAAAAACTTTGCTATTCCTTTAGATTGCCAACAAGAAAATTACAACTTTTCAAGAGAATGCCATTAGCCCGGATGACTCGATACTTTGTGAAAAGACTATCTTGCTTCAGTAATTTAACCTTTTTTGAAATGCATGTGAATTCTGAACCATGGTGCGAAGAGGTAAGCTGAAGTCGATTATAAAGTGATACGAAAAAAGAGATGGATTGAAGACGCTCTTCAGTGCACGATTTTTATCTCTCAATACAACCGTGCATCTTTAGAATTCCATAGACATGTGAGCGCGGATAGGAAATCCTTTTAGTACACTTTGTCGTCCTTCCTACTATTCAAATAATGAATTTTTCGTCGGTAGTGTGAAAGAGGATTAAGCCACTTGTTTTGCATAGGTAATGAGACACTCCGTATCATTATTTGTAAACGGAAATGTGAACGATTTTAATTATAGCATTAACATTTTTCATTTATGGAATAATTTCGTATTACATTTATGATATTAAATCTACAATATTATGTTATATTATTCGATTATTTTCTCCAACACGCGAGCAAGTAAATATTGAAAAATATCGTAAATTTTCAATTATTTTTGGAGAGGTAATTAAATTTTAATTATCGTATATATATATATATATATATATATATATATATATATATATGTACATATATATGTGTATATATACGATAATATATATGGATATATATATCACACATACAAAGTATAAATATATGTATATATGTATTGAATGAGTTTACTGTCCATGATTCACGTTAATTAATAGTAAACAGGATTTTCTTTTCCGATAACTAATTAGTTATAAACTGCGTTAACAACTTGCTATCGATTGTCATATAAATTAAAACCCGTATGGAGGATACAGCTGCAAAAAGCACCTGTTCCCCAAAGACAGATTAAATAATGGCTGTCTGATAGTAGTGGTATTAAATCTGGTTTACACTATCGAATGGTCGAGTTAACTTCAACCGTTAATTCAAAATGCAAATTAAAGTGGCTTTTATATTGTTCCGACTCTCATGTAAAATGTATGACAAGTTCTGCAAGAAACAGCAGTACTCCTAGCCAATTTTAGATAATCGAATAATTCATCAGCAAGCTTTCTAATTTACATATCGCATAATGTTATGTTATAATTATAATTATATACGCATAAATAATTTGAAATAGGTAATGAGAGAAAAGGGATGATGACAGGAATTAATTAAATATATTAAATAATTAAATGTGCGTAACACTCATTACACGTATTAACAATTTATAACATTGATTTTAGGAATTATATACATTTTTATGTAGCATGCATTGAAACAAGAGATATCAAATTATCAAGTTATAAAAATGATTTTCTCGATTTTATTGTCGATACGGAATTCGAAAGAATTCCAATCTTGTTTATCAAAAAAATGCAATATTTTCAAGAACGGACATAAATGGATAAAACAGATATAAAATGTAATGAATAAGAACGTAGATGCGTCTCGAGAGTTTCGTCTATGAGATTATTAAACTACTTACGAGTTCATATCACGAGAGAAGAGATTTCAGATAATGAAATCGAACTAAACCTGTCATGAAGTAAAGAGAATTTTCATTAAATAGTAACGGCCTCGGAACGACAACTGCTCGTGAAACACGATCGCAAAACCGTAATGCATTATGCATAATGTCCCGAGAGGTCTTATTACTCGCATTGCGCATCAGAACGCTTGCCGAACTTTTTGAAACTTATAAAAAGCCGCGGAAGCTAACACGAGAGTTATCTCGCACATGTCTCGTTAATTAATATATTCAATAACTTTATTTCCGCCTCGTTCTCGCGCAACTTTTCGTCACAAGAACAAAATTAGTTAGATATCACTGAAACGATAAGTCCACGTGACGTTTTATATATATATATATATATATATATATATATATATATATATATATATACATATATATATGTATGTTTGAAGTACATGATACATTTTTCAGATTTTAGCTCCTGGAAACCGGCCTCTGATTAATAATCGTGTTGGAGTAATCCCTTACGGATCGATAAGACACGGGATCGAATAGCCCATATGGGACAACATCCTTTCCAGAGTTTACAAGACCTCATAGTCGTTTATGTATAACCCAATTTCATCACAAGGCTTTTCAGTAAAATTTATTAAAAAAAAGAGGAGGAAGGAGAGGGAAAGAGTGAGAGAGAGAGAGAGAGAGGGGGGGGAGAGTTGACGATCGACATATATAGAGAAAAATTGAGAGAATCCTTCGATATTAAATTCCATGGAGAAATTTTCAATTAAATTTTTCATTAATTTTCAGAGTTCAGCATGTACTCTTCTCGGTGTGAAGAAAAGAGAATTAAAAAATCCTTTCCATGAATACTTGTTTATCGAAAGTACATAGATAATGATTTGACAAATACAACGATGAACGATCAATTTATTTGTTAAATTTACTTCACATTTTCTTAATTATTGCGTTTCGTAATATATCCTATATATGTTCGTAATGACAAACGCACGATGTGAAAACCTCTTTGCAGTTTGTAACCAATTTTCTAGTGACAACAAGTACCCTTTGACGTCGAGCATATACAACAGTTAACAAAACTTGGACCAAAAATTGGATAAAAACATGCAAACGAATATAATTTATAGATATTTCTGCACTCGATAGGTTGCGCAACAAAAGAAAGCGCGTTGTATGTATTTCATAATTAACTTTCCTTTGATTTGCTTTATACCGATATCGCTTGACAATTTGTTTGCTAAGTCAAATTTAATGAGGGGGAATTGAAAATGTTTAAATATAATGAAAAGGTTAAATTATAATTATAGGATTAATATTATCAAGGGAACGTTTATAATATTACTCCGCATTCGTTATGCGCTGCTTTGCATTGTTAGCTTTTTATTAAGTAAAAGTTGGCTTGTTCTTCGATTTAAAATCCATTTGAAAGTGCGGAAACTTTTTCCGTACCTAGAAATCAAGCACAAGCAATAAAATGGAACACTTCTCCAGTGTCCTCAGAAGAAAAGTTGGAGAACTGAAGGACACGTCTAATAATAAGGTCAGGAGAGAGCGAGGAAGAATGCTTGATCAAAAAATAATTCAGACTGCAGAATTGTGTTGAAAAAAGTTTATTAAACATTTTTGCACAGTGTCTATCTGTAAAGTCGATCAAATTCTTATTCTATTTCGTTACACATTTCGCAAGAACTTTCGAATGCTTCTTAAATATTTCAGAAGAATGTAGAACGTCGTGGGGTTTATTTCATTATTTACAATGTAATCCGCATTTTTGCGCGAAAATTATTTTATAATGCTGCTGAGCTGCGACGTTCATTTTATATAATTATATAATTTATGCAGTGTTCTATATTCTCTTATGTAATGTAAACAGCGCGATAGCTTTGTAAAGGAATGCACTTATAAATCTTTCTAAATACTTTTAGATAAGTAAATAACATATGTTACACTTAAAACATTATATAAAATTGATTTAAAAATGTATCGAAACAAACACAGTTATTTGATGAATACATCATTTAGAAATTTGTTTCTTATCGCTATAATATGTTCTTATCATTTCGTAAATTGAACGAAACTGGATATTTAGATAAGAAAGTATTACTATACATACAGTATTTTGTTAATGACACATTTTTTTTTAAAACGTACGTTAAAATGGCAATTAATCAATTCAATACATCCTTAAGAGCGCTACGATTCATGGAATCGACGCAACGTATCGTAATACGGATCCGTATCCGTATACGTAATACGGATTTACACGAGAAATGCCTGCGCCACAGAAACAGTAATCCATTGAAATACCATCGTGTAAATATGAGAGAGCAGCGAGTACAGCTTTGACATGTCGGACGACCAAGTAACGTAGTCGTATACTTCACGTTATCATTTAAGGGTTATTCTCTGACAGATCCATGAATCGTGTGCAACAGGTGTATCAAAGATATGCACGATGAAAGATATGCAAACTACATATCATACGGCACATTTCTATACGAATTTACGTTGACTAATGTACCTTATCAAAGATTCTTGAACGCGGCATGCGCCACAGCGTTTCACGGAATGCGAAATTTCGCCGTTTTCCACAGGAAACCACGGAAAATTGAATTAAACCGCGGTCTCTGCTTGGAATTGCAATAAATGTAAAATATCTAGTAACCTGGTTACGCGCGCGCGCGAACATGAAATATAAAATCATCTCTCGAAATTAGCGTAAGTAACATAAATGAGCAGGCGTTAAGCAGAAATAGCATAACTGTGTTTGTTTTCCGCATAAAACTGTGTTTACTGGATAAATATATTTTATGGCTCCGGGTTTAAGAGCTCGCGCCTGCGAAAGTGCCCAAAGCGTTTTGTCATTTTTTAAATCCAAACGTAGGCATTATCTCGTAAAATTAGCTTAATTATTAATCTCCTGGAAACGGCATTTTTTACGATATCGCGAATATTAATAGCGTTATCATATCATATTATCATCGTACTTAAAAGGTAAGATAAGAAAAAATTGCGATGCAAAAATACAATTTTCAATATAATCTGCGTCATCATTTTGGAAATAGATTATCGTTGTTGAGGAGGATATATATTAATTGATTATATTTAACGATCTATTGACACACGTATTAATTTTAACAATTTTACAAGTTTGTTAAAGTATGTATAACACGTTTGACAAATTAATTTTTTTTTTACACGCATAGAATTGTGTAATACGTCTGTAAGACGTATTTCTTTATCCATTATTCAATTAATATGTACAAAAATGCTAATTTTTTAAACTGTCAACCGCGCGGAACGATCAATTCGATGCAGAATATAAAAATAACTCTCGGCACGAATTTGGAAAGACACGTTTTCTTTTTTTCTTAATACAGATACACTCTGATTTTTATAAACTAACTGAAACTATGAAAAAATGAGATCTGAAGTTTCTGTAAGGCCAAAAATATATAGGTCACAGAACATTGAGAATTACGTCAACGTTTCACTTCAGTCAATCGTAAAGAAAGTTGAGATTATCCAAGCAGGAAGATCTCGATGAGCAATGAGACGGACCGGCATGAGCGGGTTTCTTACCATTTGCGCAACAAGCGATCCTGTCGGCGGGTGGTCTCCACGATATCTTTAGAAAGAAGTCTTCTTCCTTCTCACGAGGTTGGGACAGAGATACATTCGGCCGCGCCGCCACGTCGCATAATCCGCACGACTTATACTAGACGCGATCTTCCTCCTCCAGCAACCGCACAACCTCTGAAATAATATTTCTTTATCGTGAAGAGACAGTAGCGATGTCCGGATTTTGCGGATATCCAAATAATCCGAGATAATTGTTCGTTTTTGTTCACTTTCAGATATTTGCATGTTCCAAATCTTCATGTTTACGGATTTACAGAGACAATTATCTACGATAATTTGAATCAGACTTATTTCAAGCAATAAGAAATATTTTGCATTTTTATAATTTTTATGGTCGATAAAATAAAACAATAAAAATATATACTAAACGTTTATTTGCCAGAATTCACAAATTCGTAAATCCGCGTAGATTTTATTTCAAAAATGAAGAATCACATTTGCTTGTTTTGTAATCGCATAATAATTATTTCGGATAATTCAGATTTTAAATTATCCGGATATTTACCGGATTTTAAATTATCCGGAGCTTTAATGGAAACCGCTCATAAAAGTAGTATATACTATTTCTTCACACATCTATACATATACATACATTTATACGCATTAATATTTTGCAGGGATAAAATAAAGATTACGGCGAAATGCGTACTTGGTGGATTTTCGAGAATGAGAACGGGACAATGCATTTATTCATCGAGAAAGAGAGAGCACCATGTGGTATTATCCCCATACGAAATTCGAATAGAAATGTCTCGAGATAAGCAGTGCTTATAGTTTCCATGAAATTCAATCATGACTCCCCATTACGTCACATACAATCCGCTTGAGTGGTTTACCAATTGCCACGAATTATACATATATGATAATACTCGGACTTATGTCGCCGCATCTATAAATTTGAGATTATTAAAAATTACTGCTAGATTCTTTTATTGTCAGCGAAGTAACGGTGACTTTTTCATTTTCCGTGTCGCATCGTGATTCTAAGTTATTGTCGGCAAGTTTATTTACAATTGGACATAGTCCATGCAATATAGAACTAAGAGCCAAATTTCACATTACACTTTTCTGCAGAAACCTTTTATCTCGACTTTTTTCATAAAAAATAAATTTAAATACGATTTTATTCTATATTTTCAATAAGTACATATATTGAGAATATAGAATAAAATTATATTTAAATTGTAGTAATTTGATACACTAAAAACGAATAATCGATGGTAAAACATAACACATATTAGTTAAATTTTGTACATACGTTATGCTATTGCTTTTGAATTTCTATATTATTCATGGACAATCTGTTAAAGCAGTATTAAGTAGAATTAGACAGTGCATTATGCGACTTTGTATTTTATTGTCACTCAACTATCCGAGAACATTTTCGCATGGGATGGGTACAATAATTAAGCCCCAGACAAGTAGGAATTAGAGCAGGACTAATTGCTCATTCAAAAGTTTAGGGAAACATACGGTATATACATATATACGTGGTTAATGTAAACCGGTATCGTGGAAATTACATCGCGGGAACTCTAACGTATGCCACGAAGAACCAACGGATGTCCGCGGTGGACCGTTATCGATCATGTTGGGACTTTAGTAAGCTATTATCAGTTAAATTAAACGAAAAATGTTTGTTTATTCATATTTTTGGTCAGACACAAACAGAATGTTTCGATATTAATTTAAAACACGTAAGAAATCTTCTAAAATGTCACATAGTAAAATGACAAAATCATGACTATTATGACATAATGTAATACTATAATAATTTGATAGAATCCTGACCGTTATGTATACAGAGTGTCTCGTAAAGACCGTAACAACGCAGGGTAAATTCTTGAGATCATTTTAAGACAAAACTTTAATATTAAAATATTCAGGTAATAATAGTTTTTGAATTAGAAGGATTTATAGTTAGCGAATAAGGTCGCCTGCACTGTAAAAAATTTATGTAAAATTACATGTAATTTTGAGACCCACTATAACAAGTGTAAATTTTTGCGTGTTTCTCTAATTTTGCAGTACATAATTAAAAATAATTTTTTAATTTGTAAATTTTTTTACAGTGTATGCACAAAGAAAAACAAATTAGGAAATCTTTGCAAACTTTATATGTAGGGTTATAAACACGCAAAAATTTACACTTATTACAGTGAGTCTCAAAATTACCCACTCTAAAAGGTGTAATTTTCTACATAAATTTTTTACAATGTAATGTTGGCGCGCTCAGGTGTGGTACATACAACGCACAATGCTAAAAGCGAAAGCTGACAGTCACCTTTCTTCTAAATATCGATGTCAAGATTACATATACAGAAAGAATAGGTTTGCTTTTACTAATGTTTGCAAGTGCACTGTCTATGCAGATAAAATTTTATTGAAAATATAAAAAAACATAACATGATAAATAAAACGTAAGCATTTAATAAAATGTTATTTGACAGCTTACATTTGCAACATGAAATCTGCTGCTAGTTTCATATCTTAATACTGTTCATTGTACCATGCTTGAGCGCGCAAACTCATTCTAGGCTCACACTAGGCTATCTCATTCGCTAATTATAAAAGTTTCTAATTCAAAAACTGTTATAGCCTGAGTATTTTGATATTAAGATTTTAGTCTTAAAATAATCTCAAGAATTTACCCTTAAGCGTTGTTACGATCTTTACCTGGGACACCCTGTATATACATGTAGTATTAAGTAATATATCGTGGTATAATGAAATTTTGGAAATTTGGGTTGGTGCTGCAACCGAATATATCTGAGAATAATACAACAATAATAAAATGATTAATTTAGCAGGACGATGATACCTGATCTAGCGACGAGGGACGCCTTGCCCAGATACACTGTCGAATCGTTTCCGCTTAATTCGCTGTTATTGCCAACTTGCCCGACATTTCCGGTGGTCGCCATTGCGATGTCGCTGTGTCTGCAACCTACCCTGAAATAAAACGTACGCGAACGTTTTTCGGCGCAAAAGTACTGGCATCGGATGTGTTAATTCATTTGCGACTTTTCCCCATAAATTTTACGATCGAATCAACAAATTCTCTACTTTCGTCAGAGTACTGTTAAATGTATATTATGCAAAGTTTGTTATCAAAACGTTGATAAGACTTTGATACGCATACTTTTGTATTTCATAACTTTAACTCCGTTCTATATTTAAAAGCATTTCGCAGAACAAACTTCGCCACTTTACGATTTTTGTCTAAGAGCGAGCGGAGCGCGCGTTAACAAGTTTGGGGCTTAACGCGAGAATGGCTGTTACGTAATTGCGAGTCTCTCTCCGGCCGCTGGAGCTCGAGCCGGAGCTCCTCGACGTATCTTAAGCGAAATTAATCCCGCGCGCCGCGCCGTCAGCCAACTGGTACAACTTATAAAGAGGACAGATTCGCACGCGGCGGAGCTTTGCATTACGTTGTGATAACTCCTTTAAATCTGGCTACCGTAGAGAGGAATGCGTACGCACGGCTTCATCTAGATTTTACCTCCAGCAGCGGTGGCAGTCGAAGAGGCCGAGGAACGCCTGGCGAAATTTTCTGTTCATGAAACAGTACGTGATGGGATTGCAGCAGCTGGAGACGTAGGCCAGCAGTTGCACCAGGCTGATGCCGGTGCTACCGACGACCGAGTACACCAGTTGGGGCTCGAAGAGATACCAGGTATTGATCACGTGCAACGGCGCCCAGCACACGAAGAACTCGAGGACTATGACGAAGAGCATCCGGATCACCTGCAACCAGCAACGGCGACCGCGTTCAATGGACAGGCGACAAGTTGCAGTTTGTCCCGGGTATTAATGTGTTTTTGTGACCGGGATTAATATTCGCACAGAAGGTAAGCGCGACATTGTCTCGGTGTGTTGTATTCCGGCACCGAGATCGCCGCGCCGGCCCTCTCGAGCATGGCATGACCGGCGTCCCGTGCGCGCGGTTATGCGCGGGATTAAATCGTCTTACGTGCAAATATATATGGAAAATATCACGGTCCGTATGCCCCGTATTTGCAAAAGTAGGAATGTAGGATTGTTCGGGAGCGAGCCGCGCTCCCCAAGTGGATAATAAAAGGTTAATACAGCCACGAAGCGCTGATAAACATCTTGCGGCTTGGCGTGCGCCAGGCCAGGCAACGTGTTTTTCTGAGGCTTGTGCTCCAGATCCCACGATTTCCTAGAAATGAGAAACGCCGAACGCTACGAGGGAACTTGCAATGCGCGCTTTATATGCATGCAAGGCGCACACGTGATCCCGCATTAAATTTTCGATACGGAAATTTGTTGTTCACTCTGCCTTGGATGAGAAGGATGTAAATCCGATTCGATCAATTAGCCTCCCCATCCACGTACCTTCTTCTTCGCCTCGATGCTCTTCCCCACGTAATTACTGCGTATTACGTGTTTTCTGGTGAACGGACAGGGAGAGTCCTGTTGATCCTCGTTGGCGATATCCTTCGTATCTCGCGTTAAGCAGCCACTTCCGTTCGCTCGTATCTGAATCCGGGATGTCTGGGACAAATCTGTACTGTGACACTTGCCGGTAAGCACCCGGGAGACCACCGTCCGTGGTAACCGCACCTTTTTTTGGAAAGGGAGGAAGAGAAACGCGATATCTCGGTTAACAGGTTACACGTGCCGGATTGTTCTCCAGACGATAAACAATTTAATTCGCCATCGTAATTGCGCAAATTTATCTGACATTTAGCCACAGGCCGTTTCATTGGATCATAAAATCTGAATTAGTCGAGAGAAGTTAATGATGCCCTAGTCACTCTCGTAAATTGCAATCAAAATCGCGATCTTCTCTGTGTATTAATAAAATGATAATAAAAACAAAATTAAGTATTAATATCGAAAATAATTAAAATATTATTAATACAAATGTTTTTATTGAATGTCATGTTTAATTATGCAATTATATTAAGCTTTGCAGTGATAATATAATAAATCATATTAGTGATAATATTAAATTTGAAATATTCACAATAAAAAGAACGTATTAAGAGAAAGTGAAATATTTAAAAATTTCACACAATTGATTTTTTGTTCTCTCTTTATTTAATAAAATTTCTGTTTAATTTCAGATTCTTTTGCACGTGACAAAACTTTTTATTAAATATTAATGTATCATGAAAAATAATAAAAAGATAAATTATCAATGCTTTTCGATAATACATCATTTACAGTTCTGGGTTTTACAAGTTACGATTGCAAAGAGAGTAATATTATAGATCAAATAGTTTAAACAATTAATGCATTCGATTTCCTCGGGTTACGTAATCATAGATCACGATGATCTGAATTTCTACCGCAAAGTGATGTTCGTTCAGTATTTTCTCACCCTAGATGGTGCACCTTGAGAAGCGCCTTGGAAGTGCCTCGAGGAAGACGTAAAGCTTCGCCGCGCTCGAAGTCGGGCCGCAAGTGTCAAATACTATTGCCGTTCTTGCATCTCGATCATTGTTGTTGTTGTAATTTGACCCCCGAATCGTTGCGTTAGATTCCATTCTCCCAACTGTAATATTTTTATAATGTTTACAACCTTCGATCTTAATTCAGACCGTTTGAAAAAAAACGTACATGCATATTTCGTATCATTTAATTTTGATATTCGGAAAAGTTTATTTTTGTTATTTGCACAAAATTGGGTGAAAATCAAACGCGCATAAATTTTTTATTTGAGCAGCCATTAGCATATTAATGATTATAATGCTACGTAATTTTGTTGATGTATATCTTGTAAATTTTGTTCAATAGATTTTGCGGCAAAATCAACGTAAATAACATGAGATTGACGTATCGGCAGCTTTGGGAAATATTTTTCCAAGGCGCTCGCGCGATGCCGACGCAGCAGGATTCGACTTGAAAATTGGTACTGTCACATCTACGTTCCTACGTACATCGAGGCGACACTTCACTTACGTCTCCTGGTACACGTCGATGACTGTCGTATCTCGAGTTTCAGGCCGCGCCAAAGTTTTATCGCTATCAGCGAGTAAGCCAGACTCATGAGCAGCAACGGTATCAGGAGCAACGTACCGTCCAGGAAGAGATTGTACGCCCTTTCGGCGCCGACGCTCGGCCATTCCTCGCGACACTTACGCCTTCCTAAAATTGCCACGTGGTGCGAAAAACTTTTTCAACCGCTCGCCCGTAAAACGTGGAGTCCTGGTATAACCAAGAGGAAAGATCGTATTGCCACCACACATTCCTACCTTCCTATATTTTCCCGGTGGAGAACGACCACGGTTGTTAAAATAAAGAAAGATCTAGTCCCGTATTTCTCTTCACGCGGAAAGTTTAGACACGGCCGTTGATTAAAGCTATTAATTAAAATTATATATTCGTTTCTTTATAATTTATAAACTTTATTAACAAATAAAAAGTTGCGCGATTTCTTTTTTTTCACCGTGATAAAATTATACGCGAGATTTATGCTCGCCAAAACATTAATAATGCAGGTCTTGTTACGTCTGATATAAACCTTTTATATATATATATTTGTATACTTAATCGATAATATATCGACGTTGCTGTGCAATTGACTTTCATTGCCTCAATATCAAGCTGAGTAAGTCACATATGGTATCGATTATATTGATATTGCTGTGCAATTGACTTTCAATATCTCAGTATCAAGTCCGAGAAACGTCAAAGCGGGTGATTAATATTGCAAGAATTTCACTAGGTAAATATCCATATTGCTACCTCTATTACCATATAGTCGTATACGTAGATATTCTACTACGTGTTCGATTAATTAGATTGTGTTAAAAGTAATAAACGGGCGTTATACTGATTGGATTTCTTACTTTCAGAAAAGCATTCTACAATTCAATATTAGATTTCTGTATGAAATAAATTTTAAATCAGCGACTAATATTAAATAAATATAATCGATCAATGTAATATAAAACAAATTGCTAGTATTAATAACTTATTGTTCGTTGTTTTATTTAAAGTATTAAATTGAAAATGGTTTTATTCCAACCGAAAAGCATTTATTATAACAAAATTTCATCATATAAATGGCTTAATTTCTTTTCGAATAGACGTTCAATATTGCTGAGAATTCAATATACCAGTGGTTGGATATTATGTATATGCATAAGCTACCTATACTGTTGAGTGAAATTCTCAGAGGGAAGGCCAGGATGGATGTCGGTATCGAATTGAGATGAAAATGTCGGCACGGCGTAAAAACTCCAGTTTCAATCTGGCAAGCGATTGTAACAAATAAAATTGCAACAAATACTGCAAATGCTACATCAAAATACATTTATTCGAATTATTTCAATCGGTTAATAGTTCAATCGGTTATTCGCGAATTAATTAAAATAAGTAAAACAGATCAGAGAAAAACAATATAATGTAATTTCCAGTTCCCGACATGTCAATTATAAATATGAAATTATTTAATTATTTATTATTTATTTATTATTTATTATTGAATTATTGCTCATCAGTATTTACTTAAAAATTGGACAGTATAATACCAACGTGCTCTTACCTCCGCTTAAACTTTTTAACTGAGACACGACGAGAATCGGCACGTTCCATGTGAGACTGACAATCCATACAACAGCAATCATTTTGTAAGCGTGAAACTGTGTCTGCCACCGTCTAGATTTTAATGGTCGGCAAATAGCAAAGTAGCGCTCGAGCGAAATGGCAACCAGCGTCCAGACGCCCACCGATACTGACACAGCTGGAAAAAGCAGATCACATTTAAATCGCATTGCGTTCCATCTGCAGGCCAATGCAAACTTATTGACTATTGCAGACGCATTGCTTTTGTAGGACTTTTATATTTTTAGTATTGCCGTTTTTGTAAAATTTGATAGTCTGTCTATCTCGGGCAGCAAAAAATTAATACGGCTCTGCGTGATACAAAGTATTGACAGCCAATCGATTTGTAATATACACTTTGATACTGTTCAGCTTGAAATTAAAAATACATCGATAAATTTAATTGTCTCGGAATATATAGGAAAGACAAAAAAAAAAGACATATATTTTCCATTTCCTTTTCGATGTAGGGCAACGTCGAACTAACCGTGAGAACACGTCCAATCGTTAGCAAAAAAATATCAATTGTCGATGATGGAAAGGAGTTCGACATTCAATAATAGAACCGGAGGGTTGGAACTAACTATCTGGACCAGCGGTGTACGTTGCAAAAAATGAACGCACGTGACATGCACTCCTGCAGAGGAGAGCTTTTACTCGAGTCCGCTTTCTTCTCGCCTACCGGTCATACAAAGGCCGCGAATGGAGAAGTTTCGACTTAAAAGTGTCGCCAAACAATTTCCACGACGTATAACTTACACAGATGAAGAAAGACAGGACTTTATGAGAGACATTCTGGGTGACCTCGTATGCAATTACGAAATTCTTTCGCGGCCGCGACCTACTTAATGTATTGTGTCAAGGTTATTAATAGGAAATCCTTATCAGGATGTGAGGATTTTATCGAATATCCTTCACCTGATTCGAAAATGCGTTTTTCATTTATCGCAATTTAGTCCGATTGTTATACAACATCACCACGAAAGTGGGTAGCACCATTGTGCGCTGGCAAAAGAATAAAATCGAAAATACGAATTAAATTGAAATTGAAACCGTTTACATTCATACAAAGTGCTCTACTTCTAGTGCATTACTTTTTTAATAGATTCTGTGATGAATTTGGATTTAGCTTCTTCTTAGTAAAAATATCGAAGAAAGTTATTTTTTATCACAACTTTATATAGATTTTTCAACTTCTTATAGATTTATATAAATACACTTCAAAGTTAAATAAAAGTTTTATTTAAAAAACAGTCCAAAGAATTATATAGTTTTGTTTTTTATTTCGCTTCTTAAAATTTAGTTCGCAGCAAGCCTTTTTTGTGACGCTTATTTGTTATTCTCGCTAAAGAAAATTAATTTTAGTTTAGTCAAAGAATTTGTAGATAAAAATTAATATGCGAGAAATAGGACACTGTATATAATCGCCATCTACCCACGTTGTAATTATTTTTAATTTTAAGAACGTGCAATCTACCTACGTTGTAATTATTTTTAATTTCAAGAACGCGTATTGCAGTATCGACTTTCAAGAAAGTACAAATTACTTCACTTGACAAATAAATTTTCCATTCGATCGACACAGCTAGCACCATTAAAATGTGCATACGTTTTCATTCAATTGGGAATTATTCATTCAATCATTTGAACAATCTCATTCAAACATTTTCTGCTACTGCGTCTTTAATTACGTCATTTTTCATTATCTAGAATTTTATGAATAATTTCCTATCTTTTCCGACACTGTCAAATTAAGAAGAATTTTTCATGGTGTCTTATGAAAAAGTAGATAAACAGAGAGGTGATTATATTGTCAGTTAATTTGTTTTAATTATGGCAAAAAAATAATTATATTCTTTAAAAGAACAAAGGACGTAAGAAATTTGTCCGGAAACTAATTTGCATAGAAGAATAGCGACAGTCGAAAAGTTAACGAAATTAACTTGTGGTACTCATTTACGTTAATCGTTCTTTTAAGAAGTAGCTCTTTATAGATTATCTACTTTAAATAGAAGTAGAAGTTTTAATATTTTAAAAGTACCTCAAAAATTTAAGAACCTAAATTTTCCATTCGGGATATATTTCTCAAGCACTATTCAATATTTTTTACTAATTAAATAAAAATTTTATTGCATTTATAATTAATAGTTACATACTTTAGAATTTTGAACACTATACACATTTTACACTATTTGTATCCCGCATAAATTCACCTATAGAATCGCCTTATAGATCCGTTGATATATTATAAGTAGCTAAAATTCTTCATCACTTTCGTCCTTATTGATATAAATTGCGAGAAAACACACGCTACGTAAGATCGACGAAGAATATCCTAGCTGGCTAAATCGAGAAAGACGTGAACCTTTTGAACATCATTCTAGAGTACCAATATGTCCCATAAATTTTCGCGCTGCTCTCCCTGAATATACTTCACCCGTAAGCTTTCATACAGCAAGATGAGCGGAAAGTGCATCTATTCATCCTAATACACTTGTGACCTTTGCCACTGGTTCCGTTCGCGTCGCACCTCCGTTTCAAAGCCGGAAAGAAAACGCAGCGCCAACAAAAGTTATCTTAAATTATAATTTTTTCCCGTTAGAATAACTTCGCGGAGAACATGTGCGGCCGCTTTTATCGCGGCAGCAGAATCGCGAAGTGACAGAAACTACGATGTTTTATTACTTCCGCAGAACATCGTAATAAACATTACAATAATTTGTATCTGAGACACGCAAATAATGCCTATGCCGTTTCAGCCAAGCCGATCACGTTCTTGCAAAAATTTGCATAAAGTTCTCTGGATTTCGTGTTACCGACGCATATTAATCGACGTTATTAATGTACGAATTAATACGGCCGCGGCACGGAGCTCGCTCATTATGTGAAAATAGTACACGTACAATATGGAAATCCTTCACGAACGGTTTATACTAGGCTTCGGTATATTACTTTATTCGTAAAAGGTCGCCGTTAAAGCCTCTCTCCTTTATACGAGTGAGATGGGAGACGTTGTGAATTTGGGTCGTTCCGAGACCGGACCGGCCACGTATAATTCCCGACAATGGAGGGGAAAAAAAAAACGATTATACCCTACGCTTACGCTGTTATAATAAAAATGTCTTGAGGAAAGGAACGTCTACGAGGCGACGAAAAACGTTCATGCGATTTCAATTTCAAGACAGGTTTTCGTCGGGAAGAAGATTATCCTACATATGCGTACGTGTGTGTGTGTGTGTGTGTGTGTGTGGTCCACGAAAATCCACATGCTTTGTGAACAATTTCTATTGAAAAAAGTATAAAATCCATAAGAATAAAATTCCGTCATAAAATAGTACTGCATGACAATTTTTATATTTTTGATTCTCTATTTTATTCATCCAATACGCTCGTGTTGTACCTGACACTCATGTTAGTATTACGCGTATGAAAAGTTACGATTTCGCGATACACAGTTATACAGCTGCGCAACTGCGATCGTATTGTACGATTTCAAAATCCGACGTACGTACTGAAAGATCAGGGGGAGGATATAAAGAGCAAGCAGATAAAAAAAGACCGACAAAATTCAAGCAAACAATACTTTCATCGGGCGCCATTCCTTTATTCTATAACTAACTCTATCGGAATATCAAGAACAGATCAAGAGCGTAAGACAAAACTTAATAGCGCGTTATGTGCATTTGAAGAAGTATCCTTGTGATACCCACGGGTGCGATAAAAGTTGGCGTGATCACCGAAGTACGTACGATCGTTTTCCTTTATCGGGGAACGTTCGAGGCACGATTTTTGCAGGAACGATCATCGGTGGTGCGTTTAAATTCCGCAAACGACGAACACGACTGTTATAATGCACAGCAGATATGCGTACGCCGAAATGGTCTCTTTTGCGGCGATATCTCCCCGCAACGGGAATTCGACTTCGAGTCCGCCGGCGCGCATTAGTCACTCTCGTGGAACAGCATAATTCCACAATATCCTGTTGTTAGGCTCTTTAATACGTAGGAGTAATATTCAGCGAGACTTACTAATCCGATATCTGATAATACAAAGTAATATATAGACGAAAAATATATGTCTCTCTCAATAGATATGTACAAGTAAAAAGTATTTTTATAAAATTTTGTCATGAGACTCGGAAGATTTAGCGAATTGATGCGAGGATATTCTGTAAATGCAAAATTATTCTCGTTAGTATGTAAATAATTAAATCATGCATCTCGTGGACACTAATCGAGAATAGTTTATTGTTATAATCAGCTGTACGTGGAAATATTTAAATAATCGATATATGCATTGCGATTATTATCATATCAATTTCAGATATACGTTACTCCGCTACTACGAAGAGTGAACTATACGAGAGATAAACCAATATTTTAATGCTTGTTTTTTTATCTAAGAAAATCTAAAGAAAATAGAGCTACTGCTAAGATTTCTGTAAATACTATATCAACTGTAAGTAAAGTATTAGAAATGAAAACATTTTTCATGAAAGCAAGAAAAATATCTTTAAATTATTTATTATGTGTATTATATTATCACATAATAACAGAGAATTCAGAAATTATAGATTATTCTTATTATAATTAGGTACTTGCTACCGTCATACGTGAACTGCCTGTAGCAACCTAGAAAATTAGCATTAGATCACCACAGTCACTCATGTGTGCATCGCGCAATGGTAATTTGCTGCTCGCTTAGCAAATATATCACGCCTGACAGCAACAAGCTCTTTGAGTATCACGTTGGTAGCAGATTGATCGTCACATCACAGATCTATCCAAAGGCTTAGATGCGCACTCATGTTATATGTAATATCAAATAGATTTAAATTATACATCAAAAGAATCGTGCACATTTAAGAATAAATTATTCGCTTAAGTAATAAATAATTTATATAACAATATTATTCATTATACTTATATGTAACTCATTTAATAAATAATGCGTAACCTATAAAATAATTTATAGACTCTAATTTTATGACTATGCAACTCAATTTTCCAAGAAATTCATCAGTACCTCATGCGTCATGCCATTATTTGGAAATGTCATTACACGTCGTCAAAAGTAACAAAGACACGGTGGACGCTTTCAAGAATATTTCTCTAATGGTGTCACATTTTACCTAGCATTACCCTCTTTTCCTTTCGAAATGCGATCTTAAAATTGCATATAGTAGAAGCGATTCCGTAAGAGCTTAGGACACCAAGTACGTATACTTTGACAACTGACTTATCAAAGTACTGTGTATTTACGTACATTGTCATACTTTCCAGCGGAAATGCAATGTCGATAAAGATTTATGTCTCTGAGAATTTAGATCACGATGGATATTTGAAGCGAAAGAGACAAATGAACGTAATAATAAATGCTTATAATCCTTAATCTATAATACAATTCTTATTTATATAGAAATTATTTAGAAGATGTATTATGCGTAGCATACATGTATATAATTTAATATAAAAAAAAACAAAATTTTTTATGCTTGGCAATTTATGAAATCATGATCTCTAAAAGTTAAAATTGATAATTTGTCTAATGAAAGATATCTCGAACAAAATTAAACTAATTTACTAAATGTATTTTATTTTGCAAATAAATGATGAAACAATGAATTTTAACACATAATCATTTGCGCAATTGCGTTTTGTAATTGAATATCAAAGAGCTTCGGCGAAACTTTCAAGGATATAAAACAGAAATTACGCGCGGTAAAATGTACAGTTTTAACTTGCGACATCACTATCAATATTTCTTTCCTTTCGATAGAAACAGACGGAAGGAAAAGGTGCAAACAAATTACGGAAGTGAATCTTTCGATTTTTTCGAACGAATTAAATCAAACCAATTACCAAAGAAAACTATCCGTAGAAAATTAATCAAAAATTAAATTGGGATACACAGAAGTTTATCTATTGTGTGGCAGGTGTATTCAATTTCATCCATGATAACGGCGTGCCATTTGCACAATCGATATAATCATCGCCACAGATTGAAACCATCTCGAACAACATGTACCTAGTTACACGAGCGTGTTAATGTATACGAGTGCAGAAATTAACTTGAATTCAGGCCGTTTACTGTAATGCATTTACTCTGTTATTAGATTTATTTTTCATTTTATAATATATATATATATATATATATATATATATATAAAGTATATATATTGGGGAAGTATGGACAAAACGACATAGAGTTTTGTTTTTACAATATTATTTTTTAATTTATAAAGATAGGAACTTTAACATTACATGTAATCTTTCTTTGGTATGTTCTCTAAAAACAAAAATAATTACTTTTTACTAAAACTAAAAATAACGAAAATATAATTTTTTACAAAAACATTGACAAAAATTAATTTTGGCCATACCATATGGACAAAATGACATACAGTATATTTTAATTGCACAATTCGTAAATAAATATTTTGGTTTTCTTTGATTTGTCAGTGCAAGTCGCGTGAGTCCATTTCCCACATTTTACGCATCGAAGACAGCAATCTTCGAAGTTGGATTGAGAATATAAGTATTGTAATAAATACAGGGACAATCATCGTCATTCGCTTCGTTAAAATTGAAATTGTTCTCTTCGACATTTTTTGTGGCTTGCAACATTTCTTTTGTTTTGTTTTCTTCCTTTTTTCAGCTGATCCTTTTAGTGCTGTTTTTTTTTTATTTTCGTCTTATGTCATTTTGTCCATTCAGGCTCTATGTCATTTTGTCCAAATTGTATTACATATTTGTTATAACCTAAATGATAGCATAAAAGCAAAATTATATTGTAATAACTGTCTATGTCGTATATTAATACAACAATTAATCTAATTAAAATAAAGAATACTTCGTTAAATTTACCTGAGATTCAATAGATTCTTCGATACCTTAATATTTTACTCAGGCAAAAATATGCGTATCTCACCTAAACCACTGAGATGTGACAGATGACACTTACGCAGGTCAAAGCACGATACTAGGGTCATGTAATGCAATTTTACCTATCATCATACTATGTATCATACTTGAGATAATGTGTGTGTGTGTGTGTGTGTGTGTGTGTGTGTGTGTGTGTGTGTATACACACGTATATAAAATCTAATAATTCTTTATAAAATTTTTGTAAGTACTGTTAAACACGATAAATTTAGCACAAAAGCGTAATTGTATTTTTTAAAAATAGAATAATTATTGATTCACTGGAATGCTGTATTCTGCAGAATATCTCTGCATCTCTTTTATGAGAAAATGTTTGTAATTATACAATATTACAACATTTATGCAAATATTTATGCATAATAAAATTATAAATTTGACAAAATTAACTACACTTCACGCATATAAATACGACGGAAAATTTCGGAAATCCTAATATGAAAGTTAATAAAATTTTATTTTCATTGATAAACCAAGTATATGTGTATACAAAATGTTTTTTAAAGACCGCCCATAATTACATAGTATTATTTCTCACTAAAAATTGAGTCGAAAAGTCCTAAACCATTTTTTTCTATAATGCTTAATAAATTAGTAATTATTGAATAAAGTTAATTCAATCAGTATTATTCTATAGATAGATATATGTCAAGTGCCGAATTTAACAAAGCGTTCACGTACACTACCAGGCGCGTGGCTCAATGACATGTGTCTGTCT
Organism: Tetramorium bicarinatum; assembly: GCA_928718305.1. Classification (NCBI taxonomy): domain Eukaryota; kingdom Metazoa; phylum Arthropoda; class Insecta; order Hymenoptera; family Formicidae; genus Tetramorium; species Tetramorium bicarinatum. The sequence goes on along the minus strand of OV788327.1, from coordinate 19,137,587 downwards.
AAAGAACAATGCCGATTGCAATAACTTTATTCAATAAGCTATAGCTGAATTTCTGATACCGAATATGAGATAAATCTTGGATAAATAATTATCCGCTTTTCAAGTAAATTGATAGATTAGCAATTTAGAGGTTTTTACTATTATTTAAATTAGCAAAATAGCGATTTAATACATTTTTTGTAATAGAATTCTTTGACTTTCACTTTAACAAGTTGTTGGAACGGCCGTTGATATGATTTAAAATGATTACTTTTATTTATTTGGTAAGTCCTATTTAATACATTTTAATTTGTCAAATAAGCGACAAATATCATTTTTTATGACGCCATATACGTACGGAGATTTACGAAAATTTCTTTCTCTCTCCTTATTACAATGACGGGATGATGGAGCAAAAATTGTATGTCCATTTCCAATAATATCCAATTTTTATGTTATCCCGAAAACTGAGCCAATGCTTACCTTGAAAATACGGTATCAGCTTGCACATCGTGAGACCGAAAACGAAATTCTTGAGAATTTGACCCAACAGAGTGAAGGGCATGCAGAACACACCGAGTAGAAGATCCGACACAGCCTGAAACAGGTCGACAATATTCTTAATTTTCATTTCTAGTTTACAAGAAATAAGAAATACTAATGATTTAAATCGTACAAAATAAATAAATAGTAACACTTGCACAGGATGATCAAAACTCAACCAGTAATTTATCGGAAAATTTATTTCTTTGAGTTTTATTTTGACGAAGCACAGGATTCACTGTACGAGACGTTTAAAACATCTTACACCAAAGTATCGTGGAAATAAATGACCTTATCGTTTCTTCATTCGTGCACTCTCCCTAGTGAGGCTACAAATAAAGGTGGTTCCGGGTTCAGGTCGATCGATCATCAGTAAACAATGAGAAAGTGGCTTTCAACGACACGGTAAATTGGATGCCGGAAATTTTCAATTCTGCTCGTAGCCCGAAGAGTTGGGATTTGTTTATATATTTTTGTTATACGCGCCTTTTTTATTCCTATTGTTCACTGCATACGAAAATCGATATAACGCGTAACGCGTTAAATAATTTTTGTTTTCCAAAGAAAACATTTTCTATCTCGTAACAAGACAGACTACTTTTAATTAAACTAAAGTTTTTTTGATCCTGGCAAGTCTGGGAGAATCTCATTTTTCTTTTATTTGACGTTCACCGGTGTAATTTCAACAATGAAGGTCTTTACTTTGTCGCTGAACACGTGATACCTTGTAAAAAAGAATTAAAATAGATGATTAAAAATACAAAGATACCTAGAAATGGATTCATAAAAAGAGAAGACGCAAAAATAAGGAAGTAGAATAAAACTATTATTAAATAAATACTATAATAACTATACTACATCGACGCTTTTATCGTTATTAGGTAATTGTGATTTTAAATTACATTAGGTAGCTGAGCTTTCACGTGTTGTATTTGCTAAGTTAACAATAAAAAAATAATAGCACGTCTGAAATAATAATATATTTAACCCTCGCTTGACGGAGACCCATTTTGTCACGTCGTTGACGGAGTGGGATCCTCAGAGGACCCCAATGATAAACGCTTATAAATTGGACAGTTTTTATGCGTTTAATGTCAACGTAAGGGTTTTTGGGGTCGCTGATTACAAATCTGTGTGATTCTACATTTACATGGACACTTTAGGTCTGCCATTTTGAATCCGTAATTTTGAATTTTCGACATCAGATTCGTAATCAGCGATTTCAAAAACTCTTATATGCAAGTGTTGACGTTAAGAGCTGTCCAATTTATAGGTATTTATCATTGGGGCCCTCTGAGGATCCCACTCCGTCAAACGAGAGTTAACTATTGTACCGATTGTAAAAATTCATATACTTTTTTCTAATATTCTTTATGGACGTATATGGATATATAATGTTAATCCTTGAATGGATAAAACGATTTAGTAACGTATATGTGAACATTATAACAATACGTACAAACATAAAATGTTTTATCGTTTTGACTCTCGTATTAATGGATTAAAAACAAGAGCTATAGAAGTGATATCGATATGCACACGAAGCACCATTACTATTAGCGCGCTTTATACTAATGGCTTCGCCAAACTTTTATTCCTCGCGTTTTGCGGTTCGGCTATTCTACCAGGCAGAAAGTTGAAAAGTCACAAGTTTAATAATTGCTTCCAAGTAGTCGGACGTAACACGTTTAAACGGAAGAATTACAAATTTCTTACTAGAAGAATATTAATATTTTCTCAGTTGCTTGTAAATTTTATTCTTCTCAAGGGATCACGTATAATTCGATATGTATTGTGCACATTTTAATTTTAATAATTTATATTAAGGAGTAAATTTATTAAAAAAATTAACTCCATATTTTTTAAATGACTTAACTTTATAAAAGTGAGCTTTTACTATTAGTAACTTAGAAAAATCTTGTGAGAGCAAATCTGATATTCAATTGGGATGAAATATAGCACCTAAAAGATTTACGAGAACGAAGCGCTGAACAGTGGGATGTTTATACTCAATATCCGATTTAATGGTTTCGGTTAATCGAAACTGCCGATAAAAATAGTGAATAACTCGAAACGTACGTACGCGTTATTCCATCGCGATGAATATTACAGCTTGTATCAATGTTCCCACCGGCTATCTGCCTTTATGCAGGAAATATCTGTGAGAAATAGGCTCAAAAATGGCGTGATAAGCCCAGAGATGTCATAATCCCACCTGCGTTTGCGAAACATGAGTTGTTATTTCATATTACAGTCAGCGAGTTTAAACGCGCAAGGGAGACTCGCCGTAAAAGAGAAATTATGATTTTCGAACAAGTTTCAGCAGCGCAGTTATATTATAATTCTACGTAAATGTTTTTAAAAGCGAGGTTCAGAGAAACGTTGTAAAATTGCGTGAAAATTTTATGAGTATCGCGGACACCTTTATCCAAAATTTATTCGAAGAAATTTGTTCCTCCTCTATGTTGTGCATATCTGAAAATGTCGTGCAGCAAATGGTGAAATGTATCTTTTTTTTTAATTTTATCATTACGAAGAGCATTTATCTCGCGAAACGAAATTACGTAAATGGCAGAACTAATCAGTATTAATTAACTTAAAATGCAAATAATTGCAGATCAGAATAAAAGATTCTTATCGATTTGAGTAATTCTTTTGTTTTTGAAACGTCGCAGAAGTGTCAGGCTCTCCTTAACGCATTTACAACTTTTCAGTTTGCCTCGCATACAATTGAGAGTTTTATTTCGAGATATTTAACTTTTATCGCTCCATTCAAAAAATTATCACGCAAAATGTACCGCTCAACATCTTGATTCTTTTATAGATTCGACCTTTTACGTCTCGTATACTATTGGCATATTTATATTTTATAAAACGATAAATAAACGTTTTTAGCACCGTCACTAAAGTTAAGTTTATTCCGACGGCATATTTATATAGCGTTTTTAGCTTGGAAAATTGTATTATATATATTATATAACTATAGCGCACCAACAATTTATGAAATATTTTAATAAATATAAACAATTTAACGCATTTATTGATATATTTGTAATTTTATTTTTAATTGATTATAAAAGAAAATAGAGTAATATATTTAAATAATTAAATGGAAAATTTATGCCAATGTTATTCAAATATTAAATATCGATTCAAATAGAAAATCCCTTAATAATAATATTGAAGCTTTTTAAATAATCATATTTAAATAGTCATATTTATATACACATACATTTTTTTAAATATTAATGAGTGTATTGATAATTCTGTAATATATATTATAAAATTAATGTTTAGTACAAGATAGAAACGTTTGAAAAATCTACATTTGTATGTGAAATCTAATTTTCTATTTTAAAGGGCAAAAACACATTTCATTTTAAGTGAGCAAAGATTTTCGTTAAAAATCACGATACAGTGAATAGAGTATAGTAGTGAAATGGACTATCCGAAACCCAATCTACCTGACAGCGTTAATTGATTTTTGTTCAACGCAAGGAGAATTGATTTATGTGTTCTATTTACTTTCCCGTGAGTTCATCACAAAATAAATGATTCTAATTGGGACTATTTGATAAAAAGGGAAATAAAGTTTTATTCTCTCTCTACCTCGGGATTTCTGATCGGACCAGGCGCAATCGTAAAGCAAAAGAAATGTGAAGTACTGAGTTTGCACATAGCGTTCCAGCCTCGAAATTGGAGTGCATACTTGTGTTTCTCATCCGCAAAAAAAAATATTTGTATAAATTTTTTTTACGAGCAAAGAGTCCATTCAAAGTTCCTCTAACAGAGAAGGTGTCTGTTTAATTTTTGCTATAATGAAAATCACCTTAAAAGATCCAGTGACTTATTTGAGAAAACATAATTAATTTAAGATAAAAGTATGTGTGTCTGTCTCACGTAAAACTAAATAGAAATAAAATAAGAACTAACGAAAACTTATTTGAAAGTTAACCCATAATTTTTTACGTTTATTATATTAATGGAAAGAAAGTAAGAATAAAATGCAAATATTACAATTATTTTAAGTAACAATATATTAAATTACATTAAAATACATTAAATGTAAAACAAGATTAATTTCACAATAAATAACATATAAAGAAAACAAATTTTTAAAATTATGCAAAGTAATGAAACTGGTTTAAGTACAAAGTGTATTGGTCAAATATTTTTATAATGGAATAATATTAAATCGCATTGATGAAGACTTTTTCGAATTTTTTAAAAACATATAAACAATTATTTTAAATAATTGATCTAAGAGCATACTCTGTTTGCTAAACGGAACAAATAGGATTATTCCATTCTACGCAGAGGAGCTATTTCAGTCGGCAATTACTGGAGCAGAAACGCGTATCTAAAATTTGTTAGCAGATTAGAATGCACGAAACACGTGGGATTATCCTAGTTTATCGTTTATCGACAAGGTTCGCGTTACGGCTAGATATAAAGAATATACCATTGCGCTTATCTCGTCCGTGAAATTCCGTTTTCTTCTTAAGGTGAATTTTCTTCTTAAAAACGCAATCACAAGCTTCTTTCAAGATAGAGTCTTACATCCCCGATTAATGTTATCAGCAGGATATACAATATCCAGTAGCATAGATATAGAAAACTCATAGCCTTCTAGTAACATCGCAAATAACGTCTCTCTTGTTTATATAAATCCCACGACAGTTATTTTTCAATTTTATTTCAATTACTTTCCGCTTTCGTTACGATGAACATGATCGTGGAAATGTCATACACTTGTCACCTTTTGCAGTTAAATGTTAACTGACCCTTACACGCGAAATAGTTTTCGGCGTTTTCAATTGCCGACTCTCTGTCAGAGACAGACTTCGAACCTTTACTTCACCAACGATGGTGAAATCGATGAAGCGAGATAGATTAAATTGGATCATGTGCCGAAGATCTTGATTTAAGTTTGATGTAAACTCATAGACTAGACAAATTCGTCTGAAAATCAGCTTTCGACTTTCAAAAATAGATGAGTACTAATGCCTTCTATCAACTTTCATTTACCACAATGTTTTCAAATTTCTAAGCACACACAATCCAGTTTTTATTTTTATCTAAAAAATGATTCATAATATAGTTTGGAATAATAATAAAGTGTTAAGCAATAATCCGTTGAATAAAATTTCGAATAAATCAATATCTCCAAAGCTACGAGCGTGATAAGAGAAATGTACAACGCGTGGATAGTCACTTTATCCCCCAAATTGTTGTGGCTATAAAAATCACGTTATAAAAATAATTGCAATATATTGATTTAGTGGTCTCGGGTATATTGAACAAATAGGAAGTTGAAAGGGTGACCAGATGAATGGTATTGAGTCAGAGTACGGCATCGATCATTTTTGATTGATAGAAACACTAGCGTAGCATTTAAGCAATCTCAACTTTGACATTTTGCCGTACAAATAACGTATTGAAAAAAAGTTTGCCGTCGTGAACCAATTTGCGCAAAATACATTTTTCATACATCAGCTCGATATAATAGAAAGAGTCTCATTTATACGCGAAATTGTGTAAAAAAGATGTGCACGTAGAGAATTCTAATTCAGCACGTATATATCTTTATTAAATTCTTTATAACGTAAGATGCAATTTTCATCATTCTCATTTCCAATATCTTACAAATCCGTGCGAGATCGTGCTTTAGTAAATTTGATATAGGATGTATCTATGTATTACCATTTTTCTCCCCTGATGTCAAAAATACATTCAAGTAACACGCACACGTAAATAAAACTCATATTTGTATGAGATTTAGTCACTATATTCTATTTATGATCATGATTCGGCACATGGCATCCTCTTGGAACTCGAAAAATTCTATGCTCGACGTATAATACATGGGATAGTGGATAAAAAGCCATAGTAACGAATTTGAAACGGACAGTGTACATTTGCGAAGGTCCATATGAATACGAGAACTCTTTGCGCTTTAAGTCGTCGCAGATTATCATATTCCAAAGCTTTTCACAAATAACTCTTTCAGCGCTAGTCAAACTCCGGCAGGGAATAAATGAATGACGTAAAATATGTCGTAAAAATCAAAGATCGTAAAAAATACTTCCGATAAAATTTCTATGTTTACGTAAAAATTTCAAGTTTCGTTTTATGATGTTAAAAATACCAGGGAATCGTTCCATTGTGTACACGAACTTTTTCGTATCGCAAGTTACATAGAACAGTTTGTACAACGGACAATATATCGTCGATTCGCCTACACGATAAATCATACGTGGAATAAATATATAAAAATAGAAATTTACTATTTCGGGAGAATTAAACTCAATTTATTCGCGCGAGTATTAAATTTTATTTATTCGCAAGCGTATTACTCGGCGGATCATGATATCGATACGATAATCTGTTCACGAATACAGAGAACTCATATAGTAGATTATATTTATTGACTACATTTCCGGAAGAGCTTTCCGGCGCCAAGCTGAAGTCCCTGCTAAGGCGCTTATCAGTACGATGTATTCTTGTTGAAGGAAGATTGCGGAAATACAAAACGGGAAATAGAATATTTGGAAAATATATGCATTACGAAAGGATTACTCGCGAAAGGATTTTGCTACGAAATTCTGTATTAAGACGATTGCGCTGCGTATGAGAAATTAATATATCTATTTGAAAAAAAATTACTACTAATCGTTAATATTATAAATTATTTAAATAAAACCGTCATATTTTTATTCTGCAGTGCGCTATTTAATATTTAAAATTATGTCAAAATTTATTTGTTTTATTAATTTTCTGTAACCGCATTGCGTTATGATAAAATATATCTATCCATAGAGTTTTTACATTATCTACATAATGTTTTTTCCGATATTTAAAAGAAATATTCTTTAATGAGACTTTGCATAGTACCGTTATGAGATCCAAACAGTATAAATACTGCGAGCTTTCATGGTAATGAGTATTTGATTAAATATCAACAGAACGGGTACGCTTTCCATCATCAGTTAATACTAAAACGTAATAATTTTATAATAAAAATATTATTAAATAAATAAAATAAACTTAAATAAAATTATAATAAAAATTTGTACAACAATCGTTTTTTTTTATTATTTACAAATTATGAGTTATCATAGGTTTTTAACGATTGATGATACATTATTATAATATGATATCTGAAATGATCTTGTCGAAATAATGTCTACGAAAAATTATATACTGTCAAACATTATTTATATAAATTATTTTATATTAATTTGAGATTATTATAGTTTTCTTTGTAAAAGCTTTATTTCTTTTGTTTCTTTTGCATTAAAAATGTTCTATATTAACACTTTTATAATTAGGTAAACAAGAAATAAGAATATATTATTTGTGGAATAATTAACTTGTCGAAAAAAAATCATATTTCAATTGCTTAATCATTCCGAAAGTAAATTTAGAAATCATTTCTAGTTTTATGCTTTTTTGACAACTTAATTTTTAATTTCTAAATTTATCAAAAAATTATAGAATTTTTATGCATAAGTAATATCTTGTATGTGTATATCGAGATGAGTAATATACATATGTTTTTGTTTTAGTTTTCAAGACTCGTTTTAAAAGAGAGATATCCTATATTCAAAAGGCGTCATGATGACGAAACTTATTTATGATACGACAGTTATTGCTAACTTTCTCTACTTTCGCGGTGAACGGCTTTGTACTAAATAACATTTATGTAAAGGAACCCACACAACTCCTGCAGTTATGGGGTTGCGTCAATGTCGTCTTCTAAGGTTTAAAACAGAAGATGAAGATTTACTATTTTTACTTTAATATGTCAAAATTTTTTTTACTTTGTCAATCGTTGTTTTACGTAATCTAATTACTACTAATAATAATTATTATTACCGCTTAGCAATTACAAACTTCAATTACTCTAATATAAAATAATTACGTTTACTCTAATATAAAATAATTACGTATACTCTAATATAAAATAATTTAAAATTGCTTGTTAACTGTCTCAATTTCAAATACTTTTGTTTTTCTGAACAAAAAAGACATTTCAAGTGTAAACACGTAAATAAAAAGAAACATATAATTAGATTTATAACGTTAATCTACATATGTTTAATAAAATTTGATATTTAATAAAAAGTTAAATAAAAAATTTACATTTTTTTAATATTAATAATTTTTGCTCGTACGATTACATATCCGAAACCGTTACTGCTCTTACTTAAAAATATTTTACATAGCAATGCGTGATAATGTATGTACATACATATATTTTTTCTCAAATCACTTTCTATGCAAACAATATATATTTTTTTGTATCTATATGTGCTAAATGCAGAGAAGTGTTGAAAAATCTATATCAAAAGACATACTATTGGATACTTTGATATGGAGATGAACAGATAAAACGGCAAAAAAATAACTGAACCCTATTTATTACCCTCAATATTTTTGCCGTTGCATTCTAAATATTTGTAAATAATATTTGCATTATTTGTATGCGCGCTTCCTCTTTTGTGCTTTCGCAATTCGTGAGCGTCACTAGAATATTTTCCATTTAGTATAAATATTCAAAAACTCATATATTTCTTTGCAAACAATTTCGACACATGGTGTATCTCTAAAAAAAATCCTAGAACGTTCGATTACACTTTCATATTTTGCGCGTAGACTAGTATCGTAAAACAAGCATATCGAGTGTCTATCGTTGCATCCGATAGGAATAAAATATATCAAGATTAAAGATTGTGTGTGTACGGTAATTTTAACTACATCGGATTTTCGTTTATTGATAAAATGCTAATAATATGTTCCGCCGTTTTGTTATTCATTCATTTATCATTTTGTATAATTCTTTGATAGTATATTTTATCATTTTTTTGAAAAAAATGATTCGTAAAATTATTGAAAATATTAAAAATATTAAAAATTATACTCTTAATAAAAGTTAATCTATTGATTGATCTATTGTATTGGCGGAATTAAAAATATATCTTAAAAAATTCAGATAATAAATAAAATATATTATTGTTATTACATTAGCATTAATTTTAAAATTTTAAAACAAATTTGGAATCTTCGTGCGCCGAAAATTTCGTATACAGTGATTTTACGGAATAGAGAGAGTAAAATTGCTAAACTAATATCCTAGAACGTCCATAAATATTCTTTTAAAAGCTCACTTTATCACTAATCAATTATTTGTCCTCATTGTATACGTAGCGAGAAAAGTCTCAAGATTCCGACATTCGCGAACGTGACCGAAATTTTTCTTCGTTCTGAAAGAATGATGACAATGCATGCGTGACGAATCACTAGCAGCTGGTGCAGCTAAAAAAAAAGGTACTGTTGGCAGTTTTTTCCTGGTGCACCACCCGCACGAAATATGCAAAAATGGTTCGGCAAACAGATGCGCGCAGGACATTGCGGGCCCTTGAATCTCCTGGTCTCGTTGCCTCTCTTATCATCCTCTGTTTTTATTTATTAACTCACGCGCGAGCTACCGGGTATTTTCGCTCGCACAGAAACCTGCACGAGACATTGTAAAAGTTGCAAGAAATATTTCATTGAGCAGACACGCAATGTTATATTTTACCTCGTATCTGATTTGAAAAATTGTTCAGCTAAGTCTATAGATGGAATGCTCGTACATTATTTTTAAATAATGCATTAGCCGTGCGGGATTATTGAGAGATGAAAAATTACTGTGTCAGAAATAGCCGATGTGACGTAATCGGAAAAGTAAATTTATATAAATATAATAATAAATTTATATAAATATAATATATATATATTTTTTTTTTCTATTATAATTCTCTTACATTTGGATAATATTAGATATGTTTTGGATCGCAGAAATCTGAAGCAAGTAACTCAAATAAATCGGAAAGATAGATCTTTATAAAAATAATTATAAATTTAAAGGACGTCTGTAATAATACGTATGTATGAAATTTAATATAATTTAATATTTATTATTTCAAAATGCTAATTAAAAATTCAATAGTGTTGTCCATTTATTATAAATATAAACACCGCGTGCACCGCGAGAGAAATTAGCTTACTTTAATAAAAATTCCCCTTTTGAACAAATATGAGAGATTCCATCAAAATTTGTTCATCTCGGGGTAGATTCAATTAAGATTAATTAGAGAGCAATCTAATGTTATCACATGTTGTCAGTAATGTCGCCAGGATAATCAGCTATTTGGGCCATGTTACCGCATATGGCTGCCAAATACCATTGTGAGCAAAATATGAAAGCCAATTTACAACCAATCAGCAAAATCTTCGATAGACAATTTCTGCAATGTCTGCATCAGTAATGGAATATGATGTCATTTGAATTTTAAATAATGGCGTTGCACATATTCATGAATAAAAATCTGTATTTAAATTTCTTGTCAAAATACATGATTACATAGCTGCTATTTACATTCTAAAAGATTTTGTTATTAAAGTTAAAAAATAAAAATGAATCTTCTAATTGCTTCTGTGTACTTCTTCTTAGAAATAAATTGCAAAAAAATACTTCTTGATTATGTCAAAAAATTATTTTAAAATTCTCAAAATTAATCTATTAATATTAGGTATTTCATGTTCGCGAAGTAGAACAATTTATTCTTTAAATTTATAGCTTCCCACTAGCCATATATATTATATATAACTTTCTAACGTGTATTCTCTCCATGAAAAGCCAGGTGATTAATGTGCTGGCCACTATTTGCGGAAGACAGCCGCTTTCTTCATTTAACAGGAGTCAAATAGAATGCAGCAGAAACTTACCAGGTTCAACAGATAAACATTTGTCACCGTGCGCATCCGTTTGTTCCTCGCCAGGGTGATGAGTACTGCAGAATTCCCGACGATGGAAAGCAAGAAGATTGTACCATATAGCGGTATAATAAGATTTTCCAGAAGACTGTCCTGACCCGATGACTGCGGGATGACTGGCGAGGTGACATTGGCAATTTCGGAAGTGACGGTGGAGAAGCGGGGTAGGTCAGTAACGATCGACGAGTCATCATCGGCCTCCAGAGCATCGAAATATTCTGTGGAAACGGGGTTATCGGACAGGTTGCGCCCCTGAATCGACATTTTCTTGTCACTCGTGCTCTTCAATCTTTCGTTCCCTCCCTCGTCGACCTTATGCGTCCATGCCGGCGGAAGTACTCTAGTACAACGAATGTTACATCGCTCTGAGATGTCACTTTATATCGAACTGTTATCATACAACTGTACAACGTGAATGTTTTGCTCACTGTTTGCTACGTTCCTAACATTTACGTTGAAATCCGTGTTACGATGGAGTCAACAACGGTTTTTACACGTTTGAAGCATTGCTGCACGTTTTGTGGACCTTTCGCGACTCTGTCACACACAGCTTCGCACACGATTTATTGTTTTTCACATGATTTTTCGGTATTAATTAATTATTGCAGCACTCTCTTGAGCAATATTAAAAATCTTGCAGCTTAAAGTAAATTGACAATATAATCGCGACTTTTACTGTTCACTTGTTACTGTTCACTTTTGTAATCTTTGGTCTTCTGAAACTTGCTATCATTTCTCGATGAATATCTGCAAAGGGATATCTGCAAACAAAACATAAATTATTAAGCATCAGGCAGTAATTCTGTGAGCATACAGTACAATTAATAGATGGAGATGTATATGCGTTTGAATATATAATACTATAAGCGATTTTAAGCTTCAAATAATCTGTATACATATGCGTAGAATACATATAAAGAGTTCTAATGTATTAGATCTTCATATTCTGTCTATGCCTAAATTTGGCAATAGAAGTTTCCTAAAGAAAATTTAAATTAAAGAAGACGTATTAATGCTTGTATCGCGTGACGAAAGAAAAATTTAAACTCTAATTCCTTTGAGAATTAAAATGAAAATAAGAAAAAAAATTTCAGTTTTGGAAATAATTTCAATATTTATAAGTTACGATGTTTCATCATGAGCGTTAAATCCGTTAATCTCATTTGTATAATGATCCTTTGTTTAAAAATTATCGAAGTAATACATTATCAATATATTACGCCTTTAATTATTTGCTATTGACGTGTAACTAACATATTGTCAACTCTCTCTTCTCTCTCTCTCTCTCTCTCTCTCTTTCTCTTTTTGACACAACGTTATCCAAATAGATCATATGATACGTTCCCTGTTATTAGAAAGCTCGAGTATTATTGCATTGGACACTTTTCCATTGGGGCTAATCACGATTCCTATTATTCATGTCACGTTCGTGTTATCAGTAAATGTGTATGCAAACACGCGTAAAATGCACATAAACAAAACTTATTTGATTTGTGTTAATTTCACTTTAGGTTATCATTTGCGCGACTTTAATGTTGTTGAAAAGTTACTTCAACAACTTCTAACTTTGTGCAAAAAATGCGAAATATGTTAAAAATGTAATAGTTACGTCTCCTAGACTTAACGCAATTACGAGTTTTTTATTTATTCACTTCTTCCTGCTACATTTTTTACAGTTTTTTACGTCCAGCAACTTGACCTGCGTTCTTTCAATAAAAAAGTTTTGTGTTATCTGGTTTTTGAGCTCTTTATGCCGCTGTTCTCTGGCATCCTACGTATCCCAGCCTCTCTCTTTTCATGTAGAACATAAGAAATATGATGCTTATCGCGGGTAACTCTTTTTCTCACTCGCGCAATTTTCCACCATATTACTGGTAGTGCCAGATGAACCACATTCGTCGAGGGAAGAGAATCATTACGATCGTGACACGCATGCTTTAGTAACAATGGGAATTCGTGACTTGTAGTTTGAAAAACATGAAACTTGTCATACTGAAAAATTTCTCAATATATATTGCGAGATTTAAAAAGTTAAAATAGGGATAACAATAAAAAATGCATGACACATTTATAACGTTTTTATCTAAATTTTTTTTTAACAAAACCATTTTATTTAATTATTATGATCAAATTAATGGAAAATATAAAAATCTTTTGTGACAAATAAATAATTTACCGTCCTTATTAGTAAAATTTATATTTTCATTTTTATTTTAGTATAATGATAATATTATAATAATTGTCATTTTAATAGCAAGAGATAAAAAAATTTGAACGTATTAAATGTAATTTTTTTATTTATATCCTAGCATGTAGAATAATATAGGAGAAATAAATGAGTCGAAAAAACGTTCAATTATAGCATTCAATTTCAGCAGATTCGCGAGATAGCTAAAATAAAATTTGAATCCAGCGTGATTACCAGATCCTTTTACTGGAAAATCTATCTGTTTCCTAGACATTTCATTTGTTTTAATCTACTCTAAATATCTATGCATTTTACCTGTCTGGCTTTTAAATGTCGGCAATAAGAGAATCTGATATATTCAAGTCTCTTAATCGTTCTTGACATACTTTGTACATTTCGTCTCTGTTTGCGAAGTTAAATTTACATTTTTTTTATTGCACTACAAAGTTATGCGATACTATCAGCACGATTTAAATGAACTTTTTTTTCATCTCTGTGAAAATGAAATGAGTTCTAGCAAAATTAATATACGCGGCTATAAAGATTCGGATAAAATACTTGAAATAAAAAGATGGAATGTTAACATTAATGTGCTAAATATCTATGCGCGCGCGTGTGTATGTATATGTATATTAAAATTAGTATTCTCTATAAAAATGACATGTTATATAGAACATCTAGAAAATATTACATTATATTGTTAATTTATAATCATTATAAATTATAGTTTACAGGTTAATCTTGTAACATTATTGTACGTATAATTTATCATAAATTATGCAGATATTCAAATTTTTCTACAAAGCGGAAACCTTAAATCAAATATCGCATGTTGCATCAGTTTCATAAATGCTCGCATATTAATTAGCCGTCTAGTAACTAATTTTGCATGTTTTTACAACAATAAATTTACAACAAAAAACCGTTGCATACGAAAGTTTTCTAAATACGTCGACGTTGGATAATTTAATTAAAGAACAAAAATACGTTTATTGCGAAGTTTACTAATTAAAAATTATAATTTTAAATATAAGTGTGCGTTTTATTGACAGAACTTGCTATCACATATTTTTCATCCACATTTTTTTTCACAAAATATTTAATACGTGCAATATATTCTTTGTATAAAAAATCAAAAATATTATTTTGGGTTTAATATATTTTTGATAATCACGTACAAGTTTGAATGATGTCGTAATCTTGCACATGAAAATATTCCCTTTGTCTTTATGTAGCCATCAAAATAATATTTAATAGATATTTAATAGATGAAAACAGCATGGTGATTATACGGAAACACAACGGCATTTTATAAATTAACAAATAAGCTGCTCGCATCTCTGCAGTGGTTGATTGATTAAGATTCCGTTCACGAAGAGTCCGATCCGATTTTCACTATAGGTCTACGCAGTTTCACTTATGAATTGCAATATGCAGCCGCACGACGTGCCGCGGATGTTTGATTTATCATTCATGGTTATCGCCACTGTCGAGTATCAATCATATTCAGCGCAATCGATACGAAAATCACGAACAACGCGATGCCATGGGAATGTTCGGCAAATTCCCAAAACGCGGCGAAAAAAGGAGCAAAAGAGGTATTTCAACGCTGAAATGCACGAAACAAAAGCATGCCTGTGATGCTCGACCTAATTTTTAGGAAATTTTGACGCAATCATTATACATACATGAGCTGTATTTGCACGATAGGTTCGCGAGAGATGCGGTAACAAATATATTGTTGCGTGACGATAAAATCGCGGATGGAATTTGCCCGAGGTTTGTACACATTTACGGTAACCCATTTACAATGCCTATTACCAGCAACACGGTCTTTTTAATGATTTATGAATTTCCTTTACTTGTATATTTTAGTAGGTATACTTGCGATATGGATTTTAGTAAAAACAAATGAATATATTACTTAATGCAAATGGTCTCTCAACAAGCATGTATATTTTCTGATATAATTATAATTGCAACAATATTTCATAAAATTGATGCTTTTATTTGTTCTATACGTCGGTAAATATCGAGGGAATAAAATATCGTGCGGAAAAATCAAACTGTGATGTAACGTCCAGTCTTCGCGTACAATTAATTAATACTTCCGTCTTGTTATTTATTTACGAGATACACAGTCGTAAATTAAACAAGCTCGAATTCTGAAATTGTCGTGTGCAATAATGTGAGAGCGACAGACTTTCAGAAGCCATTTCTACGAGCGGGATTTCAGCGCGATCGATTTAGCATTAGATTATCCCGCGGCAACACGCAGAGACGAATCACACTAATTGGAATACAACAGCGGAGACGAAGAATATTCGCGGGAATTGATAAATTTTCTCCTTGAATACTTGACTTCGAGGTTGCCCGACGAGAGCTGGAAGGCCGTTTCGCGAGCTAACGCGTTAAAGCGCCCAAGTGCCTGAGACAGTTTCCACAATTGCTGGCGCGCGCGAACGGTCGGGAGCGTACGCGACGCCCCCGTTCCCATTTATATACTTCAACACCCCTAGGAGCGTTGAAACGAAAATGAATTTCTGAACCGTTGGAACACTGGAACCGTTGGAACCGAGATAACATCCACGTTTCGCTATACTCTGCTAAATTCTCCTTATGAACGTGCATACGTTCGAGATACGCTCTGCTTTGTTCGAGAAACGCTATCGCGCGACTAAACGGTAAATGGCGAGTGTCCTGAACGCGAGAACATTTCCAATTGAATTAATAATTTGACGCGCCGGAGTATACAGAGGAAGCGTCTCCTTTCAACAGCCGCGCCGGAGGCAAACCCGCAGGATGGAATTAATGGTCTCCCGCTAATTTTTCTCCGAGGAAAAGTTGACATTAATTTTATCATCTGAATCTGCAAGGTCGCCGTCTATAAAAAGCTAAAGGCTCTTAGTAAATGAAAGCGTTTAGAACGCTTCCGTTTATTATCCCACTGGGCATCACTCTCTCTCTCTCTCTCTGAAATTTTCAAATATTCAGAGTGATGTAAGGTATCCGGGAAATTTTAATGAGCTCGTTCGAGTGTGGTGGACGTCCAAAGCGACGGGGAAAAGTTCGTCGCGGGATACGTGTGCGAGGAAATGTATCGCTGCGGGGACACATCTCATCTCGTCCCAGGCCACCGGACGAGATCGGCTAGATACGGAAGACGTAAACAATGTAGTATGTCAGATTATTAATGCAGTGCTGCAATAAATGTTCGAAGATACTTCCTGCCATTTGTATGCGCGCTTCACTTCACTGCCTTCTCGGGCGGATTGTCTGAACGAGTCGGGTCAGGCTGCGTTGCCGGAGAGGATGCTACGTGTGTTATGTACCACACGATCATCACAAAATCATGGTGATACTGTGGAGCAAGTGCTGATGCACGGATGAGAGATGCATAAAATGTTTTTTGTTATCGATCCATAACCGATTCCTATATGTTGGCTTGGAGCAAAGTTGCGATACGCGTTGCTCCTTCCCGTATATATTCACATATATTCTTTTCTCTTTTATTCTGGTCGCTTGGCGACTTAAGGCATTTCTACGCAACATTCTTCCACTAAATCTGCTTGATCCTGAGGTAAATATTATCTCGTAAAATACGATGAAAACGCAGCATTGTGTCCGTTACGCATAAGTATGAACTATATTTATACATAACTATATTTTATCGGGAATGTAATCTCAGTTTGTAGAAATATTGATCACAATCATGTATTACAATGTTGTGATTGTGAAAAATTGTTGTCTCAGCACGGCTGGGCGTTTTGTACAGTCGTCGCGATTACATGCGCGCCATTTATCTGAATGAATTCGGAATTTGCGGTGACATTTGGAATGCAGCGATATGCCGATTGTGTTCGCGAAGTTTTGTTATCCCGTATACGATTCCAGTATTAAACTCGTACCAGTCTGGTCATCCATAAACACCGTATACGCGGATTATTTTATTAGATCGTTATTACAATTTAGTGTTCCTCAATTAACTTTCCGGCACGCGTACGGCATCGAAATTGAACCAAAGCTATGAATAAAGTTCGACGGTTCATTGAACAAAGACTGCATTCGACATTTAAAATGAATGTATTTTACATGATATAACATTTTATTAATCTCTACATAAGAGACAAAAGGTCAAAATACAAATTGTGCCTCTGATTCCTCATTTTTGTCTTCAATTAAATGTCCCTTTCTAATATTTTTGCAGCATAACTCTTTATTAGTTTATTAACTAATAAGCTTATTTAATGGCTAAACTAATTTAATTTTTATTGAAGTATTTTAAATATATCTGCGGAAACACGCCGTATCAAAATTAATAATCAAATGCGCAGAGTTGAAGCTATTATTACCTCTATTGATCACACACATCAGTCGCAAGGCTAATTTCTTCCGTTCAAACATAATTATTTCTCCATTCTGTTGATCAGCATTCAAACGTAGTCCCAATAGCATGTAGCAAATATTGTTACCTCTGTACAAGTATATAGTTCTCCACTAATTTAGTAAATAGTCGACCACGGCATCAAAGAGTATGTGTGTGGCAGCAGTATCGATTAATCATTAGATAAAATAGACAGATAAAAATTTTTTATTTAAAAGTTCTTCATTGTAAGCATAATTATTAACGCTCCCAATATCATGATTACATTGAAATTTTTGTCTTAATCTATCATCGACCTAAACTGCCACCAGTTATGGTTTAGAATTTAATAATTAACTTTTTACACAGCTAATGCATGTTATGTATACCATTTTTTCAGCTTCTTCTACGAATAGTTTGATGCACAGCCATAAATTATGTTAAATGTTAAAAGTCGCAGACAGATTATAGATACGACGATTGATAAGCCCTTGCGAATAGCATTTTCAGCGATCCCGAGACATCGATCAGTCCTTGATATCTTCCTCAATCTGATCTCCCTGTCTCTCCGGAGCACTCTAGCCAATTTATAATAGACGGAGTTCGTAAGAGAATCGAGAAATAATATAACGATCATTCGATACGTTAATCACTTGATATTTCAATTTAGTATCATTTCTTTTTAATTTGATAATGTGATAAAGATTGTTGCGCACAAATTGATATAAAAATGTACGTACGCGCAATACACAATTCGTCACATGTGGCGTGCTTAATATTCTATTCATATTGTACGCCACAATTTGTGCTAAGTATTTCCGCGGTCAAGACATTTTTGCATTACGCTCGTACGCTTTGTAGCTCGCCAAATTCGTCCCATTAGCCTCATTAACCATAAAGTAAATGGTAGGCTCTTTAAGTCTAATCACTTTTTTTGCTGAACACAATAATAATGATCAACGTATACGCCACTAAGACAATCATGCGTGAAGACTATTACATGTGAATTGCATCTCTAAATCATTATACGGATATTTGAAATTAATAACCATGAAAATCTGCATAGTATACATGCAACACATCAATGTCTAATGATGAGTGAATAGATGAGTGAATATATACGATAGATTACTGCGAGCCTACATGTTGAACAATAGTAGCATAAACATCGGTAATATGTATAAGAAAAGCCTGCGCGTGATAAAATTAGTTCTTAATATCTTTTTTTTGGGATTAATACTTTTTTCACAATTTTTAATTTAAAATTTAATTAAAAATGTGATAATAATAATCTTTTTGTCAGAGAATAATCATTTATAAAAATTAATTTGATAACATTTTATGATTTAAAAACATCATTTTTATGCGGTTAAAATTCCACTTAAAAAATAAAATATGCACAGTTAAATTGTTGTGAATTTTGCACTCACCGATATTTCGAATGATGTGAGTGTCGACGTATCAGACTAAAACGTTCGTGTATTGCATAAAATCGTGCTCACTTTTCTATCCAAACATGTATAACAGACCGTTCCGCTCGTGGATATTTTCAGTCTGCACAATTTGGTACTGATCGCTAGGACAAAAATAAACACAATCGCGATTTTATCTCAGCTTTAATGTTTTGCACCGTCGGAGAATCCAAGTTAATTTTCCGGAAACGTAACGGCACACATATTATTCTTATCGTATTTTAAAGGATTTTAAGAGCTACACGCTAATAAAATAAACACGAATAAAAAATGCACAAGTTTTAACTGCACGATGCTTTTGCGATAAGCTGCAAATGTGCAAGAAAAGGGATGCGTTTAAGAGTTTACCGAAAGGAGCTCACCTTTCAGAATAGTCGAGTTGCGGTTACTTTGAATGGAGAATTTCTCTATCAATTCTCACTTTACGTAGTATTACAATGACAGGTATCGCATCAGCCGTTAGAAAGCTGAAAGAGCTTAACTGTGTGTGTCTGTCGATCGTTAAAAGTTGCTTCAAGTTTCACCGGGTTAATTGCGAAGTAGTAGTGTAGCTACTTTTTTTTTCTCGTCGATTAACTTTTTACCTTCGTTCGTTTGTTCTGTCTCGAAATGGTATCGAATTTTATATAATAATATAATAGTTCGAATTTCATACAACAGCCTTGAAAAAAGAGAGAAAGAGAAACAGAGAGACATAATTGTAGAATCGCAGTTTCAATAACTAGTAAATTATGTAATTTATACTTTACATTTCTCGCGGTTCGAGCATATTTGTAAACGGAGCAGAATTTATCGCACATCATATAAATGGATTTTATATAAATGTCAATTTACGTTACTACGTCTCTCATTCATTTCTCGTAACGTTACCAGATTGTATGTAACATTACTTAAAATGATCAGCTTATGTACTTTCATCTAATGCAATTTGTGTGGATATGTGTATATGTGCGAATGTAATAATAAAAAAATAAGTAGCTTAATTTATATTTAATTATTACCTGTTTATAATCAGTTTTGCAAATTTTGACAGAATCGTCCAAGTGTTGTGAAATCGTCAGTTTCATGAGAATAATTTTATAATTGCATTTTTTTATTATCAATTTTACATCACTTAGAGAGATTAGTGATAGTCTTTACTTCATGTTTGTGAACAATATTAGAGAGTAAAGTTCCTGTTTATCAAGTTTACACAGATATACAGTTGATATACTTTGAGATAGAGCACCATCAAATTTGAATATATTCACTGGTAAGGGAGTAATTACTTCTCTATCCACTTTCTATTTGCACATTTAATTACGATAGAGATCCGGGCATTTCATATTTAACGTATCTTTTATAGCGCATACAATTTTTATACAATTATTAATCCTACAATTATTGCATAATCGAGGATTAATTTTTAACTGCGAATGATTAATTTTCAATAACACAGTTTTAAATAAAATAATTCACAAAGAGCGGCGTTTATATTTTTATCACTGGCAGTTTATTTATATCCAGCTCAAATCCGTTTGAACACAAAACATTAAAAACTGCATTTCCGGAAACGTGCAATAATGGATTGTTCTTTATCGCGCGATGTTGAAATTAACATTTAATTTTGTTCGCTAATTTGAGAGACGACGCGTTCTATTTTTCAATCGTTATCACAAAGATTTATCTTTACGCATCCGAGGCCCAGCGTTCTCGCGACCGGCGGCAAGTAGTAACAGTCGACGTGTGGTACCGGCATCAGCGACGCGTACGCGACGGATCTGCGCCGCTGACTGAAACCAGGCCGGCTCCGGACTCTAGTCCGGGATACCGCACACCTCGCCGACTCCGTGGCCAATCGTGAACGAGCCGTATGTCTTCGTGTTCCTCTCGCGCCACCCTTGTGCATGCATCAATCCTTACGCAATATCACACAGTATAAATATTCCCACATGCGAGATCGACCACACGTCGACACTACGCGCGGCGGCGTATTGTCGCGCAAGTGAAATAGTTTCTTCGATTGCGCGCGCGGGATGTATTGCTCGAGGCGGCGATCACACATTTTCCACGAATGAATGAAGCCTTGTACAATCTCCCGTATCCCGGCGACGGGAAATTTGCTCCAGTTTAAACAACTCGAGATTTGAGCCATCAACTCGTTTAGCGCGCGCAGCGCGGTAGAACAAACTATAACAGATACCAAGATACAAAACTACTACGAAAGTTGGAAATAAGATAGCTGTAAACTATATATATATACGCGACCACGAGATTTATTGTCGCGGAAAGTAGTGTTACATCCTTTCAGTCTAATCCTCTCGCTCTCTCTACAATGTACACAACATTTTACTCCGTGTATCCGGGAGGCTACGTCTGGAAGGCGTCAGACACCATCAGCGGAGACATTTTTGTTGATGTGTGTAATAGAACGTTCCGCGCAGCTTGTAGAATAACGTCTCGCGCGCGCGAGAACTCTCACCCACCGACGCCACAATCCGACACGGCATTACGCGAGTACCTGCTTGCCGTCTCAAAATCTTGCCAGCGTTTCCTCAACGTTACGTTCACCAGTCATTTCCACTCCTATACATCCCGTCTCCAACAGGTCTTTAGGTCAGTTCTGTTTAACGTATAACTTTACAACCTACCGCCCTTATATCCTGATGCTATGGGCGTGTACAAATATATGCGTACGTTTGTAGACCGAACAAACTCACCGCTAATTCTAGAAGTAACTACGACAAATATTTGATTAGCGCAAAATAGCAATATATAGCCACTGATACTATACTTTGCATTCGATTCCCGTGCACGCATTAATCTCTTAAACTTTAAAGGGTAATTTTTTACACTCTTTAAAGCTAGCGGAATAATTTAACGAAAAGGTCAAAACATTTTGAAACATGTACGTATTTACAAAAATAAACGAGAAACGTCCAGACATGTCAAGCTGCAAGTCCATAAGTCAACTTTGACGCAAAAACAAACTGGTTGTTTCAAGTCAGACTTTTATTTTGATTTTCTGCGAGAAATGTATTTTCGTAAAATAGAATCAAGTAAATTATGAAAATTTTATTTAAAATAAACATCTGTCTCTTACCATGCTTCATTTTTATAATTTATGTTAATTTTTATGTCTCTACATACTATACGTCCCTAAATTTTTTGATTCTACCTCTCAAATCATCTTATATACATATTTTAGAATAAAAGCACATTTCGCGACCTACACTGGCTGATAAACAGAATAAAGGAGAAAAAAACATGATGTGATAGCGACTTTTCCTGTAACAACGTGGCCGCGAAACTGTCGCTGGAACTTTACCTTCGCGAGGTAGATCGATGAGTAATTACGCGACGCATGTGTTAGACGACACGGGCGGGTGCGACATGGAATCTTGCAATTTTCTTTCATCTGTTTTATTTGTTCCACGTGGGATCGCCAGTTGCACGCGTGACCTCCCGTGGGTCGCGTAATGACTCTAATGAGGCGCGTATGTTTCGCGTTATCGATGCTGCGATATTCGTAGCGCTTCGACGGCACGAGAGACAAGCGAGATGAATCGAATAAAAATCGCTGGCGCCACTCTTGTTTGTCATCAGCCCGCCAGTTAAATAGCACATTAAATAGCATTTCAAAGATCCATGTGTTCCCTATCTGCAGAGCGGGAGGGGAGTGGAGAAGGAGGAGTTACATCGCTCAAATAAACTATATACAGATCATGCTCCGAGCATCGTGCACTTTCTTATACGGTGATTAATCATTTTCGGTACGGAAGAGGAATAAAAGTAACGAGAGAGATGAGAAACCATGGATGTACCGGATTTTGTGGTTTAAATTTACAATTCAATAATGCAACGTCGAGTCTGCCGTGAAAAATTATGCTACTGCGAATTATAAATTATAAATACACACAGATATAAATTTGCACGGACCAAAGACGATTTTGTAAGGAAACAAAGTGCTAGGGCAGAAAAATAACTACAACGCGTCTCTCCATCTCATTGTAACCAAAGGAGGTAAATTAACACGCGTATATAAATCGAAACCGATTGCATCTGTATAAAGTTATATGCAAACTTCCGTCCGAGCGCGCACCGAGACTATGCAAATCTGCAACTGATATCGTAACGATAAGCGTTTTCCCTTAAATTCGGTTTGTACACGTGCGTCTTGCTTTGTGGCTCGCCATTGCGAACACGCTGTAACGTGTACCTGAAACTTTGCAACTGCAAGTTCCACGTCCAAGTTTGTGACACATCCCGCTCCGTTCTAATTACGCATTCAGATATGCACGTCGAAATATACGTTAGAGCATTATATCACTTAAACCATTAGCGTCGTATGCAGTATGATTGATCGCAATTAAATCTCATTTTGTCTTATCGAAGATTTGTAATGCAGATAATCTCTCTTTTCTCCCTTTCATCGTGGTTCTCAATTTTTCACATTTCACAATTAACTGCATTCTGAAATATTTTGCCTTTCAGTCAGCATCTCGAAAATAGTCAGTCGGTTCGCCCTATGTAACTCCAAATTATGCATGTGGAATAAATTATCAAACGTTGCGGCGGCTGCTTTAAATTCCGCATAAATGCGCGATCACGAAAATCGCGTAAAATCGCTTCTATCAAAGAATGTCTATATTAAATATTCCACCATGCCACCTCATTTTCGACTGAATTGTCGACGGTACACGAAATATATGCAAATTCTGCCGGAACATTCAAATAGCACTGGCACACTTCCTTGTACGAGATACGTGTTATCATTTGAAAAACTTTCTTCGTCCCATCTGCGGCACAAGCTCAGCTGGCAGCTCTGTACAATTTTCTTAGGTCACTTCATTGCCCCTAAACAAGATTTCATGATACATCAATAAATTTCCAAACGTGGTGAGCTACGACCGTACGGAATTATATTAAGGCACAGATAAATCGAGTTTTTGTCCAAATATTTTTGCTCCTTTGAAATTTTATTTACATTAATTAATGAGCAGAGAGCATAAAGCATATTATATTATCAATATTTTGCGCAGGACCTTATATTAAAATAAACACTTGGTTTAATATTATTTAAATAAAAACAACATATTTAAATAAGAAAATGTGTGTATTTGTATATTTACCTAGAAGAACATAAATAAAGCTACGTATATCGGAGGGAGTTAAAATTTAAAAAATAAACATGTAATTTACCAAGAAATTACGGTAGATATTTGATGAATATTTATATTTTCCTATTTACAATTGATATGATGATCAATATTAATTGTACAATAATAGATACGTCCTTTTTTTATTAATATTTATAAATATAAAATTTACGCAAATTGTGATCTGTTACATAAAATATATTTTTTGTCCCTGTATTTCATATTCGATCTTTTCGCGCTTACAGAAACATGAAGCTCGGAGAGCTTGAAAGAGATTGAAACCTGATTATCAGGTACATTTAGCGAGTAACGGCAGATTCCCTTTTTTGGAGACCTCTCTTTTATCGCTAGACCCAGATAGACTATTTTATACATTTTTTTTTATAGCATTTCTCACGTCTGGGTGGGACCATCGCTCATAGTCTGTTAAAACTTGCTCAGTAATTTAATTCTTAAGTTGGCTCCCTCGCGAAAGTATGTCTACATCAATAAATCGAATTTAATGTACAATGCAATATTGGAAAAAATAATTAATATTTATAGGCCGTACGCGCTGGATCAAGAAGACCGACGGGAATGTAATCTAGACTGAAAATTAACTGCCTACGCGCGTGCTATCGTGCTCAATAACTCAAAATCTACGATCACGCGAGAGTTAATTAACCCTAGCCCGGAAGTCTATCTGGGAAAACGCTGACGCGAGTCTGTAAACTTTTCGTCGTTAATTTCCAACGCTTTCTGCAATCTTAGAGCGAAATTTCGGAGCGATCGAAGGCGCGGATCGTGCGGGTCGCAAGGAGAGAAATTCCGAACCGGATCGAAAGTCCGGCACAGTGCCGGAATCGGCGCCCTTCTTATCCGCATCCGCTTCCATCGCCATTTCGAAACTCCAGTTTGCAACTTTCGATGTAATCGCGCCGTATGTGCGGATACGTGACTGCGAATAAAGGACCATCGATCGCGATTGGAAATAGCAACACAGCTTTTTAACGTTTCTGAATCGATCACTTGTCAGAAACACGATTGCCGCGAAAAGGTCGTCGCTGTGGTCAATTAAATCAAGGCGCGAGGTCGACGTCAACATCGACGCACTGTGACGTAATTTTCCATTTCCCTTTTGCCCCATTATCAAAGCAACAATTAGATTAATATCATTAATAATATCGAATAATATGTATCGAGGATATGTCTTCATATATGTATGTGGGTAAACGTAACACGTATGCGGGTTACGACTTGTGTCAGCTTTGCTCCCTGTACATCTGCCACACACAACTGACAAATTTTTAAAAGATATCATATCATTTATATTATAAAATATATCTTATCGTACCATAAAATAAATCAGAATAAATCACATTTGTTTACAAGTGATTTAATAATGTTAAATTTCACAAAATAAAGTAATGATGGAATTAATATTTTTTCCGGATTAAGTAATCCGATGAAAAATTTTCATCGGATTAAGTATGTATGAAAGATGTATAAAAAATAGTAGATATGATTTATATTTATACTCAAAATAAATTCATTATATTAGATTTTTATCAGTTTTGTAATTCCATTTCTAAATGAAGATATCGCATAGGAAATAATGATAAATGAGGGACATTGCTGGAAGATGCGCTTTAGTCAAATGCAGTTATTTTCAATTTGATGGACATGTAAGTCGAAGCTGATATGTGATGATATGATTTATTACATATATACGACGTCATCGCAATTTCTGTAGTTTGTGAAATTCTCATTCGTGCGAAAGTTGGATTAGTCCGATCTCGCTAACCAACTATTCCTATCGGGATATTCAGACTGTAAGAGAATTTCGATAGTTCTCTCGTTACAGTTATCGGATGAGATGAGCTACGCGTATGTAACCAGTCGAATGAGTTTCGTAGTGATTTTCTGCAACTCGTGGCGATTGCGACTCGAAGTTGTTAACAAAACTCCGTTTGTTCTGACGTTATAAAGAATCAATCGATGTTATTTTAACTTCCAAACAGTGATCGCAATTGGTTTTCTTAACATGAGATTTACTTTTCACGCCATTTATTATATTTGCCATTGTATTTTGTTTTAATAATTTCTCACATAATAACGACTAAAAATAACTTTAATGTATAATAATAAATAATTTTGTTGTTTATATTGAGAATGTAACAGTAGTAGCAAAGTATTGTAACACATAATAAACGCGTACGTGTCATTCCTTTGAATTCTCTATTTTACCGTTCGCCTTTTATATCTTCAAAAAGCGCGAGCTTTTCGTCAAAAAGAATTTCAGTCTGCAGAGAGTCACATTCGATCATTTTTCCCTTTGAATACTGTCGAAAGAACAATCATTTTTAATGACGCACTTTGTTCTCCTTAGTTACATTATCTTTCTTCTGTTAGTCAATGATCAGAGGTGGCTGTAACAATCACGAATTATGGATTATTCAAGTATTAAATTTTACAGTGCGTATAGAAAGAATGTGCAACCGAATAGCATTTTACGAATCTGGCAGTTCTGTCACGTTTCCGCACAAATTTTGCTGTCTTGGGACTTTTCTCTGCAAAGCTTTAGAAAAATTCATGCAAACCAGTGCAGAACTAAACGAATTTTCAAAATCAAGTTGGTTAATTAAAGTAAGATATTTTTTTTATAATAATACATTTATAAATGAACTTAAATAATAAAATTGCTCTAAATATCGATTTGACTGTAAAATATAATTAATATTAATACACATTATTTAAAACAAAGTAGATTTAACAAATGTTTTCGTATAATTATAATATAAGTTATGCAAATAATTTCCACAACAATGGCAAGCATGTTATTCTAAACATGAAAATATAATCACAATATATTATATTCTATTTAATTGATTTATTCTATTTGCATCAATCATACGATAGTTGTAATTATATTCACATAATGTTAATATATATACATATATGTATGTACATTTATATATAAACTATTTTTCATTAAATCAAAAAGATAGAGATAATTCACTTTACAAGTGTTTACACATTGTATCGAACGAGGAAATGTCGATAGATAAAAGGGAACATCTCTAAAGTATTTTAAAATTATTCGATAATTCATTCAGAATCTCAAATTCGGCAAATTGCAAGTTTGTCGACAATTAAGCAATGTCCCGCCGAAAGGATAGTTATTTTATAATTCATTTAATCATCCAGGTTAATTTTATTTGACAATCCTATTTTAAATAAAATACTTTCAAAACTTTTTCGGACAGCTCAGTTTCTGTTATTTGTCAGTTAAAATTCTCAAGAGCAAATAAATATTAATCACAAAATCAAAAGGTATTTGAAAAGATATATGCAATTCTTTATTAATTAAATTAAATGATTGAGCCCTATCACGCGATACAAATTGCGATCACACCGCTTTGCAAATGAATCAAATTGGTTACTGCGTGTTTATCCGGTAACGAAACAAATGAGCAATTATTTGGGTTCTCCGCCATTCCTAATTTTTAGAAAACGCAGAGATTCGGCGGTAGACTCTGAGCAACATCGACAAAAGTTTCAAAGTGATTCATTCTCCTAATTTACACCGACGACTTAACGGAGACGTTTCATCGCGGAATGTGAAGACATCCATTTGATACTCGATAAAGGATAGGGCTCTCCTGTTGCTGAGGATCCCGGTTCCGCGATACGAAAGGTTTCAATGGTGAATCGTAAACCGGATCTGTCATCCAATAGACGTGATAACATCTACGTACGAACCGCGTTCTTCCATTTGATTGAAATTCAATATCTTGCTCGCGCCGGCTCTTGCAAAAAGTCAAGATACTTTGGTCGAAATATCCCGCGCAAGGTCCTTGATTCCGCCAAGGAAGCACTCCGCTTTCTCATGGAAATGAGACGGTCTCACAAATGCGATCCACGTCTTTTGCATCGGAACGCGATAATCAATATAATTTTTTGCGTTTATTGCCTGCGACTTGATATATGTCAATATCGCGCTTAATGTTAGATTGCATATTGGCGCTGTCCACGCGTACGTATTACACGTTCGGAAATTCATTCAGGAATCGAATATTACACCCGCGGCAGCGAAAAATTCCTCGGACGCGCGATGCCGATGAACGAGCCGGAAATTTTTGAAAAAGGTCAACCACAGCATCAGGTTAGTTATGCCCTGCCCGAATTTATTGGAATGTGCATCTCGTGTATTTCGATTAAACCGAGCTTTGCTAATTCATTTCGAACGGTTCTTAATTAAATGTATCAGAATCCGAAAATGAAGAAACGAAATTGCATTGACATATTTATGTTAGGTTGACGTTAATGGCGCGCATCACGAAGAAAATGACAGAACATTAGTAAAACAGGAAGTAATCAACGAGGCTGAGCTCGATGAATCCTGGATACCTCCGAGTGAGTCAATCAATTTCCAACTTCCACCGCTGTGTATCTGTCGTAATAAATTTCCAGATAATCCCGGGCATACACGGTTACGCGAGAAACTAGCTGTATGCTTTCAATTTGTTAATTAACGCCTGAATTAATAATATTTCATTAATTAACACCTCCGTTTACAAGACAAGAAAAAAACGACTAAATAATTTGTATTGTTTGTAAAATAATAACATACTTATTATTATGACTAATTAGTTTTCCGCTCTCTCTTCCTCTTTTCCCTCTATTTCTTTATACAGAAATATATCGAATGAAAATTATAGGCAACACCACGAAGAATTTTGAAATGCGTACGTATCTTTTCCTCGCATAGCAATCGATCCCCCTCAATCCCGATGTGTGTTTTTAATTTCATTTCATTTAAAATCCATTGAGAAATTATCATTCAACTCATTCGAGTCGATCTAGTCATCTGTTTATTTTAATTGGCACTCCGTATTGATATGTCGCATTCGTCGAAACGAAGATAAAATTTAACAGTATTATTAATACGTTGCATACCGCAAAGTGTATATATAATTTACTTTTCTCGCAATTTATTCTATGTAATTTACTCTTTAGAGCGATGAAAAACACATGTGTGTGCACGCGGGATAAAGCTCGCGCGAGAAGAATAAAGAGATAAGATCGCGGAAAAATGTTGGCTCGGAAAACGAGATTCCGTTCGAAATTTCCGCATTCGTACTCAATATGAAACTTTGAAGGAGTTATTCCGTGATTTATTTCACCGCACCATCTGCGGCTCGATAAAAAACGTGTTCGTTCGACCATGCAAGTGTAATTTCCCTGACTTACAGTTCGGTCGCGGTGACGAATGAGATTACTTTCGTTTGATCTTGAAGCCACCCAAGGAATCAGATTGGTGTTACATATAAACTTGCGTTCGCGAATCACGTTTCAATCGCGAGATTCATCCGTATTTATTGCTGTGGTAGGCGGACTAGATATCGATCGATCTGCCAATCGCGATATACAGAACGATGGTTTATTTAGAAAGGTAAACCGCGAATTGTGTCACCGATTGTATGTGTCACCGCATTGATTTCGAGTATTATATATCAATTATATTTACTAATATTATAAACACTAATATGTCGAGGTGTTACATAGCGACTGTTATTCGAAACTGTTATTACGGAAAAATATATTTATATATTTATATATATTCAACCTATTACATATATTGGTCTCTTACAGAATTCACCTGTCAATATAATAGATGCCATAATTAATATCGCATTTTTAAGTAAAATTTAATTTCCTGAATGATGATAGATTCTGCCAATACTCAGCGGACCATCTCTTCGGGATCAAGGGAATCACCGGAATTATCTCGAACGATGTCGAGGACCGAAGCCGTTAGACAAGATGTCATGAGGTTGAAGAGCGTCACGCTGGATAGAATGGGGAAGATGTTTAGGACACGTACGCCTGCCGTGGGAAGATCATTTTTGGGATTGGACACCGTAAGTGATTGAAATCCTCGGGGCGTCATGTTTCACAAATGTAAGGTGCATCTGCAGACGCGCGATGTTCGAGCTTCAGTAATATCTCATGATTTATGAAGAAAGTTTGAATTCTAAGAATGTCAGAATAGTGAAATACGAATTGTAATACATACCAATCACATATGTTTAATACATATAATCAGATAAACTTGCCTTAATGCGTATCTCTATTCGATTATTTCGAAAAGCCTTTGCGGTTTTTTTTTATTAATTCTTTGAAAATAAATTTAAAGAAATGAATTTGATTGATAATAAAATTTCTTTTATTTTAAATAATTTGGTGAATAATTTATCGTTTAAAAAATTTAATGTGTTCTGAATTGAACAATGTATGGAATTTATTATTGTTGTGTTAATGATTGAAATGTATTTATTAAATAATGTAAAAAATTTTTCTAACAATTTACTTTATTTCCAAATTTATCGGTAATCTCGTTAGCGTTCAACGAACGTGTAATTCATTATTTAATTAGAACCGTGATGTATGTAAAATGTATGTTATGTAATAATACCGCTGTAGATTATGATAACAAAATAACAATAATTAATCGAGATTAAGTGTTGATTACTTTTACATTAAAAATAATTACATATTTAAATTGGATTTATTATCTAATAATTAGATAATAATCCAATAATTAGATAATAAATTGGTTTTTAATGACATTATTTTTATATTTAACTAACTTATAAAACAGGCGCAAAAAATTTTAACGACTTATAAGATTGGTATCTTCTATTTAGAATGTGATAAACGTTGATGATTATGATGACAAAGCAAAGAGGAAAGAAAAGACAAATTCTCTGGGAAGGATGCTTAAGATTGTCGATAAAACTGGTTCGCCTAGGAAACTTTTTGTCCATCCCCGAGCAGGATCGCTGAGTCGTATACTACGTAGGCATCCTCATAATGAGGACAATGGAATTATTGATAAACCTGCGGAGGACACCGGGCGTGGAATTCTCTCCAGAATGCTTAGCCAACTGAGAGGAAAGTAAAGATTCAAAGAAACTTGTCGAGCGAATCTTTATTTGTAGGCAGGCGTGACTTGTCGAGACGTCGGACTTTAATCAGTAATTCTTAGAGGGCAGACTAAATAGTTTCCTTTTGAACAAACTTTGTCCGATCTACTTTATCGCAAGCATAGCTGCAATATTTATAATACTGTTATTTCCCTTTGAAATTACAAAAGTAAATTTTACATTAAGCAGTTTAAAATATACAACATAAATAAAGATATACTTATATGTTAAGTATAATTATAATTTCATGTATTTTGAAATAAAAATTTAATAATTATATTTTAATTATAGGTCGTCCCATGAGTGGAACTACCACTAAATCTGATACACATAAGCGCAACAAAAGTTAATTCTTCATTAGAATTGTCATAAAAAATGCCATTGAATTCGAAGAGGATTAACGTTGTGTAAGCAACATTAGCTTCTAGAATCAGCCCAAGACATCGTTTAACTTGAAAGACATTGTATTGATATTGATTTTATTGTGATAACTTTTTTTAATTATTTTTGATATATCGAAATTATGTATTAAATGGAAGTAATCAATTATATTCAAAATACAAAGAAATATATAATTTATTTTAAAAAATTTGTAACCTATTTTCTTTATTCTTTTATCTACTTATAATGTATAAATAATTAGGCGGTGAAGGGTACAAAATGAGACAAGAGAAAAGAGAAGAATTACTGGAGGAGCCACGTTTATTATGCAAGCGTGTCCCTTCTTTTTCGTATGCTTGTATAATGTGATATTGCGGGACAACCCGTGCCCCCCTTCGTGCTTCGCACGTGTTGTACAAATTCTCAGATACATACTAATATGTATTACGATGTTACGTGACAGAAATAACTGTATGAGTTTGCGAACCGTGTCGCTGCGAGGGATAGGTTCTGAGATTCTTTATTCGTAAATCCGCTCTCGCGCAACAGACCGTTCCCCCGCAGTCGGTATAAAAATGTATTTACAAAAGAGATTTATAGACCTACGGAGAGTATGCGCTTGTGTAAACTTGTCGATTCCTCGTGAAAAATTGCGGCGAAACCACGTAAGTAGTGATTTCCTGTTACTTTTGCTTGCATCAAGTACTCCCTGCGGATTCCTTATCGCCTGTATCGAGTCGTTATAATGACTTTGCCCGTTAGGTATCTCGTGATCGATACGTCCGATATAAACTCGTGCAGTATTGCCGCCGTTCTTCACAGAGAATCGCTTCTGAGGACGACGATTCGTAGATAAATCTGACATAAAAAAACTCGATCTTAATATAAAATTATATACAATGTCGCCCTGCAGACGTACGCTTCAGCACGCGGTGCATTAACATCTCGTCCCGCAAGTTTCGGATTTCGATGTTAATGATTGATTCAACAGTAACGATTGGCACGTACTAACGCGGACGGTGAAAAACGACTTTACTGTTAATTCGTCTGGGAAGACCTACCGCATTTGTGCCTGACCGATCTTTTGTTCTTCATCCTTGATCAACGATCATGATTTATCACAGAATAAAATAATGCAAAATAGCCCAAGCGCTAAACTATTTGTAAATTTGATGGATTATAATTCAGTTGTTATTCCCGTCTTTAACTTCGTCTCTAGATTAAAACTTAACAAATCCTATGATATTGCAATGATGAAAGAATAGTGATTGCACAAAATTGCTGGATTCTTTGCGAGTTATTCACATGTACATTTGTCTGCGTATCTAAATATGAAATATAATGTTATTTCTTGTTTATAATTAATAATCTGTCGTCATTTTTAAAAAGAAATACACGACTGTTTTCTTATGTTATGCAATTAATGTCCGAAATATTAATGTAAAAATTTTGATTTAATGAGACGAAAAATAATTTTTAATATTGGTGTGACGTTATTGCAAATCATTTTCTTCTAATCTAATTATAATTTTTCTGAAGAAATGTTTAACGTTATTTATAGATAGATAATTATAGTATCTAATTTAAAGTCATATAATATTTTTTTAATTGCATTCTATAATTTAAAGAGTATAATTGATAACGATAACAAAATAGAAAATATTTGAGCTCAGTTATTAATATAAAGATCTAATCATAAATAATCATCTATTTAATTAGGAATTGCAAGTACGCTATATTATAGCGTTGAGAAAATGTACAAGATATGAAACTGTTCATACTTTACATATTCAATAACGTCAACATTATGTTATAGTTAGCCTTCTATCCAGTAGGTCAGATCTTAAAGTAAACGTATAAAAATGAAAAGCTACAACATGAATATCGATGTATATAAATTTATATCCCGCGGAAAAAAGACAAAATGATGATAATATCTATATCGCACAAAAACATAATTATAAAATTGAGAAAACTCTGCAATTGAGTATTAAGTAGAATCGTCGAATTATTTCAACAATAGCATTTCACTGCATGCTCTTTCCCTGTCTAAATTTTTCAGATAAGAAATAGGAATATATTTCAGATAAGAAATTGAAATTAGCAGAATTGCTGGAATTCGGTATCGTTTTCTTCGGGTCTTTCTCTAATATGTTTTCCGCATCTTTCGCGAATAAACTGACATCGATAGCGTTCTGCATACCAACAGCACAATTACTATCAACGTGTATACGTACAGTTATATATAAGATTATCATATAACAGATAATTTCGATGGATCAGAATTTTTATTAATCCGCCTTAAATAATTAAATAAAATTCACATTTTCGAAAAAAGTTTCATTTAAAATACATGTATAATTGTCTTGTATTGATTATTTCCAATTTAGTTTATTATTACGCGCATGTCATTTGGCATTTATTAGCTAATAGCGGATTAATATAAACCCTTCGCGCTTATTGCAAAATGTAATTTTTAACAGCCCCTGCAATCGTTTATAGATTCGCGGTTCACAATGTGACCGGTGTAAAAATGCTCATCCAAAAATACAGCATCGATGAACACGAAATTCTTTCTCTTCCGTTTTTTTCTTTAAATTTAATCTTTTTGAAGAATCTGACGGAGGAAATTCAATTAACCCTGATTACGAAACTAAGTTCACCTACATCGTGCAATCAGTTTACGCTTTGCCACGCCCTTATCGGGAATACAAAATTAAGTACACATATTTGTATATCGCCGCAAAAGTGACATTAAATACTGCAAATGATTATTCGATTCTTCTACATGTTCTGCGAATGGTCACCGTTGAAGGTCAACTACGAATCGTAAAATTAAAGCCTATCTATCTGAAGCTATCGGGAACTATAGAGATTATCGCCATGTAACGGTTACCTACATGTATTTACGAAGTTCTATTGCTTTTCAACGGCGCTCACGATTCGCGATGATAAGGAGGAGGGGGCTAATGCATAAGCTCAAATCGATTATCAATCGATCACTTAGCTTACATACACGCGCGCGCATACATCTACACGCATACGTACATATACACACATATACTCTGACTTCTTTCATAAAATGATATGGCTTCTACGAAAATGCGAGTTTCTTGTTCCCACTGATATCGTTTCGCTCATCTCAGAAAGAAGGATCGATTAAAAGCTCCGCACACCCACACCCGCTCGTCCCTCCGATCTTTCTCCTCTAGTTAATTCGCTTTAATATTAACATTATTATTTAACAAACCATCGTCTAGCACATCGTCTCTCGTATGGCTCTTGGACGGACGGTTCGCCATTTCCGAACGACAACTCAATCAGTGCGTGATCGTCGAGTGCTTTTTGCGTCTCGCTTGTGCAACGGATCGTACCTTAAGTTTCGTCTGACCGCGCTACGTTTATTCTGGAAAAGATAATAAGACAACGCAGGATAACTCGTTTACGCGTTCCATTCGAGTGGTACGCGAAGTATGAACAAAGTGTTATTTGGTGGTAATCTCAGAAGAATGTTTGCATATCGGGAGAGGAAGCAAGACGCCGCGCCGGTTCGCAATATCTGCACGATCCAATTCGGTCTAAAAATGCTATCTACCTACATATTGCGACCTAACAAAGACGTTTCGACAGACTCATTGCGGATGCGATGTGGTCCGAGGCCCCATCGTGACACAACCAGTGGAATATGCATCTCTGCACTCGTTACAGTATACGACTTACATCTATCAACATCGCGCGCACCTTATCAGCTTTCTGCTACTTATATATAGATATGTATATGTGTATGAGTTATATATTAATAAAGACGTAATCTCTCCGACCGTCGCGCACAACGTGTATAAAACATCGCGCGTGCATTTGATTCGTAATCCCACACTTGGCAGCATATTCGGTTTTGACACCGTCTTTTCGCGTCCTCCTCTGTTGTCGCCCTTTACGGAAGCCTTTTTACACTTTCCTGATATAATTATCTTAGTCGTGAAAACTATTCTACGTGTATCACGGATTGAACACGCTTGACTTCGATATGTAGCTGACAGAGAAATAAAAACACGTGCTCATCACTTGTTGACGCTTCTCCATTGATTATCCTATCGCACTTGATATCCAAATGATTATTGTTGCACTGTTCGCTGTCATTTTTACTTGAT
Source organism: Tetramorium bicarinatum (assembly GCA_928718305.1). Lineage (NCBI taxonomy): Eukaryota > Metazoa > Arthropoda > Insecta > Hymenoptera > Formicidae > Tetramorium > Tetramorium bicarinatum. Next base: position 19,101,583 of record OV788327.1, on the reverse strand, counting down.
TATTTCTCTGTTTTTATATTTTTCTTTTCCAAGGAAACTTGAAGATTCCTGAGGATTCAAGCACCTTTGGAAAACGAGATTCGTTCTTGTCGTCATTGATCATTACGTCTAACCAGCAATCGAACCATCACATCCCTGACTCGGCTATTCCTTCGTCATCTGCAAAAGATATTAAATTAGGAGGAATTCGAATTATGTGATTGTATAATTGCTGTTTATCATATACATTGCGATCATGCTCAATGCAAGCTACATTACTATTTTTGAATGCAAACAAATCAATATTTATTATAAAATTATTAAATAATTAAATTTAACATAAAAATACACTTTTCCATTTTAAATAAATCTAAACTTTTGAGAAAAAAATTCACAAACGTCTTATATGTATTTGACTTGCTAATTAGAAAAAATGTAATGTAGTGACAAATTACATATAATAAACTTTAATATTTTATATTCGAGCAAGACAAAATATTATTATCTAATTGATAAAGCAAAATCAGGAAAAAATCTCTCATAAATCAATCTCTTTGGCTGGTTGATTAATTATTTTGGTCATTACGATTATTCCGTTGAAATTAATATCGAAAATTAAATGATACAAACACAGCCAAGCATTTTCACCATGAAACATTATTAGTGTTTAGTGAAACATATATTTTGTTCTCACATGCAACACACACAATTAATATACAAATTAGGCATTTGATAGCATCTGTAGATTCATGCAGGGAAGAAGAAAAGCAACGATCGAAATTACCCTCGATACAGGAGTCGCTGTTCGAAGGTCACCTCTCCTTCTCAGCCTCGGCAGGACTCCTAGTGCTTTCGACCGAGCTTCGATTTTTGCCTGAATACAAAGGTCGCAAAAGATTGCAGAAAGGGAGGGTGTGAGTTACTAGGCAGAGGAAGTGATAACATTTTACAAGAAGGGTTTTACACCACTATTGTTCTGAATTATAAGGATAAAACAATGTGTGCTTATAGCTATCACCACCGCTTACACCGTAAATAATCAGTTAATTTGTCTTCGATATCATATTTCTTCGCCTTTCCGTAAAATGTTCCGCTATTTTTTCGTTAATACCACTTTATTAATATTCGCGGGAAACCTATTTCCGTGCAAGGGAAAACTCTGCATAAGAAAACAAGTGACAAATTACAGATATTCCATTTAGAGCCCCTTCCAATACATGCACTACTGATCGATTCCCTTTAAATTTTCAACAATTGATATTTCGATTACCCATTCCCTAAGTCGCACTTCGTCATTGATCACCCAATTTATTCCGCAATTGTCCCAATTAATTCAGGAAAGTAATCTCGTGAAGGTAATAGAATCAGGGCGTACCTTCGAATCCCTGATTGTCATGAATCTCTCGTGGCGGTCCAGTGGTATCCTGTCCCTCCAGAACGGCCAAGAGACACTGATGGATGCAGATATATTGCTGCTCCGTCTGAACCATCCAGACCCGCTCTTTCCTCATCGCCCAGACGATCCCGAAGATATCAACGTACTTCGATACGAGAATTTGCTGCAGTATTCTGTCTAAGGTGATGAAAGTGCCACTACGACCTACGCCGGCGCTGCAGTGAACGACTATGGGCCGCTGATCGGGCCTGACTCGTTCCCTGAACGCTCGCACGAACCTCGCCAAGGTTTGCGGTGGACTGGGAACGCCGAAATCCGGCCAGGTAGTGAAGTGGAAGTGTTGTATTACTCTCTTAACGTCGCCCTGTGGCACGTTATTCATTGCCAATCAGAGGAAAATTCACAAGAAGTACTCTGATAAATTATATATGAAGAGTTTGATAAAAAAAAAAGAAAAACCAATGACTCACTCTACACAACATGAATTCCATGATACTCCAATCCGGATAATGTGTTTCGTTGAGTATCGTGACGCAGATGTCTCCGTAATAAACCGGCAAGGTATCCATCGGCCAGTAATGATCGCACTTTTCTCTGCCCTTCTCGATGCATCTCGTTAGCATTACAATCGCCCTGCTGTTGCTCTCCCATACCATTCGCCAGAAATCGTCGCGGGTTGAATGCAACGGTCCTTGAGTTACAATAAACTCCCTTGGCGAATTGTGACCCTATTGTGACCATAAAATATCAGAAGAATTATTTTCGTTGGGATATTAAATTGTTTAACTGTTTAAATAGTTTTTCAAAAAGTCGCTTTTTACGTACCGGAACGTAATTGGCATTGATATAATCGGAGCCCTCTTCATCATCGACAGGTTGAAGTTTGAATCTGCTGTGATCGTATGGGAGGATATTCGTGAAACGATTTTTCGGCCTGTTACAGGGCAAATCCGCCGCAGTACACGGTTGATCCCTTCCGACGTGCTTCAATTCTTCAAACTCTTCCGAGAAGCGGAAATCGGAATCCGCTGACATAGTGCGATAGTGCTCGGCAAAATCTTCGACTTTGATGGGCCGGCTAAACGTGACAATAAATATTACATTATCTTACTAAAAATTACAAATGTTACAAATTTTGATTTTACATTGCAATTGTAAAATTATCTTTTAATACATATTATCCTCCAATATAAGCTAGAAATGGCTGATTCTTTATTTATTAATTATAATTAATTGAATTGAGTTTAATTTATATTATAACATTAAATAACAATTAAAATTTATCTCTCGCAAATTAATCCTTGTAGATTAAATAATGAGTTTGTTCCTTCATTTATTCATTAATTTTATCTTAACAAGATATTAATTTAATGCCATCACCATAATATTTAAAATATTTAAAATTAGAAATAAGGAAAGCATAAAAGAAATTGTGTAAATTAAAAAAAATTAATCAAATCGACTTCAAATTAATTGATGAATCGATAACTTAAATTTATAATTCTTTAATGTTATCTGTATTGCTGACAAAATATCATAATCATCGTGCAAACTTGTTGTTACAATCTCAATTCGGTAAAATTGAGGTGAAATATTGTAATTTTTTGGCACCTGGTTTCAATGACGCTGTCCGGCAATGATAAATTATCGGTTGCCCTGGTTTCTGTTGTCTTACGACCCTGACTTCTTCGCCTTCGCATAAACAGCCCGATGCCCAATAGAAACAGCAGCAACGCTATGGCGACGGTGACACCGACTATGATGGCCGTGTTGTCCTTATCTGTTCGACACGCACAGCGAATTTTGAGCGTTACAGTGAGTCAGACGATCGTCAAGAACAAATCGCGTTAGATATATTCGTTCGTTACTAAGATGTCACATTTATCACGCGACGTGGATAAAGCTTTGAACGGCGTGGAAAAGCTTCCATTCCAAAATCTTACCTGCCAGCAGCAATCCTTGGGCAGACATGTACACGAAATAACGAGGCATGAATTTAGCGAGGCTCTCACTACATGCGCAGTGTGCCTCTATTTTACAAACCAGTTATCGCATCGGATGAATCGTTATTACACGTCATTATTATTATTATTATTATTATTATTATTATTTCTATAAACTCACGTATACTTGAGTTTTCACTACGTCATGAAAGAGAGAGAGGGAGAGAGAGCGAAAGAGAGAGACATCGGATGCGTTAATGGCATGCGATTTTTCTCACGTCTCTTAATAAGACTTTTCACGCGATCGCTCTCACCTGTTTGAATGGGGAAGCTGTAGCTGGTGTCCGTAAATTTGTCCGGTGCGGTAAACGCGCGCACTTTCACCCGATAAGTAGATCCTGATTTCAGTGGTCCGTTACAGTATCCAATTTTGTTGTCGCAGTTCTCGGAACCGATCGTAAAGTCCTCCACTGATCCATTTTTGAAAGGGTAATATGGTTCCATTACCTAGAGATTTTATTACAACAAAATTTTTTTTAATAAAATAATCGACAGCTCAGTAGTTATGTTGAAGCAGACGTTATGTAAAAATCTCTATATTTTAAAATATAATTGTAATTTATTTAACAATATCTATAATTATTTATTAATATACACAAATTCTCTTAAATGCCAATTAAATTAAATCAATTATTTCCTTAATTTATTTATCACAAATTTTATTTTTATATCAAATAACTTCACAATTAAATATTGCCAAAAATCAAAATAAAATATTAGAATAAGGCAACTATCTTTTTACGATTACGAATTTATCTATACATGTACAGAACGCGTATATATCATTTTTATAAACACCTGCATAATCATTTTCTTGGTATTCAAAAATAAGTTGTTCAAAATTTCCATAATCATAGCTGCTGAATTTGTTTGTAACTAAAATTTGATCACAATTTTCGGTGCCATACATTCCGCGATGAACTTTGGTTTTGTTTTGCTACGCAGTTTCTTAAATAGAATGTTAATATATTAACGTTGATAAGATCGTTGGTATACAAAGAATCGGTCGTAAGAAACCACAAACAATTAACACGATATATCTATTGACCAATTTCTTAATATTATATAATTTTTAAAGTTAATACAATTTTATTACTATATTATATTATTATTTTCAAATAAGTGAAAGACTAAAAAAGATGATGAAGTTTAGTAATAATGCTAAAAAATCTAAATAAAATAAAATTTCGTTAATTCATTTAAAATTTCGTAAATTCAAAGGGCACTGCATTCTTTTGTAAATTTTATTGGATTCGGTTTACACGCACTGTGCTCTTCTTTACGCAATCACTACACGCGTAAACAGTTAAATACAATTCCGCGATTTAACTTTTAAAAATATCCGTATCACGGTGATCACATCTGTGTCTTTGCAGTTTCAGATTGCAACTAGATTACGCGTATCCTTCGTTCCGCATATAATACTCTGATCGCTGCTCACGAGCTGTTTATACGTGTTAGCGGATCTACGTCATAACGCATACATTTTACGATTGTCTATGATCTTGCAAGTCAATAAGTACACCGCTGTATAATTTGCTGAATTGATTATCTTAAACGATTCGCTTTATTGCCTATGCTCTTGGTATATTTTATATGTATTGAATTGAAAATGTCGTTGTTAATTATTGCAAGGAAAACATTATGCCACGCGTTTATTTTATCATTCAAAATTTAATGCCTCGTCGGTTTTAAAATACTCATTTTACATAATATATATTTTACAATCTTCCGTGCATTCGCTTATGTTAAGAACAATTCCATACGATGCTTGAATATTTGAATTTTGTGAAAATGTTATTTTACTTCAATTAAACATGCTTCGTAATTATGGTTATTGAGACTGCGTAATAAAACGAGATAAAAAACGAAATTTACCTGATAAGGTGGCCAAATGCTGTAAGCCTGGACATCTCTCCAACTAGGCATCTCCAATCCAGAAGCGTTTTTGCTGTCATCCTCGGCAACAATGATGCTGTACGACGTGACCGCGCCGTTCTGCTCGCTAAAATAGTTTCTCCTAAACCTGATTTGGATTGTCGTGCTACTTCTACAGACTTCGGTCGGCACCACCTGCGTGGATGGTTTCGGTGGCGCCAATATCGGCATCTTCTGCTTCCAGATCGCCTCAGGACCAAAGCCAATCTTTGTCTCCGCTTGAATCCGGAAGACGTAGGTCTTGCCAGGTGTGAGCGACTTGATAACACCACGAAACTCGTTCGGTCTGAAGTCCTGCATCTGGGTGTGGGTCGTACCCTAGTAGGACCACACGAAAACATCCATGTAATTTGAAGCTCTGCATAACATATTCTTCAGCGCACGAAAAAACACAAAATAGCTTCATTTATTGCGATACATTTCGCATATTTTTTTTTTAAGTTGTACGTAAATGCAAATTTGTCAAACATTTTAAAAAGAACATTTTCTTACCTCTAAACCATAAGTGATGGTAAATTTTCTAATGATGCCATTTTGCTCCTGGCTAGGCAGAGACCACACGAAGCTGATGTCACTCGGCTGAATGTCGATAGGATGAAACTTCTCCACTTTTCCTGGATACGATTCGCTGGTGGTGAAACTGGCGCTGAGCGGATTTGAGACTCTCAAGTAAGAGGATTCTGTGCCCGAACGTACAACCAATGTGAATGTATAATTTCTATGCGGCTTCAGATCAAAGATGGTAATCATGTTGGTCGAAGTTATATTTTGGATGTAGTTTCCTTCAGTATTTATGTATTGCACTTCAAAAGTATTGTATTCTCCGTGCGGAATGTCCCAGGTCAAAGTGATCCTCGTATCATTTACTTCGACCGCTTGGATCGCAGTGATCGGTTCAGGATCTAAAAATCATATTTATCTTCGGGCTAATAAAAAAATACCTATAGCATGAGACAAGTGCCTGATCGTTTTACGAAATATCAAACGAAGATTTTTGTTTGCGTAGATAAATATCTATTAAATAGCGTATATAATATATAAATATTAGATATTGGGACTTCAATAGAAATATTGTCGATATGAAAGAGATGAAAGAGTAATAAGTGATGTTTCTTTCTTTTATTTAATTCTTTCACTGCGATCTTTTTATAGTTATTATTAAAATAACAATAACAATGTTATGTCACAACATAATACACAAGTGTATTCAAAAGAAAAAAATATGATCCCACGCTTCTAAGTGGATTATCTGTGAATTCGTACAGTCTTCAAGTACGTTACGTTAGATATGGAATTAAAAATTTCACTTCTTTTCACTTTAAACAGTTTAAGCAAACGCAGCGTTGTCAATTAAAATTAGTGTCTCATCTTTGGGAATCGTTTTAACAGACGCTGTATCACGTGGATACTCACAGAGGCGATCTTGCCGGAGGAGAGGTCTGCTCTCCACATTATCGCTTACTGTCCAAACAGTCACGTTGTACAGTCTGCCAGGTGTTAATCCAGCAAATGAAACCTTGGTGTCAACGTCATCCACCATACGCTCCTTCGTGGTGTTATTCTCATCGCTAATTCTGAACCGATAGAGATCGAACCTCGAGGATTGTATCGGAGTCGGGGTATATCTTAACGTCAACGATCCTGGTTGGTCCCGATCGACCACTACGACGACTTCGGACTGGATCAGTGGCACTAGATTTCAAAATTTCGTTTTTGTTTATCTGATTACCTACCATGAACTTAAACGCCCTTAACTGCCTGTCAGACTTCGAACGAAATCGTTAACAAATAAACAAAATTCTGACAGACAAATATGATGTAGTAGAAATATCTAGTGGAAAACACACGATAATATAAACAAGATTAATAATTGACAATTAGGATGTCGTATATATCCGTTAACATTCATGCTTAAACAAAATTCGTTAATAAGCTGTTAAACAGCGGAAAATAATGGACACATTAATATGACTTCACTCATCATCTGAACTGATGAGTCAAGCTAATACACTCACTCGTTCTTGTGGTTAAATTACTGATGTCGCTGACTAGATCATATGAGATTGTGTAGACAACGAAGTAATATTGTACTCCAGGCATCAGGTCGCTCACTAGAATCTTCTCGGTTTGCACGGCGTTCTCTTCGAAACTAATATCGGGTACATCGTTGGTCTCGCTGACGTTCTTCGTCCTGAAATCCTCTGGGTTATCCACTGGCCACCATCTTATAACGTAGGTCTCAATGCGACCCTCAGGCCGCGGCCATTCGAGAGTTACATTGGTAGAGTCGATAATCGGGGTGATATTTAGAACCGGATTAGGCCCTAAAAAATGACAAGAAGACATATTTAAGTCTGAGTTTAAAATACAGAATTATTATTTAAAAATTATATAATAATTCACGATATACTTACTGACTGTGTGATTTACTTGCAACGGATACAAACTTTCGACACCGTAACTGACGGTGTTCACTTGTATGGTATACTTCTCGCCGGGCGTCATATCCGCCACTTCCGCTTCTGTGTCGCGAACGCTGGGGAGTTTGACCCACCTGGGATCATCTTCCGTACGGTATCTGATGGAGTATTCGGTGAATATCGAGTCCGTCGGCGCTTCCCAATGCACAACGACGGTGTTGCTCGTGACTTTTTCAATACTGAGATTCTTCGGTGGATGAGGTACTAAAAAATAATTCGACGAATCGTTAAATGAAATCGTTAAATAAATTGAATAAACTTCCATCAATGTTAAGTGAAAGACAGAACATAAGGAAGTAATTAAATTTATTACTCACAGACGGCTTGTAAGTAGTCGTGCGGCTCGCTTCGAAGTCCATGGCTAATGGCAAAGACCTTGACCTCGTACGCTGCACCAGGATAAAGATCTTCCAAGACAATATGCGATTCCGTAGTCAGAGTGGTTGCACTTTCCCCAGTGTCATTTCTGTTGTGGGTTACTTCGAATTTCTCTTGTTTAGAGTTGACGTCGCTCTTCCAGGAAATATTCAAACCCTTCTCAATAGGCTTCAGATCTTCGATTACAGGACTAGCGGGACGTGTCGCTTGATATAGGACGGTTTCGTTTGACTCGACTTTATTGTTAATTGCTTGAACTATTATGGAATAATTTCTTCCTGGCAGCAGAGCTTCCAGCGTGACCTATAGATTTAGCAATTACGTTGGAAAAATATGTAAAAGAAATGAAGGCAGGATTTTCTTTTTAACAAATCGCAATATGCTCACCTTTGTCTTATCAGTCGTCAGAGTGTTGCTATCACCACCAATCGTTGTTTCCACTTCATGGTACTGTAGCTTGTAACTATCCTGCGTGCTCGAATTCTCTGGACTCCAAGAGACTTCTACCATTCCAGTTTTCTCATCGATCACCGCCCTGAGATCGTGAACAGGTAGCGGCTCTATAAATATAACAAAGAATGAAGAAACAGTATAATTGTAAATAATTACGAGCGCATTATTTTCAATGAGTACGATATTAAGAAAATGAATACGTACTCAGAGTGACATCTCCACTGGCTGGCCAACTGGTGACTTTGCCAGAAACCGTCTTCACCACCACTTGATATGTTTTACCAGGCTCCAAGTCCTTGAACTCCCATCTGTTCTCGTCGTCCCGGTTCCGTGTAACCGGTGCAAGCCTCCGATTACTACCGAGCGATATCTGATACTTGTCGAACTCAGATGTTCCATTGGGAGGGTTCCAAAACATACGGAAGGAAGTCGATGTCACGGAAGATTTGTCGAAGGTCACGTTAAGTGGACGCAATGGTACTGTGCGATACTGGGCCGTGGTGGGCGCAGATGTTTCATCCTCGGAAACAGTTTGCACAGAGATGTTGTATGCTCTGCCTGTAACCGCAAATGCAAATAATTTAGAGGAATTAAGCGTAATTTTTATTTCAAAAAGAGTGATAAATTTATTTTTACATTTCTAAGAACGCTCTTAGAATTAAATAGGTTCTCTTTAAATTTTTGCCATTAGGTTTTTTCTATTGCACAACTTTACTGCTTTCTAAGAAACAGACCGCAGATGCTAATCGTGATAACAAATTCCGTTGCAATGTTTGTATAATCAGGTGAATTAAATGTCTATAGCATATTAAATGTAGAAAACAAAATGTTTAATATACAATTTGGTACTTTTTTAATTTTTATTTGATTTATAAATAAATTATAGTCTCTAAGATAAGAAATTATCTTTGGTAAGCCTGTTCACGTTCTAGTAATTAAATAGACCTTGATTTTGTTTTTGACGTTTGAAAAAATAAATTTGATACAATTGTGGAATCTATTTATCTTGCAACTCATGCACTGCTCTATTTACAGTAGATGCATACTTTCTCTACGATTTTACTTCGAATATCTCCGAATGTTTCGTACATCTAAAAAAAAGAGGAATAAAATCGATTTGACTCAGATACACAAATAACATAAATGAAATTTATTTGTTTGCAATTTGAAGTTTGTTTGCAGTTTCTGCTCAAAATTAATTTCTCACGGAACGTAATATACATATTTTGAAACATGTTTACGTAATAGAATTTGGTTTATTTGATGTGTCGGATAGTGCTATATGCGTATATGATTACATGATAGCAAACAGCTGACCTGGAACAAGTCCCTTGAAAGCTGCCTGTGCAGGACCAGGTGGCTCGCCTTCCTTCTCCACATATAAAACGGATTCTATCGCGTCAGATGGATCTATGCTAACTTTGTAGTGTGTGTATATTCCGGCCGGATAAGGCGGTTGCCATAGCACCAGCAGCGTCGTCTCGTTCCTGAACCAGACGATGAACTTTCCCGGGGTGTTTGGTTCTACAAATGATTCAACACGCTAGACGTATTTATCGATCTATACGAAACATTTATAATTCTCTAAAGGTATTTATGTACTTGTCGTAAAATTTCTGCTGGTGTAAGCGACGCTCTCTTTGGCGTCCAGCACGGTGAAGAGTTGAAGCGAATACGTGGCACCAGGCGTGAGATCACGTAGTGTATAGGGCACCGAGTCAACAGGGATGACGGTGGTCTTGGGATTTCCGGTATCACTAAAGCTCTGCGTCCGTAACCGGAAACCGGAATAATTCCCCTGGGCCGGAGGCGACCAATATACGATCGCAGTCTTCCCATTTCGCACCGATACCGTCAGATTTGACGGAGGATCGGGTGCTAATGAATTAAATTATATTAATGGACTCTCCAGAGAGACTCGGCAAATCAGGCTCGCGTTTGTTTGTAAATTTTAATTGGCAACTGTAAATTATATTATTACATGACCGATAATTTATAAATTTATTATTAAAATAAATCGAATATATATAAAACACTCAGATGATAACAGCTACAAAACAAAACAGTCTATATTAAAAAAGAAACGTACTGTTAAAGATAACACCCAAAAGAAAAAGTATTTTACGTTCAAAGTGATTTTTCCTATAATCTCATATTCTAAGCTTATTGTTTTACAGCAAACATATTTCTCTTTCAATAAAGTGAAAAATATATTTTCTTTTCTTAAATATTTTTGTTTATACTATTTTTCTCTTGATTTCAGAGGAATCCTCTTGAGGTCAATATATAAGAGTAAAATCCTTTAAGATTTAGAGGATCCTACGTATATCAAAATTTTTTTTTGTTAAATCATTATGTTAAATAAAGAATTAGATTACACACGTGTTGTAATTGACGCGGTCCACGTCAGCCAATCGTGAAGAGTGCTGTTGCTATAGTACAGCCAGTACTCGTATCTCGTCCCAGGCAGACCGTCCCTGAACTTTATGACATCACCGATGTCAGTGGCGGCTATGGTGGTGTTCGGCGGTGGAGAGCCGACGGGTGGGCTGTAATCCAAACGGTACCAGGAACCACCCTGGCTCAGATTGCCTGGTATCTCGATCGCGAGATCGGCTGAGTATGTGACCTAAGGAGAAACACACAGAAACCGCTGTTAATTCGCGCGCTGTTATCATTTGCATAATTAATAATTCCTCGGCAATATAAAATTTGCATCAACAATGTGTTTATTATACGGAGGAAACTAATGCAACGTATATCACGCGATTGCATCATGTTTTGCTTACTATATGGAGAAATAATTGTGCAGAGAAAATACTAATTTTATTCATTGAAAATAATTTTTTTAATTTACTATAGATTATTTCATTCGAAAAACAGTAAATTGATACATTTTATCTCACCACTAAAATAATAACAAAATATATTTGTTATTTCATCAGTAAACTAAATTATTTCTTACAGATTCGTGTCTACGCAAACAAATTTACGCAGTAAAATTTTATTTTATTAAAAAACAAATTTTGATGTAATATTAAATAATTGATAGGAAAGGTTTAATCAAAAGGTTTCATCGAATATAAAGTAGCAGTAACGGTTCTGCTGCAATGGCAAATTTTCTCTCCTCCGCGTGTGCGTGCGTTATTAATTTATAATTTGACGGCTCCACATGCGTACATGTAAGTTAATTATAGAGCGAGGTATAAAGAGGCTCGATTACGTCTGAATTGGATTATGCAGTGTCCTTATGCAACAACCTGGTTCTATGAGAACACGCGTACGTCTAACTGTTTCGGACTCATCTCGATGCTTGTATGCTTTTTCACAGCCATGCAATGTCGTAACCGTGATCCATGAGTGGAGCTCGTGTTAGTGAGGACCCGTTATAAATCAACGATGTATCTTGAATTTTAAGGCTCTGGCGTCCTTAAAGATAATCGAGAAACTGAAAGATTCATTTATCGCGTCATCGATCCCTCATCTATTTTTATTTCCGTCGATGTAAAGATAATACCTGCGATAGCGAGAAACTTGTGCGCTCTCACATATAGCGGTAACGGTTTATAACTCGATTCGATACGTCTGATTCTCGCGCGATATCATGATTCCCACAGTGTGAAACGACTCTAAGTTTACGGACGGCTTTTAACGAGGCTCACGACCTCCGTTCAGCGCTTCGCTTTCTCCATCGCGAAATATTGGCCATTAACTTGCGAATGCACGACCGTCCAGTCCCTTGTACCAAATGTTTTTATTCATTTTTTTTCAACCGTACGTCACCATTTCTACAACAACGCGCGTTTAGTCACTAAATCGTTTCAAGAAAAAATTTTTGAAAGCCTTCCAGACGTTCTTAAAAATGCAAGTTATTTTGTCAAATTTATGACACAACGTATAACAATGTGCACGAGATTTTTGAATTAAAGAAAAATTAATTCAATCTATATCGATACCAGGAATGTCTCAATTGAACATGAAAGATTGAAACGATAGATATGAGAAATCACGCAATGTTGATTTTAAATAACTCGGGTACTCATAGCTATGAATTCTAATAAAGCACTGACAGACTGCACGACATATATATTGGGAAGGAATGCGTTCCCAGACGTGGGAAAGATTGCACGCTGCAAACCTATAACGCTGCCGTTGACACGTAATGGAGAGCTCTGGAGCTGATGTCCAATAAACCAGAACGTCCAATATCCAATAGGAAAATTTTATTTGTACGAGGAAAAGTTCCCGCTAGCTAAAGTTCCCAAGATACAATTTCTATTATTAAATATTGAATCCTGTAACGAATTAGACGCAAATCAATTTGTCGTATATATCGAATATAAAAACCCATGGAAAAAAATCAGTAATAATCAGTGGTAATCAAATCTCGATTAAAATTGTTGGAGAGACAATAATTTGCCAATCATTAAATATCAATTTATAACCGACATGACAGGAAAATTATCTGAGGTACGAGAAAGGAAAATTATAAATTATTTAACTCCTCAATAAGCTCTTAATATAATTTGACATTTGACTTATCGATAAATCAATCACTGAAAATTCAAAAGCAACGTTGATTGGCTTGGATTATTGATAACATTACGATGAATTTTTCAACATCCGTTCGGGTCTAAAGTGACGAAATAGCTTATCCTACAACCATTCACGACAGTGAGGTGCATATTGATCCCTGTTCTATCTCCCTCTATCACCACGTCTCTTTTCCCACCTTCCCTTCGTTTCTCTCAATCGTACCCCCTGTAGGCAGCCTATCCCTCGTGCCTGACGTTGCACGAACGACGACAAAAACTCCTAATTGTACAAAGAAGGCACGAATAGCATGCCGGCAGTGATAATCGGGAAGTACGTGGCTGAGGCACGCGAGAATTTCGTTTGCCCCGTGCTTTCGAAGAGAATAAATTCACTTCGTGGTTGAAGATATTTGCGGTGTTGATTAAACATGCCGACGTGTTGACAACGTGGTAAATTACGCAATGCGTTTTACAAAAAAGGATGAAAATTTTTTTTACTAATCGGAGATTTAACGAGTTGTCGTGGCGAAAAGTGATGTATAAATTCTTTGCGGAAATACGTTTTACATTTGCAAAAAAATTGTCGTTAACATTTAAAAAGCACTTAAAATACATTTACCTCAAACCTTTTAAAATTTATGTGAGTTATAAACGAATACTAATTTGGCCTGTATGTCTACGTTATTCGAGAAAAAAAACTGCAAATGTAATTATGACGATTAAATTACTGTTATGTAACACGCAATATCGCATTGTAAAACGCGTCTGGCACATCGTCTATTACAGACATCCGTTTGTCACAAAATTCTCAAATAATGTTGGATAAACTTGCGCAGCTGCATTTATGCGCAATTTTAGTTAAATCGTCGTGAGAAGAAAAAGACTGCATTTTTAAATATTCATATCATGTATATGGTTTCAAAAATACTTTGATATTTTTTTTCTGCATAATTACATTCAGTTTTTAAATATTAAAAAAATTTTTTTCATCATATTTTAGTGGAAGATTATATTATAGTGTCCATATCATCGCTTCAGTATGTCGCTTCAAAAACATCTCGACACTTCTTTCTACATAGCCGCGTCCAGTTTTAAAATAGCTTTTGGTCTTTTCTACCGCATTTTACTAGAATGTTTCTAAGTAGCGACGACAGCTCCCAGTTAAGATTTTGAAAGTAGAAAGTAGCATCCAGCGACTTTCCGTGAAGTATACACGTGAAGCGGTTCTCGATCGCTATGTTTGAGGTCTAGCACGCACGTCACTTCCGGTTGACCGTTGCCACACGGCTTAGCGTATTTCCGACCTTGCGAGCGGTTTTCGTTCAATGTAGTACATAGAAGTAGGTGGAAGAGGTGGAAGTAACCGTGTCCGTGATATCCCATCAGCGTCGCGTCCGTGACACTTTGTAGCCCGTGTGTGCTGTCCGTCACCCTGTCTTTCTATATTGGTATCTTGTTATTACAGCATTAAACAACCTTCCTGTTTTTCTTTTTTTTGGACATTGAGTAGATCACGTACACAAAATCTGTTCAAAATGATAAGATTAAATTGTTTCGAAAGATCCTCTTACAAAATTTTAATCTTTCTTATATTATAGATAATATTGGAATAATCAGGAAGCTTTCTTTTTTTCTTAAAAATTAAAATACTACTTTAAAAATAATAATATAATTTTTGAATAAATTGCTTAAGAACTCATACAAGATAATACCGATTTCAATAAAATAAATATAGCAAACATGATGAATCATGATTACTCGCCATCCGGTGCATTATGTCGACATCGGAATTAACTGACTGCCTCCTCTATCACATTCGTATCATGCATTATCTTTGTCGGTATCGTCATTTCCTCTTCTCTCTAGTTTCTATTAGTAAGAATTATTTGTGAAGCTATTCGTAAAAATATTAGCAATATTATTCGAGAGGATAATAGTATAAAGCTGAGAGACTCTCAGAGGTATATGCTGTAAACTTTGCTTTGTCTCATTCCGAGACTCAATACGAGGTAAATTCATGTTCGAAATCCTATTTTGCACTATTTGATGCATTAACTATAAATGGCAGGTTAGTCGATTTAGCGCGACAGGAATCCGATATTCCCTTTGTTCAATCACAAACTACGAAGGTATCAAAGGTACAAATGTGTGGAGCGCATTCTGGTTCACGAACGGGCTTCGAATCCGTAAATAAGAGAGAAAACGTGATCGTGCATAGAATATCAGCGGACAAACCGACGAGTCTCGGAAAAAATTCCAGGCTTAAACGTAGGCAAACAACGTTGGGAACGAAATAAACGTTCCGAGGCCGCTGTCCTTACGGCGACTTAAAAAATGAAGCCGTTTCACCGAGCCACAAAGTAGCGACAGCAACAGATATTTCGTGCTTAAAATGTATTTTCTCGTTTGCTAATTTTGCAAAACATATAAATATAAGATATGTGCTATCGTCCTGTCCCTCCGTGTTCTTCCAAGCGCACTCAGGAAAATATCCAGCGTATCGTAAATCCAACGATCGTTTTATTCGCACAAAGAGACTAAAGAAAGAACACTCGTTTCGAATGTGCACTCGGCAGATTCTAAGTAGCTCGCGTGCTTTGCCATTTTTACCCCTTGCAAAACCTGTTGCACGACCTTGTTTGATTTGTGCACGATGACCTTCCCTTTCTTCCCTTTTAATCGCCACTCAATGTCCTCAGTCTATTTTTAAATAAATATATATTTATTTTTTAACCTTAAATTAGATGAAGCCTGACTTTCCGTTATCAGTCCCACGATAATATGTATTTATGTCACAAAAATATGGGGTGTAAGTATTCGCAATGCGTCTGGCTAGAAAAGATTACTGCAAAAGTTATTTATTACGTTCACTATTCGGAAAATTGTGATATAAATGGCGCAAGCCGCGCTTCGTGATAATTAATAGAGCGTGATTAATTAAACGTGAGTACTTTAATTTGCTAATGGCCGGACAACTAAATAATAACTGCGAGATAAATCGCCAGTAATAATGAAATGCATGTTGCTCTTAGATAATCGCCATACTGACGTCACGCACGTCTCGCGTGACAAACTCCCCGCGCCGTTATCGGTCGTCATTTGTCAAAACGGATTTACATTTCTGAACATTATACCATATACATCTTAAAATTTAAATAACAGATTTAACCCAATTTTTTTTATAAAACACTTTGAAAATGTCTTTATTCAAGTGAAAATAAATAATCGGATTTGATTCCTCGATTTTCAATTTTTAAAGATTCGAATAAATCAAATGTCAAGGAAAATTCAAACGAAAATAACGTTCAACGTAAATAATTTTTTGTTCTATTTTTTTTTTACTATCGTAGTTTTTACATCGTATAGATTTATTTTACCATTTTAGTTGAATATTCACACAGTTGAATGTATTTTTACTCTACAATCTCCGAGCGATTCGTATATTATAAAACCCGTATATTTCGACTCGTATATTTTAAAATCTAGGCAAGAAATCTAAATTATTCAAATTGTCTGACTGCTTGGAAAATTTTGAGCACTACAATATATTCTGCCGGGTGTGACACGGCGTTTTCGAACGCGTACCGCGGATATTCCATTGTATTCGCTCTGCCAGTAAATTACTCGCGGATGCGTATTGTACGTCTACATTTCGATCGACCACAAATCGACCCACATTACCATGTATCGTTCGCGAACAAGCGCGGCGTTTCTTGCACCAACACGCAACAAGTAAAGCTGTAAATTTATAGCCGGACGTTGCATTAACGCTTCGATTCGGCTATTTCTCTCTCTCTCTCTCTCGGTCGATTATATAACTTTTACAGCATGTAACGTGCGTCGCGTGATCATCCTGTTACATTGTCCGCGTCATTGACGAAGCGTGGCACTGAAACAGCCGTTTCGGACGCAGCAGGAAGAAAAAAAAAACGGTCGGTAATGACCGTAATGCAATTACCGCGTAATTGGGAACAGAATCATTACGATAATTTCCCCACTGACGTGTTGTCGAGGTTCGCTTGCGAGTAAATCGGAAACGCGACGGGACTGTTAAACGAGAAATCCTGTTTCGCGGTCGCAATGCGCACGGCATTAAAATCTCACGTTCGCCAGAGTCGTCACATTTCCACAGTCGTGAATGACATAGCGAATCGATGAGCCCGACATTTCTTATCTTCCGTCGGAATAGCCTTATATTTTTAGCACACTCGCTATTTATAATTGCCGGATATTTTTCATCGCGAGAACCTTTTGAACTAATTTCCAGTGCTGAGAAAATGATCAGTCGGTGACCATGCGATTGTACGAACGTCAATAAAAAAATCCTTATCAACCAGACGTTCGTAACGTTCCGAGGAGCGATAACGTTACCCGTGATTTAGCTACCACCTCGGTAATCCGTTTTCAGTATTACTTCTTCCTACGCACCTGTGACAATGGGAATACAGCGAGTTATAAAACTTAATTATAAAAAATGTTAAGCATTCGAATATTCAATTAATCTTGATGAACGCAGCGGAAAATGTGCTGATGGAAAACAATGGCGAAATAATATCGTCCAATGAGCACGTACGTGTTAAAAACAAACGTCGATAACTCACGATAATGTGTCCGGCCAATTTTTTCTTCCTAAGAAACGATAAATGCAGCGTGCCATATCGAGCGTAATATAATGCCTCATTAATTGCTTGCTTTGACACTTTTTGTAGGGACAACTAAAAGATGTAAAACAATTGTGAAAAGGTTTCATGTTAAAAAGAAAAATATTCGCCATCGATCAACATACTCGTTTTTGTTTTATTATTAATTACAGTACATTTAGTTTGTTAATTTAATATTGTTCTCTTCTCAAAATTTAACAAAAACATTAAAAAGCACATATATGTAATGCGACAATATATCCTAGTATATAATTAACTTTGTAATTTGTCAATAAGAAACTGCTGGACATATGTTTGCAATTACAGACTGAAAATGAGCCACGATGCATCAGGTGAATGGTATGCTAATCGTACTGTACTCTTACATGTGTATAAATGTTATGCAAACGCATTCATTATTACGTGTAAAATGTATTTGTCTTCGGTTCTTGAAGTTTCCATTGTCAACAGGGATGCACAATAAATAATAAGAAAAGAAATCACTTATAATAATTATTAATAGCCAGCGAACGTAGAAATTTTTTCCCGTAATAGCCGGCATTGTTAGAATTTCATTCCACTGGAAGGAATTTACTGCCTCGAGCTTATCTGCGAGTATTAATAGTTTCCGAGAGAAACATCAATTACAAACATCGTAAAATAAAAAAGCAATTTTGTGTGAAACGCAAATTACATCTGCCAAAAAAACTACCTCGACTCGTCGAATCCAACAGTTACGTAACTGAAGGAGTCGCATTTATCTGGGAAATCAGCCTTTGGCGGAGATTCATCTTGAATCGCTTAGTTATTCATAGCTGCGATCCTCTCGGTTGTTGCTAGCAAGGAAAAAAGGATATGATAGCATCGGAGATGCGTCTGACAATAACATGGTATTTGCATAAATTCCATCTTCGTCCCGATCCGATATTTTCCATAGTAACAATCCGACGCGCACTTGACGGCGTACATTCAGTACAATGTAGGATAAACGCAGATAAGGATCCGCGTGCACTTAACGATCCCGCTTCCTGTTTACCAAATGCCCGCGGCTTCTCGCGGCGCGGTAATTCGAGTCTTTGCGCGGCCATGGCGAATCACTGTGAAAAAGCATTTACCTGCGCGCGAGGTGATTGATGATTGCGTAATTCGAGATACAGACGTTGTAGGTGATCGTTAGGTCGCCCGCCAGGCTTGGATGCCTCTACCTACGTACCGAAAGTTCTGAGAGTGTAATATTTCACACAGAGTAATAATATCTCATCGGATTTATTTGCGCTAGCATAATCGAGGTGGTTTACGAAACAAAGAAGTACTGTGTGCTCCTTTTCCAAGAATTGTTGAATTCCGAGTTATTCGAAAATTGTATATTAATAATTCTAGAGATATTTTTATTACAACAAACTTTGATAAAATATTAAGAAATTAAGTGTAATATATATTTATGTATAATATATTTATTTCTAAAACAGCCATGTAACCATGTAAAATAAGATGCCTAAATGTTTAAATAAAGATAATAAAAATATTTGAAAGAAATTGTAAAAATATTAGAAAAATATTCCGAATCTTGTAGAGATTTCGGATATAATAATATGATATGCATAATATTTCGCAGAAAGCATTGCGCGTACGACGGCGTCAATTTGTTAAGATTAGGATCTCAATGCATTTAATTGAGAAAGGAATACACTTCGCTATAACTTGGCCGTTGCAAATTCATTTAGACATAAAACGCGTGCTTGTTCCTCGGCTATCCGTGATGCATTTATGTGCGGCGCAACTTTTGACTTTGCGTAATTAAGGTTTGCGTCATCGTTTGCACGGTTATACTATACTTAGGGCGAGCGAACACAAAAGTTTGGTGTCTAACTTTTCAGTGGAAACGCTATGAATAGTAGTAAAATTGTATACTTACATACATGAGTGGTAATTAATTTATTTTTAACGAATTGTTATATAAAATAATTTAAATGTAAGAGATTTAACTTTTAATATAAAAAATTATTATTTATTAAGATTACTAAGCAATTTAAAATACAGTAATATTAAATTTAATATTATTAATGAGAATTCGTGATAAATTGCAATTTGGATTGTGAGGCTATTTAGAAACAATTATCGCGGATCTTTCAGAAAATTATACGCAATTTAAATATAAATTAAAAGTAATTAGCATATCCGGAGATTTGATGATCGAATGATAAATGAAAGCTTCTCAGACGCGGTATTGCGATTTCCATTTTTACATTCATATGTTCGTCTTGAATAAATATGTCTGCGACTTTTTTTATAAAGGTTGAATCGTGGCCTTTAACTAAAAACTCATAAAAAAATTCCTTTGTATTTCGAGAGAGACTTTTTAATTGATAATAATGTGAGTTCCGCAAATAATTTAATAAATGCATGAGTGAATTATTGTGCTTTACAGTAAGTAACTCTAACTTTTAATGACCAACGGATTTATCTTCAATGAATATTTACCTCTGCAAAAATACATGAAGTCGTACCGGTAACGCTCCATTATTTCTTAATCCAGATTATTTATGAATCACACTTGCGAGTACGGTAATTTAATTTCAGTGTATGTTTGTTACATGTTTTAGCTGTAATTATAACTTGCGAAATTGAATTTTAGAAACAACAGAGAAACGGAATAACGTTTGTGTGCCAACATAAAACCGTTTTAATCCGCTCTAATCCACACCATAATTAAACAAATCACACTCAATCGTAAAAATTTCTTACATCCGCAATTAAATTTTTGCAATTCGTATTTTCATGTTTTTTCGATATTTCCATCAGATATTGTGATGATTTCGATCAGATTACGATACGATAGCATTAATGCATATCGATGCAAGATGTTATGTGAGAAAAAACATCAATCATCGTAAACACGGAGAAAAGGAATTTTGTTATCGCAACGAAAAAATCATACTACTGCATATTTGACGGGAAAGCGGCCAAAGATCATTATCATTACTAATTATTTGATTACAGCAGAACTGCATTTTGTTGATAAAAAAAAAATTTTTCTTAAGAAAGTTAGATCCGTAGAAGCACGAATTTGCTCATTAAAATAAATTTATTTGTAATCAAATTATAATAAAAATTATACTGTATTTTTAATTGTCACAGTAGCAGATAAAATTAAATTATTGTAAATAAATAATTTTACAAAAATAAATTTATCTTTTCAGTAGAATACTTGTAATTCATTTTTTGCTGTACATACAATAATTGGCAAAATTGATTGCAGCAATGTAAGATGTGTTCTGCCAGCTTTCTTTTTTCATGTAATCAATATAAATTTTGCTCACGTTCTACAAAATCTCTATCGATAAAGTTATGCAACCGTTACCTTCCTGAACATTGTGAAAATTGAATGTATTATATACAGCCAATAAGAAATCCATGCTTATTGTACAAAACATCATCTTTGCAACAAAGTAAAGTCGAGGATTTCTTGTGTAAATCACAATTACTAGACATCGACGCGTCCAGGATGAATCAGCGTAAGATAAAGCAGGATGTGAGATACAACTCGCTTTAATTAAGACGCGATCTTGAAAAAAAAAACACAATTATGTTCTCGCTGTAATCCTTGAACGCGAAAGAAATGCCACCGACAGCGGCATGACGTCAAGCGTGTATTTTCTCAAAAGAGCGATGTGCAATTTATCCAAATGCATTGGGACGGATGCATACAATAATGAGAAAGAACGAGGAGAGAAAGCGAAGGAGTGAAACTGCAAGTGTGTTCACGCAGATGCGATCAGGAGGCAGAGGGATGAGTCCGGGATACAACGACCAAAAAACCCATCCCGAACTATTTCTTTTCTTTTATACCCAACGACGTCAAGGAACCGCATGCGTAATCCCTGGACGTGCATCATCACCCGTATTTTTGTCTCTTATTCCGGGTCTTTTATCATACGACGCGCAAGAAAACGAATAAACAAAGGATTAAGCGCACGAGTAAAATTGCGGATGTTTATTTGTACTGAAGAACTTTAGAGAAGCATCAGAATGATCGCTAAGAATTGACACATTAATTATGTATGCGATGATGATAGCAAAATATAACAAATTAATTATGTAAATAATTATCTATAAAAGGAACGCTTCGTGAGAAACATGAAATATGATGTATGGAATTAAGCGAAAGATTTATATTAATACATTTAATATACAAATTATTTCTATAATTAATATATGATTCTATATATAGCACAATCTATAAATATTTAATAGAGACAGAAAAAATTAATATAACATTTTTGTAATCCTATGAAGAATATATTTAATAGATTATATAAAGAAATAATTTAAAAAAGAGAAAGAAAGAGAGAGGGAGAAATCTCGCAATATAATGTTAAATCCAATATGTAAGAACATATCGGAATGTTCACTTACATAAATGTTTACTAAGAATTAGAACCAGGAAGATCAAAGCAAAGATCAAACAAAATGAAATTAATGAAAGCAACCTTCTTTAATATTATTAACTTTGATTTCTTATATTATAAAAAATAAAATAAAAACTGTGTCCATAAAATTCATATTCTTCGTTTTTTATTTAAGATTACACATACAACAAAAATGGAAGATCAGAAATTTATATAGATTAGAATAAATTGCTCGAATTTTTTATTTCAAACTTGAAATATGTAAATGTTAAATGTTTACTTTCTCATTATACACTTTTATTTAATTAGATTGAATTGGAAGCTTTCAGCTTTTAACTCAATTACGAAGAAAGTCGGAGAAAGTGAGTTATGTTCCTATCTTAAGAATTTAGTTCCAATCTGTTATCATCTATAATATTTTTGTATTATCGCGTACAATTCGAGCATATTAAACATGTATATTATACATAATCGTATATTTTAATAATGTTTTTATTTGTGGATTACTTCGACTTTAGTTCTTACATGCCATTTATAGCTAGACGCGATTGAAGGCCTTGGATATGGCTTAGACGAGTGAACGGTGATTTATTTCTCCCGTCTGCTCTATTTTCGTAACATGTGCAGCCGTATCTTCCCAGGCTAGTCCAGGATATAGTCGCACATCCGGATGAACCGAAGTCGTTTGACACTCAGCAGAGCACCACGTGCGGCTTGTCCTTGCCTTTGCAAGACGCCGTTTCCGGTAAGCCCCAACCGTGACGGAATAAAAAAAAATATCAAGCTTATTATCTTCGGCTTATTTCGAGTATCGGAATATGAGTCTTAATAGGTAAAAATATTAGTATTCTTAACGTTTCGGATATTAATATTTATACATTTTTATCTTTAGTTAATAATTACAGATTAGAATTGGTTGCAAAAATAATTCCAGTAAATGTTGCATTATTAACTACACTGTCTTAATTATCTATTCAATATTCCAATAACTTATTATATAAATTATTAAGCAATTTATAACGCGAGTATTTCAAGTAGTGCTGTTTTTTTGTTTCGAATAATTATATATGATTATATTTAATCACGATATGCATGAAGTTTTCATAGAAAGCACACATGTTTTTGTGCTTTTCTATTTAAACGAAGCAATATTTCAATTGCTACTTGGTAAAAAAATATCCGATAATTGCACATTCATTCGATTCATAAAACTCGGGTAAAATTGGCTTTATCATATATCAATTAGAATTTCAATCGCAGGGAAACTACCGGAGACGATTTTTGTTCGCAATGGATTTACCAACGATGTACTCGTGTGTCAACGTAACTTATTGCATATGTAGCGTAACGCCCGACTTAAAAATGACGACGCCAGCTATTCGGTGAACAGCGTCTCCGTGGTAAGAGTTTAATATAGCGCGGTCATGAGCCTCGAATTCTGGGCCATAATGTCATGGTTTCTTCGCACCCACTTTCTACTCTTAAAAATATGCGAAAAATGGAAAATTTTAATCAAATTGAATCACGAGTCAAATCATTATCTGAAAAGAAAATTTCATTCTTACTAGTTTTTAATTATTATTTTATAATTTATAAGACACACGTTTTATTATACGTAGCAATTGTAAAATAATTTAATAAAATGTTAAGAAATTATAAAGTTTATTCATCTATTTATTTACAAAAAGATGAATTAAAAACGAATACATCGGCATGGTAGAAACATTGCAACTCTACCTAGTAGTTTAAAAAATTTTAATTCTCTCTCAGCGGAAGAGCGAATGTAAATTTTGTAAACAATGGATGAGCGATGACGTAAAATAAACGAGCATCCGGTGTACTTGACCGTGCTTGCAAAAAATAATGTAGAGTGTTATGCAAAGAAGATATACGAACAGAAAATTAAGTGTAGAATCGAAAGTGGCATTAAGAGAGTCAAAACCTACTATAAATTTGATTCAATTTTGTTCTAACATTTTGTGTTCTAACATTATATATTACTATATAATGTTATGCTAATTAAATAACTAATTCAATTCATGATTGATAAGGTTTTTAACTAATTAATATTTTACCACAAGAAATGTATTAATAATTTCTTTAGATCACGTAAGTTTAATTTCACATACTTTTGTGAAATTGACTGCATTTCGAAATAGAGTATCGCTCTGGCAATTGGTTTGCTTTTGATAATTTCTTCAATCAATTACAATTCAGACTTACGAAATCTGGATTTCTATTATCGGATATTTAAAATAGGAAGTATTTCCTTCATAAAATGCATATATATGTATGTACATGATATCAATGCTGGAAGTGATAGTCGCGCGCATATATCTTCTACTTATTACATCATGTCTTTTTCATGGGTACTTATCACTTTGTGTGACTCACTCTGCGATGAAATAAAACAACATTATTTAATGTTACATGACTCTTGTATTCTTTTCGATATATAGACAAAAATTTTATACTTTACAGTTTTTATTCCATTAGAAACGATTTATGTTGAATTAGTTTAGTTTTGCAGTTAGAATGTCAATTTTCTCCCAATATCGATTATATCGATGAGACTAATTTAATACATCAAGATTAAAGACAAGTGATGATCAATAGTGATTTTTCTAATAGAAAATAGAGAATGTTCCGTGGCAATAAAATCGATTTTACGTATAGAAAACAATATCATGTAACGATCGTTAAATGGGCGTTGGTTTCCTTTCGTTACATAGAACATTTAAACAGATCATTTTATCCATTATGAGCTTCATTAGGTATAATGCGATGTACTTTCGCCAGCTGAACTTTCCTTTAGTCAATAAACCGTAACCTAGCTCCCTTCTTCTTCACATTGAATTAATATCTATATATAATCTCTGTGTTATTTTCTAAAGACTTATAAATATAATAATATTCAATATAAAAAGAAACTTAAAATACATTGTGTAATGTTATACTTTCCAAAACGTAATCATAAATCTCTAATAAAAAGATCAAGATTTTGTTATTCGGATAAACGCATTGCGTCGTGATTCTCAACGAAATCACTAGCTTCCGGAGAAGGCAATAAAAACTCATTTACGTAATTCCTGCATTCAATAGTGCGTTAAATATTTAAATTACCCGGAAAGGTAGATTTCCTCTTCTTCTCTCTCGAGAGGGAGGAAAATCTCGTAATCCGCGGTCTAACCATCGGCAAACGATTCCAACAACTAATCATTTCGATTATCTACGGCAGATACTAAAGCCTCTTTAATCTGCTACTGCTGGTGTCCGACTGAATATGTCGTGCTTGCGCAAAAGCGGATAAAATATTGAAATCCATTGCGTGCGAGTTGAAGACGTTAATTTAACGCTAGAGAGAACATTATTATTATGTCTGAGAATTTCTCGTTTAGAAATACATGTGTAGTAAACACAGATTATATTCTAATGACACTAATACGATTGGATATTCGCCACTCTGATGGATACAGGAGTCAGTAGACATCGGCATTCGAAGCAATGTATTCGCGGTTGAGAAAGCCAGGCGAAGTTTCGCAATGTCAAGATACGATTCGATCGAGCAAAGAAGACTGGATGTCGGTCGCGTTCCCCTTCACCAATCGGTTGACCAGAACTCAAACTCTGAGTCCAATCTGTCGCAGAAGTATATAATCTCTCCGCTAATATTAATATCCTTCGCCTATTTCCGAATATACATTCAGATTTGTAATCTTTCCTTTCGATAGAAATTCTAGTAAATAGATGAATCTTACGATTCGATTTTTATATTTATTTATTATTCATTTATATCAATTCAAAATACCATGTTAAACATATTTATAATGTAAATTTTATATCGCATCTATATCATAGTTATAGATTAAGCAAGGAATAAGAAATTTTAAAGTGAATTTTTAATTTGTTTTTATATATACACATTTGCTTTTTTAACATGAAGCTCAATACCGGATTCATAAATTTAAATTTGCAAGTTTATGCAATACGCTTTTATACGTCATCGCCTCTAGATTGCCTCAAGTACGCGCGTAAAAGGACATTCTCCGAAGTGGAATGTCCTAGATCGAGATCATTATTTAGCCGCTCTATATGTCTCAGTGATAGTAAGAATAGAAGTTCAGTGAATAATGCAAGGACGACAAATCTCCATCATTTTCATACAAAGAAGAATAAAGGCGAAATACATTCAAAATGAATTAGTACATAGATAAATGGTAGAAAGAAATAATGTAATCGTAATTTTTGAATACTCTATACAAATTAAAAAAAGGTCAAGTAAAACTACAATTGCTAAATATTAGCCTCCGATAAATTTTAAATTTATAATCTTCTTATTAGTCATAGGGAAATTTAAAATAACAAAAAAATTAGTTAATATTAATCTTTTAAAAATATCAGCAAAAGACTCGATATTGCTTATTTAAAATTAGCGTGCATCGTTCTCGAAATAAAATCTTCGCTAACGTGTACGCATGTTACCGGTGCACGTCCTTCGCGCTAATACCCACGTCTCTAGCATAAAACAATACTCTATCGACATGTCCCAGATCCATGTGGTTATCAGCACTCACCTCAGCTAAAAGGATCAGCAGCAGCAGAAGGACGCTGCTGAATTTGGATACCGGTTGCGGAGAGAAGACTTTACGGCCCGTCATCCTCGATGAGTACGAGATCTACCAACGTCGAAACACCTCCTTATTGTTGGAGCAATTGGTCCACCCTTCACCCAGACACTCACTGACACCTCACGGAATGACACCCACGAAGACACCTTCGATGTCCAGTTAAGTAACGGAGGAATGCGCGAGGAATGTGCGTGTCACATCGATCGATCGACTAGGCACTAGGACTTACTTCTTCGAGTCGCCGTGCACCGTGCGTGCGGGGTATCACAAGAAATCGCGTGTCCCACTCCGGACACCTCGCGGTAACACCTGTTCGGTTGTTGTTTGACAGCTACGCCGGTGCCGGAGGTGTTGACGGCGACGATGGCCGAGGATCGCGGTGGCAGGAACGTCAGCTGCTGCCATATCAGTCGGCGAGCCGCGTGTCGCCGAGTCTTCTGCCTGACTGAAGCTACGCGCGTTATCACAGGTCCAAAACACCGGGAAACGATGACTCGGTTAATGACGCGCCGCTGCTCTCGGTTCTCAGGCTCCCCCTTCTCGAGCTTGGCACATCCGCTGTGTGTCAGGTGTACCAGAGTTATGTAAATTTCCCGGAATACAAAAAAGTTTAATGGAATTGTTTTCCTGTGACTTAGCGCTCGTTTCCCATTAAATTCCGCTTCGACGAATTGCACAACTCTCGTGCCGGATTGAAGTTCGATTTAGTTTCGCGCAATCAGTTTTGTCTCTCTCTTTTCTTTTTAATGTAGACGTGGAATGCTCGTAGCAATTTGATTATTGCGCAACGTTTCTTTCATATGAAATTATTCTAGAAAAACGGGAACTCTTAATCGATGTCTAGACATCTAATATAATTTTCATTACTTTATTACAATTGCTTTTTACATTTTGATGTCTATCTAACGTTGAAAATGTATGTCAACGACCGGTACATACATACATAAGCGACTATGCTAACAAAGAAAATATAATAGGCGTGTCTCTACCCTTTATCTCTCGCGCGTATCGTGTCTTTTTGTTCTGCCTTTCTTCATGTTGTTCTTAAATAGAATACCGGTTCTTTCGCTCATCAGGCATCTTTGTCTTCCTCGATGTTATTCTTCAAGTATATGACGTAAAGAAATCACATAATACATTAATGTAGCAATGAACCGAAGACGATTATAAAATTACTTTGCTTTCTCATAAAGAAAGCGTGTTGTGTTATTTCTATTTCTATTTTAGAGTAATCTCTTTTTTTAAATATGTTTCTCTCATCGTATTTGTCTATTCGTCGAACAAAAAATGCGATATCATTTTTGAACTGGATTAGTTTCCTCCCTTCGTTACTCCACGATTTGAGTGCTCCAAAGTGTGGAACGGAATAACGAACTAGGGGTTGCACCCTTCGGCACGGTCAACGTGACAACAATGAGGTAACGAAGCAAGCTTCACAAAACATTGAAAATAGCCGAGAGATTGCTCGGTGATCGGAAATGCGTGATTTTGTCCAGAGAAAGGTCTGTCCGATCGATTTTTTCTTGCGTTTATCACTACAGTATATTTTGTTTTAGTTTTATTGCGATGATATTTAATGATGTCGTTTGACGATGAAATCGTTTTTTTACATAATTTAGAAAATCTCAATAATTCCGATCTTTTTGTACACCAAGCTCGTATAAATGTCTCAATAGATCTCTTCTAGCACGCATTCGCTTCATCCGATGTCGCTGATGAAATACAAGTTCAATTGCACGACGGAACACGATACGGAAACTTCATATAGGATATGAGTTATGGCTGGATTACTACTGAGTAGATTAAATTACTCTGCGGTTTTATGCATCCGTTTATTCTACCGAGGAGACTTCCTTCCGTCTTATTCTATCGCAAGATATCGCGCGTGAGAAGAAACCACCGTCACAGTTAATGATACGAAGCTATCCCTGAATCATCCATCGGGAAAACGAAAATCATGGGAAACCGAGAGATCCCGAGAGTAGTTAAGAATACAAACGCTCCGTCTTGGTTAACAAAGACGCGCACACACCTGAGCATTACTCCGAAGCCATTGTCTTTGCCGCTCCCTAGACCCTCATTAAGCCATCGGGAGGAAGGAGCTACACGCGCGCGTCATAAAAGAGAACGAAGGCCAGATTTCAAAATAAACACCGATAGAAAAACAACACCAACGTTCTAATTAAAAAAAAAGCACAAGAGAGTCTCCCTTATCCGAGGTCCACCGTTCCGGGGTGTCGATCAGAAACCAGGCCACTGACCGCGCTTCTTCACCCGCCCCAATCACGATTCCTCAATCACGAGGAGGAGAGCAGCATCCCTCGGACGCGCGATCTCGTTCATCGGCGGAGTCGCCGATCCAGCTGGACGTTCGCCTGCTGCCTCTGTCATCCTGCGATCCCGCGGCGAACGAACGCGGGGAACGACGTCTCGGGAGATCCGTCAACGCGCCGGTCGCCGCGTGTCAACGTGTCGTGCTCCGAAAAACGGACGGAGGCGCGACGGCGGGGAAGGGCCTGCCGGAAAATGGGCAGCAAACGAAGCGTTCAGCGTACGGCTCTCGTACGGCTGTAGGTGCGCACGGTCGACTGGCGCGCTTTCATGACGCCTCACCCGGTGCGGGCCGACCACCAGGGCCAACGGGACCTCGGTTGCTCTCTCAACACTCCACTCGTGGCTACGACCGAGCGGCAGCGCCAGGCTAAGCCGCTCTTCGGCTTCGCGCCCCTCACCCCTACCACCCCGTCCGGCAACCTGGCTGTCTTTCCATTCCGATTCTTCCTTTCTCTCCCACCCGCTCCGTCCGTCTCCCTCGCTCTTTCGACCTGGCCTGCTCCGGCTGGTTATCCAACGCAGCCGCCATCACTACTGCATCCGCTGCCTCGACTCCCACCAACTGTCGCTCGGCTTTTCCCTTCTAGTTGTCGCTCCCTCTCGCTTCCTCTTGTTGCATACATTGTATAAATGTACCTAGTATATGTTATGTACGAACAAGAATGATTTAGTTGTGTGCGAGCAACTCCAGTAGCGTAGCTAGATTTAATACAAGCTGCGAGCGAAATAATGAACAATATTCTATTAATCGTAAATGTGTTTTTTTTTATTTTCATAATGCAATCCTGATAGGAATAATCCATAATATTTTCTATGAATGCATCTAATTTCATTTTATACAGCTGAAGTAATTTGCTGGCAGCCGATTTTTTCCAATATTCTCTGTTCTTGCTTCTAAAAATGATATATATAATAAAATATGTGAATATATCTAGTTGGAACGTTAAAGTAGATAGATGATACTGCCCTTTAAAAAACTTTTTAAAATAGTGACAAGAAATTTTTTTTCAAAAGAGACTATTATTGACAAATTTATATTCTTCAATGTCCTCTTACTAATAATTACCAAATTATATTATTATTATTCTAATTACATCTATTTTTTAAAATTCATTTTATTCTATTTTCTTATATACAATGTGTTTTCTTTTATTGGTCTTTTAAATGTCTAAATTTATTTAAATTTAGTATCTAAAATATCTATAATAAGAAGATATATATATTAGAAAAATATTTTCAATTAAAATAAAATTAAAAGCGTAGTTCTCACACGTATTTTCTTCATGCTTTAATTAAAAAACAAAATTTTTCTATGTACAACTATTGTACCTGATGTTTAGAAAGAATTACAATAAATTTATAAGAAATTTATTTGTTTACTATTAAAATTTATTATTAAAAAATGATATTTGCTTTATTGGTAGATGTGTGGTAAATATACAGAAATCGATAGCTTCCATTTCTCAATCGCGAAACGCATTGCACGTGTCAACGTCAAACGATAGATGAGAAGGCTCCCATAGACCATGTCAATTCCACGCGATGGCGTTTAAATGGATGCGACGCCTCCGCGAATCTGAAAAATCCCAAACGGCACCTGCGATTTCACAGCCATGTTGACATCGCGCATCTTCTTTTATATCTTCCTTTTCCCCGGGTAACATCGTTCCCCGCTCTTTCCTGGCGCGCACCCGAACTAACAATAAGGTAAGACTAATACATTCGCAGTCAGCTCGCTTGTGTGGGCACGCCGTGTATACTTATTTTACTGATACACACGTACACGTCGCCTGTTTCTTCCTCTCCACCGACATCTCTCGCTACAGCCTCCTTTAACCCTCACCGCACTTCGCCTTCCCCTCGGCCTTTGCCCTCCATAGCGTTGTTCCTGAACCGACAGTCGCCACCTGATACATGCGCGCGTGCGCGGGCACACGTGCGTACACACGTGTACGCGCATACACACACACCCATACATGGAAATCTTTATCGGTGTACCATCTTTATTCATAGAAGTTGTTGCTCCCCCACACCTACGCAGGTGTTCTGTGAGCTTTGAAGTCAGAGACGTGGTTAGTATAATTAGTACCCTGCTGTGAGTAACAATAAACGTTAGAATTTATAATTACGCGCGTTTAGTATTTACCTTGAGAAGCCAACGGAAGACGGAAAAATCAATAACATGACAACGACTCAAGTACTTCATCTATTCTGAAATTTTTATTTCATCTGCAATGGAAGTATGAATGTTGCAAATAGGGCAGCGTTTCGACAAACTTTCTATGTTATGTTTTCTTAAAAAACTTTCTATGCTCAATAGCAACTTAGTGATTAACAAAATAATAAGTCAGCCAACTGTCACTTAGTTGTAGCATGTAGAAAATGCGTTTTAGTTTACGTCATCGGAGTCACTTTCACCGTATCCCTGATCTTCTGGTACATACAAAAGTGACGAATGTAAATAGATTTGGGAGAAAAAATTAAAATAAATTCATCTTCCTTTTCTATGTGTAATATGTAAAAAAACTTCAATGTAGATTTAATGAAGATAAAGAAGATTATTATTAACTGTTGTAAAAAAAATGTTAATGTAAATTACTATTGTAACAATATGACAACGCTAAATATGACACACTTTATCAAAACTGAAGATCATTTAAAAAAAATGTATGTAGATGAATTTATATCGTAGATATGAGAAAAAACACAATATGAATCATGTAGCAATGCATAGGAAAATCTATTATACATTCTATTATACACTTTTAATAAACAAAATGATTGCATTAGCGACATCTATTATCATCATATTATCGAGCAACATCATTTTCTGCCATGACAGTCGTTGGTTGAAGAATGTAAGGGATGAAAAAGGGAATATATATAATTTCATTTATTCATAATTGAGATTTCTTTCTAATAGTAATAAAATAGAATAATAATAATTCATAAATTCTTATTTTATATTTGTCTCCAACGCTTCTTTCTTGACAACTGATGGTAAGAGATACTCATACTTGGGATTCAGAATAAATGCGACGATCAATGAAGCGATTTCGCCATTTTTGTCAATGACTACTAGCTATGTTCGACAACTGCCCACATATTGAATAAATATGCATACCTGTGACAGTATGGCGAAGGCAAACTGACGTCAGCAGCAAGTTGAGATATCTTTTGTCATCTCTCTCTCCTCGTCATGACGTCATCGTTGGCAGTTGGTCCGCAAACCTTTTAAGAATAAGCAGCTATTCACCAATTACAAGAAAATGAAATCTGTACATCCATTCTTGTTTATATTTTTCTTGTTTTACATTAAACACATTAATAATAAAAAATTGAATATATAAATAATAATTGCAATAATAATAAATAACGATTAAATAAAATATCGTATTATGTATAATGTATATTATATAATATACATTATAATTTATAAATGTTATTGTATATTGTATAAGTATTGTGTAATGTTATCAACAATAATTACCAGAATAATTTTTTATTATAAAATTATAATAATTTTCTTTATGTAACCTAATGATGTTTCATAAAAACATAATAAATAATTTTAGAGTTTTTTAGAACAGACTTTTTATTTGACTATTCACCAGTAATCAATTTTCTGTAAATTTCTGATAAAAATTTAATTAATTGTGAATACATTTACATATACAATGTTTAAATTGATGAAAACAGTTGTTAGATAATTTTTAATTGTATTGTTATTTAATCATCATGCCTTAAATCCAGACAAATTTTATTCAAACTTTTATTGCAATAAAAATGATCGTTGATCTAATCCATTAAACTAAACGTTTCGTAATATCGATGATCTTTCGATCTTGGAGCACGACGATCGAAGGTTTCCACGGGTCGGGGACACCTAACAATTCGCGATCTATC
The DNA here is from genome assembly GCA_928718305.1 of Tetramorium bicarinatum. NCBI lineage: Eukaryota > Metazoa > Arthropoda > Insecta > Hymenoptera > Formicidae > Tetramorium > Tetramorium bicarinatum. The sequence continues at coordinate 19,068,504 of OV788327.1, read as the reverse complement.
GCGCATGCGCACGCCCTGGTCCTGTCTACCCACGACGGATTCTGGCGAGTAGCGCAGCAAGTGTATGTAACCAGTCCTGGACGGACGGTCAATCCGGTGTCTTGTGAACCGCTCGCTCGGTCAGGATTGATCGGTTGGATTCGACGCGTGAGCAAAGTCGCCGGGAAGAAAACGAGACGGAGGAAAAAAGTGATCTAGCCGGTGTGCAAATTTCGGATTACCCTTTTCTCGCGAGGTAAGAACGGTCAGATTTTATAATATTTCTTCGAATTTCTCTGATTGGAAATATTTAAATTCATTTAGTTTTGTTTAATGCATTAAATGTATCAATTCTGCAGAAAATATTTGTCAAACTGTACAAAAACTTGTGTAAATATATAATAAATTTCTAAACATTTTTAAATTAATAACATACAGATGGTAATAACATAAGATGCATTATGCTAATTTAAATATCGCAAAACATTAAAAACTGAAAGTATTGCATAAACATAATTCAGAAACATTTAAATCAATAATAAAAATTATTGAAACCATCTGGACATGATCACATATAAATAAATAAAATTAAATCTAATTTACTAATTGTTAGCTGACAAATTAACGTCGTCAGAATTGTCAATTAGCATTAATTATTTTAGCATAGAATTGCCCTTGCAATTATGTGCCTGTTTGTATTAAATTACTATTAGTACACTACCCGCCGCGCTATCGGTCCCATGTAGCAATTAATCTTCCGTCACTGAAAATGCCTCAGTGCCTTTGAATGACTGCAAACAGCGACCGTCATTATGCCGCACATGTCATTGGTTAACACGCCATGATTCCTGATGTTGAAAAAAGTTCACATCAACTCAGTAATCGTACGGTAATTTTTATTCCGACTCGTTATAACGCACAATATCTTAGAAAATTATTCCTTTCTAAAACTATTTATATATTGCAAAAATTATTATTAAATTTTTATACATGGGAAAAGTCATTTTTAAATTAATTAAAAATAATTAATTCCATAAATCTTAAATTTTATATTAATAGTGACAAATTGAAGCTATATTTCTACGTTTGTCTGTGAATGTTGAATGAAATATATGAGGAGAATTTATATTACAAATTATTTCTACAATATCATTAAATTTTAAAATTGTAACATAAATGTTTTTACATAAACTTTAAATTTCTATATATTTATTATGAACTGTATATAAAATATTTCACAATTATTTCATTAGAGTATGATTTTGCAAAATAAACATGTTGCTTTAATACGATATGTAAAGAAATTAAACTTTATTTTATAAAAATCTTCCATAAAATTTAAATTTTTAAAAACACGACAATTTTATAGAAAGCAATTTTTGATCCGTAATATCGATTGGAATTTGTCTCCTCAAGCATACGTAATACGGTGAGCAGATGATTGAAGATAGGCGGAAGGTCAAATCCCACTTTCCGTCTTCGCGGATCTCTCAACCATGTTAGGTGCGTTTTAAAGATCGTTCAGAATAAATACCAATATACATAATTCATGCGTCACTATAAACGCTACAACGTTCATTAAGATCCTCATAAGCAATGCATTATACATAAGAATAATGTTTAAGAATAAATGGAAATTCTTTGACATGGAGAGTGTAGTATTTTAATATAGTTATAACTTATCTCATCATCATTAAAGTGACGTTTAATTAAGGAAAGATGACAGAAGTGAATTGTTAAGATTTGAAACAAAATCGTAATTTTTTAAATTATTTCTTCTTTCAATCTACTGTCCTTCTGATTTATCTCTATCGGCACTATTTGGTCGGCGGTATACTTTTGCATGAAACTGACTTGTAAAAAAATAAATAAGACAAATTTGTACAATTAAGGTGAGAAAAAATGAGAACGATACGATGAAAGGAGACATAAAAATAGGCGTAAAGCCAAAAACATATTGGCTCGTGACTTATAAAGTTTCTTTTCCACCACTCTTTCTCTGGGTTTGCGCGCCAAAAATAAAGTCGTATATTTTCCGTCTCGCTTTTTTACGATGTTATGCGAAACAATAAATTTAAAAAATTTTAGATTCATAATATACTGAGAAATAAAATCACAACTGCGTTGAGATAAAATTTTTATAAAGAAAATTGAATTAGAATATGAAATAATATACTCCTATACTTCTATACGTTGAAATCATTATGCAGCTGCTGAAAACAGTTAAATGGCAATCACGTGCAAATTTCATCTTGGCTCTATGCAGACGCCAAAATTCACGGTTCGTTTGTGCACATGTGCAAAATAGCATTAACAAGCAATCGTCAAAATGCCATTAAAAATCTGTTCACGTAAAATGCGCCGACAGAAAATCTGTCGGGATGTAAATAACGGCATAAAGGTGGATGGGTTATATTTAAACTAGTTAAACAAAGAACGGGGAATGGCGGTGGACGAAGAAGGAGCTGAGAAAGAGAGAGGAGATGAGATGAGATGAGATGAGATGAGACGGGATGAGACGAGATGAGATTCCGGGCGCCAGTTGGCTGGACCGTTGCCACCCACGTGATGTCAAATGTCATCCTTAAATTTATACGAGATTGAATTTTACATTTTTTTCCTTATCTTTTGTATGTTTGTACACGCGTAACATTAATAAATGACCGACGCAATTGATTAATATCGCAACAAATTGCCGTAAAAGATATTATTTTTAATGTTTTCTTCAAATTTGTTAAATATTCTTTCATGATAAAGCTAAAAATAAAAAGAGACATCATGATGAATTTTATACACAATTATATTTCTTTTATCTTTATTTAAGAAAAAAAATTTAAGATTCAAAATTTTAAAAATTATGTAACGAACTATAATCACGATTTTACTATTTCTGTCAATCTCGAGATTGATAAAAAAATTCGATATCATTTAAGTTCATCTATTTAAGTGAATTAATCAAATTTGCCAAAGCAAACTTGAAATTATTGTATTCTTTCTTTTTCATTAATGTTCATGTGTTACAAAATACTAAGACTTCAGACACGTGAGAATTTCTCTTTAAAGTAAACTTAATAATCATTCACGCATGTAATCAATAGTAATATCACGTTTCAATTACGTTCGAATTACAGTTCGACATAATACGGTGCGAGAATTTAAATCGATCGTTTTAATATCGAGTATTACACAAAGCGAAAACTTCTCAATAAAACAAAAATTATAAAAATAATTATCTAAAAATATAAATTAATTCTTCATTAAATCGTTTAAAATACAATAGCATTCATAAAAAAATATTGTAAATGTAGAATTGTTTGGAATTGTGTATGAGGAAATTGTTTTAATCATAAAAATACTCGAGAGAACTCTATGTCTCCATGCAATATCGATTTCATAAATATTTTATAAAAGTTGAATATACATGAATATCAGCGAAAAGCATTGCATAAATATTTCTGAAGCTCAATGAATACCCAATAGGAGAAACTCATTCCACGGAGTCTGCGACATTCATGTTTACAGTTGTTTGCGTAATTCTGTTGTGACTATAAACACAGAACTTTCTCCTGTTGACACAATTGTAATTCTGTATCGTTTATATGTTTCATCACTTCACGTACGCTCAATAAAACCGGCACTACAATCAGCAATTAATAGTAGATATTAAACGCTATTGTGTAAGATATATTTGGATGTAATACGGCAGTATAATACGACAGCATTTGTACTTGTAGCATTACAGAAATACGCGTTGCGATACATCAATATACTAACAGTATTAAGACGTAACATAATCACGCAGTTGTAACACGATCTCTTATAGCGTTCAGAATAATAATGCACTTCTTCGTACTCTTCGTACTCTAGTTCCTTTCTGCTCCGAGTGATTCTTATTTAAGTATTCTCAAAGATATAAATGGTTTCTATTGCTGTTTTCGCGAAACTTACACTCTTCTACAATTTCGCTAAAATTTAAAATATTTCCGCTCTACATAAAATATAATATTAAAATTGATACGTGGCATGTTAAATTTTGGATTTTGATCATCTTGACTGCTGTAAATCTGTAAACCATTTTGTTCGGAAGTTATTTCGCTCCTTTATAATCGCATTTTGCCTCTTAGAGACGAAAATACATATGATCTCACAAACTTCCGACATAATTTATTTTATTTACGAATTGTAAGCATCTGCGAAAATCTCTCGTCGTGAAATAGTGTACGTGAGTCACGGATTTGTTCTCGCTCGTAACGCACTTTAAAGCACTTCTTATATCGATGCCAGCGTAATCAATCTAATTTCGTCGAATTGGCCAGCAAGATCAATCTTTCTACAGCTTTTATATCCTTATTGACTCTCTTTTATAACTTATTTAATTTCTTGCTTGATCAATTTTATGACTATGCTGATTTTGATATTTCATAGTTATACGAAAGATAATTAAAATTTCCGCGATATTCGTGATACGTAATAAAAAATAAAATACTACTTACATTAATGAAAACGATAATAGTTAATTTTTCAATCTTTGAATTTTATATTAACATGATCTATAAAGAAGAACATCACGTTATCAAAAAGAACATCAAATTTTTTAAGAGATCATATTGTCGTAATTTCACACAGTGCAAATGATTTTTCCTTTGTTTTCCTGCCCACTGCACGCAACCTCTTTATGTTTAAATGAGATGAAGGTGATTGCACAAGAATCGCAATCAGTAACGCGCAGGTGCATTCTGCAAGCTGAAATTATTACTCGACGACCCGATGGCCAAGAATACATTTGCACATGTGCAAATTAGATTCAGAATTAAAGAGGCGGACAAATAAAACATCGCAACTGACGGGGTGAAAGCTCTGTATCTATCGGATTTTAAGCAGATAACTCGGGCTGCATCACGATTAGGTAGACTTCTTGGAATTAAACGAATCGCAGTCATCATCGTTTCGATTGACACGATAGCCTTGGAGGGCACGATACAATGTCACTGACGATGACCGGCTAACTATCTGTTTAAAGCAGTTACATCGTCCGTTATCAGTGGCGTAACGTTGCGGTTGACAATATATAATACGACCACACAAAAGCATTTCGAATTTCGGTTCAGATTTCTGATTGTATTGTTTAACAATTGCATTTATTTTATTATTTTATGAAGAATTAGCCGTCTTTTACATATATTTTGCAAACTATTTGCAAATAGTTCAGCCATTATTATTACAATAAGTTAACTTTATCATACGATTTCTTTTTTTTATCGAACAACTAATCCACGTTTTAATTACGCCACTGCAACCGATATTGCTTATTCGAGCCGATCAAGTAGTTACGTGTGCTCTATATTAAACAGGAATGACGCGGCATGCTTTGAAGTCAACTTATAACGCCGTCTGAAAATGAAATTGTGCGATAAAATCCAAGTCTGAATGATATCATTATTGCTTTTTTGCGCTGACTACTGGAATTACACTGGTGTTATTTATGTAAACATTACGTCACGTAACGTAATTAACAGTGATATGTTATAATAAATCATTAAAATGAAACATACGAAATATACATATAATAAAAATATAATGTTTTATATACTAACTAATCATTACGATAACGTTAACGTGTATAAATGTTATATGTACATGCACATTTAATATATAATATAAAATAATAATAATGTGCATCTACTTTATTAAAACTCAAAACAGTTTATATATTGTCCTTCATTGTTGATATGTTTTTCCTGGGAGCAAACTGTCTTTAATGGTAATCTTGATAATACGAGCGCGGTGTCATTAAGAACCCGTATATCACAATCAAGGCGATATTCGTCGCGGAGACATGCTGCAATTGACCTTGATCTGCATTTATCTAACCTTGGACCAATTCGCCCAAACTCGCCTCCAATAAAAGACCTGCCTGCTACTTACCAAATTTGGATTACAACTTCTCCTTTCTTCTCGCATTACAACTGATATTCCAGAAACACTCGCGCAACAGTCACTAGAGTACGCATTCCAGAAACGGTCCCGCCAGCATCGCGCGTTTCGAGGTTTTGGAGGAGATCATATATGTATGAATGCGTACCTCTTTAACTGCCGATTCTTGGAAGGCCTCCTTGGCCCCCTGGCCTCATTCGCATTGGTGTCTCTACCGGAATAAGTATGAGACCATTTGGCATTTCCGCCGATTTAGTTCCCAGACTGATCTCATCCCTTCATCTAGTCTCACATATTTTGAACGAATCGGAGAGTTTTCATTATTGCTTTAATATTGCTTTCGAAAGTATAAAGCGGTAATATTTTTTAATGTGCGTGGAATGTAAAATAATTTGAGTCTACGCATTTTTTTCCCTCGAGAAAAATTTGTCAAATAGCCAATGGTACGTTAAGAAACTGCTTTTACGACTAAGGTAAGCTAAAAATCGTGCATGCGCGACGGAAATCAGGGACCTACACCCACTCGGGCCTAAAACTGGCCTGGTCACGGTTGTTGCGCGAGTCTTGTAAACCGGCTTCGAGTGGTGCGAAAGTTTCTGCGAAAGTCCATAGCTCTCCACACAGAGATTCGAATCCTAATATCAATTCTATTTATAACTCCACACTTCTATAAGTAGCGCGTTGCAGCGAGAAGTATCTATCCATGTTGTTCCAGTTACTCGACATGTTCCAGAGATCTTGTCGTTATAAATATTCATAATGAGACTGATTAATGATAGGTTACAGTCAAATTTATCGAGACGCCAATCAAGCCTTTCACGTTACTCGTTATAGATTTCGTGAGGCTGGGCTCAAGAAGAATACAATGTCAGCAGCCGTGAGGGAGCGAACGACGACGCACACCAGCAGAAAGCTTGTGAGTCATGGCGGTCCTATATCTGGCCAGAGAGACGGAGCAGCCACGGCCAGCAGTCTCGAAAACAACTTGGGTAAATCTTTAAATGTGCCACGAGAGGTGTAACTCAATCCATCCGTTGTTCATTTCCGCTTCTCTCTTTCTCTATCGAACGAGTCTACGATCTTTTTACTCACAGTGTTTTGGTACTTGCAAATTTTAGAGATTAAATTACGCGTATACAACGACAGGAACAATTTATCAACTTTATATTAACTTTTGATGATGTAATTATATTAAGTTCTTTTCTCCTGCTGATTGATAATAATACTCTTGAAACGAAATTTATGTAATGCGTTTAAAATAATCTCTAAAGTGATATAAAGAGCTAATGTAGAATTGGATGTAATAATACTTTAATTAAAGTCAATCGTAATTGTTTAAATATTTGGATTCATCTTCTCACTTCTATTCTTCGTTAAAAACCCGATAACGTGTTAAATTGATTTATTCGGCTCTTTCAGACGCACTTCTCGAGGATCTGCAGACAAGTGTCTCAAGAAGTGCCACTCCTAGCCGAGAAAGAACACTCTTGCCCCAAGTAGAATATAGGGTAGCTGCCAACCCTACCAGAGTAATTTCCGAGGGCAGGTGAGAGAACAATAGTCCGTAATGATGCATCTCTTAAAATAGTATTCTTTCATAAGTATAAAAAATATGTTATAATAAATATTCGAATTAAACATTTTTTTCCAGACCCATGTCTCCGTCTCGTTCGAGGGTGACTACCACTGAAAAATTCGTTAGTACCGGTCCAGCTGGAACGACAAGCGGTATACCGGGTCTGGAACATCTGGACGCGGAGCTGCAAGATGTGAGTTCTTAAACTGGAATGATGCGTTATTAGAATATCGTAAACTTAATTCGGTTTATATTACATTGGAAAACATAAAGATCTATATTTTCCATATGTTTAATTTGAAAACAATTCTGAATTTATACAGTTCTAGAAAAAAAATTTATTGCACAAATCTTTTTTTTTTAAGTTACACTTTTATAGTTCTCCAAGATTTTTTTCCTGCCGTTTATTATTATTTAATAGCATTACTACTTCACAAAAAAATAAATATACATTCCCGATTTATTAAAATTCAATTAAAACACAAAAGATCGATATAAAATCAGAAATAAAGTGTGATTTATAGTATCCTTATTACTGCTCGGGCAAAAAAATGGTAGAAATAGCTCAGGGGTAAAATCTAGCAACAGGAAAGAACGATAATCTCGACACGCATCGGATGAAATCACGTCGACGTCGACGATGCTGGTTCTTAAACGAAAAAAAGAATACGTTGCGTGATTAATGCATGCAAGAAACTAGTTTCGCATACCGCCATGCGCCCTTGCCGAGATCACTGGATGTGCTGTTGAACAGAAAACAACTATTTCGATTATCTGATGTTAATTGAGTGGAGCTACTTAATAGCACATAAAAATTCTTGGTACAACTCGCTTAAAAGAACCAAGTTAAAAACAAAAATTCGATAAGACGAACTATATTATTTAATCAATGTACAATTTTCTCAAGATTAGAACAAAATTTAAATATTTAATCAATTTAAAGATTTAATTATTTATTTTTGATATCTCGAACAAATATAAGATTATATATTTGTGACCAATACATAGTTTTGCTACTTGAAAATCATAAATAAATAAAATATTTTTATTCCGAGGAACAAATGTAAATATTAATATTATTTACCTCGGTAAAATAAAAATTAATAGAAACTCGATTCATATCAGCAAATCACGCCGTGTGCTCATTTATCAGCGACATTAATCAACGACATTATTATTATTAACAGATCTACAACACCCACCGCACCATATAAATCAGGCGCAATAGATTGTTAGACGCAAAGTATGAAATCACTTCCACGTTAAGGTTCACCGAGCTTTATGCGTCCCGCTGGACGCTGCAGCTCCAATTATATGCCACGCAGATTGCATCGTTCATGCATTTGCCCCCGGGTTGCAAATGCCAGTGCATCTAGCAAACGCTACCTCTCGCTACATTAGAGATACCGTGAAGAATAAGCGAGATCACATATTTGAAATCGCCATATCCGCGAGAATCGATTTGGCATTAAGTAAAGATATTCGGTCGTGTAATTGCACTGTAATGGACCCATGTAACTGTCTAATTTGAAGCCAAATTATGATCGCTTGATGACCATAATTACGCCACTCCCTCGCTTTCGTATTTACCCATTGACCTCTGGTCTTCACGCGAAGATTTCGAAGAATGTTTTAATAAATGAGGAGAATAATGGCTTAAATAGCGAAAAATACAAATTGATTTAAATTTCAAATTTTTCCTTTTATAATTGAATATAAAAACTAAAAAATTTACCTCTTTTTCTCTTTCAATATTAGTAATTTTTTAAATATTCATATATAACGATACATGTCTCTTACAATAAAGATAAAGATTAGAATTTTTAGATTATATTTTAAATGCATGATGTGACGCTCTTTACTTTCTAAATACTTACGACCAACAAAATATTCATTGATACGTTTTTTATTTTGGGTCTTCTAGCCAAATAAAGGAAAAAATGCGTTAAAGCGTTCTGCTCGGTAATGATGTTCGAGACAGCTACGTAATTGTAGTAATAATATTACCATTTTACGCGATATACTGAACATTAGAGCATCATGGCGAGGCACAGAATCAGTCTTGCGTGTAACAGGGGCCTCGAGGTAGGTAATTGCAGCGTTCGCTAGTCGTATGGCTTGTAATCCGACGTTCAATGAAAATAAATTGGTTTGCTCTTACACTCCTTGCACACCAGCCGGATATATCTTCAAAGTAATGAGCTTTAAGATCTTTAACCGACGCTGTCTATCATCATCTGGAACGGCAGAATGTAACGAAATAATCTTTAAAATTTCTACACGTCTTATTTACATATTCTCACAATTTGTGAAATCACGTGTTAAAGATCATACGCAAAGTGGCACGTGATACGCATATTACGTTCATACGTAAAAAATAGGCACGAAGAATTATTATTTATTTAAGATAAAAATAATTTATTTCACAATATCTGGTAGCTGCATAGCTGCATTTTGCAGCTGAAACAATCATCGACCGTGAGTTGCTCCGCGGAATTCAGATGTTGTTACCGATCCGCCCATGCCTTACACGTGGGACAATCGTAATCAGAGTCTTATAAGGAGAGTCCGGCGCTGACACTGCCTACGCATTGCTCGCACTAATTTGTTACGATCAGATCGTTGCTATAAAAACGGATGACCTGAATGCTTATGCATACTAATGCGAGATTCTGCATTCGTGACGTTCATCCTCTTACGTTTGCAGGTCCAACCTGGTCAAACTAAAACGGTAGCCTACAAGCAGGTGTCGTACCACTACAACAAGGACTTGGACGGCAAGGATTTTGGAAAACCAGGTGAGGAAAAAATTCACGTTTTTATTAATAAATAATACGCGAATAATTTGACAAATAATATATATTATAGTTTACATTGCTGGGTATTGTGCCGTATGTAGCTATAGAGAAGTCCGTAAAGTTTAGCGTACTGTAGCAAAGCGGATTCTTATCGAATTCCTTGAATTAACCGAGACAAGTAACACCGTGGGGTCGCGGTGAATAGCTCGCGAACGTGAAACGATCAAGGAAGGTAGGGGAGCCGGTTGCGCGTGTCACGCCTTTTAAGGCGTGCAACGGCCTTGCTGGTTTACGGTTAATTGATAATGAAAAAATCAAGTGGATCGAATTTGAGCGTTATTTGCATCTTCAACGCGATTCTGTATGACATGAAAAATATTATAAGGGAGCAATATTACGTCGCTTTCGAAAGGAAAAAAAAATAGGGACTGAAGTTCCGAAGTCGCGTCTCTCCGATTTTCATAAAATTTAATAAAGATATTTCCAAACATACATATATGAAGAATTCTTAAAGCAAATAAAAAGTTTGATAAACGTAAAGTAGTCGATGAAATTTTATATTAAGAGATTTAGTATTTTTCACAGACACATTTTCTCCTTATTATATGAGCGAAACGACCATCCATCATTTATTACATGTGCTTTTCGTGCAAAGTACAAATATTATATTTCTTCTCATCATTAAATTTTATCTGCATCAAAAATCTTTTCAAATATATTCGCTTGCGGCACTTTTATGAATATTTTCGTCGTATATTATGAAAACCGAAGGGGTGGGGGAGCTTTTCGAAACTTTATTCACCTCCGCTGTTGAAAGCATGTTGCAAGGTAGAAGGTCTTCCTTGTATCTCTGTATTTGGCAGAGACGGCATGGTCGTAGCTCATGTTCTTTGCGGTCACGCATAACATACAAGTGTAGCCATATTAGGATCGCTTATAGCAGAAGGCTGACCCGATTTCTTCGTGTCGCCGCTGGTCTCCCGAAAGAAAGAACGAAAGGTAAGACAAGCGAGGGAGGTGTAGAGCTAGTAGAGGATAGATAGACAGGGTCTATCCTATAAACTACATTGGAAGGGCAAGGACGACTGTTGGTGAGAATATTCGTTGGTCAGAGATATTCGTACCAGCCAATAAAATCCATTATTGGAGTAGTTAACGTTACGACTCTCATAAGATCGAACTAGCATTGTAAATCATTGCAACTTGTGGACACTTTATTATTTCGAGCACTTTATAAATTGACATTAATTTGAGACTTTTTATTGCGCTGTTATTCTAAATTTATTATCGCGTTTTCGACAATCACAATGATAACATACTCGATGATTTATTGTTCCAGATTCATGGGCCATATCAGAAAGCAAACAGCCTCTCACTGGCGCGCCCTTGATGTAAGTACACAATTCTGTCTCTCGTAAGATCCAAAATACCTTCGTTTTCTGAATGGATGCCAAGCGACTCGGACGCACGTAACATATATTTTCCGTTAAAATAAAAATAAACTCATATTTCTCAATTACCTAATTTACGTATGAAAGAAATTTATGTTTTATAATTTTATTGTGGATGATTCAGCTATTATTTTCATAACTATTAAAATTTTGAAATATAAATATGTAAACAAAATTAAATTATTGATATCTACAGGGAAGACATCCATGAAAGGTCTTATGAGGAAACTAAATCTCCAGTGAGTTCATATTCATATCAAAGTCCAGAACCGATTCTTAAAAAATCAGTGGTTAATAGAGAATTGGTGAGTAAAATTATATTATTACGAATATTTTCAAACATCGATTTATCGATGTTTTTAAGTAATATTAAATAAAATGGATAATTAACATTAATATAATTATATTTATTAGGTCTATGGTGACTCGTCTCGTTCGAAACAAACTTCCCCCTTGCCAGGAGCTCAGAGGGATGTCAAGATCATTCATGAAACCAGTACGTAATTTAAAATTATCTATTTTCCAGATTTTGACATTCAAAGTAAACAAACGATTTCTCGTTTTCCAAGATTACCAAACCGAGCCACGATCGACTCAAAGCACGCAAGAATACAAAACCATCGAGTATAACGTACCGGTTCCGTCGCCAAGTCCATCGATACCGATTAGTCTGGCACCCGGTCCAAATACAAAAGTAACCACTACCATCAAGACGTACACCTACGAACTACCGGGAGCGCCAGAGACATATCTACCAGGTAGCAATGTGCCAGGGAGTGTCGTATTACCCGGTGATCATACGATCACATACACCCTACCAAGAACCAGCGGAACCACTACCACAGACAAGACGGTCACCTATCAGACCATGACGGAGAATGTACCGGGACATCCTGGTTCGTCGATCAGATACTCGCCAACCGATGTCACCGAGAAGTCCAAAACTATACACAAGGAGTCGAAATTCTATCGTGAGGAACACCAACAGCCTTCTTATCGTAGTGCTCCGCCAACGAACTTGGAGACCAAGACCACCGTGACCGAGAAGTATTATCATGTCGACGATAATTATCCTAATGGTCATGGACCGGGTGATCGCCCGGACTATTCTGGGAGTCCGACCATGTATCAAAATCAACCGCCTGCCATAAGCGAAACGCACACCAGAACCAGAACCATTAATCGATATGAAGAATATAGATCTGGCAGATCACCGTCCAACGGACGTTATCCCGACAAACCAGATACTCCGACCAAAACGAGCTATTATCCGCAACAAGATACACCGCACACGATTTACAAATTTTCGAATACCACGACGACAGTACCGCCGAACAAAAACGCCGACGATCACGAGGTCCTCCTGCCGAAACCGTTTCCAACTGGTTCTCCATACTCTGCTAAACCAGTTGCCAATGGCGAAGGACCACCGACGAAGCTAGAAGATCTCATGGCTTCGTTCTCTGATTCTGAGGTAAAGTAATTGACTTTATTATTATATTGATTGTATTATTTGTACGATAATGGTTCTATATTTTATTATTTTATTTGTTTAGCGAGAAGTATTGGAAGATATAGACAGGCAAGAGCGTCACAGCAAAAAGGAGTCATCGCGTACGAAGAAAGAAGTTGATTTCCTCCCGCATACACCACCACAAGTCAAAAGCAAGAATGTCGCAGGGCCGCCGGTCTATTATCCTCCTGGTTCGGCGGAATTCACCAAGAAGGAAGAAAGCACAGCCGTATCACAAGCTAGCGTAAGTCATTATATAACTTTAATGGCATATATTTAATGTATTATACGGAAGAGTTTAAATTTGTGATATCTTATTATCAATATAATCGATCTTCATATTCACTATTTTTTTTCAGGGAGGGTGGGAAAAGGCTAGCGGAAAGTACGAGTATGAGGCTTCTAGCAAAAGTAAAAGCAAAAGTAGCAAAGGAGGTGCTGTTGTTCCAGTTTGCCTTCCGTTATGCTGCGCGATGCCATGCGTTATTATGTAACTTATTATATTAACAAATTAATGAAGCACACGACACATACACATACACGATATATATTTGTCATAATACAATCAAAAGAAATTAGAGCAAAAGTTAATGCAAAAATATGTGTAGTCTTAAAGTAGAGTTTTATAAATTTCATAATTTTTTCTTGCCAATATAGAGCTCGTTCGTTTGATTTGTACGTTACGCTTTTTCTTTCTCTCTTTAAGTCATGTCTATTTTATTTTAAATAAAAAAATAAAAAAATATGATTAACAGAAGCAGTTCTATGTATGTACATGTTAATACTTAATACATGACAAGTTATGTAATAAGCTAGTAATCAAAACAAATTGTACTATTACATGAAAGTGAACGTCGTTAATGCGCCATATTAACATAGTTATAAATATAGCAGAAAACTAATGTCGGGAAGCTATTTATTTTATTTTTATTATATATTATAAATATTTCTTCAGTGACAAATTATTGAAAGTTTTAATGTACTACAATATAATATTTATACTATAACGAAACGTATAATACGAAATATTTTATATCTAGTGCCTTCTGTACATTTCCTAAATCTTTATTATATATTTTATGCTATATATACACAGAAACAAGATAAATAATAAAATTAATTAATAACACAAAATATTTTAATTAAAATTAAATTAAAATTTTTATCAATGCATAAATAAATATTTTTGTATTTTTATTTACATTGTTTGCTGCAATGTATATCTTTTATATGAGAAATGTTACATATAAATTATATATCATAGTTTTGGCAATTAATCATCTAAATTAAACTACAAAATATCCATATTTTTTAAAATAGTGAAATTTCCTGTACTTAGCAAATAAATTTTATTAAGTCATATATTATATACAAAATACATTAGACTTCAAATTATTCCACAAATTATTTTTAAAAAAACTGACTTGCTAAAGATAAAGATAAAATGAACAAGTATAACAAGTAGGATAAATATATTTTAAATATACTATACTACCGTGAATTATGGTGCTATAATAATTTTAGTATGTAAGAAAGAACCATATGAAATGGAAAATATCACTGCAAAAATAATCATGCACATAACATTGTATATGGCTATAAATATTATCTGTAATTATATATAAAACTGATGTGACATATAACATTGCGTTGGATATATATCAATGAATGGATATGTAATAATAGGTTGTCTTTAATAAATTCATTGTTGTTTCTAAATAATATGTTTTTATACATGCGCTTCGCCCACATTTATTTTCCAGAAAAAAATGTCTTTTAATAAAAATAAATTGCATATACTACAGCCACGCAAAATATAGTATCCTGAAAAATAACATGCAATTAAGTCAGAAAGAACATAAAAATAAGATATCTGGACATTGTACGACAGTAAAATAAACTAAAACATTTATCCTCTTACGTTAATAAAACTATCATAGGCATATGTATCAGCTTCTGCATCCCAAATACATCTTGTACCTATTTTTATACCAGCACCATGTTGCTGTCCCAAAACCACATTGACAACATACTTGTACTTCTTAAACTGTAAATCTATAAATACATTAAGAAGGCTCTATAATAAATATTTGACTTCAAGTGAAAAAAATTAATATAAATGTACAAAAAATATTAATCATATCACCTTTGATTTTTGTTTCAATAGTATCTGCTATCTCTTTGGTCCATTGAGCAGCTGCTTCGGCATCATATGATTTCGTAGCGAGTTGATCAAACAGTACATCATGTATTATCTCTTTAGCGCTTAAAGGTTTAAACCTGTGTTTAAAAAAAAGTTAAAATTTTAATTATACCTAAACTCAGACTCTAAGAAAGCATTAGTCAATTATACTATCAGTCTCATTAAATTCTATTAATTACTATTTAAAAATAAATTAATCTTATAATTCTGTAAATTATATTATTCATTAACATAAGATAAATCAACGCACTTTTCGTGAAGATGCGGTCGAATTTGATAAACCGGTTGTTGAGCTGTCTCCTCAACATCCTCGAAAACTTCCAAATTCACATGATTCTTTTCTCTCTCTTCGTTTGCTACGTCTGCTGGTTCCTGCACCAGGTTATGTTTCACAGAATGTTGCATTCGCTTCGCCTCTGCCATTTATAATATTAAATAATTTCCATTCATCAAATCATTCTATTGATTGCGAGCACGTCGCAGTTGTTTATCTAAAATGACAACACTGGCAACCAGTAGCAACAATATCAATCGTTGCCAGGAGCATGCTCAGTAAAACCAACCAATAAATTGTCTTGGTTCAGCAAAATTAACCAATAAATTATCTTGGTCTCTAAATGTCCGAAAATAATATTCTAAATTCAACGGAAATAACCAATCATGTTGAATTACTATTTAACTTTGGCAATTGCTCAATTGTTGTTTCTGCTCCTCTTATTGTTGTTTCCTATTCTGACCGCAATATTGCCGAGAGGGCGTTTGCGCGCAGCGGGTTTCTCGAGTCACCTCACTGCCCTCGTCGGTGAAGAAACTGAACATACAGTTATTTATAAGCACACATTTCTTATCAAGTTAGTCTTTAAAAAAGAATTTAACATTTTCTGTTCAAGAAATAATTGTTTAAGTTGTACTAGTCTTTAAAAAGTTACAAAAGGCTCGATAGTTCAATGTTAAGTAACTTTTTAAAAAATAAAACAAAAAATTAGCAAATCATTTTTTTATACTTATATAAGATATGAAAATTATTTGTTAATTTCTTGCTTTAAAAAATTTTTTTTACTTTACTTTTTAAAAAGTTACGAGAGGCACGATAGCTTAATATTAAGAGAGAATTGTAATAATTTCTTTTCATTAAATAAATCTTATAACATTTCTAAATAAAACAATTACTTTTTAAATTCGACCGATATCACACATTATGATAATAAAAATCTGTTACGATAATCGTTTGTGAGCTTTGTGAGCGAGAATAATCTCGCAATGCTGCGAAATGAGACAAGAACCAATTAGTATCGCGGAAAAGTAGCAATAAACCTCGACTCCCAACATAGTTCGAGCGTTTCACGACTTTTTTTATTACACAGAAGAGACAGAGAGACAGATTCTCATTATTACATGTTATGTGTATTAAATTTATTAAAATCCATACAAATCTGTAGAAGAAGGGTAGAAAGAACGTAGTAGTTGGCCTCGATCTTTATCTATATACAAAGTTTTCCGTTTCACCATTATTTCATGTTCAAGAGTGCCTCTTGCTTTGACTAATTCTGCCTGAGATTCCTCAGCGCGTTTTAATTCTGCTAACATAGCAGAAGTATATTCGCCAAGTGATTTTACTTCTTTGACAAGGCTAATAAATAAAAATCTTTTTATTGATAATGCTCCATCAATATTATTTGTTATATGATCATTTATCTTTCGATACTTACGCAAATTGAGGTGTATCTCGACAACTTTCGACGTTGTGCCGATTTAATCTATTATCTAATCGTGTCTGTGCTAATTTCGTAGGATTATTTAATCCTTTTGTTGAAACCCGAAGTTCCTCAATTAGCTTCTCCGTACTTGCTAGTTCTTGCAAGCACTAAAAATAAAAATGTTTTTTTCATTATATTTTACATAATAACTTGTCTTTTATTGTGTTCCCAGATCTTACGCGAAGTAATTCCTGTTCTAACTGCTGAAGGCAATTTTGCACAAGTTTCACGTTTTCTGCCAGTGCAATGTCAACACGAGTCGCTTGATCACGTAGATCTTTAACAGATTTAGTGTATATATCATTCAAAGTGGATCTTAGTTCTATTGATCTTCGTTTAGCAGTCTCGCAATCAGTTAATACTTCTCGCGTGAAATGTTCGTAGCTTGTAGGAGTTGATTGACTAAAAAAAAATATCAATTGTATAAACTGATTATAGCAAAAATTTAACGCTGAAAGCGTTATATAAAAGCGAAATATGTATTTTCTCAAAACAGCAAAAAAAAAAAGACTGCGTCTATTATTATTTAATACTTAAATTTTAAATTTGAAAACAAAACGTTTAAATTCTTCTATTGCAATATTCTTTAGTCAGCCTTACACTTAAAAGTGCAAACTCACTTGGCTGGAAATCTCGTAGCTCCAGCTTTCCATAATAGAAGTGGAGAAGCGTTAGTCAAATTCACACATACGGAATCGAGATTGTAAGTATGAGTTTTATCAGACCAATCGTTCTCAGCCCGCGCTTTCGCGGATTTCAGTTCGATCATCTGCAGCTCGATCTGCTCGTAGGTTCTGCTCAGCAAATCTCGTATCTCGGAACAAAGCGCTATTTCCTGGAACGTAATGTGAATGTGAAACGCGAGGAGACGACGTTATTTCGATGAATTAACCCGAGGTTCAACCTTCGTGAGTTGCTCCTCAACATTGTCACGGATGAGATCAGAGTCCAAGCGAGAGGAGCGCAATTTCAGAAAATCGTTCGCGATCGACACGGGGATGGTCAATATCGACAAAGATCGCTGTACCCGACGACGCTCGGCCTCTAACAGATTCATCTCCTCCGCAAGGGCAGCGATCGCATGTTCTAGTTCCACCTTCAAACGATATACCACAAGAGCCCGTGTTTTTAAATGTTCCGTCGTTTCCGATTGTATCTGATTGGATGCTGCGAACGCTTCTGCCACACATTGTCTCGCAGCAGTAGCAGTGATTCTAAGAAGTTCATTTTTACTTAATATTATTATAATAATAAATACTCAACTTTTAGGAAAAAAATTACGCAATATCGGGCCGAGAAACCCTTCCTAATGGATCCTCGAATTAAACTCTAGATGCGGTTTCAAACAATCGCAGATTATATTGAATCACGTACTGGGCATCACGGATCCTCTCATCCGATTGCTGAAAGACGCTCAAATTGTGCGCGCGCCATTCATTCGGCCCGTAGCGAGTGATGGAATATTGATCTGCGACTGGTCTCAAACCCGTTATTCCACCCTCGCGAGAACAGGTTACTCTGCCCGTGGCCCATGGACCAAGAGGTCCCATTGTGTGCTCGGACTTTGACGGATATTCATCCTCGGGCTGAGGTAAATAAAGCGGAGGTTTCTTGGCGTCTCCGCAACCATGTTCGTGCTCCGTTGCAGGGCATGGTTGTGCCTTCTAATTCGAAATTTATCATAAGACGAAAAACAGATTATAGATTGTGTATGTGTGTAACAATATAATGAATAAATACAATTTTTTCGCAAATGTACACGCCGTTCGGCATTCGCTTTCTAGATATATATATAGTCTTTTTAAGAATAGCCTATTTATATATAACATATATTGAGACATTATTATTATTACTATTATTGTCATATGTGTTGATATGTAATTGATATAAATTAGTGACACAGAAGAAACTTACCTCAGATTGTTGTTGAGAAGTGTGCTGCGGGGTGTCGGCAGAACAATCATGTTCGTTCGGATTATCCAACATTTCGTAGGATAATAATCGAAAAAGTGAAGTAATGTACGTGACGTATTTTACTTATATTTTAAAGAGATATTCTAGAGAATATAGGAATAAGATAGTTGGATTGTACATATACGCGCAGTAGAATATGTAAACTTCTCTGTGAATTTAAGCTGTCATTCGTAAACACACCTGGTAAACCGGATTTATTGATTTAATACGTACAGGACGAAACGCCTCATTCTTCTAAAGGAGGGAGGTTGTCTTTAAATTAACCTAGCCTGTTTCCTTTCTGTCAAAGAAAATTTATTAAATTTAATGTAAAACATATGCAAGTGACTAAATTCAAGATATATTACATATCTTTTTATAATATTAAAATAAATATTTCTAAAGATATTTATATAAATTTCTTGATTTATGTAATATGCTCTTTTAACATGGAATAATACACGAAATGCATTTGATTAAATGTTTATTAAAAGATTATTATGTTTGTCATGTATAGGTATTTTTTTAAATGTAGCCTGTATACGAAAATATTGATGACCCGGTGTTATCCTATCAAAGTTGGGGCAAGCGCGAAGATGCCCCATGTAAAAATTTGTTTGCCAATACTAAGATTAGCAGTCGTATATTATTTCATAAGAAATTTCCTGATAAGTTCGAATGCATAATTAAACTCAAAAGCATAAATTTAAAAGCATAAAAACATAATTTAATATTAGATCGGCGAAGAATCTAACATTTCTAGAAGGAGAAGGGGTCATTTTGATTCACCATAAGAAATACGTTATAAAATTTTAAATTCGATTTGAATAAGAGTTTTATTTTATTTTACATTATTTTTATTTTTAATTTTAAGTATAAAAAATTGGGTAAATTATTAAAGAAATGAAAATAAAAGTTATTTTCAACTTTTCTGCCGTTAGTGTTAATGATTTTAATTTATCAGTTATGTGCTAATTTGAAAAGGAACTATTTACTAGGTAACTACACGATATTCTTAAAATAGATCAAGGACTCTTATACTTGGCAGAGTTTCGGGATGAAACAGAATATGTATTTTACCACTAATTGTAAGAAATATTTGTACAGTACATTACGTTCAAAAGATCGATTTACACAAATTAATTATTAGGTACGTGTTGTAGAATAATATACAAAGAATTGTGAGATAATAAAGAAATAGCTTTTTTAGAAAAAAATTGGCTCCAATTAATTACAAATAAAGCATGTAGAAGTTAAATATATAATAATAAAAATATCATAGACAAATTGTATTACTGATATGTCGTTTATTATATGCGCATGTATTAACAATATTTGTTGCATTTCCAATTTTGTTGTGTTTTTGTGTCATTAAATTATTATTAATACTAGAACACGCATCAATATAATACTTTCAATTTCTTTTCAGTAAATCATAAATATCCGAAAAGAATGTAAAAACAGATACGCAGAGTTGATGTTTAGCAATCTTATCACGTGCTGGAAGTAATCTCTTAATAAGCGACGGTAGTGACATTGCTTCTATAAACGCTGCTCGACCACTTACTCATCGACCGTTGCCGAGTGTAGACATCACTGAGAAAACAATGGCAAAGCAAGCCGAAATTAAGTACACCCAAGTAAGTTAATATTTCGTACTGTTTTATAGAATGTGCAGCAACTTATTGTTTCTTAATTAAAGATACCAGATTCGAATAACGCTGCAAATATTTGAACGCTAAAGATTTACTAATAGACTAATGCTTGTGTTGTTTACACAAGAGAACTTTTCAAATCTCATAACTCATAAAGATTATACTAACTGTTACTTAAAATAGTTATAAAATATTTTAAAATTGAAAAACGATAAAGAATGTTGAAAACAAGATAAATCTAAAACTGATTTGCCATTTCAACTCCTTATCAAAAGTTTTTAAATCAGCAATTTTTATTTCATTATTAATAATATTAAATACTCTTTGTAGTTGTTCATCAACAATGAATTTGTGGATGCTGTGAGTGGTCGTAAATTTCCCACAACAAATCCTGCCGATGGTAAAGTTATTGCTGAAATCTCCGAAGGAGATAAGGTAAAATCATATTAATTATATCATGTAGAATATAAGAATCACATAGATAAATTGACGAAAACACAGATAAATTGATAGATAGCTATAGATTGAAATCCTCATGCTATTTCTCCACCCGTAAATCTTTGATTATAAGACAGCTAATATTAAAAATTTTTATTTGTTTTAAATTGATTTAATATAAAAAATAATGTACCACTAAAAAATAATTATATAAATATAAATGCTTTCTTAATCTGGATCAGATTTCCTGCATTTATTTACTAAATTCCTATTGTGTTCTTTATAATGTAGGTCAAAAATTTAAGATTTAAATAAATATTAAACTAAATAAAAAAATGACACGATTTAATTGGCATAGTTTGAAAAATTTAATTGTACAGAATTGAAAATGATTTTCGATTTGTAACAATTGCAATTTGTGCAATGTGCAGATAACTTACGTTTATCTATGCTGCGAGATGAATATCAAAATCTTATCTTATCGTATTATTTATATTTTACTATCCATTTCATACTTTTATATGTACATTACATAATCGGCACAAATGCCTGGCCATGTCACACTGTTGAGATATCAAACATGGTCATTTGAACGCATCTACATAGTACATGCTCGTAAACTGTTTATTATTCAAATACCGGCAATGCAGAGATAAAACTATAAAAGTATATATAAGAAATAATATTTACATGTCTATGGATTATATTTACAGAGCCTTCTTTCTTTCTTTATATATTTTGCAACTTTATATAAAATTTATTACAATTTAATAAATATTGCAGACTTTTAAAGATTTAAATTTTTGCTTAAATATATAAAAATTTTTAATGTATAAGAGATTGTAGAGGAAGTATATAATAATAATAATGTCAGAAAACTAATAAAAAATTTTTACATTAGTTGCGTGTTATCATTAAATTTTCTTTCGCCTTGTTAAGAATTTGTAATATTAAAAATTGATCGAGTGTAATTTAAAAGAACGAATTTTTTTTAGGCTGATGTAGATAAAGCAGTGGAAGCTGCTAAACAGGCCTTCAACAGAAATTCGAAATGGCGTACAATGAATCCATATGTTCGTGGACAACTCATGCACAAGGTAAAATTTTACGGTATTAAATCTTTCATATTTAATGCAAACATTAGTTGCATATTTAATGTAAATTAATTAAATAGTTCGCAGATCTCATTACGCGCGATTTAGATTATATCGCCACTCTCGAAACTCTTGATAATGGAAAAACATATGCAAGTGCTGTTGAGGATATTCAAGCAAGTATTGCTACTCTTCGTTATTACGCAGGCTGGTGTGATAAGATACTTGGAACTACTATTCCAACAGGTATTTATAATACATATTTTAAATTGTTTATTATATACATAATTATTTTACGTACATTATCGAATAAAAGAGCGTGCACTATCTTTTATCCAGGAGTGTAGAATATTGTAGCCAATTAGTATGTTTTATTAAATTTTACGCACCAATTATTTTTTCATTTTTTGACAGATATAATATGAATTATAAATTGAATGACAGTAAGTAATTCTATTTATTATCCGACTAGGCGACACTAGTGTTACATTGACACGAAGAGAGCCAGTAGGCGTTGTAGGACAAATCATCCCTTGGAATTATCCCTTCCTGATGTTGATTTGGAAATGGGGCCCTGCACTGGCTACTGGATGTACTCTGATCTTAAAGCCAGCGGAGCAAACACCTTTGACCGCGCTTTACGCAGCCGCTCTAACTAAGGAGGCAGGGTTTCCAGCGGGTGTTATAAATGTCATTCCAGGTTACGGCCCAACTGCTGGCGCAGCTATTGCTGAACATCCAGAAATTCGTAAAGTCGCTTTTACCGGATCCACCGAGGTATTTACATTTTACATAATATTGTATTGATTAAAATGTATGTATATAATATTGTTAAATTATATCCTTTCTCTAGGTCGGACATGCCGTAATGACTGCTGCTGGCAAAAGTAATCTTAAGCGTGTTAGCCTTGAATTAGGTGGCAAGAGCCCGCTCGTTGTTTTCGATGACGTTGATGGTATGTTATCAGAATAATGAAATATTTTGATATACTTTGTAATTATATTTTTATCACGTTGATTATATGTACAGTGAAAGAAGCTGCAAAAATCGCATACAATGCAATCTTTACGAATCATGGACAAAACTGTTGTGCGGGATCACGAACATTTGTACACTCTAAGATATATGACGAATTCGTAAAGCAAGCTAAACAGCTGGCGCTCAATAGAAAAGTGGGTGATCCATTTGATTCTAAAACGGATCAAGGCCCGCAAATCGATCAAGAGATGTTAGATAAAATCATGGGATTAATCAATTCCGGCAAACAACAGGGCGCTATTGTGGAAACCGGTGGAAATCGCAAGGGTGATACTGGTTATTTTGTAGAACCTACAGTCTTTTCAAATGTTACCGATAATATGAAGATTGCCAAAGAAGAAATTTTTGGACCAGTTCAAACAATCTTGAAATTCGATACCATGGATGAAGTAATTGAACGTGCCAATCGCACTAACTATGGTCTCGCTTCTGGTGTAATTACCAAAGATATTAATAAAGCTTTGGAATTTGCCCAGGCCGTAGAAGCAGGTAGTGTTTGGTAAGTAACGATACGAAGAATATGTGATAATACTTGCTACGTGTATAATTATGTATGCTTAATAATAATTTCCAGGGTAAATTGTTATGATGCTATCACTCCCCAAACACCATTTGGTGGTTTTAAACAATCTGGCATTGGTCGTGAATTGTAAGTAATAATAGATTAAACTAGCTTAAATTTAAATAAATTTATGATTAATGATTAAACTATCTTAAATTTAAATAGTATTACTAGATTTAAATAATACATTATTAAACTCATGTCTGTTTTTTTTTTTCAGGGGAGAAGAAGGCTTGAAAGAATATCTTGAAATTAAAACAATCTCTATCAATGTCACAAAAGGAAACTAATACATAAATGACATGGATGCACAAATTCTTTGTCTTCACCATACTGGTCTTGTCTTCACTATCACTTTTGTCTTAAAAATGTCTTAAATAAAACTTTTGTAAAATGTTAATATTAAAATGAGATTGTTTATAAATATAAAAATTTGAAATTAAATCAATATTTACATATCTCCTTATTTCGCTCCTTTTCTTTCTATTATGAAGTATGAAATAATTTATATATTTGAGATATGTATGTTTCAAAAATTAGAAAAATATATTTTTATAACATAAGATAAAATGAACGAAAAAGAAAATAATGATATTTAAGTTTTGTAAACATTTATTCTACGTGAATGTTAAAACTTTGTAGATTCTTAACTTGGTATAATGATAAATATATTTTCTTTACCTTCATGTAACATGATTGTAAAATTATCTATATCGTACGAATCGCAGGCTCTGGATAATCATCTGGAGGTACACCTAATTCCTCATCTGTCCACTTGGATGGGTCTGGATACGGAAATTCTCCCTGCACATAAAAGAAAAGTCTTGAAATTGAAAGAAATTGAAAGAAAATAAAAGAAATTGAAAGAAATTCAAAGAAAATGAAAGAATCGTTGATATCAGAAATACACGAAAGACAAATATTGAAAGTTACGTGATACTTACCACAATGTGACCCCAGTCGTGCCAGAAATGCCATAATACCCACCACCACATGTAGCCTCCGAAAAGTTCAGCTATGAATACCCATTTCTTGTCTTCTTGTGGAAGATCGCGATACACTCCAACACTGATAAGAAAATAACCCACGAAATTATAGTAATTTATATTAAATTATAGTAATTATAATAAATACATAATGCCTTACATAAATTCTTTTCATGTAAGATGCTTTCGTGCAACGAAATACACTTGTATGGAATAATAAGCGAAACATTGAAACATAACCTATAACGTAGAATTACATAATACTTTTATTTACCCGTGAGAGAGCCTAACGTGACGCAGATTCGTCGCCGCGACTTTGTTTTGGCTACTTCTGTTGGCGATTCTTAACAAATTCAATCCTCGTGAAATTATCATTATTACAAACAGATCGTCGCTACCAAGTGATCCTCGATCCTCGTAGGACTGCGAGTACTTACACTAACCTGCACTGACTTGCACTCGCGCAACGTTACGCATTCGATATAACTCGATATCTCGAGAGTCGCAACGTCGACAGATGTCGCGATCAGTCACGGGCCGTACTAAACCGATCGCTGAACCGCGTTCAAACTGCTCCGCTGATTTTTCGCGGTTGTTAGTGTCCGAAAAGTGAATCGCGCGCGCGAGAAGGTAATGAAAAGATTATTGTCGAGCGTTATCGCGAAGCGTTCAATGCGTCGAATCGCCGTCACGCCACCCCGCCAACCTCAAGTAGAAGATTTGATATCACAAAGATATCAAAATGACATCAAAATGACTGCAAAATGTCATCGTCATGTTATTTTATCGCTACTTTACCGTTATTTTGATGTCAATATGATTTTTGTTTTATCTGAGACGTCATAATTTCGTTTCGCGGCTTGGACATCGGCATCTCTGTGCGCCTGCGGAATCCACTGAAATCGCTCTCGAATTCGAACCTCGATTTCAAGTAAGTATAGAAAAAGGACAATGAGCGATATCGAAAGGGCGGGAAAAAGTGTCGGGCAACCGTCACAGTATGAGCTGATACAGTGTACATATGCCAGAGTAATCTTGACTCGTGTGATGATGGTAGAACGGATTGAGGGAAGGACTGCGCGCTATTCTTTGCAATTACCTCGTCGCTCTCTCTCTCCTCGCCGCGCGCCGGCAGCCATTTCGTGATACTTTGGGCCGTGTTATATGTAAAGTTCGAGCGCTATCGTTCGATTCTAACATTTAATGTCGATTATATTATTATTGCGAATTTCGTAAAATGATCCTTTTTATTCATCTCAATTCGTTCTAACACTACGCAAGCGAAGTTAAGGGTATCACGTCTGGGATATTGTCTACCGCGTAATAATATCCACACCTGTAAATTAAGCTATCTGAGCCAAGTTATCAGAACGTAACGAATAAGATATAAAAATCACTTGCTTTTTTTGCTTCTAAAACTAATTTTTTTGCTTTAGTTTTCAAAACTTGCGAGAGGCTCGATAGCTCAATATTAAGTAACTTTCTAAAAACTAAAATGATCGGAAACGAAGGATTCTGAATTCAAATCCGGTCGGGGCTCCTTTAATTTTTCGTCGCTTACAGCTTCAGAAGTGCGATTGGATTCGCGTACCCTTGGGCAGGAGAGGCCCAAAAGGAGGATTAAGATGGTTATGGAGGATGCACAAGATAGTGTGCATCTGACGACATTCAGAGAGAATGTCTTGTCGAGACAGCGAGGCAATCTGCACGGATTGAGGATAAACTCGGAGAGAAGTCATTAGGGACATTCGAGAACGAATGTACCGTCAGACTGGTTGAGCTGTAGAAAATATTTAGGACCGTTAGACCAAGTCGAGATAAGCGAACAGAATAACATAACAAGATGAGCGTTTGGCTTAGCAGTGAGAGTGATAGCCTTTCGGAACGAAGAATCCTAAGTTCAAATCTCGTCGGGGCTCCTTTAATCTTTCCGTCGCTTACATAAAGTAAAAAAATAATTTTAAAAGGAAAAAATAGCAAAAAATTTGCAAATTATTTTCATGACTTATTGGTTACGTTCTGATATTTTGGCACAGATAGCTTTACCTACCTGTATATTAATATTTATGAAACTCTATTAAAATCCATAATTATATATATATGTTGAATTTTAAATAAATCATAAACAATTTTCTAATTGGAAAACTTTTCAAATTAATATTATTCTAAATATAAAATAAAAATAAAAAATCTTTTACCAATTATTTGTATAAAAGTATTAATTTGATACTGATTGAACATAATAATAGAAATTTTCGCATATTACTTCGTGTCTGATACGAAAAATAAATTGAAATAAAGCAGATTTTACAAACTTTTAATGTTGGATTAGTTCTGTTAGTAAAAGATTTTTAACTAAATTTGGAATAATATTACTTGCAAATTGTATAAATTATAATTAATTGATCAATAAAAGCAAATATAAAAATAATAAAGTTGCACATATTTAATGTTTTGTTTTGACTTATTACAATAAAAATTTATCTAGAAGAATATTAAAGTCTTTAATTAGAATTTGAGTAAAATTTAAATTAAATATTTCGAAAATACTAATAGAATGTATCAAGTACTCAAGAGTTTATTGAATATTTTACTATTAAGTACATATGATACATTTGTTTTTACTTTTTACCGAAAATATGCCAAAAAATATATCAATCGTCCGTTTCATCCGGAGGATATTAAAACATTTTTTTAAATATTTATCGTATGAATATATAATACAAATTAATTCACAATCATATTATTATTAGTTACAGATTTCAATAAGCACATCCTGCAGGCAGTGATGAAACCACAGAAGGAATGGCAATGGCAACACATTCTGGTATGTACATTTATTTATTTATTTGTACATCATGAACCGATGCTGTTTAAAAGCAGACACACTCTTATTTGTCTTTTAAAATATTTAAAAATTCCAAACGAGTTATATATTTTATACCAGTAAATTATATTTTAAGATAACGTTTTTTAAGTGGTAAAGAAAAGCTTCCGGAGCATCCGTTCCATTTTGTTCTTCTTTTACGAGATTAATTTACGACAAGCTTAACATTCGATGGAAGTCGTAGAAGTATATCAGCCGCGGAATGTTCGCCATTATTCGCCGTACGACTAAAACTCGGGGAGCAAAGGGGCGCACTCGTATCTTAGGGGAGCGTCGCGACGCGTTGCTATTGGCTGAGCAAACGCTTTTACAAGCTGCAGTGAGGCATTTGATCCCTCGGTAGCAACCCTCCCGAGACTTATCCCGCATTGGCGCTTTAACCATAACGCGGCTCCCGGTCGTACCTAATAATATGTTTTATAGAGGCCGTCGTCCAGTATCTTTCTCCGACGAACGAGCTCTTAACCGTAGATACGAAACACCCGTAACTTGGAATAAAATTGTCTTAGCAGAAATGCACAAAATAAAATAATATATATTTAAATCATAGAATATTAGTATTCCACTTCATAGAGAAAAATATTTAACGCTATTTTGTATAATTTTTTTAATAATATGATATAATCTGTGTGTGTGTATATTTTACTTATATATATTAATCTGCATTATTAATATTTTTGAAATTTTTAGCACTTTTAATACCTTTAATATACTGTATTATTATGTTATATAACTTACGTGAACTTATTAAGAATCTTGTATTCCATATATGTATATCTATGTATTAATGTAATAGTACATTTCTATATTAGACATTGATTATTCACTAGAATATTGTCATTTTGCAACGCAATACTAACAATAAGACATACTTTTAATTAATTTCCTACAGAGTTAGAATTATATTATATTATTATTATATTTAATTAAATTAAAAAATACGAAATATTAAGCCAAACAAAATTATTTATAAAGATTATTCACAAGTAATTATACACAAAGTACTTTTAACATTTTTCTATAAAAAGTATGAATATGATATAGCTAATTTTTATTTCTTATCTTAATAATGCAGATAACGTTTTCCTTTAATATTTTGCCGAAGAATATTCGATTTCATTAAAAATTGTAATTAATTTAAAATTGCAATATTCTTTAGAATTATAATGTCAAATAAAAAAGGATTCCTATATAAACAAATAAGATGATATACATTTCTAATATACTAATTTTTAACATATCAAATTATTAAATTAAATTATATTAAATAAATTACACAAACCATTTTGATCACTCCGACATCAAATATGTGTAGAAGAGAAAGATTTATAAAAAATATTGTATTATGGAAATGTTTTTATATTACGGATTGCGTATCTAGATAGAGGTAAATTAAAATTTATTTGTTTATTAAAATTTATCTCTATCTAGATGCACAATGCATAATATGAAACATTTCCATAATACAATATTTTCTAGAAATCTTTCTCTTCTACACATGTTCGATGTCAGAGTGATTAAAACGTTCTGTGTAATTTATTTATTTCTACATGAGTTACATACAGATGCATGCACAAAGAAAGATCTAATAGTTATTAAAGTATCAAGATAATATTGTAGTTTTGATGTATACCTAAATGCATTTATTATACTTTAATGATATCGGTAAATAATATAGTAACTGTTTCTTTAATTGAACCAAAAGCGTTGTGTAACCGTGTCTTGCATTTCTAGATAGATTATATTGTATATATGAAAAAATATATATTAAAAATATATTAAAATAACACGTAAAAGTTATGTACTCCTATTTTAATTTTTTAGTATAATTTCGAAGATTCATACGT
This sequence comes from Tetramorium bicarinatum, assembly GCA_928718305.1. Lineage (NCBI taxonomy): Eukaryota > Metazoa > Arthropoda > Insecta > Hymenoptera > Formicidae > Tetramorium > Tetramorium bicarinatum. Next base: position 19,038,832 of record OV788327.1, on the reverse strand, counting down.
GGATGTAATATAATTTCGGGAGGGTTGTTGTACAGGCAAATCATTTGAAAATTACAGTTTTGCAATTGTAATTCTTCTTGATATTGTGGATTTAATCAGCTGTGTATACATAGCATGTTCAATTTATATTGAAATAAAAACATAGACATAAATCTACTGCATAAATTTATTGCACTAAAACTATTCTGGCGCAAATTGTATGATTTGGTTACTTTCACACGCCGTTTGCAAGTATCCTTCGATGAGATACGTGCATACTGGCAAGACGTGTCAGCGCATCGCCCGATTGTTAATTCATAAATTTAGCGTAGCCATTTCGGTTGACGGTAGTGTTCATCACGGTAACTTTCGGTTTTGAGAGGGGAGACTTATTGATGGTCCGCGTTTACGAGGCCGTTCGGCGGTTTTCCGCATACATTCGCCGCAGATTAAGAAAAAGAGCGGGCCAAGTTGCACCCCTTTACGATCGCGTAAACTGCATTGGATTGCAAATTCTCGAGCACATAATAACGATCTCATCGTCATCCCCGTCGTCCCTGCGGCGAAGAAACGCCTGTAGATTAGATGGCTCGTTCTCGATGGGCGATACGAGAAATATGTCGGCTCGTATCCTATTACCCGAGTGCGCCACCCCTCTTTGGCTGACGTGGCGCGCACGCTATTTCGCTCGTCCCTTCACGTCAGAGAAAGGACCGTTCTGGTAGAGAGATGCTACGGGAGAGTGTTTCCATGGATACCAAGTCGGCCATCTTGGTACATGGGCGGTGAGAGATACGATAGACCGGAGGAAAATCCGATAAATTTACTGCGACTACGTGGGAAAGGGCGGCTTCGTTTCAAAATGGTGACTCGTCTCCAGTCGCAATATGCTCAAACTGCGATAACTTAAATATTTACTTGTACACGGAGAGAATTTTCTTTTAAAATTTAGCATTAAAAATCATGGTAATTGTATAGGACAATTAGCAGTTCGAAGCTTTTTATAATATTTTCTGATTTATTCATATCTATCACAATAAAATATAAAATCTGTTCGATTAATATTACTAAAATGTATGCTAAATATTAATAATTCTAAATTACAAAGAACATTGTAAAAATGTTGACTTAGAATATTTTACAATGTGCTTGGTAATTTTTATGTAGTTTTATGTAGTTTATAAAATTTCTATTGTACATTTCACAAATTCCTATCATTATCGGTAATATTTTGTAGATTACTAGTTGTCCTACTCTTATCAAACATATTAAAATTTGTAGTGAACTTTATCGTAAAATATAACGAAAAATTCTCTCCGTGTGATTTCATGCTTCTCTTACGTATATTATTTTTTTATTAAATCTAATTTTCTGAAAAAAATTTTTATATATCTTAAACTTGCCAATTAGTAAAAATACTGTAACAATGCCAATTTTTAATGTTCTATTGATTTTATAAATATTATATTATTCGGAAGTCGATAATAATTAAATAAATTTAACATTTAACTCTTTTAATAATATATGTACATATAAAGTAACATTTTTGCAAAAATTCGCTCAAATACGGAAAATTGTGACTTTTACTAAAAAATGCGGTTATTATATACTTTTTATACCGTCAATATATCTATAAAACGAATTCGTCGGTGGTCGTCAATTTACAAAATCGCAGGACGGAATAACCGATAGATATTAAAGATAGAAAGAAATGTTCGTGGCGAAAAAGAAGCAATAAAATTGGTACGGGTGAGACTTTAGCCGAACGTCTAAGAATCGCATTCTCTTCACGCGTATTTGGCATTATTGTACGGCCAACGTTCCGCGATGTGATGTTTCTTCAACAGAAGGTTTAGGTGAATGGGTCGCTAAAGGCATACTTTTATTGCGCCTGTAAATATTATAACCACCATTTGCTTTTTCCTTTATAACTAAAGATCCTTCATAATCGGAAAGGTAAAGAATAACACATCTAAAGGAATATACTATCGAGCTATTATGTTAAAAATTTTTCGTGTCCTATAAATCTTACGTGCTTATAGATAATGTTTATATAACGAAGAAATTAAAAGTAAAATATGAAGTAATTATTTATTTTATATATTTGTGCAATTTGTCGCGAAAATCAGGCGTGCATATTAATATTTTAATATCACTACTTTTGGAACGGCAGTTGCATTACATATAAATAATTCAGTTTCGTGAACCATGAAAAACTAAATATGTATAAAAATATTAAATGTCACTACCTGTATGATAGTAGCTGCTTCGATATCTAGTCGCTTAATCATGTTCCATTTTGACAAGGGCTGCACATGGTTTCTTTTATTTGTCAATAAAAACGTGCTACATGCTCTGTTTCCTTGGTAACAATCGCGTAGTGCCTCCTCCTTCGCAATGAAGTCCTTTAATATGTCTCTCGTGAAAGTAGCAAGAAAGTCGTTGTCCACCGGCACTTTTGACGCGGTAGCAGCTGCTGAATCGCCAATTGGTTTTGCCAATCTAGAAGAGTGACAAAAATATTTTTATTTTCTAAATAATTTTATATTAGTCCGGTATAGTAATATTACCATTCTATTTCAATGTTAATTAATTTTTCATATTTCTATATAATTGTACATATTTGGAAATATAATGTTTCATTTTAAATATGATAAAAAATATCTTTAAAACTTATTTTTTTGTAACAAAAATTTTTCAAAAGGTTTAATTATAATAATAGTAAGTTTTTGCGGATAAAATTTTAAGAATAAATAAGAATAACTAAAGAATAACAATTTTGCTGCAAATTTTACTTTAATAATAATTTATTGAAGATTTACTGCTATGAAAATTAAAAGTCACGATGGACAATAATCTCTCTTTTTGGTAATGAAAAAATGATAGTAGTAAATTGATTAGACAAAGATCCATTCATATTCATTTAGCTATTTTTTATATATCATTCAAGACGATCTATAATGACAGTCTAAAGATTATCTATAATGATTGTTTATAATTTTTAGTGATAAACTCCAAAATTTTCGATATATTCTCTTTTCATAAAAAGATTTTTATTAATAAAGAAAATCTGATAATTCTAAGTTTACTAATCGCTTTTTTTCTAATTCTAAATTAATATCAATGACATATTGTATGTTTCATAGAAATAAAATAATTACTTTTACGTACAAATAAAATAAGACCATTTACCATTTATATAAGATTCTTAGAATTCTTATGATGATCCTTACGGTTTCTTTATACATTCATTAGTTTATTTGAATTTGCAAAACTTTTCGGAATCTCATTGGCTTAGTCGAAGAATTTTCCGGAACTTTATTCGTCGTTAGTTTATTTGAGTTTGTAAAGTTTATCGGAATTTTATATATCTCGAATAAGTCATGTATCCAATAATGAAAGAACTTAAAACCAACGAGAGTATTTTCTATCTTCGATACAGAATTCTTGGCGCCTAGAAGAATCATACAAAATATTATTAGGAAATTTTTGTTCAGATAAATTTCAACACGCAGCATTATTTTATAATAAATTGAATTATTATTCTATGTAATTCTAATAATAAAATAAAATGATATAAAACACGCGTACGAGATCATTGATCAATTAAATATTATACATTTATTACATATTTAGCGTTAAATTTATTTACCTGCCAGATTTATGATTATCAATAAAAGAAACAACAAAGCAACTTTGCACCCGGCCATTTTAATATTTTCTGTTGCCTGCATCGTTTGTACGCGGTATTTATATACGACTAGAACAAACATTGCGCGCGCGCCATTTATCATTTCAGATATTAACATGTAGTTATATAGTTATTGTATTCTTTTTTCAAGAAAGAAAAAGATATAAAATGTACTCCTCTTTCTCTCTCATCCTTTTCTCTTTCTTATTCTACCTCTTATTCTTACGTTCTCTCACTTTCTTTTTAATTCTCTTTTCGTTTTTCTCTTTCTCTTTTTCTTGTTCGCTTACTCTCTTTAATTTTTCCTCTTATTCTTTGTCTCTCAATTTTCCTCTCTCTCTTACATTTTCTTTACATCCTCTCTCTCATTCCTTTGTTCTTGATCTTGTTTCTGCGCTCTCTTTGACACACTTTCTCTCTCTTCTTATCAAGACCACATAAATAGCACAAAATTCTGGTACAATTGTCGTTTCGTTATTGCTCGTTTTTTCAAGTTTTTACAGTTTAGACAATATGCTTTCTACAATTAATTGATGCTTATTACAATTAATAGACATAAAACGTTATTCATTTATTGAGATCAGTTTAAAAAATAGAAGAATACAAAATAGATAGAATATACGTGCGTTTCTGTAATTTTCTATAATACATTAAATTTTCCGTGACAAATTTTAAAGTGGGCTTGTTTAACTGGTGCTTGTTTATTTTTTCACATACAACGTACAAGCGTTCGCTGTATTGTTGTTTATACAAGGCCGCCCGTCCTATTATTCGCGCAGCGAAGTTCGAGCCGACAGGCAGCGTGTGTTAACGCATCATTATCTGTCGAGGTGCGATCGCGACAAGTAGCAGACGAACCTGAGATTATCCGTTTTTAACAATTTAATAATTATCGGTTTTGCGTTCGGTCAATTTCGATGATTAGTGATTCGCAAGCATATCGAAGCGACGATTACTTAGTGAAATAGATATCTTGCACGAAATTTTATTTACTTGCATAAATTACTTGCGTAAGTTTAATTCAATTAGAAATGGATAGAAATGGATAGAAACCGATAAAAGATTACAATAAATTATTGTTTCCATTATATTTACGGGAAATTTCTTGAACCCTTCAATTCTCGTATATGTAGATATACTGACTTTATGGATGTAAGAAATGGATCAAGTGCATGGAGAGATTCTGGCTTTAAATGCGTGTTACTTTTTCGTGATAATAAAATGTGCATCGCGTTCAATTAATATCGGGAATGTCATGCATAATATTGTGTGATTATTATAATATTAATTCATGCGTTATCGTAATTATTCGTATTTTTTGTGGTTGCAGTGTTGTGTTGTGGGACTGCAACCAAAGAATCTGAGAGGAGGACGAGGCCTGGAAGGCATCGGGCGACGGCGGAGCAACCATGGAGTGAGTAATTTACTATTTAAATATAACTTATTTTTTACTTGTTATTTATGAAGTTAACCAGTTATTTTGAATGCTTATGTGGATTATTTAAGTGAGACTTCAGGATACAAATTTTTACTCAAAATTTCATAAAAGTTAATGCTTTAAAAGATATCCTTTTTTTTGAAAATTGTGTAATTGATCGCTTGAATCGCTTGGATATCTTGAAAGATATATCAAGATTTTGATACGTGTAATGATTATTTCTAAAATATTAATTATTTTGGAAGCTTCTATAATTGAATTTTATATTTATATGTTACAGATCAGCATAGTTACAATCTAGTCACAACTCCGCTGGTGCGCATCGTATCGGTGAGTACCGATGTACTTATATACGAATGTGTAATATATATAAACAAAGTTATAGTGCGAAGTTTAAACATGCAAATTCTATGTGATACCAATTTTATCAATTGGCCAATTTTCATTATTTTGAACATAAAAACTATTGTGATTTCGACATTTTTTGTATTAAAATATTCATCTCTTACTAATATCCGAAATATTACTGTTAATAAGTACTGTGCGTTGATTATGGCACACTTTGTACGATAATAACTGAAAAATTATATCTTTGTTCGATGTTTTCATTCAGGAAAAATCAGTTCTCTACAGACTGTTCAACAAATTTGCATTACAAAAATATAATCACATACGTAATGACGTTATGTATGATTTTATCAAAAGTGATCAGCTTAAAATTATCTTTTTTGGGTTTTATCAGGCGCAGAAGTGCGAATTTATTGTTTTAGAGGACAGATGAGCTTACGAATTTGAATTATATGTATAATATATGCGGAGCTGCATATAGGCTATAAATCTGAAGTAGACGGGAGACGTTTACGCGTTAAGCATGCGACGTCTAATTTCTCGCGCGTTAACTTTATTGCGATAACGAGGACTAGAATTATTACTGGCGCAGGGATCCTTAGAAAATTAGGCGCCCACTAATCTCGGGTCGCCCATTAACCGCCAATCATCGCTTCATAAAATTCACTATGCGTGTAAACCCACTATACGAATTTAAAAGTATTGCCCGAAGGATCATGTCGGTCTTGTTCTTCGGCGTTAAGTGGTTCGCCACCGTTTCTGCAAAGAAAAGAAAAATATGTTGCCTCCCTCGTAATCGCCGTAATCACGAACGAGATACGTTTTTTGCGCGTACGTCGTCGCTGTTCCTCAATATCTAGCGAGCCGCCTGTAATTGCCGAAGAGAAGCAGCCATAGGCCGCGGGGACGCGTATAAACCAGTATCCAAGTAAGCTCGATATTTTCGGTTCGTAAAACTTTATGGATGGTAATATCTCCTACAGCGTAGCGCTCAGCAGATACTAAAACTTCTTCGGACTGCCCTATATAAATGTATAGGAAGTCTCATCAATATAACCCTCTAGATCCGTTCTATTCGCTTCTTCAATTTTTTCGTCGTTGCTGAATCGTGCAAGAAAAATACTTAATTCGCGCACATAGAACATTAATATATTCGCTTGAAGTTGATAGAAATGTTTAGATTTTACACATAAAGTCTTTTCATTTAATAAAAATTAAATTTTTTCCGTGGAATATCTTTTTATATTATTTAATTGCAATGCCAAGATTTTTGCAATTATGTTCTTGTTAATATTTTTATATTAGATCTTTATATATTTCTGATTTTTTTGAAATATAATTATTAACGAATGTGGAAGCAATTAGATCTTATGTCGAAACATTTAGAAGATGAATTATTTCATTTTGTAAAAATGTAAAGAATATATTGAAAATATTTTGTTATATTTCGAGGATAACTATTTCCTAGACGATAACTATTCTTGAAATCCTACTATATCTACAGAAGATCTTTTTGGATATCTTCTTTTCCAACATGTATGAATTAACATTACGACGAATCTCGTTAGATGGCAGTTTTTCATGTGATTTTTTTAGGTTCCTCTCCTAATATAAAAAATTATTAAATATTTCTTTCAAAGCCAGGAAAATCTCTTATTATAAAAATTCAGTCTATACAATTGAATTTATTTCTTAATAATGAGAACAAAAAAGAATAAAAAGAAAAGGATTAATATAAAATGAATTTTTAGTATTTTTTAAATTAGTATTTTTACAATATGTGGAAGAATGTGAAAAGAATATTAAAAATAAGTCAATATATAAAAATATGTATGTAAATTTAACAGATGATTAAAACTTAATTTAAAAAATTTTTTATCTATAATCCGTCTATTTATCTTGCATACTACGTTAAATTGCATATATTAGAGAGAGATGCTATAGAATTTTATTAAACTTATAAGTTTTATAATTAATAAAATGATAATATTTTATGTTTGCATATTATTATATACTGTATATAATAAAAATTAGAATTTTTTATAACAATAATAATATTTGTCTTTAATTGTTTAGTAAGATCTATTAAACTATCACATTAGTTTATTATTATCACTTATTATTAACATATTATATATGTAATTGCATCATTGAATACATTCACAATTTTGTCTGTCTTTATATTGATCTCTTATTCTTACAATATAATTAATTTAAGAACTGTTACATGTATTATTTCAATTCCATTATCATTATATCTTCAATATATTTCAATATATTTTTAATATATTCTTAATGTGGAAATATCCAACTCTTTTGATAACATGTGTCGGACAAATTTATGAATTAAAATATATAAATTACATAAGAATCTATAGAAAAGTACATCATATTACATTATTATTTACGTATTGATGCGATGTATATTGAGAGTTTAATCAGTATATGACGGAAAAGTATATGACGTAAATCGCGTTTTCACTCTGACTTTTTTTCCGTCGCGACAGGTTTCTGAATTGACACTTTATCTCAAGTCATCTAAGAAAACGGCATCGCAAGTTTCGGCTACGAAAGGCGATGGTATAACTTTGAAAGATGCACCGCGTATTTGTTCGTACACCGCGATAATCAGTTGAGCAAATAACGAACGAGTCGTCTTTGGCGACGGCCGTCGGATCTCGAAGGACTCGACTGGTTTCAGTAAGCAAGACGCGCGATCAGTTTCTCTTGAGCGGCACATCTAACCACATTGCATTTATACATTCTTTCGTGGAACATTGAGAAAATAAAATCTAACGATTTTAATATCGATTCATCATAATCTGCAAGTGCTCGTGAAAGCTACAAAACTGAGACAAGTACAATAGTGATAAATTGTGGACAGTGTGCTGTTTTTGCCATTATAAAGTTATTATAGCTTCTACTATTTCATTCTAAAATGAGTGAATATACGAAACACATGACAGTTTTAAGGTATTAATAAATGATAAGTACTTCTGATTTGGAATGCTAGAATATAGCAGAGTAGTTGCTCTAGCAAATGTTTCTCGAGTTCGATACTACAATATTATAATTCGTAGTAGGAAATATTGTTTCTCTTTATGATAGAAATAAAAATCGAAAACATATTCATAACATATAAGATAATTTATTTTTAGTAACATATTTAATGTGCTTCTAACAAAACTCTAAACAGAAGAAGAAGAAAAAGAAAGTTATTCTGACACTAGTATTGCCAAATTAGAAAAATGCCAAGATACAACTTTTCATCTATCGAAAAAGTCGTGTACAAGGATTAATGCGGTGTCATGTATTCGAGTTTTCGAATTAGAACATAATAAAACAATAAGCAATGCAATAAAAATCTGAATGAACTCTCGCGCGAATATAATTTCAAGAATTATATATCTAAAGATATTATTAATTTTTTTTTTCGCTTTTTTTAACAGATGAAAGCCTTGTTCGGGGATTTTTTTAAGAGAATATCACAAAATTAAAAACTTATCTAAAAAGATAAGAATTGATGTCATATTTTATTTTCCGACATTAAATAATCTATTAGTTTTAAAAAGATATTGCATGCTTAATACATTTCTGCAAATTTAAATGCTTGTTCGAAACAAATAAAGTATTACGCGAAACTGTTAACGAGGTCTTCTGACGTACTGCTAAATTCATTTTATTTTAACATCACAAAGTTGAAAAGATAATGATTTTATCAAATACTTCGAAGTGTTTAGAAATATAGAAAGAAATAATATAAATCAATCATTTCTTCATTTATCATATCTAAATTGAATAAATTCGCTAAATTGCCTAAGCACAGATGACTTTCTCGCTTCGATAATGCGTCCGACACGTTTGTTCGTAATCAGTCTCCGTATTACGCTACGCAAGGCCGGTAAAACACATTGAAATCCGACGGCAAATCAAGTCACCGTGTGTAGATCTTTATGAGGCAGCGTAGTCATACAGACCGCGTAGAGCAGGGACGAAAACGCCGAAGTGGGAGAACACGTAAGCACGTTGTTTTTATAATACACGTTAAATAACTTTACGACGCCTCAAGTATCGTGGCAAATTGATTTCGTAACGACAATCACGGAATTAATGCACAATAAAAGTATCATGGCGGCAATTAAGCCGAGCACTTGCTTAACTGTGAATCGCTCGCGGCATTTCAGTCGCGCTTGGGAGCGCCGGATGAATGATACATAAAACGGATCGATGTGCTGCACAGTGCGACGTTTCCACGGCAATTTTTTCTTCTTAACGTCGAAACATTTCTGTGACGTGTTTGGGGAGGGACGAGCAGAGCATACGGGACGCTCTCGCGGTGAATTTTTTCTCTAACAATTGAACAGAATATTAACCAGCTTGGAGATAATTTCTGTTTCATGTATCATAGTCTCGTTACGCGTGTTGGGGGGGAATTTGCGGGTAATCGAGCGAGAATTGCTTTCGCAAACGTTAAGATGCTGTACCGCAGTTCTGTGTGCGCGCTTATTGCGATATTAGATCAGCGTGAACCGATCCAAGCGGAGCCACGGCGCCGCGTTTCGCGCGCGTGCGTTTGTGTACACAACTATTAAGTGCTTACATTTATGCCTGTCATAATTGGCTTCGTTAAATGAAGAGAGTGACTGAGGAATTAGCTTGCCGGTAATAACGCGGCTATTTATTAACACATGAAACGAGATGCCACAGGCCTCACGAACTCGCGAGCACGGGAAGTAGATCTCCTCTTCTTCTTCTCGCACGTTTGGAGAGAACCCCGTCGTAACTTATTCCTCCCAAGATCAGCCCGATGGTGAGTGGTATCCGATTAAAATCTAGAAATTGCTTTCCACATCTGCCCCCATCGGTATCTCAGTATCTTTAGAGGAAAATAATCACGGTTTGCTCCGACGGCAAGCATTCGGAACGTATTCTTCTTGTTTATACCGGAGATAAAAATAGATTACGTTGGCTTTAATAAATTTCTCACGAAGCGACGATACCAGCGTGGCAGTGAGAAAGAATGAAAGACGAGGAAAAAAGAGATCGCGACCGGGGCAATGATGGAGCGGAGAAGGACGTTAGAAGGTGGACGAACTGAATCTGCGAAAAACACGGTCTGGTCAGTTCTGAACAATAACAATTGATTTTATTGCTCCCGAGACGGTTTTGACGTTTTTGAGAGACGCCGAAGAGAGAAACATCCCCGCGTTCTCTCCGACCGGTTTATTTCTTTTCGCTGAGTCTACCAGCTCCCTCGATTTGCTCGGTTGTATTTTTTGGAGATTCTCCACCGCTTCTTTCTCGTCGAAATAGTGACCGGCTAGCCTACATTCCACTCCGATTTCACTCCGTTTTCCGCGTTTCTTCCCGAAAGGATTTTACAAGGGGTGGGCAAAAAAATATTTCTAAGCCTAGAAATGGAAGTTTCTCTTTTTTCAAAAAGAACCTACGAGAGATACGCGTGGTTCGTGACCTAAAAATGAAAATAGGTTTCTAGTTTTTTGAGGAAGCGTGCACTATACAATATTTTTTTCAAGTTAGATAAGATAAATTTTTTTTAAGGTAAACATTAAATTATTTATCTAGTTACTTTTTTCATTCAGTATTTTTTATTTTCATCTTTTTTATATCGAGAAAGAATTGATTTTTTTTTTAAATCCATGTAATAAGATATAAAAGTATTAGTTTATGTCCATATTCTTTTATTTAATGGAAACTTGACGCGGACGTAAATAGAACTTCTTTAGGATACGTTGTTCGGAACTGCCACTTTCTCCGAAATTGTTATTCGTCGTATATCTCAAGTGGTACTTGCACGATGTTGATTGCTCTTTCGCACAACTCGATGTGATCGCAAAGATGACAGAATGTGTCGAGATATTTTATCGCTCGCGATTTCGGTCAGCAATGCGCTAACAAATATTTCGTAAAGCGAACTCTCGGTTTAGAGATTACAATCGAAGAAATTACGATTGCCAGAGAAAGAAGCTTCTGATTTACGAGGAGGATGACGTTGTTAAACATGTCGGGACATGTAGGAAAAGGACAACTTGTGAGCGCATTGCGTGGCTTAATTTTAACGTCAGAGCAGGTCTTGGTGCAGCCTGTTGGACCCTAATCTCCGATGTGGTGGCATGTTCACATTCCGAGTGCGTGGAATGAGCGTCCGAAAATGGATGCCGCCGCAACCGTGGGAGGCATTTCGGCGTCTGGAAAAAGATGGTGGCGCGGGGGAGCGAGATCCATGAAAGAGGTAGATTTACTATCAGAGAGAGATTTCATTCCTTTGGGGTTTAGGCTTTCTCGGCAATCCCATTACGGGAGTCAAATGTGATTTAGGATCTTGGCCTTATACCGCGCACCGGCCTAGCCTCACCACCAGCCTATGGTGTACACCATAGGCGTTTCATATCTCTTCGGGACAGATACCAACCGCCGCGCTCTCCCGATATTCCACCGGCCAGCCATAGTCATGGGCGTTTCCAGCCGCGTAGCGGGAATTATTTCCTACGGCTTTCGGTAATCGATATTCCAATCGGGGAGGAGGAGGGTGGATCGCCGCGGCATTTTCAAGAGCCTTTTCCGGGAAAATGGCCACCGATCCGAATATTTTTAAGCATTAAAATCGTATATTTACGAATCATGCGTTTGATGAATTCTCATTAATACGGTGCTTGGAAATCCGTGTTCTATTTATCGCATAGTGTCATTATTTAAATCAAACCATTTCGAACGTACCACACTTAGAATCACATTAAATGTTAATTCAACGCGGTGCACGCGATAAAAGCAATTCGCTTTGTTGCGCTCGCGCATGTTACTGTGAAAGTCTTGCTACGGTCCTGCGCTGTTTCATCGGGCTCCAAGACGCGGCTTGCCGACTTGAGACTCGTCGTATTGCAGGTTCGAGCTTCGCGTATCCGCATTCGCTATACCTGCTATTATGTAGACGATAATGGTCGCCGCATAAATATTCACACCGGTGATGCCCATAAATGCTACCGTCGCCGCGTGCTGCACGGTATATTCGATATACGGGCAACGCGCGCGTATAGGCATTAGAGTTGCTAGGTGGTTCACCATCTTGGATCGACGTCAGATCCTTGATCCTGCTGAGCAAACGGGACTATTAATCACGCACGCCGACGCGAGGTACTTCGAGAAGGCTCGCTATCGAGAAGCGAGTTCCTGCCGATCGGTGTATGATTTATATCTTTAATCAGGAGATGGATGAATTGGTTTTCGTTCGTCACGAATTGACGAGACTTCGAGTCCATTTTAATTTTCCTGTCATTACGAATGTAATCAAATATTTTTATTACTCCTAATTCATTGGTCTTACCTCGAGAATTTGATCAAGATTGGAGTAAGTTTTAAAAATTATTCTTCGAAATAATTGTTTCACATTTGTTACAATGATAATTGATAAAGAGAGAGAAAAAGAAAAAAGATATTTATTATAAAGTAATCAGTATTTCGAATAAAATCGCTTTTATATTGAACTGCTCTAATGAAAGCACGAGACATATTAAACGAAAATATTTAACGTATTGTTTAATGCACATTTTACGAAGAGGCGTCCATTGAAATTATTCCTGGAAATATTATCTATTTTTTGTTCACGTTGTTGCCAATCCACCGCAAGCGGGATATCAAAATTGGTCGGAGCTGTCTTCGTACCAATATCGAAGCAACGCAACGTGAGGGGTCCACTTACACAATTATCCGCTCGCGGAATCTCCTCGGCGGCCGTTCGCTCGCCGTTTTACTGCCGCCTGCGCTCTCGCCCCCTTTTTTTTACTTTTATATTCCCAAGCTGCTTTTTAAGGCTTCCCTCATCCAACTCCCTCTTTCTTCTACGCCGTCTTCCGCCTGCTCTCTTCGTCTGTACCCTCTCCGCGCGGCTCGATTCCGACAGTTACCGCCATTCTCTCTTCTTACGCGTTCCACCGATCCGTTTTCATTTACCGTCTCCTTTTCTCTTCAGCATTGATTGTGTCGTCTGAAAATTCCAAGAGCGATAATAATTGCAGCAAGTTGCAACAGATTCAGCTTTAAACTTATCCGACCGGTCCATGTAATGGAGACGCCTTAAACGATGGCCACGCGTAGTAATGTCCATTTCTACCAATGCAGATTAACTTTAACCTCGGTTTAATTTACTTTTTTTCTTTTTCTTATTTTTAGGACTAAAAAAAATAGAAAGTAAGTTAAACCGAGATTAAAGTTAACTTGCATTGATAGAAATAGTCGTAAATCGGCCATGTTGACGCGATACTTTGAGAAAAAATTTGCTTAATGCACAGGATGAAGTTATAATTATATATGTTATGAAGTTATAAATATAAAGTTATATTTTAAATTGTAACTCGTATTTTATATGTCTTTGATAAGGAAAAAGATGGCAGAAGAACAGCTTAACGTTTAACAACGATGTTATTGTTTTGCAAGTGAAGCAATATTAAAAAGCAGCGTATTAAAATACAGAATGAAATAGATAATAAAGATACTATCAACGAACGTGTTTTTTTTTTTGCAATGAGAAAGATAAGTAATGAGAGTAAGCGAGACGGTTAGGCACCTTAGTCGTAATTATAACAAGCTGTGAAACGTGACGAATCTCGAATTGTGCGACATTCTCACCGCGAGCGATAACGACGCCGAGCTTCATTCCCGCGCATGCAGAAATCTTTTACAGTAATCGGTTTCCTCATACTTCAACAGTTCCTCGGTACGATAAGAAATCTGGCATCTTTGGTACAGAGAGGATGAATTATCTTTTATCTTAGAATAAAATATAGGGGGAATATTCCAGATAAAGAATAGTAAAAATCACTTCTGTAGTCTGAATGTCATATATCTCGGAAACATTTTATTCTATTTGTTTGCATGTCCAATAATTTTTTCTGATGGAATTTTTAAATCAACTGTGGAATGTTTAACGCTTTTATACTTTGCCGAGCGAGTCCTGCTCCCTGCTATTGCTGCGCGACCACTAAAACCACTGTCACGGTGGACCAGAATGATTTGTGCTCTTGATGGAAACTAGTTTCGAGCTTTTTGTGATGGCGACTGAAATGGCGAGATGACTGGAATCTTTTCTCTTTTAAGTATCTTATAACGCTATAAGTAGGAGTGGCGGATCCTGACCATAGAAATTATTTTGTTACATGTAATTTGTGTCAGATTTTAGCTATATTTCTCTTTCTCTCTTCCTCAAAAATAGATATTTTCCAAGAGCAAAATTTTATACTGGGAAATTATTATTCGAATAACTGAAACTAATGCATCAATAAATAAGCGTGTATAAATACAAGTAATTTAACAAATACAACAAACATATATAAAATTATTAATTTAATAGTTATAATCAGCATAAGTATATTAAAATAAAGTACATTATCGCATTGATATATAATTTCTTCAGTAAGCTTGATACTTAAAGATACGAGATTAATTATTGCAAATTTTTACTAACAGTCTTTTCTTATATGCATTTAAAAATGTCTTTTCACTGAAAACGCTATACCGATCAAAGAGATGTCTCGTATATTGATTTTGTTTCTTGAAGCAAAAGTATTTTTTCATTGATTTATTCGCTCTCTCGCTCCGGGGCTTTCAGGATACGGCGGCTAAAACGCTGCCTAACAGTGCGCTGCGTTGGCTCGTGTTTCGAAGCGTGCTAGCACGGAGCAGAGTGGACAGTCGTAAATACGCGTGTAAATATATAGCGGCTGTTACGTCGGCCGCTGTAAAGTCATAGTATGTAGCCAACGTTAAATGTTTGAATCCTTACCGGGGGATTTGTGACTACAATGAATCTTATTTTGCGCGGCGCGCGATGTTAATCGAATTACGATCCGCAATTTTTTCAGATAAATCTGCGACGGAGTATACTGACGAAAAAATTACAGACGCTTTGTTAATTAAAAGATAAGAAAAAAAACAAAAAATATTGTGAGGTTGTTACAGAATGATTTTCTCTCTCTGTTAAGAGATAGTAAAAATATGATAACTTGCAATTTATATGAGGATGAAAATTGTGATACAATTTAACTTAAAAAATACATGATATAAATCTTTAGATATCAAGCAGATTTCTTTGATGACTTCGGAATTTAGTTTAATTTCAATCTTTATTGAAAGGATTCGTTCCGACATGGTGTCTCGGCCGCATCCTTTTGCGGTGACTATTTCGAAAGTTAGTGAAACTATTTTGACCGCCGAGAAAATCTGAAAACACTTTGCAGAAAAGAAAACACGGAAGCTGGGTCTAACCAAGAGGTCCTAATGCCAGAAAGGTCAAGCAAAAAAGTAGTTTTATGTCGGTCGTCCAAAACGTAATTTCTGTCAATAAAGTGATTAAGGCTAGTAGGAATCCTTTGGGAATACCTACTTTACCATCTTTTTTTTCAAACTTGTCAGTTTTTCGAGCTCTTGGAGTTTTACACCCGGCTTCCGGGTCAGTTTAAAGTGTCTTGAGTAGTCAAGGTCTTAGAAGAGCGTTTTTAAACAAAAGCCAATTGGTGGTCATTTCGAGTTTTGATTAATTTCAATCGTCCAACCGTTCAATTAGAAATTGGAAAAAAGAATTAATTATCATTTCTGATGTAGCTGTGTAATTAAGTTTCATGATCAATTCATTTATGTCTCTCATTAGTGCACTAATAATACTGACACGTAGAAGGTAATGATTATGCCAACTCACAAAACCGGCTTGATTACATACAACCAATCAAGGCTGTTGCCTAACGTAATGTATAGCAAATATAATAAAATCGAATTACGCGATGTGCGTATAAAATAAAATTTAATAAAACTAGTTTGCTAGTCAGTTATTTCTACGTATCTCTATCTTTCTGTGTATCTCGATTAATTTGAAGATTATACGATAAAAGATAATCTAAAATGAGCAGGTATTTATATAAAATGAATATTTTTATCAAAAACAATCGCTAATATAATTTTTTACAATAGTAGAGCATATAAAGTATTCTAATAGTCTGTCTTTATCACCGACGGTAACATCGAATCTTATTTTAATGTCAAATGGCAATTTATAAAGAGTTTAAATCTTCAAAAGATCATAGAATCTAGAGGAAGAAAATTTATTCATATATTTCAAGTTTGATACATTAATAATGTCAATATGTTTAGTTTTTATTCAAGATTCGGTACCAAGATGCGTAATGTCGAAAATTAGAAAGTTAAATCTTGATTAAATTTTAATAATGAATAAAATTTCTTAAATTAATTAAAAAATGCTAAATATAAATGATAATGGTAATTCTAATTAGATATGTAATAAGAATGTTCAAGTACATATTGAAAATTTTCATTGGTACTGAATGGTAGTGCCAGGTGAAGTATTATGCGATATAGAATGATCGTCGTAGCAATTAATCCGAATTGTCTCTCGTCTATCGGTGCCACGTGAAAACAAGACGAAATGGGAGAATGTCGACTGTTCTTACGTGTCGGACATTACAAACCAGCAGGAACCAGTAAAAATCAGGTCGCTTGCGAAAGCGACGTTAGCGTGCGCTACGGTGTGATCGCGTTGCCGGGAACGATTGTCGGGGGGTAAGTGAGATATCAAGGAAAAGCGATAGTTCTCGGGGATACGTAGGTACGTGTGGATATACATCAGGGCACTCGGAGTGCCGCGTTTAAAAGGATTTACGACGTCAACAAAAATAATCGTTTAACACGAGAAAGAAAGAGAGAGAGGGTGGAAAAAGACAGACGCGTTTGTCCGCGTGCGGGATGACCGGTCGAACGGTCACCCAGTGTCTATTGCCCATCAAATGACCAGTCGAACGAGCGCGCTTCGGGAAGACCGACTTCCGTGAAGCGATGGCTCCGATCGTTACGGCTGTAGATCTGCACCTAATCCTTTTTTCGCGGCTTACTCGGATTACATGGGCGTTGCGACGCAGCGCGGCAAGTAGTCGCGGAATAATTGCGGCAAGGCGAGCAACGCGCTCCGAAAGTGAGGTCTGAATACTCTAGTTTTTGATAAGATTCTAGGGATACGATTTTTTATTCTACATTGAAATTTGCTTTTGGATAATGTGTCGTGATTTGCGTGTTAGAATCGTAAAGAGACGTTTAGACAGTAGCTTCAAAGTTGCGATATTGTTGTTTAGGCTTCGGAAGTAAGCCTGATGACTGTGGAATGTGCAAAACGACCGTAGTTTCGTCAATTTCATCGTTTCGTCCTGTCGAGGGTCCTCCGTGAGGGGTTACGATGAGGGTTACCGAGTACAAACGGCGGTATTATTCGAGGGATTAGAATTGCGAGAATATTTCTCTGAAATTCCGTACATACTCACGTTGTAATCTCTGTTTTACTAGCGAAGATACAACTACAGTCTGTGATAAGGATATTCTGCCACTAAGCATGAATTATAAATTATTGTTTATTAAGTTTAAACGTAACATAAGAGATCGTTATCGATGTTGCGAAAAATATAACAAAAATATACATATATCTTTGACATTATTTGGAATATCAGATAACTTTTTTCAATTCTCTCTTTTCTCTTCCTTAATGTTTTAAGCAAAAATTTAAAAAGTATATTTGAACAAGCTAAGTAGGATTACTCAAGTAAGAAGCTCACACAATGTCTGTGATTTTTTTAAGGAAATACGGAATTATGTATGACTTCAATCAATTTCAAATATTTTATTGTTAGTCAGAGTTTAAGACTGTAGAATGGCGAGAGCCCGTTGACCGTTATCCTCGCTCCTCACTTTAGATTGCCTGTGCATTCGTTCTTGATAACCAGCAGCCAAAGTAGCACTTTATCCTATGCCGCTCGTTTATGGCAGCTATATTTTGTGCTATTTAGGATTTTAGAAAAATATAGCTGCATTTTTCATTCTTGAAATATTTTTTTATTATTTGAGAAGATTTTGAAGTACACAGAAATCTTCTCAAATCTTGGAAAAGAAAGTTATTTAAAAATTATAATTATACGTACATCATACTTAATAATATAAAATATTACGTATTAAACATATATTATAATTTATCTTCAGAAAAAGTTCCTTTTAACTGAAGATATAAGCTATTAATCGAAATAGCATTCTTAAAGTGCGAATACATCTTCCTTAACAATTTTGGACGATATTAAAAGCTTATTCTTCCACTGAACTATTATTAAATCAAAATGTATCGCACGCATTCTATAAATTGAAATAAGGTACTTGAAATGTCGATTGCTCGTACAATAAACTTTAATAACATCGTTAATCATTGAGCCTCGATCGGTGCATTGTCAGGTGAAATTTGTTCAGTGAGAAGGAACGGCGATTCACAGCCGTTTTTATAACAAACACGTTTTTTGTATGAGAAACGCCGTAGACACAATGTTCTACGCGCGAGTAGACGTTTACCTAGCAAGATTTATGAACAGGAACGGAAATGAAGGGGACCGGATTATCGAGAATGCTCTCGTATTATACATATAAACCACGTTTCAGTACTCTCATAGAATTCATGCGCCCCGCGTATCGGAGTGCGCGTTGTTAATATCCGGGCTCTCTCTCTCCGGACCTTCCATCTAATCTTCCCTCTTCCAAATGCAGTCATCACCCTTCTCTCCCGTCTATTTCCTGCATCATCTTCTTCCCTCGAATTTGTCACCGCCCTTAAGCATACGAGTCCCACCCCTTTATGGATATAATTAAAATAAACCGTGCTCTTCTCGCATTATCGCTCTATGGAAGATTTCATTTGCGTACAAATATGCATGGCCGTATCTCGTACGAAATTAATAATAATTATGAAAAACAATAAGTTGTCAAAGTTTAGAATGTAGGCAAGATTGTATATATCTACGTAGGACAAAGCTATGTAAAAATAAATACGCTTCTACTCACTTTATATGAGATTGCGTATAGAACGGCAGAGTTATTTTTGTCCTTTGTTAGGGCACAAATATTGTCAGATACATCTATATCAGACCTAATTGGAGTCAGTCACCCTTGTTCACGCGAACAAACTAGTAAAAGAAGGACGAAGAGAGGGGGCACACTTCAAGTTATAACTATAAAAGCGAACGTCAAGCATAATAAACACGAGTCGTTAATGGTATCGCTAATAGAATCATTCCGTTAGGTCAGGATGAACTGGGTCCTCGGTGAATGTGATTTCGTCTTTGCTTTCTTCTTCAATTTATTCCAACGTGATTTCGTTTTCAATCAAAAACTTGTCACGCGTACTTTCCATTTGCCATTTATTCCAACGTTTTACTTTTGTAATAGTTTTCAACGATTCAAATAACATAACTAATCCATGAATATCGATGAAAAATGATGGATTTTATTTGATAGCTAAGGATATAGTTTAATTCTTGATCGAACGAATTGTAAAGAATGGAGTTATTCGATATTAATGGCTAGAAACATAGTATAGCGTAGGTTGTATCAATGAGTTAATTAAAGTATAGTATATAATTTAGAAGAGGAAAAGATTGAGGCGATATATCGCAAAGTACTTGTTGGGACTTTTATGACTGCGTTATATGTTTGTGGAGAGTAAATATTTAAATATGCCGTAATCTCTCTCCTAGGTAACAGTATACCTACATATTTTCGCACTAACTTCACGTTACGTTATATACAACGCTTTCCAAACGAGGCATTCGTTAAATTATTTCGTAAACAGGGTGAAATGTGTAAATAATTTATTTTTAATATACTTGTTGCTAAATCGTAATAACCAACGATACCAACGATACAGCAGTAAATCGGGGAGAGTCGGGAAACAAAGCCGCCACTACCCCGAAGCAGTAAAATATTTAAAAAATCGAACGCGCCGAGAAACCGCCCCGACCGATAACCGCGAACAGTCGAAAAGGGAAGAAGAGACACAAAGAAGAGAAATTGCAACTTGCAGCCATTCACTGTCGGCGGTTAAGTGTTATTATAAGCGTCGTGATCTGTACGAACATTGCAGACCCTCTCAAAAGGCACATATAGACGGCTCTTCTGCTCGTATACTCAGCAATGATTTCACGTTTACGCCCTGGCTGTCTACGTTGGCAACATTCTGAAAATGCTGATGGCAGGGGGCAGTTGGAAGGTGAAGCAAGACAGAAACTATGCCTCGGTGCGAGAAAAAGAGAGACAGAGGAACAAAGAGAGAGCGAGAGAAAAAGCGAGAAGCGCCGGTAAGAGCGAAACGGAGAGGGAGAGAAAAATAAGGAGGAAGAAGAAAAAAAGCTCTGGATAAGAGAAGATGAAAGTGAAAGACGAAGGCGGCGGCGGCCGATAGCAGCGGTACGAGTGGAATAGGATGGTACGTGGAGGCAGAGGGAGGCTTTATTTTATTTTAATGGCGCTGTAAGCTTGGGCTGCGCACACCGAAGCTACTAAGACTTGGTCCGCCGTTCAGAGTCCCCAGTCTAACATGACTACATGGGATTTTATCTCATCCTTTATTCATGAAAGGCTCTCCTTATCCTTCCTCTTTTCTGTCTTTTATCCATCTTGCGTAGAAAACCAAACGTTTCTAACCAAATTATCATTTGCAATAACGTAACGACAATCTCAGCTTCTACCGACTTTAATTTTTGATATAATTTTGAACTAGATTTATAATAATGATTCAATGACTTTCTTTAGAATTTACATTTTTTATGCACGTCATTTCAATAAGAATTTGATTTGATTTTATTCGATATCTCCTGAATAGGAAAAAAATTATTGTTGTCACATTTATTATCTGGATTCGACTGCGACGAATATACGAGATTTTCAATTAATGTTACTTTATGAGACAAGTCGCGGACTTAAACCGCGCCTTTCTCAAGTCTTCCTTTTTCTCCCGGTGGGATAAGAAGATACTGGCATCTCATGGAGATAACTAAGATGGCCATGAATTAAGCCAGTCTGACGTGAAACCATCCGAGGGCGGACTGGATTCGCGAAGAGATCAGGTTCTTTAGAGAAGAATAGAAATGATGAGACCGGAATATAGAAAAATGCATGAGAAATTAATGGGTTTCATAAAATTAAATTTTTACCAAGCTGATAATAAGACTTAGCTGATGACTGCAATGAATTATGATGCAGAAAAACAGAGAAAGATATATAAGGATAAATTCTGCAAAGATTCGATGCGTGAACAAAAGAGAATCAGGATTAATGCGGTTTGTCCGATTTACGATTATCCGTCGGTCTGTCTGTGTGCGATCGAAATCAAGTTTTATATCGCGGTATTCAAAAGAATCATAAGATTCTTGATGCATAAATAACATTCTCTCATTATAAGACCGTCGCATCTTACATGTGCTCGAATGAGAAAAGTCGGATTAACGTTATGCGCACAGTCGAAGAGTTATTTTTCAGGCACATCGTCGTCGCATACCGATGTCACCCTTAGTTCAGTTGGAGCAGTTAGAGCCGTAGTAAGCGCCCGTTTATGAGATCTTAAACAAGACGTGAAGAGGGAATATTGTGAATACAGCCCA
This sequence comes from Tetramorium bicarinatum, assembly GCA_928718305.1. NCBI lineage: Eukaryota > Metazoa > Arthropoda > Insecta > Hymenoptera > Formicidae > Tetramorium > Tetramorium bicarinatum. Next base: position 19,016,895 of record OV788327.1, on the reverse strand, counting down.
TGCGCATAGAAAAATTATCGAGCGGCGTAACCCAGTACGCACATCTGTCTGTCGGGAGAGGAACTCGAACTAATTATCGATTGTTTGCGTCCTCATAAAAATCATTCCATATCCTTGAAATTTCTCGCGATTCAGTGGCGTTTTTTTCGCTTCGGGAACAACTTTCCCCGTAAAGTCTCTCGTGTGTCGCGTGTCCCGCTTGATTAGATTGATTTATCAGCGCGGATCCATTTTCCCCGGATTGTTAAGTTCGAATGACGCGCATACGATGAGTACAGAGTTACACACAGCACGCACACGCAACCTCGATGGTGGTGGAGGCTGTCGTGTCGTTATTTATGCTGCGCGGCTCGCAATCCACCCTCCGACGACAGCCAACGGCATAAATCCCTCGTGTCCCATCTCTCCGGAACGTTTCCATCTCCCTCTTCCGCCTCCCTTCTCCACATTCTCTCTTTCTCTTTGTCTCTCGCTCTCCCACCGCTCTCTTCCTTCTCGTTTTCTCTCTGCCGTCATTCCTCTCCTTTCTTCGATTTCTCCCCTGACCCCCGCGTCAACCTTACCCAGCCAGGTCCTACAGGCTCTCGCCCTTATATTTCCCCTACCCGGGCATTCGTTTCTATCGCTCCACGGTCATGGTGGTGTCAGCCAAGAGCACCGAAGCGAGCATAACATCGACCCAGCTCAGCCAGCCTCCGCCTACCATCACAACGACTTTGCGGCGCTGCATCGCCGTTGGTAGTTCACCGTGAACCGAAGGACGTGTGCGTGTACACCAGCGGGAAATTTATGGATGCTTTGAGGGTGATATCGATCGTTGCAATATTAATAAATCGGAGAACGTCTAGGTTGTATATATAATATCGTAGCGCTGTCGTTGAAGAGTTTTTTGGGACAATCTTACATTCGGTGCAAAATTATTTTCGATTGGCACTATTGTGCGATTTCTTGCTGAATTATTATTGAGGAATAAAAATGCGAATAAACAAAATTGTTGATGATTTACAGTTGCATACAATACGAAAATACTAGCGCATTACTTTATAATATATTATTTGAAATTGTTATAATGAAGATGTATATGATCACAGGAAATTTCTTCTTGATTACAACGGAAAGTCAAATGTTCAAGCCAGCGTTTCCCCTTTGCGCAGTTTTTTGTCAATAGGGGCATTACTTCGCCGTTTCGCCCTCATAGGTCGCTAATTAAACCCGCTTATATCGCGGGGATAAACGTAGGGATGAGTGTACGCCCGGAAATTACGAAGGGTCACTCGGATCTGATAGTATCATGGGAATAACGAAGTGGTCGAGAAGAATCGACGGAAAGAAGAAGGAACGATTCGTTCTGAAATTCAAGTGCGATAGGATTGCGAGAATGGGAAAAAGGTAAAGCGCAGATATGCCGGTAGTTGCGAAGAAGATAACTATTTTATACTTCTTTCAAGTTCTAACCGTGTTATACATATATCTAACATTTGTAACTAAACGACGGTTCCGTCGATCCCATCCGATGGGGCTTTTATTTATTTCATTGCCGATTCTAGCATTCTATTGAGAACTACATTTGCGATTAATATTTCTTCTCATCGAATTTTCGTGATATTAAAAATAAAGCTCCATGATGGGTGAATACGTATATGATTAAATCAAAATGAGATTAGCCTTATATGGTAGAATTAAGGTGGTTAAAATTAAGGCAGACGGAGAGGGAGTAAAGGGGCTTGAAAGGGGGTGACTGGCCGTGAAATTGAAAAAGTTACCAAGGCCCTGGAACACCGAGAGTGTCGGCGTTGGCAGGAGGCGGCCATCGAGCTCTGTAATTTGCGTTCATAAAACCCCACGGAGGCTCAAGCCAAAGCCTGTCGAAGGGAATACCATTAGTCGGTCGTGAATTTATTTTCATTTAGTTACAAGAAAATTACGCGCCGCGTTTATACCTTACATACCGTTCTATATAGTTAGGATACAAGTGTCGATGTATATTTTATCGTTGCGATGGAAAGAAAATCATGCACGTCCATTGGCTCGGCTTTCTGCACCATATTTGGGTAACTGTGAGGAAGCTCGCCATGGCGCGGGAATACTACCAGGAACTTGGAACTGAAATGTCCGATATTTCGTTCGGTTAAAGATAATCTGGTATTATTGCTCAAGGAAGAACGGAGTTATTACATTTCGACAATAAGTTACTGGAATTCGCTCGATTAAAAGCGAACGAAACATTTATCGTGCGTTTTCTACAAAATTTTTTATAAGAGTACAAATTATCAAAATTTATGGCCGTTATTATTAAGATTTCTTTGATTATTTATGTAATGAGTATTTTAGAACGTATTTCTGCAAATATTAATTTTCAAGATTTCTTACATATTATATTTTCACTTATATTTTGACAAAAATTACATACATGTACTTTTACTTCATTTTATACACGGTTATTTAATTTCAATTTTACGTAACATTTACGAGTTAAATTACATTTGATTATGAGTATTAAATAACCGCATCTGTCGCTAATTGCAATAATAATCAGAAATAAAATCATTTCATTTTCAAGTAAAAGTGTAGGCTGTCTATAAAAATATAGACAATTGTAGAGAACTGTCCTTTTTCTTGTACAGACCCTATTTATTTTACGCAAATAATATTCGATGTTCATGTATGATTACAATGTCGTGCATTAAAAAACTTGGTTTAAGTCATATATTCATTAAAAAATTCGTCTATATATCGATGTTTGATACGTTGGAAATGTAAGGTATTGCAAAATACGGATTACTTGAAACAACTCATGTTTACACAGACACGCTTTAGGTAAACATAAGAATTCGAGACATATCGAAGACTCGTCGACGTGCAAAGGCCACGTACACCGATGACTATATCTAGTGATCGCGGGTCTGATGGCGGCAGTATTGAAAACTCGAAGTACTATTGCGAAAGGGCGAGAGTGGGAGGGGAATTACGGAGGGGACATACGCGAGGGGGAAATATCTATCGCGTCGACCTCCCACGGATGGAAGGGATGAATTTGCGCCGCGACGTCCGCGCAGGGGTGCAACGACGCCGACGCAGGGTTCACGGGTATCCGGAACCGCGGCCGGAATGCCCGCACCCCATTTCGATTCGTCTCGAGGGTTGAGGATGCGTTTACTCATGGCTGGCCGCTTGGTCCATACCTACCGACGGTCGTAGCCGCGGAGTCATCGCGGTCGAGTTTCCATTTACTTCGGTGTCTCCTCTTTGTTTCCCGTCGCGTTCACCGTCACGCATCTTCACGAGCCGATTTCATTCTCGTTCGCATTACGACTGAAGTCCTGTCTGCGTGGCCTGGTACAACGATTCGCGCGTCTTCTAGTATTCTAAAGGTAAGCCACGAGACATTCATGACGTTGAACATTTTTTCATGAATTTCTTACTATAATTTATCGCTGTTTCACGATTGACTGAAATTTTCGAATGAATTCGGACATTAAAATTAATGGCGTATTAATTTTTAACAACAGTAATAAAACTTAATGTGTAATACTTGAAATAATGAAATAATGAAAAAATTTCGATCTAAATTATTTTAGCAGAGTTTCACCACTAGCAGAGTCTTGTATCACGATTATTGACTTCTGATAATTTTGCCGAAGTGGAACAGCGATAAGGATAGTTGTCTTGTGAAATTGTCATCCTCGTATGTCTTCGATTACGCAATCGACGAGTATTTGTGTTTTACTTTTCGTGCGCACTTCTCGTGTCTACGCTATTCATTTGCAATATTACCTAACTATGTTCTTTGTTTTACATTCAGGCTCGTTTATTGTCAGGACTCGCCTGATTTACTAGCGATTTATATGTATCTCGATATATGTATTTTCAACATGCCCCCTAGTCGCTGCTGACATTCATATAGAACATTCTCTATAGCGATAACTGTGTGGAATGACCTACGCAAAATTGTTCCATCATACATTTCACGATCGTGCTTAAATCAAAGCTGTGCTACCGTAAATTTAGGGTATGAATTGTCCATATACGTTCCCTTCCCCCCCCCCTCCCCGTGTGCACGCGATCGACATATTATATGTTTCATTTCCCAAATTTGTTCGGCTCGGGTGCGGCGCTTGCGCGAAATTCAGATATCGTCATTTTGCGGCGTATGACGCTCCATAACAGAAGTTAACGGTTCGGTTATCGTAACTCTATTTAATTGCTCACGTTTGCGTAGTTCGATTCGTTCTCTCCGGCGTAAAATAAGACAAAGATGGACATGAACGTGAATTGGTATTGTTTGAAAATAATGTCAACGCGCGATTCTCACGGGATCATCGGATTAATTAGTATTTTCCGACAAAATATTTGTTATCTACTTTATCTGTTTTAATAGTAAACAACGATTTTTTGGTTTGGTAATGTATGTAACTTTTGCACTTGTTTTTCGCACACATTAGAAAAGAAGGGATTATCTTATCGCATTACATTTTAATGCGTGTAAATATTTGACATTAAAGTTATTGTCAAACAACAGCTAGACCTAACTTGTTACGGCAGAAAGTGGTTAGGGCACAGAAGGGTCCAGTCTCTTCAGCTTCTCGAATTAAACCGTCTGGACCTTTTGTGGGGATATTTAAAGAGTTTGATGAATTTATTTCCAATTTAATTAATTTAGCAAAGTTATGGTTGCGATTAAAGAATATCGTTGAATGATAAACATAAATCGAGAATTTTTAAAAGGATGTTGAATTTTTTGAAATAATTTTGTAAAAATTTCCATAGAAATATTATATGGATAGATAGAATATCTCTCGCAAAAAACAAAAAGAAAAAAAGCTAGAAAAGTTTTCTTAAATTTTAAAAAGCAACGTTTGACATACGCTATTTATGCAACATGCAAATTCGAGATCTGATAGCAATATCAATACTCTTATTGGTTGTAAAGTACTAAAAATAATATATTTGCTACTAAAATTCAGTACATTGTAGATGTTCATGTACGAAGTTATTCAGTATATATAATGAATTGCTAACTTCTTTTTCCGAATTTTATGTAAAGCAACTAGTAGAAGAATATAAAACTAAGATCGAATTTTAAGACGTGTTATAACAAATTTTATAAAAAATTATCATAATAAAGATGATTTCTCCTTTTTTGCGTTCCTTCTTTGTATTCAGATATATTTTTTAAAGAAATCAGTAAAATTGCTACCTTCGTTATACGGTAGATTAATTTTTTATTATGATTTCTCAATTGCTGAAAGATCTTTCCAAAAATACGATCTTGGAGATAGCCAAGAAAGATTAATAGCCTTCACCTAAATCTTATGACTCTTCTTTCAATATTCTGATTTCCATTTTACTGTGTCCACACAATATCCGTGACCGTTTCTGACAAAATGACACCCACAACTCTTTTGTAGGTTGCAAGACAATTGCATGTTCGTAAAAACAGCGTATTGTATGAGTCGTGACAGAAAATATTTTGAAGAAATAAGTTTCAAAGATCTCGAGATGGATAGTTATACGTGTTAGAATTCCTGTCTGCAGTTTTAGAAAAAAAAACATGCTTATTAATTTCTGTTTTATATTAAAAAAATAATAATATATAGATTTTGTTTTTATTTATTTCATTACTTTCGTTATTCTGTGTAAGAGGTGCTCGTTACGTGTTTAAAGTTGCCATATTCTGAAGGCAACTGCAACTTTCAAATAAATTTTAGACACATTTCTGCTAATTATTATCACCTGGTATTTTAATTTAACATAGAAGTGGAATACATAGGTTTTAATCAGTAAGAGTGAAACAAACAGCATATAGGCATAAAAACTGATTCTGAAATTAGGTAGGGTGCTGTCACGTGTTCATTATGATGGCTGCGAGTGACAGGTGGGCCTTAAAAAACAAAAGGCTCGTGTACACGGTTGGTATTTTCCATTCACCGCAGCACATTCGTGGCCAAGCGGCGTGTAACGGCAATAATGAAGTTGCACGGTTATGTTAATTGAGAAGTTAAACAGAAATAGGAGCATTAAACGCGTTGGCCCGCGGGGTTCGTTGATATCCGGCGATGCAGTTAATGCTCATTCGGTTATGTGATAAATGCGTGTGAAGTCGCAACATTACGCCTTAAATCAGTTTAATTGAACGTTGACGTACTTTGTTCTTTCAGAACGTCTCTTAAAATGCTAAATCCTCGAACATACACCTGGTTTATTAATCGTAATCCGTTTTGCTTTGTCCCTTTAACCACGTATCAGTCATCAGTTCAGGTCGTTACGTACATCACACACCTACCTACATTGCTATGCGAACTTTTATTTAGCGAGAGATTTTTCTGTCATGAAATCAAAAATATTCGCGGAAGATAATTTCGTATAAATTCGCAAAATTCTTACGTAGATATAGTAGCCACGAAACAATAGTCGCATAGATATTTTAGCATAAGTCTAAAAAAGAACCTGTCGTCGCAATACAACATGACACATTTGACGTGGTGTTTAATAGATCGTAAAGAAGGTTTGAGTGTCACGATAAATATAACAACTCTTGATGTTGGTGAATGTACGTGTCTTAACGTTTTAAGCCCAGTTACTTCTTCAACATCAAATAGTAATGAGTTAGAATTCGCCGGTAGCATATTACATCATATAGGAAACGCGTGGAGTCTTAAATTGTTAATTATTACTTATAATTTTATGGGATACTGGAAATTCGAGAAATAACGAGTTTGCATTTTCTGTACGTGTGAAATATTCTGTAGTTAGTAATTTACTTTTTTACTTATAAAGAAATAAATTTAACTATAAATACAGGAATTCCAAATGAGCTTAATAAGCTTAAAATAATGATATTAAAATAATAATACTAATTATCAATGCTTTTACTATATTGTATATTAAAGAGAGAAATAAAAAGAACATTGAACTTGGAGGGATGAGGAAAGGGAGAAGAAGAGACAGAGAAAGATGAGACGAGGAGACGAGCAGATCCGGGGCTTTGGCTGGCTCCGAGGATCGATTCGTTGCTTCCCAGCGCGAGTAAACCGTCGAATCTGCTCTCCTGTATTTCTTCCTTCCCCTTTCCTTGCACGCCGCTCTTTTCCTCCACCCTGCCGTTTTCTGCTTCCTAACAACCTGCTGTACGGCATGCTGCTATGTTTTATTCTCTGTCATGTCTGTCAAGATTCTATGATAATATCTTAGAATAGACGATATACATTAATTTTTTTACGGTAATGAAATACGGTATCTCTCATTTTAAAAGAATAAAATTAGGAAAGATTTGCGATAGACACATAGAAGAATATTAAGCGATATGATAAAATAATAGCCGGAATATTTGTGAGAGAAAAAAATTATCTAAATTTTTACACGAATTTTTAGCTATTGCTTCTGTGTTACATTACGTCATGCATGAATCGTAAGACCATTATCATCACAAGATGTAAACAAAATACGATTTGCTGAATTATTAAAATATTTAATATATCGTTGCATAATAAACATATAACTTTAAATATTTCTGTTTTCTGTACAAATTATATAGATCAATAATCACAAATCGTTAGAGATATTAATGATATAATATAGTGTGCTAAATAACATCGCACTCTAATATTTCGTCAAGGGCCAAAGCAAATTTGAGATATAAAGAGAGTCTAATTCTTTATAAGCTTTATTTGCGGGGGACAGCCATGCTTTTTGAAACCTTCTGTATACGAATACGTAGGTGTGGCTTGTGTGACATGAGACAGAACTAGCTCGTATTTTATTTTGAGTGTCAGACACCCTCATGATCTCGAACTCTGCGTGAGAGCGTTCTGTCTGCCGAAGATGAAAAAAAGAGAAGAAAGCAGAGGCGAGGCGCTGGTTGTTCATTTCGATGATGGCACGAGGGATGGGACTTGTGCGGAACGAAAGTTCAAAGGAAGATGTACATATATGTTATCGCGCGATTCCTATACTAAAACCAGTTTCTAAAAATCTATGTGGTTCGAAATTGAATCGGAAATTATAACAGTCAGTTCCTTTCTTCTTCTCCTTTAAATTTAGCTATGATTATCTTTTTATTTTCTGAGACATCAAATGTAAAAATAATATGAGCTTAATTTATCGGTAATTTTAAGTAAGAATAAAAAAATTTTAATTAAATTAAGAAATTTTGAAAAAAAAAATTAATTTATTGCTTATTTTTAGTTTTAATGCGAAAAAAAGTAACTTCCTTGTTTAATTTTTTTTTGTGATGATTTATGTAGCACATTTTAGTGCACAATTTAAATCTACTATATTGAAAGTTACAAGATCTAATGGCCGCGCCATTTGAACCAATCGTAAAGAAACCACACCTCATGTAGCAAGGGATACCAGATCTCTTTAGAAACTTAAAGGAGCGTGTTCGACGTTTCAAACTTTTTCAAGTGTAAAAAGAGCAGTACCTCCGCTCTAGATCTCCGATTTCAAAAGCGAGAGCGATCTTCTGACTCAACGATGATAATAGAGACGGTTTTACAAATTCGAGCTGTAAGAAATACAATCTCTTTGAATAGACTTTCTACTTCGCTTGTGGAGGCGTCGCTAATTATTTAAAAGCTATATATATATATATATGTGTATATATCGAAAATAGCATATACATTAAGTAGTATGAATATAGCATATAGCATACTATACTTTTACTACTTACATATATTACTTTTATACATATACGTATATCTTCAATAATATGTATAATATAGAGTATAAATATAATTTAGAAAATTATAGAGAAAATTAAAAATATAATTCATTTTACATCGGTGAATACCAGATTTGTAAAATTATCAAAAAAGCAAGAAAAAGATAAATATTCTACATATTTTGTTAAATCATCATAAAGATTTAACAAAGTTTTTTATATGTAATTCTTTATACATACATAAAAAATCTAACTATTAAAAATAATATGACTACGTTTGTAGCAATGGACATTTTATTAATGCCCATTTTAAAAAGATATCAATTCTGATAAATAAGTAGCATAATTGAAATTTAATACAAAATTATTATTTTAAATTAGAACAAAATATATTTCATTTATTTTGCAGAGTAATATAATTTTCTAAAACATTAACATCATTTTTATTTATTACAAAATGTTATTTTTTGTCATATTGGCGTTAAATTTTTTAAAATAAAATAAATTTTGCAGTCGTACCAAAGAAATAATTAAAATATCGACATGCAAATGTCTTAAAAAAACATTGATATTTTGATAGTTGCAAGGAACTTCTGTATCATGTACTGTTTTTCTCGTGCATCCAGCATATCGCGGTATTCGAGCCAAATTCTTGACTGGTGGGGGTTCCGGTTGCCCGGCTAGGCGCGCCAGAACAGAAGGTTGCTCGCGTTGGGTGGGGAGGATGGTTGCGTATCGGGAGTGGTGCGGTGTTCCGGGCGTTCTTTTACCGGCCGAGCGTACCGCAGCTCGCCGATGGTGGGGGTCGAACCGTATCGAGTGGCGTTCGAAAGGGGGGCCGGGAGGGTGGAGCGTGCAGTCTGCGCGGCGGAACGACCGGCTGAGTGCGCGGTACGTCCCATCTAGATATCATGAGCCTCGTTTCACCAACGTGGTCTATTGTTATGTGCTCGAAAAGTACCGGCGGAGTACATTGTTGGCGGCACGCACGCGCGCACGACCTCCTTTGGTGACCTACGTCGTCGATGTCGTCCTCACCGCCGTCGAAGCTTCGTATATACGGCTGAACGGCCGTCGGCCTTTTTGAAGATTCCGCGTAAATTGCCCGGGCCAGCTATCAATGGTCGACCTTCGCGGCGGGACACATTGTTCGCTACATCGTTGCCCCTCGAAAAAAAATCGTCCCTCCTCGATCGAATTGCCTTTGTTCTCCGATATCGACGAGCGCGATATTTAATTGAGTCGTGTTTTCCGCTATGTTCACTCGACTGACGCGTTAGTAGTGAGAAATCTCACGGTATCTCACGGTGAGAAAATTTGACAGCTCGTACGAAGTGATGACATTATAATGGCCGATACTTTTTAGTGTTTGTGAGGATAATGTAGAGAGGGAACGATATTTATGTTTGTCATATGAAGAGACCATAGTGAAAGTGATTAGAACACCTATAGTGTCTTGATAAGTCTAGTTCGAGCATTTGTCGAATTGAAAAATCTCCAGTGGAAGATCCGTAATACCTGATTAAAGAATGTGCTGAAATTCAAGGTACGATATGAAGTTTTTGTTATTCATATTGGTCATTATTTTGTTATCGGAGTAAAATTAGCATAATATCAGACAAAAATCATCGAAAATGCTCCTGAATAATAAATATAATATTCTTCGCATTGAAAAAGCAAAATAAATTATTGATGCAAGATGAAATAATCATCCTATGAATTAACAACCGTTTTTTTTACGTTTTAATTCGAGTTTAATAAATGTAAAATGTGTAAAAAAAATTATATTATGATTTGTATTCAACATCTTTGAATGGTATTCTTTAAAGTACCGACATGCATTTATAAATCATCACACCATTAAAATGTATATTACATTAAAAAATTTATTCGATTTCTAGCATTAAACAGGAATTGTTTACACAATAAATATATGTATACATAAATACATATTGAACATATTTTACTTTGAAAAGCCAATAGTTTAAAGTTACAATTTTGTATTGTGGTACATATCGCATATAACTACGCGATAAACTAAAAGAATCCACACATAAAAATTGATTTATAAAAAAAGCTCGAAGATTGAAATTAATATATTTGGATATCACTAAGAGAAAATCTGCGAGTGGGAAGGTCGTGAAGAAATTGAATTGTCCCAGGCGTGGGTCGGCGCCGCGGTCCCCGTTAGACTTTCCCATTAGTTCGTTTACTCTACCAATTAGAGACTAGTTCTCGAGATGGGACAAAGTCACTGTGCAAAGTGCCATCGAATCCGTGTGCATAACGGTACGAAATTTTCAGAATCGCGACAAGGAAAACATACGAAGAAATGTTCGATCCGTAATTGCCTTTGCTTTGACAGACTTTTGTATTCAATCGTCAAGCGTTTAAGTTTATTATTACATTCTTTATATTAAATTTTGTAAATTAATCTCAGAAGAATTTTGATTTTACATTATATCGCGTAATATATTAAATTGCACACGAATCATTCTTATATAAATCAATAAACCGTCAGTTTTATGTGATTTTCACGTATTGCATTGATTATATTTTATCACTACATCACACTTTTTGATATTAGCTTAGAATTGTGTCGTGATAAACACGATCGATTTTATTTACGTTTAATCTCGCAATATTTGTAAATTCGATAAACAATAAAATGGAGACTCACGGAGACAAACAATTATGTGCCACTTTATATGTTTAAGAGTCATAACGTGAAGCATTTACTAGTTTATGAAACTGAAAGTGTAATTTGGAAACGGTTTATTAGCTTTACTTGGCCTCATGAGTGTAAACGTGATTTACCTGTTTTCTTTATGCCTATTGGTTATAAATTTATTTAATTTGAATATAACGACTGTAATCAACAATTATTTTTATGTCAAATTTATTTTTATTTTAATATTTCTTATAATTATGATACAACATGTTAGAAAAAGTTATATAATTTGATTTTTTCAAGATTTAATGTTTTTTTTAAAAATGATTGTTAAGCGGATGAAATTTTTTCTACTTTTGCATCAGATTTATCTTTGTCTATATTCATGAACATTAAGAACAAAAATACTATTTTATTATAATGATTAGTAAATTCATACGAAGAGCACTTTGTACGCAAATTCGCCAACCGCGTAATTGTAGTATATAATAATTATTACAATTATGACCGATGTAATAGTGCTCATTTGTCAGGCTCCATAAAGTCTGTTTATTATTTTGCTCATAAACACCTGCATTCGCGTCAAGTACACTCCGCGCGTCTTTGCGTATGTATATTTGGCTTTCCGGTAGCGTATATTAAGTGGTTTTGTCATTCAAAAGTTAATCATGAAGACGAAGTATATGTATATAGCTGTATATATTTAATTTTTATTTGCTTCTGCTCTCTTAATTTTTACGAGAAGATGAATTAAAGATAAATAAATCTGTCAATCAAATTGATTATTGCAATAGAAAGATAAATGGCGTATAAGTTTTGTTTCTATACAGGACAATTTAATACAGCGTATGTGTGTGATTTATAATAGTAATTAACGGAAACATTTATTCCTCGACCATTTGCCCTCTTGTACGTAAATTAATTACAGTTATTTAATTACTTTGATATTATCGAAGTATATGGCTCGCTATTTTACAATTGTAGCAAATATGAGTTAGTCAATATTCGTTATTGGCTCATGGTCTTATCACAGACTGACGTCACCTCGAGAGTTTCACTTATCTTGGAATTTTTTTTTATTCATGTACACGAATCTACATAAGATATGTTAGAATGTGTATTATCAATCGCCACGACATGTAGATAGTTAATAGATTTGAACCAAGGGAGCTTTTAAAACTTGAATGTATGAAATCTTTATTGCCATCCGTATAGAAGTAAATAATCCGCAGTTCGTGATGAAAATTATCTTTGCACGCGATGTGTGTTCGCATGCAACTTTATGCCTATATTTAGATGTGCGACAGGAAGCTTATATACCTATGTTTATGCATATTTCTTGCGTTAAATATTCTTTCTCGCAAACCGCGCAATAAATATGTCACAGAGAGGTATGAAATCGCACAATTAAAACAGCCGTAAAGTGTTTTGCACAACATCAATTAGAACTGCACGCTCGTTGATGTAACTGCGGGACGCACGAAGAGTACGTTGTCTTCCGAAGTTCCTAAGCTTCCGAGTTATTTCATTCAGCCTCGTATTTTTGTGTCCACATGATAAAATGATTTGCACGCTTCAGCCATTCAGTATAGTGCACACACCTATTTAGCTCCCCGGTATCGGTAATATATTTGTAGCTTCAATCTCTTATGGGGTCATTCACGAGGATTTAAAGTCAATAATCTTGTTACAACTCACTACCGTTCACTTTTAAGAGAATAGTATACATAACCTCGTGGTAAGAGACACGATAAACCTTAAGTGTCGGTTTGCACGGTAATTCCTTCCTCCGCAACCATTATGAACGGTCGTTATCACATTACCTATTGACCTTATGAACAGGTGAAAGATGATTCTTACCTCTTGTTCGTCACCGATCTCATAATGAATATTTCGACTATACAATAAATGAAACTGTGGCAGTATGCTACTATTAAATTTTCTTAATAATATAATGATAATTAAGCATTATATAAACAATAAAATAAAATCAAAAGGTTATAATTCAAAATAATGAATCAAGTAAAATTATTTAAATATTTTTATTTATTATATAACATGACAAAAATTGATCTATTTTTATTTCTAATGTGTTTTTGATGAAATAGTACCATGACTTAATTACAGTTTTAATTCAGATTAATTTATTTGCAAGAGAAAAACTTTGATTTCTTAATCTAAAAATAAATTAGTATAAATAATAATTTTAATCATATTTTTTGATTTTTTATTTTAATATAATGATTATTCATATTTTTTAATGGTATTTGATGTAATGATTTTAATATATGTATTAAAAAATTATATAATTGCAAATAACAATTTTTTATGTTCTTTTTGATTTTCAATTTTTCGGGGATCACTATATATAGTTTTAATAAAAATATTGAAAAAAAATGAAAAGGCTCGAATTTAAAAGAGTATAAAAATTTTTTATTTAAATCATTTATTTTAAATTAAAATATTGTTGAAATTATTCACATTGTATTATACTATCATCTATTTTAAATATTCTATATCAATATGTATTTTATATTTTACTTTTTCCAACACGTAGTATGTACGTAGTGAAACGAAGTCGAGTATAGCTTACTACCTCGTAGCAGCCATGCTGAAATTCATGATGGCCGCCTTGCATTCTATGAACACCGCACCTCCTACCAATAGCATTTGCGAAACTTCCATTTGCCATCCCTACTCTTAATCCATACTCCAATGGCAACTCCACCACTCTCTATCTCCGTCTCAACCTACATTCGCTTTTTCCATCAGACCATCTTTGGCGGCCATCATGGATGCCTGCGCGCGCATATCTGATTCACTAGTCTTACAAGACAGTGTCGATGTATAGGATGTGGTAGATGTATGTGTATTAGGTTGAAAATATTTAATACTTCCTGACTGAAAAATATAATTTTTTAAAAATTAGAAACATAAATTAATGTGTTCTCATCTTATGTATATTATTACCAATTAAAATTTATATTAAATGTTTATTTCGTAAAATAATTTTTTATTAATCAATAGTTATTATACATAAAAAATAGAATTAATGAGTTAGGTTGTTTTCATTTTGTTTATCAATTTTTATCATTTTTATATTTTTTTCAAGTTTTTTAAACTTGCAATTTTATTATAAACTCATATAATGTTTTTAAACTTTGTATTTTAAAAAATGTGGTCAAGTTAGTTACTTAATTATTTCTTTAATTAATGATTAAAAATTTTCTTATTCAATAAATATTGCTTTAATATGTTTTTCAAAGTAAGCTGTGCAGATACAATTGCATAAACAATTGATATTCTAGATAACTAATTTATCGACTAATTTATCGACTTATCATACACGTAACATATATTTCTCATTCATAAGAGATTTGTACTTATATTAATATTATTTTTGTGAAATTATTAGAAGTATTTTTTTATGGCCCTATTAACGTTGTATTGCTTTGAATACTTTATATTTGCATTAAATCAGCAGTAGGTAAGAATTACGTATATTGCTTATAAAATTGACTACATAAGATTTCTGCTGGTAAAGAAGGAAATAATGTTCGCAGTTTCTGTACCGACACCTCTGAAACTTCTCATATCAACTGAGATATTGGCCATATAGTTACGAAATATACCACCATTTATAAACTGCTAGAGTGCTATGTTATACATGATACGTGCATTTTATACATGCGTATGTGAACACAAGGTATATATACACGTATGCATTTTTAATTTAATGTTAAATATTTTTTATATTTTAGTATTGCATAAAGTACTATATTTAAACGAACTTCATTTTGTACGCGAATATATAAAATTTTATACTATCTTCTTATATCTAAAAAGATTTTTTATACATATACGTATTTATTAAATTTATGAAAAATTTTACACATATAAAAACCAGTAAAATATAAGCAATTATTATGAACACAGTTAAACGACTAAAAATAGCTTTAAAATTGCGATAAAAAAATATAAATTTATCTAAAAAAAAATATTAATTTATTACGATTACGACTATAAACAAAATTTTATTCAATAAAGTAAGAAGGAAATCCGCAGAGTCATTCTATGGAAATTATAATTTGTTCTTTCTTCTGTATACGTAAACAGAAACAAAAGAAATCATTTTCAGCTGCGTTTTTTACTGAGAAACCTGCTTGTTATTAGCTCGCAAATTGCGCATTTATAATTTGCGTTCTGTGTAATTTCAGCATTATATAATGTACGGAGAGGCAGCCGGCAACTATGTGCGCATACGTGATCCTAACTAGCGAGTACCCCAAGTTCTCAATTCATGCGACGTACACGCGGGTTGTTAGACGTGTAGCAAACTGGCTAACTAACCGGCATCTGTGCGGGGATAATTACCGAGCTCGTCGAGCGCGATGTGGCTGACGATATCAGGCATTCGCCTGGTCGGCAGTGACCTGTGTACGCGAATGCGTCCGCGTTCATACACACATGTACACACACACACGCGCATGCATCGTATCGCGTTCGAAAGAGTAACGCGAGGAGAAGGAGAAAGGCAAGGCACGTTCTGGTACCTCGTACGACGTGTCTGCGAAGGAGGGAATAGCGGAGGGAACGAGAGAAACGTGAAGTTGTGCGGAGGGGCACGAGAGGGAATGCAAGGCGTCGGCCTGAGAAGGGAATTGGTCGGGGAGAACGACAGGGTGAGAGAGAGAGAAGAGAGAGAGAGAGAGAGAGAGAGAGAAAGAGATGAAAGGGTATAGGAGACGGAAGATTCCAGCGAGTCCATGGTTAATTTGTAGCAGTGCGCACCTCTACGTCTCCCGTATATATTTTTCCGCTGGATCGTGTATCCACATTCACGCGTGCACGGGTGTTTGTGATTCCCACGTGTTTTATGCTCCTCTGGTTTCGCGTTTGCGCGCCGCGATTCGCCGGGAAGCGACGACTGCGAGGCGCAATGGCTGAGAGGGAAGAAGGGAAAAGGGGACCACCCAGGAACCGCGAGCGCCTTTCTTATTCGCGCATTTCCGTACGACGATATCTCAGGGTGTTCTCGTTCTTCCCTTGTATCTCATTCTCCTGCCTCCAGTGTTTTGTAACTTCGACAGCTCGCCGAGATGAATGTTGACGCTGGAAATTGATGTCTTGACGATGCTTCGCGAAACGATACATACATTATCTTACGAATAATATAAGCGTGCAATACAAAATTTAGAAATTAATCTAGGAACGTTATGAGCTCGGTCTGGAACATGAATTGCTTATGGAAATTGCGGTTGACAAAAGCATATGGTTGTCACCATTAAAAACGTAAAGTACATGAGTACTATGGAGTAGCATTCCATGTATTAAAGAAAGAATCGTCTGTATTTTGTAATTTTTAAACGGACTAATTATAAGGATCTTTTCAAAGAAATTAATTACAAAGAAATATAAAATACAAGCTGCACCTCAATGATTTATCCTTTATAATAATATAAATAATATATAATCGTTCTCTATTCTATTTTATTACTTTATTATCTGATAAAAATCTTCTATACAAAATGTGAATCACTTTTTGCAATTCGTGAATCATCGTGAGATATTTCATAAAATGCGAAAAAATATGCTTTTACTTTGAGCGTTACGATTTCTTTCTGCTTTTTTTTATCTTTTTATCGTTTAACTATATCGTGACCGGAGCCAGGCAGCTAGCTGCTGCCATCGATTTCTGGGCACCGGAAGCGCGCACGCGCAGGCAGGAATAGGGACTCTCCCGCTTGAGGTATTCTCATATTCTCCCTCCAGCTAACGTCGGTATTGAAGTCACTAATACCTTCGCGAGAAACTAAAGTACGTTCAATATATTTAAGATATAAATTTAGTGAATACCTTTGATAAGATCTAAAATGCATACCCTTTACGACCACCTTCTCTTTAAATTCTTTAAAGAGAGAATCTTTAGTGACAAATTGAAAATTCTCCTTGGTATCTTTATTAGTCATAATTATTTTTCAAGATTGATGTAGAAGTTTCCATATACACGCGAGAAATTCGCATTTAAATATCATTATTCTTGTTATATAGAACAGAAGAATTTTCCCGCTTATTTTAACTTGTATAGAAATAGGAATGTACGCGGTACCAAGGTACAATTTGATCAAAAGCAGCATCAATTCTGAATCCTTTCCTGATGCTTACTTGGTCGAACTAGCCAACCCTTTTAACGCTGGTAATCCCTGTACACCCTCCATGCGGGCGTTCCATTATCTGGCCATCTTTATTCAGCTCCGCACTGGGATCGGGAACCGAACAGAAGTGTAGGAGGATAGGGCGAGAGAGAATGAGAGAATGAGAGACGGGAGATGACGTGAGGAGGGCCAGGATGGATCGAGGTGGGTTTTATGAGCGCGCACAAATCTCCTCATCAAGCTCCCGCAGGATCCAGCGCCCGACATGGGGGCTGGAAATTGCAGGGCGGGTTTCGCCATCGTTTCGGGGGACAAAGAGGGCGAGAGGGTCGTCGGGCACACAAATGAGGCAGCTTGATTCCAATTATTCAGTAAATTAAATACGGGGGGGAGTTAGACTTTACGGGCGTTCCTCTGAGTTTCAACGTTATTGTACAGAGTGGTGAATCTGACGGGGGTGGAGAGAAAGGGTTAAAACCGCACGCCGCTATTGTATCTCGTCGCGAGGGTTGCGCAGGATGGGCTCCAGTTATCTATGGTTAATACCCGCCGTTGGGATGAATATGCGTAAGCACAGAGAGGTTCACCCTTACACTGTTTTAACATAGGGGAAACACTCGGTAATCTGCCGTGACTGTTTTTTTTTACATTGTTGCCGGTCTCCCTCAAAAATTCGTACGTACAGAATTGACTTCATGAAACAACCTTTCCGCACATTGAACTGCATAATAAACTAGCAGTATATGTAAATTTATTTGATTTGTTTTACTTATACACTGCTAAAACAAATGTGTGAATATCATACACTTTTTGCGTGATATTGTGTAAATGTATGAATATTCACACATTTTTTGAAAATTTACACACTCATAGATGTCTTAACGCGGGGAACACGCAAAAAGTGTGTGATATTCACACATTCGTTTTAACAGTGTATGCTTGCAAAATTTCTACATTATTGTAGAATGTATGTATATTAATAATTAATACGCATACATATATGATTGAAATGAATGAATATTGTTTTCGCAGTAAGGTCAAGAGTTTGCAAAACGATTCATTACTAAAAATATATATTACTATGTTTGTTTATGATTATTCGTAAACGTAAATATAGCCGTCGCGTTCACGTCCATTCCGCAGTTCTCCGAGCGATTATATAAAAGTTTCCTCGATCACCGGCTAGCTGCTTTAATTCGTATTTTCTTTGGGGACTACGCTTCGTCTTTTACGAGCGCGTATTTCTCTTCCCTAGCCTACAGTTGGAAACGAGCTGAGTTTTCCCTCTTTTTCCCCTACCACTCTTCGCCTTTACTCTACCTCCTTCCGAGTCGCCCTTGTGCAGTTCCGCCGACTACTTGTCATTTTCATTCTTCTGCTTGTTTCCTGCTTTTTTTATCAACTAGACATTTTAGCGAAGATCTTAGAAGTTGTTAGGCAAGATTAGATTAGAACACAAAAGGCAAATTGACAATTGTAGATACCTAAAATATTTCAGGCAAACAAAGGACATGGACAAGAGTTGTGTTCTCTCGTTTCATTTTATATTTAAGTATGCTTATTCAAATTTATAAATTTAATTATAAATGAAATTTTTCTAAAAATATATTTGTGCGAACGTTTATATGCAGGAGTACAATCCTATTATGTAGCAGCCTTTATTTTGATGGCGGACATAAATTTAAGTGCGTAGCTTCGGATCACGGAAGCATAAATTGTTTCGTAAGGAGGGATTGCCTGACAAAATTCTCCAAGCTCGAGCGGACATTTTGTAGGAGCGCGCAAGGGACGAAGGCGTGTTTAACACTTGTAAAATATGAGATGCAACCAGAGACACAGTTGCTCGGCCCGACGTCCGGAGGGTGACGTTTCTCCAAACATCGTATAATCGTATTCACGTGGACCCCCTCGACAAAGGGGAAACGCGATCGAAGTCGCGCGGGAGAATTTCGTAGGAGCGTCCGGGGCGGTTCCGCGGCGACTGAAGAAGTTTATAATCCATGACGTTTCCGGCTCTGCCAGGGAGCGAAAGGGGCTCAACTCTCTCTCTTACATCTCCCGAGTTCTCGAGCAAGGACAACTCCAGATTATGGCCAGCTGCATCCGCGTGCATCCTGAGGCGCGGTAACAGCGACGGGGTACGATATATACGTCAGTGCGAGCTAGGGCCATTTTTAAAAAATGGCCCCTACCTAACCCGGGACGTCGGGTTGCGTTCGCTGGAAGCTCGTCCTTTTCTTCGGGGACAGAAGCGATAAACACTGAGATTATCTGCATTCTACTTAACGGTGAACATCTTTCGTTGGAGCTGCGTGCTGGTCGGGCCGGCCGAGAAACGCGTTGCATTCCATTCGATGAAGCACTTGTACACCAACACGCAGGCTGTTCAGGGTGACATGAGCCGACAGCGTCGTATATTCGGAAGAATATTTCCGTCGGTGCACGCTTATGCTAGTGGAATCTCCGACGCGACGCTACACGAAATGAATGCATCTAGTGCTGAGATATGTTATCTGCTAAAAGTATGCGTCTGCTTTCTTCTTTTATCAATTCTCTCAGATTCGGATCCGCTCGTATATTTCGTGAGCGTCTACAGGCTTAGGTTAATAATAGTTAATTGCTCTCCGTCGAAAATGGAATGTAATTTCGAGAAAACATAGGAAGTCCATCGACATCTTCATATCGTTGTTTCGATGCCAGATTCCATTTAGGTTTTACTTCAAGCTCTTAAGACGGCGATTGACAGAAACGTGTGTGATATATGGTTATATTTAAGGAGAAATATATTGTCGTTGAACGGAAATGTACGTTACCGCGTCCATACAAGAGAAATCCGCATGCACGCGAATGTAATTTCGTGAGTTTTCACGGAAACATTCGCTGGGACATTCGGGATTACGGCTACACACGATATCTTCGGCAAGCGTTTCCATACCTCTCCTATCGACGACGAGGTTCTTGGATTTTTCGAATATTCCATCAACGTACGGAAGTCGTATATTACGAACCGAGAATGTACGCGCCGCGAAGGCCCGAGGCGTGCTTCGCATGCTAGCGATTACTTTTACCTTCGTCCTAGCAGGCGGTAAACGAGCAAGCAGGTCCTACCTTTGGCCTGCCCTCCACGAGGCTCTAGGTCCACCCTTTTTCGTTCCCTCCTATCCAACCGCCGTTCTTTTCCTCTCTCGTTTCACATCTACCTGCATTCTTAGTGTCGAATCAACGGATTGGTAGTCCATTACTGATATCTAGGCTTATGGTAGATGAAAGTACGACGAGCACGCTTGTTCACATTTTTAATTTCGTACACCGAGAGAAAAATATAGTTACTTTTGGCCTCAATCATAATTTTATAATATTTCGGATTATAAATTATTTTATTTTTTTAAATTTAAGATTATAACTTAGATTAACTTAACTATATGCGTCATTATGTTAACCATAATTATCGTTAGAAATGTTATAAAATTGTGGTTGAGTAACTAAAAGTAACTATATTTTTCTCTCACAATCAGTGTACATGCAACAAGATTAAATTTTCTTTATTATTATTAATGCCAAAAAATGTTAACACAGATATGCATCTGTTGTAGCTGATGTTTTTTTGTTTTCTCCATAAAAAATGTTCTCCTTAAGCAGCAATTTGACAGTCTTGAAATAGTACAATTTAAATAATGCGACGGGGATTGAATGAGCTCGCGAAACTGAAGCTAACGTTAACTTAAAGAAAAATCATCTGTTTCGTTTCATTTCGACTTCCTTCTTAAATCTCTTAATCATCTAGTTTATTACACTTTTTACAAAACGTTAATTTTTACTCGGTTCACTTTCCAGTCTCTTTGATTTGCCGTTATTACACAAACTAATCTTGCAATCGTAGATCTGGCGCCAATAAGTAGACTAAAATGAAAGATTGACATAAAAGTACATCCCAGGCGCCGTCTACTGTCGTGATGATATTACGGCCTTTCGATTTATGACGTCACACACGAAAGGATGATTGCCTTTCGCGATGAGTGGACGTCGAGGGGAAATATTGGACGGAGTGACTAAACTTACTTGACCAACCAGACATATAATGTGGGACGCAAACCTTCTCTTGAACGATTACTATGTTATGAAAATCATGGATGTGACATAGGATAGGTCCGAGAAGTAGACACGTTTTGTTAAAGATGAATAATGTTTCATTATTTTCTTTTCCTATTTGTTTACGTGTTTCTTATTTTATTTGCTATTTTACTAATGTGTTCGATTAATTTAATTTTATTAGCATATTACACTTATTTATTGGTACATTTTTATGTTTTTCTCATATTAATATTATTGGCACTGTTTGATATTACATTTATTCTATTTATATTTAAACTTCAAAAAATTAGAAATAGTTCGCAAATTTTATTTATGTACTGACGAAAATGTATTGTTTTAAATACATTTTAAATACATGAAAGGATTTTGCATTAATTTTACAAATAGTACAGTTTATATAAATCTTGAGACAAATATCTAAACATATTGATGAATTACTGACAGCTATCAGAATTCCAACTGATAAATATAAACATACATTTAGTTGTATCATTTGGCCGTCGAAACATCGTGAATGTACATTCATAAACAACACGTAACATTGCTTATGTCTTTCCGTAATAAATTCTCGTAAAAATATTTTACTGCAAGTTCATTATGATATATCCCAATTAGAAACGCAAATAAATGTTAAATTATACGATAGTGAATAGCACGTGCCGATCATCGTCCGTCGGATAACGTCGAAATGGCAGCGCGAGTCTCAGTTTAAAATATCTTTGCTTTTATTATTTATTAATAACGTTAGATTTTGCGACATTATAATCAAAATGATGTTCGTAATTGCAACATTATGCTCTTACTAAAAAAATTCACATTTTTTAATATTAAAAAGTGTATATTAAACTTCAAAAAATTTATTATTATTAAAACAAATGTCATTTTATAAGTATACGAGTAGTAAGTTATACTTTCTGTGTATATAATTATATTATAATTAATATAATTATATTGTGATATATTATAATTGATAACAGAATAAGATGCAAAAATGGTTCATGTTGCCGACGGCATTTTGTCCGACGGCACTTTGCTTACCCAAGACGAATGAGAATTAAATGTAAATTTATTTATAAAATTCGCATTAGTATTAATTTATTATATCTGCATAAAATATAATGAAAGTTTTATCATTGACTGTAATTGCAATGATACAAACACAATTTAATCAGTTGATTGATAAACGACTGCTAAAAAGATTACGTGAATATTTAAAATCACTATTATTTTAATCCTTTTTATTATGTTGAACAATTTTAAAACTGCAGCCAATTGCAGCTAAGCGTTTAGCTAAAAATATTTCAAAAGATGCGTGTTCTGATAGGGGGAATTTTTCCCTTTCAAAGTCTCTGTGCTGAAGGCCGAAGAGGCAATCAAAAAATCGCTGTAAATCATTTAGGAATTTTTTTCCTTCTCTACTAAGAGGGTTCTTCCGCCAATACTCCAATTTTTTTCTAACGACCCGCGCTTACCGAAGCGAATAGAGATCCAAGGACTCGCCCCAGTGACATTGCGTTGATTCTTTTCGTCCACATATATCTCACCAATGCGTCCTGAGAAATAGTTCTCAGTTTTCGTTTCGACAGCACAGCGTGCTGATGGCTCCTTGCGCGGTCTTTCGATAAAATATTGTGATAAAACATTTGTATATAAACGATAGAGAGTTTCTCTGTGATTCGCTATGTTCGCCGACGCTGACAGGTTCCGTCGGCTTTGTTGTCACTTCTTTAGTTTGTCGACAATATTCGATCAGGTAACTCATTTATAATTCAAATATCAGTATAGATTTCTATTTAATTACTTTGATGCTATAATGAACAATACGCTAATCTGTATATTAGATTATTTATTAAATATATTTTTTAGTAAAACTTCTCCTGATAAGTATGTCGACTATCTAAAAATAATTAAATCATCTAAAGTAAAGTAACATATGCTTCAATTATATTTATTATTAATTTCAAGAATAGACGTTGCAAACCAAAAATCTTTTTACATTGATTAATTGATTTTCTATCGCGAAAATCTGATAAAATTTAATAAAAATTTAATAACTAAATAAATTTAGTTATTGAGAATTGAGAAACGAAAATTCATAAAATTGTAAATTGTGAATTGTTGTTGCAAGAAATAAATATAATTAATTGTACACACATTTCATACAAAATATAATAAACGATATATCTTCATTAATGAAATTAAATATGAATCTAAAATGCAAAGGCTATGTAATATTTATAATAAATTTATAATAAAAATGCTTTTGTAATAATGTGAATTACAATAATAGTCATAATAAGTGATTATTATTTTGCGAAAATAATATTTAATATTTTTAGAAGTAAAAACATATATTTTTCATGGTTTTTTCAATTAAGTATAATTTTTAGTAATTAAGCATAATATTTATCAACTTGTACACAAAATTTGTCAATAAACGCCGATTAGGCGGCGTTAAGGATATTCGTGCGCGTATTAATATTCAGTTTTTATTACAGGATTCCTCATGTGGCGAAGAAGAATTATCGCCATTGGTTCACCACCCCACTTGCGGCTTATCAAAGGTAAATATGTACAACAAGAAATAATTTATAACTCAGCCGTACAAAGTAACGGAAAGCGATCGTAGTTAATTACAAAAAAAATTGAACTCACCTGCCCATCCATGTGAAACAAGAATTACAGTATTCTTTAACGACTCGGGGATATACACAGTGCTATCTAACGAATCGTATCGAATTACATATTAATTAATGATTGCTAATTGGAACGAATATAAATGATTCAATTGTTATATTTCTTAATTATTCATCTCCTAATTATTTGTATGTAGATTATTGTGTGTAATATATTTGAGTGTTTTAAATATTTGCTTATGTAAAAAATGGAGAACAGATAGAGAAGATAACAGAGAATGGAGATATTTTGGCAACTTTTGGAATATTTCTGATAAAATTAAGACAAGTTTAGTTATTAATTTCTTTAATGTACGTTTAGATACAAAAGATACATAGAGAATACAAAACATGGTTTGTCATTAGATATACGTGAAAATATTTTATTTTGTGTTTATTTATACATGTGTGTATATACACATTAATGTCTTTTTTAAAATAATATTACCCACAGCTGAGAATAATTTTGAAAGCGTAAATAGGTAAAAATATACGTACGTCTTAGTAGAAAGTGGCAAGTTTGTTGGTTGCAAGGAGGACTTGCGGCGCAATACAGGATAAGACGATTATTCTTTGGAGGAAATTATAGTAATAAAGAGATAAACGCGCGCACGCAGATAAAAAAGGGGAGTCATTATTTCTGACCGCAATTAGGCAAATAGGTAGCAAAAAAATGAAAGAAATTGAGAAATGTGGACGCTCACAATAGAAAATTTCTCACAAATGCACACACTTTCTAGCTAATGCGTTATATCTAACTATGCGTTATACTTTCGTTATGTTCCAAGATAATTCGTTATGTTCCACAGTAAACACATTTATACAGCAGAGTAATATCTTTTGCTAAAAATTAGAATAATCTTTTTTGAACAAAAATATCGAAATTTTTCTCTTTCGATCGTTTTTAAAACATATAAACATTTGAAATAAAAACTACACTAATAAGAATCTAAAATTAAAAGATTGCATATTATGCTGTTCAGTTTATTTCTTTGAAAATTTTAACATAAGATTTAGTCATAAAGATATTTAGAAAATTGAAATATTTAGAAAGTTGAAAATTAAATTGTTAAAGCAACAATAATGTTAAAAGAGCGTTTGCAGTTGAAGAAGGAGAAAAATGATATGACCATCTTTACATCAAATATGATGTGTAAAAACGTCATAATATATTTGAAGCAATCTCGAAATTATCCCGATAAGCGGATGTGACTTATTTATAGCCGCATCTATCCACCAGTCGTATCTTTCCTCCCCTTGGTACTAAAATCATTAAATTAATCTGAGAAACATGGGCAGAAATATATGACGCATCGAATTGCATTACTATATTACGGGGGATTTAATAACATATAAGCTTTTAAAACATACGCGCGTGCTTATTATCTTATCTAGATAAATATAATACGTATTTATAAATAAATGTTTGTTCTATATGAAAATAATAACAATATTGAAAGGATTTTACATTAATATTTTTCACAATGAATTTTCTAAATAATGAGATATTTTGTTCCTGTCATTAAATCTCAATGCAGTTACAATTCTCTATACTTAATATAATCGTCGATAATCCATAAAATAATGAAAAAAATATTGTACATGGATCATGTCATATTGCAATGCATTCTTCATTATGTTTAACAGAATATAACAGACATTCAAATATGTTTCTCAAATCTTGAAAACATTTTAGGGATGTGTTACATTTCAATATTCAATGCATTTTTTTATTTTGCTATTATTAATGTTTGACAATTTGTTTACTTAAAAGAGATGAGAAAAAGTAATGAGCCCCATTTCCAGAAATTTCGATCGTGTTTTGATTCCCCATCTTCGGAAAGTTAAAAGGATCTTATCGTTAACTGACGCGTCGGCCGATTGGAGTGCAATTTCGTTCCGCGGTACACACGTATCACATTCAGCGTGTTGTGTGTCTCCTACTCGAGAGAGAGAGAGAAAGACCGTCGACCATTATTTACGCCCGCGCGCGAGAGAGTCGCTCGTTTTATAAGGTGATAAAGGCGAGTCTCTTCAGCGCGGCGGTTTCTCTCTCTTGCGCGCGGGAGAATGGCGAGAAGTGGCGCTGAAAGTGGTCCGGGACACGCGAACGGACACGCAAAACTTGGCCCTGGTAACCGAGTGTATGCGTATACACGGGCCGTCGGGGCGACGGTTGCTGGTGCACTTGCACATCATAGGAGAGGACCGCTTAAAGTATATTCATTACGGGACGGACGACGCGACTCTCGTCGACTCTCGCGAACGCGCGCAGTCGGTTCTGCTTGTCCCTCGAATGGCTATCATGAAGCCATTAACTTTATTATACCGAGCCATTAACTTAAATATTACGACTCGCGTGTCGCGCAGCTTCGGGCTCTCTGATTTATCGTCCGGGGAAGATCGTGATGTAACTTAAACGCCCGGTGTGTTTTTGTCGCGTCCGCCGCCGTCGCCATCGTGTTTCACCTGTCGGGCACTGACGAGAGAAGGAGAGTTCTAGGTGCCCGATGTCACGACGTGGCACTGCGCGATCGATTAAGGACGGCCATGTTACGCAATATTACGATAAGACCACCAAGCGCGATTCAGCGATTGGTTCACTCGCGCGATTCAGATCAGAGGATCTTATCGATTGTTACCTTGCAGGCGATGGGAAAAAATTTTCAAAGATCTAAGCTTGGCTTGAAGAAGATGATACCGATCTTAATTTACATTTTTCGAGTATACGATAGGAAAGAATCGATAAGAAAGAGAATAAATTACATATTATGGTCGCACAGTACAATTAGTGTTATAATTCTAATAAGAAGAAAGAGAGAGAGGGGGAGAAGTCTCTGCCGACTAGATTATATCAGACACCGTCAAAGTGAACAAAGAAATGGGTACCTGCTCCTCGAAGATGGAGCCCGTAAAAGAAAAAAATCGCGAAAGAGGGTGACATGTTTCGCTGAAAGGGTGGGGCGTCCGGTGGGATTTTATATGAGAGTCAAGATCCGAAATGAGAATTTACGAGCGGGACGCGAGAGACAACATTGTTTCAAATAAGACGTCTCTCAGACTAACCTTCGAATCCTATCTACCTACAGTAGTGATCACTTATACATTGCTCGGGAAGGAGACACACTGTCACATGTAAAAAGGACGCCCCAGGATGAGAGTGGGTGTGCTGGGAAGGAAGATTGCGCGAAGATCGAGAGATAGTTGTAGAAAAGATGCGCGTGGGAAAAAAGAAAAATGAAGGAAGAGAATTACGGTGGGGATGAAGAAGATACGAAGAGGCGCGCGCGGGAGAGATCGAGAAACGAAGATGATCCCTTGACAAAGAGTGAAGGGGAGTCTGAAAACAAAGAGGACGATTTGAGGGAGGAAGAGAAGAGGACAGAGAGGCCCGAGCCAATGGCAGCGAAGTGATGGGAAAGGTTTTCCGCCGACCCATGACTATGCGGGCCTATAAGTATGTAAATGAAGTATATTATATTCCAACGCGCGCGCGTGTCGGTGCGCACTATTCGAAGATCTCTTTGCAGACAAGCGAAGAGCGGTAGCGTGCGCACATGCGCATCACATCTTCATGAACTTGTTATTATACCAACCAGCGAGATAATCAAAGAGCGGCTCCTATGTGCGGCCGTTCGTCGTAGTTAGTAGCCTTTCCTTGTTTCTTCGGCTTTCTCTTTGCCCTTCTACACGCCACTCCTTCGGCCGACCAATAGGTGTATCGTTTTATCGTGGCTGTCGTTCCGTTCGCAATTTACATTCTTGTTACCTTCCCTCGGAGATTTTTCTCTACCGCGAATTCTTAAAAAGTTGAATACAGCAGTTATCATGCTAATGCAGTCTTTGCTCACTTTCGTTAGATTCATGTAAAAAAAAATCTGTTAAATGTAATTATTGAGGGAAGAAACGAACATATGGTCGAAATAAATCTTTAATTATTTTAAATCAATGAAAAAAACCGCATATGCTTTTATTCAGATTTATTTTTTCAATAATTGTACACTTTTAAAGAGTTTATTTGTAACTTTTATTATATGAAATTTTTATTATATGAAATCATATCCTCGTAAGTATACGAAGGATCAAATTTTGATCAAATACTTCTAGATATGCATGTACGAAAAATAATTATATGTTATCCAAGATAACATGATAGAATTTTTTGAATCAAGAAGCGAATAATAATTTAAAAAAAAAGTAACGCGAAGAATTCTACGTCTTTCATTTAAGAAAATTTTGAAATGATAAACATTTTTATTAACGATAGATCAAGTAGTTAGTTAAACTTGAGACAATCAAGTGCTCTCATATATGGCATTTCATAAATTTTCCAGTGGTAGTCTCAGGTCGATGTAGCAATCTAGAAACTCCCTACCTTCAGCTCACATTTATGTACATTGCACCGAGTATAACTACGTCACTTACATGTCGATGTAACAGTAAGAGTAATAGTATCTGTTTCCAGAATGGAGTAACTCACGAACAAAATTTCATTTCGTGTGTGCAAGAGAAATCATGTTATAATATCAAATTTTACAGATACATTTACGTTTCAATAAAAGTTATCACTCATTCACATTACATTTTTTCTTGACACACATGAGCATTGATAGAACCTTTTTTTTTTAAAGAAATTCGAATTCAAACTTTACTATAAGATGTATTTGACTTTGACAATTTTTATTTGGAAAGAATATATCTTTTATTTTAATTTTATACGAAACTTCGAGTACATTTCTATCACAGCCGCATGTTTTTACAATCGTCTACATCGCCGATAATACAATTTTCGATAACACAATTATTCCAAGATGTATTATTCCCTAACTGGGGACTATGGTACGTTGACATAATGTAATAGTTGAACTTCGAACACTTATTCGATGGCAAGATGGCGCGGCGCATTAAGACGGCTCTTGATGAGGAAAGTTTTCATTACAGCGAGCATTTAAAATTAAAGTGGTCTACCTGTCCATACATATACCTCGTCCCGCTAGGGGTTTCTTACCCCGATGGGATTCCGTGCTTCTCATGCTTCCACCACTCCGTGTCTTCTCGTTATATCGACCTTTCGAGCTTGGCGTTTGGAGGCCGAGCGACGGCCATGTTTTCGTCGACTGGCGGGGAAGGTTGCGGGTGTAAGTCGACGTCTGAATTTCATTTTATAACAAAAAAGAGAACGTGCATTATTATTCTAATTAGTTCCATGAAATCTCGTGAGCTGTTTTTACACTTGCGATCGATGTCTTCATTAATGGTTTTGAATATTTAACGTTTCTTTTTTGCTGTTGATTTAAACATGTACTGCTACAGTTATTTATATTTATAAATGCAAATCAGAATTTTATTATACGTAGTATTAAATTTATTTTTAGCTGGAGGGAGGAATAAAAAGTCTTCATTACCAAAGTTTGAATACGCCTTTTTTGAAAGATTATGTACAATGTTTGCAAAATTTATAATTTTTTCAGTTAAAACAGAGAATTTTAATTGCATTTAAGAAAACAATTAGAAATAGTGTTCGTAAATTCTAAGATTGTTTCCTCAACATTGTAGTAGTTTCTAGCTTTCCCCGGCTTGTAGCTATAGATGGGCTGTTGTTAGGGATGGCTAGGATATTGATCCGTTCGAGTAGAACTCGACGGGGTGGAGCTGCTGCGCCCTAAGGGTAGTTTTCGCCCCACCATCGCTCGGCAGTCCTGGATTGGACGAGAGAGAAAAGATGGCCGCCTGGACACGTACCGGAAACGTGATGCCCCGATATAGTCAGATGAGGGCTTTCCTTTGGCTTTTCTCTCCTTTTTCCTTCGTCCTGCAAGAAATAAGCTCTGCAACCAAGACTGGACCAAGCGAGCGAGAACCTTTACGTATCTTCCTTCCCCTCCGTCGGCTTTTTGCGAAATTTATTACGGCGATATATTCACATCCATTAGATACCTCACTTCTTTCGCCTGCATCTTGCCTTCCGTCTTTCTCCGCCTGCCTTCCCCGCTTCGTCCCGCGCTCCACCCTCTTCGTCTTCTTTTTTTTCCTCTTTACCCCAGCCTCCATAACTGAATGCACTCTACTGAGATCCGAGCATCCTTTTCATTCCAGTCGGCTGCATGCAAAGCCCTTTAAATCATGGTCGAATGCTCTTTTAGGGCTTTGTTTAAATCCGATTTAATATTTCGTCTAAAATGCGCGTCAGACGAAGCGACTCGTTGCCGACAAATTATGTCGAGGTATAGTATTTCATTTCGCACGTAAAACATATAGTTTTTAATTATCATTTTCTGTACCGATTTATTCTATTAATTTATTCTAATTGTGTCATATGGTTGAACTAACGATGAATTAATACTGTATCATTAAATTATATATATTCATGCATATACATATACAAGCAAAAAATATTTAGTGATACATATTTAATTACACTATGTATAAAATTTGTTAGTCTCAATAGATTTTCCATACAGTGTTAATTCTATTGGTTTGATTAATTTCTAGTTTGTTTAAATTTAATATAAATCTTTAACAGCGTTTCAGTAATCGTTTATTTAATAATATTCATCTCAGATATTTGGTCTTCTTTTTTTTATCTGCTTCAGTCAGCATTGATGTAACCAAAATACATTTGTCTCGATTTTATATCTCGCAGCGTTTCGCTTATCGTATTATTCGCTCGACCTGTAAAAGGGTGAAGGGGTCATGAATCCTGAAGGCTGTTTGGACTGCAGAAGGAACAAGAAACTTGGAGGTTGAGACGGTTTGGCCTCTGGGAACCGCGGTCGATACCGCGTCTTCGCAAGGAAGGCAGCGTTGCCAGTCAGTTTGCTTGGAACTTGCATTTTCTTGGTAGACTGCAATCTTCGGTGCAAACCTACGTTTCGAAATTTTCCCAAGATATTCCTTTATTCTTCATCAGCTTTTCGTTACGTTAATAAGCGTCAGTAAGCGCAGACAATGTCCAGTATAGTTTCTGTCACCGAAAATTTAACTAAATATACAAAGTTTATTGCACAAGAAACTTATTTTATAAAATTTAAAATTAATTATATATAAGAAAATTTACAACTTCTTTCTTTTTAAATTTATGAAGATGAATTGATATTGTGTGATAATATTATTGTGTTTTCCAGGCTAATATATCTGCAATGAAACATTTTTAAATATACATTTGCTTTTGGCTCTGATAAATTATTTGTGAATTATTGATTAGATGTTATAAAAGATCGTATACAGTTTATAAATGTGATGATAGTAACAAATAGAATATCCACGAATCTCAAAAATTAAAGAAAATTAATTTTGGAAATATCAGTAACGGTTCAGGTATGTCACAGAAGTCTGTCTACTCAGTTTTTGCAGACACTAATAAACGGTTTATGGGAGTTTTGACCTTTCGTCGAAACCTTCTTATACCTCGAATCATTTTGGCATTTACAGGCAGGAGAAAAAAATTGTATCGTGACGAATTCAAGGAGAAACATTGTCTCGAAATGATAAACAGATCTTTAAGAACTTTAATTTTTTTTAACTCTTTTTTTGTATAATCTTAATAAAAGGGAAGCAAGTAACATTGATCGAAAGGTATTGTGCTTATAATGACAGGGCTTCAGTTACCAGAGTATAAAATAAATCAAATGAATGCGTTGTCCCAAGATAGAGTGTGTAAAGCAAGGTTCAGAAGGTAATGAATCACTTCTATCGAAAATTTACGATCTGGCGCGTTAATTCAGAAAAAATATACGGTTATATTATAGAACCGTGTAATATAGAACATACAGCACTGCAAAAATTAGTAATGTACGCAAAATAATAGAGAGAGAGAGAGAGAGAGAGACAGAGTACATTTATTTCCTTTAATTATTTAATTAATCGTGTAAATAAAAAAAAGGTACATTTAATCAATTGAAATTAATCGTAACAATTCATTTAATGTCAAGATCAACTTTGACTTACAATAAATGAAAATTGCTTTAATTAGGATTACAAGTAATAAAAGAAAGAAGAGAACTGAAGAACAAACTGAAAAAGATCAGAAGAAGAGGGAAGTACACATTTCGTTGAATGCATCCGCAAATGAGCAACGATGTGACGAACAAAATCCCGCGGTAGTTGAAGCACGTGTTTCCGCTCGTTCACTCTCGATTTCAATGTGTTTTTATTGCGTCTCTTAAATTCGCATTTATGAGCTCTTATGTTCTCCCCCGTCTTTCCTTTTCTTCTATCGGTGTGACTGGACCAAGCTGTAAAGCGTTGCGCTATGTCGAAGACAAATCGTCCGGCGCGAAGTTAAATAGGTGATAATTGTGACCGATATCCCATAACAATTGCAATCATAAATACTTTAATGAGCGAAACGACCTTGACGATTTTATTGGTTCTTCTTATAACACGTGATAGTTGAACTCGGTGATCAATCACTTTATTATATGTGTATTTATATGGCATTAAAAGCAGCAGGTAGCTTCAGGAATATTGTGAATAGACCGATATCTTTAGCTTACAGACGAAAACGATGAAAAAATCGGCAATGTGAGAAATTCGCATATTTTAATATTATGTATATAAAATAGCGACTAATTTTTTTGTTTGTTTTATAAATTATATATGCAGAGTTATCTATATTAAAATGTTCTCTATTTCTAACAGAATAATATTATCAAATTTTTGGTGCACAAGATGTTGAATAATTATATCTAAAATATCATGTTTGATAATATCTATCAACGTGCTTGTCATTTAATTGGAAAGGATAAATATGACATTTTTTCGCTTATGACTTTTTTAAAATACATCTTTTCTTAAGAAAAATTTTTTTTATATTTTTACTAATATAAATTTAAAAATCCAATTAGTGTGTAGATGTAACACAACATATGATATGAAAAGAAACATGTAATTTTCTCGATGACTATTTGTTGGATGTCTCGCGACAATCACAGTCGTAAATACTTTAATGAGTGAAACGGCCTTGCCGATTTTATTAGTCGTTTCTATATAACATTCAATGCTTAAATTCATCGAGTAATGATTTTATCGCTTCTATTTCTGTACGCGATTATGCTTGCTTGAAGTAGTGACAAATGCAATCACGAATTAGCTTAGTTTCCATACGTATTACAGGCGAAAAGGCACGTAAGGAATTGCGAGTGTAAATCATTACGACGCCGAAACCACTTGAAAGTACTGCGCTCGTGGCTTTTCTTTCTTTTTTTATTTTTTAGGATCGAGTCATAATTTGTATAGATAATAAATTCTCTTCGGGGGCTCAGTTCATTAAATATACATTATATTTCCATAATGAAAGTTTCTGGTACAGGTTTCTGCCGTCTGATCCGACGTCTTAGAGAGATCAAAGGATACACAACGACGGAGGTTACGCGGGTATATACTTATGGATATCTGCTACAGATACGCTACAAGTTTTATGCTTTGGTTTTCGAGGTTGTAAATTTATTGCTCCGCGTAGGCTCCAACTTTGTGTGTCCGATGGCCTTTTTGACGAACGATGATCAACGATAAATTACGACTTCACAAACCCATCGCCGTTATTTGAACACAGTGGTCGCCTATTTAAGTCTAACTGCCTGCAGATTACATCGCTATAAAATAATAAACATAAAAGGTACTAAATGCACTCCAAGTGCCTGATCGTTCGCTAAACTCTTCGCGCTAAACTCTTCAGCGTCAAGTTTTGAATTTGTAATCGCGACATCACAACAATGAAACAACTGTTACGTTGTAGCGTGATGACGTGGTATAAAACACGAATGCTAATAACACTAACGAGGAATAATCTTCTTCACGCGTCAGATGAAGTTGATAGATAAATTTAGATGTTAATTATGAGACTAATTATAATATATCTGTAGGTTTTTCACATTTTACGACTATCGAAAATGGATTAGAGAGGCTTATTAGTAGATATTAATAAAAGCACTTCGCGTATTTACTATGAAAGTGGTTCGCGTTGTGAATTATAACCACCGGCTTAAGATGGTCGTTCGAAATGAAACACTATCCCTACGAGCGAGTAGACGGCCATGGCGCGATTCAAGTAGAAGGCAATCTATTAAGATATCGTGGGCCGAACCTAAGATCTCGAAACAACCCGAGTTAACCAATCGTGGACATCAACATCAAATCCACTCCTTCCATGACGCCGCTATTTTAGAATTCACGCCGCCATCCGCTCCTTTCACGACGCACGCTTGTTGTGTTCCCAAAGTATTTTAATTAAAAGTTCCTAAAGCCTCAAAAGCCGCGCCGCTGTAAGTGATAAAGATACTTGACATTTTTATCGCTCGTCCTAAACGCAGTCGATGAAGATGAGCTGCCGCGACTTAATATTACGCGAAAACCGGGTATGTTTATAAGTTAGTGTATTAATTCGGTAAACGCAAGAGAGTTCATTGATCGAAGGAGGCATTATACTTGCAAATATAATTAACATTTCAATGCAAATGAAACGAAATCATGTTTAAGATGCGAAAAGTTGCCAATTGCAGTATAAATCCGACAAAGTCTTACTATTTTGTTTTGAACCGAAATTAATGTTGATTCAACAAATTGTGAAGTAATGATTATCGCGATTATTATCTATATTGCAGTCAACTCATAGAAAGGTAGAGCAATATCGTTTCACAATCGAATTACAAAATGTTCACTTGTAGCGGACGTTCCGCGAAATTTTCACCGCCGATGTTAGGCGATCGTCCGCTTTACATTCTTCACGCTACCGATCATGAGGATAGCAATGAAAATGATGATGGCAGGGGATAATGGCAGAAGATAATGAGAGGTCTTGACAGTTCGCTAGTACCGCGAGAAAACGCGGCATTTCTATTGCTAGGGATGTCCAAGTGAGCGTTAAATGTTTCCGAGAGGCTAGCAAGTTCAATCAATGGCGGACCTTTGTTTCGCATTTGCGGGAGAGCGTTAAGAGCCAATAACAGGTACCGAAATAAAACCGGCTAGTGACTCAATCTGCGGTGCTCCGCTTCGTGGCATAGTGACTCGCTTCTTTCCACGGTCGTCCATGAAATTCCGAATGGGAGATGGAGCAAATTATCTTCACGGATTCGTTTCCTTTCGTGCACGTATCTTGGGATCGACGGCAAGCTCTATCTAGTCCAGGAAGAGAAGGAGGGGGAAAAAAAGAGAAAATGATAAAATATCGCGTGTTACTTCTGTCGACGAGTACCATTTCTCCGAACAATCATATTCATCCGTGTGCGCGTTATGGATGGAGAACGTTCTGTTGACGTATCGTTGATCGACTTGGCAATTGCTACGCGACAACATGAGAACACTAGGCATCAGCTAGTAGCTAGCTACGCCTCGCGTAGTAAGCCAACCTCAGCATAAAGAAACGCAGAAGCGGCGAAAGAGGAAAGGGGTTAGAGCCGAGGCGGGCCGCGGACGATCTGTCATCGACGCGAGCCGGCATTTTACAAAGTATAAGGCTGAGGCATATTGCCTGCAGGTGCTACACAGAAGGCAGTCCGCAGGTAGATACGCTGGGCGCCTGATTGGCCTGCTTCGACCTGACTCCATCCTACGGTTTTGCGACGGCCGAGTGTGCGAGGCAAAGAGAGGCGGTCGTTGTTACGTGTCGCTCGCAACAACTCGTCTTGCTACGCTGCCTTGCCTCTTGCTGCCTTAGCCGACAGAGCGGGAGAGAGAGAGAGAGAGAGAGAGAGAGAGAGCGAGAGAAAAAGAGAAAAGGAGAGAAAGAGAGAGCGGAAAAGAGAGGGCAGGAGAAAGAGGAGGACAGAGAAAAGACAGAGAGAGAAGGCCGGTACAGTTCGAGCATAGTAAATCCCGTTGGCCGGTACCTACGGTCTCTCTGGTCTTGGCTGCACGCGTCTGTCGCGTAGTGGTGCTGCCAAGCTTTGGCAGCGAGCTAACTCGTTCAGCTCGCCGTGTATATTTCCGTTCCGTTACGTTCACCAACGTTTTGCCTCGCCTTTGCCGCCGCGACTGCTAGGCGCAGTCGAAATCCCGTCGATGATACGCGGTTCTCCCGCGATCTCGCGTGTCTCGACGCGACCTGAAACGTGGTGGTACCAAATGATCGCTCCGCCGTTGCTTTCTCACCTGTTTTTCTGCGCCGAGCGATCGTTGTGCGATCGGTATAGTGTGAGCGTTCCCGCGAAAGCATCATCGTCCTTCTTGTGCGTCCCCGCGAAAGTATTCTCTCAATTGTTTCTCACAATACGTTAACGTGAACAATTGGCAGCGAATTTTCAATCGGAGATCGTGAATACGCGATAGTTGGAAATTTGTATACTTTTTCTCTCAATATCTCGTCGTATTATATCATATCGGATTTGTGAAAGTGTCTTGATGAACGTTACTGCGAAAGGAGCTTGACTGGAGAATAATATGGTGCTAATTTTGTGATATTCGCGTCATCTCCGAGAACAGATTTGAAAGAAACATTTATCAGTGACATCACAATCCTTATTACAGCAGGGATCATTGACATTCTTACAATCCTCGCGTCGAATAAGAACAATGCTCGTAAAATTTCGTAAAAATAACATACCCGATGTCCCTGTTTTTTGTCAGCTGTGTTAAACGCGAATCCAATGTGTGGCTGTTTCAGCAGTTGAAAAACGGAACGGCATGGAGTAGCTACCCGGGTCACAGAGACCCTTGGAAGGGAAAAGGGCAAAAGCGTCCCCTCCCTACGCCCTTCTGCCGCCGCGACGCACGACGACATTGGATTGTCGTCGTATCGCAGCGACCTCTGCGTCATTATTATTATAGCCGCAAGGTGAGTTAAAATGTCACTTTGCTCTTGCCATTATAATGATTCCGATTGTATTTCAAAAGCATTATGCATGTTATCATAGTAGATTCCGTGCGAAAAGAAAGATACGCAGAAGGAAAGATTTAATCGAATTCGTTCGAATCGTTTCGTTATTTGAACTTTATCAAGTTAGATCAATTTTTTTAGTTCTACATTTGTTGTATATTTTATTAATTCTGCCGTGTGCAGCGCTTTTGTATTGAATATATCGAATTCTTCAGTAACGGCTTTATTTCGTTATTGAAACAAAATGATACTTTGCATTTATGAAATATAATGTTAATGTCGCGATATAACGTATTATCCGCTGCTTTTTCTTTAAACGAAAAATTAAACGGACTATAAGAACGACTATTATGTTTATTTCTACCAATGCAGATTAACTTTAATCTCGGTTTAACTTACTTTCTATCTTTTTTTAGTCCTAAGAATTAGAAAAAGATGAAAAGTAAGTTAAACCGAGATTAAAGTTAATCTGCATTGGTAGAAATGGACATTAGCATTGCAAAGCTAATAAAATAGTAAAAGGGTTAATTTGGTATGAAATCAATACGGTAGTTTTTTTATATCTTGATAGTCACTATGCTACATTCTAACGCGATGGTATTCCAACGTAATTTGTTCGCTCGCATAGATATGTATGATCTTCATTAGACTATCGAGATTCCCACTATAGTAAGACGTTCTCATTAGAGAATAGTGTAGAAAGAAACCCATGCTGGGAACTATCAACTCTTGCGATTCGATCCCCTTCGTTTTACGACC
This sequence comes from Tetramorium bicarinatum, assembly GCA_928718305.1. Lineage (NCBI taxonomy): Eukaryota > Metazoa > Arthropoda > Insecta > Hymenoptera > Formicidae > Tetramorium > Tetramorium bicarinatum. The sequence goes on along the minus strand of OV788327.1, from coordinate 18,979,067 downwards.
CCCCAATGGCGCGCATGTTCAGCATTATTTTGTTCTTCCCTGCACGAATACCTTCGCTCTCTACCCTTCCACCAGTTGTATCAATGCATATACAACACACACCCATATCATGACTGAAGCAAACCTGCGAGGCCAAGAGATATAAAGTATATAAAATAACATCGCTATCTAAATTGCCCGTCGTTGATTATATATTCGAGCATCGCTGGACCCGAAAATTTTATCTCCCAGCATACATTACAATCAAAGAATTCCGAGATACTCTTAGGTTTCGTTTGCGCAGTAATTATTGAATGCAATAATACTTATTGTTAGATGTAAATTATAGCTAGGTCGATTTTCCAATTTATTCGTTTTAATGTAAAATAGGAAAAACGTAATTCTTTAATAGAATAGCTAATTTCGCATTGACAAAATGAAAAAGATAATGAATACTTACAAATAGATTTTGTATTGGATATTAAAAATTAAACGTATATTTTTTTAACATGAATATCTTGAGATGATAATTTTGAGAGATGATGATTGCTTTTGCTAAGAAAAAATTTGTTCGAAATCAGATTTTAATATCGATGTTAAATGATATTTTTCTCTCAACTGAATCTTTCATATTCATAAATTAGAGAGATAAGTGCATGATGATCAGAATATTTTGTAGATACAACGGTATGTTTCTGATTATACATTCTAAGCGTGCGGCATCTTCTCGCGATACAACGAGCGTTATTCTCTCTCTCCATACTCGGCTTCAATGCGGGTAAAACGCGTAGGTATAAAGACACGAAGACCACGCAATGGCATGGTGCGAAGCGGACTAAATAAAATTCAGAATTTATGGAAAACGAGGGGGAGAGAAAAAAGAACGAGCGGTGAACGGGTGGAGAGGTGGAGCGCGCCGGTAACGGGCGGACTGGGAGTACCTACTCGCGCGGAGGAGCTTCCCAATGAATTTGAATAAAAATGGGATGGAGAAAAGGTGGAGATACGCGAGGGAAGCCAGGGAACGAGAGGGGAGACAACTGGAAAGGGGAAGAGAGAGAGAAAGAGAGCGAGGGAATGAGAAAGATGCAGTATATTCTCGGGGTGGTCGAACGGGTAGGCGGTTATGGCGCGCTGAGTTTCTGCTCGCATGAGAAAATTGGATACTCTAGATGTATGGTTGATCTGCACGATTGGCATATTTCGAATCGACGAATGCTTATGACAATTTAATACGTTGTCCCATGCACAATAAATCGGTAGCGTAATACTTATAGCTTCGCCCATATCTTTCTCGCTCTGATAGATGTGTTTCGATCGTCGAGTTGTGTTGTATACGATAAAGATTTAGATTCGGATTTACCAGTCTTCGGAAGAGGATGCCCGATAGGTGGAGAATATCGAGGCATATAGGGAGCATGGCTGCCGTCGGACGCGATGGCGTGGAGCGCGGCATGGCCGCTTGCAAGCCACTTCGATTTTTCCTCCACTTTTGAATCTTTACTATTGCTTGTCGTATTTTAATTTTTTATTTTTATATAATTGTGTTGAAGTATTATGATATATGATACAGGATCAAATCCTTTGCTAATAAATGTTATTTTAATGAATGAGTTCTCTTCGACTTTTGTATCTTGATATGTTGAGATTGTTGTTTTTTATATATAAAACACATGAAATAATTAACTTTTCCGTTTTTATTCATTAATGATGAATTTTTTTATTTAATAATCAAATAGTTTTATCGCCTAATGTTATTGAATTTAACATTTGCTACTTTATGAGATATTTAAGTAAAATAAGAAATTAAAAAAAGACACAAATTGTGAAAATATTTTCTTATTTTCTATTTATCATAGATTGTTTTTATTATTCATGAAAAACATAATCTAATATCATAATTTATTTGTTACATAAATATAACAAATAGAAAAAAAATGTTACATATATTTAATATTTAACGTACAAAAATTATAAAATTGAAATTCATATTTTTAATTATATTGCCCACAAGACATTCCAGATTTATAAATTAATCTATCTAAAAATTTTCAAAAAACTTTTAATTTATTATATTCCAGATAGAAAAACAGATATTTCTCTTATAAAATGAATAAAGATTCTAGTCCACAAGATTACATTCTTAATATAGTTTGTTTTTCTAATAAAATGGTTAAATTTTGCAAACGTTGAATTATATTTAAAATCTAAAAAAAAAAGAAGGATGTAGTTTCGATTCGATCTTGCCGAGTTGGATAGTCATCATGGCCGCAAGTGACGCTCCTCAGCGACACACACGTGCCACGAGCGCGAGATGGTGTTGCCGATGGATTGCCCACGCATAGCGGCTCGCGCGATCCCGCGACAGCCATTTTGAATTCCAAGACTCTTTCTGCAGCGAACTCGTCGGTCTGGAGAGCGGAACCCCACCAGAGGGGCAGGAGAGCCTTCTTCTGCGGACACCGTCGTGTCCTCGTCTTATTTTTCGCGTGTCAAAAGACCGAGACCGTGAGCAATATTGTTGATACTTGATGTTGCAGCTATATACCCCCGCAGTCTTCCGACTCCCGCATATTCCGCTTGGCAGGAGGCCGCCTGCATTTCTGTCTGACTTTTTACTTCACATGCCTTGTGTTTCGGATTTTTTTCTCTCTTTTTCTTGTTACCTTTATTTTTTTAGTTGCGGTATATATAGAGTGTTCAATAAGAAATGAATGCTTTATCGTAAACGATTATAATAATCTATTGATGAAAACGAATAAATTCGTAGTCAATTTTTTTTAAAGAAAAGTTGTCATTTTTTGTTTTCTATTTTTTACGTTTATCTTTTTTCTTATTCGTCTCATTCTTCAATTCGTAAAGCTCTTCAATGCACACAGACAGATATCCGCGTCTCGGATCTGCAGGGATTATTTGTTTTACAAGAATAGACTTCTATATCAACTTCCTATGTGTGTGTTTAGGCCCGCAATGCAAAGTCGGTGGATCGTTCCGGTGATATGTAAACGTTCTACTTTATGACTGACGACAAGTTTATGTTGATTGCTCGTTATAGTCATTCTTCCTTTCTGATTTAAATCTATACAATGGGTCCAGTTTGTCTTATTAACATCTGACTTTATTCTTTATTATATATTTATTTCTACTAATAATTATATTTATTATTATATATTTTTTCTTGTTTCCACATTATATTTTATATTCGAGTATCCAATTTTTATTTTATTTTTATTTTACCGATATGGGTATCGGTATAAAATATCATAACATATCCATATATGGATACCTAACGATATGTTTATTTGTATTAAATATAATCGAATAAAATGCAGGAGGCGTTTATTATTACATTTAAATATAATATGTTTACCCTTGCGTATCAGTATTAAATTTACTTTAAAGTAACTGTTACATTCTCTTAGATAAGAATGACGTTATCATATTAAATATATGAAAGGAAGTGCCGTTCATTGCATATTTCCTTGAATCGAATTCAATGATTTTATTCAAATTTAAGTTAGGGTGACGTCACTGTGTTTGACTAATGCAATCTCAACTCCCTTCTTTGTTTGCTGGGCTGGCAGAAATTTATGAAACCACTTACTCTCCGGCCGGAAAAATAACTTTTCATGTTCTTAGCGGTGCCACCCTCCTATACCACCGCCTTTCATCGTTCTTCTATCCACCCACACTTTTATATGTTCCGTAATTTTCCGAGACAGAAGTATTCTCATTTCATCTCCGAGATTATACCGACTCGTCTTTTTCTGCTTTATCGATCCGGTCTGCTTTAACTTTCAGCAGTTTTACAGAGATGGCGTCTATATCAAACCGAAACTTCATTTAATCAAAGTTCTTGAAATCCTGGAAAACGCGGTTTTGTTAGGAAAAAAATTTTTTAGATGTTAAAGTTTCATTATTAAAAATAATATAAAATTAAATAGGAGATTATCACTTTCTTAAAGATAAAAATACAAAGCAATGAAAGTGTAATAATTATTGTTATTATTAGTGTAAAATATATATTATTATTTGTTTCTACCGATTATATTATGAGTATAAAAAAGGCTAATAGGTTTAGTTTAATAGTAATTAAATAAAAATAACATGTTTTTATTTTTAGATAAGCGAAATTTTCTTTACATGCTGCTGTATTTATTTCAATCTTTTTTTTATTGATTAATTTTATAGATTATTACTTAAAAATTGTTTATATATTATATGTACATAATACAAAATTGTTTTAATTATTATCTTTTTCAGATTGTTGTTTTTTTACTATGTGATATCTTCTTCTTTATTTTTACAAAAGTTTATTATTGTGATACTAATTTATAATAATAAACTTTTATTAAAATTTAATATTTAAGAATCATTAAGAAATTTAGAATAATAATAAATTATCTCGCGCAAAAAAATATTTTTTAAATATAATATTTTTTAATAATTTATTTGACATTTACATATTTTTGTAATTTATTTCACAAAGATTTTCGAAATCTCGAACAACGCGCTATTTAATATATTTTGTATGTTGTCTCCTTTATATCACTCGTTTTTTATGTTTCTCATTTTCATTTCTATTCCATTTGCCTTCTGGAAAAGGATTCCATCGCGGATCCCCATCTATTTTCTGTAACAATAATTTCAAGGGCTCCTCCTTCCAGTGGACCCTTACAGCACCAACTACCCTAAATTCTTTTTTCCAATAGAAGTACCCTTGAAAGGACCATTTCATCTCACTTTTTCTCCAAGGCCGATTTATCGTCGAAAAATGCAAAATTGTTTACCTGACATTATTTATCATCTATCAGTTCCTGCCTTCTTCTAACTGTTCAAATCTTTAGATAGATCTTAATTTCGAGGGCATTAAAATATGTTTAATATTTCTTCATATTTTTTTCTTGTATTTTAAAAACAGATGTGCATAATTATAATACAATATATACTAATCGTATTCATTGAAAATTATTATAAAGAGGATAGCTACTTTTTAAAAGTAAGGTGTGGTTCATATTATTTTGAAGTAATAATCATCCACACAAATAGCTATTAACATTGAAGCTTTTTGAAGATAATACGTCATATAACTGCCGAGTGCTCGTTAGAACGTCTGAAGTGTTTCCGTTAAAGTTTCATAGCCGAATCTCGGATTGGTTGATTGAACTTCAGTGATTCACAAACACGAAATACAAGAATGGATGCAATAAAAACTTCCAGACTCCACACTGTTTTATATACTGTTTATATTTAGTTTATTTTACACTTGAGAGATAATCTGAAAATAATATTACTAATTGTTTCGCTATAAGTTCATATATGATTTATATGTAAATGGGTTAAATTTACTTATTAGAACATTATTTTATACATAATTAATTAAAATATAAGCAATTTCATGTGTTAAAGTAAAGATTAAAGTAAAAAAAAAATATTAAGATAAAGATGAGAATAATTTTTTAAATAAAAAATAAAAGAAAAGTAAATTAATGAAACACCACGAATACAAAATATTCAACTATTAAGCAATGATTGTATTGATAAAATGTCGAAAGTATAAAATAAATTACAAAAATATCAAACTAATTATTATTGTAATGTAAGATTAGTTCAAGCTTTTTCAGACTAATTGAGACCTACGAACAGTTAAGTAAACTGTGCCATGTAATACAGCTGACGAGCAAATGTAGTAATATAAACAAAGATTCGCAATACATAAACGAAGATTTCTCGACAACCAAATGTAAACGTCGGCATATGCGTGCGATTCGTAGAATTTAGTTTGCGGCAACAGACCTAGATTAGGGGTTTACAGAAAAAAAATCATCGTTTTTATAAATTGTGAATAACGATAAAAATGAAATGAAAAAGATTTCTTCTTTCTCTTTCTCTCTCTTTTTCTTTAAGTTTTTGAAAAGATTATATTTTATTTTAATAAATTATTTAATTAAAAATTAATTAAATTAATAGCTTTAATTGACAAATTAAAATTACTGACTTTTTTAATTGCCAATAAAATTGTTACAAAATCTTTATTGTTCAGTTGAGATTATTATTTATTTGCATAGTCTAGTTCTCTTCTTTTTAAGTTAAAGCTAGTTTAGGTGAGAGTAAAAAATATTGATAATATTTCTGAAATTAATTTTTTATGTGTCGAACTAGATTATATTTCAAGATTATTTCATATATAATTTTCTTATGCAAAGAATTAAAATACGCAATTTCTTATAGAAGTAGAATTTTTTTAGTCAATATTGTTCTCATAATTCTTCTGAATTTTTTCCATCACGAGGGATGAAATAAATTTCATTTTCGAAATATTTTTGGGCGTAGATTGAAATAGTAATTATATCTTGGTTCATCTAGAATTTTTATTATAGCATCGGGCAGATAAAAGGGGCGGGTTTTTAGAAAGAGCAGATGTTAGTCGGGCGAAATCTAGGAAAAGTGGGGAGGAAATGTGGAACTGAGAAAAAGAATAGAACGTTGAGAGCTGGTAGTATGCCGCCCGACGAGATGGAGGCGGAGAATAGGACGAGAAATACCGGGGGTGGATCAGACTGCCTCTCATTAAGTTAAATTGTCTTTTAGGATGAGCTTCCTTAATTACTTAGCCTTCTCTATGGTTCTCCGCACCTCATATACCTTTCGGATAGACTTGTGCGTGTAACAATAAAATACTAGGACATTTATCCGTTGCCATTTTGTTCTTATAAACAATTGGGAATGTTATAATTTTATAGTATGAATATAATAATTCTTACGTCGCCACAGTTTGTCTGTGAATCAATACTTGCATCGTATATGATTAATCTCAACATGAAGAAATTATAATATCAAAAGATTTCTACCGTCAAGATAATGTATTCTATCTTAGGACCGCGGCGAGGGATGCGCAGCGGTCGACAGACTGTAGAGTGGTGGAAGACAGGGCAGGGGGGCTGAAGTAAGGGATGATAGGTGGAGCTAAGAGAAGAAAGGGGGAAATAGTCTCTAAATATGCTAATACTCGCGCCACGGGGTAATGAGTTTCTCGCGCTACCACGATTCACCGGATTGCTATGCATATATATTCAGCTATAAACACAACTTAGATTGCTATATGTAGCATATCAACTGCCACAACGCTTGCGTATCTCAGTTTTATCTCACATCTTTTGACCTTATTGTAAGATACTCGATAAGATATATTGTCCATATAAAACTAATAATATAGTTAAAAATTTTATCGAGATGTAGCGATCAACCGATTATAATTTAGCAATAATTATTATTGCTAAAAAATGACAAGTTTTTGAGCTACTTTTTATTATGTAAATAAAACTTAAAAGTCTAATTAAGCTAAATTACTTAGTCCTAAAGCAGTTTGGGATTGTTTAAAAATTGAATAACTTTCATTTTATATCTTACAAAAAGATTTCGCAAACTTCTAATTGTAAGTCACAGTTTTTCGAATACAGTTTTAGAAACAAGTTTTAATAACTATGGACTTGACCAGACAGAGATATCTCGTATTTTTGAAGCCACTTGCGCTTCATGTAATTTCATAAGATTTTTGGTTGTAGTTTTTGGTTGTAGTATTCGTAACACGTAAATCCACGCGCATGGAACGTGCGAACGCGACTCTCTCGTAATTTCCGTAAATTTCCACCTCCACCTCAATATCCGGATCGCCATCTCTCTATCCCCGGTGCCTCGCCGTCCATCACATTTTCAATTTCCACCACGTTTCCCGTTTCCTGCTTCAAGGCTACTTCGGCTTACTTCGATCATAGTGGATACCTCGGTGGTGCAGTTTCATTGGTCGTCGCAAAGCCATCAGCCTCACCGTCGGCGGTAGGCTGATTCAGTCGCGGCAACGAGCTTCGAGTTCCGTTTCAACTGACAGCTAGCACTAGCTTGACATTCAAACAAATTAATTCTTCGAGAAATTCGGGGCCTATTCTTCTTCGCCAAAGATCTGAATAAATACTATCTTTCTTCATCGCTTTATAATTTTGATATTAATAAACAAATAACAATTGCATTATTCTGTAATCATCCGAGATTTCGATCAGCGCGCATCATAGTTAAACTACTAATGTTCCGAGCAGCATTGCGCGCGTGTTACGCTTCACGGAGGTTAAAGAGACGTAAATCCGAGCGTGATGGAGCGATGTTTAGGAAATCGTGGTCATGAAACGTCAAGGAGGCGCGTGGCCTGCGCCGACGACGGATGACGATGCCCTGGGAAAAACTAGACTAGGCGTTTTTATGGGCCATCAAATTACACCGACCACCCCATAAAATGTTTAAGCGAGCTTCCGTGTAAGATACACAAACGGCGACTAGGATAATGCTCTTTGGTAAAAGTGCATCTACTCACCTGTCCAATATAAACCTGATTTCGGGAGGACCTCATTGAATATTCTCTTCTTCTACATTCAGCGCGTTTTTCAGTCTGTCTGATTGACACCGACGTGCCTAAAATGTTTCGTCCATTAAAACAGTTTTCGATTTTCGCCTCTCATCATAATAAAAAAAAAACGCAGATTCTATGCAGATATTCTTAATTTGGTTACGCACTGCTTCGCGCGTAACTATTAACGTAAATCTAAAATCTAAGCGCTGTGTAACTACTTAAGAGACGACAAGTAATGATATATGGGGAAATTTATTGCATCATGTTTCTTTCTTTCTCTTCTCTAATGTTTTCCTCGAGGGAATGAAGACATCAAAAGTACAGATGGATTTGCTCGCAACAGTAGCTTCACGCATTTTATTAATCCAATGTCTGACTTTGTGAATGAACGCATAAACGGCAACAGGCTACGTCGTTAATATTGCGTGACAAGAATAAACGTCGCCCATAATTCAATATTATAATTATACCCTCGTAAGAGGTTTTATTGTCCTAATTAATATGCATCGTTAAAGTAATTACTGGTAGTGCAGATTACTCCTACTACCTATTATGAACGTTTAGTCATCTTAGACTACTGTATTGTCTTGTGATAATGATTTGTGAAGTCATACATAACCCATTATCTTTCAAAAAAATTTATTTAGATTTAGATATTTATAAACTACTCCATCAGTTTCTCCAAAATAGTTAAATTATATATTTTATATCTTTATTTAATATTTATGTTTTTGCTAAAACGTGTCTGTTTTAATTTATAATGTACCGTTATTATTTCACTGATATACAAATAATTTTTTTAAACTATATTTTTATATAGATTATAAATAACATGCAATTTCTCGTTGACTTTACTTACAAAAACACTCACAAAATCACGTTAAGGAAATACGCATTTTGCTACAAGCTTTTTGTTAAGAAACAGATCTTTTATTGCAGACATGTAAAGATAAGTGTAAATGAAAAATCGATAAGCATACGTGTACGTGCGCATTAACCGGCTACATATCCGCTCCTCCGTAAGTATCATCGATGATAGCGTGACGGTTCGCCTCTCCACGTTCCGATGACACGGCGGTCATTTTAAGCGGGATTCACGTGTCGGGACCACCCACCTCACGGAATTGGCTGATTACACATTCCTTAACTTCAGCGTTTTTCGGCATCCCGTTTTAACATTCGCCAGAAAAATTCGGATACCGTCCGCGCCGGCTGATTCGTGAAGTTCGTTTCGGAGATTACCGCAAGTTTGTGGCTTGGCGACTTCTTTCTTCGGGTTTCCCATTCCTTTTTTTCATACCGCAGGGTAGGTATGTTTCTGGATCTACTAATTGGTCGTAAAGGGAATGATGTTCAGGCTGGGAGCCGAGTTCCCGTCGTTCCAAAATGTTCTTCGCGGGACGGCTTTGCAACTCGGTCCGCACTGATGAGTGACTTCTTTATCGAGATCTTCTCTTCTAGAAATTAGCATTTAAAGTTCTATATATGATGTGTCTGCTTCCAAGAATATGTGTATTATAAATTTATATGTTTAAAAAATATATTTCGCTGTTAACAAATGATTACAGTAATATTCTGATATAATTAATGAGATATATAATATTTCTATAGCATAGCAATAGCAGTATGACATTCATAAAATATGCAATCCAAACAAATAATTTATTATTGATTTTTTTATATTATATTTCTGAATATACAGCCTTGATTGACCAATTAATTGATACACTTCAATTAGCATGGTTGAAGAATAATTGGATGAAGAAGTAGTTTCGTAAATTCTCAAATTCAAATTTTCCTTATTTATTGTAATAAACATTCATATTTTAATTAATGGAATATATAAATTAAATTTTATATCTCTTTTGATCTTACCACTTTCAAAAATCCTCAAAATCCTGTTCTCTTCGCAGAAAAGAAAAGGCTTTGAGAGCAAGAAAATCCTCTCCATGCAAACATGTGTCTGATCATTCGGCACGAGGTCTTGCGGAGCTTGTATACATTTACAAAATTTTACCCCGTGGTTCGCAACCGTTTCTTCGTTGACGGCAATGCCGATGTCGTTGGTGGTGGCGGTGGTGGTGGCAAATATATTATGTCTCTCGTAAAATTAAGTTTTTACGATCATTTTATGGTCGCGCGCGGCCCGTCGATGCTTAGTACCTATAGGTGTGCATTTCTCACAGCTGCGCTAGGGGCTCGTGCCGACTCGTCACGGATCTCTTTCATCATACGCGTCGGTAGAACATTGTAACTATTTTTATGGACCGCAGATTTGGCCACTGAGCACACTTCGACAGGTATAGTTAGCTATTGAATCAGTTTGAACGTCTGTTATAAGTAAAGCAAATTTTTAGAGTTAACAACGATGATGCACTCTACCTAATAGACTCTTTCACTTATTTGATTTTTCTTATATTGATCAAGAGGCTTGAAATGTATATTTTTACGTTATGATATTATATACATATGTATATACATATGTATATGTATATAAATAGATGAAACAAGAATTTATTAATCTTTAAATTATTGACACGAAATATATATATAATAAAATATAATTCTAATTTTTTTAGTAAATAAATATAATACTTTGATAACAATATTTTATTGAAAAGAATTAGCACTTACCTTTTTGTTTTTCTCTTTCATTTGTCTCAGGAATATACCACAGTTTTGTAACATATCCAGATACACTTTAAAATAAAATGTATAAATATTTCATATTTCATCGAAAAATTTGATAAATCAATTGCACCAATGTTTTCTCTCGAGAGGTAAGCATAGACTGAAGCTTCTAAAAGATATTCGGTCTCAACCGGATGCTGCTTTCACTTTGTATGAAAAACTAGCAAACACTTTGGAATCATTTCGTATTTATAAAAACTATTTTCTGACCTGTATTATCCTCATCTAGGGCTATTGAAAAAAAGTGAAATTTATATCTCTAGACGTATAAGAATGTTATTTGTAGATATATTAATATATAATATAGAGCACGTAATTTTTTTTCGTAAAATACACATACATAGTTGCCAAGATAACTATAATTGATAATAATAATATTAAAATGTTGTCTTTTGCAAAGATATAATAAGCAAATCTTGAATTTATAAATGTAAATTAATTATTCATTAATATTATGTTTGCATAACGTATTAAAGGAAAATATGAGATTTTTGTAAATTTTTGTTTCACGCCCATTGCTTTTCGTATCTGTGGTACATGTAAATCATGATGCCAACTTTATCAGGATCGGCAATCTTGGATTTGACGTCCATTTATGTAAATATATGTGTATATTATACTTGCATATGTATATAAGCTATAGCGTGTTTGCGGATGTATATATGCATTAATACAAGTAAATATATTCACTGCCGTCTCACGAAGGGGCAAAATATGGATATATTCGCATATATACGCGATAAGAATATGTATCATCTTCGAGGAATATTTTCTTTAAAATTATTAAAATAATGAATTTCACACACATTTCTTCTTCTAGAATTTTTTCAATCGTTTGCGCAACTAAATTGTCTTTTCTCAAATACATTTTTGGTTATACATATTTTTTTTTTTACATTGGAATTTAATTTAACACATTTATTAATTTTATAATTAAGTCGCGAGATGTTTTACCTACAATATTTAAACCAAGAAGGGTAATTTCTGAGAATAATTTCTGATTCATATTGCAAAGTAGTTTTTAATGCACGAGAATTTATCATTCCGTATTACGGAATGTTTTTGTTTCATTCCACAACTAGGAACGAAAAGGGAAAGCTTCATCGGATTATGCGACATTGACGTGAGTAGTATATAGCACTCACGTGTCCGTCCCGCGCATGATCTGGCGACGGTTATGGCATTTACGTGCATCGGTGAAAGCCGAGACTGAATTCTAAGGAGAGATCGTGCTGTAACCGTATTATTTTAGTTGAATTATTTATAGAACATTGCCACAGGGAAAAAATAACGGCTAGACATGCGCGGAATGCGGCGATGTCATGTTTCTCGTAAGTTTGAACAGCCGGGTTTATCCGAATGTCATTCTACCGTTTTTTTTCTTGTTTCAAGAATACTACAAGAATACTCGTCTAGTCATAAATCAAACATAAAATTGTCAAATTAATCGAAAGGCTGAGGACAGCAATATTAGCTATAAAGTTAGCAGACGGGCAACTGGAAAAATCTATGAATCATTTAATGTGTGTGTTTTCTTTTCTATGTCCGTTGCAGCTCAAGACAGTCTTGAGTAGTTCAAAAAAAGACTGTGATGTTTCGAAAGGAAAGAGAGAAAGTATGAAAGAAAGAAGCAATACTTTGAATCTAGAAAAGTTTGTAGTCAAATCTGATACTAGGGTCCGAAAACATCTTCTGCTCTTAAATTACACTTTTATACTTGTTAGTAAAATTGAGAATTTTTAATTAGAAAATTTATTGGTCAGGGAAATTTTTATTTAATCGTAATCATATTTATTTAAAATTAATTCACAGAAGTGAATAACTATAGAATTCACGAATCACAATAGAATTCGACAACATCCGTGAGCAGTTTCATTCGTTTTTTTCTTATTAAGCAATTTTTTTCTTGTTGGATTTTGATAATTTTGTATATTTGAAATAATTTTATATAATAATGAATAAGAATCGTAAAATTTTGCTACCTTTACAAATTTATTTAATTACTACAAGAATATATTTGGATTCATAGATAAAGTGCTATGCACTGCAATTTTGTCTCCAATGAATCGTTCAGCGAACTATAGTACGTACTTCGAGTCTTCTTGTTGTATTGTATTATTTTAATGGGCCTTTTTCACGATATATATATTAAATACTTTGTACGGCGATCAAATTATAAAGTTAAAACTCAGCGCCATGTTAATCTTAGAATGGTGGTTCGGTATCTCAGCTAACGAGGAATCTGGAACTCTTCGAAGCAAATAAAAGTCACGATTACATTTAGTCCCTCAAAGTATTTTGCATACATATATACACGTATGGGATGGAGTGCATACACAGTGTCCTAAATCGTGCAGAAACCATGGATATCGCTGTACCATAATATATTCAAAATGAACTGAGATAAGGCAGAGTCGACCGGGGTAAAATCGTGGACGGGGGTTTGGGGGATGAGGCTAATGCCTTGGCATCTGGATATCTCTCGCGAGGCGTGGTTGCCGGATAGCTTTCTATCTATAGCCCGCTTCCATGCGGCCCCAATCTCTTCGAGTACTTAATGCGAGGAAAATGCCTCGCGACACGCTATATCGCTTCACTTACTTTATTACACACCGAGTACGCGGAAGATTGATTACGTCCAATTAAGTATTAATACACTCGACAGTGCAGCTTTTATTACAATTGCTTTTTTCTGTTTTAAGTTAACTATTTCCGTAATGTTAACTGTATAAGATAAAGATTTATTAGAATTATAAAGATTATTAGGATTTTTGTGTAGAAATTGATGAAAAGTAAGAGATAAAGTTTATTCGAAAATAATTCACTCAATAGATTATAGTTTCATCCAATTATATCGTGACATCTTATTAACGGCAGTGCATCGGGATTTTTCAAACGTAAGATATACATCGACGATAGACGCACGTTTCCCAGATGAAACGATGCAAGGACGTGGCATGCGGAATATGTACAGGGGCGACAATAGATCTGCGTGGAAGAGCGACAAAAACGAAAGAATGAAGAAAAATCCTGAAAGACTTTGCCTGATGAGGATGGTTCCCATGACGACGCAGCCCCAAGAACACGAAATGGTCTAGCCCATTCTTGACTCAATACCGAGCCGCCATACACTCACGTAGCCTACGTGCTCGAGCTCACCACTACCTTCTCAGTTTTCAAGCCCTCTTAAGCTTTTCCCTTACCCTCCTATGTTGTCTCTTGCATCCTTTTTGCTCCTTTTCTCTTCTCGCTCAAATGGAAAATACAATGCTTATATCTTGTTCCAGCTGTAGATCTATATTGTGTATATACGGCGAATAAAATACAAATTAGTTCAAGTTAATAGAAAGAAAAAAAAAACCAGCACAACTCTAAAATTTGGAATCGCTCTATTACGACATGTATTGCGAATCGCCGAATTAATGACTACGAGTTTAAAATCAAACACAATCATGTATTTGTCGAGAAAATGAAGAATTAAAGTTATGTGTTTCTATATGAATTTTTTATGAATTAACTACGACTCCTTGAGAATTATTCTTCAAAGATCTTACGGAATTTACATATGAAATTATACAACACAAGATTTATTAATAATTAATAATGAAATCAGAAGGAATATGCATCAATTTGCATTTTAATAATCGATAAATGAATACATTTGTGTCAGTAAAACCAGTATGTGCCGTTTATCTTGAAAACGAACGCGAAATAAATTCATAGATTTCTACTAAGATATATTGAAATTAATTAATTGACATGATATTATAAATAACGCATGAGAAGTAACAAAGTGGCTCGGCAAAGAGAGCCTCCACTTGTCGCTTTCATCAAGCATAGTACGCCGGTTCCTCGTCCCGCTGGGCGCACGCCACTGCCATATTGGAAGTGCTCCACGACCAGGATTGGTCGTCCGGCCATCGCGTCTGCCTCCGAAACGAGAGGGCGTCCCGGTGCCGGCAGCATTGAAGCGCCGAAAGGCGTCTCGACGCCCCGCTGAAACTGGCACGCGTCGCGTCACACGGTTATAAGATGCGATATTCCGCTCTTTCAACCCCCCTGCGCTCCGCAGCCCTCCCGCGAGCCACCTCGCGCACCGGACGTATTTTCAACGTCTGTATATTTGAAACGTAAAATGAGACGACATATGTCTTAATTAGAGTGAGACCTTTTCACTTTGAAGGCAGAGCATTTGGACATGTACAAAATAACACATTCTTAAACGAAGGATAAAATTATGATAGATGCATAGGCTATTGTTATTTACTATTGTTATTATTTTACGTTGCTATTTAAATTCCCGGCGAATCGTTCTCAAAATAGCAGCACCCTAAACACTATATTTCAATTTCACCATCCGCTGGGTATTAAGATTTCTTTATTGTGTAGAAGGGTTGAATTTTTTTAATCATCTCGGAGAAATTAAATCTTCCGCCATGTTATGCTTAGGGTTGCTTGCCCTGTCAGCGTAACGAGAGACAGGACGAGAGAAAAAACGCGGCAGAGATTAATAGAAACTTTTTCGATGTAGAATCAGAATATTGAAATAATACTGCTAAATATTATATATTCACTTGAAAAAAAAATTTTTTATTCGCATTTACAGTTTTTTTTATTTCATATTACAAATATAATTTTAAATTAGACTTATAAATTTAGAAATATCGAGAATAGTTGACACACATCATTTAGACATTGGATGCCGTGGATGCAACGAAACCTCTTTTAACTTGAAACTAGAAATGGAAGGAGAGATAAGAGGCGCTAGAAATAATAAAAATTGTGGAGAGAGACGCCTCACATAGTGCATCATTGTGTTTGTCGCGTAACCACGGCGGAGTGGTAGAAGACTTATGAACTTCTTAAATTACTTTTCCTGCCTGTGAAGGATCTCACTAAAAACGTTTGTTTATAATACTACTAGAGTCTAGAATGACGCAAACGCGCTTAAAGTCCATTAAGATATTAATTTCGTTTTCAAAAAAAACTTAACTTTATTTTTCATCTGCAATTGCAAATTATATTAATTCTTTAATGCAAGTGAATTATTTATTTTATATTTATTTTATCGATTCAGAATACTGTTAATTTTTCTTTTATTCATATTTATCATTTGGTTTTTGTTGAAAAGTCCTTCGCGTTCAACCCATTCAAAATGGCGCGTTATCCGAAATTATGCAAGTTCTGATTTGATTTTATGGGTAGGAATGGGCTTAGAAGGCAACGGATAACGTTGAGTGATAAATGGGCCAGTCCTCCCAAACGTTTCACGCGAGTGGACTATGCATGTGAGTGTAGGCATCCGAGTAACGTCAACCCCCTTGGTGACGAAAGGAATGGCAGGGAACCAAGAGCTTTCTCGTGTCTCTCTCTCTGGGATTGTTGTGCGCCCTCGACCAATCTCCTTTAGTTTGCACAGGCCGAGTTTGCCAAACGCGTTTTTCGACCTTCCGCCGTCCCTTTATTGTTCAACCTTAAAAGTAATATCCCCGTCTATGTAGCACGTCCTGCCCACATTTCGCCGACATCATTTCTCCCTTGACCGGAAAAACGAAACTTTTTGCCCGTTTGTGACATTTAGAGAGAGGCTAAATAGTTTTTATTATTACGGTGGACGTCTGTATTTGTATACATATATTTTTAAACATAATTTTGTCAAATTAAATTTTGTCAAATTAATACAAATAATTAATATATGTATATCGTAAACATTAATATAAAAATTTTTCAAATTAATTACAATATAAATAAATTGAATATAATTTATCATTTTACATTAATGCAAAAAGATAAATGTAAATCTCATAAAATTGAGAATAAATATGAACTTAATTGATAATATTTTTATATTAAATGTAAAGTGAAAAAAGATATTTAATTTAAGTTTATTGAATTTCTATCAATTATTACGCGAAACAATATCTGTCTGCAACCTGAAGATAATATCTGCCTCTCTCATGTTAGTATTCGCTTCTTCCTATTCAAGCTTTTATTCCAGGCTTCGACATAAATTCTCTCTCGGAGATTTGACTTCGACAGATTCCTCCAGAGAGCATTTCTACTTTTCTATTTTCGACACGAGCTCTAGCCCGTTATGGTAAATCGAAATTCATACATATGAATGGAATTTTCTATCTCGAAGAGATTGCGATTAATTTAATTACAACATTCGGTTTTTTTTGTATGGAGATCTCAATTTCTTAACGCTCGTAATATCTATTCTTAAATATTCTAGTTGAGATGTAAACATTGATAAACATTATTGCACGCATGAAATAAATTGAATTTTTCAATTAACTCTCTTGCATAATGAAGAAATGTTTAAGAAATATCAAGTTGTTTCCTAGTTGAATATCATTTATTTCACTATAAAATGGATAATGAACGTTTTTAAGTGGTTCAGTAAAGCTAAGTCTCTTCGAGTGTAAAAGGTAAAGCGAAGTAAGGTTTCGTTATGGAACAGCGCCACATTAACGGTTGTACAAGGTAGAGAACTTTATACCTGCCGTGATAGAAACTACTAAAAGCTATAAAACTCATAGTGACATGACCCGTTATAAAGGGCAGTTATCAACCAACAGACCATTTAATTTGCGCTTCCGTTTTTTTTTCTTTACAGGCTGACGTTTTTTCCGTTGGACTTGTAAATAAAAGGCCTCAAAGTGTACGGCGCCGTGGAGAAGACGTTTCACCCGTTCGAGCTGAGCAGCAGGTTTGTCTTTTCCAAATTGCTAGCTTTCCATTATTTACGTTCACGTTCACGAATATATTTAGAGATAGCAGCATTGAATTATTCATAATTTGGTAACAAAAAAACCGTATATGTAATTAAGCCGTAATATTTTATGCTCTTTTATTAAATATTTTTTTATATACGAAAAACTAGAAATTGTTCAAATAGACCACGTAGTTTATAATCGCGATTTAACATTGCAGGCTTTCCCGCGTGTTCCCCGGAACACTGCCCGGTATACAAGGTGAGTTACATAATATTTTAATTCATATTTGTTCTTTTATTTTTGATATTAATTTGATTATAATTAAATAAAAAGATATGCTAACATACATTTATCTTTACAATTTTTTAATTATTTTATAATATCGATTCAATATTAATTAATATGTGCGAAATATAAATTTTTTTAATCAAAGACAGCAATATTGCAAAATATTTATGTACATTTATATAATATCTATCATAATATACATTATATAAAATAATAAATTTGGATAAAACGAGAACACTACTAATGGCACTTGGCAATCAATCGCTACAATGATAACAAGCGTATACGCCGAAGAAATCAAATTTTTAGAAATATTTATCATGAGACAATGAGTTTTTTCAACGTCAGCGTCTGCAGGTTAATTCGTATTAATTTAGTGAATGATCAGCTTCGAAAGCCAGAATGAAAATCTGGCCGTAAACCTATCCATTTCGTAGGTACGTACTTGCAGTAAACAGAAGATTGTATACAACCGCGTCGCACTAAGCCCATAGCTACTAAACCGCGCGCATACCACCTATAAATGGGCGGGCTGCTATAAAGTCCATTCATGATCGCGTCGCCTGTACAACAAACGTCGGGTGGCTCGCGCCTCCCGCGCGATTTATTACACTCGTATTCAAGCGCGAGTTGTGTTTCCTACTTAGTACACGTGTACCGACATGATCGCGACTCGAAATCGTCCTATTGTCTGGTTCGCCGCTGGCAGACCAATCGACCTCGTTTTCGTCCGAACGTCATATTAGAACCCCATTCATCACGTAATTCAGATACACCAGACACATCGCGGAAATTTTAATATTAACTAGACACATTTTTAAAACGTATTTTTAAAATATGCATTTAGATGTTATAATTATTTTTAATAAAAAAATAGACGTACAAAAGAATCATTCTTTTTTTTTGTTTCAAGAAAAAAGATCATTTTAGATTTTTGCTTTGTACATTAAATTTAAATACCTGGAACATTTAATTCATTTTATTGACATTGAAATAGTTTTATTTAAAGCAATAAGTTTATTTTGCTCAATAAATTTCAAAATTATTCATTTTATTATTCATTAAATATTACATAATTTGATTTATTTTTTAACGGTAAATTTTTATTTGTACTAATCGCGTAATAGTGAAAATCGATCAGATTTGAACCAATCTGAAACTTAATCATTAAAATTTTTTCCTTAATTCGAAGTCTCGTCGCGGAATTCTTCGCAAAATCAAAACCTTTTACGTTTCTCATTACTAATATACGTGATTATTAATACGATTCTCTGGTGAGTAACAGTCTGATGGCACACGACACTGATGGACAGACAGATGGAAAGCGTGTGTGCTACCGGAGTTGTTGTCAGACCGTTTTACTTTACTGCCCATAAAAGTACCGAGATTTAGACTGCAATACTGCCATGACGTATTGCTCGCGCTGCGTGTACGTGTACGTACACACGATCAAAGATGACTCCGGCTGCCGCCAGGCGTGATCTATGAGAGCATTTCAGGAACCACGTGACATTTCGTGGGAAGGAGGACGCGACAAGTTTGGACGCACTCCTAATGAGTTTCGATAGCTCGTTCGTTGAATTCATCGTAATTGAAAATTTATACCTCTAACAATAAATAAAGAAATTGAAAAGGTAAACAGGCGCTCTTCGGAATCAAGGAAAGGGGAATCTTTTAATTAGGATAGCGCGTAACACACATATCGCAAAAAAGTTACTTATGAAGAAACTTAGCTATCTGAAGAAAATTAATAAACTGGTCTCTGATAAATGTAACTACACCTGCGAACACTAATATGATACCCGTAAAATGAAACCATTAAATATAATTATAACTGTGACCAAATTGGAGTAATAAAGATACCAGCGAGACAAGGTCGGCTATTATTTATTGCTATTATTAGGAAAAAATATTACTAATAGAAAGAATTTACTCATTAGGATGCATTACATTTGAAGATAAGAATCATTACATAATCATATTTTCCGTGATTTGTATCAATCAGGACTAATACAGGGTGAATCAGAAGAAGTGAAAAACAACAGTTTCAAACTCATTGTAAAAAAAAGTTTATAAAAACACGGTTATTATTCTCAATAGTGCCGACGATATAACTGCCGAGCTGCATTCAGAAAAATGACATGTCATCTTAGGATATGTGTTGTAAAGTGTATTGACGCTCACGGTTCAATTTTTGTTGTGAACATTTGTTGTGAACACATGTATAGTTATTATGTACTTCTACAAAATGTATACAATTGTATCGTCCACACTGAGAATAATAATCGTGTTCATATGAATTTTTTTTACAGTGATCCATACTATGAATTCCCAAAATATTTCCTTTTCTCTTTTATTCACCCTATATAAGAAGATTATTCTTACAATATAATTTGAAAGTACAAAAAATTTTATTTAAATTTTATCAAAAATTTGACTGAAATTTTGTCATTTTAACAAAGATTCAAATTCCACTAAATATGATAAAAATATGTTTTTTTGACATAATCATATAATTTTGTATTAAATTCTATAAGGTTTGTTAATAGAAGATTATCAATAACGGTATTCCAGCAAGTACAGTTTCCTTAAGTAACTGGAAGTAATTACTATCGGTTCGTCGTCCAGCCTTACTTCTTAACCATCTCATATTTTTTTTGTCGCGAGCCGACTGCGTTCTCTCGAGAAAAAGGCGGTATTGAGATTCGACGGCTCGCAATACTCGTCAAGAGAGCCAAGAAGAACAGCCTCTCGGTAAGATAGCCGGTATGTCGCGCTCGTTGGCCTGCGACGAGGAGAAGAGGAAGAAAAGCAGATTAGAGCGCGCGTGGTAGGGGGATGGGGGGAGAATGCCGAGAAACGCGCGCGTGAGAGAGAAGCGGTCACGAGAAGAGAGGGTGGGAGACGAGTCCGTCCGGGCTTCGCTTGCCAAACGATCCGAGAGATCGCGCTCGCGTCACTTTCGGCCCGTTCGACTCCAAGCCGCGGGCAGAGCGCTCAGTTGACGCTCAGTTCGGCTCAGCGAGGCCAGCAAGAAGAAAGGGGGTTATTCCATATGTGTGTGAGCATCGTGCGTGTGTGGTATCGGCGCACGATTCTCGAGACCGAAAAGGCGTTCTGCTACCTGCCGACAGTCCTTCGGCCACATTACGCTTAATACCAAGGGGGTGGTTCTACCTGACCTGACTGACCTGAAGATAAAACGCGAGAGAGAAAAAGAGAGAGATAAAGATTCCGCTCCGCGATCGGGGACCTTTTTTCTCTTCTTAGACGACTTCGCCACCGGACTCCAAAACTCTAATGCTCGACTTTTCGCCATTAGTGATTGTTTCGTGATTGGATAGACCGCGCGAGAGCGGAGCGCTTGATGAATCGCGCTCCCCATCCCCATCGAGATGGGGATGACAATACTCGCTGATGTCAAAGACGGGGCGACGTATTGTGGCTCGTGTACTACAGTAGGCCACGGGACGATCATAGCGCAATCAGTCGCGCAGTGAATAGTTAGTCGAGAAAGAGAGAGAGAGATAGACAGAGATTGACGATTGCCAAGTGTCTTTAGTTGGTGCTCGCGTTAGATTGCGCGCTGCTTTCAACGCTGTTTCTATCTTAATGCGCGGCGACCGAGCGCGATCGCCGCTCCGAGTTACCGCGCGCCGAACGATGCACTAAAGTCGCTAAATCGCGTTGTGTCATTTTGTTTCTGTTTCAACCCTCGTTCCGCATCGCTGGATCGGCCGATTGGACAAACACCTAACATCCACACGAATCGACGAATTTACATCGACGACGTTCTCACACGTGGCTGTCACGTCGATCATCCTACTCATCGTCGTCGTCGTCGTCGTCGTCGTTATCACCGTTCGTCGTCGTTATCCTCGTCACCGCGCGCGCGGACCTCTCGTCCGCGGATTTGCCACGCATTTTATCGCGCCCCCGTCTATCCTGCCTCTTCGTTTCCCTGTCCCACGTTTATCTACCCCTCCACCTGTCTGCTGCGGCGCTGCACACCCTCTCTCCCGCCACCAACCCCTCGTCGGACGACGCGCGTATCCGCACGATTTTCCTTATCCCCACCCGCCTCACCTCCTGCACGCGCTTTCTTTATTTACTCCGTGGAATTGACGGGCCGACACGGACCGGCTCGACCACAATGAGCGCTCCGTTTCCCGGCCCTCGGTGAAAATCCTCGATCACGCGCGCTCGTCATTGTTTCCCGTTCGCGATCTTACGCTACCGACGTTCCGCGAACGCTGAGGAAACCACTGATCTACATACCCGCCTCGCTGTTATCACAATGACTATGCGACGACATTCATATTTCGGGTGAACTCTGGTCGACTTCTGCTTGATCGCGCGGATCCACGATTATCGCTGAACTCATTCACGGCGGTCACGGAATCATTGCCGATCGATCCTCGCGGACATCGGCATAAATATCGTTCTGACACCGGCAATAAACCGTCATCATCTGCACCATCGCCGATCACGTGGCTTGCTCGACGGCGACGCTGTACGATAATGTTCACGCCGCGCCGCTATGTGGCTCCGGCATGGGCCACCCTGGCTCCGTCACGCCGATGGGGACAGCAACCGGAGCGGGGAATTCCACCGGGGTGACCTGGTGGGCCATGATGAACGGTTCCCTCTACGAGGACAGCCCGCCGCCAGTTCCACCGACAGCCTCGACCCTCGTATCGATTCAACAGCAGACAACCTCGACACCGGGCTCCCATCAGCAAGCGACCACCCCGACTTCACCTGGTGCACCAGCGTCATCGGCAACGACAGCGCCACCGGCGCCCACAGCGAGTGCCAGTTCAACCTCGCCGAGCGCTTCCTCGGTAGCGAGCAACAGCGCGGCCGGACCGCTCCACATACCCGCCAAGAGATTAACCGCGACTCCGGGAGGCGGTGGTACCACTTACGGGGAAGTAGCCTGCGTGGAGTCATCGGGCGCGCCAGGCGGGGCGGGCGCGGCGGGCGTGATACGGCACTCTCACTCAGCGGGTTCCCAAGGCGGCTGGAGTTACAGTCCGCATCATCCCCAGGACTCCCACTACTCGTCAACGGCGGGCGAATCGTTGAACCATCATCAGACTTACGGGGGTAACAATCCCCCGACGTACTACAACCTGGCGGCCGATCCCACCTCGACCTCCGGCTCCTCCAGGGACAACCGGAAGGCCGGGCTCTTCTGGTCGCCCGCGGCCGCCACCGCTGGCTCGGCCAGCACCGCCGGCTCTACCTCGGATTACAAGTCTTACAACTCGGCCGGCGCGGCAACCACGACGTCGACCACCGGTGGATCCACCACCGGTGCCACCGGCGCCGCCGACCCGGCCGTGTCCTCCTGCCATCAGAGCTTCTCCCAGAGCTGGTGCAATTACGCGCCGTACACGACGGCGAGGCATCACCATCCGGTCGACACGGCTGGCCATCATCATCCTCACTCGCAGACAGGGGTGCCGTATCTGGCGCCATCCGCGGCGGACGACCGCGGTAGGGTCGCTGCCGCTATGGTCGCCGCGGAAGGTGCCTTTCCTCACGATGGATACGGCGGCCTGAGAAATTATGGAGCGCCCGAGCCTGTTACTTCGAGTCCCTATCCACCTCCAGGTAAGCATCTACTCCGACCTGCCACTTTTCTCTTTTCTAACAACTCGAATCTCGAATCAAGAGATGCGATAACGCCAAGTACATGTGTTTTACAAGGCATAAGTTCCTTTAAGGTGTCTGTATTTTCTTTAACCTTACACGTGAAAAAATGTAACATGTCGTAACGTTGCTAACGGTATTTTCGTAGAAAGATTTTTACCGTTGACATTTTTATTTGTAACATGTGTTACTTTGAATGATCGAGAAATGTGGAAGAAAAATTGATTTATTAGAATTCGTCTTCTATTGTTCCTAATATGGCAAATTTTTTTTTACCTAACACTCCTACAACGAGGAATTTGTAAATTTCCAGGTAGTTTTCTATTTTCACAAATGCTACAAATCGACATGACGTTCCTCGAACGTCACGTCCAGAAAGGTCCGTTTGAATTTAATGCACCTCGTGAAACGAGATTTGCAATTGATTCCTTAATTTAAAGACTGAACGAAGACGTCGCGAGGAACGACATATGTAGCATACCGCGACAAAAAGATCGCCAGTAATTCGTACTAATCGCACGTGACTTCCTAAAATGGTCGTCTCGAGTATCCCTCGACGATCCTGACGAACTTATTCGACAAGTAAAGACCGCAGTCATCGTTCATTCACATCGTTCTCTTTTGTCCTTCCTCCCTTCTCTGTCCTTTTCTCGGGACCCTGCAACCCATGAAACGTCGCATGAGCAACAACGAACGGCGGCGGGTTTATTGGCGGCCGTAACTCGTAAACTCTGGCGCGCGCCTCCGATCAGCTGATCCGTTCCATGACCCGTGCAGGCGTTCAGTCTTTCCGGCTAACGGCTGTTTCGCGCGCTCGTATTGTCGCGAACTATCTCCCCATTATTTTGCTCTCGAACGATAATTTTTTTCCACATTAACTGACGTTTCTTAAAAAAAAATAAAAAATAAATAAAAGATTAGCATTCTAGATGTACCGTGCCGCCTTGGCAATGCATTTCCTTCGTAGGAAAGCTACGTAATAATGGAATTATCGTGCGGATGCTTTGAGAATAGAAGATACTTTTTAACAGACGCACTAAATGTATACTTTGTAAAATGAGTCATTAATCTTCCTATTTTGTTTTTAGTATCTTTTCGGGATATCACGATGACATAAATCACCGTGGTAGTAAAATACTTTGCGGAAATAACAATAATTTATACGCCTCTCTTATTACGATACAATCAAAATATACCACAGATTGTAAATTACATTCAACGTAATTATGTCGCAACTGCGCGATGCTAACTTTCCGTTCCCGTGTGGACATATTTGAATTTCATATCAGGTGTGTAAAAGGGAAGGCGTGTGTCTCATCGATCGTCGGTGCTCGTCCGCCGCGTCCTTCTGAAAATCGCCCGGCCGCATGCGGCACGACGCTCGTGGCTGCGGTTTGTCGTTACTTTGTTGCTCGTGCGAGCGCCATCGACGGCGCTCTGATAACCGCGATAACGTTCGCGTGATCAGCCCATGAGTTAATCGTATGCGCACGAAGGGGAGAGAAGCATGTGTGTGTGTGTGTGTGTGTGTGTGTGTGTGTGTGTGTGTGTGTGTGTGTATGTGTGCGCGCGCGCAAGCGTGTCGCACGTACGAAATAACGTAATGCGGGCGCGCATCCGTGTATAGTTTAAGCGTAGCCCAATAGATGGCGGCTCCATTATCTTTGCCCGGTCGCTCGGCACCAGAGAGTGCGCCGCTTGCACCATATCGTGCGGTCGAGCCATCCCATATTAGTCCGGGTAATCTCCGAGAAATCACAATGTCGGCCAGGTGTCCCCGGCACAAGTCGATTTCTCTCCGATGAGATGTTATCTTCTCATTATCGGGAGAGCGCGGCTCGTACGGGCCATTTATCAGTCCAAATTTATTGCCATGGATTGGTGTCCACGCTTAATTAAGCCTTTGAGGCCTACCGGTCATCATTATGCGCACTTATACTCACAAGCCGGAATAAATTTAACATAAAGTATAGCTTTATCAAGTCTGTCGGTTTCACCGTGAAGAGTACTCCGTTTCGTTTTGTACGAATATTCAAATGGACCGTTTGAAATTTATTTATTTTCAATGTATCCGTTTATTAACTTCTCATTTTAATTTTTTTGGGATAAAATTACATTGCTAAATAAAATATTAGGAATACAGCAATTATTTAAAATTTCTAATCCTAATCGAAAATAAATTGAATAAGTAATTGTGTAATTAACCAAGCATTTTCGACATGGTGCTCATTAAATATTTATAACTTTAAGTCGAATATCACATTACATTTTTTGAAATGTAATGTGTTATTCGACTTAAAATCATAAACATTTAATGAGCACCGTTACGAAAATTTTTTGAAATGTAATCTGTTATTCGATCTAAAATTTTTAAATATTTATTAAGTTTCTTGATTTATACTTAATTCTTAAATTTTTTTATATTTTGTCTTTATTTATATATTATACTTATATATATAACTTATATTTTAAACTTATATATATAACTTATATATATATTAACTATATATTTAACTTATATTATATATATAACTTATACTTTAAATTTAAACTTAATTTATACGTCAACACATATAATAACAACATATAGAATTTTAATAATAGAAGTATGATGGATATGTGTGAAAGATGTCAAATGTTTCCGATCGATATTGCACACTCCTCTTACACGCGACAACCCCAGTTATGAATCCTTCGACTATTTCTATCAGTTCGGAAAACTTGCTGCAATTTCTGAACGATCACCAGATGTCTTTTCATTTTCTAATATTACATCTCGTTCTTTTTATTATTATTTTTATAGGCAATAAGATTATTGCTTTAATTTTTATAGGCAATAAAATTATTGCTTTAATTTTTAGTATCTTAGAATGTACATTGTTTTTTTATAACTCTAAATATAAATAATATTGTCTAATTTTTTAAATATTTTTAATATTTTCTTAATTATAATAAATATTATAATAAATTATAATAATAGTTTTTTTATATTTTGATTCATGTGGCTAAATGTTAAAAATTAATTTAAAAAAAATATTGCTGACAATTAAAGAATTTATACCACTAATTGTAAGTAAAAATTTTAAGTTCAAAAACATATTTATATGAAAATTTGATTGATAATTACCCAAATTATTTTAAAACGCAAGATTTTAATACGTTTACACTTTTTTGTTAGAATATCTGTTCCGAAATTTATAAAGCATTAAAACCAATGTTTACGATGTGTCGATATGTCGTTAATTCATAAATTATTCAATCAATATATACACGTGCTGTTTATCTCCATTCGCCTTGTATCAATATTTGTGAGAATCATAACCTTTGTTAAATAATTTTCACATTTTAGTGAGAGTATTGACCTTTGTTAAATATTTTTACGTTTTAATGCGCAATAAATCCTTATCGCTTGTGTAATCGCAGTCGAGGCAGCAAAAGAGCATATCAAAAGAGAAAGGAAGATAGAGAAAGACTCAAGGACGGAAAATTCGAGAAATGAGCTGGGGTAAAACTCGAGGAGTAAAATTCATAAAATTCATCGCGTTCATTCGTACAAACGCATATTTTATCGATGCAGATGTTTAAGATATCAAAGTACTTTAATAATTTGCATGTTAAGTGACTTACGTTTATGTGTTTTTGTTTTATGAGCCTTAGGCTAGGAGCGAAATTATAGCGTTAATAGTAATAAATTTAAACAAGTGTCAACCGGGGTACATAAAAATATCCTGCCTGACATCTGAGATATTATAACGTGCGAATGGTGTCCATCGCAGGTATATGTTCCGACGGATCAAACAATGTTACATCCGGCAGCAGGGTTTGTCCCGATAGGCTAAAGATAGATGTCCTAATCCCTTTAACCTGATTCCTAAAAAGTTTTGTGGACCGAGATTTCTTCAAGTTATTATATTGATTATCAATTAATTATATATAATCGCGGTGATAAAAGAGAAACAATTTCACATCTTCGTGCGATGCAAAATATAATAGCTTCGTGGAATAACCCCTCCTCCCTTTTTCTACATATGTATACGTATATGAAAAATAGAAAAAAATCATCGAACAAACCGCCGAATAGAAATAATTTTGCATTTGCGTACACCGCGAAGATGTTTATCCAGTCCATGGCTGGGTTAAAGATAGACGGATGAGTCGCGGGCTTTCGTAATCGCTTCATTCCACTGGCGCGGCTTTGCCGCGTGTACCTTGCACCATCCCACCGTATATTCCGCTTTAACAAATGCATTCGCGTCGCTCCACATTCTGGGTTTGCAACGGAGCATAGAGTGTGCCCTGTTAAAAACCACCGTCCAGAGTCGAGACGCTCTAGAGAACGAGACTTAACAACGGTTCCGCGCTAACGCCGGCTTCATGTTTTTCGTGCGGTTAGTAGAACCGGTCCAATTATATCATACCACTGTGCCAGGAACGGCCGCGGCAACCCTCGTGCGCATGTTGTACACGTGTATACATATACGCGTGTATATGTTCGAATTATGTTGCGCACGCACATGCAGCTGGAGTGCACGCTTTGACATTCGGAGAGTTACATCAGGCGCGGATTTAGTCGTTGATGCTCCCTATACATATCTAGTTCCCCATATAGAATCCTAAAACGAGAAAAAATAATGGCCAAGTCGCGAGAATGAGAAAAAAAATCATCGCTTTTGATACGAAATTTTTTTAGCAATACTTTTTCAATAATACTTGTTGACGAAATAATATTTTTTATTACGTAAAAACAGTAACAAATCTTGCAGAATGCATTATTCAATAATTTATTATCAGAATTGAATAAATTAAAAAGTAGCTAATTTCTTTATCCATAATTAATAATAGAGCGACTATTTGAATATTTTAATTTAATTAATGTTAGTAATTAATGTTAGATTAATGTTAGATGTCTGCTTCTCTTTCCTTTTCTAAACCTTGCAATTCTTCTAGAATTGTAGTAGCGAGTACATTTGTCATATCAGCAATTTCTGTGGATTAATATGTTTATACCCGCGAGATGATAAATTCGCAAAATATGAACACATCTATATTTATTTATTTATTATACGATGTAGATGGCAGAATTATTTATAATGAATTATTACGGAACGTTTATTAAAAAAGAAAGAGTAACGGTATCGGTTACGCGCCGATGCACCAACTAACGAACCGACGTATTTGCGCTCATTTCTGCCAGTCAGTTCGTAGTAACGAATGGCGGTGACTGCAGGAAAAAGGAACAGGTACAGCCACTTTCTTTATTCAAAATCCGCTCGGATATGCCAGCGACTGAACTAGAAACTAGACTACAGACAATAAACTTGTCTATAATATTTGGTTAATTTTATTTATTCGTTTCGATTGATCTGATTGTAATTTTGTAATCCGGACCCAAGCTATGATAAATTTTTGTAAAATTGAAAGCAGACACACATAAATATTGAAAGCCATCCTGCAAAGTGGTATCGTCGTCTTTGTGACAGAATTTCCTTACTGAATATTACTAGCTAGCAGCTAGGTTGTTTTATCATCGGCAAACTAATTGTGTTAAGTGATGTGGGGTTCCTCCCCATCTTCCTTGTTTCCCGCAGGTTCGCTTGCGGGAGTAGGTGTCGGGGTTGGCGTAGCCGGGATGGGCGTCGGGTGCGGCAGCTCCAACCCCCTGGAATGGACGGGCCAGGTGACGGTGCGGAAGAAACGCAAACCGTACTCCAAGTTCCAAACCCTCGAGCTGGAGAAGGAGTTCCTCTTCAACGCTTACGTATCGAAGCAGAAGCGGTGGGAGCTCGCGCGTAACCTGAATCTGACCGAGCGCCAGGTGAAGATCTGGTTTCAAAACCGTCGGATGAAGAACAAGAAGAACAGCCAGCGGCAGACCCAGCAGCAGAATAATAACAATAACAATAGCAGCAGCGCCAACAATGCGAATCACCACGCGGCGACCGGCAGTCATCACCATCCGAGCACCGCGCACGCACCACCACCCTCGAGTCACCACGTGGTCGCGCAGGCGCATCACGCAAACGGCAGCACGAAGCATCATCAGTGACCCGTGGCCTTCTCTGGGGTCGTTTTCGGGCATCATCATCACAGCCATACCTCGTCCAGCAGCGGTGGCAGCCACGGGGGCAGCCATAGCAGCCTGGTAGCAGGTCACAGCCATAGCCTCCACGCACCGCAGTCCCAGACGCCGCTGCCGCCGATTCACGTGCCGTCGTCGTCGTCGTCGGGCACCATAACGCCCGCCACGGCCGTAGTCCATCCACACACGCACACGCACGCACACTCCGGCAGCCATCATCATCAGCTGGCGCACGTGGCTCAGCAGTATCCCGCTCTCCTACACCAAACGCCTCACGGCTTGGCCGCCTGAACGCACCGAACGCCCCAGAGAAAAACCCGTCGAGAGATGCCTCGAGAGAATTAAACTGAGGTGATCCCACTGAACCGTCGATCAATATCCACGTCCACGGGAATTCGATGAAAACTCATGGACTCTCTGTCGAGCAGCCGTTCAAAGACTGCCTCTACTAAGGAAAGATAAAGCTCGCGCGTAGTATATTATTATTAATTATATTATTAATTATTAATTATTAATTATTATTATTCAATCAAGCGAAGATTTCGCTATTGTATAGAAAGGGCGCGTTTGAGGCCATTCTTTCAAGCGGTCCGAAGACTCTTTTTGAGTGTCGGTGTCGGATGCCGGTATTCTACGAATAATACGCGTCATCAAGTGACACCAAGCAATCTGTCCAATTCGTAATTCGGTAGTATTTTCTCCAGTTATATATATTATATATATATATATATATATACATAAAGTAAAGAGGTAATTAATGTCACTTAGTGTACCCCTATTCCTCCCACCGCCCCAAAGCCTTCTCTTCCTTCCTCCAGTCGCATTGTATGTTTACTCCGACTCATCATCCGTGTCTATTGTTGGGCCTGGGTCGCACATTTGGAGATTGGAATGTATCGTTGCAGTTACACCCGGGGCTGATTCAATCAGACACCATTGATTTTGCAGTTAGGGCTGGACGGTCCGTCGAGAATCGCAAGTTGTAAAGCGGATGGGTCACTTTTATAGGGGTAAGTGGACTCACTGATCTCGTGTAAATGCATGTGTATCGCTCTTTAAATTAACTTTTTACTTCGGTATGGGTTACATATGATCGCATTAAAGACCTGCAAATCTTGTCGACTACCTACTTACGATTAAATAATACTAAAAAAGTTAGTATTAGCCAAAAGTTATTATTAATCGTCATTCAACGTTTTTCTATCTGTTTTTTTTAAATATTATTTTCCTAAAAAAATATTAATTTGAAATGTGGATCGTAAAGATTTTATTAACATGTAGATTCGCAGGAAATATCCGTTTTTGATAATATTTGAATTGAAATATCAATTATCGGCAATAAATGATCTACAAATTTGCGGCGTAGTTCACATTTATCGAAATATATGTTTTATAATGATGATTCTCGACTCAAAAAGGAAAGTCACAGGTAGTTTGTGAGATAAATATCTTTTTCTTTTGCTGTTCAATTATTTGTCTGTGACAAAATAAAAAGTGTGGTAAATTTTGAAGTCAGTGTAAAACACAAGCGTATCCGAAAAGTTAGGTAGTTACGTCCGCAATGTCGTACTAATCGCCTATCAAGGATCGCAAATTAGTACCTATAATTCTTATACTAATCTTGAAGAAAAGCGATTTATGTTAAAAATATACCTAGTAGCCAGATTAGTGGTCGATTGTACCATTCTAGGCTGAGTTTGGGATCTTCATCAAAATTATGATGTTATGCAGGGTCAAGATCGTACACTCAGTATTTTCATCTCCGCGCGCGGACGAAATTCTTGCCGTGAAAGGAACAAAAGGTTGTGGTACTTAACGCTCTAAACTTTATCACTTGCTGACGAGTTAGCGTAATTGCGTTATTTATATGATAGTAATTGATGAACAGAGCTTTTTGGCTTACGTTACTAAAAAACCGGCGCCGAAAATTATTCCAAATTTTCGTATTTTATAATGATATTTTATTGCCATTGGGTATCCCAAGTATTCGTCGACAAAAGCTGGACGTGATATCGATCGATATTCTAAATCGACATTCGTTAGGTTTTCATATTAACCTTTCGATGCGCGCGTTAAAATTTGAGACGTGAGTAATCGAATGGAGTGTAGGAAAACGCTTCATGTTAATTATTCATAAAAAAGTGAAAATCTTTAAAATCAATTTTTTTATTATTAATTCTTGTACATTTATAAACAGGCTAACAGTCGAGTTTTATTTATTAATTTTTGTTTTTAAATAGTTAAAAATAATTGAAGATGGAGGCGTTAAAATTTGAAAAATTTTAAATGCAGTAGAAAAATAAGCTCTCTGAGATTTTATATACACTCTGCGCTCGCAACGAAGGATTAAAAATTATTTTAATATAAAAATTAGTTAAATAGAATTGAATCGATACGTTCTTATTGATTATATTCTATGCTCTTGGCTAGACTTAAAAATATCTAAGAGGAAAAAATATTTGTTGATTAATAGTTATCAATAATTCTATATACATTATCATTGATAATTATTAATACATATGCA
The DNA here is from genome assembly GCA_928718305.1 of Tetramorium bicarinatum. Lineage (NCBI taxonomy): Eukaryota > Metazoa > Arthropoda > Insecta > Hymenoptera > Formicidae > Tetramorium > Tetramorium bicarinatum. The sequence continues at coordinate 18,946,728 of OV788327.1, read as the reverse complement.
TGTATTTTTTTTTGCGTTCAGTGAATGTCACAAGTATTGATCTCTGTAAATATATCCAATGGATATGCCACCTGACGGACGTCTTCCGGTCGTTCTGCATCTTTTGTTTAAGACCCGTGCTCATGTCTTTCACGACGAGAAAGGAACGTAGTAAAAAGAAAATCGATCTCGTACGAAAGAACGAAGTCCTAAGCGCGGCCGGAATACAATTTTCAACGGAACATCAGCGACTAAGTAGATAATCTAATCAGATGTTAAATGAGAAAAGAACTATCCCACTGGATCTCTATTCTAAGGTGCAACATTATCTAAATTACAAAGGACTGCTGGAGTCCGTGTGAATGGCTACAATATATTATATACATGTATTTTGTGTATGTGTATGTATGTATGCGTGTGTTCGTGGACGGGCGTGTACGTATATATATGTGTACGTGTAGATACACTCGCGCACATATATGTAGGTACGTATGTCTTCTGTAAGCAGGAGCATTTGTTTCATTTGAGCATTTGTGGTGTATGAACGTGTCACACGGCTGTGGATACGAATGTATGTTTTGTGGTACAAAATAAAAAGTAGACGCGCGCTTTGCACTGAAAGAATCGATAGAAAGAGAGAAAAAGAGAGAGAGCGAGAGCGAGAGCAAGAGGGGAGAGAGAAAGATAAGAGAAAGAGAGACGGATAGACCGGGAGAAGGAGGGGGTGAGAGAAACGAAAGCAGGATATAACCGTGAATTGAAAATTCTTAAGCGTATGAGATAGCTGCGAATGATGGCAACAGATAAATGCGGCTGAGTCGAGAGGAAGCGTAAAGATAGCGTGATGATAGGACGTGGATCGTATAGAGTGAATTTGAACTCGTGAGAGACTGAGTTCCGGACAACTGTATAGTTCTGCCACGGTACTGTAACAGTTAATTATGTAACGACGATAATATAATACAATATAAATGATAACGAGGTAAATAATTTCAAGTGGAATAAACTAAATGGGAAATTTCGATCGGACGGTAGCGTTCCCGTTGCGTTTACCGTGCCGTCCGAAGCTTTGCTGCAAGTTGATTGTAATTAGTTATTAAATATACCACTGATGTTTATTATGACTATTAAAAGAAATTCTTAAGATTATTATATTATATTATATTATATTATTATTAATATTATTATCATTATTATTGTGAGCGTCACGTTAATATTATGTTATTGTTTTTATTGTGTGTTGTTTTGTATGTACCTATCAGCCTATAATAATAACATTATTACAATAATCTATACACACGCTCACACACACATACACACACATACACACACACATACACACACACACACACACACACACACACATACACACGCACACACGCACATACACACTAACACAGTAGAAGAACGGGGAAAGGAAGTAAATACACATTATTATCTTTGTCCGCTCTGAATACTGACTTGATTTTCCGACCCACAAAGTTACGGTGCCCAATTTGACGAGAAATTTCCGATTTCTCAGCATACAAACGGAACATTTTATGTTTTCTAATTCGTGAAAAATTTCATAACGCTTAAGATTGTTCTAATTTTTGATCGATAATTTGGAAAATTTGTAAAATGAGTAATCTAAAACTAAAGGTATATATTATGTCGTTGAGGTGCTTGGAAAGGAAAGTGCTTGAGAGGTAGCACCTTTTATTAAAAAAATTGTTTTATATAAAAATGTTTTTAAATATTTTTTGCGACTTAAAATATGTTTCTGTTATTTTTATATAGGCGATAATAAAACTATATATAACGCACCAAGTTATTACTGATACATGAAATAAATGTAAAAATCACAATCATACCACTTATGTTGTCCAATATTGCTCTTCATGCAGTAAAGAACTGCTAAATCATCTTTCTTTTAATTTGCCACTTCATATTGTATATTATCATGCGCTGTATCTGTAAATTATATGCGTAAATATTAATTATTTAATATTCCGTTAAAAAATCTCCATCCTTATATTACATATAACAAAAACATATAACAAAATATTACAAATAAATTGTCATGTTTTTTTATCAAATTAATTATGTTCAACCCAATATGCACGCAAAAATAATAAAGAAAAATATTTTTGCAATCCTTTTATAATACACTTCAACAGACATACATTAAAATATAATGTAAATTTTTTTTTATATAAGCTGAAACTTTATGTAATATGTTTGAAGTTATTATAATTTTCCAAAATTTGAAAGTTATGAGAGGTATGATATAGTTTATTTAAAAGCACTCAGGATATTGCAAAATTTTTTATTTAATTTTGTATAATATTTCGATATGTGTCAATATGTGAGTTACACAATTATTTTTTTATTCAACATGTTAACAAATTTTGCATATTAATTTCTATGTTTATATTAACTGTTTTCTCATAAAATATTATTTTTGCGAGTTTAAACAACTTTTAATTTTACAAATTTTTGTGGCTCTAAATGCATTACGATTAAAAGTAATGAAATTATATATAAGAGTTAAATCAGCTATTGAGTACATCAACATATCAAAGCTTAACATTACGTGGTATTTTTTTAAATATCTGCAATAGCTCTCCGATAAAATATTTTTTTGAAAAATTCATTGTACATGTACTGTTCAATACCTGATATTTGTCAAAACGTAATGCTATTTAATCCACGAAAATTTTTTATTTATATAAAGTTAAATTTAAACTCTTTTTAAGAGTTAAACAATTAATATGTTAAAAACGTATTTAAACTACAACTTTATTATTACTTTTTAATGATGTGTCTAGGACTCGAAAAAAATATGAAATGCAGTAAATGCAAATTGTTTCCGTTATTTTTGAACATGTTTTTTCAAAATGTGTGCATTTTATTCAATTTTTTCCATTCCTACATTTATCCATTCATATTTTAATTGTATTTGTATGATACTAAGATATGTCCGTAAGGTAGAAATTATATGCTACTTGTAAATAAAATTACAAGATTATTCCTGTATCGAAGTGCAATAATAAAATATGTTATATTAGTGCCAAAGTAATTGCAGAAAAAAGCATGAAGTTCCTTCCGTACTAAGCAAAAATTACAATAGTTAATCAAAATTTCTTTATCTTTTAAAATATATTCCACGAAGTAAGTACTTCTATTATATCCATTATATTTTATTGCATATAAAATTTTTATAATTTTGTAGTAATTATTTTAAATTAAAAATACCTGCAAAATATTCAAATTTAAAATTATAGACTGTTTTTATATTTTTAACTTGGCAATTCTTGTAACATACAATCATTTAGTCGAATGGGTATGTATATTTAATATATTTTATATAATTGTGTTTTAAATATCTTTTGTATGCAATTAGAAAATTAACTGTAAATTTCTACTAAAAATTGCGAATTTAGATTATATCTGATGTACACAAATTGTTTGAATACAAAGCATGTGTTTTGTCATTATATTTTATTTTAATAATATAGAAATATATAATAGCAATGATGTTACAGTAGATTTATTAAAATCGTTTTAGATAATTATTTAAAAAACTAGGTATTAATTATTACGTAAGATTGTGTAAATTATGTAAGACGTTTAAATATATAAAAGATATCTTTAGAGTTTGACGTAAGATTGCATCTTTTAGTCATAGGATTATGATTATATTTTAGGTTTTTGTAAGATTTGTCGAAGGATTTCTAATTTGTCGGTAAGTATTAAACAATACAATATATTATTTGTAGTTTGCAAAAAAATTATTTTTCATTGCATATTTACATACTATTAGACTTTGAATTTTTTTACTTAAACCGAATTATAATTGTAATTTTACATTTTAAGCCAAAATTTTTATCTGACAAAAATGTATTAAAGTTAAAAGCTTTCTACTATTTCTATTCTAATTTCAATCACTCGTCCTTAATATTGAGGTATTAAGCCTCTCGTAATTTTTAAAAACTAAAGCAAAAAATTAGTTTTAGAAAAAAAAATTAGTAAATAATTTTCATGTCTTATTGATTACGTTCTGATAACTTGATTCACATAGTTTAATATACAAGTAGATATATAAAACTATATTTTAATTTTTTATAAAAATTTTTAAATCTGTTAAATCTTTTTCGCTAGTCTGAACTATCAAAACTGTTACAATTCACACATTTCTGCGCTGATAGCTGCTCTCGCAATACGAAGTGAGCCAAGAAAAAAAAAATAATCAACATCGTGAAAAAAAGACAACATTACTTTGAGACTTTCGAGTATCGATTTATCACGCCTTTTTTAAAAGTGGATAGATATGTTGATTTAACTTAACAATACAATGAAAATTAAGAGAAATAAGTAGTTATAAATTCAGAAAATATAGGGAAAATTGACAGCATTCTTTTTAATAATGAAGATACTAATTTATACATACATTAATAGGAAATAATTTGTTGAACAAAATATAATTTAACTTATTAAAATTAATTAATTGATTTAATAAAATAACCAAAAGAATATAATTTTGCTTCATTTGTTAATTCAATTATTTTTTCAATATTTAAGTTTCAAATTTTAAATAATAATCTTAGATTATAAATTATTGAAATATGTTATTTTTTGTACAATGTGTTTAATAATTTCGAAAGCACACGGTGTACATATTTAATGAAATATGGTGAAAACATTTTTTTTTTGCAAACTGTTATGTCATCTATTGAATCGAGTGGCCGACTTTCCAAAAATGAAAAAAATTGGGTCCAAACTACATCACCCAATGTTTTTCCAACACTAAAGAATTGCAGTACCCTTTACAATTCTGGCCCTCGATGCAAAAAAGATTAGAAACTTTTGTCGCAGCTTTCTAATTCTGTCACAGCTTCACTCGTAACTTTAGTTGTGTGTGACGCTGCGACGAGTGATAATGTAATGCTTGAACATAATATTTAAAGTTTTCTTTTTATTTATAAGTAATAATAATTTGTGTTGGTTAATTATGTAGTCACGTTGACAATGCACAATATGGTAAAATTATAATTTGTAGCTAAATAAACATATACATATATACATATATGTACATTTATATTTATACAAAAAAGAAGAAAATTTTAAAGACTTGTGTAAAAAGAGATATAATGGAAGTTTTATATACGATAATTTTATTTCTTCATTTCTTGAGTCATTACGCGTCAAATATCTCAATTAAGTGGACTTTTGTATTTTTAAAAATAGATATTTAGATAATTATAGAATAGTGCAGTGATCAGAGTGATAATTATGTTATCCTATAACTACAAGTGATATTTATACTTGACTGATTCCGGAACATCAAGGATGATTGGGACAATCAGTTGATTAAGACAATTATAATTGTCTGGTTTGTAAACATATAGTCATTTTTTAATTCACAAAATTTCGGGAATTACAATGAATAGTTTTAAAATATAAAAATTAATTTAATGTCATATTAAGTGGATTATATTAGGTACTATATAATTTATATATTTGTCTGTAAGTATTTTATATGCTTCAGAGAATTATTTTAATATTGCTTTGTTATTAATTATGAAAACACTTTGATGTAATTTATCTAAACGCAGTATTCTTTTGTTTTTCGTTTCGATTAATTTATATCAGTTTCTGTCAATTTTAAAATATTTAACATCGTACTTCTCATGTTCACTACTAGCCTAATTGAAAACATTATCCCGCAAATAATGCAAGGAAAGTTTAATTTTTTTCTGCCTTTAATTACGTCACCTGGCATGCGAAGGTTAAGACAGCCTTCTATTTGTCACGAGTCTCGAACAATGTTTTCTTCGTTTTTTTTTTCTTAAGAACTGTATCTCAAGTGACAATCTGCATTACCTAAGACCTAAGCTATGTAATTACGATGGTTTTGCTGCAAATAATCGGCTGCAAATTTGCGGCAAATAGTGCGCAATATTTCTTCACAATTTCCGACAAATAGAATTATTCCATTTGTAATCTTGTTATCTTCCAAAGTATGAAATATAAAATATAAAAATGTAAAATTCCAGAATAAAATTTTATCAAAGAAATAGTTTATATTCGTATAATATTAAATTGTTCCGGAAAGTATAAAATACTACAAAGTAGCTATTGCCGGTCATTTCTACACAAACAAGCCGCTAAATATTTTATGATGATAAACGCACGCATTAATTCTTCCGATTTGCATTAATCAGCGGATGAAATTCGAATAAATTTCTTTGTACCGGCGACGCGCCGAAAGACGATCTGTATTATTCGAATGGGAGCCTCGATGTGCAACATTGTCCGAAAAATGACCAATAAGAGAAGCTTCGGGATCCTGTCCTAATAAAAGGTTGACGGAACGTCCTTCCTCTGGCAATTCTGGCGAAGCCAGTCTAACGGCAAGGAGAAATATCCGCCCCTCGCGCTACCTCCTATTCGGCGCCAACTTAGTAGAACCACCCGGAGCCAGACGCTCGAGGTAAGACAGGGATGCGATCTATCTGCAGCTCAGTTTTGTCGTTCCACTCAAATTGAATTCCACGTTACGAGTTGACTCGTGCGCCGACTTTTCCATTCCCTCGGGGATTAGCGCGAGCCTTGGCTTCGCCCGTATTCAACGTGTCACGTGGAAGGATAAAAGTTTCTCCAATGTGAAAAAAGGAAAGAAAAAAAGAAATAATCTCAAGTTCCCACGCCTCTTCGCAACACTGCATCGCGGCTTGATGCAGTTTTGCCATTTCGTCCGGATTGCGCGTTAGTCTGGAAAAGCAATTTTCCGCCTGGATTATAAAGCGGGAGAGAAAGCAGGACGATATATCATGACATTTTTGCGGCATTGCTTGATGGAATTTTTGAGGTAGAGAAGCGTGATATATTTTGCATTTTTTATACGAACGCGTCTCCTGTGGCGCGTGCTATGATCTACAATCTACACGATTAGATAAATCTTTTGTTATATAACTTGCATAATTATTTTATACGTAATCCGTTATTTTTCAATGCAAAAATATTTTTAATTTTTAATATTTGCGTTACAAAGTTATTTATTAAGAAAATAAAACTATTTTAATTCAAAGGTAACTTTAATTAGTTTATTATTTCTTTTGAAGAAATTATCACAAATAAATTTTAAATAAATGTTTTTCTATTTTCTTTTTATTTTTCTATGTAATTGCGACATATAAATACTTTAACAGCGAACGACAAAATATATTTAAAAAAAAATAAATATTTTTGTTTGATGAAAACAAGAATTACTACTTTTACGGCGAAGAAGGTGAAGCAAAAAGAAATAACGAAGTGCAAGGGCATTCCCGTTTCCTTTTGGTAATGTTTTACTATTACTTTAGCCTCGCCCATTCGCGTATTGGGGCTGGCAATTCCATTAGGAGATAGACAATCGTCGGGAAGAGAGGCAAAGAGAGGGAAAGAATAATTCGACTGTATCTCAAATTCCGGTCGAACGAGTAACGAGCTCAATTGAGACGTTGCCGAACCGCTCTCCAGTTTTCCATCTCTGGTCAACTGGAAGAAGGATTACGACGGACGGTTTCGCAGCTTTATTACTGTTTGTAAATTAACACGTATATGTGTAAATGAAACTTGAATGAACATGGCGCTCGCGATTGTTGATGATTGCTGTTGGAAAATTCAAAATGTGATCTCGAAAAGAAAAATAAAGCGTAAAAAGTGTTAAAAAAATATAGAGATACGTAAATAAGAAAGAGACCTACACTGTAAGAAATTAATGTAAAATTACATGTAATTCTGAGACACACTTAATAGTTTTAAATTAATTTATTTCTAATTTTGCAGTAAAAAAGTAAAAATAATTCCTTAATTTGTTTTTTACAGGGTATACACAATAGTGAATCTCACAATTTCTATAAAATTACATGTAATTGTGAGATTCACTATAATAGTTGTAAAATTCTACGTATTTATAATTTTGCAGTAGTCAAAAGTAAAAATTCAGAATGTGATCTCTAAAAATACGTTTTTAATTTCTAATAAATTTTTTACACTGTATACACTGTAAAAAACAAATTAAGGAATTATTTTTACTTTTATACTGCAAAATTAGAAATAAATTATTAAAAAAAAATTATTAAGTGTGTCTTAAAATTACATGTAAGTTTACACTAATTTTTTACAGTGTAAAATAGATACAGTTGTATTCAGAAAAACGAATAATGTGCGTGAAGGTAATCAAAATTTGACGCTGCTATTTAAGACAGTAGTTGTAAAAATTTTTTTCAGATATTCTCTGTTTTTAAACGAGTAACTAAAATCATTTCTACATTTAAAAACAATTCTTTTGAAACGGTTTTTAGTTTGGTAATGAACGGTTTATTCATGTAACGCAAAGTATAATTTGATTTCGGGGAGTTGCATTCGAGTAAAATATAAAAACGACGTCACAAAAACTTTATAAATAGGAAGTAAATTTATCCTGTTGACGTCGACTAATGAATAGAAAAATGCGCCATCAGGTGAAGGGTAACGAGGATGAATAATTTAATGAATTTTTCTTGACACCTGCCGCCGCGTGACTCGAAGACTGAAGGCTATTAATGGAAAGAAGACTCAGCTAGCTTTTGAAATTCCCATATTGTACGATATTTGCATGTATATTATCTGGGATTTACGATCGGAAGCGCGATTACTGTCTGGTTATCGATTAACCGTTTATGTTTCTTTAAAATACACCTCGCAACATTCTTAACCGTCTTCGCCGGGTCTTAAGACATCACGAGAAGCTTTCGCAGCCTTCGACAGCACAAAGACCGGAATCTCTTGTTTCCCGCCATGGCGCGCCTCCGTATGATCGCCTCCGTGCGGCTCTCCAGCGCGTCCGAATGTCGCAAGTGGGTCTATTCTTAGAAAGGGTCGCACAAAACACCGGTATTTACAATGTAGGTGTATCGCATTTAAAAATATTGGCTTTAATATATAGTTATACCGCCATAGCTATAGAGACGCCTGCGCGCCGTCCGAGAGGATCGCGCATTATAGTGGGGGGCAGAAAGCTATTTAATACGTTTCGGCGCATAAATTGCCAAGTATATGGGGCATTATGGGGTGGGACGAGACCGTCGTTGTCCATTGGCCTCTCTTGGCCGTAGCGAGAATCGTCCTCGTCACGGCCACCATGTTGACTGTGCCGCGCTGAAATGTGGAACTTCGTCCTCCTACCACATACCGCCTCGCGCGATTCTCGCTCTTCTTGTTCTCTCTGTCCTCGTCCTTACTTTGTAGCTACGAATGTGAACGAAATCAGCAGTAATCGTGTTCTCTCGCTTCTCGAGAAAAAAGATTTTTAAGATCAAAAGAAGAAGTAGAAAAACTTTATGGTCTCTCTCTCTCTCTCCCCTCTCTCTCTTTATTTCGTTTGTTATTTATTTTTATTATGTTATTTATTTTTTATATGTTTTTTTCTACACAATATAAATAATTTTATAATAATATATAATCTTTAATCTTTATCAATAATTTATCAATAATTAAAGTGCCTCCGTGCCATAAACGCATTGTATACACAAATCAAATATAAATAATGTATGATAATTAATTCCATAATTCTAAGGAAAATGATAATGATAAAATGTGTGGCAGCGAAACAATCGTTCTATTTTCCAAGCTTTTCCGCATTCTATGCAACATTGTTCGTTATGTATCTCTTTCAGCTAGGTCTCGAGAGTATACGCCATAAGAAATGTCTCCCGGATTCCAGGAAGCTCGCCGCGGCCTGTCCAATTTATTTACTCGTCCCTCAAAATCCCAATGCTCCGATTGGTCGACGCCGGAGTCCGCGGCATAAACTCGAACTCGTCGTCTTTCCTAAGTAGTATGGGAGTTTTTCATATTAGACTTTTTCGTATTCGTTCGGCGCATTTAACCGGGTATTTTATGCTTCACGTGTGTGGAGGACCGTCTCCCTCATGGCCGGCTCCCTTACCAACGCGACCGGTTAATATCGCCAAGCGCGCGGTCAGTGCCGTCATTTTACGATTTTATTATATCGCCGTATCCCCGTCGGTTCGTGAAGAGGAGGAGCTTTTAACCTGCTCTTCGATATCCCCGCTTTAATTGGGATTAATATGAACGACGATCTCGACATGTGTTATGTCCCGGCGTGCGCGCGGTCGATGCTTAAAGTTTCCTCACATTTTAATTCGAAACCGGCCCGGCTACCGAGCCGACATTGAGTTAACATTTTGCGAAACCTGCTGCGAACGTGCCGGAGCCATGTACATGTATCGTTTGTAAGCTTAGGAGTAATTGGAGAATCCTTCGCAACGTGAAGAATTTCCATGGTGGACCATCTTACTTTTGACGATACTTTTTACTCTTCTCTCTCATTTATGACTGGTATTTCCGTGCGAATAAAGAAATTTTTAATAGTAATTAATATTTTTCACAATAGCCCGAAGCAATTTAGAGATTAAGATAATATATGTTCAAAATTGATACGGAAAATTAATTGTATGTATTTAAGAGACACTGTAGCGTCTCCCGCCAAGTATATTTTACACGGCATAATTTCTTTTTACATTATTCTGCTTGTTAACTTTTTTCGGATGTCTACATTTGAGTTACAAATTTATATTGTAATTAATAATTGTCTTTCAGAATTCATCATTTTTTCCGCAAGGCAATGAATATTTTTTAAAGACTGTTACTTGCACAATCATTAAATAGAAACATTAAATAAGCACGTCATTAAATAAAGACAAATGCAAAATATAGCTTAATATAGCAGCGCAATAAAAATGAAAATTAATGAAAAGCTAACGAAGAGAACATTTTTTGCAGATTACATTTCAATTTGTCATCCTAGAGATGACGATTTTTACATGCTAAAATTCATTATTGTACACAATATCTAGTTCATTTAACAGAGACTGAAAAGTTTCCAGAAACTTGTCCAAGTGTAAATTTTACAGTTCAATAAATGCACGACAGCGCGATTATTTCCTAATGACAACTCGCCGACGACAAGCTTGAGCAGGAATTGAATTCTGAGCTGCCTAATGAGGTAGATAACGAAACAAGTTTGTTTTCTTTTCGTTCTAAAAATATACCGATACTCTTCTCGCAATTCTCTTCCGTTTATCGATAAAAAGTGAACATCATTATTATTTAGAGCTACACAAAAACATTCAATCCGATACCCATGGAATTACCCATAACGAGATAATCTGCCGAGCCGGAATTCGATGGATATCGCTTTCGCGAGGGTGAAACAGCGAAAGCGGCTACGATGGCAGCACCAAAGCCTCGCGTCCCGACATTCGCGGCCAGCGACTGGTAGACGCAACCGATTGGGAGATAGATCCGGAAAAAGTGTGGGAGGAATGGCATGGTTCTTGCCAGATAGCGGAGGGCGCCACCGCACAGTGGCAAGAAACCGCATGTTGGCAGAAAGCTCTCCTCTTCGTCGCCGTTTCGCAACGTTCTCTCGCACTCCCGGCAACCCTCTCCTCGAGACTCTAGCCGCGACGATAGGTAGAGATGTTTTCACCTCTCTCTCCCTTTAACGTTTGTCTCCCCCTGTCTCCTCCGCGGTCGCTCCTCTCCGCTCCTTTTCTTTTCTCTCCGTCTGCACCAGCTTTTCTCTTCTGGCCGCGCCCATGTCGGCGATGACGCGACCATCGCGACGTGCACCAACACATGTTTCCCTTCGGTCCGCCGCGATTGCTCATCTCCGTTCATCTCGTCGAATCTGAACGGTGTCCTTCTCTGATTGTGAGGACTCATAGAGAAAAGAGAGAGAATGAGAGAGCAAAGAGAGACAGTAGAACAAGAAGAGCGACTGTTAATTCCACCCCCTTTCTTTCTACCGAACAGAAACTCAGTCCATCCAGTTTCCCAATTGTTCGTCCTGTTCCATAATTCTTTTTTTTTTTCTTTCATGATTCTCGGTTATCAGCGAGCAGGAAGAATGCAAAAGTATCTCTCCTACGCGCGCTCTCTTCAGGTCTCGTCTCTCTTCCGGCCCTCGCCATCTTTCTCTGGCGTGGCCGAGCTGCCGGCTGCCCGGGGAGGGAGAACCAGGAGGGGGATTTCGAGGTGGCACCACCGGGGTCTCTCTCTCTCGCCTCTCTCCGACATTTCTAGTCGCCCATGGTCGGCGGGGTGAGAGAACCAGGGCGCGGTTCTGTGGGGTGGCGGCACCGCGGAGAGCGAGAGAGAGTAGCGAGAGAAGAGAGGGGAGAGGGTGTTCGCAAAGTGTCCCTAAAACTTTTACAATCGCTCGGCTCGGCTCGCTCGCTCTCGCGCTCTCGCTAGGGCTATGCTTGATGGCGTATCTTCCAATGTGAGTTGCCCATAATACTAAGATGTACGGCTGCGCCGGTAGGGGTCCCGCTTGGTCTCTCACTCACTTACTACCTTATAGTATAGCAAAGCCAAAGGCGTATAGTGTGCCGAACGCCGAACGTACGGACGTTCCATCGCGTTTGCCGGTCGTATTCGTTCGGCATTTCGGTCTAGTTGGCGAGATATTCGCGAGAAAGAATCGGCCGCGTCGTCCACTGCCGCGCCGCACAACGACGGCGTCATTCATTTCGGTCCGCCGGTCGTTGCTCCGCCGAAGGCGGTTTCGCCAGGAGCCTCTCGCCTCATTCCCACGTCAATCGATACGTAATTAAGTGCTGCGTTTCTCCCGGGAGTCTCGCGTTGTCTCGCGAAATAGAGTATTTCAGTATAAGTGAGTGCGAAACCGGGCCCGGTCCAGGTCCCCCCTCAAAGTCTGCTACTCCATCGTTTGTAGATTCCCGTTTTCGTCAGTGATGAGTGCCGGGAGTTACCACGACCGTGGCAAGTCGGTAGAGCGGCCGATGATCGCGATGATCGAGCATCGTGGCGGATCTGTCAGAATCTCACGTGATATTGAGTGCGTAGCGTGCCGTGACGTTCGTCGACACCGCCGGCGGATCCGGGAGCCGCCAACCATCATGGTAAGCACCATTGCGAGCTATCACGTGCGCAGATAATTATACCTTGACGTTCATCAAAAGTGATACATGTCTAATTAATCAAGGGATCTCAAGGCAAACCGTGTCAAGCTAATTGTTTTATTTATAGACACGGGAATTATCATTCGGAAATGTTACCAAATTTTAAGCGAAAGTTATTTACAATAAACTAGTAATCATCTTTAGCTTTGCGCGAGATATTTAGTTTTGTGGTTATTAAATCAAGTATCGTTTAAATCAAACAGTGCTCTTTCGATTTCGAAATACTTGCATTTTTCATAGAAATAGCAGAAGATCAGAAGTTGTCAATGTAATTAAATTACATATAATACCAATGTGATTTATTCTGAATTGAATTTATACGTCACAATGCTTTTTATAAAAATGCCATAAGCTGTGAAAACAATTTAATCAAAGCCTTTTTACGATTTACTTGAGATAACGTCAAACTTTGAATGATATTTCAAACGAAGAGACTGTAACAAGTCTGCCAAAAAAAATGGCTAATGGTTCCATAAAGAACATCAATGATGTGTTCGTCGATATGCAATAAGTGTTAGCGAAATAAACAAATCCTATCGTTCGAGCAATCAATTAGAGGATATTTCATCGCCGGCGAGGTCCAGAGCGCGAAGGATAAGATCCCGAGAACGAGAGGGGAAACCCGTGAATACCTCCACAAGCCGGATTGCTCGAGTACGGTGTGGAGGGGACCGGAGCTTATCGATTGGTGGAAGTGTCGTATGGCTGTTGGCCACGCCCAACAGCTAGTCAGTAGCGGACTTCACAGCGCAACCAAATGCCATGTGACTTGCGTGTGTACTTTAAATACAATGCATGAAAATATTCGCACAGATCGGGAAGTATTATCGACCTCGAGATGCAAAGTCAACAGTCTCGAATTTTGGGGAGACATCTTAATCCTTATTCCAGTACAAATGAATGTCTCTGCCTGCGAAAGGGATATCTTTAAATTGAATAACAATAATTCGATTCGTACAGTGTACTACTGGAATATTTATTACGTCGTAATTATCAAAATAAAGCTTTATATATTATACATTTTAACAAAATATATTAATTTCAAGACCATTTTGCATCGATAATCTTTGCATCTTTACAAGAATTATTTTCAGATAATTAACTTTTAAAGTTTTTGAGTTGCTAACTATTATATAATTATAATTTCAACTATTTATTTTTTATTGTCATAATCTATTACTTATTTTGCAATATTTCTACTTTATAAAATAGATAAATTGTCAAAATAAGCCGTAAAAACATTTTGTAGTTATCCGACACATATACATTCGAATAAAGATTAAAAAACAATTAAACTAAAATAAAGTATTATTAAGAAAAATATTTGAGTTCAAATACCATTAAAAAATATATTGTTTATATATCATTACCGAAATATTTTATCTGAATTTCCCAGTGTTTCATAAATTACATAAGATTTACGCATGTCGACGAAAAGCTGGAATAAATCAGAGTTTAACAAGGAGAGCAAACAGAATAATAGATCATTATTTCAACAACATATTATAAATTTGATAGACGGAGATGTTTGATCGCATCTAAATGTCGCAACTTTTTAAATTTATATACATATGAAATATAGAAATTTATCGTGAGCCGATTATGCTCCATCACACTTTTCAGTAATGTCATCAACATTATTAACGTAAGAATAATGCTTATGTCAGAACGGTATTTATTACTGTAAATAATGCGCTATCATATTAGTTAACTGCAAGCCGTATAAATCCTAGAATTATTACAACGCTTTAACGCAGATATATATATTTAGATAAAATCATGTAGATAAAATGTGCAAGAAAGGAAGGCTTGAAATATCTCGAGATGTTTTCCCAGATATAAAAATTCTTACAAATACATACCGCAAATACATATCATATGTAAGCTCTATGTCTAAAGAGATATAATATTACGGCGTCGTATAACATGTCGCACTTTAATGCAAATTCTTGTTTATTAAGCATCAATTATTTAATCTAATTTATATGCTAAACCTGAATAGACAATCAACTTAGTCGGTTGACATCTTTCCAGATATACATAAATGTATACATAGAATTGACATATGTATACGTATATACGCATACGCCAATGCACGTAGTCATTGTTAATTTGAAAAGAGTTACAATGTTAAGTCACATTTTTCATTTACGTATTAAATTATGTTAAATTGCAATTAAAAATATTTCGCTATAGATGATGATCGTATAATCGTGCACAGACGATGATCGTACACAGCAAATATTAAGTTTATAACTTTTAAATATTTGTGTAAAAAAATCAATATTACTTTGCGTGTTAATAAAGAATACTAAAGGCCATTTTTTTTCATGCAAAATACGTTCAATTGATTTGCGCATCATTTGGTATTATCAACATTTTAACATTATATTTCTAAACTTGTGAATTTTAGTAAAATCTAACGATGTGTGTTTATGGGACGCTTAACTTTCTCTTTACTTTCTTTTACTTCCTGCAGCTAGGGTATCATTTTTTCATAATAAAGTTTAGTCGCTAGATGAATTTCATAAAGTGAAAGTAGGTTGTGTCATCTATTTTGACCCAAGTTTTTTATAAGAATACTCTTTGAAAGCCGAAGTTAGAATGAAATCGCACTAAAGATCCTATCGATTTAGTTTGCACTCATTTCTTTTATTACAAAGGGTTTTATTATATATGAATGGTTTCCACAAGGACAATAATTTGCTCGTTTACATTAAAATACCTGAAAGGCATATCAATTAAAAAATATAAATTTTCGATTAATTACATTTATAAGTTTATACGTAAATAATATTTTCTTAATAGATTTTCTCTAAATTTATATATTTAAAAATTATAAAGTTTATATTTTTTGTCTATGTATGATGTAATAACCAGATTCTTATAACTATATATTAATTTGCAACGAAACGACTAACAAACACAAAACAGTGTTCATGGAATATCACTAAGTAAATATGCTAAGTGATACGTATATAATCCTGACAATAATGGTTGCCACAGCATGGGTCAAAGATTACGCGATGGTGCGAAAGATCTAGCGTGTCTAAAGTAAACGAAATTATATACATATTTACATTTATAGATAAAATACAGAAGTTATAGTACATGTTTTCTCTGGAAATAGGACCTTCTGATATTTTAATATCGTTCTTTATGAATGAAACTTTTCTAAAAATATCCTCTTGCTATTTTTTGACACTTTGCATTTCTCAACGTTAAGTTAAAAGCTTATTATTTCTTTTCTGTGTCGAAATTAAACCTTTTGAAAAGATGAAAACGTAATCGTGTAATTGAAATTTTTTAAATTGTGAATACACGACAATGCAGTTAAAAACGTTCTTTTATCTCATGTATGTATAATAATTGATATGAATATAAATGTCACTTTATCTTTATTCTTTACGAAACAACATCAGTTTGGCAAATTTTATATAGAAAAAAAATTTAAACTTCTGCAAGGAATAAAAGGTACTCGAGAATTCTTTCAACTTCTGCGAATAAAAATGAATCTTGATTATAAATTTATTTGAATGATATTCCTTTATTATTTTCTGAGTAATAAAACGGAGATGGCTGTGAATTGGCATTACGCTGGAGTATCCTTCGTATGCAAGGCCTTATAAAAGGCGCAGTATAAAGAAACGTTGTGGCATCGTTACTGTGGCAGGCGTTATTGTCATTTCGTACGTGAAAAATGATGGGAATCTGCATTTCATTAAAAATTAAGAGTAAGCAGTGTGACCGCCCACCCCGACGCCATTGGTTCGTAACCTTTGTGTCCACTGGGGTTCGTACTCACGACCTACGTGACGCGAATGTTCGATACGCGAATAAGGTTCACCTTCTTCGTTCGATGCTGCCTCTTTCGTTTTTCGTGTAGTGCGCATGGGTATACCTGTGAAGGAAACTCGACGGCGGCCGGAGGAAGTGCGTAAAAGGGGGTGCATCGGATGCACAGGATGCTCCCGGAGCACGGCGAGAGTCGAGAGATCAGTAACTGGTGTCGGTGCTGTTCGCGATCTTCTCATGCGCGTGTTTACATAACTTCATGGATAATCATGTTTGCAAGGTGCCCTCCTCGCGTTTCGAGATCCGATAACGAAATAATCGCGCTAATTTGCATTTCTAATCAAATTAGATTCGTGTCGTGAAGAAAATAATACTTTCCTAAAATTATTGCACTTAAAACTTGAGAATTGCTTCGACACTCACACAGCGACATTCTTTATTAAATACTCGTTCTTATCGATTTAAATTCTGTTAAAGATTTTTTAAGACAAAATGAAGGCTATCTTATCTTCAAGTATAATTTCTGTGTGATTATTATAATTGACCTTTCGTTGAATTTGATTTCACATAAAGAATTTTAAAACTGATAGTATACTGTAATATCATATGTATATTGCACTGAAAATTATTGCTGATTCAACAGGAAACACTAGTGATCTACACTAATTATCATTTTATATATTTGTTTCTAGTATAAATAGCTGCGAATTGAAAGTTCAACAATTTAAATTAAAATAAGAAAAATCTACGTAACATCTAGTATCTTTTCCATTTTATTTGTTTTGTCAAACAATATTAAAGAGAATCTAAAAAAGAAAATAATAATTTAATGATTAATTTTATCAAGTTGTAACACAAAAATTTTATATTTTTGTTAAAAAAAATCAACATTAGATTGATATCTATGTATCGCTAATCTGCGTGTAATGTTAGTTCGTAGATCATCAGACTTCGATTTGTTCATCTTTCACACGTGAAAAGTCTTACGCGACTTTCTGAGAAATTCGGAAAAACACGAAGTGAATATCTGAGGAGTATATAAAGTCTATCCATAGGAGAAAAGTGGAGGATAGAATGACGACGTGTTCTTTGTGCAAGAACATAATGTGCTACTCGATGGACAAACATGTATCTCGCAGCACCTCACCCTTCTTCAAAGGGTCTCCTCTTCTTCTCCCTCTTTGTGTCACTCTCCCTCCCTCCCTCTCTCTCTCTCTCTCTCTCTCTCTCTCTCTTCTCCTCCCGCACCTACACGCTTGCGACTCGGAGGGTTGTTACAGTTGACTCTGACGGGGTTTTATGGCGTATCCATCTCCGCGTGTAGCTCGCGCGCAGGGAGAGCACATAGCGACCATAGCGACAAGAACGAGGGGGAAGAGAGCGACGGAAGAGCTCTCTTCTCTCTGTGACGTGCGTAGGGGTCAAGCTTAGGCAAAGGGCGCAGGCGCAGTTACGTTCGTGAGCCCCGCGAAGCACATGGTCGCCCCCCCGGCTACTATTCCGCGGCACCGCCGGTCTCCTATCTTTCGTATACAATTCCGAAAACAAGTAAATAATCATGGTGTGACCTCTTGCCATGTACTTCGCATTTTTCTGGAGACGAAGATGCGACACGCGAGCGAGAGAGACGCGCCTAAACTGTGGCATGCGTCGCAAGTGGAGTATCTCTACGGTGTATCCGCGAGAGAGTCATGGACGGTCTTGAACCCCGGCCACGACTCCCTGACCTACGAAAACAGATAAGCGAGCCGTGACTACGTTCGATGTCACGTTGTGATCTTGTATTCGTCGCATGTCGCCGGTGACTAACCGCAAGCAGACAGTATTCCCGGGATCGTTCAAGTGACTGCTGTGTGCCGGCTTTTGATTATTCCGAGATCGTACGGATTTACAGACATCGTTTCCGGTTGTTGTTGAGTCTGGAAGGAGCGATACTGTGATTAAACGATGCGCGAAGTATCGTCAGAAGCGATACTCGTAACGAAAGTGTTTCAGAATTCTTCAAGAAAATTGAAGAATCTCAAGAGACTGATGTAAAAAAGGAAAAAAACAAGATCGTGGCGTGCTCTCCTGTGATTGTTATATCTGCTTCCTTCAATTTCTGGATAATGTGCGAATTCGTTAAGTGTTCCAGGATAGTTTCAGATTTTAATTTTGTTATCTTATTTTCTACAAAATAAATTTTATTTTACGCGAAAAACAAATATAATCTAAAAATCATTTAATCGTAAAATTTTCATCATAAAAAATCAGGTGTCTAGTAAAACAAAAGTATTTAAAAAAAGAAGGCGGAAGATGTAAGAATTTATAAATTTACCTCGTTCAATTCATAGATAAATCTATTAATTCCACGTAATTATTTAGATACAAAAGTATATAATTTTTCAATTTTTAACTTAAAGATAATAAAGTAGATGTTTAGATATAGAAATCAAATTAGGATAAAAGCTCAAAAATTATATTACTATGTAAATAAAATTAATTTAAAATATTTCACTATTTTTTTCGTAAAAGTAAAGTAATATCTCGTTTATTTGTTGTTATTATTAATTATCAGATATTTTTCTCTTACGTGAATATTAAAATAAGACAGCTTGCCGCGAATTTCGGTACAAAAACTTGTTGTTAAAATAAACTCATTTGTTCAATCAGATATATACTGTCATAATTGTAGAGAAATCATACGTGCGAAAGTGCTGGATATTTCTGTGTTGCATCGCGACGAATGTAGTATCCATTGGATGTCTAAAATTCGTCGATCGTCAGCACAGGTGAGTGTATATTAGTTCTCTCCGATGTTTAATTTTTCCGACTTTTATTTTATCACATTTTTCCACTTTACATATAAACATCGCACGTATATATTGCTTCTACTGTTACAGTATTATACTTAGTATTTAAAATCTAGCCTACATAAGAACACATAAGACTATTCACGATCAACAGCCACGAATTGCCCTAGACAATATTTATTGCCGCTGTTCACGCTAAACTCAGCCATTTAGATCAATCGGCGATCTGTGGAAGAAACATTATTTCGCGTACAGCTAATTTCGCGGCACCAGCCGCGATTGCAGGATAAGCACGCGCGGTAGTAGAGTGAATGACGTGACGTCATGCAACCAGTCGTGGTTAAAAGCAATTGGTCAATTGTCGCGCGATTGTACGCTAATCATTTCGATAAAGTCATCGCGTGTCATCCGAAGAACGCAACGCACGATACGGCGGAATAATTAGTGATGCAAACACGCGATACGATACGTTGATATACAAACTAAAATTTTGTGGTAAATTTTTAAGTTTCTCCATTTTATTCGATTATTGTGTATAATTTATACATGTATATTATATAAATATTTGATAATTTAAATTAGAATCTTTAGTATATGATCTTCAATATCGTTATATAATTTTTCAAAAGTGATTTAAGGTTAAAAAAATTCATGAGTTTAATGAGCATAGCGCTGTGTTTTAAGTAAAGTTGCATGTCTGATAAGTTGGTGGATATTTTTAACACGTTTTGCAATACAGATGAGAAACATACATAATGCAAAACTACTATTTTTCTGCATGTCAGTTTACAACAGAATTCTTTCCTTATGTTTACAAAAAATTAATCACGAATAATTCTCTAACGTTCATTGTATACAATTTTTAAAATTTAAACAACGCGGTATGATTGATGGAAAGATAAACTAATGACTACGTTTCTATTCTAATGGGTAAAAACAGAGGTAGAAAAATTTTAATACGGCTTCAATAGTTAAATAAGAACTTTAATTACCGTATGCTGTTTGAATTATGTAATTGTAAATTTACATTACCATTAGATAAAATACAACACGAAGAAATATCGCACTTTTTGTATTAAACATAAAAGCATCGAGTTTCGTATTTTATAAGTAAAGGTTATTACTTTTTATGTGTGATCAGTTATACAATGTCTGGCTGTCAGTTATAAATAATAATTCGCGGATACGCGGAAATTATCTATTAGACTCCTTTTTTATGCCATTGAACATAATACTTTGCTATTATTATCGTTAACTTGTTTTACGCAACTATCTGATGATTTATTTCTGCTTGAAATAAAAAGCAAAATCACATGATACATACAAGCTATAAATTTATGTTGAGATATTTTGTATTTATTCATATATAAATTTTCAAAAATGATTTTAAAAATCTCTCAATCATGTGAATTTTCTTTGCGGATCTCCTTTTACTTTATTCGTATTTCTAGAATAAAAATTATAAACTTTTACGTATATTTATTTATACATGTTTATAATAATACTTATAATAAAATAACTTTAAATCCTTTATTTTGATTCATAATTGTATTATTAATATCAGATCAATATTATATCACAGATTTTCATTTCATAACATTTTTGATCTCAACTAAAATCTATATCGCAGTTATTGTGTCTAAATTTTAATTTTGTGGATGATTGTGGATCATTTGGATGAAACATTAGGATTAATGAAGCTTAACTCTTTACCGGGACAAGTAAATTTTGTAAAATACATTCCAGGGGGCGTAAGTTTACTAAAGAAACTACATCTCGTACAGATCGGTGCATCGAGTTTTTACGATTAACGAATGAAAAGAGTGGGGATCATAGCAGGGGACAGTTTCAAAAGCGGGGTGTAACTATCAGGCGGGCAATAAAATTTTTAACGCTTTCGTGTCCAATAAGCGTAACGTCCATCGAGTTTTACATTGGGCGGAGCCACGCGGCCATTATGCAGTAACAGTTTGAAGCGGTGCAGCGATTGGCTCGCCCGTGCCATCATGGCTGCCGTCTATCCAGAGCTTCCCCTTCCAGACCGTCGCGACATGCGCTTCCATCTCTCCGATGATTCTAGCCATCCTTCTTTCTTCGTTCGAAAACATTCAATAGGAATGGATGCGCGTTCAGGTTGGGTTTAGCTTTGCAATCCAGGTGTTGCACTATGATTTTGACGGAAATTTATATATGCATATATTAAATCTTTTATTCATACGTGCCAAAATATTTGTTATGTATATACAGGGTGTCTCAGAACACTCTTTACACCGCTCACGAGGAGATAGAACGGATTGAGATGAACAAAAAAGTCTCATATCATTTTGCGAAATTCGTAATAATAATCCAGATATTGAGTGTTAAAGACAGATAAAGGCTAGCGCGTTGAGATGGCATGAGAGAAGCGATGGAGTTGGTGCTCGAGAAGGACAGCGCACCGTTGTACCATGGTTACATCGTCGCTCCTTCTCCTTGCCGCGTGTTGGCAGCCAATGCTTGATATATTGGATCCTACTATAGCTCAAACAGCTTGAGGGTTTATCTTTGTGCGCTCTCATTCATTTGTCTTTAACATTTAATGCCTTAATTATTGTTGCGAATTTCGCAAAACGATATGGGACTTTTTCGTTCATCTTAATCAATTCTACTTCCTCACAAACGGGTATTCTGAGACACTCTGTATGTATATTAAAAATTGCAATGAATTTTATCCAATAATAATAATAATAATAATAATAATTGAATTAATTCTAGAATATTATTTTTAAAATATTAATTTTTTGACATATGTATAATTTTCATGCCATCGTATAAATTGTAATAATGTTATAAACTATTTACACAATATCCATTTATATTAATTATTAAAAATTTTTATAGTAATTTTAATTAATTATTTTAATAAATTCTTCAATGTAACTGTTAATATATTATTTTAAAAACAAGATTATTATATTAAAAATTTTAGCATATACATATCAATCTTACAATTGCACTATCATGCGCTTCAAATCGATAATATACATATACAGGGCTCTGCCTTATCGACAGAACTGCTATTTCCCGCCTTCTGACGTCACATACTATTCTACATAAAGAACTCAACTGTAACTTATTAGCTTATTATGCCTTCATAAAGTTTATACACATATTCTTTGACACATGTATGCGCAATATATATTTATATTGATTTTCCAAGCTTATAACGTTAGTATCGTCTTTAAATGCATAATTTCATTGCAGAAACGTTATCTCTACAATTTTACTACTTGCCTTGACATACAACGAGATAATGACATACGAATAAAAAGAGTGCATCAATCAAAATGATGTTGCTCATTATACATGGCTCGCCAAAATACCAACGAGTTATAAATTATATTTTATGTTTTCATAAATATGCGAATGAAACTAAAATCCATCAGCACACCAATTTAAAGTATGACTTTTTAATTTAGCAAGAAAAAATTATTATTATTAAATATTATTATAGCTAAATGTCGTATCTTCGGGAAAACTTTCAAATCATAATCGAAAATGCAATATACGTCGTATTTATACACATACAGAACCAAGGTGCAGAATAGATGGCTCCGAAATAGATGGCTAAGGTGATAAGGAAACGCGCGGCAAGTCAATTTTACTAAAATGCACTCAGCGTCTGCATACAGACATGCACTCAGGAGGGTTGGCTCCGCAATAGCGGCGCGGGTGCCGGTTACATGCGGATCCGCATCAACCGCACGCTGAAATTTTCGTAAGCGCACGCGCACACACGCGCGCGCGGCACGTACGTGTGGATGGAATTATGTACGGATACAGATATACACGGAGTAACGCCACCGCGGAGAGGTTATACACGTGGGTTTTGTCGTGGAGCCATAACTAGAGATACGATGGAGTACATAGGATGCAAACCCATAAACCCCCCACTTTATTCCGGCTCGTCCTCTCGCTTCTGGATCTTCAGACGGCGTTACCTTTACTTAGGGGGCCGAAACAGCCGCACCACCTACGGTAGCGAACACCTTTGGCGGCGACGAAAGTGACGAGGGTAGCGAGCGCGATGACGACGGCGACGACGACAGCGCCAGCGAGAAATCGAGCTCGCGCGTTTCCCCATGCCCTCCCGATTATGTCGTCTGCTACGCAGTCAGACAGACGTCCGATCCGACGTCGTTTGTCGCGCCTAACTTCGGTGGAGTTGACCACCGAAAAGTCGATCGCACGGTATCAAATGTGTCGCGTGAATCAGGTCGTGGCTCCGTTGAAATTGTGATTCCCGCGGGCTGGTGGGGGCAAGTAGTTAGATCAGGTCGCGTCTGTCGCCTCGTGAACATTACGAGTACAATTACGCGACGATCGCGCGAAGCATCGAAGGACGCGTCAACTGCCGAAGAGCGGTAATCGGCACGTGACTCGGCCCCGTCACACGTATCGTGAATACGCGCCTGCCGCGTTCGGTATTCTCCGTGTATGTGCATACGAGGACAGGGAGGAAGTGGAGGAACTCTCCGCAGGAAACTAACTGTGAACAGTTGGAGCCGCGACACACGACCGGCCCGATCGGGGGTTTACCAAATCTCGGCCGAACTTCGCGTCGGACTCGCGGCGCACTTCGCGGCGATCGCCGTTTTTCTCGCACGATTAGAAGCCTCGTTTCGTCGTTTCGTGCATGAGTGAGTGAATGAACGTCGTTCGGTAACGCGCATGCGTAAAAAAACCATTATGGAATCCGCGGCTCTCTCTCTCTCCCCCCTCTCTCCCCCTGGAACCGGAGGAACATGCGTGTACCGTGACCACGTGATCTACTTGAATTCGGCGATTCGACTACGATTCCGTAGTATGGAGTCCGCTACGTCATCGCAGGTTAGTTTCCTTGATTTTTTTTCTAACATTTTACAATCCCCCCGTCGCATCGCTATTGATTACTCCCGGCCAAAGTACCCACACCTTCGCGCCGACATTACCACGCGCAGCCGACGGCTCGCGGTGTGCGTTTTACACGCATTTTCATAGATACACTTATACGGAGCTACGCACAGCTGGGGAATACGATGATGGTTAAGATGAACGCCTAACGATGGCGCGCGATATCCTAGAATAATGGGTGGCTTTATCAACGCGAGAGTGTCAATATTTTATGCAAATCGTATTGTATGCTTTCTCCTATTAATCGTTTGCCGTATGTGCACATTCGTGCACAGTCGTGCAAGTATCGCTCCTATATCTGAAATCGATATAGGTTTGATTGGATAATAAATAAACATTTCAGGAATATTTTATTCAAGAGAATCCAATAGAACAGAATATAAGATTAGAGAAACGTAAATCACAAATCGCTGATATCTCCTTACATGAAATTCTAACTTTAGTTTCTTCTTATCGAGAAATTAAAGACTAACGCATAAGTCGTATATTTTAAGCATGAAGTAAGGATATAATTTGTAAACATTTTTTATACTAAAATTTATACTTTTCATTGGTTTATATGTACGATCAAAATTTATAATATTTCAATTGTTCTTATATCTTAGAAATAATTTTATTTCTTTAGCTTATTTTTCTTATTTTTGTTCTTTTTATTTAGTTTTATGATAGGTTTTTTTATCATAAGACTAATAAATAAATTTAATAAATAGAAATAAATTAAGAAAGAAATTACATCTATATCAGATTGATTACAATTGCCGTCGCATCGGGAGAAATCAAATACCTGACTATTTCATTTTACAGTCACAATTGCAATAATGGGCATAATGTTTAACAAACTTTATTGTACATAGGAAATAACGTGTATGATATCTCGCGCAAAATATGCCCGTATTCGCTTCTTTCTTATGGCATATGTCTTAGACGAGCCCAGTGGGAAACACGCGAAACATGGATTTTATATACTTCTCTGTAACAGCCGTGGTACTAGCGCTATTACATTTTATAGTTCCACATCCTTACTAAATGATTTATCATTGTCCGCGCGCACAGATAATTACGGTTTCCCGCTGATCGCTTGATTTACTACAATTGTACAATTAAGCGCCATGTCCCGTAAGATTTACGCTCAAGGCGGTCATATATAGCACACACGTACACTCTACATCTGACATCTCGATGCGAATGATACTTAGGGGTATATCAGTTTTTGTTTTTCGTGCGAGAACGGGAGGCATAAGCCATCTTCCATTTTATGCCATGAGATACTTTCCTTCGCCATTTATTTCGCTTTTTCGAAACTTTTCAGTCGATTTTCTGTCCTCTTATGCATTGAAGAGACAAAGCTAGTATTAATATTGATTATATGTATCTAGAATTTAAGAACTGAAACGAAATCTGTCATTTTTAACATAACACTAACGGCGCGATAACGTATAATATATTAAACTTTTTATTTTAGCTTAAAATATCTTTATGAATTTATGACTATATACATTTTTAATACAAATACATAATACAGGATATTTTTGAATAATTATTTCACAAGTAACTTTGTTATTACATTATTGTATTACATACATATACTTACTACAATATTAATTTACTGTTCTGTTCAGTTGATTTTTTTTACTCCTTGCGCTTTCAGGATAAAACTGGAATAATAAATTAGTTTTTTTTATAAGAAATTGCATGTCTGATAAGATCTAGCATGCGAGCGCGGTGTCGTGACTGGAAGAAATAGCAGATCGCACAGGAAGTTAAGATAATCGAGATGCAAACCCCCCCCGGCGTAGTTGAAATTATAAATCACCCCTTCCTTCCTCGGCATACCGAAGTGCCGTGGCGGCCCAGGGAAACGGTATTAACCGTGTAGCGAGCCAACTTTTGATAGTCGGACGATTTTAGCCGGTACAATGTCTTCCGTGCATAATCCACCGAAAACCTTCTCGCCGACGTGCATGAAATATTTTGTCGGGCATGAATAAACTGAGCCGCAGCGTTGCCGCAGTAGCCGGTGCAAGTCGTTGCAACATTTTCGCATGTCGTCCGCTGCCCTCTGTCCCCTGTCCTGTTCTTCGCGCGCATATGTCTGCCCACACACATAGCTCACCTCTTTTCGACCCACTGTCGCGCGTTCGCACGCGTCGCCATTGGTCTCCTAGTATACGAGCACGGCCGTGCATGCGCTCGTCTTTTATTGCGGCTGCGGTCTTCGCCCGCGCTATGAAATTTACTCGCACACCGTCGCACCGTCGCACCGTCGCACCGACTGGATGTGTAACATTGTCGCTGTTACAACTATATCTGCGCGATAAGGGAGTTATGTGCCGGCGTAAGGTCCGCCACCCTGTTGATTATTTCTCAAGCCTTAAATAAATACGTGCACCGACATATTCGTGTTATTTCATAGATCTTGGGAAAATGCAATTCTACTTTAATCTAATACTTACGTACGGTGTCTTGCACACGTTTTCACTTTTATTTATTTTTCTTAAAGAACAATGTTTATTCTTATTAAATATCAATGTGAAACATTATTTGGAATATTGTTGCAAGTAATAAATTTAGGATATTCTTTGATAAAGAATGAAGCTACATAATTTTATAAGTTATTAATAAAAAAATTAATACACACAAAAAATAATTTCTTAAAAATTAATTGGATTTGTTAATAAATTAAATATCATAAAAAAATTCATATATTTATATATAATTCAATCGTCTATTGCATTGTTTTCGAGCTTGATTGACTTTATTAGGAATTGTTTGTCGATTAGATAAGATAGTAATCAACCAAGAAGGATAAAGGAACCTTTCCGAAAATATGGCGATGTAATTATCAATAAACGATACGTACGTTTATTCGCGAAAAAGATCCAATCTGTCGTAATGGCCGTACATACAGACGCTCCCGACGGAGATTTCCTCACCCAATTATTTACATCGAAGAGTACACCCGAGTAGTTCCAACGTCGTTTGCACCGAAGATTGAGTAAACTTCTATTTATCTGCCTATACGTGCGTGATTCATCCCCATTGCTCTTCTTTCGCCTCTTCTAGACCAATCGCTTTTACTCGTATCCGAAATCTTGCCAAAATCTTTCTACACTTGTTATACAATGCAACTAAAGCATTTATTTCCAGACTGAAAAATATAGGAAAAGTCAATGATCAAAAAATACAATTTTGAGTATGCGATTAATTGATTAATTACAAGAGTCTACTATTAATAAATTAATAATTATTTTTAGCAATAAATATTACAAATTGATCAGTTATTATAAACATCAAGATATTAAAAAACGAGGAAACATATCTTTCACTTAATATTTCATGTTTTATTCCGGCAATTTAATTAATTGAACAATAGGTGAGAAGAGACGTAATAGCTAAAAATAGAATATTACAACGTAACTCTGATTAGATTCCTGAGTGTGTTGCTTCTCATTTCTTTCTTGCGTCATGTTTTATCGATTTTATCCACAGCGTTAGATCAATTTCTTGATTACCATTGCTTGAATAGAGCTTCATTTCATTAGCAAATGGACACTCTGCAGATCTCTTTTCCCACCTTCTTTTCTGAAATTATAAGAGAAATTATAACAATTATAAATCGTTTATTTATAAATAAAACAATTAGATCACTTTATAAAATTTATGTATCTGTAATGTTTATGTTATGTAGAATGTAAATTTGCATTTGAAATGGACGTAACTTGAATCGGTCTTAAAATGATCTCATCGGATCAGGCTTTCTGTCACATGTCTTCCATATGTTTTCGCGGTTCCTGCGCGCGCGTTCGTGAAACTCGCTTGTAACATGGCGCATTTGTAACATGAACGCGTGCCGTTTGATCGAAAAAGAATTCATGCTAAAATATTATCTCGAAATTTTATACCAATTGAAATACACAGCCGTCTAACATGCAATTCGGTACGTCCTACTTTGGAAATTATTTAAAACACTTTTTGTTACGAAAAAACAAACACGATAATAATCTCCGTAAGAGTTGGTTTAAATACACATTGCATTCCTGCTGGAATTATTCCGATATGGGAGTCTCTTGAGGATATTAATAGGCAAATTAAAGTTGCCGCGATGCGCGGATCGAAAATCCACCGGCACTACTTAATTAGCCGGCTAGGTCGCCGCATAACCCATTGCACACCTCGAAACCCGCATTACGATATCGTAAAGAGGATTCTTTACGCTCATACACGCGGACGATCGTACTGGTAGTCGCAATGTCCGATTTTATGTTTCTACGCGGACGCTTTGTTCAACTGGTTACCATCGTTCCCATCTTTACACCCCCTATTATGAATGTCCAGCTTGTAGCAAAGTTATAAATGTGTGCCGATCTAACATGCTGACTGTATTGCTGCCACACACTTATCTGATGAAATTTATTGTCCTGTCGAGACGCGACTGTTAATTATTAAGCGAACTGAACGAAAAGATGCACAAGTTTTTAACAAGATATAAAAAGTTACAACAAAGTTATCGTTTATTACTCAGAGGATTATGAAGTCCAGTAACGTCAAGCCTTTCTCTTCCGCTGCCGGTGAGCTTATTACCGCCGTTATCTTACGTTCTAGTTATCGAATAAAAGGGACAAATTTCAAGACTAAGCACCTCTTAACTTTTCTCATCAGGAACGGGTCTTGCTCGCGAAATTTTATTTGTCTCCGCCGTAAGACTAAAGCGTATTACATTGTTGACGTGAAGATTGGCAACGTAAAAGCGCAAGTCGTCGGATGAACAAAGAAGATCAGAAGAAGGAATGTCGCTGTCGAGTTTCCGAGAGAAATGTCGCCAGCTACGCTGTGCGCGCATCTTTGTGCGCTGGTATTTATATACCAGAAACCATGTACCTCTAGGATTTAGGTATGGATACATACATCCATGCGTCTATCTCGATGGCGACGTTGCAGTCTTATTAGACTGAAGTCGCGGGAACGAGCCGAAGAAACTTGGAATGAAGGGATATTCCAGGGACATGAAAACTTGAAGGTTGTGAAAATGTAGGAATATCCATGAACGGAGGGATGCAGGGAGCGGGAAATGAGAAGTCAGATAGAATAGAGGGAAGAAAGAGACGCATAACCAAGGTGAAAGATAGCAGAAATTTCTCTTCGCTCAAGTTTGTGCGTCTCCTTCGAATGTCACAAAAAGAAGAGGCCATCTGAATAGCGTTGATTTAAAAAAATCATATTTTTCGCAAACTTTACAAAGAGTCATAATGTAACAGAATGTTATTCAATTAACATTAACGCTGCGATGTTGCTTTATTTAATAAACTCAAGAATTCAATGAAAAATTACACCAATTTAGTGAATATATCAATTTTACACGTGACGCGCGCGATATCTATCGTCTCACAGAAATGTGCGATAGAAGTGAGCTTTGCACCACGGGCAGACCTGCCGTCTAGACTCTGATCAACGCGCGGACTGTAAAACCCCGTAGGCACGTGATCTCCTATCGAAATAGCTTCTCCCGTACGCGCATACATATGTATTACACGGTGGTACCAGGAGAGAAAAGGCAATGGCGTAATATATTTAACAATGTCTCACGATATGAGACGTTTTTACGGAAAGTCGTTGGAATAGGAATTGCTCTTTGGCTCCGGCAAAAGACGGTGGTGAACACATTGGAAACGAGTTTGTTCCTCTAGCTGATACATACAGTTCGCAGTTGCACATTTCTCTCTCTCTCTCTCTCTCTCCCTCTCTCTTTCTCTCTTTCCTCTGTTTTTTTCTTTTTCTTTCAATATATACAATGTATATGTATATACACACAGATCTCTCTTTACGTCTGGCAGCCATAGTTGGTGCAACGGGGACGCGAAATTTTATAACCACCTCGAAATTCCGGTCATTTGCTGAATCCGCCAATGTCACACGCGATGTTCCTCGCTTTAATCTCATTTATAACGAAAAGTCGAAAGGGTCCGGCGGATTTTTTTGATTTTTGTCGGACGATTCGGCTCGTACGCGTATAAAACGTGGACGCTGCACCGGTTTATATCGCGTCAGTTGATTAAACTTCGTCCACACAAAGTTTCAGCAAGTATGTGGAAGTTGTATCCGACGTTGCTGCGAAAGCTATATGCAGTTTGCGACGTCGTTGCGACGGAAGGTGGTAGCGAAATAACGCGGGAGAAATTTGTTATGTGGAAAGTTTCGTTCTATTTTACATATTCCTTGAAGCTGATGAAAAATAATACTCTCAGAAGATGACAATGAAGAAACATTACGATTTTACAATCAATGATGGAAATATATTATTTGTATCTTAAATAGCGTCTCTTGGAATCTGCGAAATTTGTACGTTTTTCAAATATTTAATTACTTGAATTATTATTCTCTGCTTGTTATGTTTACTATTTGTGATTGATCTTTTTCGATGAAGGAAATTATGAAAAGTGCTTGGAATTAAATTCAGAAGACGTGAAAGCAAATTACTTGACTATATTTTGTTACTGAACGGCGTACGATCATCACGCAAACAGTGTTTGTTAGAATGTATATAAGAAAGAAAGAGAGCGCCCAACGAGGTGCAGGAAGAGAAATGTAGAGAGATGAAGGAAGATGAGAGGGAAACTGGGAAGAGAGAGAGGATCGGACCTATTCCGGGAAGGTTGAGTTAGGTTGCAATGGTGGTTGGCTAGGGCGGTTGCCACGGCTGATGGAGGGAGTGAAGTGGTATGGCGCGGTAAGGGACAGGATGAAAGGCCGACGGGGTGGGTGGAGAAGGGAACGAGGTTGATTCTCAAGCGAGGTCACGTATCTCGAAGCCAATCTAATACACTCGCCGAAGGAAAAGAGCCGGGGTCTGGTCGAACGTTCGCCTTCGGATTGGACAATCGCGCCGTACTTCGCGATCACATGGGATCCTGAGAGATCCACGGGATGCTGCCTGGGTTGCCCCTGGCCCGACGAGAAGAGCGCGATTTTGTAGTTCGTTACCCTCCGGTTATGATACGTCACACGGAATGCAGAGCGGTGAAATTTTACAGGCTAAAGGCAAAGTTAATTAGCAGTGAAGCTCGGGGAATTGTTGTTTCTACGTTACACGCTACACATACGTTTCACGTATGCCACTTAATTTGTATTATATGTAGAATATTACAGACGTATGAGGAAAATATATTTAACGCTCGTGAATGTTTTTGCATTCGTGGAGCTTGCTTAATAATTTGTAAGGACTCGAATAAACATGACCAGGTCCGGTTTCACTAACTTGAGAGCTTTCTCAATTCAAGATGTTAGTCTAAATTGCACCGAAAAATCGATCGCGATAGCCCGATGCCCAATAGAAACTCCGGCTTCGAAGGTACACGCTCGACCTCGCAAACCGCGAGAAACTGACGAGATCGAGGGTCTTCGCAATTTCGTGGACCGTTGACCTCTAATGATAGCCATCATAAAACCGGCCCGAGAGAACTTGCGTAACAGACAAGGTGCGAGAAAATATATCTGTTGTGGACACCGTGCATACTGAACGATTTTTCCATTCTATTTCATTTTTCTCCGATTTCTTCTTTATTATCAAACTAACCTGCACGCTGTGGTCTTAAATTTCAATCGTGCGTGCGTATGACTAGCCTTCGCAGGGAAGTGAAAAATGTAAGAACTTATATGTTTACGGGCGTCACCGTGCACGTTACACCGATACTGTCTGTACTTTTTTATGTTCGTTATTTTGTAGGTATACTTTATTTCTATTTTAGATATAAAACAAATAAGAGTTTACGTAATTTCAAGATATATATCATTGACAAAATTGTTCGTTACTGGGTCATACATAATTTTTTTAAACCTTTATCAAATAAAATATGAAAAATTTTAATAATAATAGATGTTTTAATATGATATTGTCAAATAAAATTCCGAAATATGCATTTCACTGAAATATACCATATTTTTCAAATTTATATTTATAATTTATATTATGTTTCTTTTAATATTGTTAAATTCTATTTTAAAAACGCGCTATTTTTAAAGACATTTTTTTGAAATTTTATTATAAAACCATATATTTATAACCATCGAAAATACCATGAACAAAGAGTAAAATGTATTTAATAGCACTTCTGAATAATTTTTTTCGGTAACAAATCAAAATTAATCGGAAAGAATTCTGGGATTTCTATATCTTGCTTTAACAGTAAGAGATAAATATTTAGAGTTGTTATTGCATGAATATTTAGTTCTTATATTGGAAGTATTATAAATTCCTGCGATGCTGAGACGAGATGCATCGCATTTCTTCCTCCTCATTCGCATCGCACTAGGTGTTTCGCGCAAGCCGAGGCAACGGTTACACGCGTGCGCGCATTGGTCCACGCTCGGTCCAGGAAAAATGCGCAGAAAGTACGACGCTGCGCGACTAGAGGCTGGCGACGACGCGGAATTCACTTAGCGCGGTCGGCGGCGGATGTTGGTTACACGCGGCAATATTTTCAGCGCAGAATCCAGTCGCATTCTCGTATTTTCCTAGACAAAATGTTGCCGCGCCGCGGAGAGTGAAGTTAATTGGATTTACATCACACGTAAGCGCACCGGACGGAATATAAAATATACGATCCCGTGACGTAATTGACCATTTTAGAAGGAAATACTTAAGATGCGACTTTACGTTGTTATCGCATGTGACGTTGTCATAATTCAGTATGCCGCCGGCTACATTTTGTATCACCGAGAGAAAGAGATTCCTATAAACTGTACTTCTTCTTCATTTGCCTATCTCTTCTCCACAAGCAAAATTATACGCGTCACGCACAAAAAAAATGACGCTAAATTTATGCGCTATAAGAGAGATCGATTCTAGGTATAAGTATCGAAAAACGATAAAGTTATTCGTTAAAAAAAAATAGCAGATGTAATACGGGACAAATAACAAACCCTATCGTAAATGTCCGACAAGAAAAATGGTCGCAGCATCGGGATCGGGAGAATATCGATTGAACATATAAGAATAGAATTTTTCGATAAACAATTTTGTTTATAGACAATAATGAAGATTTTTTAAATATCTTTATCATGTTTAAGATTAGCTTTTCTAAACAGATATCGAATTATATCTGCCTTTATTTATGTTACTCTAAGATTAATTAGAAATATTGAAATGTTTTATTAAAAAATGTAGCGAGATATGTTTAACGAAAATATAAGTTTTCTTTTTATTATGTATAGTTACTTCAAATATATTTATTTGAAAAGCTAAAAAAATATTACCAGATAAAGATAAAACAAAATTTAAAGAAAAATTATGCTTTTTCTCTTAGTTTAATAGTTTATTAATAATATTATTTAATGTAGTTTTATGATACGCTATAAATTTTTTAAAACACGGTTAAGAAAGCTTTGAATTTTAATAAAAAATCCGGAATGATAAGTCTAGAAAATCCAGGACCCTACATTTTGAGATTATCTTGAAACCCGCCGCCATGATATCCGTCTTCTGTGTTATTTCGGTGGAAAACCGTGCGCGCGTCGCAAGGCAGGTCGATAAAATGGACAAGCCTTTCATGTATCTTCCCTTACTCTAAACTTGCGTGTGCATTTTGTTGTTCGTAGCTATACATACGTATATTGATGTAAGCAATACTAGAAAAGTAGCTGGAAGGCTGTAAGGTGATGGCAAACAGCCGCAAATGTTTTTGCGATAGTTTGCATATCGGTGAATTACAAATTTGCGGAAACGCGAAATTCTGAAAGCTTTAAAATATTTATCGCCTGACATGCTGTTGAAAAGTAGAAATGAATTTTTTACACGCGATATGTGTGATACACCGCACCCGACCCATCGGCTTTACAAATGTGAAAACACTTTTGACAACGTTATTGAAGTCTGTTACGTATTAATGTCAATTTATGACGAATTTTCTCGTTTTTAATAATACTAAAACGACAATTCTCCCCTTCACTTTTAACAATAAATAGAAATAATTTTATGAAGGAGAAATTAATAAAATATATTTTTTGAAAAAGCAAATCTCATTACTCAACATTTTTTTGAGACGTCAATATTTTGCGAATTATTAGTTTAACATGTAATCTGAGAACACATGTTGAAATGGAATTATTATTAAGAAGACACACACAAAGATCGGAATCCGAAGATTTTCTAGATTATCTGGCGCCGTTTGCCAATTCTCGCTGCTTTCTGCTTCATTGGCCCGTCGCTTCGGATCGTTGCAGATTAACTCTGTCGTAGAGTTTACGATCACGCTCTCTCGTAACTGATACATTTTTCGAAAGTATTGTGACGACTTATTCTATTAATTGTACATACATGTAAAATATACATATTATTAGAAATATACATTTAAATTTTTTATTATGAAGATAACATCGTAAAAATGTGATATGAAAAAAGTTTTAAAAGTTTGAAATTTGTATTTAAAAAAGAAAGAAATATCTATATGATATGTCTTTCATGTGTGTACGTGTATGTTATATGATATTTTTTATAAATATTTATATGTAAATAAAAGCTAAATAATATATGTCAATAAAATATAATAATTAAAAATATGTTTAATATCGAAAATACGAATCAACAAGTAAAGTTTTTTTTTTAAATAGAGCCTTCGATAAAAGTGAAATAATTTCGCCATAAGCAATTGTATTATTTCATAATTTATAATATAGAAAATTATATGATAAAAAAATATTTGCTAATATTTTCATATTGTTGCGTTCATATTTCGTATTATTGCGCATACTTGTGTGTCTTTAAGAATTGTTTCTATCGTGTTCTTAATCTTTGTGTCCTCGATGACTAACGGTTAAGAAAATCTATTCCTGGAAACATTGCATAGACATTCCACAAGCATTGCATGGTCAAACCTATTTCGTTCGACAACGAAACTTTTCGCAGGAGTCGTAAGAGTTCTTCTGCACCATGAAACTTTTAAGATCCACGCCAGCGACATTTTGGTTTCCTCTGCGCGCGCTGTGCAAAACTTGTAAAGCTTAAAAGCACTTTCGACTTTATATCCATGCGCATATCAAAGGGATGTTCGTGAATGCGGCAGAAGGGATGAGGATATATTCTAAATGCTCCAGGCACCGAGATGAACAGAAAGTGGATTAAACTTGTTTGAAATTAAATTACGAAACGAAATTAGATAAGGAAGTCTTACATATAAAGACGATAAAAAAGATAAAGACAAAAATTTGATCTATAGTCGTTAAATTACAAGATTATATGAAACTAAAATGAAAAGGCAACAATTCGAATTTTAAAACAAACGAAGATGTAAAGAAAGAAAGCAATCAAGAGAATTTAGATTTCAACGAAAGTAAACGAGTTAAAGTAATTCAGTGTTTTCAATTGAGAAACATTTTATGTCGTAGCGTTAATATAAGTTTCCAACTAATTTCGGGCTTTAACCCTTTTTATCGTAAAATTTGTAATAACCACGAAGACAGATGAAGCGAACACGCTGGTAAAGGGATAGCAAACTTTTCGTCAAGTTTGTATAAGAGCCCGTCTACTCATGATGGAACTTTCCAGATCGCGACTAGCGACATTTAGGTCTTTCTCTCTCTCTCTCTCTCTCGGAACTTGTAAAGCTTAAAAGCACTTTGAGATTTATGCTTAGGCGTCTATCGACGGTGCTCTGCAGCTCCAAAGGAAAAACAGTTATCAATCGAGAAAAGTCTTAAATTTGTAAAAGGTTAACGTTTGTCGAAGTTCGGTGATAATAAAATACATTTCTACATTTTTACGATAATGTAAATATGTAACTGATTGTGAGAAGTCTTGCTACAGAATGGAAAGGGACGATTTTAAACTGGAGTAATCATTCGACATTCCTGAACATCTCTTAAAAAAACCCATTGCGCGTGTTCGCGTATAAATAACGCGATTTAATTTATTAAACAGATGCAGAGAGATGATTCCAGGCAAGTGTCTCGTATGCAGACTGCGAAGTCGCGCGGTGATATGCGGATAGGTAATTTTGCAAAAATAATTTATAAGAAACTTAGAGTGGTCTAGAAGATTATGGTATGTTATAATCGCTTATTATAGCCGGCAGGTGAATCCGGATACCCGGACGTAATGTACGTGCCGTCGTATATATCGGTATCTTCTATCGTCGCAAATTATAGCCAGAAGGCAAACGCTACGGCTGAAGTTACCAAGTTTCGAACTAATTTCGCACTCACATGAATCGTCCGTAATCACTACCGGCAGGAATTGGACGTGCCGACATTGAGAAAGGCAGCGCGGAGGAAAGGGCTGCGCCTCATGGGAGTTGATTGGATACGATAGGTTGCAAGTTCGGTAAGATAGCCGGTAGGGGAAGTAGTATCAAAGTAGCAAACTTGATCCATTAACAGCACGAGGTACCGCCCTCTTTATCTCTAACGTCGATCGGTTAACAAATAAGCCGACCGTTCATTTCTTACAAGGTTCGTTTCTTACAAGGTTGTTCGCGTAATTAGCCGCAAATTTGTTCCGGGCTGCGGCGTAACCGCGGATATATTAAGTGGTTGTACATTAAGTGCTAATGTTCCCTCGCGATTGAAATTTCAGTGCAACTCTCTTGTACATCTCTCTTTCTCTCTTTTTAGAATTATTTCAGAAAATTATTTAGAAACTTTAGAATATATTTATATGTATGATATATAAATATTTATATGACTAGCTCTCTATATTATTCAACTTTACATTCCTAATTCTCTTATTCGGAGAAAAGTTTTTAAAGCATATGTTACATTGTGCTGTAGAAAATTATATCGTTTTATATCTGCACCATGCGATTCTATGTCTCGAAATAAAAATCGTATAAAATAAAGATGTATTTTAAATATTCTTTATTCAAAAAGGATCCTTTACAATTAATATATAACTAAAAAAAAAAGATAGAAAGATTGAAATTGGGAGCAAAGTAGAGAATTGATTGTAAAGGATTTTATTATATGTAAAATGTAAAATGTTTAAAATATCTTTCTGGCACGTTCTTTATTTTATGACTTTCGTCTCAGAATTTATAGTCCGCACTATATATATTACATCAATGTACCAATAATTAATCGTGTTATAGCGCGAAGCAAAATTAATACTCATCTGTAAAGGCATGCAAAGAAATTTTATTCTCTTTCGTTATCGATATAAAATAATTTTAATTTTTTTTTAATTTTTTTTGCGGAATGTTCCAAGGAATGTTACTTTCTCGGCCAAGTTATTATACGCGCAATTAAAAAAAAAAACCATTTTCTACATCAAGAATTATTTATATGCTTATTTATATCCGTTCTACGTTCGATACAATATTATCTCTAGTAATTTCATATATCTTAGAAAAGGAAGCGTTCTTCGCGTGTTTTCTGTTAAACTGGGATATTTTTTACATCCCGAATTTTTTCTTTTCTCTTTTTGCGAGTTAACTTCGATCAATAGCGAGATAGCCGGAGTCGGGTAAAATTTTAGTATCCATCTTGCGCTCGGTACTTTTTCTCCAGGCTGTGTAAGAGATATAATGTCGTAGTATCGCTTTCGTGCTTGTATTCTCGTTGTAGGGAATTATCGATCAACGTCAAATTGTACTCTTGCGTATCATGATACGTTTGGGGCGGAGTGCGGACGAGAGAAGCTAGATTTCGAAATTGCGTGAGGGTTGAGAGAGCGGATCGTATCGACAAAGGAGGCCATCAATGCAAATGAAGATATTACCACCCGTAACCGTTCTCCACCTGCCAGTATTCGATCTCTATACCCTCTTTCTGAAGTAGCCCCGCCGAAGGTTCGGCATCTTGGAGGCAGCCACGCCAAGTTTCTACTTTATGAAGGGCAACAATTTATATTCGCGCGTAAATGCAATTTGAGTACACGTAAATCATTGAAAAAGATGCTTTTAGTATCTTGTAGAAAAAAAATACGATTACGGAATTGGAAACTGAAAAAATTTGATTGTGACGTAAGATATCGACTGGAGAAGCAAAAACATTTTTTATTTTCTTTTCGCTTCTTTCTTTTTAAAATTTAATTATAATATCTCAGTTGTGTTTTCACTTGTTTCTATTGTATTCTTACAGTATATTATAATTTGAGTCACACAGCGTTTTTTGAAAAATTAAATGTTACGTATATTACGCATTTTTACGCATATTTATAGAAACGTACTCTCGAAAACGGTTTAAATAAATGATAGAAATTGAATATTTTATTTTTAAAAGTATTTTAAAAGACAATTAACCAATTTACTTAAGAATCGTAGCAAAATATTTGCAACAATGTACGCAAAATTGTCGATGTATACAATCCTATAAATTCGAACTTATAAAAACTCTTTGTAGCCAGAATTTACAAAAAAACATAGTACATATTATTTAAAATTTTTAATATTACTGTTTTTGTTTAATTTTAATAACTTTTTTATAAAGTTGACCAATGTCCTCGGCACAAGCATTACACAGTGTCAAACGTAGTGGAGAAACATCCAAAAATAAATCACGGACAGCTAACACCTTAATATCGCTCAAGTAACTCTCCCTCGGCTTCAATAAACATGCTAAGTATCAAGGATTGGTGAACATGTGTGTTCTATGTTATGATAATTGATCACGCAACATAGATGCCGCGCCATACTAAGGCCGTCGCTCTTTACTACTTAATTTTCAGATACATCTATGTAAATGCTATGCAAAGTATGTACACAATCCGGAATAAACATGTAAAATTTATCTAATTAAAATTAACTTCAATTTTATTTAAATTCAATTAAGAATTAGGAAAACATCTCTGCTGGTATTAGAAAGGCAGATTTCATTTGAATTTTAAAAAAGGACCGTTATTCAAAATGATGCAATAATTGTGATGCAATAATAATATATATTCGGAAAGTTAGGTAATCCGTATTAAAATGATAAGCGATAAAGTTTCTGAAGTTTTAAAGAAATATTTATTCCATCTTTCATCAAATGGAAATTTGTTTCGCGTAAAAATATGGAAGTAAATTACAAAATTTATATCTTTGCTACGAAACATATCTAGCTATTCAATTAACGATGCATTACTTGTACGAATTTTAAACAGTCAATAAATTAAATCTTACAGGCTGAAAAATACCTTAGGAAATACTTGTCTTCTTTATCAAACTGCTGATCATCAAAGTCTATTTAACGGTTCACTTTTGGTATACTTAAATCACTCTGGTACACTCCGATACAAAAACAGAGTTATCAGATTCGCCTGGATAAAACCGGCTTAACGCGTCAGCGTGAAGCTACGCGATGCTGAATGCGCGAAACTCCTCTAATTAGCGATTTGCTGACGAGAAACTACGCGCGCGAATTAAGTTACGATGGTAACGTTACTGTCGACGGTCCGGAGGTGAGTGAGCAACAGAAGATATTTTGCATTCGTGTAATAATGGTGACCCTCGCGGACAGTCCTTAGGGCTCCCAGGCCGAGCCCAAGGGAGACCTACCCTTTTTTGCACTGTTGCACCATAAAGCTACACGCGGGGACAGGGTGGAACGCGGCTCCAAACGACCCGTTTTTCATCCTCGAATTTATAACGGTGTTGTTCCCATTCTGCGCCACCTTCCGCCATCTTCTCGCGTCTCTCTCTTTCGCGTTCAGAGTTATTGATGGTAGGAGAAAATTGCTCAAATCTGTGCCTTTCTTTCGCAAACAATCTCGATAAGAAATTGCATAAAAAAAAGTAACGGATATTGTTTTTAGCATTTGTGCGAAACTTCCAATCTTTTAAATAACTCACAACATTATAAATTATTTAATCAAACTAACTTACATAATATTATTAAATATGTATGAATACCGATGCTACTTAAAATGTATTTTTATTCTCATTAAAAAACTATTTTTTTACGCTTGTGCATATTAAAATGTTTTATGATTGTGAATAATGAAAAAAAAAAGATTAATGCGACATCATGTATATCTTTTATACCTATTTGACTATTTTGAATCACAAAAACATAGAAATAGAAGGAAGAAATGTGGGAAACATATATTAGATAGATGACGCTTTTCGTGAAATTTTAGAAGAAGAATTGTAGCCATGTCACAAAAAATTGTATGAAAAAATTCAGGCAAACGGCTGTACCGCTGAATATGTGGTAAAAACTACACACTGGTATTTCGAAATCTTAAAAATTTCTTGTGAGACTTTCAGGATTTAATATATATAACAGCTATACGATAATTGAAAAATATAAATATATGTATATAAATATTTAACATATAATGAAAATAAAAACACGTAATGATAATTGCATCGGTGTATTTTTAGTATCATATGTATATTTTTAGTTTTATTTTTTTATTACATTAAATTTTGATTTATTTCAGAATTTTTAATGCATGAGTCAGATAAATGAGAAATATCTGTTAAATAAAGACTCGGAAATATTTTTTCGTAGCGTTATTTTTAGTAAGTAATTGCATTTTAATATATGTTGAAAAAAAAACTAAAAGTCTCATTTATTATTTTTTTTAATTAACACTTTGTTGGAGATTAGAATGAAAAAGAGATAAGGTTCTCATGGGAATATCCTTTTAATTTCTGAGCGGTTATTTTTATCATCGCAGCATATCAAAATCTGAAAAATAATATTCTCGAAAATAGAAATACTACATGGTATGATCTTCGTGTGTGGCCGGTCTCTCCTTTTTTTTTCGATAAAGTAGATGCGCGGTTGGCAATGTCGGCGTGGATTAACATACTCGGTTTCCAGTTCGGTGTTCGGCATAAGCCCCCGGGATGCCTGTATTGGGCATCGTTCATTAAAGTAATGGGCATGATCTTCGTAACTTTAATGGTAGCTCCACCTTCCCTTCTTCGTTTACGATGTTCCACCTGAAGAGTGGCGCGCCTCTCTAAAAAATCTCCCGGATCATATACGAATTAATTGAAGATACGTTCAATATATTCCGGCGGTTCGTTACCACCGGCCGAGATTTCTGGCAATGAATTTACAAATGAGGAACAAGCTTCACAATCATTACGGCTCACTATGTGAGTTTTATCAAACTTGGAGTCTTAAATACCTCGCGACTTCTATGATTTTTTTTGTTTACTCGCCGGAGAGTGATACACTTATTCTCCCCGAGAATTCGAGGCATTTTATGTTTCCTTTATCTACAGAACAAATATGATTCCAGCACGCCGCCCTTCTGGCAGTCGAACGCGTCCGTGTCGAACAGCATTCCACGCGGGGAATCTAATCCAACTTGTGTCGAACATCGTCTAGCGTGCAACAGTGTTGCTTTTCATCGGCGGTCGCCGACATTAATATCGCAGTTCCGGCTCGCGAGCGTATTTCACGATTTTATCGTCATTAATTTATGTGATTTTTCTCTTTTTACCTCGCGCGCGATTTTCCTCCTGGAATTGTGACGTGTCACGCCCCCGCGTTTAGCTGCGACGAAGGATAGCGATGCAGGAGAACGGGAGGGTAACCGATGAGAGAAAGCGAGAAAGACAAAGGAAAAAAGAAAATTAGTAATGTATTTTAAGCGATCGATGTAAACTTGTAGTACGAACTGCTCTTTATAGCCGCACCAGCCGACCCTGCTTGATGGTGCTGCCGGAATGTTTGGAGTTTAGAGCATAATCGTTGCCTCATAAAAGTGCATGATGCGTTTTTAAAGGGTGCTTCTGTGGAGCAATAAACAGGGGAACGTACCACGCTCTACGTGGTAATCTCCGATCTCCGTTACTAGCCCGACAATCACGCTCTACAACAAGATGGCCTAAGCGGTTAGACGGTTATCTCTTACTTGCGATTCATTTTTAATTTATCATGTTAATTAGGAATCTAATAATGCTAGAAGAACTTGCTAGCTGAACATGCGCCTGATATTTTTGCCTAAACAGCTCGTCTCGCTCAGCAAGACTCTTGAAGATATGCTCGATATTTTTAACAAGTTCTCGGAATATCACAAACGAATTAGCGATATTTAGTAACGACATTCTAACGGTGCGAATTATCGACCTTAAGACAGTATGTTTAAACTTAAACTGTTCGAATAGAGCAAAATTATATTTCAAACGTATAGTTATTTATGTAAGAAAAATTGCAATTTGTTATTAAAAAATGTTGTATTTTATTATATATTATAGTTACAAGATTATCTTTTATAGGTGTTTATGATCAAGAATTATTGTTTATGAGAAATATTAATTACCTAATAATATTAATTTTGGTTATAAAATTAACATAAAATAAAATATAAAATAAAATCGACATATATTTAAAATTATTGAAAGTAATATGAGTAACAAAAAACTTACTTATCGTTAATTTCAATATTAAATTAATTAAAAAAGCATGATATCTTTTACTTTGTCTTCAAAAAAATAAAATTATATTCGAATCGTTTATTATGTCGCGTTGTCGAATCTTATTTGGTCACAATGTAATGCCAGGGCGTGGTCTCTTTGTCTTTTCCAACCCTCGTGGTGCACCCCACCCAACTCCAGGCGCGGAAAGTACACGACATTGCGCTTTCTAAATTCATATTCAACGATAAGTATTCCGTGACTCTTGAGATAAGTGATTGGTCGGCGACTGCTGCTCGAATGACTCTAACACAAAAGGAAGAACAGTGGAAGCGGTGTTGAGTTGCGTGCTGTCGCATTTCGCGTCGCTATTTTCGAATATTTGTATGCGAAAGAGGGTACGGGAAAGGGGAAGGTAGATAAAAGGGAGGGGAAAGAAGCGAGTGAGATGGCGATCTCACAATGCCGTTTTACGAGTTATTCCATTTCAAGAGAGAAGTGTAATTTGTCCCGGACTTTGCGCGAGC
Source organism: Tetramorium bicarinatum (assembly GCA_928718305.1). NCBI lineage: Eukaryota > Metazoa > Arthropoda > Insecta > Hymenoptera > Formicidae > Tetramorium > Tetramorium bicarinatum. The sequence continues at coordinate 18,903,406 of OV788327.1, read as the reverse complement.
TGTCCAACTTGAACGATTATGGCAAAACATCGGTTAAAGAAATTTCAAACCAGGCCATCGAGAAATTTCTTATTTGCAATTCTAACCGTGAGGCTAAATCGACATGAAAATCGGTCGGTATTATTTCCGCTATTGGTATGCTCGAGAATAGAATTGTATATTTTATGGTATGTTAATTTTGGATAAAAAATATTTCATTTTTTCCTACTTTGACAATTTGCAAATTTAAAATAAAATAACCTATATTATATATTTTTATATTAAATTAGTTCAATGATCTTTTAAATTTATAATATTCTATAAATAATATTAACTTTATTATAATTTAATAGCAATTTATATTAAAATGTATGATTTAATTAAGATTGTTCTGCTATATCTAATTCTTTCATTATTAATTAACAATTAAATTAACATTTTTTATGTAAGCAATTGGTTTTTTTAAATTAAATGTTTAATTAATATTAAATATTATATATTTGTTAATATTTATTTAATAATAACTAAAATTAAATATTTTATAGATACAATGTAAATTTAAAATCAATCTTGAGAAAATAATGACAAACACGAGGCCGATTATTTTTCCTTTAACATAGGATACTATGACAGCTTAAGCATAATAAAAAAACCTCGGTTAGGCATCAAATTTCCAGTTACAATTGTGGCTGAATAATTTCTGCCTTAAGACTAGAAAGTCATTTGTCTGAACAAGGAAGACTTTGTAGAGCATTAAATGCTTTAAAGGCGGGCGAACCGCTTTCGTTTTGGTCGAGTGCGCTTAGGGAAATAGCGCACCCTTATTGGAGTCTACTCCACCCTCATGTCTAGAACCCCACCCTATACCTTTACGTGGTGCTAAATTTCACTCTGGATTTCTCAGTTTTTCTTTCTACAAATTAATAATAAAATTGTGTTACTTCACCAAAGAATCTTATTTCAATATTAACGTTATTGATATGAATAATGTAAACACGCAGCTTTAACTAAATTCTTTTGTTAAATTATTTTCTTTCATTTTCATAAATCCTATATTTTGCGCTTTACATATCGAATATCTTCATTGATGCATAAAATATTGTTGATTATATCCAGCATATTATCGTTGAAGGACATAACTTCTTCTCTCTTCTTTCGTTATAAGTAGTATATACATTTGATTTGTCTTTCAGACAAACAGAAATTTTACTTTCTCTTCCAGGAATATGTGAAAATATTGTACGTCGTTTAAAGAAACTGATAACATGAGCGGCGGACGTAAGTCACGTAAGGTGATTAGTCTTCATTACGAACGTCGCAAATAAAATATCGATATCTCTGACAAAATAACATACTATCTGTCTGCATTCTTGACTATTTTCCATGCGGTGGAAAATTAATTTGACAGTTGCACGCGCATAGTTCTGAAATTCATGTCACGGTACTATAAACGCAAAGCCTTACAGGTTGTCTACGTATAGCTTCTCCCTTCTGTCATGTATTGTAAGATACGACGTTGCTTTTCAGTGGTTACCGTTCCTGTCGTATGATACAGGTTCGACTTGCACGCGAGGTAAAGTGAAACACACCCGGATGCACGATATCGCTGTATCTTCGGATTGCTCTCCGCAGACATTTTATTGCGGATTTCAGAGCAGAGTACACTAATATATGTAAATAAAATATTATTTGGTTTTGATGCGTTCTTAATATTCACAGAATATCGCAGAAGACATACAAGAAATTCGTAGGTTGAGGGATTTTCAATTTTTAAAGATGATAATATGTAGATAATTAACAACAAAAATATTTCTGCATACAATACTTTATTAACACGAAATTATTTTCTACAATAAAAAAGTAAAGAATAGAGATTTGAAATTTGAGATTTTGAAATTGAGAAAAATAGAAAACACTGCTCATGTTACTTGAAATCATAACACCACATTTATTTTATTTTCTGCTTGTCGCAAGCTATTCGTTTAATCGTGCTTACACACGTAAATTCACGCCTCGTTAAAGTGTGCGGTATAAACTTAATGTATCGAACTCGACACGACGTCACAAATCTGTCTTTGCACGTCATAAAAATTCAAATGCTTTATTATTAAATTGTGTTATTTCGACAACGATAAAACTTTATTAAATTTGCCTAATAAAATTGTTTTAAAATATTTTTTGGAAGGGAGTAATGGTTTATATAAGACTTTATTGATATTCAATCGTCCATCTTGAAATTTCGTCTGATTAACTCTTCAATTCTAGTCAAATGAGCTGCTAATGGATTGAAGAATGCAGGTAGTAGCCGGTAGAATCGATCGTCGCGTCGGTAATAAAGCGCACCAAGTAGCTCTCGTAAGTCACTGAAGGTTACCGGTAGGGATATATGATTTTCCGATAGTAATTCTATTTTCACGAGAGAGAAACACATTGTACCGAAATATATGCATATGCAATGTATTGCATAATACTGTACATTTTTACAAAGCGAGTAAACGCAGAAAAATTCTATTTACATTAATTTGACAAGACAAAGTTGTGATGAAGCTTTATATCTTTAAACTCTTCTTCAAGCAATGAAGATTAATCGTCTTACACTCTTGAAGAATATTTGATTCATAACTCTGATTTACTGAATTTACCGTACATCATTTATTATAGTCTATCTGAAAAGCGATCTAAACGTCTTATGTATAATGAGTATCTTTTTTTTTATCGATTTCCTTGTGAAAATGGCGCAATCGCCGCGGGGCAACGAAATCTTCATTCCATTCATGGCGCAATTTCCTCTCTCCTGCTTCAATCCATCGTAGAATTTTGTCGGTGCCGCGCATGCGCCTCGATATCACAGAGCCGAGCGGTGGCATGGAGACGGGAAGGGAAACGGGTTCGAATTGAGGGGAGGGCCATCCTCGTCGTCACCACCACCGCCATGACGGCTCAATTTATTTTCAAGCTTAGCCGAGACTCGAACCAACGAGTCGGTCGTTACCGTTAGCGGAATGGACCCTGGACTAACCATCCCATATACTCTACTATTTCAATAACCGCCATGCAGATGCCGCTGCGATAATCATTGGATCTCAATGATCTTGTAATGATTCTGCGCGCGCAGAATGCATATTGCATCAAATCAAGGTGATTGGTAACCCGGACGAACAATGGCAACACAAATAATGATGTGCTACAAAGTTACATTGCATCTCATTGAGAATAGAAGTCTGTAAACGAAAGAAGAAAAAAGAAGATGATAATTATTCATATAATATATGCAATGAATGGAATGAAGAATTAATTATTAGGAATACAGTCTCAATATACGGAAAAGCCTTAATATAGACTTCTTGGTTCTTCCTTGGGGACAATAAAGATATTGAAGATAATACTCATAACGAATCATTTTATTATATTATTATAATTGTAGCTTTTCTATATAAAGGATTCCTTGTCGATTAATTAACTTAGCACAAAAATATATTTTAAACGAACGAGCAATAAGGATAAATTTTTTGTCCTTTTTTATTATAAATAATCGTCATGAAATATAATAAATACGAATAAAAATTAATTTTCCTTACACATTGTTAACTCAAATGTAATTATTGTTCTCAGAAGATGAACCGTGTTTCGATTTTATTTCGTGTTAGGTGTTTAAGGAATAAATTTTTATTGACTAGTAAGTGAGATGTTTTTCTCTAATTATATATACATTAATAGAATTGCTATACAATACCGTTTTAGGAGGTCGTTCAGCTATAAGCTTGCAGACCAAAAGCGACCACCTGTTGGGTACAAAACATTAACCCATTTAGCACCTTCCCTCATAAAGGTGGATAACTACCGTTGAAACATCCGTCATTATCCATTTGCAGTGGCTATTTGACAGTTTGGGTCATTAGCATCAATCATCGGTGTTTGCACTTTTCATTTCGATGCTATTGAGAAAGAAAAAGTGACTATAGAAAAATCTTAAAGCGGAGAAATCATTTTAACGTTTTTTTCTTTTGAAGTTATTGTATATGTACAATTTTTATTTGTACATATACATATAGGGGAATGTGGTCTAAATCGGCCACCCCCGATTATTTCATAAAAACCACAATACTTATCATCATGCCAATAGTGTAGTTAGGGGCACTATTGATAGCTGATTATAATCTATCCCCTAACTACACTATTGGCATGATGATAAGTATTGTGTGGTTTTTACGAAATAGGGGAGGGGGCGATTTACAACAGGTGGCCGAGTTAGACCACTTTCCTCTATATATAAATTTTTGTTGTATATATCTTAAACGGAAAAGAAAATATTTCAAACATTTCGTTATTTACGAGCAACCTATATATATGTATATATATATATATATATATATATATATATATATATATATTTAACATCTTCTCATAACTGGTAATTCAAAACTCATTTATTCTTCCGCTTCGAGAATGTCAGTATTATTGACAATGAATTGAAGATACAGGCAAGAATCTTGTTTCTGGGGTCCAAGCTGAATATCAGCTTCGCTATTACATCTAGACCGTCTCTGTACAACTACGTAATATACCATCTTTAACGTCTTAAAGGGAAAAACGGCGAATGAAGCTTTGAGGCAGAGCGTATCTAAGATACAGCCGGTGGTACGGCGATAGGATACCTAAGCCGCATACACGTCCGGATACCACAAGTTATTTGTTTGGCATCAGCCTCGCGGATTTTATTCTTTCAGCCAAGACATTACTCTAAATCATGTTTGCACCCGTATCCCCCCCCTCTCGTCATGGCGAATCACGAGAGTGCATTGAGAAGCCGCGGAGGAAGGGGCAGCTAGGAGCAGCATCGAGGTAGAACGGGCCAGAAAGAGTTCGTAGAGGAAGGAGCGCATGATAGTCGCGCGACAGAGAAAAAGGGAGACGGAGGGAGGACTCGGTAAGATGTAGCCTTTTCATTCTCGTAAAGAGCCACAACGAAAAAGAAAGAAGGTGGGGAACGAGGAAGGAATACCGAGGAAGGAGATCCGTGAAATGATACCTCCCTTCGCCTCAACTCCATCTGCTGTCATCCGTACGAAACGAGTCGCCAAAGAATCTACCACCACCCGTCCGTGAGGACGACAGGAAGAGAAGACGACTTTGTAGCTAAAATGTATTTCACGGATGACATCGACGGTGGCATCGAACTCGATTGGTGCCTTCGGTGGAAGAGGGAGATATTAGGATGGAACGATGAAATGGCCGCAGGATGGGTTGATGGATATGGAGGGGGCAAAAAGAGGAATCATTTGCGTCATTATGGAACCGAGACTGTGTCCGTATGCATTTATTATTTTTTTATCTAAGACTATTTTATTGTCCATTTTCTTTCTTCCAATTGCTTCCATGTTCTTTTTAATCTGATGAGCGTATGCAAATAGATTAATTTAATTGTAAATGATGTAATTTATCAGGAAGATAATTTTGAGTGATAGTTAAGTATAAATAGGAGGTGAAATGTTTCCGTTATTATCATAGAAAATTTAAATACTGCCATCAGAGTTCTGGTATATTATTCCGTTATTGCTATATAATGTATTTTTATTTAAATAATATATTTCTGATTTTAAAAGCTTCGTTTAGAAATTAATTCTGTTCATAAACTGAGTGAGTTGCCTTTGGGAGATTGGGAGAGTAAATCATTAGAACAGCGCGTATAGAAATGATGAGTTAGCACCTGGAAGCGAATTAGAGAATAAATAGAATTACATCGAAAATATTTACACAATTGTGATCTTATATTTATATATTTTATTCGATATAAGAAACATTTTCAAAAGGCAAGGATTTAAGGATTTCATTAAGAATCTTTTACTGAATAATAAGTCTAGTCTAAAGAAAAATGAGAAGAGCATTAACAGAGTAATAAAAGTTAATAAGCACGTCAAAATCTCTATGACGATATTATTACAAATAAAATATTTTAAAATAAAAATTTAATATTGCGTTTTTAATATAAAGATAATATATTCTAACTATAACATATTAATTAATATAATAATATATTCTAATTATATTTTTATTGAGCTTACGAGTTCATAAATATAACAGCATCTTATTTTTAAAAACTGTCGGATTACAATAAGATATTTGTCAAAAATAAATAGAAAAACTTTACGGTAAGTAGTATTGTTGTGTAAAGGAGTGCTTCACTGGGTAATTTAGGAAAATTACGATCGTAAGTTCTTAATGGCGTGTTTAGGAATCAATTTTTGATATTTAAAAGGCAGTCAACATCGCGGAATTGGAATTTAAGGAAAGTAGCCACTGGAAGAAATCCATTCCTAGCAATTTGCAAGACATTACTTTTACGGCACACGGACAAAACGTTCTTTCCGTGATAAGTGTTGGACGGACGGACCGTCCGACGTTAAGCTAGGTGAGAGACAAGAGAAGGGGTAGGTTTGCGGTTGGGTGGTTTGTTGGTGGAGTTATATACTGCCTCGTAAAACACGATCATTGCTTTATTACGTGCTCCCTGACGTATACCAGCTAATTGTTAGGTGCGAACACATTTATAGGCAAGTCATTCGCCTATTCTTTTAGTCTCCTCTTTTATTGCCGTGGAAGGAAAACGCTGACTATAATCCTACTTTGATAATGATACATCTTGTTTGTACTCTACTTTATTAATTTTCTTTTTCAGTAATGTCTTCTTTATATATCCTTTTACTTTTAATATACATATATCTTTAACATTCTTTCCTGTGAAATCTTTTTTTATATTTTGTAATAAAACCTATATTTCAACTAAATATTGGTTTGACATTTCTTATTAAACTAAAAATAAAATTAATTAAATTCTTAAATTTATGTATAATGGAATTTTTTGGAAATAAATTTATTGAATTACGTCTGATTTCGTCAGCCATAATTATACATACATGTAAAAGTATCAAACGAGAATGCTAATGAGATACGTGTGTCTTTATGTAGTCAGCTATAATTCCTGGCTTCGTACATTTCTAATAGAACAACTTTGTATGTATATCACTATACTGGTTTATTATTTTTTCGAATGGTATAAAAACATTAATGAATTATATATATAGCATATGAATGAACTATCTTTATAAATAAATAAACGATACAAATTTAAAATATAACATTAAGAAATTGTTTAATATATTATCTTTTTGATACATTAATTCTTTAATATTACATATGTATATCAATCTATGTATATTCCTTATAGAAAAGTATTACTGTGCAATAATAAATTGGTCAGTAATAAATTACCATTATTTAGTAATTTTATTATTGTGTAAGTAATAAAATTACTAAGCAGCAATAATTATTTACTGGCCAATTTATGACTGCACAGTAATACTTTTCTGTTAGGAATTGCAAACATAGCAAATTACATAAAATTATTGCGTAACATCAAATATTTGTATCGATTAATATAATTACTATACATATTTACTTGCATAAATTTAAATATTAAATGTGACATAAATATTAGGTAGATAAGTTTTATCCGTATATAATAACGAGCAAAATTAATAAAATTAATTTTACTCGGCAATTCTACGTTGAAAATCTGACGGATAATGTTAACATATCATTTCTTATGAATAACATTACTCTAATTAACATAATTAACGTTTGTATATTTTTAGCCATTAAACACTATCTATCTCTAGATTTTTATTCTTCTTTTTCTATCTTTGAAAAGAAATGAAATTATCTTCTATGCGGGAGGGCTTCCTTTTCTTCTTCTTTATCCAATTATTTTCCTTATTGTCACTGAAAAAGTATCATAAATACATATAAAAGGAACTACTGATACTTAATTTGTTAATTAAGGTTTTATCTTTGTAGAGCAATGAAATGGAATAACAGCATGCGAATCAAATAGTTGGCAATATAACTAGAAACCTAAATTTAAAAAATCAATGTAAACGTAATACATTAATATTAAATTACTGCAAAATCAAATAATATGTAATAATAACAGTATTTGGTAAATAAAATATCATCGATATCATTAAATATATCGATGATATATATCGATGATACACTCAGAGCAACAGATATATGTTCTTACATAGATAATAATCGTACATTATTGATTAAATACAACTCAGCAGTTATTAAATATGTCGCGTATGATTTTTTTTTTATATTTTCTCAATTAGGATTCAGAAATATACGTCAGCACATTTAATGTATCTCTGAAAACTTACGATAAATATCTTTAATATATTTATACAGACATTTAGATCAATATCATTACAAAATTAATCATTACAAAATTACATTATAACAAAGTATTTAAAAGAAAGCATATGCATCAGACCGGGCAACCATCATAATTAAAAATAATCATAAAATTCGCAAGATAAAATACATGTGAGATTAAAAGTGTGTGATTAAAAATAGACCAACCGCGATAAAGCGTGCGTCGTGATTTACGGCTGAAAGAATTGCGATTACGGAGTGAGCAGAGAATTGCACGATAACACGCGAGATCTCACGAAGCAACGAAGCAATGACATATGAGAACTGACTGAACTGACGATATATACATTATCAGCTTCTCCCTTCGCTACATAACGTGACGTTTTTTTAAACCATGTAAGTGGAATTCCAAACGGCGTGTTTACAAAGAAAGTAAGCTTGGAGGGAGGAAAGGAGCAGCGGTATGTCCGAACGAAGACGAAAAATATTTCCAGAACCTCCCGAAGAGCTTGTACTTTATTAGCTTCACGCTCGCATACTTTCAAATCCCGTCAGGGCACATTTGTTTCATTGCTATACCCCGAACGGCTTGGATCTTCGTGGCCCTTCGAGATGAAGCGCGCGTATTCAAGAATTGTACTGATTGCGGTCTCCTCGTGGAAGTTTCTTCAATTAAATTTAATTAAGCTTGCGCAAAATGGAGGCCTTAATCGTGTTTAACAGGCTTAATTAACCGCGCGCCGACGAGATATTTGTGGAAGGACATTGGAGAGCGAAGTTTGGTAAAATTTTTGATGATTATCAATGTCGGCTCTTCTGATCTTCAGAAACTCTTCAACAATCGCAAAGATATTGGAGGATATATATCTTGTAGCAAGGAGAACATGTCCGTTTATATTATACATCCTTTGAATAAATATTCTTTAAATTATGTACACGTATATACGTATAATATATTTTATATCATTTTCTTTCATTACATGTACATATTCTTATTAATTCTCAAATGTGATGTGCAGTGCTTATTAAGTGCAATTATAATACATTCTTTGATTAATCTAAAGTCAATTTCTATATGATAAAAATGTTTAAAATAAATCTGAATTACGGAAGTATTCAATATTGAAATTTGAAATTGAAATTGAAATTGAAATTTGAAATTTGAATATTGAAATTTAAATAAATTTCACAATTTCTGCTTCACAAAATAACTCACAATTTAATAAAAAAAATTTTGTTTTTTACTTACATTTTAAATAAAATTTAGACTAACAAAGATTCAAAAAAATATTCTAAAACATTGATGATCCTCTTTTAAATTTTTCTATGGAAATATCGAATCTTGCGTTGTTCAAATAAAATAAGTTTAATATGCACTATTCAAATTGAAAGATAATATGTGAACTATTGACCGAATTTTATCAAACATTAGGTTTTGTTAATCAGAACGTGTTGAGTGCGGGCAAGGAGCGAGAGTAGTTCATGCTGGGTGGCTTAAACATTTCAGCATTTTTGCGTCTTCGTTCCTAACATTTCGGGTATTTTGCATATCAAATTCGCTGCGCGAGGCGAATTATTCTATCGTAGTATCAGCGTTTTCGCGCACAAAGAGATGGCGGTGATCCGCGTGGGCGTTCGAGTACTAATACTTACGCGTCATATTTTCCGGCTGATACTGCCCACGCCTGGCTCTCTCCCTCTCTCTCTCTCTCTCTCTCTCTCTCTCTCTTTCTCTCTTTCTCTTTCTCGGGCACTCGCTTCATCGGATGTATCGTACTGCTATCAGCCTGCACCGATGACGACGACGATACGTATATACCGCAGCACGTACGAATTTTCGTATTTGGCTGAGATCACGTTTGGATAAAATGGCAGCACGGATCCCCTGCTGACGTCGATATATCCCGCCCTCTGCGCAGCTCAGGCACCAATACAGACGTCTCTGCGAAGCAGCTGGATACACGGACGGATACACCCGTCGTACATACAAATACCTGTGGGTATACCTGTCCACGCTTTTCTTCATCACCGCACCGTCACGTATGCGGCAGAGATAGCCCAAGTGTAGCCGGGATCGAAGTACGAAATAAAAACTTGTGCGGGGCCGGCGTCTAAATCAGACTCGCCGCGGAGAATTTCTCGATTGCGATTTCTTGAGGTAGCTGAAATTTCATACAGAAAATTTCAGCGCGTTAAACTGCACCGACAAGCGCATGCTACAATCATTTCATGTGTAATTTTCACCGTTCAAAATATTCCCACATCAATCAACAGTTTTAACTACAAGTATTATGTGGTATAATGTTTTATCAATGATGGAAGTTCCGAGAGATAGTAGAGTGATCATGAACTGTAAATTCCTATTGCCACTGCTCCTACTCAATATTCGATTAATTTGACTAAAACAATAAGATAAAATTAGCGACATATTGAGTAAGCCTTACTAAATATGTTGTTAATTTATCTAATTTAACTTCCATTAATCAAAATTTTATCTTCCTTTTAGTCAAAATTAATGAAATATTGAGTAGGAAAAGTGGCGACCTAGAATAGTTAAAAATGATTTAAATTGAGAATAATTTGATACTACGAGTTTAACAGTGTGTATAGATCACTTTAAGTGCATCGAAGAATTCCATTACGCGTTCTACTTTCATTTATTTTTACGTCATTACTAATAATGATTAATAATAATATAATTAGATTTGATCGTTACCTGAATAAATCAAATTAATAATAATAAGAAGCCTTCTACGATCGATGTACTTACGTCATTACTTAATCATCATATGGTTGAATCAAAGATGAGAACAATTTGTCCAAATACGATAAGATAACAACGGATGTCTCTTTTGAAATACGAATGAAAGCGCTGTTCTCCCATATTCTCGCTGCAAACATCGTCGTGCATCAGTTTCGTGCGCATTAATTCGATTTTGAATTTGTTTTATTAAATTAATAAGAGATTGAAAAATCCTTTTAATAGTACATAATAAACAGACGGTAAAAATGGTTAAATAAGTATCTTTTTAGAGCTGTGTAATATAAAGTATGGTGACAGTTGTACATAATAGTTCTTACGAGGAGCTTCAAAGAGATATTTCAGAAGTTGAAGGTTAAAACAGTAAGTTTGAATGCTTATACTTTCAGAAAAAAGCAGTATTTTCGCGCAGCCTGTATCCGTGCGAAATTGGCCCGTAAACAAGCTGACTCGTGAAACTCGTGATGTAGATGTGGCGAACGTGGCCAAGAGTAATATTTTCCTTCCGTCGTTCGGCGAAAGAAAAACTTTGACTTCTCTGGACGAAGTGAAATGTCCAAATAAAATGAAAATATCATGTTAAATATTTAATTACGTTTTACTGAAGTTAACTTAGATATAGATGCAGATATCTAATTATTTTTATTTTACAAATTAGTGACGTAATATCACTTTATTTGTTTCACGCAGTGTAAAGTAAGATAATCATCGATTAATATTATTTTGAAATTTAGGAAATGTTATCTGATAAGATGTTATAAAAGGAAAATGTTATGAAATCTGTGTCACTCTAAAAATTCTTGACATTTTGCTTGACATTTTCTATTTTCGGCCTTTCATGTATTGTGTAATATATTACACGCGCGTACGAGTTGGAAGGAAAATAATAACCTGAAAGAATTTTATATTACGTAAATCGTTGTTAAGCGAAAAACGAAGAATAATTAAAATTTTTTGTAATATTCTATCAGTTATTATTCATCCAAATTTAAGCAATATAATCTAACTAAATCTACAAATTTACAAGATACAAAATTAATAAATAAACTGTTGATAAAATCGTAACAAACGGAGAAATGAGCAAAACATGATAAAAACTATTGAGAAATATTGACTAATTTAATTAATATTATTTAATGTCAGATTTAATGTTGCTATTGTTGGATAATCGTTGCTCAGGCACAAAATAATAACAGGATCATTCTATCACAGAGTATTTCATATTACATAAATGTGCGTACATAACGTATACTATACTCGTTGTATACAGCCATTCACTGAAATGTCCGCCGTGAACCGTTGGAGCAATATGGACGAAAATATCTACGAAAGCCGAAGGTACATTTCTCTATTTTCCCTTCACCTTTCTCTCCGTTCCGTATCGCTCGCTTCTATATTCCTCCGTCTCGCTCGGCGCGGCCACTCAGCCCGGTATTCGGTGAGACAGGTATTGCTTCCTATTTCCCAGAGGGACGTTGGGTCAATTCCAGATCGGAGAACAGAGATCACGGAGCGTGCAAAAGCAAATGTACGTCGGCCATTTTCGGAGTTGATTCGGAAGGTTGCCGGCGGGGACGCGGATAGGAGGAGATAAGGGGAGGTGGAGACGGGGTGGCTCTCCCGACGTATCCCAATTTCCACAAAGTACGAGATATGAAAGGTTTCCCTCGGCAAATATCGCTCGAGCGTGTTTCCTTCACGTCGCTGAAACGGAACTGTCCAGGATGTTAATTAAATTTCTTACTGCCCCATAAAGTTCCGCTCGGAACGGACAAATTTATTCTAGCACGTTTCTCTCGATGCACTTTGGTCCCCGGTGATTTTTGTAATTTGTAAATTGGCGAGTCCGACGTAAAAGATGATGGGTTCGGCAGGGAGATAAAATAATCCGCCGTAGATCTCCCAATTCCACAAAGTAGAGAAAGAATTCTACTCGTACATAAATGATCTAATACATTTTTGCGAGTCAGACCTCGTCCCGTCGTCCTGGTTACGACTATTTGCGACTAACAATAAGAACTCCACTTTGTTCCCTTCCGAGCTCCGATATTTTGGTAGCAATCGCGCGCGGTGGCTAGCGTATTTTTACTACGCGAACTTGGAAAGCACCGCGATTGAAGTCATCCAGCGATCTTCTCGCCTATTCGCCTACATAGAAGGGAGAAAGAATTTTTCTTCATATTTATAGCGAACGTAAAGTAACGTGCGTTGGTGGTATTTACGCGACATGGCGATGAAATAACTGGCACAGAAAAACACCGCGGCTTTAAACGCGGCTATTAAAAAATTGCAATCAATTAATTCGCAAATTGAAAAAGCCGCCGCGGTCGCGCCACCGTTTCCTTATCTCGAGGTTAGCGGGTCATCGTGATCGTAAAAGCCACTCATAGACGTTTTTAACGGGAACACACGTAGTCGGTTGTGTACAGGAACACGTGGCATTTATGGCACCGAAGCCTTACGGGGAATGGCAAGCGGGGGTGGCCGGCGACGGTGGGGAGAAGGCGTAGCCAACCGAATTTAATTAAATTGTGTTTTTGATTTGATAAGAAATTACTTCATACGATGCGGAGGCGCGAAGGCGACTGTATTTCGATTAGTAGAGCGTGCAGGTACCAATGATTATACCAATCCATCAATACATTCACGTCGGTGTTATCGCTTGACCGACTATTGAATGCTGATTTGTCCATGTATTGTGCATTCAGAAATTTCGTTGCTAAAAATATAAATTTGATAGCAATAATCGCGTTATCTCGATCGCCTTAGAGCTATTAAATTATATAATTATTACAGTTATTAATTTATTTTTTATATCATATGTATATTTTAAATTTGTTATACAAATTAATTTTATTTATTTACTACAATTATAATAATTTATAACTTAATTTAAAAATAGATTTGACTGAGTTATCACTGTAATAGCATAAAATAGTATAATTTAATAGTAATAATATCATTATTAATAAAACAATAAACGTAGAGTTTATATTTATATAAGCATATATAAACCTATTGAGATGATTATACATATACGGCACTGATATTAAAATAATCTATTTTTATTATATGTAAATTAATGAGTTATCTTCAAAATAAACACTCGAGATTTTTTCTCCATTAAAGCTCTTCGCTTTCCATGTACAATTAGCCCTGATTCATAGAGAGTATTTTTCTAACAAGAAAATATGCTCTCATCGCCATCCGATAAGGCGGCATAACAGTCCATAACTAGCTGCAATAAAGCTTACACTGAGAATAGCCGGCGTATGGTCATATAAGAACTGCTGGTCCGACTCAATCCGTCGCAGTGATGATTTAGACGACGACGATGTACATTGATATCGGATCAGATCTCTTCGGATTTTCCTAATTTAATATCTTCTCCCGTTTGGCTGCAACAAATTCATTCAATCATCACCGTGGATGACACCGCAATCAGCACATTTGGCCTGTTCTTTCACTATCTTCGGGTAAGATTGCTGAAAAATTGTATTATTTTTCTTTAGCAATTTCATACAATTTATAGAGAATATTTTTTTTCTATCCGTCTTTTCTCATTTTAATTTAATCCATAAAAATATTGAATAACAATCAGATGATACGAGATAGCAAATAACACTTGAGTCTATTTCTACCAATGCAGATTAACTTTAATCTCGATTTAACTTACTTTTTATCTTTTTTTAGTCCTAAGAATTTCAAAAAGATGAATATTTGGTAGAAATTGCAAACAGGCATTAATTGAGAAAACGCGAATTCGAGAATATATGAACCTTTGTAAAAATAAAATTGTATACATTCTGCGCGAGGCACGGATGCAAGGAAAATAAAACCACAGCGCACAGCTGCGACATCCTTAATGGCTCTTTCTCGACATCGAAAAATTAAATGTTAATGTTCACTTACCCGTCCCGAGTAAAAGTTTTCTTCTTCGCTGTTTTCCTGGCATCTCTCGCAGCGTGTGTGCCAAAAGTTTTGAAATAAAATGTAACTCGAGAAACGCACCATCTCTCGAAATTTTCGCGAGATGACATTCTTCTAGCGTTTTTTCGCTCGCCAAAAAAAAAAGGTGAGGATTTATTGACCTAACCTAACGGTGGCGCAACAGGAAATAGTTTTTAGATTGAATACAGGTACTTTTGTGCTTCAAGATATTGTGCTAACTTCCTACTTTATTTTTTTCTCGTCGCGCCCACCTCAAACCAGGTATTCTTCCGCTGGGAAAAGGACTGCGCTGTTTTTTGTCCAATTTGCTTTAGTTATCCAGTAGCTACCGCATTCTCAAGTGTTTACTTTCCTTTACAGAACAATTGCCTTTTTTTAGCAAACTAGCAAACTGAAAAAGATATTCGAGAATTTTTTGGATTGTAAATTTTTTCTTTTTCAAATCATGTTACCAAAGGATTTTGAAATGAGGAAAATGCATGGAACAAAGTCGAAAATACTGGTATAATAATATATTAATAAATGATTGCTATAATAAAAATAAGTCTCAGAATTTATAATTTTTTCAAATTTATTTTAATGTCGTTTATTTATTAACATTATTTAGCCGTTTAAATAACTATGTTTAAATATTAACAAATTATATCTGTTTTTTATGAAGAAAACTTTAAGGTTAGTCATCATTTTATTCTTATTTTTGCTATCTACTTTTCGACAATGAACAAAAGAATGATAATATTTATATATCTGAAATATCATATCTCTGAGACTATAAGATTTGATCCTGGCCAGAATATCCCTGGGATATGCCCTGATCTTTACAGAAAATAGGGTCCCAGCATTTTGTCGTTGAAACCATCTCTATTATTGAAAGACGTCTGATTCTTACGTCCATACACATTTCCAATCACCTGACCGTAATAAGGTTTTTTAGAACCGTCTGTATCTGTCTGTATTCTGAAATAAGAATCACAGAAAGAAGATTCACATTTCTGACATAAGAAAGTTTGACGAGACGCACATAAAATTCGAATTATTTTTTATGTTTATGTTATGTTAAATAGATCTTTCAAATCAACCTATTTCCACTGTCAAGCATTTTGACAAAGCGTGCAGAATTTGATTCGAAGATTGACACAATAAATAAGAATTTTACCATATGATTACTTATAAAAAAAATTCGACTGAATTGTGTAGGCAGAATAAATCCTTCAAAAAACCTCGTTATTTTTTGAAAATAGATTCCGAAAATATGAAGATACAAATAAAAGAGTTCTTGATTTTTTCCTATTTTAATGTAATGCAAGTGAAATATCAGAATATAAATTGGAGAAAAAGATATTCGTGCCTCTCCTCTCGAGAACAAAATGGACCACGGCGAGGCGAATTCTACATTTTCCACTGGAGTGGAAAAAGCGTTCCGTGTGCAGCGGGATCGATAGACTCGGTTAGCCTCTCATTCGGACGCCCGTGTGTCTACGTGTGTGTATGCGCCAGCACACGTATGTGTATTTTTGTCGCATAAAGAGCACGGTTGCGAGTGCCGGCGGGTGGATTCCGAATTTATAAACTTTGCATGCGCAATATTGCGTGAGATTGCCGGGCGTTCTCCATACGCGCCGCTTGATTACGCCAATTTACTTTCATGCAGTTGTTGCACAGCGCCCGCAGCCGCCGTTGTCCGCGGACGCGGAATATTATTCGGTGCTCCCGGGTGTGACGGTGTACTGTATAAACAGGGTATATACGGACGGCAATGTCGGTCGACGACGGCGAAATTTCGATGCCGGCGTGCATGCGCGCGTCGCGTCGGTCGACTTATACCCCGGCCCAGCTCGCCGGAACGCGGCGCGCGCGCGGTCTACGTGCCTCCGGCAACGATCGTTTCTCTCGCACGCCCAGAATTCGGCTGGAATGTATAAAATGCATCAAGAGAGAAAGAGAGAGAGAGAGAGAGAGAGAGAAGCCTGGCGACCAACCAGTTATTTTGACAATGTACGAAAAATATCTCGAGAAATCGTGTCGACCGGTCGCGAAACAGAAAGGGGATGGGAACGGAATGATGAAAATTTAACGCTTTCCCGGCGTTTATTACATCGTTCAATTTATTTCCCCATGGTGTCTGTCAGTCGACAGTATTTTCACGCTGTTCGTTAAGACGCGGAAATAATGGAGGCGTTAAGGAAGGATCCCGGAAAGGAATGGCGTGATTATCGTCGACCAGGGGGGGAGCAACTAGTATTGGCATTTAGCGTGCGCATGTTAACTCCGCTGATGCTTAAGGCGGGAAAACTGGGTCAAACCTATCGCAAAATATCGATTTCCTCTAACGGTTTTCTTCGTCGAGCGCGTTTCTTCGTTCTCGAGTTATTTGTTGCGCGTCTTCGGCGGGAGGCTCTTCCGCCCCGCCCTTTCGCTTTTTCTAACGACTTCATCTAGATCAATTTGATCCCTAACGTTACAGGTTTTAATAGCAATCATATGCTTCCTCTTATACGAAAATATAAGATAACGTGGTCCTCTTCGCCTTTATATGTAAATACGCGAATACCTGTCAGATGTGCAGGTGAATGTAAAATACGTCCCGAATAAAGGGCATGCTAATGAAACTTTCGTGTGGCAATTTTTCATTTTACGATAAGAATCACGGCACCATGTGCCCAGGCATATGCACGCGTCTTACGGTTCAACGTCTCTTCCTCTTCACGCGCACGGAACTTGGCGTCCGCAGGAACGAAAACTTACTACCCATTTGCAGCCTGGAACTTTATATATCATCATAATCGTAGATCATGCGTAGCTTAAATAATTACCGGCCTACGCTACCTCGTAGTTCTAGGCAATAAAAAACTGTGATGCGAGCGTTAAAGCATCGCGATAAAATATTGCAGAATGTCTTAATGATCGCATAATATGTCGCGCGAGGAATTTATAGATATTATAGCGTACGACGTATATTCGCAGGCGATTAAATCATCGCTGGACGTTAAATTGACATCGAAATTGAGTATTGATAGTATTTCTAATATTAGACACGAAATATGAATATTTTAAATTTCCAGAATGTGGGAGGGACATGATTGTTTGATTAGTACGATAAAAAACAAGTATAAGCGAGTTTATAATGAAAGAAACAGATTTTCAGAGCGAATGTTTGCTCCGAACGTTTGATCCGACCGCTAATGTCGAGGGAAGCTGTGAATAAACGTTACTTCGTGATCTTGTTTCTTTGATCAAACCGTACTTCAGGAGATTAAATAAACCGGGAAGACCAATCGCGATGTTCGGTGACGCTCAAAAACGAAATGGAGGACATGGCGGCGTCCGTTCGGTTCAGCCATGGCTGCACCGAACGCCTATTCTATACTTTCGACTGGGTTATGCTCTCGATTTCCTTTCCACCGCCTCGCTCACGTCTACTACTTTGTTTTCTTGTCGCGCGATACCTACCTTCGAGGTGGGATGCAGGTGAAGCGAGCGAGTGGGGATGGAAAGCGATTGAGTTGCCTTGATGGGCGCATCTCGAGATAGTACACGGTCGAAGGTACTCGAGAGTATGGAGGCATCGTGGCTTGACCTGTAAACACTGAAGAACCATTCCTACGTATCCGGTGTGTCTTAAGATTCATATTTCCTTATCTGTTCTTTAGATATCGTTATCGATGAATATATCGCAAACTTCTTCATTGAATTTTACGTGGCAGCAAGATATGATTGCCCGCATAATGTAGTAGGAGTAATATTGAAGAACGATCGCTTAAATATATAAAAGTATCTATGAATATATCAAAGTTACATCATTTTTGAGAAATGATAGATTGTTGTGCTGAATTGTGTCTCGAAATTCCGATTTAAAGAATTGTAAATAAACCTGTAAACTCTTACTCTCTGTAATATTTCTTCTGGTCTCAGCTTCAAACATTCTATTCGATTCTGTGTTCCAAGAATCTTTCTTACGAGGACACCCTGTGCATCTTGCTTTGTTGAATACATGAAAAACCGAAACTTCTCTCGTAAAGCCACGACGAGGCACATCTAGCCTGGGCTCACGTCGCTGCACATGTATTCGAAAGTAAAGCAGACACTTGTGGATGAATGTGTGATGTACTCTAGCCCGCGACGGGGTTTATACACACTGCAGAGTTATGTAAAACATCAGTCGCGTGTAAAGTTTAGGATTTGCCTCTTCGAAATACCTTTATGTATTCAAGAGTATTTCAGAAATATATCTTGGAAAAATATATGTCCTTTAAAATAGAATAATATTTCATGAAAAATAAAAAATTGAGATTGCCTTAATGTTGTTAGAGGCTCTCTCTTTTTCACTGGATATTTCTCAATCGTTACACAATACTGTTATGCGACAGCATTAAACTTTTATAATTTTAAGTAAGAATTCTTATTCAAGGAATGAAATAAAATTCAAAGTAATGCACCCTGTCTAAGCGGTCGGTCTTTCGCGCGGCGCATTTGTTGTTCTTTTTTTCTCCTTCGTACATGCATCTTGCATTTAGAGTTTCGCGTATTCATGCGTATGTATGTACACCTTCCGTGAACGTGAAAGTTGTCCACTTAGATACAGCCGTACTATAACGTTGCTGTATTCGGCCTTCTCGCGCCGCGTCTCTCTTCGGGAAAACTCCTTAAGCTGTAAAGCGGCGCGTGCACTTTCGTAGGGGTATAAAGCGAAACGCGCGTGTCGGTAAAAGAATTGCCGGTATGTGCTACTACGCCACGGTATGACCGCGGAGCTAAATATGTCAAGTGGTATATCAAAGTGGCGTGTGTTTCTTAGAAAGCTAAGTTTCCACCGAGCTACGCCGGGAAGGGAAGAATTACGAGTGGTTTCTGATCCCACGATTTTAACAAGGATTAGCGTGCAATGACGCCAGCGTTTTCTCACAAACAAACAATAATTATATAAAAGATTATATTTACATAACGCGCAATTGAGATATTTACATAACTAAAAATCAGAATAAATGTCTGAAGATAAAGTAATATACAAGATTTATAATTATGATTTATAAACTTAAGCTTCCGCGATTTTCTAGCTCTAAGAACGTGGCATCATGTTAATAAAGTTTCAATAAATATATGTGTACATATACAATGTAATAAAATGTAATTAAAAGGATTAAAATAATTAAAAAAAAACATATTGGTATAATTAAAATCTTCGCAATCTTTTAAGATTCTGATAAAATACTTTTTAGGCACAAATATACAAAGAATATAGATTTAAGATTGTAGGAGTATAACAAAGTTATTTAATTATTATTGAATCAAAACCAATTAGAGCGCATAGATTTATAGGACAGCTTCTATATTTATGCTTGCAAGCCACAACCGATAGACAATGCGTTTGTCCGGAATAATCGTAAATTATCGGTGCCCGGTGATAACATAAATGCAATCACATGATTGTGCTCTTGATCCAATTGTTTTTATAGGTTGGCTCTTATCAGCAAGAGCCACGATAATTGAATGACTGCCACACGAAGAATCGAACTTGAATATTACAAAAATCTAATATTTGAAAAATATTTTATAAAGAAAAGATATAAAATATTATTTAAAAAACGCAATAATATATAGTTGCAAAGGAATCCAAATTATTCGATGATTTTTTAAATATTCAGTTTGATAATCATTTTTACGACTTTACACGTGTACCGTAAAAACATTAGAAATACAGTAATTGAATACAGTAAATAGCGAATCTGCAGCGTATATATAGCAAAATATAGCAGAATATAGCGAATCGATAACTCGTGAGTTACAAGCGTCCTTCACAGTGTGAATTTTCAGCGGCTACGATTGAGAATTGCGAGATATGATTGCAAACGCAAAAATATAAGTGTAAAAAGCCCAGTCCGTGATATAGAACGAAAAGGATAAACGTTAATACGTGCGCGTGCCCAATCTGACGATCAAACCATTTCAGTTATCCGGTAAGGAATTAATGGTGCGAAACCAGTTCAATTCTCCTATCATCACGAATTCTCATTTGTTCATTTTGCTCCGTGCTGCAGAGTTTCTAGAACAAGTTTTCACTCCTTTAATAAATTCTCCTTCATTGATTTATGTTTGTTATATTGAAATAAAGTGTGCATATTTATTAATATCAATAATATATAAGCAACGCGTGTTCACGATAATAAAGAAAGTATTGTTATGTCAAAAAATTGACATTTAGAAAAACGCATCAAGTTTTACAGAAAAATGTTGTAGTTGTTACATTACGTCAAGAGTTATCATTTTCAAGTTGTAAATTAATCGAAGATACGAAACTGTTACAGGAAAAGCGTAATTTTAATTAAAAGTCATAGAATAAAGCAAACTGCTAGCGTCCAGCGGAGCCTAAACGCGCGCGCCTCATACAAATTGCCTTATTGTTTGTACGTGAGCGCACATTGTATTCGTGAGCAATGTCGTGTAACGGTGCCAGCTCTGCCATTGCCCTTTCCATCGAACTCAGGCGTTTCACTTTTTGTCACTTCAACGACTATCGCCGTTCAAACTATACCTCATTCTCGTTTAAAACTCTCGCAATTAGATTGAATTATGACGACTTACGGTGATGATTTATGGTGACTTACATTTACACGCGGTGCAAATAATTTCGCGAAATGTCGCCGGTACCGTTTTAAAAGCAATAGACAGACTGCAGTCCACCGTGTGAACGATTGAAAACTGGAAACAGCCTCGTTAATGCAGTTTTTGACCACGTAGTGCCCCGCCTTGACCGTGGCTTAAGAATGTCGCCCGATTGCAATGCATCGCGCCTGGGCTCCAGGTAATCGAACGAAAAACATGATTCGCGGGAACAAGTGGTAGGCCGCTGATCACGATCACTTTGTAGTCGAGTGGGGGCGAGTGACACTAAACAGGTAGGATGATCATGCGAAACCCCGTGAAACTTACTGGCAGGCTGAAGCGTGTCTAACTTCTGCATTTGTATCAGGCTTGAACACGCGTGCTCTAAACGAAACTAGCCGATAGAAGTTTGCGATTGTGACAACTCATTGTGATACAATGATCTTCGTTCTTAATTTATATTATAATAATAATAAGCTAAGTGCGTTACAGTGAATTTGAGAAATGTACGAAGTTAATGTAAGTTCTTTCTATTTATGAAACTTTAAATATACGTATTATTTCAAGTAATATGAAATTAAATCTTTATAATATATTATAAAAAAAAGCATCACAAATTTCGATACATTTTTAAGATATACAGATAGTAATAAGTTGTATATATTCGAGCAAATTCTAAAATACAATCCAAATTAAATATATTTGTATAAAATTGCAAGTAAAAATATTGAATGCATAATTTCTAATTGTTACAGATATGGAGAATAAGCAATTTGGCGACTTAGCATCTTATGGGTAAGTTGAAATCATTTTCTTTAAATGAGAGAGAGGGAAAACGAAAAAAAGAAATTAAAATTGACTGTCTTTAAGGCACTTAATTTTTTAATTCAACAAAACTTATTGAATTGTTGAATTTGTGAAATCTATTCATTATTTCATTTTTTAGTGTAATATTACAAACTTCTTGTAATTATGAATTAATATTTTGTTTCTGAGTTTTCGAATATGGCGCACGTAGTAATATGTTCTTAATTTCGTATTGCCGAAAACAAAATAATTGCTATTATATGTTGCGTGGAATTTATTTTTCTATTTCGCCCCGTAATGCAATAGAGAAACTGGGGTGTCACATGGGAATTCTGAGTGTTCATATATAACTCCGGAATCTTATTTTTGGCAATCTTGGTAGAATTCTCAGAGTAATCTGACGGTTTATGCCAATCCGATGCTAGACCGGATAAACATAAAACATGAGGTGGAGAATGGAGAAGCGTATAACAAAGAAACGTTCTAGCAATACTAAGAGGCTGAGGGACTAACCTCGCGGGTCCATGTCGCTACGTTTAGTATACGCGACAAAGCTTTCACCTTTCCCCTCACGATTCGCCATTGTTCGACGTGATATTTCATTGTAATGTATAAAGTCCTGAGTATACCATTATATACCTGAAAGCAATATTAGAAATTATTATATTAATTTTGATTTGGTTTTTTTAACTATAATTCCAAAAGTTTGATAATATTATTTACTGTTTTTAAATACTAGTACTAAAAATGTACAATACATATATTTTGTATTTGTAAAATAAAAATAAACTCTAAAGATAAATGTTCATAATACAACGAGACTAATGTCTCAGAATTAAAATTATCGAATAATGTTGAATGAAAAAAGAAATTCAAAACCTGCGTAAGAAGAAATTTGACGTAGCAAAAAGATCAATTTTTACGACTAACGGAATTGGTTATTAACCCGTTAAGATACGACCTTCGGCTCGTTCTAAAAGGATCTCATAATCCAGAAGAAGACAACCATATATCTTTAAGATAGATAGGTCAAGGAAATGAGAGAAAGAGGGAAAGAAGGAGGGAGATAACGGTTTATTTCTATGTAGATCACTGACAAAAATAGCGAAGAAAATGGAATATATTTCTGCATGGAGCATTTGCTTGAAAATATTTTTCTGAAGATAGCTCTATGAAAAATTTTCTACAAGATAAGAATAATTCTCTGAAGAGAGTTTTGAAAAAATGAAAATATAGCAGAAGGATTTAGGAGAGTAGTAAGAAAATAAATATATAATAAATTTCGCCATGTGTGTGAAGAAAGTTTTTACACACTACTACATTTAATCCGAATTGAAACTAGAAAGACTTGAGAAGTTGAAATTAGTTCGCTTATGTAACATTCAGGAAAGAGTTGGTCACTTCAGAAACCTCTGTTTAATTAAACTGAAAG
The DNA here is from genome assembly GCA_928718305.1 of Tetramorium bicarinatum. Lineage (NCBI taxonomy): Eukaryota > Metazoa > Arthropoda > Insecta > Hymenoptera > Formicidae > Tetramorium > Tetramorium bicarinatum. Next base: position 18,879,662 of record OV788327.1, on the reverse strand, counting down.
AGTGGGAGCAGTAATTCCAGTAACTCTGTTTTAATTCCCGATGTAAAAGATATTCTTGCTTGAAATTGAATTGGACCAGAAAATTCTGCTTGCTAACTTTCTCGAGATATATGTATAATACTTGTAAATACAGATGTTTGAAAATACTTTAGACTATTTCAGATTAATTAAAAAATGGCAGTTTAAAAAATATAATAAGAATAATAAGTTACATTAAATGTAACAATGTTGTACAAATATACATATATATGTTTTATATAAAATATTAAAACAAATACAAATTGATTAAAATGTATAGGATAGACAATGGCAACTGTTATACAAAAATGTAAAATGGGCTAGAAAAAAGATAGGAAGAAATAATAGTAGTAACTGAGGATAATTTCGAATACTACTAAGATATGTGAGTTGAAGTGAGTTTCTTTTTTCACAAGAACTATCTCAACGTTATTGGGAAATTGTGCCCGGTTTCCAATACAAAATGTCATGGCGGCTTCATTCGTCACAGCGCGGCGTCGAGATTGTACGACCGGCGTTTCCCTCGATCTGGGAAGTGAAGTCTCGTTGGGCTGGGTCCTTCAACGAAACGTTGGCATGCTGTACATGTCGGTACAGTGGGGTTCCGCATTGATCGGCAGGCACTAAGAAAGCTTCGCTCTGATTGGCCAGACTCCACCACATTCTTGTTTCCGTGGACGACAAGGATGAACATATTCACAGTATTCGTTGATTAAAAAAGGACGAGGTGCACGAGAAAGAAAGAGAGGTATTTGTCGATTTATAAGATTGAAAGGAGATAAAAAATTGGAGGGAGAAAATAGTACTGTGATGCAAATGATAGAAAGAAAAAAAAGAAAGAAAGTGAGAAAGAGAGTGAGAAAAAAAGAGAAGAAGAAGAGTGGGAGAGTGAAATCGTAAAGAAAGAAAATAAAAAATTTTTAAACGGAATTATCGATTTTAAAATTCAAAAAAATAATGATCGAGAGATAATCGTATTAGAAATTATTATACAAAATTTAACAAAATTATAAGAATTCATTTTTCTTGCAAATCAAAACTTACAATTTTAAGAAAATTGTAAGTTTATTCTAAATTCTTTTCCGAGCACTAGCAACTCTTTGTAAAATATGAAGAAAGTTTATTTAGATATTTTTAGAAGAAAAGTCTTTTTCTATTCTTTTCTTTAAATCGATTAGTTTCTATCTCTCGCCCACTCACTTTAATCGAACGCTCGTTTCTCCCAACTTCTATTAGTATTGTCTTCTTTTCTTATTATCCTTGTGCTATATATTATTATGATCACAACTTTTCAAAAAACGAGCGTGCACGTGTCATAATATACTTTGTGTTATTAAATAAAGCATTCTAATGAATGGACCGGTTTATTGATTGAATGCTTACATCAGCAACTTTCCTTTTTTTTCTTTTCTCATCTATCACTCGAGATATTTTTTTTTCTTTTTTCATTTTTATCGTTTCTCAATGTAATCCAGCACGAACGAACATTAACGGCTATGTTCTTAACATCAGAAAATTTATTATGGTCAACGTAATAAGTTGTATGAGAATCTGACATTCTGTTGCATTGGCACGATAATGCTTTCTGCGTTCTAAAATCACTTTGCCTAATCTTGCAGTCATACGAGTATTCATGCGAAAGTTTGGGACAGATGGGTGAAATATTGAATTGAACATAATATCTAAATTATATTTTTTACGATATTATTATTTTCTTAAAATGTTTCACATTAATGAAGATATAAAGACTTTAAAAGACTGTCTAGCTCTTATTTTTTTATATTACATCTTATGGTACATCTTTCTTAAATGATATGTTGTCGGTTAGAAGACATTGTTATAATAAAACTTTGTCTCTATGTCAAAGAGATCTTCACGTCAAAGTATATTCTACGTCTTATCCAAAGCCTCCTATTGATTAGACAGCTACTAGCTCTTGAGATCCCTCGATGCACGTGGCGCCATCTTTGGAGAAAATCTGTAGTCAAGTTTCGACGAAGCCTCCCCTCTTTCTCTTTAACCCTCTACTCTGCCTGAAGCTGTGTGTGAGAAACAGTGGATGGAATGTGGCGAAAGAGGCAGGGGAAAATCAGGGTGAAGTGGGTTGAGACCAGGCGAGACGGGTCAACCAGTCCAGACCAGTCGGTCGCGCCCCAACAACCCTGTCCGACCCCTGGAAACCGGACGAATAAGAGGGGGGAAGACTAGTATCGATCCGAACGTTCATGTTACACGATCCGTAATCATTTTGAATTACACGCCCGGGAGCTCGTTCCAGACGGATAGTCGCGTATCGCCGTCTTGTCAGAATATTTCAGTTAACTTGAGATTATTTGGAAATAGTATGATACCTGAATAATACGTAAATAATAGGTAATACAGGATGAAATGTAAAGTATATAAAATCCGCACACAATCAATCTCTTTTTTCTCAATCTGCATAATTTATCCATGAAATAAGAAAGATGAAGTGTTTTGTTGTTTTGTTAATTAAATAAATTTGATAAAAATTCACATCTTAAAATTAAAACCATTCAAAATTATATATTTATACGGCTCTTGCTGGTTACTAAAAATTTATAAAATATTATATTTAATTCCACGAAACTCTATATTAAGAATTTTATCCCGTTTTAATCTTGACCAAAAAGAAAATCTCTCAGTCAAAAAGCTTCTTGCTGATCTTATAACAGTATTTATTTTAATAAACACATTTATATAAAGTTAGTTTTGAATATTTAAAAGTACAGATTATATTAAACCGCGAAGGCAATTGTGGAAGAAAATCTAGTATCCGTTCGTGAATTTCTTAGAAACACTTAACGTCGAGAGCAGCTTTGCGAATGCTATAAATCTAAGTGTCCTTGAACTTAAACCTCGCGCAATGTAGCATACGAGAATACATTTCTACGTCAATATATACAACACACGACTCACGCTCTCCCGAACTCGCGATCGATTCGTGCCACGAATTCGGGGAGCCCCTCCGTGTATCGTGTAACGTGGACATAAGTAAAAGCTTGGGCAACCGGCAGCTAGATGGCGGCACAAATCAGTCGCCGTCATGGAGCCTGAGTGGTCCAACCGAAGCTCGAATCACGTCCTCGTAATCGAGGACATGGCGGCAGCATGGCGGTGGAACGCACTTCGTTGGTATTCCAAACACGATTTTTTCGTAATGCCCTGCTTGAGAATTTTTTTCATATATTTCAGTAAAAGTTTTGACAGCATCTATAAGTCGCATGAAAATAAGATCAATTTTCACTCGCTCGATACCTCTTAGCTCTATCTTTGATTTATTTATTAGCTCCTATTTAAGTTTGTTTCACGAAAAATGCGTTTAATGTGCATTGCGATTCATACAGCACACATAAATCAATTGTATCTGTGATACATGCTGAAAAGATCGTCGTAATTGAAACTTAAAGAAAAAGTTTTATATTTAAGTTTATTTCTATCCAATACATGCATTATCATAAATCTAATGAAAATATTCAAATAAGATAAGTATAAAGATAGTAAAATGTTATCATTATAAAATATTACTGATTCACTACAATATTATTATTGAGCACATATTTATTTAGATTGAAATAATATAATTGCTGATATAATATTCATTCTTTCAAAATTCAAAAAATTTGAAATTGTCAAAAAAGAAGTTAAAATCCTAAATGTAATAAGAGATTTTTTTAATACCCTTTAAACTCTGCATATAAAAGGTAATAAAAATTTCTTATTGTTATAAAAAAAATTGTATGTCCAGTTATTCTTTCTTCGTTCTCGGATATAATATATTTTCTATTTTTTATATCTCATCGAAGATGCACTATCTGTGTAAAGTGAAAGAGAAGTATGTTATATGTATATCACACTCCTTAAGTTCCCGACGGTACCCGCATTTATGAAATGTTGACAAAGTCATTACGTACTCACGCATAAAGCACTCATGTGCGATTCTCGGAAAGATAATGTGGAAAATAATATGAACAATTCTAATTATTAAATAGTTATCTCTCATTTGATCTCTTAGTTAATTGAGGTCATTAATGAAAACTACGGTATGGAAGTCATATTCATTTAAAACGAGAACATTTATTTTTCAGATAAACTTTATTATGCGCAATATTATTTTCTTTAGAAAACAAATCATTGATAATTATTAAAAATTGAAAAATAAAACTTAATATTTATAATATGTATAATATTAAAGCAGAAGCCTACTCTTCAAGAAAAAAACAAAACGCCTGCGCGAGCTAACAGAGTAATTTCTTCATGAAACTTTTAACACAGGCGTATACTCTTCCGACGTAGAAAGAACTTCTTTGGACTTAGAGAACCTCTTGTATTTCGTCCTTAATTTAAGTTGTTATTTGCCTTGACCTTTTTTTATTGCGGTACTGTCTATTTCAGCTATCTGCAGTAATCATCAAAAATAGATTTTTAGATAGAGAAAAGTAATGCATATATTTAATTTATTAATAAAATAATACATTTGTAGTGAAGTATTATTTATTGTCACTTTATCACATCAGATTAGATGTTATAGATATAAATAAAAAAATTTTTCGGAATTAAAATAGTATAATATTTTTTTTATTATGATAACAAAACAAAATAATATCTCTCTTTGCATTCAATGTGCATAGCTCAATCGGTGCGAAAGAAAAAACAAATAAAACGGGTTTAATGCATTAAGGGGTGATAAGAGATATGAAATTCGCATAAATTAAACAAAAGCAAAAGGGAATATATCGTTGCGGATGCAAAATTATTCCCTTATAACGTGATGATTATCGGCGAGACTGTATACTAATTAGCTTTCATTATTTATGCACTGACAGTTAAGTACGCGAGGCGTTATAAATGAGTACAATGCTCCTCCCATGTTAAGCAAAGTATGTTATCTATAAACAGGAGTTGAAGAACATGTGCAATATAACATAAGAACTCTTTTATTTTTATTATTGAATAAGCCTTTTTTTATTTTACATATTGAACATTAATAAACATTAACGATATTAAAATTATTTTATTAAAGTATTTTGTATGTATTACATACAATACTTAATGATATTATTCATTTGTCTATCGCACTAATTGTTAATTAAAGTGATTAATAATATCATTTCGTGATAATACTTATCATGCATGAAAGCAACGTAAATTATAAATTGCAATAAATTACTTTTTTTTATGCGAGTCTCTAAAAGGGTTCAAGAACGATCTTGCAGACAAGCAGAGCAAAAATATTCCAAGAAGAGCAATGGAAAAGTTAATAATCCGATTCGGCAGTCGTCGACGTCATAAGCAATTACACCCGATTACGAGTAATAGTCTGAGAGAAATTTTTCATCCGGCAGAATAATCTTCGCAGCTGCGCCCGGTATCAGCACGATGTGTATTCATATATTCGTTTGAAGAATCGGATTTTAGATTCCAGTTTGAAATATATAAAGTTTCACGCGGAGAACGCGATTGTCCACTTTGTTCTTTTGTTTCTCCCATGAAGAAATGTCACATTTATAAACTTTACAATTCTAAAATCATTTACATTTCTAATATTGTCGTTTTCAAATCTATCCAAAAATGAAATGGACTTTCTCCCTAGAAATTTTATTGTGAACGTACATATTTTCGGAAATACCTACCGTCGGGCGAACGCAAGATACGCGCGTTGAAAATTGCTGTTAATTTTCATAGTTTTTCTTGCGAAATAAAATATTATTTACTATATTTATTTTTTTCTATTTATATTTATATCTTTTTTGGAAAATAGTGAATAAAAATATAATTAAACAATTACATAAATACATGTACAGTAAAATTTGATTCGGAAACCGTAATTCTCATTATTAGGCAAATAGAGAAATTAGACAATAAAAAAATAACAGATACTTATTTTATCATAAAAACAATTATAAACAGGCAAGTCGAGGAAAGGTTTCTCTTTTTTCTTCAATAGTCATAGTATGACAACGCAAAGAAAATTACAAAATATTTCATTATACTGTATAAAAATTGGAAATGATATAATAATATTATATGCAATTTATCTTTTGTTTATTAAATGCTAATTCTAGTAATTTTAAAGTTTTGTTGATCTCTATATTTTACATGGCGTTTATGTACTTTTCTTGTAGCTCGGGGTTACTGCTTTCTTATTAATTAGATTAATAATTGGCTAATATTTAAAAACTTTACAAGGGAGTACATTGTTCACGTTCTTAATCCATCGTCTTAAAAATTGACTGTAGCACAGCCTGTATTAAACGAGAACAATATTGCCAGCACCTGCTGCCATTTGATCACTCGGTTCGTATCACAGTTGCTAGCAAATAAATTAAAATGTTTTACACTGGCGCAACTAAGTTAAAGTGCTACAATTTAAAGCGTGAAACAGAGATTTTTTTTATTTTCGAGTCAGCCGTCGGCAATGTTAAAACGAAGCTCCCACGGCGTAGAGTACGGCGTCCTTAACGATTTTGTTATTTTGCTTGTATCTTAATACTACAGCGTGGAACTTCGTTTTATTGCTAACTTATATCTTTAGCAAACACGAACATGCAGATGACATGAATATTTTGAGATACCGATGAAACAACGCGATCGAGCAAAAGATGTAACAAACGCCAACATATTTAAAAATACTTGCTTGTTTTAAACATTTGTAGAGTTATTAAATACGTGTAGTATGCATTTTATATTTTACTTTTATATTAAAATAGAAACAGATTTTTATATGTTATATAATATTATAAATTATTCACTAAATTTTTTTAAATTGTTTTTGTCATTAATTTTTTCAGCATTATACTTATAACTATTTAGCCAGCTTTTTTAGCAAGATTTTTTTACTTCATTATTTTATTTTAAGAAAGAATGACTTTGCCAAAATATTCGTTAGACAGTTTTTTAAATGTATTTTTTACAAGATAAAATCAATTTTACACAAAAATGTTTTTAAGACACATTTTTGCATTTTTCATTTTTTATTTACACATTAAATAAATTAAATGTTTTTTTTTGCAAAACTTCTTTTTACCGAATTATTTAGAGGAGAAAAGACAAATTTTTCTTGGTGCAAAGTCGCTCCAAGTCGGAGAATCCAGCGAGCAGATAATTTTACGCTTCCTTTTGAAACGACAGATGGGGATGGCAATGAGAGAGCAGCTGCAAAATTATTCTCCGAGGTATTTCTGTAGAGATCAGTCAGGAATTTTGTGTAGCAGCCGCTCCGTTGCTACCTTCCTTCTTTGCAATCTGTTTGCACGCGCCCCTTTATGACGCAACGTTGAAGAAATATTGTTCCAGGCATATGCGAACGCGGGGCTTCCAAATTTAAAGTTACTACTAACAATATCTCCTTTTTCCGGGAGAATGTAGTACGCACTATTTGCTTCGAAAGAGTATACATAAAATCTCCTTTATGAAAAGATAAAGAATCGCGCATAAATAATAAATGTATTATCAGTATTAGAGATCAAAATTTTCCTTTCTAAAATTTATTCGATGGCAGATAACGCCGCGTGTGGATGGCGCGCTAAAATACACGGTTATTATTTATCGCGTCAAATAAAGCGGAATGTGCTTACGTTGAATGCTTTAGTACACTTATTGTATAACACAGTATACACACAATGTAACTCACGCGAGCGAAATAGTAATTTAAAAGAAGTATACGTGTATCTCGTCGCGAAGGCACTCGATGCTATTTTTTTCGAAAATGCTGGCTCGAGGTAAAGATGAGAGCAGATAGGGGACTGGCACAATACGCGGGGAAGATCTTCCTGCATCATTTCTGGAAATTGAAGTTTTGTTGTTCCACGCTATCGACTGCTTGTCTCGCAGCAACACCTATCCTCGGTTTTCTTTCGGCGACGCGAAACCCTCATCTTATTTCACCTCTTTTGTCTCGCCTACCGAATATCCCCCGATGCTTTTACTCCAACTCCGCCCACACACGTACGCGTACTCTAGTGGAGTCAACATTTTCATCTCGAGCAAACAGGATTCGGTGCTCTTTGCCAACGAATTTAGGGAAGTTCGCTCATACTTTGGCAATCGCGAAAATAGAGTAACGAAACACAAGATACGTCATAATCTAATCAGTTGCAATAGATTCTGTTGTTGTGGTTTAATTATATTAATAGGAATAGAAGTTAAATTATTATTAGGAAAAATGGAACGAAATCCAGAAAATATTTTTATATAAGAAATATCAATGGTAGAAAATACTGAATATACAATTTTATGTTTATAAATTTGCGAAATGATGTTTACAACGCTGCTCATTAAAGCACATTGTATCATAAATTTTCTCATTTTTCTTACAATATCATATAATTAGCATTTATATTTTTCTCTTAAATATTGAGAAGAAATGTGCAAGTTCTGCAAATGCGACCCGCGATATGCGTTCGCGTCGGCCGGCATCTCACAACCGTTCAAATTTGAGAGAGTTTCGAATCCAAGCGGAGCGCGCGACGCGTACGAGAACGGTCACTATATAAATGAAAATTTACAACTTCATAACTTCTCTCTACATAATTTCTCTCTAGATAGCGCGGAGGACTGCGCGTGTAAAAGTTACTGGTTACTAAACGCCGTAACGAACGAGAATAACGAATTTCCAGTAAGTATCGCGATCCGTGTCCGAGGCTACCCACGTGTGAAATTGCGGTGCGCAAGGTCTCGCGCACATACGCGCTCATGTGTGCACGCACGCACATCGACGACATGCACGCTCATGCACGCCCGAATACCCGCGACGATAACGAGCCGCTCGCTAGTTTCCGCGGCGCGAGATAGCTCAGCCGTGCCACAGTGCAAAGTTGCTCTTGACGGTGCACGTTATAATAAACCTCGCGTTATATTCCGCGCGTTGCACCACGCGGACCGCGAAGCGTGTAGCGCGCTCATGAAAGCGCAGTCATCCCCCTCTCGCTCCTTATCCGTCCTTAAAGACGGAATTCTTGCCCGTTTCTTGCGTGTCGGGCTTTCTGGATTTGCGACGTGCGATGTCGGGCGAACTAACTTTAAATGCCGAACGTGCGAGAGTGGATTGGAATTTCGATATATCTTCGAACTTGCGTTCTTAATGTAGTAAAAATTCCATTTATTCGATTATCGTAACGGCCACACAGAAAAATATCGTTCTACAGACGAGAAGAGTAATTATTTACTTTATTTTGTTTTAAGTAATAGTCTTTTTTAGCAAAGAATATTTTCTTAATAATAGTTTAAAATATACTCGTCACAAGTCCAGAATATGTCTTAAGTAAATGTGATGCTTATGATAAATATTTGCGAATATATAAACTTACTAAATACTTAGAACAAACATATTTACTCGTAGGTAGTATAAATTTTTCTATTGTGTGTGCTAATTGAGTCTAAAATAATCACAGAATCAGTTTTATGAAAAATGCAATTACATTTGAAAATTGTTTCAACTATTACTGACTTTTAGCTTATTGAAATTAAATTGCTACAAATTTCGCGTCCGTAAAAACGTTAAAGAAATGATATTATCGAAATGACAAATGTTTATGTAGGTACGCGTAAATAAAAGCAAATTAAATAAAAAAAAAAGAAAATCGCACTTATTCGAACGCGACGCTTTTGTCTCATGTCGCGCGATAATCAAAACGGTTGATCTTCAGGATAGAGGGACAGCTTTACGGGATACGCTCTCTTCCAACGGATCCATTTTTACGCTCAATCGATGCGAGGAGGCTGCCGGACGCGGTAAATCGTGCATTTATAACGCAGCGCGTTCGTGTCGGCCAATATTCTCCACGACGATTATGGAAATTGTATTTACCGAAGAGAGACTCACGGAAGTCGGAGTCTCTGTCCCACGGCCGTTCCCGTCGTTCCCCTCTCGCATAAAAAATAGCCAAGTACCAAGTCCGCGACAACTTACGGCGACTTGCGGACGATCGCGAAGGAGAGGAGAAAAAAAAACGTTGAATCTCGTCGAATGTCTCGACTTTTACTGGACAAGTCGTCGTACATAGGACGACACTTACCTTGCAAACAGGTGCGTGACGCTTTGACGGGAACGACAAGTGTATTCCCGCGGAGCCTGGCTGCAACCTTGACAAGTCCAAGAACGCTCCACAACGTGCAACTTCCTTCGCGAGACCTTGAGGCAAAACTGTCCCGTCGTCTACCAGTTTCGTAGTTTTTCGACTTGCTTACCGTTACGATTTTTTTTGCCAAGACAATAGCGGCCGAAGGATTGAGCTGAACCCTTTTTTCGCTTAATCGGTGGGAAAGGCTTTTTTGCCGTTCTTCCGTTTTATCTCTCGACGTGGTACCTCTCTTCCTGGTTTAGCCTTCAGCATTCCAGGTTAAAATATGATTTATTGCGGCGCGCGCGAAACGTCCGGATCTTTTGATGTTTTATTGTCAAGGTAAACTTCAGGTAAAATGGTCGTCATTGGACGGCGTGACGTGAAAAGGGTTATAAAAGAGTGTTTACGCATCGGAGTCAATTGTCCTCTTTAGCTTGTTGACTTGAAGCGCGGAAATTGTTTTATTGCTATGCTAGGATATCGAAAAGAATTTCTGTTTAACAATTACTAACTATTAATACTATACTGACTATTGCTAATTAACTGTTATTATAGTATACTTTTTATCGAAAATTTCAAAATATATTAAACCCAAAATTATAATTATAATTTTAGCGAAGAAAAATCCGCAATAATTCTGCGTCCTCAAATTTGAATATTATAATTATAATAATTATAATATTGAATATTATATTTTATAATTTAAACATTCAAACGTTAGGTTTGCTAAACGTGCGCAAGAAATAAATACGTAACGCAGGAGTAACGAATGAATTTCATAAATAAATTTTAACGACGAGCTATCGATCGGGCTCGGCATTCTAATCTCTTTCAAATGTCTTTCGATTCTCTCTCTTCGTACGAATGAGATTGGCGAGGGAGTTGTAGTTCGGGTAATGCAGCAGCGACACATAGTTCTCTGAGCGCGTGTATTTGTGGTCACGGATGATCTCGTCACGTTTCGAGGTAGAACAAGGGATCTGCGCGCGCAACAGTTCAATACGAGCTACTGTGGCTGACCCAGCCTCTTTAAGTCCCGAACATGCGTGTGTGTATCGCGTAAGCGCCGAGGCCACGGATCCTCGCCTACTCACGAAAATGCATCTCTCGTCTATTCTCCCCGAGCTACTCCTTTGCATCCGGTAACTCTCGCCCCCTCCCCCTCCCCCTCTTGTCCAGCCCTTTCCATCTCCGCCCGTCCTACAAAGTTTCCTCACGTTTCAGCCCGAAAGACAGTTCGCATGGTAAATACTTGCTTATTGCGACATTCCGCAGCACGGTGTTAGTTTTCCCTATGCGCGGCGGGATACGCGGCTATTTACTTTCGTGATTCTTCGTGGCTGCCGAGCAAACTTTTGCATTAAAGTAGCGAACTTCCCTCAGAGCCATGCGTATCTGACTAACGTTCGCGCGCATTATCCCGCTGGATATCTGCTTATTTGCGTGTGGAGGCATGTCCTACCGGTTTTTTAAGAGTCGCATTATTGGGCGAATAAAGTTTAACGTGTAGAAACCCCTTTGGAATCGCTAGAACGAACTGTGCGTGACATATTGAGTGAAGAACCTGAGGTACTTGACAAGATCTTAGGTTTGGAATTTTTTTTCTTATATAACTTTTTTTTAATTTGACATGTTTATGTAAACACAATATTTTTGTTTTTAAACGATAATATTTTTGTGTGTGAGTCTCTTTTATTTGCATAAAAATTTTTTAAGAAATTTTTTTCTTTCATTATTTTGCGCAATGTATTTTTTTCTTTATATTATTACGTACTGTAATGTAATAATAATTTGAATATATTAAGACCAAATTGCATTTTTCACGAAAGATTCAGAAGAATCAGCTATTTCTCGAAAAAGTTTGTTCACCGCGATGCAGTTACGCCGTACAATTCTGTTAGAATTTAAATTTAAAAAAAAAATCTACATTTCCGTCGCAACACTGTTTTCTTGCTCTTGACACATGAAAAAAAAAGAGAATAAAAATGTAAAAACTGCGGGATCGTCACCGAAATGTGCCGACAGCTTGCGTTCGCTGGAATACGGAAAAAGAGACGGTGGAACGTACCGCGAGAGTAATATTAAGGGAGACGCATTTTCAGGATAATTACTCCCAGAGTTTCACGGTCAGGTGTCAAAGAGGGCAGAATTTTCTTTTATATACATATATTAAAAGCCGCGGAAAAAAAAGCGTGCAAAAATGGATGTACAGTTACACAAGCGCGCGTACACTTTATATGTATACGTATACATATATGCGCGTTATACGCGCTCTTTCTTTCTGCCGAAGTAACCTTCGAAAGAGACCATTTTTCAAGATTAACGAAAGATGAGAAAAGTTTTAATGCGCGGCCGTGATACCGGAGCGCAAGAGCGTTCTCACGCCGACGCCGATATCTACAACGTCCATTAAAGCAAAGTGAGCCCAGGGTTACGAGGCCTTGACGCGGGACAAGTATTTCCGTCTGATTGAAGTACTTACTGAAGTTGTTGTCCGACCGTCGCGGATCATCTCGCGTAAAGTTCGAGTTCGTGCGGTAAGACTGACTTAATAATAAATAAATTAAATAAATGACTCGCGATACGCCTCTCTCTTTCCTCGCAGAACCCCGCGACTTTGCAGTTATTGAAGTATGACGGGGGCGAAACAAGCTGAATGAAAAAAAAAAAAAGAAAATTTATGTAAATTTATTTATTAAGCGATTTCATCTTGCGTAATCGGGATTGCGTCGTGTACGATGTTTTTAACCGTGTCGATAAAATTTTTCTCTATAAAATATCGTGAAGAGGGATGTGCGTCGGTAGTCGCGAAAAACATAAAGTTACATACTTGACGACACTTTACGGCGACGTGTTTCGTTGACTTGACAATCGTAAAAAGAAAAGTGCGCATTCTCGGTATATCACTCGCACTTCTCGATCCAATTTGTCGATGACGCGATCGGTTAATTTCGCGCAATCAACTTTCTATCGTCTCGCGCGTATCGCCAGTCGGGATCAGGGGCGATAATTCGTACAGACGTAAAAGTAAATTACATTATTTATTTGCATTTATTAGCGAGAAGAAAGCACGGTGCATTCTGTGCGCGCGAATCGGTAAATGTCAACATATATTTGTGTGCAACTGCGCGGTACCTGGGAGATAAGCAGGGTCGTTCGTACATGCAGATCACACGTGGGACCCTCGTTACACCAGATAAGGAAAATCCCGTCTCCCTCGAGCACTTAAACGCGTTTAACAGTCTTTACGACGCTCTACGCCCGTAAATCACATTCTTTCTGTCACGTCCCGTATTTTCGTAAGACGCCGGAAGAATGTTAAGTGGAGTGAAGACTTATGGAATGTGATAACAGGGTCAGAGCGTATTTAGATGGTAAATACTTTGTCACCGTAGAAGAAAGTGGTCGCGATTCTATGTATCGTAAACATGGCGTGAACATAATAAATGACTTACCAGATTAATTTAGCAATTAAATAAGTTGTATACTTATTTTATGATTCTTTATAAAACAATTAGATTATTTTTGTCCAATTCATGAAAGATAAAACGAATCATTTTAAATATTGCTAAATTTATTTTTTCTAAAATATACAATATTCTATTTTATATAAAATGCAAATAAAATATTTTTATACAATATAATATATAGCTTATAAAAAAATTTTTTTAAAGATTTTTATTATTCTAAAAAGATATTTTGAATTATCGATTATATTTATATTTTATATGTTAGCCATTTTTTTATGATATCTATCAATTTTTAATCTAACTCTAATAATAACAGTATTTTTATATACTGTTATTATTAGAGTTAGAGAGAAAGGTAGATGTTTCAAATTTATTCATACAAGTAACACTCGGCTATGAGTAAATTATTTGCCGAGAAATATATGTTGCAAGATACGCTTCAGAAATGCACGTTTACTCATAAATGTAACATAATTCAAATTTAAAATAAATAAGAAAGTAATCTTTTAATGAGGGACATTCAAATGTCACGCATGCCGTTGAGAATACCGCTCAGAAAGATCGGTCGGAGATGCCTCTGGAAGAAAAGAATGTAATATCGAAATCTTTAGCTTGAGGAGCTTGCACAACTCGTCAAATTTACGTACATAGCCGCGGCAGAAATTATATAAATTGACCGCGGAGTAAATTATCGAGTAAATTATACAATTACACGTGAGACCGGCCGCGAGGTTCGAGCCGAGGGACGACATCGAAGAAGAGAAGAAAGCATGCAAAGCAACGGGAGAGGGAGGGCGAGAAGGTCGGGCAGCGAATGGCATCGACTGGAAAGATGATGCGCCGGCATGGTGGTTGGCTGGGCTCAGGCGACGTGAGAGGAGACGGCGGTTGGTGGGAAGGAGCGGCGGACCCCATGGATTCCGTCGGCGTACCGAGGCAACGGGAGGGGAAAGGCGCGAGCGGGGGGAGGGGGAGGGTGCCAATCAAGTCCTAATTAGCCGGTGCGGCAATTTCGGTGGTAACTGGTCGACCCGTCTACGGTCTATCCCGCAGCCGCCAAATATGCGAGTTCGCCGCAAGGTTGCCTACAGTTCGTTCCATTGAATATCGCTTTTGTCCCGCGAGATTTGCGGCAGAGCTATCGCGATCATGGAGAGACTCGTCAAAATCAGACCAAATTTATCATGACTTTTTCTCTCTTTCTCTCTCTCTCTCTCTCTTTGATTTAATGTATTTCTCCGTGCGGTACAATCGAAAGAATTTTACGACGCTCACGAATGATCAGCCAACAGCTACTCGCGAGTCTCGGATCTGTGAACTTCACGTAAATGGCATTTACTATATTTCCCGGTGTAAAATTTTCGAAGCTCCCGTTTGGACGTTTATCACGTGATTCTATCGGTTGATGTCTCCCGAGACGTGCCGGAGTAACGGATAACATTTCTCCACTGTGTATGTACGTGTTATGTATTATCCGGTTTGACGACGATACATGCGTGGTTCGTAGGATTGGCCGTTTGCATTAGCTGAATGCCGACGCAGCACAAGAAAGCAAAGAATATTACGTACACCTCTCGTCCCAACGTTCTCGCGCAATAAGAGATATAAATATTATCCAGCCGTCCTCTCTCTCTCCGAGCTACTCCAATTAAAACTCCCCTGTTAGCCGCCACGATTTACCCGTTCGTTTTATTCTTCCATCTCTTTCGCCTCTCCCCTTGCCCCGTCTCTCCTCCACCATAATTCTTGCCTTACAATCAGGTTCTACGGTTGTAATGTTATCTGATCGACGTTGCATGAATATATTAGCAGAAATTCAGATCGTCCGAACGGAAATTTATTGTTACAATAAAATAATCCGTGCACCGGCGACTACGCGACAACCATCTTTTCGGAACGGCGTATTTTTCTTCTTTTTCTTTTATTCGAAATCTCTCTCCTCCGGAGCGGGTTTCGCAGAAAATGTCGATGCGAAGGAGCGGAAACCTTGAATAAATATCACGATAACGGATGCAATGCCCACGCGGTTTAACTCCGGCTCCAAAAACAGCTTGCTGCATAAATAATGTAGTGTCACTTTTGTGATGCTAATTTTACCCATTTTATTCCCGTATCCCGATATATATCCGGTCGCTCCACATTCGACGTAATATACGTAAATGCACGCAACATTTTATCCAGAATACATGCACGTGTAGGTACGTCCACGGGGTTCCTCAGGCGGAACCCAAGAGGAGCGTCGTAAACATTCTCTGCTATGGGAAAGAGAGTAAGAAGTAACAGCGGGCAGAAACGACGGCAAGGAGAGTACGGACCGGGGGGGAAGACGGGTAGGAGTGAGGAGGGGAACGGGGAGGGTGGCATTCCTTTTAGGACACCATTTTGTCTGGTTTCGTTCCCCTCTCACGTCAGACACCGAGTGTATAATTCATTTCTCGTAACTCCCATGGGATTACGCCATGGGCTGTGCCTCTTCGCAAGGGTCCACTTCACGAGGTCCATACCTCGACGCTTTCTCGAGCGGGTTGAGAGAAATATCGCTTTTGAAATACATACGGCGAATATGCAGGTTTCGTGACGGACAAACTTTTATCAAACTTTTATTGGGTTGAGCCTCACTCAGTCAAAAAAAGTAAGTAGTTATTGTATCAATATTCTTTCTGATAACAGCAATTGTAAGCAAGCGTGGAAAGGATTACATAGAGCACATATTTTTTAACAGTTTTTAAATGTACGAAACATGTTTATATCGAAAATTTAGAGATTTACAAGACGATTCCTTTTTATTTATAAATAGTAGTAAATATGTATTCTTTTAATAATAGAAATTTTCTTCGTCACAGAGCTAAGAAATATGAAATCTCATGTGAAAATTGCATTTAGCAAAATATGTGCTTGTATTAAAACTTATATTTGTTTTACTGGATTCCATTTCGCATTGAATATCATGCGTCATAAAAATTATGTGTGGAAATGATCGACCGCATGTCTTGAAATTAAGATAAGAAGTATCTTTAAGTATCAAGGAGACATTCATCGTAATGGAATGCAGCACTTTGCAACACAATGTAATATTTTCTTATTGATTATAATCTATAATTGAAGCAAACACTCTCTCTTTTTTTTTATTTATAATATTATAAAGATGTTCAAGTAATGATTTAATTTTGCTATTAGAATTTTCCTAAATAAAGAATATTACTTTTTCTAATATATTTATTTTGTAACAAAACATTATACACTACGCATTATAAAGAAACCTGAAAGATATAATTTAAAAAAAATAGTCGAAAAATTTAAGTTGTTAAGGTAATTAATAATATAAATACAATTAATAATATAATAAAGAAGTAAATATAGATTTTTTACAATAATTATCAAAACACACATAAATCCGAAAAATATTCACCAAACTAAAATCTTACCAATCATCTTATCGTTCCAGCCTCTCATACTAACTAATGATTGAATCATTTCACTTAAGTATCCTCATCTCAGAATATTTACGTAAAATGTCATCACGATGCAGAAGAATTTCGAGCACCTTATCACGATGGCCGTCCAAACGAGGAGACGTTGACATTAAAAATTCGATCATGTTAATATTGACATTAATTGCTATTCTCACGGAAAGGATCTCATCAATGCGGATCATTATTCTGGAGTATCCTTCGTCTCTGAAAAAAGATAAAAATAAGACATGAGAAATCGGAGTAAGAAGCATCTTAGCTAAATTTTATTATTGGCTTAATATCTCTGGACGGAACTGTAAAATTAAAGCATTTCGCAAATATTTTTTTCCGATATAATATTACTGTATAAAATTCAGATTTTGGAATTTGTTCTTACGAAATTTTACTTACATACTTACGATCAATGTGATTATATGACATTATAGTTTTGTTAAACGTATTTTTAATTCATCTTTACACATAATTTGCTTATTTTCCTAAAAGCGTCGAAATCTCTTTGGTAATCGTACATAACATGGAAAAGTTGTAAACCTCATCACAGTATCGAAACGTGACACAGCTATTTCTATGCTAAGAAGGTCTGCGATTTCATGTAAATCGCCTACAATCAGTTTAGGAATTTGTTCAAACACCGACCATTGGTATATAATCTCACAATCAGTTGAAAACTCACGTACTTCAGTTTACTTAAAATCTTTTCAGTTAATTAATTTTGTTTACATTTAAAGAGCAAATTTCTCAGATCATTTAATAATCATCTAAAATTTTCCTTTTTAATTTTCTTAATATTAAAATTTGTTACAAATTAAAAAAGCCAAAGAAATTTAATTCCAATTTACTTTGAAGAATTAAAAGTAATATTAAGTTACTTTGGAGCTACAAAATTCTAAACTTCTAACGTTTCCATCTGCTTGAAGGTAAGTGTACGTGATACTATCACTTTCGACGACCTTCTATAATTAGGCTAGCACA
This sequence comes from Tetramorium bicarinatum, assembly GCA_928718305.1. Classification (NCBI taxonomy): domain Eukaryota; kingdom Metazoa; phylum Arthropoda; class Insecta; order Hymenoptera; family Formicidae; genus Tetramorium; species Tetramorium bicarinatum. The sequence goes on along the minus strand of OV788327.1, from coordinate 18,861,647 downwards.
CCACTATTTTGAAGTGATCTATTCATGAGGCCGCACCCAAATTATCTAATACACTTCTTTATCTTCATTTTCATTGATATGATCTAATTTAATTGTCTCAGTCCGATGTAATCATTTCACCTTACAAACATGATATGTATTCACATTCTACTGATACAATCAAAATATTTAAAATGTAAAGCTCGACTACAAATAAAAAAAATACACATTTAAAATAATATTATTTATGATTTATAATTGTGTATTAGCAATGATTTTATATAATTTTAAAAGAGACTATAATTATTTATCTACATATTAATATAACTTTTATAAAAATATTTTGTTTTGATACAAATACAAAAAAATTCAGGAAACATTTGAGGGATAAAAGTATAAAGATGTTTTATTACCGTGAAATTGATTGCCGAGATTTTTTATAAAGTTACGCTTATTAGCCAGTTATTATAAAGCTAGTTCACCGGTGTCTCTTCTTTCAAGTGTCCTCGTTCGGGCAACTCTGGACAAAAGTAATCTAAAGAAAGATAGGAAGTTCAGTCTGAACTCAAAATGACAAGGTGTGCGAGACCCAACCATTCTTAACCCTTCCACTACTATACTCCCTTTATAGTTTTATTGCTTTCGCGGCAATTCAGTGTCAGAACCTCTCAAGAAACCTTAACTCTTTTATTGGATATTGCTGTCTGAAGGACATTTACATTTTCGCAGGTTTATTTTATATTATTGAATGATATGTCACGTGCATTATAATTCAATATACATGGCAAGCGTGAATTTCTTCATATATAAAATTACATTTATATATAATGAAATTAACATACATTAATACATTACATGTATTTGTTTATAATATATTTTTTATTATTTTATATTTTATTGCGATTATTCAAGAATGTGAATATTGAGGACATACATCTAATTTCTGTTTATTAGTTTAAATAAATAAGAAGTCTTATTATTTTAAATAAATAAAAAGAATGTAAGATGTGTAATAAAAAATTACAATATAGAAGTAGTTGCATTATATTAAATGTAATAATTTTCAGAATTAATATTTTATAATCAAAAATTTTGATATTTGCGAGTGATTGAAAAGAAAATTTGTTTACATATATCCACAATTTTCGTATTGAATTCTTTATCAAAAGAAAACTCCTTTTGCTTTGTCATAATTAAACATCTCAAAAAACGTTATGCAAGATGCAAATAACTAGTTTGCTGGAATCGTGAATGTCGCAGGATGGCTTGCCATGAGCGTTAAAGTTTCAAAGTTTGATGATGTGGTTGGTAAGGCTTCTACCGACGTAAACGGTAATTGACTACTTAAGTGATCTAAAACTTGGAACTTCCGAAGTTGACTAAGCTGCACGTCCACTCCCGAGAAAAGTTATATTCTCGTCCTCGTATTTATGTATACAAAAACGTTAAATAATCGTCAGAAATGAAAATAAGCCCCGTACGGGGCGGCAAAAGTACATATTATGTACGTGTGTATTTTCCTTTGAAAATTTATTTATGATATTCCTCTTACTTTTCAATTTCAAACGCAAGTAGTAAGAAATTTTCATTATCGAGTAAGATGAACGTTTCGCGCGCATACATGGGATACATGTTGTATAAACCTCTTTTCCTAGTATATAGACTGTATTATATGTTCGCTCGTATGATGCACGTGTACATCCTCGCATCGATTCCTCGGATGATGCAACGAGTCCGAGTTTGGCCGGGCCGTGCGATATATGATACGGGAATAGCGCCGCGCTCGTACGCAACGGGAGCGGCGTCGTGCATATTCAACGGCGTACCTACTGTGCAACATACAGGAACAATGTTCCGCAACATATGCGCGCCTTTGCGGACTGTTCCGAGCGCGAACTATAAAGCCCCGTTTTACTGGTCGTAAAGTCAATGAAGGTGGTCACGTTTGCCCTTTCAGCGTCTTCCAGGGCGTCTAGGCGTCCATCGTCGATACCACCTAGGTAGCCTATGGAATTATGCCCACGGCAGGTTCATGAATATTTAAGTCCCGAAGGTTGCCATCGCTTGTTTCAGAACGTCAGACACAACTGATACTTGGTACGGCGAGGCGTGGGTGCAAGTGCAGCTTATCGCTTTCTTTCTTTCCGTCTTTTTTCTCCTCGCCACTTCGGCTTTTTGCCAATGGCCCTCCATCGAGTCTCGAGTTGCGCAATTACTTTGGACGATTCCCCTTTCTGAATAAAATTCGAATTTAGTCTTGTTGTTAAACCTCTTCTTTATGCAGAGTATTCTTCTCTTTGCTTATACTCTGAAAGTAATGTCGAGAAATACTGAGTCTCGCTCTCTCTTTCTCTCTCTCTTTCTCTCTCTTTATAATAATACCGCTTATATTTTTGGTCTCTCTGCAGGCAGATCTTTTTCGTTAAGTATTAATAATTACAGCATATTTATGTATATTTATGAACATACTTTGTATTCATCGACTCTGAATACTTACGGAGAATAATTATTTCGATAAATTAAACACCATACGGAATACTGGAATGACATAGAAATTTCATTTTGAAACTGTTTTCCAATATTCTCTTATCGATTCAATTTTATATATTCGGCTTACTCTGACAATTTTAATTAAAGTTTGAGCTTTCAGGAAATGGGAATAGGATGAAATTGTGAATCGAGAGTGGCTAAAAGTTTCAACATAGAAAGTTCGAATAAGACGGATTGTTGGAAAGGGCACGATAAGTGGATTACTGGATAAGGTCGCGTCATAGAGCTCATACAGTTTAATCACTATTATACTGTCTAGTTCGATTGGCTTAATTAGGTCTTCCTGGCTATTTGCTACCAGGCGAAGCTCAGAGGATATTATGTGGTCGATCAGCAGGCGAGATCTTAGAATTGAAGCTGAGAGAGAAAGAGAGAGAGAGAGAGAGAGAAGTATAGTCAAATACACAGAGAGACCGCCTCTCTAATTAGTGGACCTGGGCCGACACGCGAATTTTTCAAAGCGGAGGCAATTATTGACTCGTTCTCCGGATTCATCGTACGTTTCTACATCCGCAGATTATATCTCGGAATATTTTAATTTATTGATTCATCTCCGTCAGTATCATACCTTCGTGCCGATAACGCATCGACGAAATATTTTATTCCCGAGGCATTTGTATTCTAATTGAAGCTGTAACTTTTAATGACGATTATATCGGAAACGTTTAGACTCGACTCTCCAGTACGGTCGAAACGTGAAATATTTCACGAAGTATCTCAAAATTCGCGTCGGTGTGCGCACGTACGAATTTTGGATATAATCCCTCCCGTGACTGTTTTATGTAAAAGAGAACAGTAGGGTCTTTCATCCTTCCTCACTTATGACCTTCAGCCGTAGTTGCCCGCTCTGTCAGCGAACGATATTTTTTTTGCTTCTGCCGAAGCGAAAAAATTAACCCTTCCCAACCCGCAAGCGGTTTCTTTATGGTTCTTACTTTCAGAGAATATTTATGAGCTCGTGGACCGCCGGGACATATACGCGCTCGGTTCCCTACAGGACTTCCGATAGGGATTTGTATTATTTGGTTGCACCAAATATATGGTCCTAGCGCTTCTTAATTGCCCATCTGTATTCTCGTGAAAGAAAACTCGACCGCAATTTCCTTTTTCACCGGCAGCTTTGTGACTTCGCATATGGGGAAAATGTTTGAACCGATGAACCAGTTTCTCGTAAAATAATTATTTTCTATCGTTTGAACTATTCTACCGGTGTATTATAAATCATTTATAGCGTAAAGCTATATCGGTGATTTACAATACACCGATAGAATAGTTCAAACTGTTTCGTATTAAAATAGCGTTATGCATGAACCCATAATTCCAGTTTTCTCTCGGATGCAGCATGGCCGTTGGCACGTCGCGCCCGGCTCATCTCATTGGGTCCAAATGAGACACCACGGGGCCCGCAGAGGGCGTGGACACAGCAGGATCCGGGGCTGGTGTACGCAATGAAATCCTGCCTTAATTAGGAGATTTTAATGAAAATACCGAACGGTACGCGCTAATCGGTCACCGCTCCGGACCCGAAAATTGAGGCCCGCTGAGAACGAAGCTGAGATTGCAAGCGGCAATGCGATAGCGGCGAGGCGCCGGATCGTATAGGGAGTAGCGCGGGATTTAATTAAACGCGCTCGCGCGACCGACGCCATTTTTTGCTTATGCGATCGCCAACAAAGTAATTATCATAAGCGAGTGGCCGAGCGCGCTTGAGTTTCGTGAGAAGCGAACGAGGCTTGTTCTCAGATAAATAGCGAACGACCGACCGGAATTTTACAACTTAACACATGACCCGGCTCGCATCACGCAAATGAGATACCCCGAAAGCCCGCGGTGAGTGACGCCGAGATTGCAATTCAGACTCCGAAAGTTCTCCAATCGTTTCGTATATAGTCGCTTCGAACTCGCGTTTATTTATCGGATAAATATGCATACAAAGTACGTTTAGACTCTCGGGGAGAAATCGAAGAAGGCAGAAATTCCTCTCATAACCCTGCCGACTGAATTTTATAAAGACAACGTTCCATCCAGATAATCTCAGATACAAATCAAAGCTCTTTACGCGCCAATTGATATCGCAGAGAATAATAATAATAAGATATTTAAACATTATTCCAAGGTTATAATTTTATTTGTTGTACTGCTTACATGATTATAAAATATGCAATACATATATAAATATATTTATATACGTTTTTTTGATATGTTTTTGAATATAATTATATTTCAATGTAATGAAAATATACAATACAGTACATATAATTTGGATTTTATATTCGGTAATACTTTTAGAATTAAAATTGAATATACCATTGATTATTCTAAACTACAAGATAAACTCGTATTAGATCTAAATTGCATAATTAGAATTGATAATTACAATGTTTTCGCATAAAAATTCTTATTCGAGCATTATGAAATAAATTATAGTCGTTTCGTTATGGCCCTTAATATCTGGCTTGATAATATCAAGAAAATGATGCATTGTGCAACAACCAGAACTTCGCGAGAAGTCGTAAATATGTACATATGAATAGATGGCTCAAAGTTCCCCGAGCCAAATAATTAACATACAAGCATGTAATCTTTGGGAGCTGTCGAGACCATGAAAATATTCTATGCAGCCAAGCGTGGAATCGTTGATGATACGTTTGCATGCATAATGGGGTAATTTTGTTTCTCTGTAACACAGCTAGTCCATAAGTCATGAAGAATTTTATCAAAGTAAAGATATCTTGTATTTTTAACCTTTTAGTTCTTTACTGTATTAGATGATAACAAGTTAGATTTTTTAATTAAAATTTACAAGAATATGTGTATAAATCTATCATTATTATATTTATACTATACATATAATTTATTAATATTGTATCTATAAGTTTAATATATTTATAAAAACATTAATAGTGCTTTTATTTCGTTTTATATATTTTTAAATTAATACTTGTGAATTAAAGTCTTAATAAGATTAAAAATAATATTACAAAGAATGGAAAAAATATTCGAAAGAATATAACGAAATTCGAAACTCTGATAGAATTCGTGTACAGAAAATTTTATGCTATTGATTCGATAAGGTATATACGGTAGATTGAGTGAACTTCCAACTTTATTGATCGTGGGCCGGTTTTGAAACATCGACCTGAGAGCCAAAGAGATTCTAGTTGATCACGCGGGGCGTGGCTTGGTTAGTCGACTTCCAATGGAATCGAATCATTTTGCTACGCACATATACATACGTGGAAATACGTCGAATTGAATTTATCCGGCGAAACAAATGACACAAAGTTACTATTTGCGAGTCTCTCGACTCGCTGTCCTCGACGTTACAAAGTTTTTTTTTCTATTCTTAGTGTTTTTACTCCCCTTCAGCCGCACCAACATATATTTATATCTCGCGGTAAATTAGCGTGCGAATTATAAAAATGAAAAAACCTGTTCTCTCTATGCGCGGATACCAACAATGTGATATCGATAACTCACGTAATACTGGTATCGCTCGATCGATGTTGTAAAGATACTTAGTTACGAGACGTGTACCGCGGACGATATACCCGATTTTTCTTCCTGCCCCGGTATCCGCGGGCGATTTTTTACATGGTGTAACGCACATACAGTTACAGCTTGAGAGCATAAATTTTACAATATTATGGCGCGGTAATGCATTTAAAACGCGCAAAGTAAAGTTTCTAATTAAGGGCCTCTCGGAGCGTGCACCTCGGAGGATAAGACCGAGGGAATCGCGAAATATTACCAGGCACCAAAGGGATAACGACTCCGCCGGCTCCGCGAATAAACGTTGGACTATCTCCGTTCTCCACCCCTCCACTCCCCCTCTCTCGTCCCTCCCACGCTTCGGAGAAGTTCGAGTGGAACTAATGAACCGTACGCAACGCAATTACGTAGCCGCTTCTACGAGAATCCTTACGCCCGAGTCGCCCTTCCATCTTAGCCTCTCCCTCGGCCCGACTCCTTCCACGGCGCTCGAGGGCTCGTAAATATGACAGGATCGCGGCTAACCGACATCGTTATCGATATCGTCTTATCTTCCTACTCGCATACTCCACCCCGGTATCAACCGGCCAATCCGCCGTCGCCGTCCGACCACGGGACTCGAGCGGAAGTGTAAAAACTGTATTTTACGACACGAGGTACGCTCTCACCTCTCTCGTAAACAAAGTTTAGTAAATTAATTCGGAGCTATGTAAATGCGCGGCTTATATCCTCGATATCTTTTTGCGCGTGCATTCGACGTTGTTGCGATCTTATTTACTGCATGTCATTTATTCCGACAGCGGTATCGTCGGAAGAAAATCACATCGCAGTGGTAGCGTGGAATGCTAGCCACTTCGCCATTTTCTTTTTGCATATATAAATAAAATTCAAAATTTTTGTATTTTTGTTTTTAGAACTTAGTTCATCAATTATGCCGCAGGTAAATTATACACTCCACAGTAATAAGTCATCGGCAATAAATACGTGTTATTCATTTAAGATGTCTCTTATTGCAAAGACATTCAAGCTATTATTAAAATCTACGAATTATTAACAATACAAATCAAATTCTCAGAGCTAAAAGGAGAGTCTCGAGTTTCTTCCCTCATTTGCAATTCCCATGTCCATATCAATAAGTTTCGAAGCTTATCGTCGTAACTTACATTGCCCGTATCGTCTTGATGCGAGAGGCAAATGCCGATACTTTGGCGAACACGAGAAGAGAAATCCATTGGCTGGGTTACGCTCCGTCGTGGAAGGTCGAACAGCACGAGACCAACGAGCCTGTGGAAAATCGTAAATATTTAACATGCACGCCACGTCAGTGGGACTCTCTGTATTTCGGGGGACTAGTGGGAAGTCAAACGAGTCGTGCGACCTTTCGCGATTCGTTCCTCCCGGAGAGAATGCGATGTCCCGAGTGCCAGCCAATGCCAGCGGACTCGCGACGTCCTCTCCGATAATCCACCATCGTTTGAATAATTTTTTCGCCCTCGGGATACAATAAACGTATCTGAAGATACGCGTTGTCTCGGGTCCCCCTGTGTGTGGAAGTAAAATTTCTTCGAGTTAAGTAGAAGGGACGGTACAACCGCGAACTTTGAGCGGGTAAGCAAGGACGAATTGCCGATCTTCGTCGTTGTTCGTCGTCAGTCAATCGAATTGGTTTCTCAAAAAGAAAAAAAAAATGTTAACCAAACCGCCGTTTGGACGACATTTGCGTAACGCGGGAAACTATTTCCGGGCCGAAATAGGAAGGAACGTAACGCACCATCGCGCGTGGCGTCGTCGAACTCCTCGTAAAAAAACGGGCTTGCGGACGAGAAGCATAACGTCTGTTTACGATGGCCGCATAAAATTCCCTCTCGGATGGCATGCGAGCATGAATGAAGGCGGTACGTGTCGTAGAGGAATGGCAGCCAGTCAACCGGCCGAGGGAACGAGCGATTACGCAAGCGGCCGACTTTACGAGCAAACGCGAAGCGGTATCTCTCTGCGGCTTTAGACACAGACAGTCCCCAGACAAGAACGGCGATGACCTGCATCGCTACTATGATGATCTCAATGATCTCACGACGATATCACCATACGTTTGCCGATCACGCGAGCAACGAGAGAGATCCGTCTTTGAAACTCCGCAATCTTCAGTAATTGGAAGTTTACTTCTACGATCGGGTTCAAACGAGTTGAACCCGTTCATTAGGCGAGAATAAAATGAGATTTGAATCTCCAATGATAACGTTTTGCATTGCAAAAAGAAGCGATGGAAAATTGATTTAGCGTAATAAAGAAATAATGATGATTTATGTATAAAATTTGCATTTATTGATTGAGTTTCATTCGTTCAGTTTCTTACGATCGCGCGGCGCTCATAGCGATGACCTGCATGATGCAAATTGCGATGGCCTTTAGTGACGATATATGTAAGTTGGATGAGAAAACAATAAGTGCCCCTCTTTTTATTTTTACGTTCAAATGTCAATAAATAATAACTCTGATGGCATTTGTGTTTTCTTTCAATTAAAAGAAACGTCGCGATCGCTGCGGTATGTACAAAACATTGGTACTCCGTAAAAAGTGTATTATGTGTTTCTCTCTCTCTTTTTCTCTATCTCTATCTCTTCTTTCAGAATAGCATGAGAGTGTGCGCTATTATAAACAATGTAATAATTAACAACAGCGAGACTAATTGCAAGACGTTGTTGTTTTCGATATTTCCTTCTTTTATTATTTAGTCAGCATTCATAAAGTAGCTAGGAACGTTTTTTCAACAATGTTTTAAACTTCACAATGTTATTCGAGCTCCACAAATCGAGCTAATTTCTTTTTGCCATCGATTCATAAATTATTCAGTTCAATTCTCCAATCGTGCGAACTAGTCAAAGTAATCAAACCGATGCACGTGTACGGTTGACGGCGCACGTTATTGCGCAAAGTGACGGTTATGTGGGCAATAAAATTCACGGACAGACGGCGTCCAGACAGCAATGAATCCTTCTCGCTCTGCCCACGATAACATAGATTATAAACCTAAACGACACGCGAGCGAACGCGGTGATATCTATTGTCGACCGCATATCAGCCGCGCCGGTTTAATTAATCTTGCATTAATGTCGCGAAACTTTTTTCTCCGGCATTGTTCCGAGAAAAGTACGTATCGCACGAATTATTGTTACATAAAATATAGATTTGTTATTGCAGAATATCTTTTTGTCATTTAGTGTGCGTTTAAATGACCTAAAGAAAACGTTTATAAATGCTAATGATTATCTTCTTTTTTATTACGAAAATACGAACACTGTGATATGCGAATCTTGCGACACACTATCAAGTCGCCATTCGTCCGCCGATCGTTGATCGCACGCTGCGCATCGAGAGCATATAAGTGAACGTGCGACAGTAAGATAAGATAAGATAAGAATGTATCTCTAGCTTCTACGTCATCCGGTCGGGTTCCCCCATTTCCGTCCACCTCCTTCCCGTCCAAATAAAGCTAAACGAGTGTTTTTACGAGCGTCTATAAAGCTTTAAGTGTTAGCGAAACGAGCGGCGTGACGACTTCGACTCTTCCGCGGCTTTTAAACCACGTGTATTCGCGTGCGCTCCCCATTTCTCTGACCGGAGAGATGGACACACGTGCGCCAAGACCGTGCACACAAAACACCTGATGAGTGACGAGTCGGCCACTCGCGTGAATCATGGGTGCACATGTGCTATATATTGGTGTCAAGGTTACTCGAGTAACGGATAGAGAGAGTGAGAGAGAGAAAGAGAGAGTGGCGAACCCGCAAGTGACAGGCAAGCCGAACCATTTTCATTATTACATATCGTCGACACAAACGTTTCCGCAAGAGAAACTTACAAAATTACCATTCTCCACACGATGACAACTTCAAGATTAATCTATTATGTCGAGCACGAAGATGTTATCAGTTAATTATTTAAGCAAAGCAGTTATGGGATTAACTTACGATTGAAATATTACGAAAGCATATTGCAGTGAGATGAAAAGCCCGCTGACTTTTGTAACAGAGAATTTCTTATTTTTATCGTTCCGATTGCAATTCATGGGAATATTTCGTTGTAGCAAATATTCAGGAGTTTAATTTTCGTTCGAGAAGCTCTAGTTCGCTTTCTCGATAGTCATACAAGGTCAGGGCCATAGACAAGTCGTCACTTACGTGAGGTAGATGCATTTCCTCGAAACATTACGAGACTTCGGCCGGAAAGCTCGTTTATCGGCTCTAAAACGAGTCAAGGTGCAATACGTAGCAAAACGGCGCTGGCTCTCCCCCTAAAACAGATTGTATGTACAAGGTTTCTCGTTTCTGTCTTACGTGACGTCACATGGTACAACGGGTTCGCGAGAGAAGTGCCACGACCTGCCCCAATCCGGACGGGTGTAAAGGCAGGGCAATATAAACGAACGTTTACAGGCTCGTTACATTTTTATGAGCTCGACGCCGCAACTACGCCACTACGGCCATCAACAGAATGTCGTAAACCATCAACCAGCTCTGTCTCCCTTTTCGTTTCCTCTCTCTTCCTTCCAGTCACTCGCACAGTCAACTCTTACCCGATTTCGTCTCTTTTCCTCCCGTCGTATCTTTCACCCACCCCTCGACGTCGTCTATCCTAACTCCCTTCCTCCCCCCCTCTCCCCTTAGCCCCCCTGCTCCCTATAAGTCCACGTGGCATTTACGCGTAACTTCCGGTCTGTGACGTCACCTCGCCGCTCGTAGACCACTTAGGTTACGTCATTTTATTGACTGCGATCATAAAAGTTTTTACACGCGGACCTCCTGCGTGCCCCCACTTGAGATCGCGGTGAGTATCGGTCATGGATGGTTTTATGTCCTGCATCGTTTTATTGTTTTTACTACTCGCGGGCACATTGACCTCATTTTAATTCTCTGACGCTACACGTAAACATTGCTGCCTCACTGAAATGCTTGCGCGTTGCTTGAAAGCGACGGGATCATGCATCGTGTAAAATTCAAGTGCTGCTCCAGCACTTTACACAATATTATTGTATAAGATTCGTGCTTTGTACTGATTTCATTCAAGGAAGATAGATGCGTTGTATATTTTATATTATAAAATTAATTCAATCTTTATATTTCATATTTATCTTCTTTTTACATTGCTGCGAATTTTTTTTTTCTAATTTGCGAGCCATGCTTATGAAAGTCTGATATAGAGCGACGTGTATTTTTATATGTATTTTTCCTTAGCGATCGAAGAATTTTCATGTAACAGCTAGCAGCAGCATGTCTGCCGCAAGGGGCGCGCCATTTTACTGATATACCGGTCTTTATTAGGCGCCACCCTCTTGACGTCATTGGTGGTTTCGTCGGCCATCATGAGACTCATTATGCGATCTTGTATGCCTGGAATTCATGATGGCCGCCGTCGACCGGACCAATCCGTGCGCTCTCACCGGCAGCCATGAGAAAAACGGTCAATCCTGCACTCTGCTGGTCATTTCCTCAACCTCAAGTTTCACGGCTTACCCGATAGATGTCTCTACTACTTAGAACGCTGCGCTAATCTTTGTCGATAATTTTAGCGCAAATTTCTTTAGTTAATTAATCAATAAATCTTATTTCTACTTGCCAGAATAACGATCGTAAGATACATATTAAAAACAGATATATTTGTTTGATATACATGAAGTTTAAATGCATTATATTTTATTAATCTTATTTAGTTTGCTATTAAATTATATTATCAATAATTGCAGTTTGAATGCTGTATTTATTAATACATAATTAATGTAGTTATTAAATGATTTAATAATTTTATAGCAACTGAATTTGCAAGTTTGATATATTTTTCTAATCTGATGATCATTTTCAAGAAGCTATAAACTAATTTGATAACTACATGTGAAGTTGTGTTATTCTATGTTAATGAAAATGGAAGTATTTGTAATCAAATGGCAATAATTTGGAATTTAATTTTGACTAACAAACGAAAAATAACGTCACAACGTCAAATTACATTATACATATAATATACATATATTATGTATATTATGAAGGAGAACGTTTAAACAATTCTTTAAGAACTTATCGGACATCGTGCTGAATAATAAATGAATTATTATTAGAATATGAGAATATATGTAATTCCACTAGCAATGTGTTAATGTAAAAATTATTAGTCCAGGAAAATATATTATTCATTATACTGTCAGATAACTTGAACTAGCTTTACGAAAGAATTTTATAACGCGATGTTTTATAACGCTAGCTAAATTACAAAGTCGCTTGGGGATAAAGCTATAATATCACTGCTAATAAAATACACGTTTCAAAGATAAAAGAATAAGAAATCTGTCACGCAATAAATGTGCTAAAATATGCAGGTAAAAATGTGAGCGGACTTTTACGATTGACGATCGTGACATTAAGATTCAGCTAATTAAAAGTTACGACGGCGCCGCAGCGGATCTAGAGTAATTTAAACGGATCTATACAATCCCGCCCGCGATACACAAGCGTGGAAAACGCAATGTATTAACGCGGGCCCTCTCCCCGTGGCTTCTATCTGTGCAGTCTTCCTCTATCTTCGACGCTACGTGCGCGCCGATAGGTGCAGGAAGATTAAATTCGCCGATGCTTCCCTGCGGGCGTACGGCTGTCTCGCGAGGCAAGAGGTGCCCCGATGCGAAAGTGAAACGAAAATTTACAGTAACCCTACCCACGGAGGCATCGCGGTACTTTAAAGGACAGCGGGGCAACCTTATCCGCGTCTCGGATCCGGATAATTATGTCGGCGTGTTTATTACGCCTCGGTTATCCGCGACTTTATTTCGTCGGATAAAAAGGATAAAGGAACGCAGACCGGAGATATCTCTCCCCCGGTGCCGTCGCACTGGAGACGACGACGACGACGACGACGAAGACGAAGACGAAGACGAAGACGACGACGACGACGACGACGACGACTCGGCAAAGAAAAGTTCACGGCTGGAATTCATGATGGCCGATCTTCTTCTTTTTCCTCCCGTCGATTCCGAAGCAGTTAGCCTGAAGTAAAGGTAGACCGAGAGGTGCGCGCGCCGCCAACACTATCGTGTGCGTGGTGCTCGCTCGTCCCGTGTATGTACATACGTACACACACACACACACACACATACGCGCGCGCAATCGTACATATGTACCTACATACATATGTGCTCTTCGTCTGGACTGCAAACCCCGCAGGCTGGATTGTGGTAATTTCCGATCCGACTCCTTTCCCCACGAAATCTATGCGCGAGACTTTCCTTGGGAGATAGAGCTCTCGTCCTCTTCTAGCTCGTATCTCATTCGGGACTCTTGGAAAACCTCTATGGAATTTCTATCCTGAACGACGAGCGTTTTTAAAGGAGGATATTTATAGCAGAAGCGAGTAATCATATGCAGAGACGTTACGTAATTATAATTATAATATCGTAACGCGTTGTTATATTTTACGATTTTAATGCTAGTCGCGTAGTTAATCGCCGATATTATCCGATGAATGCTGCATGAGTATCTGTGAAACTCTCAAATGCCTTCGTAACGACGATGTCGTTATTTGCGGCACACGTGGAAGTACATTTTATCAGTTGTGCAATCTGGACATTTGAGAAACAATTTTTGCAGATATTTCTACTTCGATAATATATACGTAAATTGAAGAACGTATTGCGTGATTAATTATTATATTTTTAGGGAAGCAGAAAATGCAATCTCTCTGTCGAAGGTATGAGAGTTTGTTCTTCAGAATATGAGTATTTTTCTTTTATTTGCAGTTCTTTAATATTCAACTATTTCTTCTTTTCTATTTTTAAATGTAGTCATTTCGGAAATAGTAATTTTTTTAAAATAAGAAGGAAAATAAGAGAAAATAAGAAGAGAACCTATGATTCTCTCATAGATTTAATATTAAATACTGAATTATTAAACGGATATCATATTCTGTTTCAAATCAATACTTTTGCATTACGTAATTAATTTAAATTCATAATTAATAATAATGAATTTGACATGTATATCTAATATATAAAAAAACGAATAACCAAAAGTACGAGATAAATATTGTAAAGAGATTTTGTTGATTTCTCTATGTGTATGACTGTTATGGCAAAGGAAAGAGAGAGAGAGATAATTATTAACATGTTATAATTATACTCACTCTGATGACAGTTTATTCCAGTCAACTTACTCTTGCGGTGCAAGACACAATCCGAAATCGTCATTTAATTTCGGCTCCGAGCAATCGAAAGCGCGGTATTCACGTTTGATGTGCGTTACGATTACGCTCATTATAAAATTCAATTGCATGCCGGAGTGCGCTTCGAAAAGGTCCAATTTATTTTTATCAGATATTCCTGTAAAAATTCTCTGTCTCTCTCTCTTTCTCTCTCTCTCTCTCTCTCTCTCTCTCTCTCTCTCTCTCTCACACTCTCTCTCTCTCTCTCCGGCCTCTCCGTCGCTGAATTTGGAGCGGCGGCAAAAGAACGAAGAGGAACGTCGGACAACTTACGCGAGAGATGTCCAGGTAAGCTGTAGGGATAAACAACCAGATTGAACGGATCCTCTGAATTGTCGAGCTTCGAAGATCCAACGAACCGCTTATTTCCACTTTTCTTTTAACCCCACTCCACACAACGCGGTTTCCTGTAAAACCACGGTGAATATCGAGTTGGAAGGGGAGTTGACACGTAACTCAATATAAGCGCGTCTTATTTACGACGTTATAAAATTACCGAGTTAATGCTTCGAACTGGAATAAAACGGCCGCTGTGCCGCGAAAGGACTGTTCGTGTCCGGACATTAGCTAGTTTTTTTTTTGGCTGACTTCCCGAGAATTGACAATGTAAATTAGTTACTATCTATCTGAATAACGTCGCTGGGATGTTCCCTTGGCTCCGCGCCTAACGTCCGACGAGCATGTATGTATCTCTACTGTGTAATTGTTGCGAGAACTTGCTTAGCATGTTGACCGTGAAAGAAATTCCAATTGGCAAATGCGAAGAAGATTGTATACGCTATATCGAATAGCTGTTTCGTGTTTCTGAATAAAATGAAAATGTGTTATCGTATTTTATTAAAAATTCGAAATTTAATAATAGAGATTAGAAATAAAAAGAGAGAGAAAAAGAGAAAATTCATGTGTTCTTTACAATACTGAACATACATATGTATGTACGTATGTATCTGTCAATTTTCCGAATGTAAAATATCATTTAGACATAAAAAGGATAAAAATCATTTAAACAACTTCTCGCACAAAAATACACACAATTAATTATAAAGAACAAAATATAATAACAAAATGTGTGTGTATATATTCCGTGTTGAACTTTGGTAAATTTTTGAAAGATGAGAAAGATGACCCTAGCCAATAAATAGAAATAAACATGAATTATCATCAGGCAAAGTTGTCATAACTTAACGAATATGATTTATTATCTTTTTAAATAAAAATTTTAGCAACCTAATTTTACAAAACTCAAGGAAGAAAAATCCAAGTGTTGGTAACAATGAGTTTTGTTGACGCATACAAATCGCAGGTGATTGGATATTTAGCTGAATATTTATTTCTGGAAAAGAATGTGTTACCAACTAATGAAATATCTGATTTTATAGCGTAATGTCAGTCCAGACGAACCACGAATTGAATTATCGTCGCGTCGACTAAACTTTATAAATAAAATAAGAATATAAATGTGTTTCCATTTCTTTTACATTTTCTTTTGTTTGTTTTATAAATCGTGGCTTATATCGATGATGCTGAGAACCAGTGATAGCACAGAATTAAATTCTGTCAGAAATTTTCGATCAATAAATTTCATGACAATTTCAACGATAACAACTTTTGAAAGGTGCCTCGCTTTCTCTATTTCCGTAAATATCCGTAAATAATTATTTGTGATTGCTAATATAAGCAATATTTTATATACATATATTATCATTTTAAATTTAGATGGAAGAGAGAGAGACTGTTTCAACATTCTTTATACACGTTTGATATTTTGTTCAAAAAATACAAAAATTAATTTTATCATTTTACAAGATGTTTTTTATAGACATTAAGATAGATCAACAATATAAGGTGGATCACAATATAGATTCTTGTTGAAAATGGTGTGCTTTCGTTCGACATTTAAAGTATGGGTGGTCGGCACGTGTGTCGTTTCATAAACCTCGTAAACACTCACTGGAAGATGCAATCGTTATGTACACGTTCGTTACAAGCGGATTGAGTTACGGTAATACTTTCGCAAAATGGGTCTGGTCCTGTCGCGGAAGAGTGTAATTTAAGAGAGCGCGCCAAAAAGTGCGCCATATTATGCCGCTCCAGCTATTTATACCGAAACTCCATGGAATACGTAATAACCGTAAACTGATTTTTTGGCACCGCTACTTCGAGAAAACTGGGTTGAGAAACTCTGGACATTGAGAACAAAAAGAATGTTTTCCATTTAGTTTGTCGCGTATACCGTCAGACATGATATTGTTGTATTACCGTCTAAACAATTTTTTAAAACAAACTTATTGCAAAGATATTTATTATAATATTAAATGTTTATATTATAAATTAAGAATAATATAATTATAAAAATATACATCTGTAGTGTTTTGTATTTCAGATTAATATACTTATCGCAAAATTATTATGGAAAAGTATCAATTTTAAGAATAATTTAAAAAGAATTAAAATCGACAGTTTTATCAAGTAAGTATCTTTTGGTATAAAATTCAAATAAAGATAAAAAACGTGAAAAAAATCAAATGTGCATTCGAATGCATAACCGTGAAATTAAACGTGCAACGAACGCGAAGCATAATATTTCTTTCTGCTTCGGTCGATTTCCATATGCTCCATGCATCTGTGTCTATATACGGACCAAGTAGAGATGCCAAACTATCGATAAAAGCTCGCGAGAGAGAGAGTTCTAAACTTATCAAAGCCGCGGCGGGAGAAGGGTAGCTGCGTTCGCGTTGCATTACGCAGCCCCGCCATTTTCATTCCCTTTTCTCTCCGTTCCTTCTTTTCTTTCGCAGCAGCACGCCTTCGCCGGACCATATGGCCTGGTGCGTATCGGCAATCAAGCGCCAACGTCTTGTGGCAAAACTCGAACCCGTTCCATAAGGAACAGCGACGATTTTCTCCGTGGTCGATAATCCCTACGGCTTCTCAGCTGCTCTCTCGCTGCTCTTTTTTGCACGTCATCACTGGTGGCTTCCCATTGGACAGCTCACATAATGCGTACTTTTTATACCCGAGAGCTCTCAGGCCCCGACTGCTTAACATAACATCGAATTCTTGTATAATTTCTCTGGGGGCGGGTGGAGAGATAAAACTCATTACCTATTAATTTATTTATTTATTCCGGCGCCGTGATACGTGCACATTTTCGCAATAGCCCCGAGCGGAGGGAAAAAAAATGTTTGATTTATCTTTCAGGTATGAAAGTAGTAGCGAATAGGCGCGACCTCAACGCGCTTAAATAACACACTTCGTTCGCCAGTTACCGAAACTCGATGGCCGTTAAAGTATGTGTTAATTACTTTTTATAATCTTCTCAACTTCATCTCGAGCGAGAAGACGCAAAGGCTTCGTCTTACTTAATTTACGAAGCTGCGCGAATAATATCGCGAATCTCGTACGCGGAGCAGCATCCAACATTTTACGCGATTTAATAGATCTCATTCTTTTTATGAACAAACGACGCGCACCCCGTTTATCCGTCTATTATTAAAACGAAAGAGGAAGACGCGCGCACACGGGAGTCTTCCCTGCATTCATATTGTGCGATGTTTACTACTGTAACCGATTTTTTTGATAAAGTCCTCTGATTTCGCCTTCCATTTACGTGTCCATTCGATAGACGCCGGAGAGACGTCACGTAACGAGAATCTTTATACATGAGCCGGTCTCAAAGTCCCTCCGCCGACCGGCAACTTATCGAATTCTTGCATCAATTATATCAGATAAGATTCCTTAATTATTTATTTAATTACTTACTCCACCTTCTCAGGACGCTCCGCTTTTTCGTTTTAACTATAGATACGGACAAAATTATACTTTCGACGGAAGAGATGCAGAAACGAATGCGCTTATTATGCATACTATCTTGCATCCTCGAGCGCCAATTCCGACAACCGTGTATATAGTAATTAGTTAATTATGTGGGCAGCTTATTAGGGCTCCATTGACATCGGGACTCAAGTTATCGCTCTAATTTACCCTAAAGCTATCGATCCATTTTGCGTTAAATTAAGAAGAAGCTGAAAGGGATCGGCGCGCCAGTAAAAGAGATAGCCCCTCGCGATGAACAATAAAATTGCCAATTTGTGTCTGACAATGTTGAGCCGGTACAGTCGACTCGTTCCGCGTTGACCGTGGATTTCGACAACCTCCCTCGAAATGATAATGATACTTGCTTCGTATTCTTTACAAATAGGTTTTTTATTAAAGTACAGGCCGCGTTTCATTCCGCGTAATGTATTTCGTGCAACCTAAGATACGAATTTACGTACCATCAGGTAAATTAGAGAAAAGAACGTCGTAAGCGAGCCATCTGTTATTTTTGCGGTGACATTAATGATTCTATCGTGGTCTAGCGAGTAAGAATTATCTAAAATAGGCACGCGATTACGCGGGAAAATGATCGCTCAAAAAAATCAAGTCTAGTCGATGATTAGCTCGTATACATACTTCTTATATTTCTTTTGCGTGCATACTCGCGAAAGTAATTTTGTCAAATGCAAACGGGGAAGCAATAATGTCTGTAAAATTACGAATTACAAAATTTTGTTAATTATTTGCTAATTACGGCGCTCCATATGGAATAATAGATAGCAGTGAAATTATCTATTGCACTTATATCAATCGTTGATAGCGCAGTCAAGCATATCAATAAATTATGTTTCCTGTTATGAAGATATTCTCGTCTTGCGGACAATAATAGCAACATAAATAACTAATAGCACGAAAAAAATATTAAACTGAAAGCTCGCCTGATTTTACATAGCGTTCGCTTTGATAACGACGGGAAAAATCAATGCTCAGTGAAACCGTAGCCACGAATGTCTCGGTATTTATACCCGTTATCGTGTAATCTGACAGGGCGAAATTGATGAACGGACGATGGATCGTATTTTTGCATACTCGAGGAGAATACGTGGAGAATAGTCGCGATGTCGAAGCGTAGCCGAATAGGTGAGCCGGAGTCGCGTATCGATCTGAGCGCTCTGTGGACCAACCCGAGCCAAGAGAGGATAGGGGGGTAAATAGGGGACACGTTGAAGCGACCAGCACTACCACGACTGCGTACCAGCATCCACACCCACCTTAAGAGCCTGACACAAGTGCCTAGACTACCTACACAATCAGCTGTACTATCACCGGGAGCTAACATAGACTTTCACGTCTTTGGAGCTATACAAGCGCCTTAAGCACAGGCTCGTCTGACGACGGCACACAACTATCACACGAAAGCACATACGAGTCCTTGCCCGTGCTAGTTTGTCCAGACGTGTACGTAGGTACCCGGCAGCTAGCATCGACATCCGCATCATCCCCTCCGCTCCGACCGAGGTTGTCGCCAAGGACTCCAGCCTCAAATCGACCCTGCCTCGTAGTCAAACCTACCCTAGGTGGGTCCCCGTCGACCCTGGTTGCCAGGGTACAAGATGAAGGTGTAGAGAGAAAGGGAAAGAAAGAAAGAGAGAGAGAGAGAGAGAGAGCGAGAGAAGGGAGGAGAAAGGAGATGGTAGAGCAGGGCGTGTCGTTGCGTCTGCAGGGCTCTGAAGAAAAGGTCTGAAAAACCTCTCCTCTGTTACTTTCGCCACCCTCGTCCATTCTTACCCCGGCACGCACCAGTGGGCCAACTTTTACCATTTCGCCGTCTGGCCGGATAATCTTCCAGTTCCACCTATAATCCAATGAAAGAGAGAGAGAGAGAGAGAGAGACAAAGAAAAAGAAGGAGAGAACGGAATCACGATTCCCTATCTGCCTCTGCGCCGGCTCTTCTATGTTTTCCCGGGAAAAGGGACCGTCGTTATTTCGAACTTGCGCCATGCAGGTGCCGCGAGTTGCTTCATGCTAATGACATAGGCTGAAGCTGGAACTTAATGGAATCAACCTGAAAGAGAAAAAGTTATCAGCACGTCGAGAATGTATGAAATATATATAATCTCTCACTAAAGTAGTAGCCGCAAAAGTAAATTTCAATTCATATTATATTTTATTATTATTATTATTATACGTCACAATATTTTCCACGTTAAAGTATTGCCATTGAAATATCTAGGAATGTAATAATAACCGGTAAGTATTCACGTTATTAAGCAATATACATATTAATGAAATTATTTTCTTTTTTGTAACTGGAATTTTAAATTGTAATTGATAACTAGTCGCCTATATAGAATACATATATTTATGTATTTAAAAAATTTGTTCAAAATCTTTTTGTTGTTTTTAGTTAAAGGAATATATATATTTTCTCACGCGAATGTGATTTTTACGAATTAACATATTGTGGGATCTACCTAATGTTATAGTAACGTGAATACGTGCTAATCTTCTCAGCTGCAAAATGTAGATAACCATTAATTTATGTGCGTATAGTCAATCGGCAACTATTGCCAAAACAGCAACGTGTCAAATATGCAATGTGCTTCAACTAAAAGACGATGCGGCTCTCTCTCTCTCTCTCTCTCTCTCTCTCTCTCTCTCTCTCTCTCTTATCGTGATTGTATTATATTGTACTCCCCCGAGACGAGCACTCTGGCTAAAGACAGACTCCTCGAGTTGTCTTCCGCTAATAGCGTGGGCGTGGATGCAGGTGCAACATGCATATTGCAAAGGAATGGACTCGTAAGTGGAGGGTGTACGAAAGGTGGGATTAAATTGCCCCTCGTAGACTCCAATCAGGAACGCTCGGAGAAAATTAGAATGAATGAGGCCGTTCGTAGCTGGCAGCCGCGAATTAGACTTGGAGATTGTCGAACATCGCATTGAAACGACGGGCGATTGGGGAACTACGAATCGAGAATTAAAAGGCTACTTTCTTTCGCGTTTATTTTCGACGCATAAATGAACCGCAGAACTTCAAAGCGACTCCCTGGCTTCGTGCGTACGTAGTGCACGTACATGTCGCACAGTTCAATATTTAATATTGTAAAGAATGCTTAATTTATATTCGATTTGCAATATAATACGAATATTTAAGCGAAATAACAGTGGGGAGTTTTTGAATGTCAACAGAAATAGAAGAGGTCTGTTGTTTTGCTGCTCGGTGCCCTAATTATAGTGTTTCCACTCGAGATTGCATTACTTCACGTCAGCGCGATGCGTGTATTACGATTATATCTATTATTTATTTTGATATTTACCATCGAGAAGATCACAAATTACCTCATTCCCGATAATGAACTTGGTTCGTGGCGAAATCTTCTCCGACACTGAAAGGAATAGAGGGCTGATAAAGTCGCTGGTACAAGAAAAAAAATCGTTCTTTTTCTTCAAGCTACCAGGGATTACACGTTCCTTCTACAAAGGACTATCGGCAAAATGTCGAGGTGCGGGAGCGCTGGAAAGTTGGCAAAATCCGGAGTGCCGCGTCATAAAGATATGCTCGGCGGGTCGCTCGGGAGTCGGGCAGAAAGTATGAAATTGCTTATATTTTATAAAAGCGAAGGAGAATGGGAGGAAGGTCCTTGTGCCGCGCGAGAGATGAGGTGGTATCGACGGGCAAATAAAAAAGACGGCCGAGAAGGAGGCAACGTCTTCTCGTGAATAAACAACGAGCATCGTACACGCCGTGGTAACGTAGGCCGATAAAAGAACATGGACGCGCGCATAGCCGCTTGCATGTAGGGCTGGCATTCCGAAGGTGTGGCGCTCTTTCGTGGTTACGTCAAACGAAAGTCGGTTCGGAAAATTAGAATGTACTGATCGAATCGGGAGATGCAAGTAGCGTTAAATTTTATCGTGGTAACGCTGTAACAAGCAACTAAATAGAACGAAACGGATCAGATTTAGTTTAATTTCCGCTATAAAAAATTTGAAAAAAGAGTACCCTTCTGAGGAAATAAAAGTAGATTTCCAGTCGAGAAAAGCAAACGATATAGCAGCGATAGAGTTACACGCTCAACTGAATTTAAGATAACAATATTTTTAAAGACTTCTTCCTTTCATTTAATTTATTTTATTGAATTTATTAATTTATAAGATTTCAAGAAATATACTTGCTCCTACGTGTATCATAATTATATTTTTCCCGAGATATGTTCTAAGTTTAAACGAGAGATTTATCTATTTTATTAGCCATATTATTACTGCCAACATATCAATGTTATTTTAAACCATAGAGTTTCAGTAGCTTAAAGTATATCCTATATTTATGTATTTTGCAGTCATATTTTGGCCGTACTCCAATTCAAACTTTCGCCAGTTGAGCGATTAATGTTGCTTACGCGGTTAAAATTATTATAATTCTGCTCTTTAAACTGTTATCATTTCAATTATTAAACCCACATCTTTGAAAATATTACATATTACAATTTCTTTGAATTTATTACTGAAATATTTTCGGCAATTAAAATTGAAAATAATATTTAGTTATTTGTTTTTATTATTAGTATGCAAATATTTTTAATTAAATAATTACTGAAATAATCAAAATTTATCTTTTGAATATTAAAGTAAAAAATGTTAAGCTAAAAGTATTTATATGTTTAGAAAAATATAACTAAAACTGCGAGGCGAATCTTGAAGAAATACAATAAATGCTGGCATGCAGGTATCGATTTATACATAGATACCTGTACATGTATGTATCTGAAGGTTCTTCTCGAAAAATATGGCGTCTTTGTCGCTGCATTGTCAAGCTCGCGAAGACGAAGAAGGGGAGAAAATGGAATACCCTACATATATCAAGTTCCTGGCCAATATAGCTCGGAAGGGACGAAGACGCGTGTAATCAACGCGCAGACAAAACAGCATATTGTTGTTTCGAAGAAATAGTTTACTTGGGTTTGGCATACTACCGCGTTGAATTTATTATAAGGAAACCCGGTGAACAAAACACGCTTGCGCTAACACATCCGTCGCCATTTTCTCAACGTGTTTCAAAACATCGATTTTTAAGATATATTAGCATCCTTCACTGCAATACAGTCAGAAATATAAAATATGTATCTCACCTAAAATCATATTTTAATTCCAAAAGTGACATTAATAAAAGCTGCATAAAAAATTGTGAAATAGTCACATATTCATTTTCGATGCTAGAATTAATAAGAATTAATAAAGCAGAACTTTAAATCATTTCTTTTGTAACGTAATATAAAATGAAATATATTACTTGAAGAAAATAACAATATAGTCAATAAAAATGTTTAGATTATAATTTATTTAACTTATTGATCATTTTTGTAAGAATTGATTTAACTCGATATTATTACCAATATATAAATGTTAGACACAGTAATATATTATATTAGAAATCAACGTTTAATCGGAAAACGTGAACATTTTATTAGGATTTGCTTTGCAAGAACCTATCTCCAACAAACGTTGATTGCAAAGGAGAGTGAATTAATGTCATCCCGCGAAGAGGGCACATTTTATTTCTTATCTTGTAAACAGTTCACCAAAGTAATCTGTTGCAGTGTTTACGTGGCCATTCTCTCACGTATTACATGTTTGCCTCTATGTAATGAGATGGGGTCGGTCATGGTTCAAGAGTTTTCCACATTGTGCGCGGATATCGTTAGCAAAGAGATTATTCGTAGAGATTAATTAGCCCTTACAATAGTATCTGCCATCCTGAATTTCCACTATTGTTAAAATGCAAATTCATCCAAGTTTGCTACTTATGTTGTCCTTTGAATTATCTTGAATTATCTCATTTTTTCTAAATTTGATTTGTCCAATAATTAAATTTCGTAAATTAAATTTTTTATCAGAAACATCGAGTGTTTTATTTATAATAATTAGTATGACCTCTAAATTCAAGACAATTAATTTATTTTCAATCATATGAGAAAAGAATTTATAAAAAGAAAAAATTTTGAAAATATTTTACGACAGTAAGAACTTGATAGGAAACAATACGTCTGATATTTTTCTTTAGCTACATCTAACTTGGGAAATTCTTCTTGTAGCTACTTCGAGGAATTCAAATGAGATTTGAAAATTTATTTTAAAACGTTTTAGGTTATTCAAGTTATTATCCCTCATGAAGAAATAAATTTGAGTTCTAAGATAAAAATCTTTCTTGCCAAGCATGTTTTAATAGAATATCTCTTCTTTTCTTCGATTTTATGCTTAATGTTTGGTGAAGGATCGAAAATGAATTTGAAAAAATTATTATTTAACGTCACTGAGTTTAAATAGCGTCAATAAATAAAGTTGGATAAGAATCGAAGTCTACCGGAATTATTCCTTGATTCATAGATATTTCCATACTGATTCCTAACGTATTTTCTCTTCCGCAGCGGCGTCATCGAGCCTGTAGCCAAAACCACGATAGCAAACGGAACGACTTTGTTTGCTCGTCGGGTCCCTACATATCACGAACTCGTGCAAACTCACATACGAGGGCGTATTCCGTACCTATTCGCGAAAATCCGCGCGTATTCATGTAACTCCACCACCTCCCCGCGGTCGCAGCGTTGAATTTGCCGAAATCACGGGGTGTTTGAACGGGCTGGATCCGTGGGTGCACGTATTTACACGTGCGCGTGTACGTGTATATGCACGGTGCATTTGTCGTGCACGTGCGACCGAATACGTGCGCCGGTATTCGCGCGTCTCTCTGTACGTGTTTCCCGTTTCGCTATTGCAACGTGTAACTCCACGCCCGTCTCCCCCTCCTCCCCGCGTTTCAGTTTCCATGTCCCACCAACAATCCAATTTATACGCTGGATTATTCTGGGAACCGTCGTGGAACCGAGGGTGGCTTTCAACCCTCTCCCCTCCTCCTCCTCCTCCTCCTCCTACCTGGTTGTTGCCCCTGTCGGACTCTCTCGAACCCCTCTTTCTACGTGCCTGCGTCGACTGTTGGCTAAATCGCCACGGCCGGTTCGAGGGAGCATGCCCTCGACAGCGATTCGATCGAGCTGGTTCTGCGCGAACATGGCTGATCGTCACGTTCTTTCCTTCGTCTCTCTCGATTAGGCGACGGGCACTGTTTCTTGTTATTTTCTGTCTCAGCTATTTATTGTAGCTCCAGCAAATGCATTTATGACGTGGTCTATACAATGAAACTCTTTTGTTTATGCATAGATATATAGATACAGATTCGTTTCCCATATGAAAGAGCTTACGTAAAAGACTTGTCTCAGTCTTGTATTCGGGAAGAAAGCGATGCTATAAAAGTACGCGATTGAACTTGCTGATGCGGTCGAAACGCGATTGCCCTGGTTCCGTCCAAATATCTTTGCATCTGATTCCTGATAACTCGAGCCAATATTGTCCGAATGTTCTCTTTTACTTCCAGTGCCTTCATTTCGTTTCTGTATTTAACATTCCAGGTTCCACGTGATCGCACTTAATTGCCCGCGATGGAGTCTTTAATTAAAATGAGAAAATTTTTATAATATTACGAAGATTTCAGATTTCATCTTATGAGATATTTAAATATCTTATTACACATCTGGAGAACATTTGCAGTTCGGAGTATTTTTAACGAAGTATTAGTTATTTCTGCCTTGTTTATGAGTTGTTATAATCGTTAACGCCGAACATTGGATACGTTCGATAGAATTGCCCTCGTTAAAAAATAACTAATTACACGCCTTTTTATCAACGTTCACAATTATCCCCTTCCGACATTCGATTTTTGCATCCGCTCCTCTTTCATCTTCGTATCAATAGACTCTTCAATACACTGTGTCAATGTAGCAATAATAATATTTTCTTATTGGCGATTAGAGTTCTGAATCTTTATAGAATATTTACGATATATCACAATATATTTTACATTACATGCCCATAAGATATTCTTGCCTTTCTGGGAGGATATTCCAGGCTATCTTACGTATCTCCGTACGGCGTATCTCCGTTGTACATTATCCATTTTTCGCGATTCTTCTCGTAAGACCTCATTAGCATCTTTTTAATAAAACCAAAAGGATTGTAATAATTGCATAGGTACCTTCCCACAAACGCGTCGCATATACATGGCTCATTAAACCTCGCGATATATTAATAATTTAACGGTAGGAACGCTGATGCGTACTTTTCTTTTTAAATTTGGACCGTCGGGATTTCGTGCATGTTGGGGTTTCTACTAAATTCGTGTAGACCTCATCACGGTGTCCCGTTACCGAAATAGAAGGCACTTCACGCACAAGTACCGCGATTATTCGATCTCGATCCGCATTTCTTGTGCGTGCAGCATCGCTCCGTCGTGTCTGGAGCATAAAACATTGACGGAGCAAAAATCTTCCGTCGAAGAATAGTCGACATTCACGGGATCACCCTTTATAAAAAATTCAGAGCTTCCCGAAGAAACGAATGACTATATCGATTCTCGATTAAGACGCTCGGTCTGGCCAAAGTTTTTGTTTGCCGCGTAGTCGTACGGCCACTCACTGGAAATTTACGGGACGAGCAATTTCCTCGTTTTCTATGTGCTCAACTTTTCACAAAGGTTTCTCCCTATTTTTGCCAGTAAATCGCGTTTTCCTGACGTTATGTTGCTGAGCTCAAATAAGACTTGAATTGATTACGTATGATAATATTCATTAACTTTGTTTTTACATGCAAAAGTAATTTAATGTTCCAATAACATTTTATAATAGTTTTATACTTCTCACAAACAATATAAGCAAAGTTTTTTTAAGTATTTTATTTAAATACTTATGATTATCTGTATTGTTTTATACTAATGTTGTTAAATACTAATGATTATCTGTATTGTTTTATAGAAAATACAATATCTGCCCATAATAAATTTAAAATGTAAAAAGAAAGTTTTTTACTGATCTGTTCGAGTACCTCTAATTAGTGGCAACACAATGTCTATGAAAAAGTTTTCAGACTTTAAATCCATGTAATCATTAAAGCGGTAATCTATAAAGTTAAGGTTTTACTATGCCGTTGTTAATTTATAAACATTGACTTTTTTTAATGGCCAAGCTCTTGAAAAAAACTGCGTAGCAATTTATATCGTAACAGGTGTATCGTAACGGGCGGGTTCTTATTTAAAGACACACGGCTCTCTTTTTTATTCAGATGCATCTTGTGAAGAACACGGACATGTGTCCAGAAGAACAGAAGCGCGCGATATACAGGGATGAGCAAACTGTTAGGTGCAGACAGTTTGCGGCGCTTTAGAATGAGGATTTATATCTCCGTCTGAGACGTAAACAATGCGCGAGACGCGGTGATAAATCTGCAGCGAACTCTCTTTCCCCTCCCTCTCCCGTATTGTAGGTTATCTAGGTCTAGGAAATTGTCATTTACTGTGCTCTATTGTCCAAGTAACATCCTGCTATTACGTTTGCCATGTATCATGTTTCATAGAGATATCTATCTGACGTTTTCTTATCTCACGACTCGCTAATTTAACATATTGTATTAAAATTATCTGACAATAACAGAAACTTAATGGAATAACATTGTAAATTTTAATAATATTTTTACGCTTGTTAGACAAGAATAATTAAAAAATAATTAATAAGATTTATATGCTTATAAATAATTAATCGGCTGATATTCGTTAAAAGATATATTTAAAGATTGAACTGAAATATAAGAAATTTATTGTAAAAATTGGTTTGAAAAAAAATTGAATTATTATCTGATATGTACACATATTAATATGATTTTATGTAATTTATGATATTTGCAAGAAATATTTTCATACAATATACATACAATCGTAATTTTTATTATTCATAAATGTTGCAGTATTTTCAACTTAAATTAAGTAAAAATTATAATTTATAATCTATTAATTTACTTAAATTTTAAAGTTTAATTCTTGAAAAGCACTTTTTTCAATCATTTACAGAAACTATAAGTTTTTTTTTACCTTTTTAAAAAGAATTATCTAAATTTATTAAAAATTACTCATGAAAGTCAAGATAACAAATTGAGAGATACTGTTTATACAAGAAATTAATGTATTTACTGCATAATTTCTAATATTATGTTATAAACGATTAAATGGAATTATTAAATAGAAGATAATTGACGCGATTAATATTTTTAGCAATCACACATTTAATTACACAGCGATTATTTTACTTGTGAATGACATAGGTTTCAACAATAAAAAACGTTTTCTTACGTAATGTTTACGGAGTTAGAAAGGAGTTAGAAAGGAAGTTTGCTCCATTAGTAGCTTAAATGTGTTTTATATGGATATTAAGTCAGTTCAATTATTGTAGTCATAAAATGAATTTATAAAAAAGAGAAATAATTAATATAATAATAATGCTTGACGAAAGGCTTTATAGAGAAATATGAAAAGAGAAAGACTACGCATTGTAGGTTAACGTCCCGTAAAGTTACAA
Source organism: Tetramorium bicarinatum (assembly GCA_928718305.1). Classification (NCBI taxonomy): domain Eukaryota; kingdom Metazoa; phylum Arthropoda; class Insecta; order Hymenoptera; family Formicidae; genus Tetramorium; species Tetramorium bicarinatum. Next base: position 18,833,105 of record OV788327.1, on the reverse strand, counting down.
TAACGTCGACGATACCGACTTTTACAACCGCACTAATTGCAGCACTTTATTAGTAAACTATTAATATACGAGTCATATCGACTCGTAAGCATCAATCCCGACATTCTGACGCGAGAAATAAGAATGAAGAAAAAAGAAAGTGTTGAGCAAATAAGTATTTATCGGAATCGTATAATCAGTCGCATGTTTAGTGCGATTACAAATTAATGCGAATTAATATCGCATTTATTGAATATTGGAATTAGCGATTTCAATGTTTTAAAAGAGACAGAGATAAAAATTTCGCAACGTCTTCAAATAATAGCAAATCCAGCATCGGCTCCCCGATAATATCCCCGAGATTTACATTTAAGCGGGATAATTTGCATTTAATCGAGCGAGGTGTATTTACTCTGATGCTAACGACCCGCCGAGAGTGTTGTGTTGTACGCACGAATCGCGAATTCAACGAGGGTTACCGTGGATACAACGGCGAACCTATAAATTGTTCGCGCGAGAGAGGGTTTCGTGATGGCAAAACCGCGATGGAGGGCTCCGCCGTAAGGTACACGCAAATACGAACCGAGATGGATAAAGTGATACTGATGATTATACTTAAATGTCTCCAGCCTTCACGCAATTGTCTCCCATTGACACACAATCCCTTAATTGAACCTTTTATTGTACACCGCACGCACACATGTCGTCGCCGATATTTAATCCGGTATTTACAACGGCGCATGCAATCAATCAGCGGTCTTATCATCGAGTCGAACGAAGATGAACCCTCGTTATATAACATCAGAAAAGTTTCCTCGCGAAGATATTTTGTATTACAATATTGCATTTTCTTTCCTCACTTAACTGTATCTCAATATTCGAATATTGAAATTGAATAATTTTCGATGCGTGCACTGTGAAAGTCCAATTCACAAGTCAGTTACTCGAAAGAAGAGCATCGCGCACTGCCGGAGAAATCGCGGTACGCCGACGGCGATGGCAAGAGATCCGATAGAAAGACCTGGCCCCGAAAAAAAGAACCCTTTCGTTGGCATTTTTATAGCGCAGTAAATAAGAAACTTTCTCCTAACCCTTTTTTTAGCGAAAAGTCAAGCGTCACATCAGAGGCTGCTTTCACCAGCTCAGGCTATTTCTTTACCCCCTGCGTGCACCAGCATGAGACGTTTCATAGAATAATCATTGTAGTTAAGAAATGCACGTGCTACAAAGTAGCGGTGCAGAATAAAAGGTTCAAAGCAGGTGTATATACTTTTAAGCATTTTGCTTCAAGCATGATTACACAGAAGATAGGAGCCTTCAATTAATTATTATCTTTGTCTTGTTTCTAATTACAGATTACCGACATGCTAAGTCGTCAAGATCGTCGGAATACCGGTAAGTTTTAGAGCATTTGCAGATACACAATGTGCATGAGATGATTGTACGTAATTGCGCGGATTTTCCGGTAACGTGATTAGAAAAATAACGGTACGGCTAAAGAAATAGGTTGCGAGAAATTCATCATAATTCGTGGTAGCGGCCGTTAAAGCGGCGTTACGCTCGTCTTATTTCGCATGAACGTAATTTGAATTTGAAAAAGGCAATTTTTATAGCCGGGCAATTTGAACTGGCATGCATATAAAATAGTGCAACGGGCAGTGCTGTAAAAGATTCACAGGGACGATTACGCTGAGATAAAAATGACAATGTATCAAAGAAATGGATTGCATCCGCAAGAGACTAGCCAGTAACGCAACGGCCAAGTATCCCAGCAATTTTCTCGGCGCTGCCGACTTTCTAAAACGGTGATGTTGAAGAACCGCTGAAGCGAAACCGCACGTGTTTTATTATAGCTTTAATTGCAAGTATCCTCTTAGCTGTACTTTACGCTGACCGTAACCATAGGAAAACGTAAAATATAGACGTTGCAATTATGCATTGCCTTTAAAGAGTTCTCGTTGCTCATCGTGTCAGGGATCGCGTATCGATGGAAAATAATATTACGAGTCTCATTACTCAGTTTTGTCGGTCAAAGAGAACGGCTAACAAATTTTATCTTCATGCGATGCGTGTCAAGCCCGAATATCGTAAAACATTATGGGCAACTTAGAATTATACTTAATTAACATCAATAAATCTGAAACTACTATAAATTAACATCAATAAATCTTAAAACTGCTATAAATTGTACGATGAAAAAGGAGAAGAGCTCAAATTTTACGCAGACAGAAGAGATATTAAAATTATGATCCAAAATATTATTTCTACTTTATTGAATAAAAATATATTGGCAGAACTAATTGCTCAAACAGTTAAACGATTTTCTTTTTTATATAAAGTCAACGATATGTTTTTATTTTTTAATCCATCTCATATCTATGAAACTGAAAATATTATTAATCAGAACAAGTGAATTGACATGTACTATACATTAAAATTTCAGATATTATAAGATATTAAATTAATTTGTTATACATATAAAATTCAAATTCAATTAACTAGATGTTTGAGTTATTATTAATTTTAATCGGTTGGATCAATAATTGATGAAGGAAAGTTACAAAACTTCAAATTAGTTTTGTTCTCTATATTACTTTTTGCATATTTTGCATTAATTTAAATACAAGACAAAATTTCTTTTTCTTACGCACGCGTTTTCGCAACTAACCCTCTTTCGGATACGTCCACCCCCGTCATCCCTTCTACATTATTCTATTAGTCGTGGGGGATGTAATTTATCGCTTCCCTAAGAGATAGTTTGCAAAGTATAACGCCATTATAAATTCACATTCACGTTGAAACAGCCAGATCTCATCGGTGGCGGCGGCCGCGACATGGCAGTTTCGAAAACGCACGCCATGAACGCGGCACTTTGCACACCGCGACACACCCTGCGCCGTTAATTCGTTATTTTACTTCACCCTTTATGGCGGATAGGTACGATTTTCTCCGCAATTTATAGTAACCGATACCGTCGATGGCCATTCGTATTCGAAAACGAGCCGACACTCTTCTTATCTTTTCTCTCTCTCTCTCGCGCGCTCCGCGCGTCTTCCTTGCCGTCTGCTTTACAGACGAAAAAGAAATTCCCATCGCGACGGTCCGGCGTGTATATCGATAGGATCATATATACATTAATGGATAAAAGCATGTAATGCGAATTCACGGGCACTCCGATATTAAGACGATTCTGCTCGATCTCCGCAAAAATGCAACCCTCAAAGTATGATTCGATTGGACAACAATTGCATTTCTAGTCTGATATAAGATCAAATCTGTTATGAATTTACGTTTTACATATATAATATATTTGAAAACGTCTTACGACTGCCAAGTTTTCTCCCAATTACAAAAGGTAAATCATTGATGTAATATATTGATGTAAAGCTTTTCGCGAATACTTAGCGTATGATTTCGAGTTTTTGGTACATGTACTAAAAACTAATACGCGCAAATACATATTTGCGAGGATTAATGACGTGCGCGTATTCGCCGTAAGTCAACCATAAGACGGACAGAAATTAATTAAGCGTAACCAGCATTCGCTATGAATTCCAGGTTTAATATCGTAAGACGGGTGAAGTAATTGCGCCTTCATTTTATATCGAATTAATTGACGCCGTTAAGTCATAGCCTTCGCGCTTCTCCACTCTGAACTTTTGCAATTCTACTGCGCGACTCGCGATGTTTTAAGGCATTTTAAGGCGCTTTTAATACCCGCACGGTGTGCATGTCGCCACGTATCTCGTTTTGTATAACTGACAAGCGTTTATCGTTTCCGATTTTACGATCTAACGAGGAAACATACGCAAGTGCTCACTTGCGATTTTGATAAACTTTAGATATGTTATGGAATAATTCAAAAGATGTATTTTTTAGATAAGTACTTCATTGCATGTTACAGGATTAAAACGGTTTATTCGAAGCTAAATGTCTAATTCTATGAGAATATTATTAAAATCGTTAGATATAGAAAAGAAAATATTTGAAACTACAAGTTTTTATGTAACATTAAATATGTTATAAATTGCATTTTTCAAATATATTATATAGTATATTTTTAAAGACCAATTTGAAAAATGACGTTAATATTAAGAAATCTGATATTCCCTATTTTTAAAAATGCTAAAGTTGGTAAAACCAATATTTGAAATAGTTAGAATAACATGATACTTTTGATAATCTAAATGTAACATTGCTGTGATAAAATTTTGTCTAAAGAATGAAATATATTCGACTTAATCTCAAATGGCTATTTTAATTAATACGTTCATATTTAATGTATGTGGTAGGCTATTTATAAATTTAGATATCACTTTAAATTATTCCAAAACGTATATGGAGAATATTTGTAAACATCTCTTTGAAAATAAAGAGAAATAACATGTACTCCGGTATCTCTTAATTAAGGCAGACGTATTACCTTATCGTGCATTTTCACAAAATACCTCGTAATTATCTGTACGGCATCACAGACTAATGCGATAATATTTGTAACACACAGAAACTTACGGATTAGAAGCCAATTATGGATCATTCAAGCGATGTGAAAAATGTCAAATTAGCGGACCCGCTTTTGGTAGCGACCAGTGTAGGCAGCAACCGGTTTGCCTTTTTCCCCGATGCACGATTCGCGATGCCTGATCGAGCTCGCAAACCGCTCTCTTTTCTTCTCAAAATAATATGCTGCGATAAACTAATCCCGTTTTTCATTCGCAGCGGAATCGTGACAGAAAATCGCATGCTGAATTTTACGATGGCAATCTACATTTTTGTAATTCGCGATGAAATATATATATCGCGGGGATTTCTAATGTACGATAACTTCTGCGCGGAATTACTTTAATTCACGTGCACTTGATATTGGAAATCCTTCCGCGCGGGCACCGCGCGCAATTAAGACGATACTCGTCGCAAATACCGGCTAGTAGCGACGACCATCTCGACTATTTAGACGCAGAAGTCGCGGATTACGTTTCCATTATTTCAAAAGTTGCCAGAATCATGGAGAGATACGGAGCGTTGCATTTCCTATCCCATGATGGCTGACAACCGTCCCACCCCACTCCGCGGCGCGCAGCTCTCTCACAAAAGCGACGGGTCCAGAAAGGACGAGCCTAGCCTAACCTAACCCTTACTTAAGCTCCCTTTTGCACTTGGCGGCCATGTTGCTCCGAGGGTTGGGCCATCAAAACGACGGCGACTCATTGGCCGCGAGAGAGAGAGCGCGCCATCATTCCCGTCTTACTCCGTCGCCGTGTCTCTCGTCTCCCGTCTTCCTCCTTCAACGCTCTCTTCATCCGACATCCCCGGTCGCGGTGCGTCGCTCCGTCCTTCTCGCAGTTCCTCTCCCTTTAAACTGACATCTCTTCCCCGTCCTCGTCCGACTCATTCTGAATTCTGTGCTCCTGTCCCTTACCTTCCGCGTCTCTTCTTTCCCCGCGTCCCGCGAATTCCGTCTCTCTATCTCGCCACGTCGCGTCGGTCTCTCCGCCGCGAGTAAAGTTTGGTTTATTTTTTATTATTCCTCATGTTTGTCGGACATGTTCAGAGTCATCCTCCGGCTATGCGACCCTTCGCGTTCCTTGCCGTGAGGCCACGTGAAATTTATTTCGCGAGTTCGATGTTCTAGATATCGCTATGTTCGCGATGGAAAAGCGTTCGCGGATGATGGCGCGATACTTTATTTCGTATAAAGAGAGAGTCTGAGTTATTTTTTCTCTTCCGTTTGTACATTTCGCAATTTTCCCCGAGATTTTGCACAATTTTATCTCACGACGATTACTTGAATGCACTCGTTTTTGTTTCGTTATTTTATGAAATATACTTGAAGACTATTTCGTGTTTGCGATAGCATCACTCGAAGCCAGGATCGCCCGATGATAACACGAATCATTTTGATGTAATAACCAAGTATTTTATCTAGTTTGTTTTAAAATAATTGCAAATAGAAAACTTTAAATGTTATGCTTACATTTTAATAGAAAATTATTTGTATTAACTTGAAGAGAGAAGTAGAAAATCACAAATATTAAGAATCGTACTTTTTTGAAAAATATATGATGTATTTAAATTAAATGTATATGATGTATTTAAATTAAATAAACATATTTAGTATAATTTAGCATAAACTAACAGATATTTAAAAAATAGCAACTAAGTAAACAAAACTTTTTAACAAAACAAACGTATCAAACTATTTTTAATCGTAACTGTTTTATTATATGCAGAAAATATATATTTTACATATATTAATAATCTATATTGTAAGGTTTATTAATATTACGAATAGAATTTTAAAATAAAACATTAAAAAAAATAGAATTAAAGAATATTATTTCTTAAAGTATTTATATACTTTCTGTGTTCTTCTCTATTATCATTAATTCAATTACGTTATATTGCATAGACAGATGAGAAAAATGCTTTGTAATAAAAGAATGAAAGTTGAACCGATAATTCTATGACTTTCGATTTTGGGAAACTTTCTATCGACAAAGGGACATACCAATCATTTTAAATAAATACAACAAAATAATTTACTTACCTGTTTGTGAACCTTTGCCAACAGCAAACGATTCGAAACTCCTTATGAATGTATTAACTCGTTCGTCAACTGATGGAAACTGAGCGAGTTTTAGCTCGTTTCTCTGAAAAGGTGAAATTTTGATCCCACTATTAGTTACACAACCCTTTCCCTAGCTTTCTAAATTTTTCCCATTTTTCTGCGTTCGATTTCTCTAACCTTTTTACCAATTGCGAACGCTTCAACCGACGGCAATATACCGCCCTGAATTCTTTTCCTTTTAACCCTTTTTTATGATCGCTTTAAAAAGGAAAGTTTGACAGGTTTGCTCTCATATAATAAAATTCAAAGAAAGGGTTATTCCAAAAATGTCAACCTTGAAAATAGTATGACATATTTCTTATTCATTTTTATTCATTCGGAGAAAATTTATTAGAAAAAACCTTGTATTCCACATTGCGAGAAAGTTCATTTTATGTCTTTTAAATTCTGCACGTTTCATGAATAAATAATATATATTTGTTCTCTTTGTGTATAAATTAGTTGATTTAATATTATAAGAATACTTAAAATAAAAAACAAAGCTAAATTTATATTAAATGTAAACAAAAATAATTTATTAAATGTTTTTAATAATTTATTTATTTATTATTTTAAGAAGAATAGAATATATAAATGAAGTAAAAAATATTTTTTTATTTAAAACAAATCTCACGAAATTGCGTGTATTTTGTTCCTTGGATTCTCTTATTTATAGATTAATAGAATATTTCTATGTTTTTGAGTTGTTTTCTATAGCTTTTTTCAAGCTAATTGCAAGACAAAACATTGATTTTAATTTTAATTAATATTAAAAGATAACTGCTCTACCTATTTGAAATAGATTTTACAATTTAAATCAATAGTATAGTAGAGCGCAAATTTAAAATATTATTTAATTTAGATTAAAATATTTTCAGAATACGTTTACAAATATATGTTTTAAGCATTTCGAAAAACATTTTTGATATGAAAAATTAATATTTCTTTGGAATTTTTAATTTTTTAAATTCATTATAAATTATATGCGTGTAATTCACACGCATATTTAACTTTTTTTTGCATTTACAGGAAGTATATATATTGTGGCCAAAGATTTTTCCATTAATTTTAATATATATGTATAGTCTATTTATGTTTACTTATTTTGTGATTATGATCTTTAAAGTTTAATATTAACTATTAAAGTTATATTAACTATTATATACCTGCAATATGTCTACTTGTATTTAATTCATAGATGAGGTATTTATAAAGAACGTCAGTAAATTTATTATTACTTTATTTAAAATATTATGTTGTTTATTTATTAAATATTACCTATATTGCATAATTATATAAATTTTATTATTTTATTTTAAGTATGTAATATTTGACTAGAGAATAGAAATACTAATACACAATTCTTATTGCACAAAAAAAAAGTTTAACCTTCATATATAATGTATAAAATAAGTGTTATTTTGCAAATTAATTAAATTATTAGTCGTATCAATTACAGTATAAGCTCAATTAACAAAAGATAGTATTTATTGGAAGATAATTGAATTTTTTTTGTTTTTAAAAGAGATTTACATATGTGTACTATATGTATGTATCATATCTATGTATAATAAAGTCATGGATATATAATTCAGTTTAATAAGAAAATTTAAAAAAGTTAATATATACACTAAATATATTAATATTCATATTATAACTATATAATTGTATGTTTAATTCTTTTATTGGAGTACTTCACACATACAATTAATAAATTCACGAATGTCAGTATGTAAGCAGTATGTAAACAGTATACAGCAGAGTTTATTACATTGAGAGTTGTTGAAATAGACATTATATTCAAGATACAGTTTGCGACATCTTAGGTAAATGAAACATCACATTATTCTGCTTTTATTATTCTCTCTATCTTTTTAAAGTTCTATATTTTATAGCATGAAGATTATTGATAGTTGGGGAACTGCGCCAATGAAGAAAGTCCAACGTTGTTCGGTGTAGCCTCCTGTTACGTATACTGAAGGTATACCGGACAGGAATACACTCAGGATACATTCAGTATACGTACAGGGGGTTTCACATTCCTCATCGGATAACGCCTCGTCGGTGGCTGCCCCTGCCAAGGATGCAGAGCCTGATAAGATTGACAGCGATCCGGCATTGCGTAGAGTAGACTAACGTTGTATCTTCTGGAATGGCTGACATGAAGTGGCAGACGACCTCGATATCGTTAATATCCTCCATTCCTAATTCAGGTAAAATTTTGATTAATTTTTATTTAAGTTATGTGAAAAGATGTAACAGTATTCGCAATCACAGGCGTTTTTCTCATCGCAAACAATCCCGATTGTAGACAAAGCCGAATTCAAATTAGATATAAGATCAATTAGAAATAAGAGGTTTATTAAATATTGTTGACTCGTGTGGGTGATTTTATGACAACCCAATTGATATAATTGTTTAATACTGTAGAAGTCCATACGCGTTTCACTTTCCATGGCCACCTCAAGTTCTACGGTTACACATAAATAATACTCGAATTATTAATGGATATTGAATGGCAAGAGCGGATATCCCCTAAAGTCTTTGTCTGAGAGAGTAACGGGAACGATAGATCGAAGATTTATTCAACACATTCTTGAAAGGATCCCACGCGAAAAAAAAGAGAAGACGATGACTAATCGGTCATAAAACGATCTCGTCTTTCTGAATCGAGCCATGATTCCCGAAAGCCCGTGAAGTTTGGAAGCCCAACGTGCCGAGATGTCAGACTGGTTGCCTGCTGTTTGGGCCATTGCGGAAATCTTCCACCGAAATGTAAGGCAGCTCGCGTGACAATCGATCAATATTCGTCTATCCAATAATCATACATCGTTACCATAGATTTGCGCGCGATCGTCTCGATACATTTAAAAATATTTTTAAACTACAAGACAAAAAAATTCGAAAGCATACTGACCTGACTATTATTACTTGTCACGTTTCCATCTCCTCTTTGGGTCTCTCTATCTCTCCGCGATCGGGTTAATTTCTGAGGCATCGTCATCACGTAGATTTCCTATTTGAGATCCTATCGCCAACTGAAATCAACCGATATGTGAATTCTGACGTAGGATCCTCTTTCTGATATATGTCGAACACCGCACACTGAGGGAGGTCCGCAGGGGCATTCGGGACTGTGAATCACAGACGACACTCCGATCTCGTCCACACGACGTACGAATGACAGCTCCGCTCGGTTTACATGCTACGAGTGACGTTCACGGTGGATGAGCCCCGTTCGTTTCGTTCGCCGATTCGCTCGACTCGTCGTGGCTCGACGCGAAGGACAGAGCGCTCGGCGCAATCGAGGAGAAAGAGAGACGAACCCGAGAACGGGCGAGCCGAGACGAGACGAAAATGGAGGAGGCGTAGAGAACGAGGAACGAATAGAATGGGAAAGAATGCTCACGGGGCTGCACGGGGAACGAGAAAAAAAAAAGAAAGAGAAAGAAATTGAAGGAAGCGGAGACGCAGGAAGATGAGACGGGACGATTAGAGAGACGTGTGCCGTCTTCATACGTCAGACGCCAACTGGAGAACGATGCAGCTGGAACAGGACGCCCCCGGGGTCTCCCGTGACGCGTCCCGCGGACGACTGTCGGCGTCGCGGCGCTCCGGCGTGGCACGTCACTCGCGCGGGTGTCGTCGGGTGTCTCTCTTCGTGCGCTCCGATCCGTCCCGGTCGTCCAGGAACGTGTTACGAGCCACTGGGAAGAAGCGGCTTCCTCCGGCGGCGGTTGGCCGACGAGATGCCATCGTTAGTGAGAGAGTCAGCGCCGGGACGACCTCGCGACGCCGACGCCATGCGGCGTCACTCTGCGCCCGGCCGCGTCTAGGGACGAGCCACGTCAATGTTGTGTGTGGGTTTTCACCACCGCACACACGAATGCATGTACTCTTTAGATGCACGGGGGGTATATAAAGTCGGGGTGGATATAGGAGCCGACCGGGAGGGGCGGCTCTTGATAACGCGCAGGGTCGACCAACCCCTCTCGCTCCGTCTCTCTCTTCCCCTTTCCGGCTCTACTACCTTCCTCCCTCTCGTCCAGCTTCCGCTCTTTGTCTTTCACGCCGCTCTTGCCGAGAAGCACTTCTCTCTCTCTCCCTCTCTCTCTCCCACATCTACCCCATTTGTTTCTCTCTCTTTCTCCGGCGTCGGCCTCTCTCTCTCTCTCTTTCATATTCATTGTCTCTGTTTCCTCTGTCACCTTCTGCTTCTCTCGGGGATTGTTCCATCTTTTTCATTCTTCGCGGGATCGATCAACCCTTCTCTGTTACCTTCTCGCTCTGTCTATCGTTTGCGTTTCTTCATCCACCCTACGGCCTCTATTTCGCTCTCTTTCGCTCTCTCGCCCTCCTCTCGGTCTCCGTTTCATTTCTTTCTCTCTCTTCGACTGTCTTCTCACGATATCCTCTCTGTTTTTCTCTCGATGCTTTAGTCCTGCCGCTTTCTCGCCCTTCCTTCGAAGCGCGCTGGCGTCGATTTGATTTCGCCCGCGTCTCTGTGTGTGCGCGCGCGAGATATCGTCTCGCTCCATAGCTTCCCCACCACTTCGCGCTGACTCTGCGTGTGACAGCGAGTCAGTGAGCTTTACGCAACTCCCCGTGGATTGGGAAACGTGGTGTAACCTGGCGCCACCAGACGGTGTTCACCCAGAAACTCTTCGCCCCTGAATTCGTGACGTTTTTATTGGGCGACGCTCTGTTACGTGAAAGAGAGAAAGAGTGAGGGTACGAGCGTATTGCGAGCTGCCCCTGTGCAGTTTCGTCTCACTTTCCTTCTTTCTCCATCTCTCATTCGCGCCTGCAGGCACCTCCTCGGCTTACTCTTTGTCTAGTGTGCAGGTAAGGTTACGACCTCGTGAGTTTGCTACAGAAACCCCGCGGTGGCGAAAATTATTAATTCGACGAGTAGTTTGCTCGTAAATCGGGAGAAACGGGTCTCGCGTGCGGCGCGATGAATCTGCGAACATTTAAAGGACAGTGAATCAGATTTTTACGTGCGAATAGATTTATATTGATTAAGATGTATTACGTAACATTAAAACAGTAAATATGAGATAAAAAAACACGAGAGTACACAAGTCCTTCTTAAAATGGAAATACATGCACTTTTAGCTTCTGGCGATTTATCATCATGACGAGATCAGAAAAGCTTGATAATGAATTTAATTAAAGCGTGGAAGAGTCATGGTCAAAATAAAAAGAAATGGAAAATTCTTCGAGCGGTTATTGATTAAGCTTTATTCTATGAAAACCCGGACGAGTTCCACAGCTTCGAATATTGACCTTCATACGAAATACCTTGTTAGGTGCTGCCATCTGTATAACACAATCCAAAACATTCGTTTATAGACTCCCTTCGGCATCACACATGTAATGCGTGTACACACATTAAAACAGTAGTAGACGATGTTTGTGAAGAGGAATTTGGCCGAGGAAGCTAAGCGTTCCAATCGTAGTCAGTTAATCTCTTGTTCGCCATCCTTGTGTTTACAGTCTATGGAATGTAACTGGAATGTTAAATTAAATCATTAAGCTCTTTCAGAGTTATTTGTTTCTTTCGAGAAAATGATCTTTTGTGATTTTTAATTCACTTTCAAGATGGAAAAATAATGTTATGAGAATAATAAAGAGAGACCAATGACATCAATTTCACTGATTGCCTAGCACGCTAGCATCAATATATTCAATCGTGCCTCTCAGAACCTGTTACATTCCTTAACGATATCTTATAAAAGTAAGAAAATTGATCAACATTTCAGAGAGGATTTTCTCTATAAATAGCTTTGATTCTGTACAATTCTTTTAAAATTTCAACGCCAACAACAAAGTGCTTAAATGTAAATCAGCTAATGCAGGCAAATTTTATTTATGAAAATTCAAGAATATGAAGAGACTGCTCTGTTTTTATTTATTTTTCCAAACCTGGATATAATCAAAATGAATCTTTCAATCGATTTGCTTCGATATTTTAAAATTATTAAAAATGTGTTGATGTGATATTTATAATTAACAATTCATATATTAATAATTTACGTGTGCAAGTGTGTAATATAATATACATATAGCTTTTTCATATTTAATATATATAACTGATTTGTGAAATAACATATTTATTGATCTAATTTTATCAAATTTTATTAAAGTGTTAACTTTAATAAAATGTTCCAAGCGTAATTTTAAAATGCTACTATAGATCCATTAGAATGTGTAAACTGGGTGCGTTTCTCTCAATTTATTCCTCTCATTAAGTTCATATATTTTCCGTGATTCTACGCCACTGTATGTTTCGCGACTGAAATCCTAATATATGCAAGGGAATTCCGTGGTATCTAGTTAAGCGATACTACATAAAGAAGCACGGCTGTAGGATGCCACCATGAAAATCCGAACTTAATCGTCCGGATCCCGCGAAAAAAGAAACGAGAGCGAGGCCACCGACAGAAAACTCGATCTTCCCTTGAGGTTTTAACGTAGGCCTGCCAGGTTCGCGCCTTCGGGAACCGATGTAGTCATAAGCGTACGTAGGCACACTAAAATCGGTGGCAATAACTTGGCACGCATCGCACGGTAAACCGTCGTAAAATTGGAGAGCGAGCGAGAGGCAGGCACGAAAAATACAGACCGTCCGAGCGTAATGGAGTAAAGACCGCGCCTCGAAATAATAGATAATGGTGTACATATATCAACGCAGGTTTGATAATTATAATAATGACCATCGGTGCGCGCATTCATAAGCAAATCGGTCGAAAACCCGTTCGGTGGTAAAGGGCAGTTAACCCACAAAGCATACATGCTTTGCTTATAATCCGTAGCTTTTCTTCCAGCCGTGACACGGCCGCATAGCGAGAGGGATTATTACGAAATTACGGCTGCAATTTCGGCCGCGTTTCGCGCGGATATAGATCTGTCCTCTTTTCCATGCGGCAACGGTGAAGTCGGCTGGTAATTCCAAATGTAACCTGAGTGTCGCAAAATTTATAATTTACCACTTGGTTGCATATTCTTGCGTGTGTGTGTGTGTGTGTGTGTGTGTGAACGCGCGCACGCGCACGCGTGTGTACAAATGTATATATGTGTATATAGATTTATATGATAATTCTGATTATATAACTGGAAGAAGTTACTATCAATTATTGATGTATGACATGGGATAATTAATATATTTATTTAATTTAGCTTATCAATATTAGCTTAGGAATGAAGGAGTATTTTATTATTAGTAGTAATAATTTAGTAGTAATAATAAATGTATTTATAGTTTATTTTGTTGCTTTATGGATTGTTAATGCATTATTAAATTTTGCTTCATTTTTATAAGCACTCCGATAAATTATATAAGTCTACCTATAAAATTTTACTTAGATATTATCTAAGTGAAATATAAAATATCACCTAATGCTTTGTAAAATATCACCCAATATCATACTTTTTTCGCACTCACTCTTTTGAATTATATCTCGATATTTCATTGCATTCATTACTCCTAATGTTATTAAGCTTGTACAAAAAAGAGAGAATATTTCACACGTGCTATACATTTATATTTCATATAATATTCATTTTTACACAATATCGATAATTGGGTGAGAAATAATAATTCGATGACTTCACTCTATCGAGTCGTAAAATATATAAAAACTAAACAAATTAATTATTCCTACGATGCATCTAAATGGAATGGGATTGTAGCTGAAGAGAGTAAGAGAGACAACGCAGGGTTAGCCTGGGCAGATCCGGTATCGCTTTGGTTCGAAGGGGGCGAGCCTGCCCGAGGCAAGCTAGAGGCAGCCCAGCAGGCAGGTTCGCACAGATGTGCGGCGGCCATCATGAATGCCTGTAAAATATGTATTCTCGTGCGGCCCGGTTGGTAAGAGAACAGAAGGTGGGGAAGGGATGGCGGTGTAGCAGATGAGAAAGAGCTGGTAGGAGAAGGCGAGGTGGGGTTTGAGCGCTTGGGGCGAGGGAGAGAAAGAAAAACCGTCGGAAAAGAGAAGGAGGGAAGCGAAGAGGGGTTGGAACGGCGAGCGCATTCAGCTTCGGCCGGGAGCGGAAGAGAGAGAGGAGAGAAGCGGTTCCGAAAGAGGGAGAAGCCCTGAGGTGAACAAGCGAGCGAAGAGGCAGAGAGCGAACGAGAGAAAAGGATAGAAAGGGGACGAGCGAGCAGTGTGCATGCATCGCAGTTTCATTTCACAGCGGAGTAAAGGCAAAAAAGGCGAGAAGGTATCGAGGGTACTCGCTACGCGGAATAGAGATGACCGGGGCGTATTATAATTGTCCCTTCGTGTCGCGATATCCACACGTCCGGTGAAAGCATGAAAAGCATTTACTGTTGGAAACGCGTGGCGCTGATAATTCAGCGGTACTCTAGATTACCCAGGAATGGATATGTATGACGCCAGTGACCTAGGACGTTCAACGAATCTTTTTTTACAACGTTGCGTATTATATCATTGCAATGCGATCGGCAATATGCATAATTCGCTTGCCGAAAGGAAGTGAAAAGAAAGAAAATGTTGAATAACTGCTATCGTCACGCAAATATACACGTACATAGATATATGCACCGATTAACACAAGCAAGATATGTCTGGAAATGTGTGCGAATATACATATATAGAAATATGTATTCGACATATTTCGCAATTCTTGCAACCAAGTGATGCTGAAAAAATTGACATAGAAAAACGTTGTTGCATTCAAGCGATGAATAAACGTCTTCACGAAGAAAAATTTTCTATAACAGATAAAAAAAACGAGGATGATTCAAAGATATAGCATAGTACAGTATTCGAAAGTCAAATACGATTTCGTAATTCGAAAAGTATTATAATTATTTGGTCTTAATACGTTTTCTAATTCCTCTAATTTTTTTTTATGCCTCTCAATAGTCATGAAACTTTAGAAATCTTTTAATTAATGAGTCTCACACAGTTTCTTTTCAAAAGATTTCATAATTATAATTACCAACTTTAATTACAAACTTTGCCAAATCAAGTGTTCTAATATTTAGTCACTTGCATGATTTTCTTCATTACATATAAATACATATACAACAGTTTACTTGTTTCCACAAATAGGTTACGGAAAATAACTTGCAAATAATATAAAATATTAGTCTGTTTGTTCTTACAGTTGTAAGATATTTCTTATCGAATTACGTGCATTTCAAAGCGCGTTAACAATATCAAATAAGATATACATAGGCATACAGTACATGAGATGTCACGCGATCTACGAGCAATGCGCTTTAATTAGTGCCAGCGCGATCGCGCCGGATTTGACCGGGCGACGTATTTACGCGCAAGCACGAACGTCGGGACGGCGGAGAAAAGAAGAATATTAAAAATAAAAGAAATATCCCGTCAGCCGGCGTGCCAAACGAGTCGCGAGTGCGGCCGGCTCCGTGTAACATGTCCTACGACTTTACAACTTTGTGTAATGCCCGCGTCACCGCAACGATATTTACGATCGTCCGCGGGATTATAATATCTTATTTCTGCGTGACGCGCCTCGGATACGTATCCGGTTCTCCTAGATCGCGCATGCGTGGGCCAATGGAAAATATTTTTTTTCAAATTACGCGCGGTTATTCCGCCTGCCGTGCCGTACCGCGCTGCATCGCGTTGCGCTCGCGAACACGTGCAACGCCTCAAAGGGATCGCTGAACAGGACGATGCTCGTCTGTGGGACGTATCGATTTAACAGTATTGCTATCTTCCTTATTACCTCCGGTAAGGTAATCCGTTGATATCGCACTGGATTTGAAGGGGGAGGGGGTTTTTGCAGCAGGGCGGCAAAGGAAAAGCGCGGCGAGGCGGCGAAGGGAGGGAGGGAGAGAAAGAGGGGAGAAGATATCGGCAGGGAGTTAGGATGGGATATTCGAGAATCGAGCGAAAGACGATCTAGAGTCGTCGTTCGCTTGCAAACTTAGATACGCACATACCAGAGCCCGAAAGAGAGAAAGAGAGAGAGAGAGAGAGACGCCTCTCGGAGAGTGGGCTCGTTATTTACAGCTCACATGAATCACGAATACACCGAGATAAAGCTAATGCAACGCTCGGATATTTGTTCACGGATTTTCCCTTTTTTCTATAACGTAAGCAATCTCCACTTAACTCTACTTAATGTAACTGCGTGGCTCGCGATTGACGCGTAATCGCTTATTGCACGATATACGATCGTTATGATAGTTGCTGTGAAAATATACAGCATTTTATTAAGATTACATAATTCATTTTATTTTTACGTTTCGCTATATAGCTTTTCATAACTGCTGTCACATGCATGATATAAGTTATTACAGATGTATCGATATAAACGACGAGAATAAAATTTAAGAAAAGACGAATGACGTAAGATTATGTTCGAATTCTTTAAATGACTTTAAATGATCATCCAGTAATTATCATTTAAAAGTGATCAAACATTGCGACAGTTTTTTTTCATCCCCTCGCAATTAGCAACTCGCAAGCTTCATGCCGATCTTTAATATCTGAACCCATTTGTTCGTCTGTTTTGCCGCCTTCGCGTTATTTTTTTCCCTCTACCGCAACTAAAGGAATATATACGCTCCTCTTCACACGCTCTTCCACTTATAACCTTTATTCCAATAAAACTTCCCCGTACTGAAAGTGGAAAAGGGAGAGGAGAGGGCATCTATTATACCCTGGACTGCGTGCACAGCTTCATAGGATGGTCACGGCGAATGGTCCATCCCCCGACACCTATACCCTCATCTTTATTTCTGCTGGCTTTCTGTGAATCCCTCCACCTCCCTCTCCCTATTTATCTTTCTCTCTCTCTCTCTCTCTTTCTACGGCTGACCCTTTGCACGATACAAATAGTAATGCATGACGTAAAACATGGTTGCGATTATCTTGCGATATCACGTTACGAAAATTTGAATCCAGTTAATGCACAACATTGTTCACACGCTTATTCTCGAAGTTTCCCCTCGCGGTGGAATATAACGGACAATTTATGATGTAGACCAAAAATAGAAGTCTATTAATGGCGCTGATAAATATTATCGGGTGTAAATTCGAAGAGCGAGGCTTCCTTAAAGCCGACTGATGCAAGCAATAACGCATCTACAAGAAGGGTTTCGAGGCATCGCGGTAACAGGATAAAAGTAGAAGTAGAAAAATAGTACACGGACGAAAGAAATATCACGCCTGGATGAAACACAAGCGCTTGACGATTATAATGATAATGTTTTAAAAACTTTAGTAAAATACTTGAAATACTTCATAAATTATGTGTATGACGCAACTATGAATGGAACTGGTATTAAACGGCCTATCTTAATATCAATTTTGATTAAAATTTTTTTTGCCCACTCAACACGTTCATTAATTAAACGAAACGGAAATTTCCTCTCAAAAACAGGTTATTATGAGGAATATAAAAATAGACTTTTCTGTATTTCTTAATTTCATTTACTATCGCAGCAATTATTAATATTATTGAACCTTTCTGTTAAACTTTCCAATTTGTCGCTTAATTTCTTTTCTATTAATTGACTATTATATTAGTATTAATATAATTAATTGGCATTATCTTTAAGGAGGTATATTAATTATAAAATTGTGCTTGCGTAATCTTTAGTTTGGATTAGTTATTATAAACCAATTCTCAATGATTTTATTAATAGATTGTATTTTTTTTTATTTATTTATCACTTCTCAAATTAATTTCTTCATTATTTATCAACTAAGATATCACGCAAGTTACATGTGGAAATAAAAATTAGTCAACCTTCTTAAACACTATGTTTATGAGTTGGCGTTAAAGTCTGTTGTTACCTACTTGTACTTGTACTTGTGCGTTATCTGTATCTTAAAATAGGCAGAGTAAACGATAAATAGCGGCGTTACATGAACTCGGTGCAAAACTTGTGCTCGGACTTTACGAAATACATCGAATGAAATCATCGCCGTTATACTCGCGATAGTGGCAACGAAAACAATTCTACCGCATTAAGATACGACATTTTACGTTTTTGTTAAAAAGGTGGGACGCGCGGCGGCCGGTCGTCAACTTCTGATTTTAATTAAAGCAGGAAGGAGAAGGACTGGAATTGGAACGTCGGATTCCCTTTCTGGTTGAATCGAGGAACGATTACAGTCGACCTCCCGTTTCCCTTCTGTCCGCCTCCCTTCACCTCTTCCCTTCTCCCGGCTCTCATTTGGCTCTCTTCTCCTCTCTTCTGCGTCTTCTCTTTCTCTCCTGCTCTTAAGTTACCTACGCAGACAGAAATATTCGCGGAGAGCCCCGCCTTGTGCCGCCATCATGCTCTCAACTGGCGTGCGATTATTAGGCACCGTAATGCGTATTTTCTGAAGTGACGTCGGCCTTTTTTCGCGCACTACGAGCCCCTATAGCAAATTGTTCTCAATTTGCGAGAAAGTCTGAAACGACACGGCTTATCTCTACGAAGTGACAATTTGTTGTGAACTCTATTTTGCTTATTAAGATTCTCAGTGAAATTAAGTTAATATCGAAACACAAGTCGAAAATCGACACTGTGCATGCAATGTGAATATTTAGACGTAGGTGTATTTGTAGAATATATTCGAACAATTTATTTCTGTTTGTTAAAATTAAAATTTTGAATGTTTCTAGTTATTTAGAATAATAACGCGATAAAATTTATCAATGAAATATTAAAAATGAAAGTTTGCTATGCTCTTGTAAAGATACGTTACATTATTTAATATAAACATGTACACATATATTCTTTGTGAGTGTGAGGGCGGGGGCGAAAGAATCCTATTTTAATATTAATTTATTCGATCACTGTTTCTCACTTGGCTCGTTCCTTTCATAATATCTATAGGCACTGATCGGTACCGATAGAGGATCGCTACGGGCGTATGTATGTACATACATGCGCATACATGCCCGGCCGGATTCCTCATGTCCTTTTTGCTCGTTCATTTTGGCTTCCCACAATCCACCTATAGGCGAAGATTATATTCCTCTTCCAGTACGAGCCAACTGAATCGTCCATTCTCCTCCAGAAATCTTCCAAGTAACTCGACTACGCTTCTCGGCGATTTGCATATTTGGGTAGGTTAAATCTAAAAATGGCTCGGAATGCACGACCAGCGAGATTGGGTAAATGGCTGAATGGGTTCATGGTAATTTCATAGTAAAGAGATTCGCGCCATTGTTCTGAAAGTTCGATGATCACGTTGTCATCATTCATGTATCATTCTACTTTCATGACTTTCACTTAAGATCTTTGAGGTAGTAGCAATTTCTATATGAATGTTCGTCGAGAGACGAAACGTTAACAAACACTTTGCTGTAGCAATTAGAAGAATTACTTTCCAAATTAATTTTAAAGCTTTAGGTATAATAGTACGCAATGATAGTATGTATATGGTTTTGATCATAATCTTGCGTTTGTATAATTATTATTTAAGAAACATATAATTAAAAAAAACTGTCGGAATAGAATGTGCATTTTACGTGGTTTTGTGTGCTACATGGCAAAATTAGAAAAAAAGACCACACAAAAATCTGCAGATGCATTTCACCATTAGACCATTAGATTTTCACAATTGTTTGCGTCGCGAAAGTTTTATGGATTCTTACCAATTCAATTTTGTCACGAACGGATTCGCATCGCTAAGAGCACCTCCGTTATTACCAATGTCATGGGAATTTTTACGGTCACTTTGTCCCATCTCCCGTGAAATGTCGTTGCAGTTTGTACTGCATCTCTATTCGCGTTCAGTCGCCGAGAAGATTTCGCCGAGCAGGATCAAACATGGATGGAACCCGATATCGTTCCGGAAATAGTTCGCGAACATGAGTAAATTTCGAAGGTAGTGAAATCTCCGAAATTTGCGATTACTCAATTTAGTCCTTAATAAAATATTGATTGCTATATTTTATCTATAGAACAGGTTATTTAGCAGCAATGTGATTATTACATACTTTACAAATTCGATATGACTAATTTTGTAGTATAATTTTAAAGAACGTTATATACGTAGCATGCATTATTTATCAGTATTTGTTGTTGAAATTTTTAAGTTTCGAAATTGTTTGGTAAGACAGGTCGACTTAACGATAAGAATCTTTGGCATTAATTAAAACTCCACGAGAATCATGGCGAATTTGATTTAATTTACTGGAAAATTCTACAATTTGGAAACGGGCCAAGGAGCCTCAGATTCGAGATTATCTGAGGGAACGCGTCGCGATTCTACGCGGCATAAGTTATTATAAAACAAATGCCTATTCCGGTAGGAGTTAAATCATGCTAAAGTCCAATTCGTACTCATCACGGCCGATCAGATTAACGATCATCACGCGTCTCAGATTCTCGTCTAGCGAGAATTTCCGTCGCGAAGTATCCGACTATAAATGTCATAGGAGAATTTACGATCGGGCTCCCTGACTTTTGACGATCGTTAAACTGTGCCTCTCGACATTCCAGCCTCGTGTATTCTATTCGCTTGTCATTAGCAGGATTATATTTCTCGACTTTTACCGATCAGAATTTCGGCAGTGCCAATGATGGACCGCAATTGGTGATGTACACGTGAATTATTTCTCAACCTTCATTAGCGTAGATCGAATACTTTGCTCACATTCGATTCACTTCGGATCTCTGCGGCGAATAGTTATTTTTATGCTTCCATATTTAGAATCGCGTCATATATCAATCGGTTTGAAAATCCGCCGTATAAAAGTCATTTCGAAAAAAGATATTCGATATATCCGGCACCTAAGCGATCGTAAGTACGTTTGGTCACAGCTGCGAACAAAAGTTTCCCATTTGCGGGACCGTGCGCGAAACGTGCCGCTTGGCAACTTCCATCGGGAAAACTGCACGCTGCGTGTGCTGCAGGAATGTGGAGCATCTCGTGTCTCGAATCTCTCTAATTGAACTCCGCGGCGGGCGGTCCGTTTCCGCGTGTCATTTCACTTGCAAATTAAAACATCTAACGCCCGCGCGGAAACAAAGGGATAATTACGCTTACGTTACACCCTTCCGAGATCATGCGGGGATATCTTGGGGGATTGTTTCGGCAAGGTGTATTGGACATATCCTGGCGTTTATCTGTCAGTTGAGACTACGCACCGACGTGTTCGATGTCGTTCGTCCCGCTATCCGAGATCTTGATAGAAGTAACGAGGATGGCGAGCGAGATCAGTAAACGAGAGAAAGAGAGAGAGAGAGAGATTCGTAGAGATCCTCGAGAAACTTTCGAACTAAATGAGCTCTGTTCAGGCGTATATTTCGCCGACGAGATTCTCCATTTTCCATTCTCGGCTACGCGATAGCAAAAGTTGAAAATGGCTGGCCATTGCGAGCATCCTGCGCGCTTTTAACCAGGCTTCGACCTTCTATTCGCTCTCCCACCCGCTTCTATATATATATATATATATGTATACATGTATATATTTTATATATACGTGTATATACACGCGTATACACGTACGCAACATTACCATCCCCTTCTCACCGGCTACGATACATCCGCGTTTGCGCGCGCGTGAGCACGAGCGTGTACTCTATGTAAACGAAATGTACGCCAAGTAAAAAGGCGGGCAAACTTCGCAGAGAGAGGCACCCCGACACACGCTTTTACCTACCGACTCGATGTAACCCGGTTCATTTCCCGTCCACTTTATATGCAGACAATCCTCCGTCTCTTTCTCTCTTTCTTTCCCTCCCTCCCGCCCTTTCTGCCCCCTCTCTCCTCCCTCTCACTCTCTCTCTCTCTCGCTCTCTTCTTCCTCTTCTTCTCGGTCTCTTCTTTCTCCTACTGCCTATATATATTCCTTTGTACTTGAAGCTAACTACTGCGTGAGAGGTGAGCTAGCGCCATCCTCGCCCTTCTCGCCCCCTTACTACGGAACTTCCGTTCCTTTGTTTAATCTCGCACTCGAATCTCCACAAGAATGTTATAGAGGCTTCTTACCGACGCTTCCTCTTTGTTCGGCCATTACAATGCTGTTATTATTGCGACCTGCTGGTATTTCAAACGCGCCTGGACTGCCCCGGTATAACGTCCATTACAAATCACATCTATTTTTTCTTCTTCTTTTCTTCTTTACTATTACGTGACATATTACGTTGATCTGATACGTATCTTGATTTTGCGTGTAGACGTCCTTTCTCTCGCTCCTTCTTTTCCCTTTTGCGACCCTTTTCTTATATCATTTGCATACTCTCCCGTCTTACGATAACTCGTAAGCAAGATAAGACATGTCGCATTTTCCTATTCCTGTCTCTAACTCGAGTCACTGAGTCTTAATTCTATTGTTTATTGTTGCACTTTGCTTGTACATGAAAGACACAAGACTTTTAAGGTATTTGCTCTTTGTGTATTCAACAGATTCTATCGTAAATTAACGTTGCCTCGCATTTATATTTTAGAAGAGATATTTATCCTCGTAGGAACGTAAAATTAATTAATTATTTCAACAAGTTTATTATACGCAACTTGTGTTGTACGTTTCAAATGAAAGGAGAACAATTTTGATTATAAATGACATATTGCGGTACATTAACACATCGAATAGAATATCTTTGCAAATATTAATTAATCGTATTACAAATTAATAGTAATTTGTAATAGCAATGAACAGCACTGAATCAAATTTGAATTTAATCTTACGTTTGCCGCTCACTTAGAAACGTGAATAGAAAAGAGAGGGCGGGAGACTAGAGAGACAAACCATTCTTCGGAAAGCCCACCATGTTGCATGCCAGCAGCCCGAGTACCATCACACCCGACTACACGCTCGAGTTTCTTAATGTAATTTTCCTTTTTTGCCTCCATTCGCTTTACGAGCGAAACTTTTACCTCCTTCTCTCTTTTCCGGAGCCGCGTCCTTCCTACCTTCCTCGTGCCCTCTTGCATCGTCCCCACTTTTCTAATGTCATTCCTCTCTCCATCACTTCGTGGCCGATCTCAGAACATCTCGTTTTTCTCCCGTTCTTTCTCTCCCTTTCTCTCACTTCTTTTTTAGACGTTTGAGCGGCCGTTCGCGCGAGTTTGCGAACTTTCATGATTTCACGTTGCGTTGCTTCTATCCTCCCTTTATGCTCCGTTCGCCCCTCTTTCTTGTCGCACCGTTTAGCTTCGTCTATGGGATGAAATCTGTGACGTCGTTATGTGTCTAATTTACAAGTTGAGAAATAGCAATCGAGACAAGTATGCTCGATAATTCATGAATGCGCTATACTGTATCGTTCATCTGCATGCAAAGCTGAAACTTGTCTCTATTATTTAACAGCAAAATTGCTAATATTAAACTACACGTAAAAGATTTTCAAGTGATTTTTTGCACATTACATAACATTACATAACATTACGTAATATTACGTAACATTCTTATCAGTTTTTAAATAATATTTGAGAATATAAGTTTATGTAATAATGCTAAAACTTTGTCAAAAAATATAATTTAATTTATGCATTGCACTTGTGATTTTGAGAAATATTTTATCGGAAAGTACATTTTATGAATTATGATTATCATTGACGAAGATAATTTTATTCCATCACAGCAAATTCTATATAAAATGAATCGATTACGTAAAATGTAAGTAACAGATTTGCTAAATTAATTAATATATTATAATTGCCACATGCAGACGTGTGTGTCGATCAAAAATTTGTCAAGTGCGATTTAATATATGAAAAGTTTTATTTATTCTGAATTTTACTTTAAAATTTTTCAAGAAAATTTTTGTTATTATCAAACTAGCGGAAATGTCGAACACTGGTTTCTATATTTATCGGTTTGATCTGCAGATTTTACGAGCAAGGAACTGCTACAAATACTGTATTAATATACGGTTCATTAGATGACGTCATTTTACGACGTTACTACTACTATTTTAGTAAGCAATAACTGAAGGATGCATGCTGTTCTTTGACGATAGCGGAACTTTCAGCCGAATGTAACGCATACTGTTTTTCGCATAGAAACGGTTTTGAAGAAATAAATTACGTCATTTTTACTTAAAAACATCAAATTGGATCTAATAAGCATTTCTCATTTGACAATTAATTTTTCAGAAGAGATCATCATTTTTTAATCTTATTTATTATCACAATAGGATAATTTCTTTTATATTACTGTTAAACTGCAATTACTTAGAAGATTTACAAAAAATACAGCAATAAGAATCAAATTAATTTTAACGCATATTTAAAAAATTCTCCTAATATCAAGCATTGTGTTTATGCGTAGATTCAATTGTAAGGTAAGAAATTTACTTGTGTATTCCGCGTATAACTATGTAATAATATTCTATATGTAAATGAAAATTATTCGCTGTCTGGTTGTAGAAAGTAATCAAATTATTCTTTAGAATGGGACTCGACTTATGCTTACATTGGCAAAGACACACTTAATAAGGTAGCTATATCCGTTAATAAAGATTGCCAATTGCTGTGCATATATTGCTAATTCGTCCATTGGATTTTCACCTTGAATACTTCCACTCCTCCTCATCGTTCACCTCCACCATTTGCGCGGGCAAATAGTCGGAATAAATGTCCCAGCGAGAATGGTTAAATCATGTCTCATAGGCGTTTAATCGCCTCGTCTCTGTCAAATATAACACACTCCGCGCTTTTTTACTAATAAGCTTCTAAATTCTGTTTCTCCCCTATTTCGCTGATTGGAGTAGCCGGATTCATGGAAGACTCTTGTTACGTCAAAGTTAATTTTCGCAGGGGATTTTTTCGGTTCAGCGAGCCACAACGATCTTTCGTACTTTTTTCGCACCCGAGCCTTCCCGAAACGATTGAGTTAAGTGCCTCGACAAAGATAACCAGAGGGTCTACGAGGGGCGAGATACCTCGAGGATCTCGATGTAATCCTTATTATTATGAGAATCCCATATTCGAGCCACGATTCGTGGGATATAGCCGCTCCCTAGGTCGGAACGCCCTCCCGGTCGCGTGTGCTAATTGCAGAAATGTTATTTACGATTCCAGCCGTCGCGACGCTCGACTGGCGCACACGTTTCCAGAATGGGAATGCGGTTAACCAATCCTTAGACGTCGAACACACTTTATGACGCTTCCACTTGAAATCACGAGGCTCGATCCGGCGAATATGCCCTACGCGGGCGTGTAACGAATTCGCCATTTCGACGTAATCTCCCTGATGTAATTTTGCTTAGTATCATTTGACAGGACAATTTACGAGAATGTTAAATCCGATTTCTACGAAGCGCGAAAAAATCGATTGATCGAATTTATGTTGATTGTCTGATTTAAACATTTACAGGACAATTATAAAATAATCTTGATTGTGCTTTATCATAAACTAAAATTATGATTTAAAAGTTCTTTCCATCTATTATGCGAGTAATGAAGCTTATTTGGTATTGCAAATGTAATAACTAGTAAATTCTACTTTGATCTAAATTATTTTTCACGATTATATTCGCTTTTCTTGAACTAAATGAAAAAAAAGATCGGAGAATTCTTTTCTGATAACGTGCGAATAAAACAAAGCTTGTACGAAACATCCATTTAACTTCGCATAGCTTCAAACGTTAATTGCTAACTATTCTTTACGATGCTGAGCGTGGTGGCGTTAGTAAAGTCGCACGTTTCTGGAATGGGAATGCGGTTCGCTGGTTACCCGGGCGCCGAACACGGTTTATTACGTTTGCATGCGAAATTGTGCATTCTCCGCAGTTCTGAGTCAAGCAATTGGTACTCCAGTTGCGAGTAACAGTTATAACGTCGTTCCGCTGACGTTCGAATAGCGATATATTCCAGGTATGACGATGAAATGATCGAATAATATTTTAATTTTTATAATGTTGACCACGCACGGGCTACCGATTGCCGATTTATTTTAGAAATCAAGAGACGCGCGTAATATTATGGTAAAAGTAATGTAGAAGCAAAGATTACTGATAAACGATTCATCTTAAAATTTTAATTCTTATAGCGAGATGTAGAAAATATATTTTTTAAGTAAAAATAATCACAAAAAAAATACAGGAAGATTGGCTAAATTACACGAGAGGCCGGTAATGGTGTCTGAGAGAAGACAGGTAATGACAGGTAAGTGTTTGCACTGTAGGTATTATAAGTATCTATTATTATTGCATTGCTCCTAATTGTACTTACCGCGTCGTAAAAAAAATTGTACGAAAGCCGACCGTTTCTTTGAAAAAAATTTCTCTTTTCAAGAAATTTCATTACTTATATTGGCAGAACTGGAAAGCTATGTATTGCACAAAATTTTTATGCGAATTTTTGCGATACTACATAATTTATTAACAATAAAAATCGATGTATATTGATTAATAATAATACTTGTGTGAGATTTACAAATCGATGCTTTAGGCTATTTTGTGTAAAGATATTGCTTGTTCAGTTTTATTACCTTATAGCCAACAAATGTCAGAAATATTTGCTGTCGAAGCACTTTTATTTGCATAATTTGTGCATTTTTCGCGATTGTATAGTCACGTATAACGGTAATAATATGACGTAAATCTAAATATGCAGCTAACCTGAAGAGAATAGATGTATCTATCGTATACATATATCGTAATTACAATTGCACCTGTAAACTAGTGTAGATTAGAGCATTATCTAGGTCTTCCACAGGTCTTTGAATTCAAGCCTCCAAAAAGATTCGCATGGATTCGCGGCCATCCACACTAGTTTATACCCAGAAAGGTCTCGATTATTGAGTTTCATTGTATATATACGAGACAAGAGTTAGTGTCAAACGTTTCCTTCATCGTCTAAGTGTGTCATCGAAAATCAGCGTGCGGGTATCATAAAGTGATTTATAACATATCACACACGTCGAGTTATAACCGCAGTAAGAAGCCTATTCTGCGACTTGAACACCCGTTAAATAGCAGCTCTAGAAAAAAAGGCAAAGAGAACAGATAGTTAAAGCGCCCGACGGGATGAAGTGATATTATTTACGGCACTTGTGCGAGTGACAAGAGTGGCAGGGATCGTCAACCCGTTCACACGTCGGTAATCGCGCAAGTCCGGCGGCTCGCAAATTACTCGTCATTGCCAAAATACCCCGTCGCGATAAGGATCAATGCGGGAAATTACAAATGCGAAAATTAACATGATCGTAAATGCGAATGACCTCGTAAAACGCGTTGTTGGAAGAGATTTATTGAGGTATTCGCGGGGAAGACTCCGTCGCGCGTAAATTCCCAAATTATAAGTTACGTAAGTAGAATCCTAGCAACGCACGTCAGGTCATCGCGACCTCCATGCCGGTCTCTCGGATGCAGCATTCGCATATGCAGCAATGTTAATATCTATATATAGCAACATTCGATCCATACGACCGTGAAATTACCACGTCGCGATTTGCGTCGATAGTTTCCGAATTTTTCAAGAGCAACATCTGAATGCAGGAAACGAGATATGACGTAAAGTGTTGCCGGTAATTGCCCGGTCATGCTGAACGGGCTAAGTGTAGAGCAGCCCGACGGCAGTAACGAAAAGTGTAATTTTTGTAATCGGCCGAAACGTAATGCGCGTAAGATAAAATTAATTCGCCGCCGAAACATCAGCACGCGCTTAGTCGCATGTACCCTAAGTGTTATCGGTTCGTAATGGCGATCTCACCGCTTAAGCAAATGCTAAGTTACGTCGCGGAATCTGCATAACGGGAACAACGCCCCTGCACGCGAAAAGGCCGTTTCCATTGTTCGCTTAATGTAATATGTATTTATTGTTAAACAGATAGAGGCAACTGATTTATGCCGTGGCGCGCTCACGCTACAGTCACGCGCGCCCACGGAATAGATTGCGTCTGGCGATCGCGCGCCGATATGCATTTCTCCCACCGTAACACGAGCATCTCGCTGAGTTTTCCGCTTATTTAACATTTCACATTTTGCATTTTTTGCATCCGTTACCAGCGAGCGTCGGCTCGCGGCTGCTCATCCGATTAATTGAAACGGCACGGAGAAAGAAGGAGAAAAGTTAACGTCGCGGATCGCATGCGAGAAAACTATTAATAAAATGTACAGTCTCTTAAGATCCATATCGCGATATGTTTTCCACCGTATTTACTACCGCTTTACCGAGAGAATAGTACAGGGGCGATGATATCTCACGTAAACATTAACCTCGTACAATTATTTTATATTATAATACAGTCAGGTCATTGTTATCGAGAATCCTTGTTTCTAAATTGTATTTGCTGTTAAATCTTGCACGTTCTGACATGTTCGAATAAATTAATAAATTAATATGTATTTTTCAATCCAATTAGCATGCCCGTTGACTTTATTACTGTCATAACGCGAAAATATGCAGAAGATTATTGTTAACTGTACGATTAGACAGATCAATCAAAGCGGAAACGGGTAGCATTATACGCATGAGATGAGAGATAAATTTTTTGCTGTTGTTTTAGCAATCTATCTATATTTCGGAGTTGCGCAATTTCATTTTATAGCTTTACGCTGCGCGATATGCAGATCACAATCGACAAGTAAATAAATTCATTTACAGCGTCGTTTAATGCTCTTCCAAGATTGAAGATCATAAAAAATACTTGGCAACGTGAGGTAATGAATCGAGAGAATCGCAACGCGTCTTTTTTTCTACCAACGGCGGAATACGCCCACCTAATTTTGCCTGATCCTGGATTGTCGAATCTCTCCCTCTCCTTCTTTCTCTTTTCTCTTTCTGCTTCTTCCTTTCTCTCTCCCGCTCGCTCTTTTTCTCTCTGGCTATCCCGTATCCTCTTTACTGTTCATCCGTAAAGGACTCCAAACGATTTTGGCGAAATTGCCGTTGCTGACCAAAAGGTATCTGCCTCCATGATGCCCCCAAACCCGTCCGTGTGTCTTGATTTGAACTGCACCGGCGGTTCTCTTCCTCTAACCGCTAACTATGGGAGTCAAAGCTCTCGGTGTTCGTGCACGTGTGCGTGATCCGCTCGCAATATTCTGGGAGTGATCTGCCGACCGGAAGAAGGTATATTTGCAGCGTTCTTCCATTCTAAATATACACATAGTAAACGCGTAAACGCGTAATTGACGTACTAAGCATAATTATGTAAAAAACACATAATAGATAAAGGAAGCGTTTGATTGCCCTACAAAATCGATGAGTGAAAACCCATCTGCATATAAATATGACGTTTCTATGATAATTCGGAATTTATTAAAATACGTGCCCGATACTATCTTTGATTACATCCACAATTTATATGCGATACGACCGGGAAAATGTTCGACTAAGATCGACGCGACGTATCGGCAATGCATATCCGTGACGATCCGATAAGAGATTTTCATTCGCGATATCGTAGAATCGGCGGAGGAGAGCCCCGTCGACGATCCGAAAGCACTTGCCATAATATCGATGCCGGTAGCATCAGGCCCAATGGATTGGGTTTAAGTTCGCACGAATGGCCGACCTCCCTTCCTCCCAAACCGGTAGCCATCGGAGCTACCGCCGCGGCGGTCGAAAAGCATCGGGGACCATCTAAGCTCAACGCCCGCCGCGCGCCGCGCGCGGAGGCTGCGCGCGTGTGATGTGAGAACGCTCGCGCTAAGATGGCCGCGCGCGTGCATTCGCGGGTCTACATACGCGAGGACGTGACGCGGCGAGACACGTCCTTAGGGTCAGCCCGTACGCACGGAATGGCGTAGGCACGACGCGCGACGCCAGCCGATAGTCCGCGCTAACTAACATGAGCCCCGAGCGAGATATTTGCCCGCGCGAGCGAGGAGCGTAAAGAGCGTAGTATACGGCCCGGTTATTGTACGATAATCGAGGTGATCGCCGGCTTATTATCGCTTATTAATAACGGCCGTGAGATTACGGCTTTTCCCGGAGGAACAGTTCTTCTGGAACGTTATCTGTTAGTTAAAACTATCCGCGATACTTCTCACGAACGTACACGGCATCGCAGATTGGAAATGGTCGCCGCTGATAGATGTTACGTAACCAATTATGCATCTCGTTTCTGTCGATTACCTGCCTGCTCATTAACAATTTCATGTTCTCCGTCTTTCTCGTTTTGTCTCCGTCTTTTTCCTCTTTTCCCTTGTAATATACTGTTAAATCATTAACTGTAAAATCATTGACGACACGAATTTCAGCATTTTATTACATAATATATGCATATTTGTGCCATTGTCGCGCGTCAACAGATTGCTTAACGCAGAAATTACGCTAACAAAGTCTTCATATTTTACAATTGTTTTTGTAACTCAGGAATGCATTAATTGCATGAATAACAAGAACATGTTCAATTTTTTTTTCTTATGTAAGCAATAATCTGAATGTTATCTTACATTATACTGAGGAGATCACTGTTTCTCCATTTTCTGTTTAATAAATTAATATAGCAAGGTTAATTAGCGGATAATTATGAGTTCTGCGAAATTTAAGCACGATTTATGACAGCAAATGTGATAAGTTAATTCTATTCAATGATTATTCATATATTAAAAGAGTGAGACAGAAACTCTATGTATATTACAAATGTATCTAAAGCAAATAAAGCAGATTTGATCTAAACCCTGACAATATTTTATATAAAACATAGAAAACATTGTTAATTCTTTTCATAATATTTAAAAATAATTGTTAGCTAAAAAAAATATCATTTATAGTAACTACCGTTAATTATCACGCCTGTTAATTATTCGAGTTGTTGTCTCGCCTGACCCTGATACATTCGCTCTCTAATTTTTAACAGTCGCAATTGCTATACGAAACAATGTTCCACGCAAAAAGTACGTAGAAATATCGGTGCGGCGCAAAAAAAAGTACGAGCAAAATTAAGTTAATTATAACCTGTGCGTCTGAAAATGACGTTCAGAAAATAGATAAAGTAAACGGGATATCCATAATAATAATAACTTGCAAGTCGGAGAGAAGAAGCAAAAAGGTAATGGAATGTCAAATGAAGCTTGCAGTATGGCGCGCGTAGCGCGCTCGAAATTATTATAATGGGTGCACTTAAGTTCGTGACGTTATCAAGACAACCGATACCGAAATAAAAAAAACGACTCTAAATACCGTACAGAATTGGAATGTAGCTGGTTCCAGCCGTAGTCGAAAACTTATCTCCCGTTACGGTAAGTCTCATTTAAAAATGAGATACTTATATCGTGAAATAGATTTTCATGCTATCTTGATCATACTAATTTGAGTTTACACAAATTTTACAAAATTTATGAGTACGTGCGCGAACGTGTTGTCGAATATTATCCCCTTCCATCTATCTTCTTTATGTTATCCTGTATATAACGGAGATACAGCCAGGAAACAACGAAAAAATTGAGCTACATTTCATTTTTTTACAATTTAAGATTCCTTTATGTCACGTTGGCTACGATAACATCAAAGACGCGAATATTTCCAAAACAATAATCCGTTATGTAATTGTCTTTTATACATTTAACGTGAACTTGGGATGATTATTGTTTAACTAATTTGATAGTTATTATTATAGCGGTGATTATAATATAATAAATTCAATCTTATAAAATTAATAATTTATTAAAATCTTTTTCCTATCTGTTGTTCCATATTCTTCCAGAATAAGAATCAATGAGCAAAATTCGACACGGTTCGGAAACGAATTATCATATTGTATGCTAATAAAAAATTAATTCAGAACTTCGTTTCTTGGTTTATTGAAACGGCTAGTCAATTAGACCGTACAAATTAATCGACTGGAAACAACGTATGTTTGTATGTAACCTTCGACAAAATAAACACGGAATGCGCGAACTCCGTTTGACTGCTCGTTAATCATAATCATTATTTCTTGGCGAATAAAATTTCATCGTAATTAATTTCAGACATTAGCTTTTACTTGAATGTTAATGACACTAATAATGGGGCTCGTTAAAGTTATTTGTATATTGAAATGTATGTGTTTAACGAAGATACTTGTAAGTATATCTACAACGATGGTGCCGTCGGATGTGAGAAATTTACTGGATGCGACAGCTGCGGGTAAATATGTGGGCGAAGTTTTCTCTGGGATTTTCCTTAATGCGTCACCGAAATATATAATGATACTTAATGATTTTTGAAAGAGAAGAAACCCAATAAATGGAATAATAATAGAATATCTCATTTAAAACATCATAAGTTATCTTATATATAAAAATTTTCCATGTAACACACATATATAGTATGTTTTTTTCATCTAATCCAGAATAATACATATTCTAATACTGAATTAATTCTATTTAATCTTACTTGAATACAAGCAATACGAGAAAATGGACGCGGGGAAGAGAAAAGGATCGCATGTAACAATCGAATTACCTTACGCACGTTATTTCTTGAGAGAAGGATATAGCAGTTATATACGTTGCAGAAAATGTATTAGCTATATCGCTGATTAAGGCCAACTAGAAACGGAGTTTTCATTGACTATCGGTCGATGCACTAATTGCACAATTCACTGAACATCACCGTATCCGCCGATGATAATCGATGTAAATTGCACACTTCTCGCAATGTCGCAAGACCGTTCGGAATCCGGATGACAGTGGACGGATTACAATTCCGTCACGAGGCATCGGTTGATCCATGCTTCTTAGACAGACTTCAACGGTAGAATGACAGAAGCGCAGCGACGCGACACGCATACCTACTCAACACTGGCACACCGGTTGACGCACGCACTTACAACACAGGATGGGACATGCTAGAGAGACATTACAGTCAAGGTTCGGCCGGAGGAAGGCTGATTACCCCTTTACGACACGTCAAGGTCTCGCCGTGTCCTAGACAGAGAGCCTCTGTCATTTCAACGGATACGCATCGCCTTGCATCCTTTATCGCAAAAAAAGGGTTATATTGTCTTCTTTTTCTCTTTTTCTCTTGCTCATAACGCTGCGTAAAAAAAAGAAGGTACTGTGTAATTTTGAATGCCGGATGGTGGGCGGTACTTAAATTCTTCGTGGGATAAAGGCCGAAGGGGATCTCCTTTGGTTGTATGTACGAAAGGGTTGCTATTTGCCACGGTGGTGTCTTAGCCTTGACGTGCCTCGATAGTAAAACGCACAAAACAACCCTTTCTCGCTGACCGCTTGTTGGCGATCCGGGTTCACAGTCTCGACTTGGCCTAAAGTACGGTTAATAGCGCCGCAGGGCTTTTTTTAGCCGGTACTGAAGCTTGTTAAAAATTTTCCGGTTATACGTATATTGCTCACGAATTTGTACCAGCGTGCCATTGTTCCGTGACCAAAAAAACTTTCACGTGCTACAAATGTGTTTCTCATCGGTAAGTTACAGAGTAAAGACATACATGTGCACGAATAACTGAAAGATAGAATAATTACACTGAAACAAAATTCTGGTTAAAAACGGACGAATAAAAAAATCTCGTAGGATTGATTAAATATTCTGGTTATTATAATTTATAACTTATAAGGTATTATTGAGTTCTATTATAATAATCAGAATTTCTATTATAATAATCAGAGTATTTGATCAATCCTACAAGATTTTTTGACTCGTCCGTTTTTAATCAGAATTTTGTTTCAGTGTATAACTGTGTTAAAATCTGAACAAATAAATGTAGCTTTTGCCACTTTTAAAAAAATTAT
This sequence comes from Tetramorium bicarinatum, assembly GCA_928718305.1. Lineage (NCBI taxonomy): Eukaryota > Metazoa > Arthropoda > Insecta > Hymenoptera > Formicidae > Tetramorium > Tetramorium bicarinatum. Next base: position 18,798,927 of record OV788327.1, on the reverse strand, counting down.
TTTAATTTTAATGTAAAAACCGGATGTGAAAACACAACATTAATATTTAGTACAGTTGAAGCTTCCAGATTTATAGTATCTTATGTAATCTGACTTATGCATGCGCGTGAAGAAAGCATGAAGAAGCATATTTCTTGAAATTCTTCCGCAAATACAGTCGCCGTGTGTGCCGTAGCGGCAGCAACCATAAACGCGCAACAACCATCAGCTTCGACAACTTTGCGCCGGAACTTGTTTCAGGCAAATTTGCTATATCGATATTTGTCGAAGCTGATGCTCTTCGTGAAGAGATTCGCTTTACATGCTGCACGGAGATTCTTCGTGCGGCATCGTCTGTCGACATTCTTTGTGTGTGCCTAACGTTTCCCAATAAGGCACAGCCCAGTGAATTACGAGCTGCGTGTACGCGACTTCGCTGCTTGTTTTCACCTGTAGGACCCATCCGAAGGTCTTATCCCTTTAGTTTAAAGAATTCTTCGGACAGTATCAAATTTTATTACGACAAGGCAAGGACATGGTCTATTCTATAGACTTCTACGCCAGCTTGAGCCTTTTTTACCTGTTGGAGACAGATAAATGGGTTAAAAAATATTTCTCTCCATCTCGGTGTAATGTGAATAAAAATTCCAGAAAGATTGATCAATAATTTTAACATTAATGAATTCTTTAGATATCACATTTTGCATAAATCTTGTCAATTTATCTTGTCATTTAGATTTTTTTGTATGTTTTTTTAATTCAATATATTTTATATTCAGAACAATTTCTTTCTCTCTCTCCTTCTTCTCCCTCTCTCTTTTTTTCTTTTTCTTTCTCTCTCATTCTAAAGGAAAAGTCAATTAATATACAGAAAATTTTAAGTGTTATTTAAACTATTACAATGAGATATATTTTTCGAGGATGAAATTTAATATTTGATCATATTGTTATTATGTTAGTGCTAATAATATGTCTGATGTGACGAGATGACACGGGCGAATGTCAATGTTTCTTAAGCATAATCGCAGCCTTCTTCCAATGTCGTCACGCAAGGAATTACTTTTCTTACTTCGTACATATCAGAATCGGGGTGACTCTCAAACACACTCCGTTTCACGGCATGATTTATGCCTGGCTGATGGTTTGTGTGTGCAGTCACTGGTTTTATGCGAGCGTTTTAAATGGGAGATAAACATAAAGAGGCCTTTTATGGCGCCATCAAATAAACAACTTGACTCCTTCTGCTTTGCTTCTCTGCTTCGCTTTGCTTCGACAGGCTCTGCTCAACGCTTTCCTCTTCAGGATCTTCCGGTGACTTTTGACTCTCGATAGCACTTGTAAATTGGTTAGGCTCTTTAGTTTTACGAGAATAATGTCACGCTTATGCTAAACTATTCATTTCGAGTAAAAAAAAAACCTAATTTTATTAACTCGGACTGCGTGTGGATAAATGCGTTCTAAAATTGGGGCAGATGCTGTCATTGTCGTTAGCGTTTCTCAAACAAATGAGGTGGCTAGACACTATCGAGTCCGGATCAATACTGGATTTGAAGTCGAAGGTCACGAAGTTTGCAGTGAGGAATAACGCTGCATCTTGTTTGCCAAAGTGTTTTAAAGTGAGTACAAGATCCAAACCGGAAACTACTACAGTTTTAAACAGTGTGCGCTTGTCGTATAACCGCTAGCTTTCATTTAATTCTTTTAGTGAGCCGTATAAAAAAGCATCTGAAGTAAAGCGGAGCGCGATGCCGTCTGAGATCGGGAGCAATGCGCCATTCGGATTCCAATCGTTATTGCGATAGAAATTAGTGGAGAGTGTCACTTACCGATGCTGCGGCGGAGCCAAATTCGGAATCCTGGGATGAGTCCGAGGGCGCTCGCGAGCACACACGTACGTACGCAATGGCGGCCATGACAGGCGCAGGATTCCGGCGTCGCGACGCTTGTCGGGCACGCGGCCCCAAGGTATCGACCACCGTGGGTGCGAGCGGTTGGTCGGCGGAGATCAAGTGGCGTGGAGGTCGGAGGGGGCGAGATGGAGAAACGAGCGAGAGGAGATGGGAAGGGGGAGGAGAGGGTAGCGATAGGCACCACGCCCAACCCCCAGCGATCTCGAACCCCCTAGCTTCCTTTCCCAACCCTCCGCCAGAGACGAGCAGCCAGCCACCCGGGGGCGCATTATCATATATTTCCCTTTTATATCCTTTTCCGAACTGCACTCTTACTTATCGCTGTCCCTTTTTCGACTCCTACCCTTCTGCTTCGTTTGCCCGCTGCCATCCATGATTCTTGTTTTTCATTCGCGCAAGAAACGGTGTTTCGCCTCACGGTCACTTTATCGAGCAGCAGAGATTAAAGAGCTTGCCGTGCTTTCCGTCGGGAAGATTTTTTGAAGGCCTCGCTAAAGCCCGAGGTGGCGGCTGTTTTCTATCTCATTCGGCTGCATCCCGTTTTGCTCGATCAAACGGCCTGGAGACTTCTTTTTTCTTTCTACTATATCCAATTTCGATCGACACGTTGAAAGACGCGACTGCTTTTCATATTTTCATCGCTTGCGATAGAGAATAATTAATAAATTTATTCTTTTCTTCGTTATCAGGTATCTTTAAATAAAAAAATGTTTCACTGTAGCGGGATATAAAAATACGAATCTTTTACGATAAAAATGGCACTCACTCTTGTAACTGATAGAATGTGCCGCGACATAACTCCCAACGGTGCAAGATACACATAAAACCTTGCGTTACGAATGGCTTAGCGGCCACAGTTGCTGCGGTATTTTTATCTCCACTATATCCGAAGTATAATGGCGACGTCATGACTAATAATGTGGTGGTCAACGAACCGAAATGGTGAGCACGAAATCGTATAACTGAGGCGTTATCTCGCAACAAACAATAGTTATTACTACTTCAATCCATTTATTTGTAAGTTAAATGAATTGAAGTTTAGCATACAAATATTTTTCAATTTTCTAAAAACGAGGATTTCAACAAGATATTTAAAGATTTCTATCTAGAATAAAAATAAGTACTTAAAATGTAAAAGAATTTTATTTTAAAATTAATACAAGTCTATATTTCATCAACTGATTTTGATGAGCGTAATCATGATGTAATCTGATGGAAATTAATGTGCACATTAATTTCTATGTTTGTAGTATTTAAAAGGCAAATATAAAAGTTGTCTGAAGTGAATCGGATTAGTCTTTTTACATTGTGAAGGAAAATACGAAATGAATTGTCGACAGTTTCCGTATAATTTTACCATTATCTTAATTTATATATTACACACAAATTAAATAATTTCCCTTTCTCTCTTTGGTACACTTAAGTCGGGAACCGAAAAGTAAAGGAGGTAGATAAGAAATCCAGGCGCAATTATCATTCGAATGCTGCAAGACTGCCTGCCATGAGCCTTCGGTTTTCGTTTTCACGATATTATACGCTCGTACTAAATACTTCTGGCCTGTGTACGCCGTCCACGTTATCCGAATGGGATTCTATCGTACGTACTTTGGCGGAGAACTTATTTTCTTGTGCTGTTGTTTGTTATCGAATTTAGTATAGTCGCGGCTAAATTTTACTACAATCTCGCGTTTGTGAATATAAGAGAAGCGCGTGGTGCGACGGGCTGATAAAGTCTAAGTTTTCTCTAACAAATCGCGGTACCGCGTTGACGTGTAAGTTTTTTATCGCAATTTATACAACTCGGTTATGCTAATAATCGGGGACAATAATTTTCTTTAATTGCAAATTACGTGTAAATTACGCTTTTCTGAAAATGTAAATAGTTTTAATTTTTACAAAATTTACCCCATGCATTCAATATTGCATCAATAAATATTAAATGCGAATTATCTTATTTGCTCATTATCTTATATGCTCAAAATAATAAAGTTAATATTTTCATACTTGATGACTAATTAAAAACCTTTAAGAAAAGCATGGATTTGTATACTTTGATTTCTCTCTTTTTCACTTTATTCTCTCACTCCCCCTTACTTTCTCCTTTCATTGTCAATGTCGAAAAATGAATTTTCACTTTAAGAATTTATGTATACAATATAATAGGTATTTGTAATATTTTAAAAATTTGCATAATTTTAATTGATCAGGATGCGTAAAGCTTAAAGGAGTTAATTATTGATTTCAAAGAAATGATTGGTTTAAGTACAAATAACATGAGAGTATTATCTTTGCAAAGTCATCAGCATATCGGTTGATCCTATACTTTGTTATACATACACTGGTCGATGTCAGGAAAGCCATATGCGTGCACGCACGTAGTAAGCCTACGTCATCGTCGCTTTACGACACAAGGCCGTGCAATCGCGAGCGATCATCCGCCGACCGACATCGTAAATCCGATGGGGGTTCTCAACCTTATCGAGCGACTATAACTCTGCCACGTTAAGTCTCACCGAATGCACACGTTGTTAAACGTCGTTCGTCATATTTTTTTTACGTGAGACAAGCCGCTTTACACCTCGCTTAAAATGTATTATCGCGACGCTTAACTTGGAAAAATTTTAATTATAATGCTTTCTCCATTTATATTACAAAGAATAAAAATTCACAATCTGTTTTTATTTTACATTGAAGATGTATATGTTTGAAAAATGAGGATTTAATTGTAAATTATGAAATACTTTTGAAAATTATAATTGAATATTTTCATTAAATTATGTTGTTACTTTCTCTGCATTTAATACATACAATATTATTTATTCTATGTTGTTTCCCACTATATTTCTTTCTACTCACATGATATCAATACGGATACGCACCAATATCTAGGATTTCCGTGAGGATTCTCATCACGTCGCAATAATAGCAGTTTGCATTCGACTTGGAATTGAAACATAGGACGGGGCAGGATGTAATCGAGACGAGACTGAATATTCTATGTTACATTCACACATCAAACTTCTTTGTCAAAACGTTCACATTAATATCGATATATCAATTTCTTTTGCACAAGCGTGTGCAATGAATGCAGATACGGAAGAAAAGAAATAGCAAATTAAAAAATAGAATTGACAAAATTTATATTCAAATAAAACACTGATATTTGGAAATTTTTAGAAACTTCTTTTAAAATTTAATATATTAATTTTGAATATTCTTAGTATTTATGTGATATTGAGAATAGAGATGAAAACATTATTTGTTATACTTGAAATCGGATTCATATGCGCAATATGCCTGCAATAAGCATAATGCATCCACAGAGATTCATGCATTCTTCGAAGGAACGCTCTCTACGGTGGCCACTCTGTGCGGTACGGTCAAGAACGGTGCAAACGACCCTCCAAGGCCAACCACGCAACCCTTCTATGGATTCGAGCAGCGCCTATGTACTTTACTTTATGTCACCCTGAAAGATCGTTTTACTAGTATTCAAGAACTTAGTTTCTCACGGTGCAAAAGTTTTCAATTTTCATAGGAATAATGCAAATATATTTACGTCTTATATCGAAACTTAGTAAATGAAATACATGCAAATACAAACAAAATGAACAAAATAAAATTGATGTTTATTAACACTTTGAATACCATGTCATTCATATCTGATAAATTTCTGTAAAGATCCTATGTGTGTGACAGTTTTATTTTAAGATTAAGAATAATTTTACTAAATATTTAGAACATTAAAGAAATAATATAAATTTTATCAAGACCTTAGAAAAAGTAACAAAATATTAAAATAATAAATTAGATTTATTAAGTTTACTTCTTATATTTATATTCCTTAATGAATAAAATTATATTAATATAACATTCTAGTGGCTCGATTAGTTTATTATTCTTATTGGATTTATTAGGTTTAATGCCGAAATCAACTTGGTACTCAAAGCGTTAAAACGTCGAGTAAAAATCGATTTTCTAGATCTTACAGCTTCTAATTTTGCAAGATATATTATTAGAGCAAATTAAATTTTTTTACGCGCGATATAGAAGGGTATTGTAGGCTCACGAAGCATTTGCTTAATGCTGAAATGAATCGGCGTTCAAAGAATGTGCGTCCTTTTGTCCTGCGCAAAAACAAAGAAATCATTCGGCCGCTTTGAACGCCGGCGCTTCGACGCACTATGAACGGCGATTCGGCTTTCGCCATTGACTTTTTACACGAGACAGTGGCTCGTATAACGCTTTTATTAAGCAGTTAAAGTTTTATGAATGTGTCAGTCGACGGACAGCTACCGCGGGGCGGTTTGCACCGTTAGACGTCTGAGGGATATTGCTGCCACGTGTTTTCGACAACACGGCGAAAGGTGTCACATGCTGATCTGCTATAATCAAATTTGAATATTATACACATTTTTTTAAATCAAATATTAACAGTAGATATCCCAATATTTTCATAAATATTAATTATAATAAATTAATCTTTAGCAAGTTTTCCATTTCCCTTTTGATAAAAGTTAAATTAATAAATACAATATTTATTACTAATTTAAAGCAATATTTTATAGTTCATTAGTAGCGGTCTGAACATAGCGGAAATTCTTCAACGGTGCGAAATTAAATGTCATTACTCGTACGAATCGCGACGAGTGGAAGACACATTTATAGCTTCTTGTCATTTATTACCAACAATGAGCATACTTATGTAAACGCGTATGCGTACATGTGACAGTCAACAATTTATAATCTAATGAATAACTCTTTGATAGGTATTAAGGAATAACCATGTGAATACAACATGATAAGTATAAGCTTTGCAAAATTTTAAACTCTAAACAAATACATTAAATTCATATCAAAACAATAAAAAATTTCGTTACATCAAAATATCTATATGTGCAAATTGTTTCTAAATATATAGTTTCAATACTAGATCAGTAAAAAAGTATGAAAAAGCAAGAAACATTTTATCTTCAACATATTGAAAACGCACTGATCAAAAATAAAAGTTGATACAATAAAGATACGATAATATATTTTTAAAAAGGTATAAACTTTGAATTTTTGTCAAGTCAATTTTATACATGAATATACATTTCTTATAAAATTCAAGGTTTATAACACATTATAACGCTATCGTTATCGTCATTCGATTATGTTTGTGTTTTGTGAATAATCGTAAATATGAAAAGCGAAGCTTCTTATATACATACATGTTTCTTGTTAGTTTTTAATTAAAATTTGTTTATTCGTTTGTTACAACAATAAAAAGCTAAACAAAATATATTTTATATATAAGCAATTTTTTCTAACGCCACTCTGGCGACTTTTGGGAGAACTATTTATCTCTGAGGGTACACCTAGATTTTCACGAAAACTACGGGGTACAGGAGTAAGGGAGGATTTTGCCAATCGAATCCTGTTTGATCGGCCGGTCTTGTGGAGGAGCTTGAAAACACGGTAGAGAAGGGTGCGTATGGTGAGAATAGTTTCTCTACCCCACGTCAGGTGACGCCAAAGTAACACAATGTTTTCGCAATCTTTCATTGTTCAATAAAAGTATTTTACTCTTCTCTTCCCTAATTAATTTTTATTAGAAACATTGTATATTTATAATTTTTTATGTATCTAAAATATTTAAAATATTTAATATCTAAAATCTGTAGAACATATTTGTGTTTATATATAAAATTATATACATATACAGAAGGTACTAAAACTTAATTTTTAAAATTATGTCAGAAATATATTTATTATATTCACATTAATTTCTTAAATAATATAATATTTCACACATAGGTATTATTAATTAATTGTTAAATTAATGACTTGATTGAAGTTTATTTGATCAAAATCCTTGTTAGTATAATATATCAATATAATATAGCAATTTATTAACATCTTTTATAGATTATTATAACAAAGGAAATGTAAGTAAAGAGAAGAGCGTTTCCACATAGCTCATCATAAGTGGCAAGAGAGACCATTGCCGTAGGATTATTGATTTTCACGCAAAAGCTGAACTTCGCTCACCTCCGTCCCGCTACGCCACCCTCTCGCGAACAAAATAATTATTGGAATTTCTGCTCTACTTAAAACCATTTGTTTAAATAATTTGTTTTTCTACGGATATCAATATACATCTGATTGTATAATAACGACAATGTACCGCAATACTAAATATATCACCGGTGTTAATTACATAGGTAACATTAAATAGATATAAAAGCCAAATTATGTAGGACGGGACTCTAAAATACTTTCGAGCTTGGTTACGACCGAGCGCGAAGCGATTAATAAAATTTGCAGCACAAGCACGGTCGGTTTACGAACTCTACGGCATAATAAATTCTCTATAACGCATTTCTCTCAGCCACCGAATGCGCTGTTGCATCTCGACATTGGTATCCATTATCGCGTGGCTCGAAATGAAAATCAAAAAGCCGTCCACAAAAAGCTACGTGTGCGCGATGAGAGCGTGTTTATTCCGTTAGATGTTAATTCTCGTAATGACGCTGCGGCGTCTCGCTCCTGCGCCGTTTCCTTTGATATTATTGTGCCAGGCGTTACGATTGTAAACCCCTGCCTTTTATCCATCGATTCTTATCACTTCGAGTAATAAACGAACGACTGGAGGACGAAAATTGGAGATGAAATTACATCGTATAGAGAATTTTAATCGTTACTATCGTTGCCATCGCAACGGCGGCTGGGCGATGAGCGATAAGAAAACGGAATTTGTTCTCGCAGATACCGCTCTCGTTAAAAGCACTCTTGTAGTGTTCGTCAGGTTATTTCGGATGATAATTACGGTGCGACTAATGAACAGTCGAACGAAGATGTCTTGATAGGACTCCTTAGATCGCCTGTATTTTTATAAGAATTATATTTTTGTTGTACTTATATCGGTACAACTTTCTCTCTCTTTTAAAATGTTTATATCTTTTATTGGATATTCGCGCCTTGAATATACAGGGTGAGATATCTCAGTAGAATATCGCAAAATGGTACGGGGCTTTTGTGTTTACTTCAATGAGCGCAGGTAACGCTACCTTTTCATCTTGTATACATATACTCTGTAAAAGTGAATCAGTGAAATCAGCGATTATACACTGACAATCAGTGATATGAATATAATCACTGTGAGTTTCACTGATTCACTTTTAGAGAGTACATATACAATAAATATATGTACATATAATAAAATATTTCACATTCATCGTGCGTAATTACAAATTTTTAATCTGTATTTCATAAGCGGTCAATTTAATATTCAGCGCAAATGTTTTTAAGAGGGAAAAAAACTTACCGCGATTACTGGATAAGGATTATCGAAAAAAAAAAATCGCGTTTCGGTAATCCGAAAGCGGAGAGAACGAACTTTTCGAGAGAGAGATATAAGTTGTGCGATGCAGCGGGCAAAATTTGTGATATTAAGAAGGGCGTGAACTTGGCGAGCAGGACGAAAAAGGGAAGCGACAGGAGAGAGAGCCAGTGACCGCGTTTAGGGGCGGAGGGGCAGCGGGAGAGAGAGAGAGAGAGAGAGAGAATCCGAGATGGCCGGACGAGAACGTTCTCTGGAGCAAGAAATCGGGGGAATGTTGCCCAGTTTAACCGGCAGTCGGCGGTAAAAGTGAAGTGGGGGTGTACCCACGCGCATGCACGCTTCCCGACCGGGCATTTTATGTTTTGATGGTGCAATAAACCGCCGTAAAGCAGCAGTAAAACGCATCGAGTCACAAGTCCGACCGTTTTGCCCCGCTCCTCCTTTCGCGACGCTTCTCTCGCCTCTCTCGGCGGCTCTCCCTCTCGCTCCCTCTTCCTCGTTACCTTTCTCAGATGTCGTTAAGAGGCCCGCCCCGTTCGCGGGACTGTCACTGTCACACGCCCGTTCGCTCTCGCCTGTCCCGCACGTTCCGGACCTTCCGCACATCATTACGTCACTAACGTCGCGGTTGTCAGACGATCGGTCGGCTGTCACGTGCTCCGTGGCCGCCGACTCGCCGGCGTCGTGTGCGCCGCTTCGTGATTAGCACTTTGTAACACATGAAGGTGCACGGTTCACCGAATGCGCGAACTGCGAGACAGGAATGATAGAGCCCAAGTTTTCTCATACTTCACGCTTCGTCACGCTATCGTCGAGTCGGATTGCTTGAGAAAATCAAGCGACTGATTCTTGCGCGATTTGATTGACGAAATAATACTATTAATATTTCCCCAAGGTCTACATTTAATTAAACGTGTATATCTAATTACTATGTAATTGCTTAACAAGACTTTAGTCACTATTTAAAAAATATTATCTATCTATGTAATGATTTTTTTAATTATTATTATAAAAGAATTTATCACAGGCACATTGTTATACGTATTGCTACTATTTTAGTACGTATTTTGCATTGTTGCAATAATTACAACGTGTAATTAATAATTAATATAACATGACGATCTGTTTAAAACTAAATCCAATATTCATTATTCTTGTACCTGAATTGTTAATAATTGCATCAGCAATTATTTAAATTCTTAAATTTATTGCGAATCATTGGACACTTCTAAATATTTTAGTTCTTAAATGGATGTATAACAATTATTATATTTTTATAATATAAATCTATTTTTATGGAATAAAAGAGTGACACTTTGTGTATGCATATTATAGCATATATTTATTAATTATTTAATTACTAATTATGTGTAAAATGCAATATCTTTATGCACATAGAATTTACAAGCAAGATGCTGTACACTAATCGATAGTATCGATTAAAAATTTAATATCTCCTCAAGGTATACATTTAATTAGTTTATATCTAATTACTATCTAATTACTTAACAAGAAGACTTTAGTCACTATTTTAAAAATATTGCCTATCTATATAATGATTTTTTTAATTATTATTATAAAAGAATTTATCACATGCGTCGTTGATGGAGTTTTAATTAAGTAAACCAGTAATTAGCGCTTCGAGAAACGCTTCAAAGGTAAGAAGAGAAAAACTTGCGTTCGCAGTAACAACTTAATAATTCTCGCATTTCAGATATCTGCAATGAAACTTCATGAGTGGTACCTATATTCATGAAGCAAATATATATTTTATATAATTAAAACGGTTTGTTGCGTAAAACATTCGAATAAAAAATGTGTCAACTTAAACGTCAACATTCTACTCGATCAATTAAATTCAGAAGTATTAACTTTCGGAGAACCACATAACATGTAATTTACACCGTTCTCTTTCTCTTTATAGATTTATCATATACTTTCTGTAATCGTATCGGTTCAAAATTATTGAGTAAAAGATCTTACTTTTGCAATTGCTCACGTCATAACTCCCAGTGATGATGAATAAAATGATGCTATCCAATACGTATGTAATATTTTATGGGTGCGGTCTTAGCGTTTATCTTCTTCTTTTCTTTCATATCTTTCTCTTTCTTTTAGTCAATGAGACGAAGGAAGAGGGAAGCGTTTTATTCACGAGCAAAACTTAAGCCTGCTTCAAATGATTATAAGTAGTAAATCTACAGTTTCGGAAGTATTTATTTATATTTTATTAATAAAATTCACTGATAGTAATTTATCGTTTAATTTATTCATTTAAAATTATTTTCTAGCTATTGAAATCGCTCGAATCTGTCGCAATTGGAGCGACTAAGAAAAATTTTATTCGCGTATTAATGAGTATTCTGTAAGCAATATTATGTTATGTCATATTATTACATTATGTATTATATCTTCTTATTTATGTCTAAAATAAAATATAACTCCGAAATCTAGATCTCAATATAGAAAATAAAATAAAATTATATTAGATGTTATCTGTTGTAATTTGTTATGTACAATCATTATGTAATGTTATAATTTATATACATTTCTATAATTAATAAAGTTGTCTAAAAAATTCGTAAATTTTTATCTAAATATAATGTTAAATTTGTTGCTAGACAAGCTCAATCGATAAGGCAGACAAGAACCTTGACCTTGGATTCCGCAGCAACTCTATGAAATTATAAAATTTATCAACTATCAAATCTTTATTACTTTTTACTTAATTGTTAATGCAATACATTATTTCATATTTTATATCTGTTTACAAAAACACTTTTTTGATATTTGAGGCCCTGCAGTTTTAATTACGTTAATTTATTGGCAGAATTGTCACTGCCAATTTAATATAAATTTTATTTCATTTTTATTTTTATTAAAACAGTTTTTTTTAGGTAATTACTATTTAAGTTTATATTTCATTCATATAATATTTTTTTACGAAGAGTAATATGCATTAAAACTTTGCGACTACAATTAATTTTATGTCAAATACACACATTACATATATCTAATATGTGAAATACATAAGTTTTATGTTTATAAATCATATAAATTTAAAAACCATTTGTAAAGAGAGTTTAAAGAAGATAAAAGATTGAAATGCAATCAATTATTAGCAAAAAATTAGTTAATAAATGTATGAAACAAATAATGAGATGTTAACCAGTTCATAAATATACAATATTTTCGAATAATTGTATAATTTGAAATTATGTAATGCAAAACTTACGATGGCGCAATGATAGCCAGCGATCGTTTGATATCACATTAATTTTTCTTCCGTATAAATTTGCCTTTAATATAAATCTCCGTCTATATCTTGATTCACACATCGATCTAAGTGGCTCCTAGGAGATTTTGATGTCCCGAGCCCTAGCATCGTTTGCCGAGGCAAAAGATATCGGTACACAGCCGAGGGTACGCGAATTGCTTTTATCTTCCCGGAGATGGCGCACTAGGTGCTCTTCCCCAATCACTAGGGCGTCTCCCCGAATGGGTTCCAGGATCAGCACCCACCGACCACCGCCCAATTTCTCTTTTTTTGCGACTCGACCCGCCGTCCTTCTCCTACGTTCGCCAAAAAGTGTCTTGAGCGGATTCGCTAAAGGACTCAACGTGTCCAGCGAGTCTTCGGGCGAGAGCGATCTTTCCATGTTTCAGGCGGGGGACGCAGATCACCTCTTTTTATCCTCCCCCCTCTCCACCCTGTACACCTTACCGCTGATACACACGTGCACACATACAGATTTTTACCTTTCTCCTTCTCTCTCTCTCTCTCTCTCTCTCTCTCTCTCTCGTAGGATTCGCGCGCTTGACGTGGCTGCAATTTATATTCCGTGGTATTTGAGACAGGTACATGCGTGTCTTCGTGTCGCAGAGGACACCGCATGTGTGCCCACACGTTCACCTCCTGTGTGGGTGTTGCATCTGTATATGTATGTGCGTGTTGCTCCGATAGCTCGTGTGTTTGTGCCTTATCCAGTCGAGCAAAGACGTTGAGGTCCGACAAGCGATCGTTGATATAATTGGACCGGTCGGAGTGTACTGGTCAGTTTTCTGGGATTACATTCTTGAAACCCCTTTGTCTCAACTCATCACTCGCGATTGTACTACCAGCTGAAGAATGTATCAGTTGCGCTTTACGGAATTACGTTCGTTCCATGAGTTTGATATTTTAAGAAATTAGTTGTATAAATGACGAAAGGGAACGCACGAGTATCGACAAAGATAATAAAAATTGTTTAATAAAAATTCTTTAAGATTAATGACTAAAATTAATATAACCCTTGAATCTTTATTCATCTAATATATTAAAGCCATTCACATTTCTCTCTATAATTATTAAACTGTAGTAAAAAAATCTTTTTACTTATTCTACATAGTGAATTTTTTACGATCTATAATATATTTGCGACAGTACAATATCAAAAAGATATTTTAGAAAGTTAAATACAACAAGCTCGATGTAAAGAAATAAGGTATAAATATAGATATTGTGTTATTAATTTAATGTACAACGCTAAATATTTAATAGCCACGATGACAATTGATTACATAATTAATAATTTAGCCGGCATATTAGCATGAACATTTTTTGTGATTTCTGTTATTGATCGTACCATTCAGACATAAAAAACTGGAGAATAAAGAACATTCATTATTATACATGAAAGTCATATTGAATAGACGATATTTTAAACGACAAGGAAGGGTGTAACAGTGAATACATTTACCTTCGTATTTTACATCTAAAAATATATATTATTATTATTAGTATCCAAATTTTCATATTTCAGATTGTATATGTTTTATTTTTTTATTCTTCAATATTTTCAATTTATCAAAATTAATGTTTTCTAAATTTGATTTCAGAAAGCGGGGTTCGCATTAGTCAGCCTACTTCGTGTGGTAAGTACTTAATGTCATATTGTGTGCTGTTAATTTCTCATAAATTTTCACAATTCAATTTCACATTATTTAGTTTATATAACATTCGTATAATTTATAAATTTGTATAAATTTATGTGAATACTTCTGTGACAGGTAAGTACTCTTTTAGTATAATCTAAATAGAGTTTAAAATATGTATGACAATGTTTTGCATTCGTAATTAATGAATGTAACAAAATTTGCAAAAGAATTGTAAAAGAATCAGAATTATAATCTATATATATTAATTCGAAGTTCTGACTACTATATAAGATATATGTATATAATTTTTGAAATTCTTAATTATAAATTATAATTTTATTATTATTACCTCATTTACACATGCGCAATAGCAAAACATATTTTTATGAATTTAAAAAAAATATTTTATGTCTCGAGATATAAAATCCACGATGAACAGCAACTTTTTAATTGTAATCTGACTCTTTTCGAACAAATTGATCAGACGGTGGATTATAAATGAGGCAATATGATAATTATACGATAAATAAATATATTCTCCATTAAACAAAAGTGCCTCGAGCGTATGAAGTTTACCAACAAAATGGGGTGTGTAAAATGAGCTGTCCATCGTAAGAAACGCCGGAATCCAGGCTGTAAGTTTTACCCGCCCTCTGCACCTTACTACCTTCGCGTGCGATATTCCCTGTACACCTTCTATCACGGTATTCGCCACCGACGTAAGCCGCTCCCTCTCGCAAGCCGTGTCACCCCTCGCCCGCGCTACCATTCTCACATAGAAATGCCGCCGCGATATCCCAACCGGGACGAGTTCAGTGGTTTCCAAAAGTCGACGAGTCGACGATTCGACGGTGGCCGAATCGCGCCAGTTTCTGCAATACTTGGCGAAAGCAGCCGCGAAAGAGAGAAAGAGAAAGAGAGAAGGGAAGAGAAGGAAAGGCGTGAATCGAATGTTTTTGATCGAGATTTGAAATTGTGCATACGCCGTATACGGATTGAGAGAGGCAATTATCTAAAGTGCCTTTTCTTATGTTACATTAGTGACTTCTGCAATAACTATTCATAATATTCTGTTCTTTTATGAGAGGAAACATAAAGCGAAGAATGAAATATGCAAGATGTTTTTTTTACGGAACGTGCTGCTTTTATAAATCTCAATGATAACTCGTGATCGTATTCAAAGCGACAAGAAGAAAATTGTCTAGATATTGAATTCTTTATTAATGATGTTGCACTAATGAATTTACCCGTTATACATATATACATATACGATTTATCATGACGTGATAAATCAAACAAAAATAAAACAGGTATAAAATAGAAATATATAAATGATTTATATAAACCGAAAAAGAATCAATTTAGATAATAAATTTCATGAAAGTAATGAGAAAAATATTTATAAAGACTTATTGCTTAAAAAATTATATTAACAATAATCGTCATCATATACATTGAATTGATAAATAAAAAGGAACAGAGAGAAGAAACCTGGTCAAAACAATTTAAACAATATTTTATTTAATAAAAAATAATTAAAAATAATATTGCAAGGATAAAAAATTAATAAAAGAATAATTGCAAATGACGAAAACATGTTGGTGATTTAAGATTTAACGTACTTCTGTTTAAAAAAAAAAAGAGTCTTAGAACTAATACAGACTGAATAAGAAACAAGTAATGTGTACGAAGCAGAAATTCGAAAAAGTGCTGCCTTGTCGAGATCTAAAAAAAAAAAGAAAAAATAATTTCGGAGGGAAGGACGGAGGTAGAGTAAAAACGAGATAAAAAGACTGCACTCAAACGAGAGATAGAGAGAGAGAGAGAGAGAGACCTGGAGGAGGACAGAAAATACCGTGTGAGACGTTGAAACGTTGCAGGGTATAAGGCAACGTGGCGAGCGCGACTGCACTGGCGAGAGGCGAACGTACGGACCGTCGGACGGACGGAGCACGCCGGGTATACGCGGCGCGAGCGAGGAAGCGAGAGGTGTCCTCGTGCCTAAGTGAGGGAAGTGAGCTCGCGGTATAGCTTGAAAGCGCGAAGATCGGAGCGAGAGGCGAGCCGACGGAGAAAGAGACCCATTCATCTTGGCGCGCCTAGCGCGCCCGCGATTGGTCCACCTCTGGTAAGGCCGCGCCGCGATTGGCCGACTCTGTTTACCAGCTGGTACCCCGGCGCGCTCGAGACTCGGGCGGCAGGAGAGGGGGGAACAGAACGGAGAGACAAGCGGCGCCATTATTGTAAGGGGTTACATTTAGCTGGCCGTGGGTTGTAGTACGCGGCGTTCGGGATAGGGGGCTATAGTACCTTCATGCATGGCCCATAAAGGATTCGTCGACTATCCGAGAAGTACGCAAGAAACGGCTTCTAACACCTGACAGGGGCCACGCTCTTCTCTTCTCTCTCCTCGTGCCGTCGCCGGGTTCGCCGTCGCCCAATTTCCGAGCTGGGACCACGATTGGGTGGGCCCGGCGAGAAGAAGGACCCGGGCCGCTTTATCGCCGATTTTTATTCCGATACGGATGGATTCGTAATCGGAAAGGGCGCGATTACGCCGGGCGGCGCAGGATAGTCGACGGAAAATCGCGCGATACCCGCGTGGATCGAGGATTCCCCGCGCGCGCGAATCTACTCTCCGAATACTACTCCGGTGATCGAGAGGAGGGACATGTCATTTGCCATCGCGGACGGTCGGTGATTCGTGGTCAGTCGTCCCCGGTGACCGCATCCCGCCGCGTTCGGTATTGTTATTGTGATAATGTGCTGAGTTGCGTAAGTGGCAGTAAAAGTGGACGTTGATCGCTGATAGGGGAGGCGATAGTGGACGATAGTTTCCCGGAAACCGCGCGAAAGGATTTCCAGGGCGACCAGGCGCCGGGCCGGGCCGGAAAGTGCGCGCGGCACGGCGTTCTCCATCAAGAGAGAGAAAGAGAGTGCGGGTGCACGCGATCTCGCGATCTCGCGATCTCGCGATCTCGCGATCTCGCGATCCGACGACGCGCGCGGATTACGCGCGATGAGGCAGCAGCGTCCGCTGGACGACGGGTCGCCACGGTGTCGGTGTTGAGACACTCGTCCCGGTCGTGTCCGGCCCGGGCGTGTCTTCGACATCGGGTCCACATCGGCACCGACAGGCGATATGAGTACGAAATTCATAATTGATAGTATGCTACCTGCTAAGTACCAACAATTCCACCCGCAACAGTTGTTCTCAAGCGCGACTCCAGGTACCATTCAGGCGTGTACGACGAGCCCGGCCACCGCGAGCCTAGAATCGAGCCTATCCGCGGCTGCAGTTGCGGCCGCGGCAGTCAATTACGCCCAGCAGCACAACTCGCCGAGCCCGACGGGTTCGAGCCCGCAGCACTCGGGAAGCTCCGCGTCCACCTCACCGGCGGCACGCACCACATCCAGCATGTATCCCTACGTGTCCGCCGCAGCGGCGCATCATCATCATCAGCAGCAGCAAGCGGTCGCGGCCGCCGCTTTCGGCGCCACGTCCAGCATGGTGCCCGGCTTCGGCTCCACGGCCGCGTCCAGCGCTGCCCTGGCCGCCGCCGCCGCCGTCGACGCCGCGACCGCCGGCGACAAGTCCTGCCGTTACACGGCTAGTCTCACCGGCAATGTCACCCCCGCGTCGGCCGATCCCATGGTTAACTATACCCTAGGCCACCATCATCAGAACGGCGCTACGCCCGGTAGCCTCGTCTCCTCCGCGTCAGCATCCTCCGCCGTCTCGGCCGCCTCCGCCTCCATGGCAGCGGCGGCACAGTTCTACCATCAGGCGGCTGCCGCGTCGGCCGTTGTCGACCCTTTGACGTCCTGCCAACAGGCCACCACCGGTCAACCTGGCATCTCGGACATACCTCGGTATCCATGGATGTCGATTACCGGTGAGTCTTTCTTCCGCTCGATTTATTGCCTCGTTCAATTTATGGCTTTTTTTTTTTCACGTCCCTTTAATCCTTTTATCATCGCTGACTATTGTCGAGCGACGTAACGCGTCACGATTTTATCGTCATTATTGCTTGTCTCTTGTGGGTGATGGTTTTTAGAAGCAAACTTATAAAAAAATCATGCTTTATAAAATATGTTTTAAATACGGTTCTTTTGCCAATTGATTCCTTATCCAAATGTTTTTCCACAATTCTTCGCAATTATATTATTAAACAGACAATTGTCATAATATCTTATTGACCAATGTTTATTTTCATTAATTATTTAAATGTGAAAGTGGAGCATGAGTCTATTTTTGCATTTTGATATATAGATTGAATATTGTCTTATATTTTTTATATTGCATGATTGAAAGAAAAGATTTCTGATGAATAATCGCATGAAACTTTCAGCATGATGCCGACAAGATATATTAAATTTATCTATCGCAATTTTAATGGAATAATATAAGGAATGTGTAACAAGAAATATAATATAAAGAAACAATTAAAACTGTAATAAAGTATCATTATTAAGTTGTTATACTTATTAGATGTACAGTAATATTAATACATAATTATTCAATTTTAATTTATAAAATTACATTGCAAAACATGAACAAGATAGAAAGTTATAAATATATCGTCTCTCTCTCTCATCGATGTACTATTTTCATTTCTATTTTAAATTTATTTGAAAGAAATTGAATTTATTATGCGTTTCTTCTTTTTCAATTCATAAATTATATGAAAATATTAATATTTTATATTAAATGATTTGCCAATGAAGAAAATGGTAGATTCTTTTCTAGAGCCTTGCAATTTAAAGTGGGTTTTACTATAATTATATTGAAAAATATAGTTAACAGTTTGTTTATTATAAATATCGTAAATAAGTACAAAAATATTGCATGTTTTTCTGAAAAAAAGTTATGTACCTTAATATTGTATACCGTTTTATATTTCTTTTGTTTACACACATGTTTTCGAGGAAGATTAATGATATTGGAGAGAATTATAAGCTATTTTAGAATTTTACACGTATCAAGAGACACGATAGTGTCGATCTCACATCAAGTGCCTGTTACACGAAGTGAGATCTTTACCTGGAGCATCGAGTTAAAACAGGATAGTCATATTTAAAGGACGGCTAAGCGAATGAAATTTTTAATAAGCGTAATCGATTGCTTTAAGCTTTATTATATAATAAAAGCATCATTACTTTTTTCTATATTGCATATTAAGAGAAATTTTTTTAAATATATTAGAGACACGTACATACATGTGCGAAATATTTCTGAAATTGGATGGTTTTAAGAGCATATTCTACGATTGTAAGAATGAAAAAGGGTCATGAATATAGAGACCAGCTTTTCTTATATTTAAAATTACTTAATATTAATATACGAGAGGGATATAAAGAAGTTCTTTTATTTCTAATATCCACTAGTTTAGAAATTACATAATAGCAGCTTTGTTATGCGTCGTATTTGCAAACGTAGCAGCGCTGACGAAAATAATTTGCATTGTAATTTGAAATGTAACAAGCAATCTTCGAGGAATACACGGGACGTAACGGCAACTTAAAGAATGCACTACACACGGTTGGATTAGAGTCCCTGTTAAAGGCGCTGTTGTTACCACGCGAAACTCGAAGTTATTCCGATGTCGTGCATAATACATCGTACGTGTGCCTTGTCGAAGAGAGTCTTTGTCTGCCGAGAGAAGGCGTTAGCTAGGACAAAGCGCCGACGGTATTTATCGCGTATATTTGCGGCGAACAACGCGGCCCGCCTGTCGTCGCGTACTCGACGCTGACTCGCGAAAACTCGTACATTTTTACGGCAACGTGAAACGGCACGTTTCGTTATTTTTTCTCGCGTTTGATATTGTTGCGACATTGTACCAGCGGCGCACGAAATAACTCCGAGAGGCTCGCGTGAAAAGGGACCCGCGTTTACTTCGTCGGAAGCGTGGAGACCGATCCGCGACTCCTCTTGCGCACGAATAGCGTGGCGATTCTACGGTCACGGTTAGATTTATTCTCCTAGGCATTTCGTTGAGACATTAACTGCAAACTCCAATTGCAGGAATCGCCATATTTGTCACATTCAGACGCCGTGTTGTCACATGCAGCGCCGACTTAGCTGAAATTCACGCAACAAACGAACTGTTAAACGTTTTCGAGCCAGTTCTAAATTATTTACCCTGTATTTACAATAAAATTTCTCGGAGATTGGTCGCGCGATCTCTCTCTCTCTCTCTCTCTCTCTCTCTCTCTCTCTCTCTCTTTCTCTTTCTCTCGCATTTGTGCCAATGTATTTGCGTTAGCATATAGTAATATAATACAAGGCATACACTCGCACGGGGCGGGGGATTGCGGAATATATTGCGATTAAGTTGTAATCTTTGAATATGCAAATTATTTTCCGAAGCCCGTTTTGCTATCAACACGTTATAATAATACTTGACGTTAACGCGTTAACTTTCCGTTTTACCAACTCGTGAGGTCCTGCGTTATAT
Source organism: Tetramorium bicarinatum (assembly GCA_928718305.1). Lineage (NCBI taxonomy): Eukaryota > Metazoa > Arthropoda > Insecta > Hymenoptera > Formicidae > Tetramorium > Tetramorium bicarinatum. The sequence continues at coordinate 18,778,333 of OV788327.1, read as the reverse complement.
CCGCCGCGAATCATGATCACGCTCGTGTAATTTCTAATGTATGACGACGACATTGATTAGTCACATGATTCACAATTCCATATACCGTCTGCTCATTTATTATTATTATTGTTATGCGTTTCTGTGAACAGTAAATGACGATCAAATTGGCCATTGGTCATCCAGTCTTCATAATATCAATTCTTGTGTTTATGTGGATGTTATCTGGAAAGCTAAATCACTTTAATAAATTATAGGCGACTATCTGGTATAATTGATTTTCTCGATCGTGATTTCCAGAATAATTTAATTCTACATTCCTGTTTTTTCAGCGTGTTGTTTTACTTAATCTTGTAATGCTAGTTAAATTATCAATTGATATCTAATGCTGTCACTTCATATTTGTAACTTATAACTTATTAGCTTTTACTTCGATAATGTTTTCGCACGTTTTAAACGAATAGCGGAATAATTTGATATTATTTTACGCTCGGCCGCGGTGAATTTTATTTATTTCAACTTTTACGTTTGATATATTTCGAGCCTCTCTGAAGGGTTTACAGTTTTTTGAACACTTTTCCTGTCTTATATCTATTCATGCGTCAATAAGTTTCTTATCTATTTTATGAGTATGTAAGAATAACTTTATGTCTCTTGTGAACAGAGGTGAATGATTCGGGCAACAATATAGCGTGACGATTTTAATTCTTCTAGCGAGGCTGAAATTAAATTAAAATCATGTCGACAATTCATAAGTCTAGGTTTTTCCCTTTCAACAATTGATCGATATTATTTCCAATATCAATTATTTTATTGAACTTTAATTTAATTGCAAATAACGAGACGATCGTATGCGAAAAAAATGTTATTTTTATATATTAACTTTTATATTATAAATAGTAATAGTATATAGTAATGTGCAGTAAAAGTTAGTCCTGTCATAAATTATTTTATTATTGTATTAATACAAATTAGTATAATATATAGCATAATGCATACGTCAATCGTGCAAATTTAGCAAATTTAGCTGATTTGAATACGCGTCAACACTTATCTCAACAGAAATATCTTTTTAAAATGTTTTGATTTTTGATCTGGAAGGTCAACGGCAACTTTGAAGATTCTTGCAAATTATTATCATGCCGAACCAACTTTATCTACTACCTAATCTCTGACATTGCCGACCGTTTGATGTTTTCCTTTAACTAAAATTGCAAGAGTTACGTAGTTTTTTCTTCGGACTTTGTTTTCTGTTATTTTAATGTTTCATTTTATATATGTAATTTTTAATATTAATATATACATTTGAATCATAATATCTTGCAAATTTATTATAATATGCTTAAGGAATCGTGCTCTATGTCATGTTACAAGCTTATCTCAAATGCATGCGTAGTTTTATAGCTTTAAACTGCGCATGAAGCTGATTTATATTATCTCACTTTGACATCATAAGAAAGAAGGCAACAGATAAATGTCGAAGTGCCCGATAATTTTGTACGGATGTTTTAATAAACTTTTTTATTTTCCAGATTGGATGAGTCCATTTGACAGAGTGGTGTGCGGTGAGTACGAATTATTGCTGTTAATGGAATACTTTTATACTATTACTGTCTTATTTGCGTTATGTATAATATATACGTAAAATATATTCCATATTTCTGTAAATACGTAAAAGAAAAACAAATTTTCCATACATTCAAATCTTTTTTTTGATGGAAAAGTTAACTTAGATTTAATTGTGATAAACGACGATAATACCAACGTGATTAACAACTATGAATTAAATGATTATATTTATATCACGTATGAAGAAAAAAAAACTTTGAGAAGGAAAAAGATTATTACACATAAAATATTACTATATAGATTGTAATCGCGAAAGATAAGTTTTTAATACGAGATCTACGTGTCGATCTCGAGGTCTGAAAAAAGGCTGGAAGGGAAAAGACTGCTCCTAAAGTTACGCTCCATATGTTAGTCACATTTCTCTCTTCAGTTCAACGTAGAGAGAAGGTACTTGTAGTTGAATGGAACATTATGACACTGTTTTCTCTCTTCTGAAAGCAATGATGTGTCGTTATCCCAAGTTTCAACAGTGACTTTGTCCAGATACATCACGTATTGTACTTTCCAAATTAAAATTACAAATAGCGTTTCTTTCCTGTATGATTGTGGAATTACGATGCTGTCGATTAGTCGATGGTTTAATGGATAGTTAGTCATCGGTCTACGATAAAAAAAAAATGATGTAATTCCAAGCGTGCCGAGGTGTCAAGGTCATCGTTCGGATCATTTACGTGAATCGCGCTACCGGGCGGCACACGCTAAGTCCTTACCCTATTCATTTATGTTAGTTGCGCATGCAAGAAGGACATGTATATGGGCAACTACACCTGTCGTCACCGTGATAATGTTAGCCGCGAATAATCTCCATGACTATCTTTTATACGGCCACTTACGAGCTCACAATAGCGCAGTAAATACCGATTAGATAAAATTAAAACTTCAGCCGACGGCCTTTATCGCGATGGTTTGTTTACATCAGCCGGATCATAATTTCAAATAGGCACTAGCGATCACTGTTTCCAACTGTGCAAAGGGAATGCTTAGTCCGGTAGGAAATTACATTCCGATATATACTCAAACGGAATATATCTATTTCTGCATATGTGCAATCAGTCGATGAATCAGAATACGCGTTCGCCGTTATACGTTTATACGTCCAGCTGTTTCTTGCTAATCGCGCACACTGACAATCGGCACGTATTTCACGTTACGCCACATTACAAACAAGTTGAAACTGCAATATTTTATTAATATCATTCAACAAATTCATTATATTGTATTTTGTACCAACTATATTAGCGAATAAAACGTAATGAGAAATAATATGATAATTTTGAACGATTTTTAAGTAATAATACACGCAAAATAATAAAGAGCAGTAGAGATAAACGGAATATGAAAAATTTTAAAACCATATATATCAGTAGATTGATAACATAAATTAATTAGGCTATTTACAAAAGAGAAGAACGTGAATAACGTGCCATTTTTTTATGGAACGTAATCTGTGCATCTAGATGCAAACATTCCGTTAAAAAATTAATTTAGTTTTATAACTTTAATTAGCTTTAATTAAATTTTATTAATTTTATTATTTTCGTAAAGTATCGATGTCTTCTCGTTTCTCACGCGTGAAGAAAGAAATTTACAGATAGCGTATAGATGCTTTGAAACACTGTTAAATTTATCACACGTGTTTTAAATTCAATTCATGTGCCCGTGAACCCTCTTTTTTCACTCAAAGCTAAATTCTTTGTTGTTTCCATTGATGCAGTATATGATTAATACATGAATGTGCTACGCTCCGAGATTTAGAAACCATCTCTTTTTTTTTAACTTGTCCTTCGCGGTCATCCGTGTATCTCATTAAAATTTGTAACGTTTGGAGATACAGAGCATCCTGTAAATTATGATAAAAAAAAGATAATGGCCAAACAAATTCATATTATTTTATTCAGTATAATATCTTTCTCGCAAATTATATAAAAAAATTTATTCTATCTTTTTTCACGAGAAATCACTCTCTCACTAATTACGCTATAATGTGTCGAATATTATAAATAATAATTTAATTATAATTAATACTTCTTTTATATAATGCGCATAAATTTCGACCGCAATGCGGTACTTCTGAACATTATATTAAAGAACATCATATTCGATTCATGACAAGTTCTTTTTTATTCATATCGATAATGTGTTGCGTATACGATAGAATGACTCTGTATTTTTCATTCTCATGCAATATCCTTTTGAGAAATTCGATTGTTTTCTATTCAAGAACAAAGTCCCAAGAACACGAAAATTTTCGAGAATTTCATTCACGTTCATCAGAAATTAAAATTATGCCGGCTAACGCGGCAATGAACGTGGTAACCGAGCGGAACTGCTAGCATAGACGATGTACGAATTTCTAATCTGTCTCTTTGGTACGCGAATACGCGAACATATTCTGACATTGGGGGTTCAGAGGCCTGCAAATGTCTAGCTGGATTACGGTGTGTACACGGGGACTAGCAGGAGATAATGTATAATTTATAATCAGGCCGATCCGCGCCGACAACGGCGCACCACTCTACGGGCAGAGTCCACTGCCCCAAAAGCCGCCAACCCCTCATTAGCATTCGATGATGGCTGCCGCGTCCTGCAGCGTCGGTATTATCCCATTTCATCGCCCCCGCCTCCCCTACCTGGACCTCTCTTCGTATTCCCCCGCCCCCGATCCTGTCGGCTCTCCCTGTCTCTCACGCGTAAACGTTTCCTCCCTCGCATCAGCATCCAGCAGGTATCCGGCATTGGCTAGAAAAAGAATAGCCGCCATCGAAATTTTATCCGGAAAATTTCATCCAGAATTCTGCTTTATATCACGACCCGGCGCCAGTTTTCCACCTTTCTGTTCTACGCATCGATTTACTTCTCGATACGCCATTAATATACGTTCCTTGCGGAACTCTAAACTCCGCGTGGAACATCTGTTGTGCGGGAAAAGTGAAGTCTAGTCGCGGGGAAACATGCAACATTTATATTTTGAGGCGTGCGAAATCGTGGATTGGGTACAAAGCGGATCGTAAAAACTAGACGTTGGGGGACGCAGTCAATCGAAAAATTTGAGAGCGCGAGGGGGGAGGGGGAGACAACGATCGAAAATTTTATACTCTCGTCGGTGCGGCGTAATCGCTTTTGACATCTCCGAGGGAAACCACGTTTCCAAAGACAGGTCAGAATCGTGTTGTCACAGAGATTATTGAAACTGCAGTTTTATGGGCCTTAAAAGCAGTTTAATTGCCGTTATATAAGTGTTTATACGCTGCCAGGTTTGGCCTCCGCCTGCGCCACCCCAAACGTTTATTTTATGGTCATACGGCGGCGGCGCGTACCCCGTTATGTCGCGTGCCGAAGCCATCACACCAGTCAAATCCTCGGGCAGGCCGGTCGATTCTGAATATCGGCGTACATTTACGCGATGGCCACCCTGAAGCGATATCTTACAATGTAAGGTATTCGGAATCGGCGGATCGAGGATTTGACTGACACTTAACTTTCGGAAGGGAAGAAATTTACACCTTTGTTTACACTTTCATATTTCCTTTCGAACGGATAACTTTTATATTACTTGATTACTATTTATTGGCGGGTTAATATAACGTTGTGATAACACGCATTATTATAACATAAAAATATTGCAAAGAATAGGTGGATGTATCTTGCGGAAAAATTTCTTAAGAGCATCGTAAATGTGGAAGAAATAGAACAGAACACTACAATTTCTTACACACTGAAATATTCCCGATGATCTTGTATTTATGTTTAAATATATTTTAATTTTCTTCAGTTATTTGCGATGCCTATCGCGCACCAATTTAAATTTTAAATGATTGCCTTAAATATTCTGTCGCAAGACTGCACTATGATACTGGATACAGAATTTAGCATATTTTTTTTTTTTACTGTTTCAAATCGAGGAATCATGTGACACATCCTTTACTATTTTCTTTTCACAACATTAACTCTTTCTTCAGAAATTTGTTTTTTTTTTCACGCTTAGACTTTCGCCGCACCCTTTGTCACGCGTTGCGCATTTTTTCTTGCTATCGTAAAAAACGGTAAACTTTACCTGAGCCACAGAAAAGGAAAAGCGAAGCTAGCGCAAGAATCGAATTTTTCTCGGCGCGTATAAATCACGATGTTGTTTCACGCTGAGTCAAGTGAAAGTAAAGGCTTTGACGATCGTATGTTACATGAAAATCAACTACGTCACGTTTACGGTAAAGAACGTCACGTGCATTCATACCCATTTTACATTGATGTGTTTCTTGTATTTTTATACTGGAATTTAAACTGGCGCTACGTACGGTAACTAAACAAAATTTTAAATAATCAACTTCAAGTTTTGAATAGGCGTACATTATTTCTCACATTTTTTAATTAAATTTTTCTCGTTCCTGTTTTAAGTAATCGTTTGTACGATCTTAAGGCTGCGTAAATTGCCACACTTAATATTAATATAAACATTATTAATAAAATTATACTAATTATACTAATTATACTAATTAATATTAATTATAAAATATATAAATATTAATGAAATTAATAAGATCATACGATATAGAAAAAAAAGAAGCCTAAATTTAAATATTAATTAATACGCAATCCATCTTATATATTACTATTCACATAATAATTTCTACGACAAGATTACTGATGTCAGATGCGTATCATCGTTTAGTTTACTTGTTGCAATAAATAGATTTTATTTGTATCGCTCAAACTTTATTACATGCACATGCTTGACATTTATAATGTCTAAAGCCTTAGGATTAAGTTTTGTCTCTCAAGAGCAAACTGCAAGAAACGGTTGCTCTGTTCGAAGATAAACGTTTATACTTCATCTAAAAATTAAATTCCAATAAAATGTACATGCGGATTAATGCTGTATGTGTCTTTGTTTCCTCCGGTTACGTGCAATCATGTATAGCAGGGATAGGATCTTATTCGCATTTAACTTTATACAGTTCAGTGATATCTTAACGGATTTTTTTACAAATTGTTTCATGTTATATTAAATTATTCGATTCATCTTTTATCTATAAATTCTTTTACAGATTTGGAGATTTGGAGTCGTTTTTTTTTTTACCAAAGACTTATAAATTATGATTAGAAATAAAGAACTTTTGTAAGAAATAAGTTTTGAAAGTATAAACAGATAAATTTGGTTTTGCCTAAACTTATAACGTGAATATAAATCGTTGAGATGTTAATATTGAAAAACTTGCAATAAATGATGAGCCTTTTTGTCACTAAGAAAAAGATGAGATTGGACAAAGAAAACATAGATAAAATGGTTAAATTTAGGATATCCCGTATATCGCACCGTAGTGGGCGTTCGCGATTGCCATTTATAACTGCAAAGGTCTGAAAAATCGAGATTTGTGTGGACGTAGCTGTGTGGGGATATTGTCCGATGCGTCACGTCGCCGCGATGATAATTATTTGAAAGAAGAAAAATTTATGACAGCTACACCGCAAGAGCATTATCTCTCCGTTTCTCACGAGTTACGACTGGCATGCTCGTATGCATTAATCGTATGTGAAATTGGGATTTTTGTGCCGTGGACTTTATAGCGAATATAAAGGAGCGTTGAAAATTGCACTTTTCGTATGGAGTTTTTGCGAATTGTTTGTAAGTTCACATGAGTAATATTTATGATATTTAGAAAAATAGTTTTACATACTAATTCCTTGCTGCAATTTATTAATGTATAATTCAAATTAACATTATTCAATAGATAATAATTTTTATAATATAAGCATTTGTGGTAAAAACAAAATAAAATATTTTTTTAGAATTTTTTTATTGAAATTGCTTCTAAAATATGCCATTATTAAAGTGATATCTGTAATATGCTTTCATCTTGTCACAATAACTCAAGTATGTTAAAGTGATTTTATAAACAGATTTGTATTCAGTGAAGCAGTTAATAAGTGCAAATGTATACGTATTAAAGACATTTTAGATTGTGATGCCAAAGTCGTAATTCTTGATTTCTTGACAAGCGAGTTAATTTCAATTATAAATAAGCAAAACACTACAGTTTCGATATAAAACTTTCGATATAAAACTTTCTATTTTCATAAAACTATGTATATTGAAATTTTATAGAAAGGTATGTAAACAAAAAATATATAAAAATTATAAATGTGCAAAAATTATCTAAATTCAAACGAGATTGTGAAATATTGACAAATAAGTTAAATAATTTTCATTTTATATTATGTTATTAATTTACATAATTTGAGAAAAAAACATTTAGTATGTAAAATCAAACTTAGCGAATCGCGATTTTATTTGAATCATTGATCAAAGAATGAACTATCGCTTTAATGAAGTGTTATGGCGTCAAATGAAACTAAACAATGATATCATTATCTGCTCGAATGCCGTTGTAATCTCATTAAATTATTTTAAACAAACAGTGCTCGACGCACGCTTATCGCTCGGTAGCGTCGGTGCTTCAAAATTAATCCAGAAGCAGCCGCGTGAATTCTCCGTTTGAGAATCTCCGCAAATTTTCATATTTCGTGTACGAAGAATTCGACGGGATATTTATACAACGTGTCGTGATATTTAATCGTCGAGAATTAAGACTGCGTTGTTTCTATGCCATTACTCGCATCACTACCTCCAAAGTGCTCCATTATAGCGACGCGCGGAAACGGAGGATAAAGGAGCCGGCGGATCTCAAGGTGTTTCATATTTTCGCGGGAAAGCCCGTACGAGCCCGATGTACGAAGGAACGTCGTCCGCGTAGTTACGGAAATGTACGGCGCTGACATACGGAACGATCTTGTCCGGACGAGAAAACGTGCTCGACAGACGCGGCGTAAGCTGTACAGCTACATACGCCGCGCCGGCGGGCTCTCCGCCGAGGGAAGACGTGCTCTTCAGCTTCTCCGCGCCGCGCTGTCAGGCATAGCACGGCGGCGAAGGACGACCCCCGGCAGGCGCTATCGTAACAAAATGCGACCGTTTGCATAACACGACGACGAGCAATTCGGGCAGGTTTGACGGTGCGCGATATAGACCTTTAGCCACACGGATATCCAGGAGGGAAGGACCGGCGAGTTCGTAGACACACAGGGATGGGGAAGGAAAAGAGGGACCAGCGTGCGGAGACAGGGGTGAAACGTAGGGGTTCGACGACGCGGGGCGTCCCGAGGGACCCTTGTGTAATCTATGCCGCGAGATAGCCAATGGCGAATGGTGTACGCCTTTCCTCTAATGTCACAGGCGCGACGTTGTAATTGCTAGAAATCGACATCCGCAAATTTGCATTTTAGTATGACGGCTAAAACCCGCGTAAGTAAGCCGGATACTTGTTTGTCAAACGTATTATTTATTCAACGTATATATAATGGGGTATCTTCGAAGGGGGAGAGATTGTACGTTTCACCCGACGGGATAGAGTTACTGTTACGAGGCGCTAGAGTTCAATCGTTCGTAAGACGATCCGTTACCTCAAGCGATTTGTATGTAATCTGTGCTTTGAGCTACTCGCGCGCTCGTGAATGCGGGAACATTTATCTTCTAATTTATCATAATAAAGTATTTCTTACTGTCATGGTTACCCGTAATTTTCCTACACGGAAATGAACATATCGCTTCGAATCAGCAACCTCGACGTAAATCAGTTACATTAATAGAGGAGCGAATACGCGTGCGTTTGTCGCATCTTATCTTCCTTCTAGAGTGCCAGGCTTTATTTCTTGGTGTAATTAAGTTTTTATTGAAGATGGCGATTGTTATGATTTCGAGCAGTTAATGGAACGTATTCTTTTAGAGACTCTGACGGCAGCGGTTTCCGGAGGCTCCACGATCTCTGGAATAGGTGGAATAGTATCGTAGAACGATTCGGTTTAGATATCACACAGAGTATGCTGTTTCACCTCTGATATAGCTTATCACGTGTGTTATTTTTTGATAAAAAAAAAGTGAGGGCTCCATTTCCAGCTTCTTTCGTATCGGCGTGTACCTACTATTCTTCCTCATTCTTGCTTCTTCCCATCCCACCTTAAGCTGCCCATGTATGCGTTACATATCCATTTGTTTTCAATATATGTTTTGACATACGTGTGTACATACACATGTATACGTGTATATATTTTTATTCTCGTATCTATATTATATTCATTAGTAGTACATACTCGAAAGCGCGTACACGCTTTCTTTTGCATCGTCATCCGCACGCACGTGGTACGCGCATCTCAATATGATTCTCAAATATTGCGAGGTGCATCCTACCTCCGGCTCGATGTTCGTGTACACATTCACACATTCGCGCACTGCTTTTCCACCGTATATAGAAGTCACTTCCGTACCTTTTGCTGAGTCTCGGTGGCTGGTAAAAGAGAAGAAGAGAAAGGAGAGATAGGGAAAGAGAGAAAGAGAGAGAGAGAGAGAGAGAGAGAGAGTACCGGAGGGTGCGCTTGGCTATAACAGGAGCTAGAATCGTTACCAGTGCTAGGAATCGAGTGCGCATGTGCCCGGAATCCCCTTTGTTCGCGTGATATGTCCAAGCTGAAACGCGGAGGGCCCAAGAGGCAGCGCGACGAGGCGCGTAGGAAAATGAGAGAATGCATGCGCCAAGCGGGAGGAATGCTCCATACTCTCGAACAAGTTCTTTTATCTTACAGCTGTTATTATGCATATATTTGTCCAGCGATGGTTTCCTAGGCTATAAATTGCTCGTAGACACAACTAAGCATCCCGTGATTTTGAGCAAGCTAAACAAGCTCCGATCTTATAACAGTCTAAAGAAATTTTAACGAGCGTTAGATATTATCGGTTAAGAATATAAGCTTCGTATATGAGCTAGAGATCGTGCGGTATCTTGGATTTATTTATTGAATCACAATAATTAAAACGCGTAAACTAAATTGAAGAGTATAAAGGAGCAAAATTACGCCACTGATGGCGCGATAATTTTCTCAACGTCCATCGAGTAGAGAAACAAAGAATAATTCACTTTGAGACTATTAGACGCGATGCGAAATTCATGTTATGCGAGAACCATTGATACAACAATACCCCGAGAAAAATCATAAAGATATACTCGTCATCCGCCACCTGAGTGCATTTTATATATTTTTTACATACAACGTGAAGAGATTCCTTTTTCTCAACATAAAAATTGGAGCGCATTATTTCTATACACGTATCTTGGATGCTTTAGTTACACATGACGTTTGCCTTAGTCTCAATAGAAGTATTATAAGCCATCAGACTCAATAAAGTCAAGGATCTCTGTTGCTCTTAGTTAAATTTATCCTAATAAAGAGAAGGTCAGCAAGAAGTATTTACTGATTGAGTTGTCATCGGTTAAAGCCATCAGCAACAAGTCCGGCGATGATGTTAATAGATCTATCAATTTTGAGTATGGCGAGAAAGAGTAAGATTATGACAATGCCTTTTATTAACATACCGATTTTGCATTTACAAAAAATCACAATCACAATCAATTTAATGGCGACTTAATATAATGTATTATTAATCTCTACATTACTATAAAGATTCCCGTCTTTTATTAAGTTACTAAATCAAATGTATAAATGTAGAAAGCAAATATATTCGATCGCGTTTTTCGGAAGTCAAATATCTCAAAGCTATAAAGTCCAAAATGACCGGACGGTTCCTCAACATTTTATCCAGGTCGACTGACGTCAGTGGGAATGGTTAGAAAAGGGTGAAAGAGGGTGCGTAACACTGGCTAATATCGTAAAGCCGCAACGTGCTCTGATTAAACATTATGTGGATCCTAACATTTCTCACTACGGCGATACCCACATAAGGATTGTTCCTTGTGGGCAATTCCCTTGCTTTTAAGATGTAAACTTTTCTATTTATTGACATTTAATTTCATGATTAATAATACATATGTACGTTGAATTTTATTGACAGTGATTTTAATTGGCACGTATATTTTGTTTAATGTTTTGAAATGCAATTAAATAATCTACCATTAAAAAAGTAAATAGAATAAAATATTTGTAAATCTTTAAATTGACTTTTTCTTTCCAGTTTTAATTTTTTATTTTAAATTCGATAAAATTTTTTCGATGATTTTTAATATTTCGACAAAATGATCTTAAATGCAATTGTACGAAGTTTAAAAAAATCTTTTTCATTTTTTTTTGCATCGAGTTCGAATTACATGAATTGGTCAGCTCTGTGTTTCTAATTCGCATTTCAACTCTGCTAATGAGTAATAACCCTCAACTCACTGTCTTTCCAGACTTATTCCGTGTCTCGTTTTGTATCTTTCGGAAGCCATAGTAGCCCAACGTCGGATGTTCTAAATTGCACGGGCACGACTTTTATTAGCGGAAAGAGACAACCGTGGCATTTGCATGTAATGGCATAGGGGGTGGATTGCAGTGAAGTGTGGTAGCACAGGGAGTGTCGGAAAATATGAGAATGGTCGGAAAGGGCGCTGCAGGGCGTGAGAGAAAGAGAGAGAGAGAGAGAGAGAGAGAGAGAGGTGGGAGGGAAATGGTGGGGACGTAAGGCCGTAATTAGAGTCTTAGGGGGTTCTATGGGGGTAGCTGTTCGCGCTGTTGCCCTGTCGGAGGCAGGAGTGGGGACCGTTAGTCAGAATATAGAGGGTAGCAAGCCTCCGTTATGAGCTCTAAGAGGGGAAGGAATGTTTGCCAACGGCATTCTAATACTTTATTCTTTATTACAAAATTAAAATTTAATCTTGTTTCGTATCGGTCTTCACCTTCCGGATGAGATTGTGCATATTTTGAGTCTGGCGTATTGCCAAAGGTTTATTTTTAAATCTGCTGCTGCCAATTGCTCTTAGAAATTCTTCTCTAAAAAAGCAAAATAAATGTACGCAATTAGCATGCGAATCATACTTATTTGAATAATAAAACTTATGTGATTGATTGCGATAAATTTTCGAAACGCGGATTGTATATTTTATTCGAAGAAATTCAGCAGCAATTTAGATACGCCTTTAGTTGCATGGCATTATCCGAGGAATAGTTGCCGAATTCTTTCGACGCGCGTGGATGACTTTATAGAAGTTGTTGTGACATTTACACACCTCATTCATGAGCACTCAATTATATTTACGTGCTATCTACATGCTCATGTTACACGCGACAGTGTATATCATACGAAGTTTAGCACTTTTAATAATTTCATAACGGGAGCGATTAATGAAGAATTCCAGCGTTATCAACACAAATAAAAAGAGTAATCTTGGTATACTTTATTACATTTTTGTAAGAATATTCTATATTTTATACAGGATAAAATATGATAGTATTATCAGCCCTTCTGGGGAAGTACAGTGAATTGAAGTAAACAAAAAAAATCCCATATCATTTTACAATATTTGTAATAATAAAGATATTGATGTTAAAAATCGGACTAATGAGAGCGCGCCGAAAGAAAAGCTCGATCCATTCGAGCTGGGCACGGCCCAGTGTATCAAACACTCTGTACATATATACGATCTTTCTTCATAAATAAAAATAATAATTAGAAAGAGATTAATCTTAGACAATTAAACAGATGCCACTGTCCAATGTTTTGTCAAATTATTCCAATTATTATTACTTTCTATCGTTTCTAAATTTTCGCGAAATATCGCAGGTCTCCAGTTTCTAAGATTCTATCAATACAAGACTCGTACTATTCCAACTTTGGAGCTTTCTTATAAATTTTCCTCTCGACTTTACAATTTCGTGGGAGATTAGAGCTCTTATTGCCGTGGCGGCACAGTCGACCGCCATGTAGGTACAACTCTGCACACTATAAAAGGCACCGCCGCGCCACGCATCTGAGTGCTCGCACTCGATCTTAGGGCGGGCTGAGTCTCTCGGTATCTTCCGTGTACGAGCACGAGCACGTTGAGGTGTGTGCGTGTGGTAGATACATGCCGGATAATGGGAGGCACCCTTATGGATGGCGTTTGGGTTCCACCGGGAACAATGGAGCGAACTTCCCCCTCTTACCATCCATCCTTGTCGGAATCCTTTATTGCTGCCTGAAGTATATATGTATACATATAGTGTTCGTATATATGTATACATATATACGAACACTATATTATATATATATATATATATATATATATATATATGTGTGTGTGTGTGTGTGTGTATGTGTGTGTGTGTATGTGTATGTATCTGCCCCCGTCCTACCAAAAACGCTCCCCTCAGCGTACCTGTATACTTCACACACAGTCTTCAACTAGCTGTCCAACCAATCAGGATTTAAGTCTATTGCCGGCCGTGACGGACGCTACGCGTGCGCGGGCACCTGTGTGTCTGACATGTAGTCACGATGGCTGGTGTTAGTATCATCTTTGTGGCTCATGTCGTCTTGCACATATGTACGAACGTTCATGTGCTTTTTTTCATATAAATTTAACTGTCTATTAAACTTGAACTGATTTACAAAAGAAATTTATCTTTTTAAACTAAAATATACATGTACCAGTAATTGTTATTGTTATTTGGAAATGTTTTCCTTTCATTATTAAATATTGTTAATAATTAGAAATTAATTAGAAAAAAATTTAATGTGAAATTATAATAGAAATTTATTTAATCCCGATTATTTACATTCATAATATTAATCAATTTAATTTAATTTATCGAGTTTAACAATTAATAGTGTTAATATTTCTTACTCCTCTAGAGTTAATAAGTTATTTTAAAAATTGTTAGTTTGAAGTTACTAAATATATATACGTGTGTACTGAGAAAGTTTGTCATGTATAACTTCGTTGCTAAGTATTCTGGGGGAGCCCCGCTTCATGTGAACTGGGAAAGCGATAAATCGTTTTCGCGGTGGTTAATGTCAGTGTCAGGTCGGCCGCTGCTACCGATCAAAGCACGAGGACACACTTCAGTTCCTAAATTGGCAAAAACCCTTCGGGTTGTCTCGTCACATCAACTTTTATTTCTTCCTTATATCAGCAAGATAATAGTTGATGTATGTACATATACATATAAAGAGTGTAAGGAATTCTTTTTTTCTAAATTAGAGAAGCACTTCTGCAATTGTGACGAACACAATCAACACAATTGATTTGATACATAATGCAGAATATATAACAAAAATTTTATAATAAATAAATTTATGAAAAGCAGAAAACTTATATTCTACTGAATTTTTAAAATTTTCTCTCTTTTGTTTAATTGTTAATAACGCGTTATTTCTTAAGAAGCCATTTTAAAAGCTCGCATATATTTATCTTGTAACTGATAATTTAATTATTTTTAATTATAATAGATAATTTAATTATCATTGATAATTAATTACTCGATTTAATTATGTGACATAGATTTGTATATTGTTAAATTCAATGTTCTTGATTTATATGTTTGCAATTACCATAGATTTTAATTTTATATAATTAGATAGCAAGGGGTAGTTTTAATTTACTGTAGTTAATCATGTTATAGAAAATTTATTTAATTAATAGTAAGAAAAGTGTCTTAAAAACTATTCCGATGAGGCTGCTAAAAATTTTAGAACTGGGAAGTGGCAGTCACTTCAAGTAGACCGGACAGTCATTTATTCCGACTGGGACAAAATAGCTGGTAGAGACTGCTGCGTCGTAATAGTGGCAATAGGGCCAGGTCGTCGTAAATCTAAAGAGGCGATTAAATGTCAACTGCGCGCTTCGTGCGCGCCTCTATGCGATTTTGGTTCTTCTCGCCGAGTAGCGACATGCGGTCGAAAACAATAACCCTTTTTCGACGTTTGCTTCGGTCATTTGGTTTCTATTCACGTAAAGAAGAGAGAGAGAGAGAGAGAGAGAGAGAGAGAGAGAGAGAGAAAGAGATTGTTAGAAGGATTTTTATAATATCTACAAAGAGCTTTTCCTCCTGTGAAAAAATTGTACGTTAAATTAGATTGAAAATATTTATTTTAACATATAAAGATACATTTTAACTCACCATTATAAATTCTAAGTTATAAATATTGTGACATAAATTGAACAATTTATATATGCTAGAAAACAAATATTTTATTTGAGATTGAACGCATGCTAGCATAATTTTAAAAATTAATATTCCAGGATTAAGTTCTTTTCTTCTCTTTTCTGTCTCTTATTAATTACTAACTTTTAATCGAACATTTTTTTATAAGATAACAAGATAATAAACAAACATACAAAATAGCATAATTTACTTGATTTCTAAATCGGAAAACACAATCTCGTTACAAAAACGTTACAATCTCTCTCGTAACGAAATATATATTTCTCGTTGCTTTTCTGAACACGAAAAAAAAATAAGATACTAAGAGAGATAATTCAACAAAATTTATGGTGCAGAAATAATATCCCTTAATGATCGTCTAATTTGGTTCCGAGGTCTGATTAGGTAATCGCCCGAGTCTCTTGCTAAGCTACGTAATGATATATTGACGACGGAGATTAACGTTTCAAGTGGAAAAGCAATGTGTCATTGATACACTTGAATAAGCAGCGTCTTGGCAATTTGCAAGGGATATATTCGAATTGTAAAATTATCCAATTACAAGTATCAAAGCTAGCGTGATCAAAACGCGTTTTATTTAAATTGCCCTTTAAATTAGAGTAGATTTAATCGGGGCCTCTTTCGTGTACCGCTTACAATAATTACCTGCGAACAGCAGCTCGCATAAAATTTACATAGCGCACTTTCCGCGGTGGTATCGGATATACGTACTGGGCCGTCTGGCAATAAGCATCGGGGATATAACCTTTTCCATGGCTACGCGGCAGAAGGGAGAAGAAAAAAAAAAGACCGGGCGTTATCAGTTACGGAATAGAAATTATAACATAGTCCGCGAATTCCCCGCGTGTAATATTTCGCGAACGCTAACGCGTACTTCCCCGGTCTGCCGGTCGTCCAGATTCCAGCCACTTGGAATTTTTCACGGCGACTTATGTTCCCGATAACCGGCGGCCATCGGCAACAGCACGTCGGGGGCGCGCGCGGGGGAGGCGCGCGTCGTTTTAATGAACGTCAGATAGAACAACGGTGTATCTACGGTGCGTCTGGACGTGGCTGAATAATCGGCGAGCGGCCTTGAAATACAGTCTAACCGGATACCTGGCGACTGGGCGAGACGTGGGCAAGAAAAGTGCGGGGATTAGCCGCATAAATCGCGTCCATGGCTGGAATCGCGACGGAACGGACGGCGGAGTTATCGTGGGGCATTTTTCCCTCTTTCCATCCCTCTCGTTCCTTTACATATCTCATCCGTTCCCTCTTCTCTTTCCCTCCTCGTTCTCCCCGGCTGTTTCTTTCGCATTCCACCTCTTTTCCTACCCGGTCCTCTCCAACTCTATCGTTCTGGCAGAGGCTGCAGTGACCCGAGACGGCGATCAAGCGAGCCGTGGGTCGTGGCTACGCCGTATCTTCTCTCTCATCCCTCTACCCCTCTCCTCCCCCCGTCCGTTCTCCTTCATCTGGCAAACTGTCTACATTTTTCACCGGCTCGAGATTTTATTTGCCCGCAGCGTCGCGAAATTAAGCCGTTTTGAGATATTTATGAATGGATCGCTGAGGGGGCTCACGCATGGTCCCTCCGGCGGACGAACAAAGAGGGGTTAGGCCTTAACGCGACATATCTAGACGCGAGGGTTCGCGATTTGCAGGTGCTGTCAAGGCTGGACGGCGCGTTGGCGAAATCTGTCTAATTCCTCATCGGCGTCGCGTATATTATTTCTTTCCAGCGACGTACTGTCGCATGCTAACATTTTTTTTTATTGCGATACTAATGGATAGTCTAAAGGCTAGCTATAATCTTCAGATGGGGTCTACATGACATTTTAGAGCGTTTTAGTGGTGGTACGCGATTTAATTAATAAGTTACAAGTATTCGTTCTCACTTGATGCTTAAAGGAATAATTCAGCTACAAACTTAATAATACCGATTCATTTACGTAGCGATGATAATATTGATCGCGCTAAATGAATCGCTTCGTAAACGCGAAAGCGTCTGTGGGCATCTGGCAGTATGGACTGTTCAACATATAATTTAATAGAGATCTAAGAGAGCATGAGTTGCTGATTATTTTTAGAATGAAAACCCAATAATCTTAATTCTTCATCTAGCTTGTCTGATGAACCGAAAGATTTGATCAAGTATGAATGTTTTTTTTATTTTTTAATGCAAAGTAATGCATAATTCTTTGGATAAATGTATAAAAAAAATGGCATAGGGGTCGATTTGATCAAATCTGGATGAGTAATGGTATACGGACGGCGGTCCTAGCCTGACAAACTTCCACAATATCCACGATTGTTCCCCAAGTCCCGAGCTGCATGCTAAAGCAGACCTAAAGCAGATATTAAACTTAGTATATGACCGTAATTAGACACAGGCCTGTGCCACCCATAATGGCGTATTTCTGCGCGCGCGTCGTCCCATCGCCCTTCAGTAGAGTGGCAATGGACCACTGGCAATTGGCCATAATTTATTTGTCTCTGAATCATTTACGATAAAATGCTAATTAACACTTTGCGAGGTTTCCGAGATAAACGATATCAATCTTTTACAACCCATGCACGAGTTTCTATCTTTTCATGATAAACTCAAAAGTATTAAGTAAACAGGCGTCCCTGAATTTTTTATGTCTTTATATATGTAAAGGAAATTGTTAATTGCGTTAGCAATAACGTATATTATATTCTCTCTATACGGATATTTTGCATTTTTATTGAAGAAAAGTAAAAGTTTTCGTTAGTCTCATCGAATGAATATCCGCTTCACGTTGCTTCTGGTTGCTTCTGGTTGCCCGAGCGCGCAACTTTATTCTCGCCGGATAAATTTCTGGCACAGCGGCATTAGTTTCTTCCGTCGAAATTATTGATAATGCTCGCACACCAGTGCTTCGCCGATGGGCCATATTTATGGCGAATGGAGTGGGCGCAATCAAGTTCACCCGTCTCCTAAGACCGACGTGACGGGGGCCCTCCTAGAGGGTCGGTGGAGAGGAGATGCAAGCAAGAGTTTTCTGGCTGCTGTGCTAGGCTCGCCGCCGCGTGATATGCCGCCAGGAGGATGGAATGATCTCCCCTCTGGTTGCCAAGGTAACCTATGTCCCACCCTTCGGGCTTCGGTAACCACCCCGTGGCTGCAGCGGACGTACGTGTGCCAAACTGACGCACACGGCCGCGCTAAAAACGGTGTTGATTCGCACCAGCACAGACGCGGGCCGGTCCCACCACACGTACACGTAAAAAGCGGAATTCGTGAGTGTGGCCGCTGATTCAGGTACACGCGTACACCGACGCGCGCGAGAGCCCGTGGACCGCACTGGCGAGAACGGCCATGCTGAATTCAATATCAGCATTCTCTGCATTCTCCAAGAGTTTTCTGCTCGCCCCGGAGCGATACGTATTTGATGGGTCATCCTGCATTGGGAATTGCGCACGTGCGTGTCATTCGAGCCGCCCGATCGCTATAGCACGACTATCGTTATGACGGAAGTTAGAAAATATCGCTTCAATCTGTCGTGAGGTAATACCTCCTTCGCCCATTTGTTAATCCGATTTCTCGGCATTGCTATTCCGCAAGGTGTGCGCAAATCACGCCGGCTGTACATACGCCCATAACTCGAGCGTGAATTGCGATCGCTTGCTAATCGCTCACGTGAACAGTATTACTGTCTTCTATAAAGTATGATTACGCTTTGGTTTTATTCATACATGAAAATGGATGTGCAATATCTCAAGCAATACAATTTCCTCAATTATAAATCCATAGTTCAAAATTAACTTTTAATAAAAATACGATCACGTATCGTTTTATCACAGTTTTTTCGATTTCCGACAATAAAACATTTTGCTCGTTAAATTGATAAAGAAAAATCTACTCTTTTTTATATGATTATTAAATAAAAATTGAAATGTTTTTATTTACAGCATATGTTATTTTCAATGAACCTGTGACTAATTGTTACAAGTATATCCCTTCGGACTCTAACCAATATAATAATTAATTTTCTCACTGCTTACCGTGTCGATACAATCTTCGTATTCTCATAAAATAATCGGAAAGAAAAGTCTTACTATCTTTTATTGGTCAGTAGCACGCATTTGCTTCATCACGAGGCAGTAATATGGCCACTCAGCGTCGCTCCGCGAATGATGGTATTATGGCTGTTCACTCTTTGCACTAAAGAACCGGTTTCTTCGCGATCCTCAGAAAAGAGATGCTCCTCGCCCGTGGCGACAACTGAAAGTGAAGTTACCTTTGAAATTGATTACGAAAATATATTCGGAATTCGGCAATGACATTATAGTGTAAAGCGACCATTTAGATGTAACCATCGTAGTTGAATTTAACGTGTTGTCTTTGATTTGTATTAAATTATTCCCTCGTTATTTTATATTTCATTTTAATTGTTATTACTGTCGTTTAAACGTGTACTGCGGTAGAAACTGCTTTGAAGCAGATCCCGCAACAGCGCGTAAACTTTTTTTTTTTACCTGTGCACCCCGTGCGGCGTTTCGATTCGTACCTTTGAAACCCGTAAAAAAATTTAAAATCGCCTGTATCCTTGTTTATGACATCAACTCTTGACGCTTCTGGAGAAAGTTAAACGAATGAAATAGCACTAGAAAGGGTTCGTTGTGAGTAACTTTTGTGAGACGTTCCTGGGAACTTTCTATTTTTATTCATTCTTGTTAACGTTTTAACCCTCGCAATAAGCGGCAGGTCCGAAGGACAGTTTTCCTTTTCAGAAAAAGAGAAAATGAGGAGAGAGTTAAAATTTGTGATAGGGTGCGAAGAACATTTGGGATGGTCGTTAGAAATAGAAAAGAATACTCTTAGTTGAAATTATTGTTAGTGAGATAGATTTCACGCTCCATAAAAAAAATTTCTTCATAAAAAAATCTAAGATACATTCTAATTCTTTATTACAGAAATATGGAATATATTTATAATGTCTCATTCTTTTCACATGTTTGTATTTTTTAATTTATTAACATATTCTAGTATTTTAATAATGCGAAGAAAAAGTCAATTTTTAAATTAAAAATAATTTTGAATATTTTTAATTTTATTAAATTTACCCGCATAAATTTGTTGAGCGCACTAATGTTGCAGTTTGTTACGAAGAAAGGAGCCTGGAGATCATCGAGTGATCTCAAAAATTAGATTTCTTCACATTTTCAGGTCCGAACGGCTGCCCGAGGCGCAGAGGTCGGCAAACGTACACGCGGTTCCAGACGCTGGAATTAGAAAAAGAATTTCACTTCAATCACTATTTGACGCGACGACGACGAATAGAAATCGCGCATGCACTCTGCCTGACGGAACGACAGATTAAGATCTGGTTCCAGAATCGGCGAATGAAGTTGAAAAAGGAGTTAAGGGCGGTCAAAGAAATCAACGAGCAAGCCAGACGCGAGCGCGAGGAACAAGACATGATGAAGAAACAGCAGGCGGAGAAACAGGCCAAACTGCAGCAGGAGCAGCAGAGCGCCGCCCTTCAGCATCAGCAGCAGCATCACGTAAGCGGCCTGGAAAAAACGCAAAACGATCTTCTGAAGGCAGTCAGTAAGGTACCCACATAGGATACCTTACTGAGCCAACTCTCTTTCTTTTAAGGAAGACACAAGAGACTGGAGCGGCCTGGACGAAGACTCCGAAGCGAAGTAGTTGGTAAGGTCGATCACGTAGAAGATCCTGAGTTCTCTTCCTCTCATCTTCGCACGCGAGAAACAGGTACGAAACATCTGATGCAAAGATTTTTGCGATCTTCCTTCGAGTCGGTGAGCCGGTGCTACGCAAGTAGAGAACCTTGCGGATACGGTCATCGGTCTTTCTTTTTTTTTGTACCAAGGGGGGAAGATAGCAAGAATTTATAGAAAGCTTGGAAGATACACACTGTGCGCAATCTTCTCTGGGCGACCGAGAAAGAAAAAGGTACGACGAATGCCTTGCCTGAATCGGTTCTCTCTTTTGTTTTTTTGTTAAGCAAGAAAGAAAAATAAGTAGACGTTACGATAGTGCAAAACTCGAAGCATAGAGAATGAACGCACCCCACCCCAGCTACGTACTTACTTGGCTAGCCCCCGAAGGGCGACATGCGAAACCGCACGGGGCTGAGCCTGTGACTGATTCCTAGAACGTATAATGTATATTGTTAATCGGGTGCTACACAATGAGCCATCGCGATTATCAACGCGATGAACGTACGAAATTGGCGCGATACTGCCATGGAGAGCCAATAATTACGTCGAGGCGGTGAGTAGATTAGTTAAATGAGTCGAAACTAAAGGATTAATGGTCGTACGGACCGACAGAATCATTAAGGACGACATTTCGATTAATTGATTGAACTTTGAGAGAAAGAGAGAGAAGGAAGTAATTAAATCAAACTGCACACACAGCAAAGCGAACCGGCATCCAGTTGCAAGAAACGAGCGAGCGAAATAAGAGTTTAGCTAATCTCCGATTCATCACTTACTCTGTACGTGCGAATTTTCGCTGATTAGCTAGATCTCTCTTGCAGGAAGCATCGGAACGGACGTTCCGGACGAAGAAGTATGGTGACGCAGTCATTTCGAGAAAACGGTTCCCGACGTTGAAATGTTTACCCTTCAATGTCACGAGAATGCTTCCTTCGTACGGTCACTAACGAAATTACAGAGGCGTAAAATTTGCGACGTTCTCGCTGCAACAACGAACGTGTCTCTCATGCGATTGCGGACTTCCGGTAATTCCGATACTCCCTCTAGATATCGGTCTAATAATTATCTACAATTATAAGTAACGGGCGTACACGAGTATTTTCCCCTTACGTCGCTTTTTTCAGTAAAAAAAGTTCAGTATTTGCGCGTCTACTTTTTAAACGAATTAGCTAAATGTTATCTATGCCGATTTAGTGTATTTTCAAATTTTTAACTACACATCGAATAAATAGATTAGTCATTGGCAGTACAGCAAGTTTTATCTACATATGGGTTTTATAAAGAAAATTGTATTTTGTGCTTTTTGAGAAAAAGATCTGTTTTTACAAATTATACAGTAAGTGCATTTGTTTGAAAACAGCTCTTTCGGTGCGCTCGGTTTCGCACAAAAAAGAACCTATACTCACGGATATAAGAAAAACATATTACTTATGTTTTTCAGCCATTCCGATACGTCAATTCAGACAAATCGCAAGAAATAAAACTTTTTGTTAATGAAATATAGTAAATTATTTTAGACACAATAAAAATTTAGGGTATTTATTTTTTTACCAAACGTGAGTAAAAGTAGTATTCTATCGTGAGCAATAAAATATCGTT
Source organism: Tetramorium bicarinatum (assembly GCA_928718305.1). Classification (NCBI taxonomy): domain Eukaryota; kingdom Metazoa; phylum Arthropoda; class Insecta; order Hymenoptera; family Formicidae; genus Tetramorium; species Tetramorium bicarinatum. The sequence continues at coordinate 18,755,467 of OV788327.1, read as the reverse complement.
GAATTCGCGAATTCTGTCGGAGGAATTTTAAGAAATATAGATGTGATGGAAAGACATGAACGGTATTCAGACATTGAAGAACGAGGTAACGTGCCGTGAGTATATAAACATTGGTTTTCCCAAAAATATATCTTTCTGAACATTGTTTCTCGAAAGCGTGATATAGATGGTAAATAACTGTACAATATGCTTGGCAACCGCACATTGTCAAGATTTTGACAACTAGTAATTGTCTCGATTATCCTGCCGTGTCGAACAAACGAGAAAAAATTATACACATACACAGGTACACATAACATACAATTAATTTATTTATCATTTTGAGAGAATGCTTTAATCATTGATCTACAGTTGGGATAAAATGTCATTATATAATTTCGATATGACAATCAATCAATCGTTTGAATTATAATTTGCGGATTTTTTAAATTATTTTCAACCGTACATTGGAGATTATAGGTAAACGTAAATATTCGCGAGTACATACTAATTTTGATGGAAACGAGCAGCAAACGCGGGAGAAAGTAAGTTATACATGAATACACGCTCGTACAAGAAAATGTACATGCAAGAATACGTACAAGAAAACACAAACCACATTACCGGACGAGTATCTCACTCTTAGTACATTAAATACGTAATTTGGTGTCAGGGTAGACTTTTCCATAGATATAGAACCCGTTGTTGGTATTACTTACTTAGAGTTCGTAAAAAAAAGGAAAAGATAAACATAAAAGGAATAACCGATATATAAATTATCGCCTAATTATTTTTTTCTCCTCCATGTTAGCGCGATCGATGCATAGGTCTTGATTCCTTGACGAAAGTCTTGAACAAATTTTATCCGAAGTATATAGTGCTATTTTTAATTTGATAACTATAAAATCGAAAATAAATATATTGTTATTCAATGAGCAACATTGCAATGTATTTTGATTTTATAATTATTACAAAGGAGAATAAAAAATATATATGTTATTATTTGTTAAAGAGATAAGATTTTAATCTAAAAAATATATACATCTTTAGATTAAATTTTATAAATATACATATTTATGAAATAAAAAAATATAATATTTAAGATCTTGCAGGAAACTCACACTTTTTTTTGATAAAAATCAGGATTCGTTGCATGGATCGCCTAACAACTATAATGACGTAAAATCATATTGTACACAATACCATATTATATATTATTAAAAGTAATAAGTATATATTATATAAATATATATATATATATATATATATATATGGACAAAAGAAAATGAAAATCTGTTGTATCGCGCATCAAGGTAGAATTTTTTTCTGATGCGGTAAGATCTTAGGATACATTTAAACAAGTACGTAAACTGAGGGGAAAAAATACCTTGTTAATGTAATTGAATGAGAAAATAGCATAATAACGGCGAGCAGCTCCAAATAGACGTCCGTAATCAAAGCAAAAAAAGCACATCTAAATAAATGGAAGGAAAAACGTATTCGTATTAATACTCTACCGCTAATTTTACCTAAACTAAAAGAATAATACTATAAATAATATTCCCATACGTAATGTAATGATTAAGCTGCGCGTGTGAGTCCGCACGTACGATGTACTCACGTATCTTCTCACATAGCGAAGTACCTACTTACATACCGTAATCGTAATAGTGTTTTAACATGTAATGTGCAAAATGAAAAAAGAATGAAGTAGAACATAATATATGCGTGTGTAAGATTAAACAGTTTTGCAGAAATTAGGTTTCAGTAAGGTAATGAGAGCATTCGCAGAAATATGGGCGCATTTACGGATATTACAAGTGGTTAGCATAGCTGATTAAAATTATTCGTGGAATATACTTTAAACTGTTGTACTCAAATTTAAAAAACGATCTAGCTATCAAAGACGCTATAATGCTTTTCACACATAATTATAACTTCATGTATTTCGGAAATGTTATTAATGATTAATAAAAATTGTTAATTAAATTTAATTAATTAAATTTGTTAATTTATATAAAGTATATAAGTAAACTGTAATAATTCAGTGAGGATTTAACTCATTTTTAATTACATTTTTCCATTTTTAGCTTTATCTGTAAGAGCTACAATAAAAGATATATTAAATATTTTATTCACAGATATTAAAGTTGCATTATAATTTTTGAAACATTTTTATTCAAGTAAGAACATAAATGTCCACCGAAAGAATTCTCGATCAAAAAAATATATCTTTTTTTTTGCACATCAATATGATCGTCACATGTCGAGCCATATTTCATGCTTGTGCTCGACTTACGCATATAGATATACAAAAATATTATGGAGCAACACAACACATATATTTGTATATCGGTTCCACTTCACATAATCTGTTATCATGTTAAGAGTTACATACAACGTAATTATTGTATATTTCGTGGCCGTAGCCCAAGCATCTTTCGGTTGTTCTATCGGAATGTCAAAAGAAAAAAAAAGAGAAGTATGATCGCGCCTAAACATACTCCGGCTCATTGTATACGGAACAAAAAAAAAAGGAGTAATATCGTGGAATCGAAAAAATGTGAAAGGGACGCACGTGACGCGGTTAGCCCCGAGAATCGGTGTATCTATTTATAGAAAGCTTTATAGACACATGACTCTATTGACGAACTATTATTATTATTATATTATTATCATTATCATCATCATCACTATTAATTATTATTTTTATTTTGTTTTATAAATTTACCCGTCAGGTCCACCATGTAGCTCCCGAATCTACATGGCGGACGTGCGAGTATTAGTTTTATTATATTATTATTATTATTATTAAATATGAGTTATTATCATTATTATTGCTTAGTTATGTTTTTATGTTATTGCTACAGACACCGTTAATTATTAAGTGACGTGGCAGCAGCAAGTACTGCGACGATGGCGGCGCCGATACGTCCGACAAATTAGAGATATACGTAATGCGTAATAATAATTATTATTAAACTTAGTCCGAAGAATTTGTACAGTATGGGGGCGATGAGATTTATGGCGGCCGTGTTAATTTCTATTTACGATACATGTTAAGTCCTTAACTCATAGCGAGGCGGTCTATGGGCGAATAAAGGGGATGGCATCGACGTACGTAGAGTCGCGCCGGTTTTTTGCGCGCATACGTCTAATATCGACCATAGTGTTGGACTTGAGAAACGGATCGACGATGAGGATTAGTGGGTTTTTTTTCTTCCACACGCCATTACGCATTTCTCTTTTAGAAAGTCTCGAATCAAAAACCTCGTCTTGACGATGATAATCAGTTATTGTGTGACTGCACCACTTTGTTTGAGGAAAAGTTTCAGGAAATTTCATTCGAACTGCTTCGTTGATTGCTTATAAGTATTGTTGATGCGGAGTTTTTACGAGCGTTACAACTGCTCACTTTATACTTTTACAATGGGTATACGAATAACTTAAAAAAAAAGAGAAAAAACGGTCGACTTGTTTGAAAATTGGCATTACAGATGTATGTGTAAGAAACTCGTAGAAAGTATGTACTGTTCACGGATTTAATATCTACGTGATTTTCTGAATTACGCGAAATTGGCCTGCATCCGATCAGCGAGATCCTAATCAATGAGATCCCTTCTCGAATCTTTCGTATGGGTCGGAAGAGAGTGTAGAGATATAAGACGGAAATTTTAGAGTAAAAATTGTGCGGGCGCCGTCCACATATGAAGCTTTCTCTCGGCTTATATCTAAGCTAGCTGCAGTAACTCTCTATATGATTATAGAATATTATTCCAAATAACTGACGCATAATCATATCATATAATGTTCATAATGCTTTCCCATCCTCTTCCTTTTTCTCCTTACTCCTTCGGTCTTTGTCCTTCCCTTCTTCCTTCTCCTTCCTCCCTCTTCCCTTCCGCTTCTACCTCTCTGTCATTTATATACTCGCTCTAATCTTACCATTATCGTAGATGTGTACTATATCGAATTGATAGTACCGAGACTAGGTATAGTTACTGAAACGTTAAAGAAAAAAAGCAAACACATAATATGTTAGTAGTACAACATTGCCCGACTTGCCAAACTCGCGTACACGTCTTTCTTGAATTCGCGTGGCCACGGCCGGTTCTTCGACGTTAAAGCAAAAATATTTATTGAAGCAAATCCCCCTCCCCCCCTCAATCTCCACTTCCCGAACCCCGCGCGAGGACTTCTCTTATCCGAATTAATAAATATAGAATGGACACTAGAGTGTGGCTCAAACATTGGTTAAACGATGTAGTAACAATTAATGTGCGTGTATGAGTAGTGGAAGTGATTTTGCTTTTGAGGATGAAAAGGACTACATGTGAAAGAGAAAGTAAAGGGATAGAATAAGATGAGAGAGAGAGAGAGAGAGAGAAGACGCGTGCAAGCATGTGTGTGTGTGTGTGTGTGTGTGTGTGTGTGTGTGTGTGTCTGTATGTATGTCAGAGAGCGTGAAATATTCAGCGTAAATTAAATCGTATTATTTGTAAGCAAATGCTAATCTATTGGCAAAAATTGAAATTAATTATACCTTCATCGCGATAAGCGCCGCGTATTGGTTAAAAGAAGAAAGAAAAAGAAGTTATTTATGAAACAAGTGGCTGAATCCGTTTGGCGGAACGTAGGATCGATATGAGAAAGAAAAATTATTTGTTATATTTTCTTTATCTATAGATGTCATTGTTTATTTATGAGCTGTTTATTTTACGTATTTTTTTTCGTATATTTGTTTTTGTTAATGTGAAAGGAAAGGTACTGACGAGTTTTTTTTTTAATGATAGCATAGTGTGAATATATTCGCTTGTCGTCTCTATTGTTTCCGATGCGTATTTTTTATATAGATATATTATGTAGATTTTTAATATTCTGTACTCGAAGACGATGATGCTGTTGCGTACCGTAATTTCTAAGCGCCAACGTATCTCGATTTTAATTATCTCGCAAATGCCGGAAAAAGAAACTAATTCTAGTCTTCTTCTTTGGCAACTAAACGCTGACGATTGGTACGGAACAATCTCGTTGTCCTTCGCGCAACTGGTTGTATTATACTTATTGCATTTTGTCCATTCGACCTGTGTGTACTAGTGTAACGTGTGTCCGGTTAGCGTGAACACAAATCTGGGCACTTGAGGTTGGAATCGACTGTGAGTATGCAAAAAAAAAATTAACTGTTGAACAGATTGCTGTTTGGTATCTAAATAACATCAGACGATGATGTTGAACATATTTAAAATGTTTCTGTTCGTTTTGCAAGAATGTGTTGACTGTCTTTGTTGTTATTTTTGGTGATTATTTGCCGTTGACGTTGCTCACAACTGATTCCGTAAAGTGATAAGTTAATCAGTTTTTATATACGCATTAAATGTTATCTTTTTTTTTTGTTGTGGCAGCTTTTTTACGTCTCGAATTTTTTTTAACGATCTTCCTATGATAGCGCATCCCACATATGTTAATAGTTTTCTCGATCTTTTGCGCTTGTTGTATACCCGACGAAATCTGGAGAAATCCGATGCAAGATGTTTTCTTCATTGTTCGTCCCTGACAGAGCAAAGGATTTTCTCATTATTTCTGTTAGAAGCCGTGCGTGAAAAGTATTATGCAGGAACATATTTCTTCATCACTACGACATTTCGTTACTCTTCCTATCGCCGAACGCTTCGATTAAAGAACAATTCTTCGAAGTTGTTGAACATAAATTCACGAGTTATGTCTAACGGACACTTGTTCTGTTCCGATTGTTTAATTGAATGTTGTTTATTGTTTAAATATGATGACGAGATGTTGTACATTTCGTACAGCAAAAGCAGCAAGACCGGGCCTGTGCACATTTTTATCATATATCGATGAAAATCGAATTATAGAGATATTCATTTTCCGAGATTCTGCAATTTCTTTGCTCAAAGTTATAGCCTATTCAGCGCAGTCTCTTTCCGTTCTTCCGTGATGTGACGCAGTAACACTGCGAAACTCCGTAAAGTGAGAGAAGTTAATTGTCAATTCTAATTTAACTTGAGCCTTTTGTACTTTTATTCTCTACTGAAACGATATCCAAGTGCAGAATTTAATCTTTTTAATCATTAATTTTGTATCTATTGAATGGATGGAAAGCCGTACGTTATTTCAACAATTTTCGATGTAAATATTAAAAACACCACCCGTAACGTAAACATCGCCCAGTGAATGAAGAGCCGTAAGAGAAAATTAATTAAGACGAATGAATCCGCGGGTCTTAACGTATCGACGATACCCAATTAACGTAATAATGTAACGATAAGCGAGCGTAGCTGTCCTTCAATACCTACCTACCTACCACGTTAAGTAATAGGAGTAATGAAATAATGGAGTCTCATGTCTATTGACTATTAATGATTAGTATTATACCGTACGATGAGAGCTAGTGACGAGATTGACGACGATGATGATAACGATGATGATGGCGAGCGAGGTGGTAATTCATTGACAATGAATGTAAATGTATCCATTTTCAAAACTTGATGTAGAATTATATTCGTAAGCTATCTATGATATTACAAACGAAATAAAAACATATAGTAAATTATGGACGCTTGTTTTATTCCTGTTATAATATTCTCTCACCATGCTATCTTTACTTTCTTTTTCGCCTGATATGTATATGATCGTAAGTGATTTCAACCAATTCATGTATAAAGCATTATCTTGCAAGGATAGACGAAACTATAATAATTTTAATAGATTTAGATCTTCACAACTAAATATGAGAATGGCGTATATTCATGAAGGAAATAGATAATGAGATGTATCGAATATTTTACTTTTTCTCATTATTTTCTAACTTGTTATCTTTTTATTACTATTCAGTGGAACATTAGATTATTATATCCAAGACAGACGCAATCTTACTTTTCCATCGCAAAGACTCGGATTTATGTAAAATCACTATGTAAAAGCAATTATGTAAAATGGAACATTTGAGTTTTGTATAATTTCTCAGCATAATTATCTTATCAAACATGAAAACGAGAAGAGGAAGAAGAAAAAGATAGTATAAGAAATCACCGAATTAACTCTCTTACATATAAAAATTTACGTTTTGATGACAAATTTCGAAACGTGACGCAAGGACGACAATCTTTTGTTTCTATTTTCTTTTAGATTTCCATTCCTACATCTCATTGAATTTTCGCCACTTTTACGCTTGCAAGGGTGGAACATTGAAATGGAGGCATCGAGTGGTCGCGTATGGCTGCGGATATTCGGAAATAACCGTATCGGTTTATGCGTCACGGTCCCCTAGGCTCTCTTCCTATTTGCCGATCACCCATTTCTCTTACAATCCGTTTGTACTTGGTGTATCGCATCATTTTGCTTTGTATCGCGCATCTTTCGTCTGAAAATTGGTCCTGAACTATTCTACTCCAATATGAAAATGAAGTCACAAATGGCACAATATGAGAGATAATTCAACTTTTTAAGAAAATGTTTAATATAAAAAGAGAGAATTTATTTAAACGGTACCGTTGCATTTTTTCTGCAACAGCTTGGAAAACTATCATAATTTAATCAACAGAAAGGCAAACTAATGTTTATTTCTACCAATGCAAATTAATCTCGGTTCAACTTACTTTCTATCTTTTTTTAGTCCTAAGAATTAGAAAAAGATGAAAAGTAAGTTAAACCGAGATTAAAGTTAATCTGCACTGGTAGAAATGGACATAAAACGCTCGATATAATTTCGCGGCCATTCATGACACGGTTTAATTTGTAAACATTTTTCAACATTACGCTATCGATCCTTCCTTCACGTTCGATCGATTTTTTTGTTCTATACGAGTATACGAGTTCAAAGTAGTGTCACAGATATTTCCGTTAATGTACGAAACCAGTTGCTCGCAGCACGACATTCCCCCGATGTTGCGAAGAATCGTCCTGATCCGCTTTATAGAATCTTATTCTCCATGGTAGGCGGAGAGAGTTAGGATCCGGTATTGTCTGATTGACGAATGAAATAGATCCCGTGGCAAAAACCGTCCCGATCTCTTTGTCCTTGCCCGGTGTTTCCGGAGGGTCCAGGACGTTTCTACGCGCGCGGCGCGCCATTGGCAATCCGCGAAGCCTCAAGCACACGCGGCGCATGTGGAATATTAATTCGTGGGGTTAAGGTTACCAACGTACATACGGTCATGTATCGCCGCACGTCGCGCGCATATATCCACGTCACTTCGAATGTATGTCTTCTCGCCGGCGCGGCGCACCGGCGTCCTCCATCCCGTTTCCCTGCCCTTACTTATTGGTTTCGTTGGCCCCTGGCGCTGGGGAGGAGGTAGAAAAGTGGAAGCCGTGGACCCGGCACGGAGATCCGAAGGATCGTCCTGCCTACGCGCGGGAAGAAACGGGCGTAGGGCAGAGTCCCTCGGGGACTTTAACTGAAACGTATAAATGGATGAAGGCGCGGAAACTGTGACCCACCCGTCTGAATACAACGACGCCATTGTTCTCTGCTAGATCACAACTAAGTATCCTAGGAGGTATATATCGTTAACAGTGCGCTCCGCGTCTCTCGTACGTGATACAATTTGTGTGTGATATGAGACCTCGATAGAATTTCAAAAAGAGAGAGAGAGACAAAATATGATACGGGCGAAGAAAAAAATTAACGTGAGTTTAGAAAAGAAAAATGCACTTCCCCAACGTAATTGATTCGGTAAATAACGTATCGTCCTGAAAATTTCTCTCCTTTATTCTCGTCAACTTTTTATCACTTTTTATACGTATCAGAGTCGTTAAAGCGGAGATAAAACACCGGAGAAGCGTTTGGCAGTAACGAATCAGCCGGTTACGCTGAAACATCGCGGATGACGAAAATAACAGGAGACATGTACCATGCTCTTCACATCTCGGTCGTTATACGCCGCTAACTTTATTGCCCCAGTCTCGGTCCACAGTCTCACGGTCTCTTATCTCCCCGTGCTTGTAACATTACAGCCACGCTATACTTTCCGAGAGTCTTGCGGAGAGACGTTGGTGTGCGCCGTTGCGCGCCAGGGTCAGATCGGCCTCTTCTGTATTACGTGCAAGTAGCAGCGGTACCTTCCGCGAATTATTTCTTTATCATTCTAGATTCCAACGGTTTCCGGTCCCTACTATCACGGAATTCTTAACGAAAGTTTCCCTCCCCTGTTACAAAGCGACGACTTAATACAGAAAAATTACGACGTTCTCTTTTTATTAACGAAACATATTTCTTCGGATGTTTGCTTTAATGTCCATCGGGACATCTTCATATCTGTATTCTTTTATATTATTTTATCTCTCCCAATATATATTCTCTTCTAAAGATTTTCTTACGCTATAGTATATGAAAGTTATGACACGGAGAGGTGCTGATGAAAACCTTTTCTTATTTTACTGCTTGAATTTCCCCAGAGTATTCCCCGATGTAGATATCTCGCAACTAGAATTAATTAACGATCTATCGAGCTATTACAGCTCGGTTATATTAATTCTCTCAGGAACGACGCTGGCAATTAAATATGTATGCGCCCTTCGACTGCGTAAATATTATATCATTTTTGTGAGAGAAGTAAAATGCGATGATAACGATGTGATAAATATGTTTGAGAAATTACTCAAATGGTAGAGGAGACGTAACTCACCTCGAAAGCTGCATACCGTAAATGGAACACGTCGTCGGGTTCTTATCGGCTGTTTCATTCCGTACCCGTACTTTTGGCCCGAGCTAATTGAGATCATATCTCTTTGCTCTTTATGAGACTTCGCTCCTCCCATGCGCAACAATGTAGATCGTTGGCGTTAGAAACTTCGTAACATTAAGTCAAGAAATTGCCCGTGCACATCCGACTGAAGAACTCCGATATCCTGCATGGAGAAGCACTTATTAATTGCACGTAAATGATTTGACGATAGATTGCAATCGTGGAATAAACTGCAGCTATTTTTATTGTTGAACATTCGCGACTGTTTTTTTTTTATCAGCGAATAAAGAGACTTCGCCGCAAATATGCGCGACAGCCTATTTAATTCCGATGAGAAATTACGATTGATAATTGTAAGCGTTACAGATTTGAAATATTACGATTGACCTCACTGCAATAAACGGTTCTAAGAAAGTCCCGCCGACGACACTCTCGCCGAGACCACTGTCGTTGGGACGGTCATAAAGATTTCATTTTTTTTTTTTTTTTGAGGAAACAGAGTTGAAGGGTAGCTTTTAGTCCGTGCCGGGCACGTTTTTCTCGAAACAAACCAAGTTGCGCGAGGGTATATTGTGACCAATAGCGAGAATCCTTGCCTGGCTTAGAAGGGATATATCAAAGTGCAAACTTTCCTCTGTCAGTGTCTTCTTGCTCGTCGTCCGATGGCATCTATTGCTTTCAAAAAATTCCGCAGTCTGTGACGAGTTAATAAAGTTAGTCTTAATATTTTGTAGTCTTATAATATTAATATTTAGAAAAATTATTATGTGCGAACTATAACTTGTGTGAAGTGTGAGTGTTTCAAAATATGTGACAAAAAATATAAATTGTTAAATAAGTTTTTTTAATTTTCACGAAGAAGAATAAAGGCTGTAACTTTACTTTGTGGGTAAGTACAAAATTATACATTTTATACGATAAATATTAATATAAATTTGTATTACGTTGCATTAAGAAAATTCCACTTAAAATATATGTGTTTTAAACATATAATTCGATATGTTTATCTTAATTTGAGGTTTATCACTTTTATAAATATTATGACAAACAATTGCTTGTCAATTCTAGTTCAAAACATTGTGTGTCTCAGTATGATAAGAATAAAAGATGTTTATTAAATTTATTAAATCGAGATAAATTAAAGCTACGATTTTTTTATGATTGTCAAATAAAATACCATGTAAAAAGCAAAGAAAGGAGAAATGTTTATAATGTTAAATTTATATCTTGACATAATCAGCAGAATCAACAAAACAGTAGACGAAATACAGATAAATTTCTATGCGACATTTCACACGTAATTACGTGAAAGCATTGGATAACTTCGAAAATATCGACCGTAAGATTGCCGTGTTATTATAGTTGACAATTTACGGACATGTGCTCATTACACCACATGTTTTTCGTGCAATTTTCTTGCACTCCGTCTGGTTCTTGCGTCTGAACCAATACCCAGGGAGATGGAAAGCTCAGATTATCTTTAACGATTACTCTTGCCGCGCACTATGCGCGGCCGCATGTGCGTGCATTGCATGTGCGGCACTCGCAAATTCTTCGCCGTTTTCCACATAATTGGTCGGCTTGGTCGGAGTAAATTGCTAGCGTGCAGATTAGAGGGGACACGTTTCGAGAGGCGAATACTGCCCACGTCATTCCCGAGTAAATTATGTTAGTTTTTAAGAAATATTGTCAAGACAACGATTGATTCTGTGCGCAGCACAGAATCTATTTCGTGGAAACAAACGTCAAGCATATCGGTGTCATTTTTTTTATATTTATTGAATACTTGTGATAAAATTCTTAGCGTCTGTTTTCAATGGTCCTTTTGAGTGAGAAATATTAGAGCACAAAATGTAATCTAAGACCTCGACAACTTGATACATACTTAAAAAATATTTTAAAATTGACTTTCATTTATATTTGCAAAGCAATTTTAAATTTAATTTTGTAAAATAAATTTAGATATTTTCATTCCTCTTTTTTTTCATTATTACTTGCAAACTAATTTTTCTACAATTTATATATAAGAGAAAAAATTACAAAGCAACAAATAGTTTTTTTATAAATAACTGACGAATTTATTTATTTAATTTTATGCTTATTAAGTATCGGAATAATTAACGAAAGTACATAAAAACATTCCATTAGAAAGGTCACTGGTTGTGTTACGAAAGCAGGTAGGAGCGGTTATCAATGGAATTAGCCTTTTTCGGTCGGTATCAGAGCATATAAAACGACGCAGGCGCCATTAAATAATGTACTGTCGGAATTCTATTTACTTCACGAACGTTAAAGACATCTTTATATTGAATACCGCGATAGGGACGATATGGAAAGAATAAAACATCCGTGCTCTATAAACCCAATCGAATGATTCACGTTTCATAAACATTTATTGGCGGTATTAATCGATTGATTTGAGCACAATTATTTATGTGTGTCGCAACTTATAGGCTTGTATAGCCGCAGATACATCGCAGGACGCGCTCGTTTGCCCGCGAGTTCGAAGTATTCAAAGTATTCGACGTATTCAATGTGACAATTTGTATGCTAGAATTCCGTGAATCAAGTCGCGTTGATGGTTACGTATTTAAGAGATAAGACTTTGAAGAAAAGAGAAACGCACACACACACACGCACACACACACACACACACACACACACACACACACATTTAACTTTCACAGCTGCTTATATTCGATTATATTATACAATAAATGCTAGTGTATGGTAATCGTAGGAAGAAACGCACGGTATCTTGATGTACTTACGAATACATAATATGGTTTATGTCCATAATCAACGTTTCATAATGGCACTTAAGCATCCACTTGTTGATACCATTTATGGCCATTGTATGGCATTACACGTGTAAAACGGTCACACGGACGTCGTACCGACACGCACGAGTAACTATGTTAACGTTAATATCGTGTATGCACGCACGCGGATTTAAAACTCCAAACACATTCTGGCACCTGCTCGAAATTATTCGATTGTTTTATGACCTATTACTTACAAACATAATTGAAATTCAGACGCATTTCTCGCCGCTATATTTCTGGCAAATATCGTCATATTTTGTCTGGATTCAATTTTCGATATTGTCGATCGAAAATGTGTACTGAATCGGATATTCCTAGATTTTTAGATGTAATATATTAACAGAATAAATTTACAATTCCAAGAAAGAGAGAACGCTAAATATGTCATATTATTAATGTGGCTCGCTATATTTCAATCGCTTCATTCATTATTCATCAAGTAAATTTTGTTTCGCATGACTTATTATTTTTTCTTAGCATATTGAATTCTTCGATCATGCTATTAATATATTCTTGAGTAATTTCTTACTCAATTACAATATTTTTTATTATATACAGAATAAAATATGGTAATGTTACTAGCGCTTATTGGGAGATATAACAGATTAAGATAAAGAATAAAGTCTCGTATCATTTTGCGATATTCGCAACAATAATCGAAATATTAGTGTTAAAAATTAAACTAATGAGACCGCGTCGAAACATAAGCTTGAGCGGCTTTTCTCTCGGCGCATTCACATTAATCCGATTTTTTTTACATTAATATCTCGATTATTATTGCAAATATCACATAAATGTACAAGCTCTTTCTTCCTACTTCAATACGTTATACCTCCCCGTGAGCGCTGATAACATTACCGTATTTTATTCTATATATATCTTATCACAAAATGATACTACAAAATAATATATTATAATTAAAATAATCTGCAATTTGAACAGATTTATCGATTTTATTTAATTTTTACAAATTGACGTGAGTTAGCGCATTTAAATAAAATTTATTTGACTACATAAACATGAATATTTACAATTATAAAAATAGTTTACCTTTTTAATATACAATTACTATACATTTTTTTCGCAGCTTTTGTAATATAAAAATAATTTAAAACAATTTTTAAACAAGATAATTTTTTTTAAATCAGCAGTTCTCATAAATTGCAGATAAAAAAACCAGAAATTGTATTGAATACATATAATGTATATAATCTGCATATTAAATCATCGCACAGTTGGAAATATAGAAGAATACTTTTTTCCCATAGAAGCAAACATCTGAAACGATTCTGAAAGAATATCTCACACGCAGTAAATACATAAATATGTTTCAAACTATGAGAAAGTACTGTCGCTCTTATTTGCTTTTTTATCCCACGTACAGATAAAATTGGAATGCATCGTATAACATTTAATTTACCCTGTTGCTCCATTTTGAAATAAAATTTCATAAATAACAAATGAATAGGCAATTCTAAAATGTCAAAACCGCTTGCTACCTATTATATTTTCCTTGTGCGATTTAACGTTAATAGTCAAAACGATGAATAATGTTTTGGATATGTGAAATATATTACTGTTGAAGAACAGAGACAGGAAGTTTTAGATGTACGATGTCCACTGAGCAAATAGGTAGGTACGCACCACTCGCACCATCTAGATTCTAGCGAACGCTGAACAGCGATGGCGTATTGATCTTTTTAGTGACATAGCGTCTCCACAGACACAATCCAGCTCCCTCCCACTCTTCCTCTTGACGCGGACTAAAGGTCTATATTTCCTCTGGGACAAATATGTTTCACTATTCCTATAAACACAATTTGCCAGGAGCATCGTACTACGAATATATGTATGTATAAACGCACAATGTCGAAGGGGAGGAAGGCTAAAGTGTCGGTACGCTCGATCTCCCGTTGTCGGAAGTATATGACAACAAACGTGCCGAAATGAAACATATCTTTAGATTAAGGGTGCGAATGAACCTTACAACATTTTACATGTAACACGTGAAATTTTCTCTTCGTGTTGAAGCTTTTCGAAGAGACGTCCAAAAATCATAACAAATGATCCAACGTCAATGTAATAAGAACATAGACAGCCTACCGGTTCAGATCAGCGATGTGCGCTCCGTATTTCGTAAAAATGCTAGAGCGAAGAAACCGCGCGCCGTGTTGACATCGACAGTTCAAAGCTGCCGGCGTTGCAAATGCGGGGGCTTATGGGAGACGAGAACGATTCGCAAATAGTCGACGTCGGAAGTTAAAAGGAGGCAGTAAGGAAAGGGGAGGGGGAGGGGAGGAAAAAAAGTAAACGTTGCATATGCTTTTCGGAGCATACAAACGTGCCCGTCGGACGTCACCGCGGTTCGCCCGGCGGAGCGCCACTCCGTCTAGCCTGACGTCTACACTCTGTCAACTGTTTTATATTTAATCCGGACCGCTTTAGTAAGCAATAAACAAACACTGTATCACATAAGCGCTGCTCAAATTAGCCTCAATACCATTTCAAACGGCCATCTCGCATTTATGAAGATGACCGGGGATATGGTGGCCCACCCGAGAGTTCTTCGTACGACGGGTCGGGAATGTGGCAGAGGAAAAAAGGGGAATCACCGTGGAGAATCGGCGGAGTGGGAAGGACAGCCAGTGGGGATTTGGAGGGGAGTGAGAGAGCGATGACGTCACGGAATGCCGTGGCACCGCCTACCGGTATGCAATGGGCGGGAATCTCGCTACGATTTACGATCAGCCACGCCACCGACATCTAGTGTCAGTCAAGCGAAGTTAGGCGGCTCCATGGTGGCCATTATACGTTCACGATTGGCCAGAATCATGGCACAACGCGAATCAGGCGATGCTTTAAATATGGATTTTTTTTCTCCAGCCGCAAAATCGTGACAAGAGACTCGCATAAATTGCGATTGATTATTGATGGGTGCCAGGAGCAACCCGCTCGTAATATTAATGGTAATTTCAGACATATACTTGTTTTCAGCGGTAAATCTATATTTACTTAATCGAGAGGAGACGCGAATGGGGTAGAACGCGATCGCACGCGCGTTCTTCTCTTTTATAAATTATTAATAAAATATTTTTTCCTGTAATAATCCGTACTGTATTTCCATAGTTATGTGCTTTATATTGTTACTAAAAAATGTATAAATTTTTATCTTTTTAAATCAATATTTTATTTAAATAGAATTTTTGTTTTAAATATAAATTAAGTATAAAAGTGCACACATGTACAAAATATCAGTTTATATTCTACTCCAACATATTTATAGGCAAATAAATATAAAAATATTTTATAATTTGTAATTACATTAAACCTTTATTAATATTTATATGCTAAACTTTCTATTTGTCTTCTCGGCAAATAGAAATAATACATATATTTTTTAAATAATTTATATGGTTTAAAATTTGAGGTAAGAAAAAAATATCATTTAAAATTCAGAGCTAAAATCAGAGCAAAATATTTACAAAGCTAGAAATATTGATATTTTATATATTTTTATACATACTGTTATTAAATATCTCTTTTTCAATTATTGTTTTTAATTAACTTTTTCATAGAAAATTTATATCTTTATATAACAATATTTTTAAATTTTTATATTCTATTAAAATAACTATACATATGTCATTCTTAAACATATTTCAGTTACCAGACAACAGAATATTTTAAATACAATATCATACGTATATTATACGTGTATGTATATTTATAATATACCTAGTAATAGTGTTAATAATTTTTATTTTGTTTTGTTCGATATTATTTTGAGTTTTGAATTATAACCTATTATCAAAAAAGTATACTATTATTTAGATAAATTCTAAAACGATTTACATTGTTTAAAATTAAAATACTCATTATTAAAATATAATATATTATGTCAGATAGAAAAATAAAAATGATATGAAATTTGTTATTTATTATTTTTTATTATTATAAAATACGCAGCGTTTATAGTAGTAAATTGTTATAAATTTATTACTGCTGCAGTTTTCATGAAATTAGTAACAACACTCTTACGACTAAATTTTAAACTATATCAAGGTATTGAAACTTAAAGGATAATTCTCCTGCAATGCCTGCAGAGTCTTAGAATCCAACTTATCACCAGTGGAAAGTTAATAAACGCGCTGTCAATTGTCAATAAATACTTTTAACACTTTCTTCTAGATCAACATATGATAAATTATTAAAAGCACATTAGCCACTTCTAATTAGAAAGTAATAATACTCTATTTTAAATATTACAATTTTTACGAATAATTTTTATAGATAATATATTAATTGCCTCACATAAAATTTAATTAAACAGAAATAGTTAAAAATAAATGTTAACGATTATCGTTTATTATTAAATGTTTGATATGTTATTGCCAAATAAAAATATGTGATATAGTAAACTATGATTTAATCAAGCAGCAGATAATATGAGAAAGTCCTATATATTTCATTTGAACATATAAGTTCGTGAAACATTGGTGTCTATAAGACATCAAGTTACTCTGCGGGCGGTTATGTGGTTTACGGCTGTTTTTAACGAGCGCCGCGCTCGCGCGCGTTGCACGCGACTCAGCACTAAACTGCAGCCTTACAAAACGTAGCCACACTAGTTCAAAATTTTATGGCCAAATTTATTATCTGTTACCTTCTTATATGATGTTACAATGACAATAATTGTCAGTTTTATTTTAATTGTAAATCAATTTGAATTATTTTAAATCCCATAGTCGCACACAAAGGGAAAAAGACGCACAGCTTATCGAAGAAGATCTGGCCATCTGTCGTCACATTAATGAAATGCTTTTTGCTCATGAAAATTCCCGTGTCTAACTACGCCAGCTTTCACTTGTAGTTAACTTTGAATGATTACAGATGGAGTTAGTTACGACCAGAAGTTTAGATTAAAATTTTTATTTTTACAATCAACAATTGTTAATTTATTATTTTAATCTCTTGTCTATTATACTTGTTTCACAGTTATACAATTTTTTTATAATTATGAGATATTACTTTGATAAGCAATTTTTATCTGTGTTTAAAAATGTATTTTAAAAAGTATAGAAACTGAGTATAAAATAATTAACTTTTTTATTATAATTTAATATTTACAAAAACAAGCAAAAGTTATATTAAAATTATTCAAGTATTATACTTCTGTGTTGTTTATATGTATGTATAAATTATAAATTTTTATTACCATGTACAGTAAATATCGAAAACTGTTTTCCAAGATCACATGAATACTTACTTACTTACAGCCGCTTACTTTTCAAGCAGAGATCCTAATATTTAAGAATTCTGTTGTGAGATGGCGCCACTATATATCCATATATAGCTAGCTTTACACAGTACCATTATGCATATAAATCCATTATACAAATATTCATTTCATTAATTATAAATTCGTTAAATGTAAATTTTTTAAAAAATATCATTAATTTTCTATATTTTTAAAGTATTAAATATAGCTAGAAATGTACATGAATAATGAAATACTTTAAATTGATGTGTTATAATTCAATCTTATAATATTCTTTCTTAACAATATTTCATAGTAACTATTTTTCATTGGTATCATGTTTTTAAATTCAGTGTTTAAATTATTTTTATATAAGAAATAATTGTTATCTTATAATAATAATTATTAAATTAGAAGCAATATGAAATAATAAATCAAATATAAAAGAGATAATATTGATTCAGTGGAACAGGTAGCAAATATACTGAAGAATTAGTCTGAATGGGTTCTTAAATTTTTATGGCTACTAACATCAACAGAGAACGTTTCATAGTGCTTCTACCGATAAATCCATGCTCACTGCGGACGGCGGAACTGAAGAGACAAGATGCGAAGTCAAACGTATCTGGCAATGTCATCAGTTACATTTATGAGGCCGTGAAGGATAAAGTGAGCACCTTGAGGTTGCATCATCGTCACTTTAAATCCCGTTTGCCCGCTCGTAAAAGTCTTTGACGACTTTGCCGGAGTGCTGCCGGTATAGCACGAGCGAGTTGTCTGCCATAAAATCAAGAAAGAGGTTTTCCCTCTCCTATGCACCCTTAACCGGGACAGAAAAGGGCTTAGGCGTTTATTTACCTACTTGTCAATAATCTTTGGTCATTATCTTTAACAGACTTACGATAGGATGCAATTATACGCATAGGGTACAATTTACATAGGGTACAATTAAACACATTGCTATCATATACGATATATAATACTTTATACTATGTTTTAAGTTAAAAAATTAATTTTTTTAGTTTAATATCTATAACAACCATTTTGAGTTTATAATTTTCGCCTCAATAAATAATGCTGTGAAATACCTGTTTCAAAAAATATTTTATACAATAATAATAACACATCTAATAATATTATCTAAAGATAATATCTGAAGATATTATTACTAATTTTTGTTTATTTATAGTATTATTAAATATGTGAACATGGAAGTACAAGTTATGCTATATTTAAAAATTATTTGTGACTTATATCCCACAGAGAGATTGTCGTTGTCTAAATGAATAAAACATTGTTTTCAATGTGGTGCTTTATTTACGTTTCACGAAGTAAGGGACTTTAGGTACTCGAAGTAAGCGAGTATTCGTTGCGAGTTCAGCTGGGTCGTTCATGAATTGGAAATATCCCACGGTGACGACAAAACAACCTATACGACGAATAAACGCTCTATATCGGTAAAGCGTCGTACGATTACAGCGGCCCTGTTGTCAATAATTTATATTATTTATACTTGCACATCGAAAATCTTCACTTAATACACAAATTTATAAATCTTTCTATAACATTCGTAATTTCTGCTTTATTAAGATTGTAACATTTAGATTACTACATTATACTTTAATCAGGAATATTTATGACGATTTTAAAGTTAACGTTACGCTATAGGACCTACAGGACATACTACACACAACATCTGCTTCTTTGTAACTTTTATAGCTTTCGAAGGTATTATAGTCTCCATGCCCTGTCAAAATATAATAAAGCTGAAGAATGAAGCTATTACTGTATCAACATTCTGTATCTCTAAGAGAGGCGATGAATTCGATTATACCAGAAGCTCGCAGGGAGAGATGCATTTATAGATACTCCACCATTCACATTTGACCTAAATATCACTGGTGTCTATTACAGCCTTCGGTGAAATGTACCGATTGTTCGAATTTTCCCACAGAAGAGAGTTCGAAAGTCTTTCTTTTGCTTCTGCTTTCAACCTATCTATTTCGATGAACCGCGACGAAAGTTTCGCGCGTAAATCTCGCGACTGACGTTTCAAATATAGTACCTGTACGGCGTTCCTCTTATTTTTTTTTATCGAAGGACCTTGCGGAACGTTTCCTGGCGCGTTATTAAGGTCAGCCACCTGCCGCTCGATGGAGCTCACTTCAGGGATGAACACTATTACACCCCTCCCATAGCTATATATATAAGAAAAAAACTTTAGGGGTGCAACGGGGTTTGGTCTGACTGAACAAAGAAAATAAGAGATGCGAAACGGCGCGTCGTGGATGGCGGAGGGCAAGAAAGATAGTAGAGGAGCAGCTTCCTTTCGGCGCGAAGAAAAGAGAGAAAGAGGGAGAGGGACGGCGAGTGAAGAAGGAGAGGAAAGAGTCCCGGGACTTCTGGAGCCAGAGGAGAGAATAAAGGAAAAGCGAGAAAAATGTGTCTAACGTGGCAAAGGCAATTCTTCAGCCGGAGTTGCCGCCTTAATGCCCGTAGGAGAGAGGCGATTGGTTCTCGAGAAGAGCCCGCGGGAAAGATGGCCGCCATTTCCCTCCAACCACCCGTGGAAGTGTTCCCCTCCTACCATTTATTCTCTCTCTTGCTCCTCTGCTATCGTATCCGCGACCTACGAAAGGAACCCCGTTCGAGGAATAAAGGGGGAGAGTCCGACGAAGAGACTCTTATTCTTATTAACTGTTTAATCTTTCTGCGTGACATACGAGACGCATTACCGCCCGCCGGGCTTGTTTATATTTCGCTGGATCGCCGCAAAGATGTGGTACCTTCATTACGCTGCCTTCGGTGTATTCACGATATCATTTTGAATGATATTGTTTTTCTTTGAAACTTATACATTATTGGAGAAAACACAGATATTATTTGATCCTGATACTTAAAAAAAAATATCGCCTAAAAAATATTTGAAAAAAAAAACTTCTTTTTTATTTGAAGACATAAATATATATTTAATAAGAATTTTAAATTTATATACAAATCATTTATATTTAATATTATATGTATAAACTATTTAGAAAATTATTTAGAAAGTTGTCAAGAATAAAAGTTAAAAGTACAAACAAGAGTATCTGTAACCGTTTCAGCAATTTTTTTAGAATATATAACTTATTTTTCATACAATGGTAACATGCGCGTAGTTTTTTCTCATATAATAAGATGCATGTTTAATTAGCAAATAGATAATATTGTAAAATCGATGTAGCTTGGTCTAGTTGGTGAACGAAGAGAGGAAGGAGAGATTGGAAGGAACGAGAAGAACAGAGCACAGGGAACAGCGAGATAGCGCTGAGTTACATCTCTCAATTATTTGATAATGCCGCCGACACCGCGCTGAGGGGATCTCGTTAAAACTTAAAACGAGCTCTCCCGTAATCTCCTCAATGTTTATACTTGATTCGTAAATCTGGGCGAATCTCGGTGGTGTTATCGCTGTACCGACCGAAAGAGGGACAATAGATAATATAAACTCCCGAGACTTACAACAATGATATTATTGGTTTTCTCTTTGCTGATTAAACTCTCCAAAGCAATATATACGGTAAAATAATTTAAAAAAATAAATGTGTAAGCAGAGAGTTGTAATGAAATTTAAATTTCTTAATTTGTATTTTTTTATTTAGTTGTTTACAGATATGTGATATTAATTGACATAAATGTATATTAATATTTTATTTACTCTGATATATTTTTATAATATTATAATATTGATAGATCTGTGAATTAATATTTTTATATTACACAATTAGATAGGAATTTAATTTAGAAAATTTCACATAAAAGTAATTTATAGCCACATATATGTTAGATTGTATCGTTCCAAACTCGTCTCGTGCATCTGTGCGGTTAGTCTGCATTAAAAAGGATATTCATTAAGAATTGACTGCGGCTGTAGACAGACAAATGGCAAATTAGATGAGTGGACAGCCTCGATGACCAGTCGAAGTCGTTAAGAGCGGTTGAACAAGCGACTATATCAGCGATAGTCACGGCGATTACTCAGCTCACTGTCGCGCTTTGTCTGCTCGTTTGCCATCCATAAACAGTGCGGTAGAATAAAGAAGGAGTGAGAGAGAGAGAGAGAGAGAGAGAGAGAGAGAGAGAGAGATAACTAGCTTGCAACGGCGAAATAACGAGCACAGTGGTAGAAACCTGTCGGTCCCTGTGAAGACGGGAAAGGTGAGACAGAAGGAAAGGGGAAGTGTTAAAAGAACGACGAGGGGAAAGAGATTCGGGCAAGACAGGATTAGTTGTTAGTTGAGATGGCACGACGGTCAGAGTACATCTAGATTAAGATGCATCGGAAAAAAGAGTCGAGGACAAAAGAGACGAAAGGAGAGAGGAGAGTCGGTCCCTTTTTGGGTTGAAGTGACGAACGACATCATGGGACTTTGAATGTCTTTGACTGTCCATGGGTATCGCTGACCTCGTCGTGGATCTTTTTGGCTCGAGGGAGGAGCCAAACGACTGGCAGAGAACTCTCCTCACGTGATGTACGGATACAGGGACCACCCCTGATGATCAAATCCCAAATCTTCCAGTCGGTTTCACACAAAAATCATATTTATCGTGTTACCTACCTGTACCGCTCCTTCTCCGCCTTTACAGCCAACGCGACGGGCAGATTCATTTTCATTTTTGATCTTGAGCTACCCGTTATGGCCTGCACGAGTAATTGCCTATGTATGGGTCAAATTTATATGGTAGAAGAACTCCTAATTCCAATCATAGTGGAATATATATGAATATCTTCTTTTATGATTTTACATTGTATGTCTTATAACAACATGAGAATACTTATTATAATAGATATCTCTTTTATATTATACGAAATTCTATTTTTCTGATAATATTTTTCAAAGTACTCTTTTAACAAGATATAGAAATAACTGTAATAAAAATTAATTTAATAAGATACAAGCCATTAGATTGTAATCTTTTTATATAAATTTAATAGAGAAGTTTGTTAATTTCTATAGAGATTATTTAAAGCTATTAAATTCTCTAAAATACAATCAAAGCTAAAAAAATATAACATCATGAAAACAACGAGAAATTGCGGGATAATGGAATGAGCTTTAAAATAATAATCATTACTATTTCTTATTCAAATACTTATTTTCTATTGAAATGAATGCAATGACTGCTTGAGGACCACGATCGGTTATTACGTCTCGTTCTATTATTTTTTTTTATTTATAACTCTCTTCTCTATTTCCCATGTAATGGCAATAAATGTGTTGTGAGAAGGGTGTGTAGAATAGATGTAGGAAAGCAGTGGAGGTCCTGTTAGACTAGGGCCATTTCTTCCCAAGGGATGAACGCCATTCAATAACTCAAATCCGACTCAATTTTGTGGGAAGAAAGTTTGCGCAGATTGTTCTCTACTATCCTCAATGCAGACAACTGACGGCGGGTTTATTGACTTTTCGAATTCATCGTAATACTATACAATTTTGTGTTATATATAGTACAGTTAAACGTAAATGTAATTGAAAACTTTGCAATTTATATAAATTTATGTAAATGTGTTTTGTATATTTAAAGTTAAATGTCTGAGAATACTACGCGCGTTAGCTCTCGCTGTTACATCGTATTAGAATACGTAACGCGAATAATAATTGAAACATCCAATTCTTGATGTGATACCAGAATCACCCAGCATCATTACTCCGAAGACACGGGTCGTAAAAAATCTCGACCTAGCAATTTCAAACACAACCGTATCGCGCGGGAAAGAATGAGAAATGCTAGCAATGCCCACGCGCATTAAGAGGGCTGTAGGGAACGGCGCCGTAATGAATTAAGGGAAATCAGAAATTGCTTTAAATAGCACCGTAAAAATAAAGTTCGTTTAAAGAAGGGGAACCTCGGGTGGGAAGCAGGGTCGGTAGCAACGCGGAAGGAAGAAGGCGAGAGCACACACCTTGGGTTCCGGGCCAAGGAGGGGTGCTAAGTCGGCGGTGGAATGTGTAGCGCGGAAATTGCCGAGAAACGCGTATTAAAATCGCTGGATTTAGTAGGGAGATAAGCCGCGGGCGGTGAGACTGCGGGCGTAGGGGCGCGGGAGGGAAAAGAAAAACTCTCTTTTACTTGCACCCCGTCGCATTGCCGTCGTCTTTCCGCAGCCGTTATCCAAAGCTCAGAGCCTAGACTACATCACCACCCACCAACATCGCTACCCGACGACGTTGCCCGGACTCTCGCGTGGTCCTCAAGAATCCAACTCCTAACATTCGCATCATTTAAGTTGCTATGCACACTTCCACTTGCTCATTCTTTTCTTCTTTATTGCGCACGGCTCTGTGTATTTCCCACGGAAACGCTTTCCGTCCTGAAATAATTCGGTGAAAATGTAAGTCGTTGCCGTTTTGCGTGAAGTCCGACGTGAATAACAATTTAAGTTTCGGTTTCTACATTAAACTGGTTAACATTTTGAATATCATAAGTTGTTAATAGTTCAACAGTAAATAGACTATTGTATTAATAAAGAAAACGCAAAAATAGTGACAAAGACGAAGATAATTAGATAATTTACTGCTGTTGACTGAAAGTAATATATTAATGCCGAAGGTAAGTTTAATTGTTGATTTTAGAATAAAATAGTACAGCTTATGGATATAATTCAAATATAGTCCATAAGCAATTATTTCATTATTATATTATTAAATCGAAGGTTTCACAGATATATATTTTTGTGTGAAACTTTCTATGTAGTAAATGTATTTTCTTATTACAGTTTCCTAATTAAAAAAATATTTTCTATCTATACATATAAGAAAATATGCACAACTCTTTTTCAGAATATATTTTAGAAATTATCTGATGTGGTTTGTATGAGAGGCACAATTAGTAATTGCATAGATTTTTCATGGACCCCTGGGAAGGATGCAGCACAACGTACTATAGCGCAAGACCAGATGCTCGTTGTGGGGTCCACTTAGTTAGAAATAAACCAGATATAAATTAAAATTGAGAACATGTATGCAAATACTTAAAAAATTGTTTTTATTAGTATATTTAAAAATACTTTCCATCTAAATGTATACTGTTTAAAAATTTGAAAAGAACTTACTATTTCAAAGAAACATATATAATTAAATATTTTAAATATGTATATTCATATATTTATATATATTTATATTTAATAGGGGGAAGATTTCCTAAAATAAAAATAATTATTAAAAATAAGTTTTTTTTCTATATTCTTCAAGAAAAAATAAATTATATAAAGGAAACATTTCACTTTTCCCGTTCAATATTTCTGTTTAACTTTTCATAAATACTTTTCATAAATTTATCTGATGTAATCGTTTATATGATATAATCGCCATTTGTTTTTATATTAAAAAATCTCAGTATAAGAAATGCTTTAAGAGAGATGTGTCAAAAAAGAGCTCTATGAAATAAAATTGCGAATATAAAGATTTTTTACTATCAAGCTTCTCTATTTTAAAAAAAGATTCTACGGTGTTTTTATGCTTCGCCTGTATATCTATTTCCACAAATTTTCATCTCCACCTGTCTTCAAATCGATGAAGAAAACTGGCACGCGCGCGAGCATGTGTAAGTATATATATGTCGTATAGTCTCGTCGGAGGTAATAATCCATCGGAGGATTCCCCCTTACAGCACTGTGCCCACTCAAATGGTCGTAGCCCGCGCTTTTATGCCGTCGTAAAAGCGCAGTAACAATTAATAAGTATCTCGTAAAAGCTATTGCCGTTGACACCTTTTTGAATGACAGGGGCGGGCTAAGAGAGAACACCGTCGTCGGCGCCCTTCAGCATCTCCGTTTTCTCGTACCGAACTCTCCGAACGTTAAGTAAATAGCAACGATAAGATTGTCCATAAATTTTATTTACGCGCGAATCGTTATTCTTAATCGGACAGTTATGCGATCCATTATTCTGCGAACTATCTATCAACTGTTCTGACATTTTAACGCCTCTTATTATGTTTACTGTTTAACGCGAAACGATTTCTACAGGTAGAAAAACGTAAATGCGTAAAAGTAAATTTACCATGATATATTAATGTGCTATAATGTTTGCATGCTAATATAAAAGTGTAATAATAGATTGCCTTTTGCCATTTAATGTGCTATAATATTTGCATGATATATAACATCTGCTTTTGCTATTATTCTTTGAATATTAATATTCGTCGTAAATATCTTATTAATTATTCATACATAATGTGATTATTGGAATAAAATTGTTATACAATTACAATGTTTTTTAGCGGCTGATATTTATAAAAGGTAGATAGTATAATTTCATGTAATTACATATAATTATATATTTGCGTGTACACATTTCTAGTATAAAATTATAAGCTATTCATACATAATATTTAATACATATTGAATTTTATTTCAGACAAGTTGGAATTGTCTTGCATGTGGAAAAACAAACGTTTATAATATAAATGTTATTTATTACTTTATTATTACTGAATTAAATATTCATTACTATTTCTTAATTAAAAAATGTTAATTTTAAAAGAGTTTTTACAAAAATATGAAAATAACAAAGAGCACTTTGCTTTATTATATAGATATACATATGTCTTCAAAGAAAACATAATTTCACGAAAAACTTGAAAAAGTTGATATTCTGCGTAATAAGACAAAATTATAAAAGTAAAAATGTAATATAGAAATTTTTTTTTATAAAATTTTATCTTATTAGACTATTACGTTCCCGAAAAATTCTAATTCACAAAATGATCATTTTAACACATAAATATTAATTGTTTTTTCTTTCTGGTGAGAAAGAACATGGTACACATCAAAGAACATGGTAAATGTACATATAACAAATATAATTCCAAGCTAACATTGCGGCATTTTACGAGTTGCGAAGGGAATAAGGGAACAGACTAGATAATATTACGCAGAACGGATATAGAGAAACGGTAGCCACAAACGCGGTCGGGTTTGTGTCGTTGCCTTAATTAAGTTACATGTTGGTCGCATTGTTCCGAATATACATATAAATGTCAGAACAGAAGGCAGAAAGGAAATATTAATTAATTTTAATAGTAGTACGTCTTGTTTCTCTCGAATCTGATAATATTCTACTAGAATTCTATTAGGTTTTCATTATTCATATAATCCCAGATGCTAAAAAATGATCATGATAATAACAGCCACTTGCAATACTGTTCTCACTGTGCATTAAGCAATAATTTATAAAAAGTTATACAATATATAAAAATAAACATAATATTGAAATTACAATATATCATATATCTCGTTATACTTATGTAAATTACTGTTTTGATACAAACTATTATGTTACAGAAATATTGTCTTTATAAATTAAGCATAAAAATATAATAAAAATATAAAACTTTTAATTATATTTAAGGAATTAATAGGAATTAAAAAAGGAATTAAAAAAATAAGGAACACAAAGAATTAAAATAATGCGATATTTTATATTTATATATTTTTTATTACTCAGGATAAGTTTTCCTTCCTGAGTAATGGTTATAATTTAAAATTTTATATTTTTATTATATTTTTTAATGGAGATCTCGTAGGAGCCACGAAATAATATTTTCTTGAGTTGAGTATCTCTTATAATTAGTACATACTCATCACTTAATCGGACTTAGAGAATAATCCAAGATCGCGGCGATAATTAATTATGTTCCACTGAATAGGATTAGATTAAGTATACCAATACTCTATGTCGACATTTCTGAGGGTACGAACGAGGTGCGTATAGAGGCATGAGGGGTAGAAGCATCCGGGTGGCGCTAAGCCAGCTTTCTCAGCTGCGGAACGCAGAAGGGACGCGCGGTGGAGAGGGGCATGGAAGAAGGGATGGAGGGCAGAGCAATAGCCTTTACGACTCGGCCATAGTATCAAACGATCTATCCTGCCATTAAGATAGTCTCAGAACGATTCGGTAACCTTTGGGTCCGTGGAAAGCGATACGCTATCGACTTCGTAGCTTGGCCGCGGCATTTTGTGAACGGATAAGGAAGGCACTCTTTCCCCCTGTCGGTTCGTCCTTTCACCCGTCGTCATTTCGTCTTCATCCTCGGATGAAGGTGCCAATAAGGTTGACTGCTGCCATTCCTAGAAAGAAGATTTTTATCTAGTCTCGCTTTTCGGTCATATCATACACATTTTGAGTCGATCTTCTGTCAATTCGTCAGTCTCTCCAATGTTATGGTTAGACTTTCGAGCTCGATTACGATCTATAGAATATGATACGTATATTCTGATGATATATTCTCTAAAGATATATATCATATGATGTACATATTTTGAATGTGTTAGGAAAAGCAAAATGTAATCAAATATATTTTAGATTGATATTCTACTAAAAAAGTTAAGAAATTTAGCAAAAATTTAATAAAAGTTTAATAAATATTTTATTAAAAAATATATGAAGTAAAAATAAACGTATGGTTTGATATTCGTAAATTCAGAAAGAGATAGTTTCGAAAGATTATCACTCAACTATTGTTATCAAGTATGTTATATTTAGCTTTCAATGCGCGAAATATTTCTCAGAGTCTTCTCAGGCGTCTGTATCATAGACGGTCCATTAAAGTGAGCCTCACTGCCCATCAAAATAATTTCATTTGGTATGAAAATGCATGCACATTATACAAAATGCAATACAAATGTTCACTGAGGTGAATCCGGGAAGGTGGTAGTCTGGAAGGGAGGATACCATGCATATACATCCAAGGGAATGGAGCGTCATGCGCCAAGAAAGTGGGGACAGGGCTTGCGCGGCAACGTAGCTTGGGAAGCGCCGCGTTTGACGGGGGGGTTTTCCCCGGTACGAGAAGAGGGGTATGGTACCGCGAGAGTTTCCAGGGTAGTCCAAGGGGGTGGAAAAGGGGTGGAATGGAATGGAATGGAGTCGAGCGTAGTGCCCGTAGGGTGAGGTGGTGCCGAGGGGCCGAGGGGACCGAAGATTGATAATGCAATTCCAAGACTGCCATTATCCCCGTCCACCCAACTCGCTCCGGCGCTTCTATCTTTTTTGCTTCTGCGTTTCTCTTGCCCGCTTCTTCTCCTCCGCCCCTCTTTCTCTCCCCTCCCCCCCCCCCCGGTCGTCGTATGAGGACCGACGAGTTTTAGAAATGTTAACTCCATAAATGTCACGCCGTTCCTTTCTGCTTTTTTTTTCTTTGAGAAAAGAAAGGGCAGGTAGGTAGGCGGTCTGATGTACAATCTCGCTTATGGCAAATAGAAGATATTATTCGCGGGAATTAACTGCCTCGGATAAATGCTGAGTCATTTAGACTCACCATATTAGTTTTTTTTGTACCAACTTCGTACTGCGGTTTTGCGGTAACTGCGCTTTAACTTTTAAAACTAATAATTAAATCCAGAAGGAGAGAGAAGGAGAGACCTAATTACAGTTTACTTTTGCTAATTCTTTTTTAATATAGGAAAGAACCATAGTTTGGAAATATTCACTCTGAATCTTAATACCGGATATGAAAAAGAGCAATTTTAAGCCCGAAGTCCAGAAGCCCGAAGATTGATAATCCAATTTCAAAATTCCCATTATCTCCAACCATCCAGTTATCCCTCCAGGCCCTCTAGACCCTCCTAGGTTTTCCTTCAGGATCTTTTACTTTTGAACTTATCCATTTTCAGGGAATGGACGAATTTTATAAGTCTCTTCTTTCTATCAAAAAGTTTCGGCGAAATGACCTCTATGTTTTCTAGAAATAATTATAACGTGCAACTTTATGCGGATGTCGCGAAATCTTTTTTTTAACATTTCAGAGGAATATTCCCCGCGCGAGATACCTCTTTCGCCTTTCGTCTGATATCCTCCGGGAGATGCCGACTGGCTGCCGTTGGCGTTGCCCTGGGAACCCCCTTAGAGCCGTATTTCCTTGGCAGGAAAGCTCGCGTTTTCGCCTCGCTTCCCAAATCCCGCCAGGAAAGTTTTCGCCGACTGTGTGTTTGAATGGATGTTGAAGTAGAAAGCGAGGGATAGTCCGGAGAGTACGTGATGGTTGTGCAAGCTTTTCGAAAAATACGATTATAACGATAATTGTGTCTGCCGAGTACCGATTGTATATCTTGTTTATTCTTCGGTTATGCACTTAGGCATTGTTATCACATCGTCAAATCCAAATGGAACCCAAATCATAATGCAATCGACGCTTCTTTATTCAATATATCAAGTAAAGATATGACGTTTCATACAAGAAGATGTATTAAAAAGATCTGTACAGGGTGTTAACAACGCAAATATTTCGCAGTCTTCAAAGCAAAGTGATATACGCATAATAGATTTTCTTTCGATTATGACATATGCCATCTATGCGATAAATAGAATGTATAATAACAATTCTTTTATAATTATTTTGATACATAAAGGAATTTTTGTATAAAATTATTTCAAAATTTTCAAAACATTTCTATAGATCTAATGTTATTATAATTTCAATATACTTTTTATGTGTAAGTAACATTAAATATATTTTCTAATATTTGCTTTTTTCTCTTTTTTCTTCCTCTCTATTTATTTCTGTAAAAAAAAATTAATACTACTAAACATAATTGTATAATATGATTAAGATAATCGCTTGTATCGTTTTTTAAAAAGTAAAAATTTAAATATTTTGCGGCAGAAAAACTATTAGAAAAATGTATTGTAAGGGGTACACTGACAGAAGATGTAGCATTACGTGTTTGAGTTGATAGTGAAGTTGAAGAAATTGAGCTCTAATTCTCGCCTGGACATATGGTGATTGCACTACGATAGCCCATCGAGTCGCGCTTATCCAGGATTACATACATGATACTGGCTTGCCATTTATCCAGCACTATCTCTGAAGTCTTTGTTTTCTTTTTTGGTATGAAAGACAAACTCAACGAGCGTATCTTTGCTATCGACGAGGAGCGTTGTCTGAGAAAAAAGCATGTAGAAGTAGAAAAGAATGAACGGGAAAGAAATTTCGATAAATAGTTTTTAAAAATTATTAAAGAGAATGATAACTGTTTAAAAAAATATATATACTTATATATAAATAAAGTCATGAATATGTTCTCATACAAAATTTTTATTCTCGCGCATTACTTTCGTGTCTATATATTTTTTAAGTGTGTTAATTTAAATTATAATATGAATCGATTCATTAATGAAAGAAATATCAGGCTAAAACTCTGTAAGTTTGGAAAATGACTTTCTGGGAAAAATATAAACATATAAACATGCTCATTAAAAGCTTTAGTAAATCCAAGATACTGAAAGGCCATGGAAACAGAAGAGTTTAGCGGGAATAGCGGCACATTGAGAAGGAGATAGGAAAGTGTTAATCCTACCGAGCAACTTTGCTGTAGGGAACTTGCACGCTCATGCCGAGAGGATTTCCATCCAATAAATTTGGAGCTTTGTATAAGCTTTCCACGCTTGAGTTTAAATCCCGGCGTTGGCGCGGGCTTACGTGCAACCGTGTTGGGAATGCAATATATCTGCAGGAGAAAACTCACTTTTCTATTGCTGTTTGTCAGTGAATGTTCTCAAAAGTTGTACAAAAACAATTTCGCTTGAAGAAGAATGGCAACGTTAATATTACATAAAAAATTTTTATGAAATTAGAATTTTCCTCTAAATACTTTTAATAATGTCGTAGCGATCGGAAAGACGCACGGGTTAGAAATCATGGATTTTATCAGTTCGCCGTCATATTCGAGAAAATCTGCCGACGGAGAGATGATATCATTGCGTATAGGTATTTATAGGCGTAGGTCTGGTCGTCACCCTCTTATGCGCAAATACCTGGAGTGAGACTAGGCGGAGGGAAAATTTTCGTGATCTCTTCGTGTATGACTCCCCAGGCACCCTTTCAGTCCGAGGTGGGTCTGGCCTGGAACGCGTAACACGCATTTTTATCAAACGTTACGAGCACCGGAACGAGCGGGATGAAAACCAATATCTTACTACCGCATGGGAATTCGCTCCAATGCCAGCGTACTATTTTCCGTCTGTGTGTGTTCGATCCCTTGTTTACATACCTTTCGTAATCATGCGGTCTTTTATCGAAGCCCTCCTAGTATCTGAACACATAAAACACGTAGAACAAAGCAAATAAAACTAAATTGATAAATTTTGAAATATTACGAATGAAAAGATTTGCACAATTACATTGATATAAATTGGAATTAAACAAATACTAGAGTCGCGAGTTCAGTAGGAAAAACTAATTTTTCCAAAATAGAAAACTCTGAAAAGATTCAAGGAAGTTATTTGCGTGTTCATGATCCAATATACCTTCATTTTTTTTCAAAAAAAATCGTATTCCTATTGCCGTAATGAAACTCAGACCGTTTAAGATAATAATTGAAAGGCAAGACGGAAGTTTCTTTAACAATAACATAATCAACTGTTCTTAATTAAATTATATCGAAAAAATACAGATTTTATATCGAAAAATTACGAAAGATTACAGAATTCACATGGATCCCGAGTATCACTACGATTTTTAATTGTCCGTACGACGTTAACAATCATATATAATATTATTTTATAATAATTACAATTGGGTTAATTGCATAGTACAATATATTTCTATCTCTTCAAAATATACAATTATAATTTTTCATTTTTTATGAAACATATTTCTGTTAATATTTACATAATAATTTTTCAGTAAAAATTTTAGAGATGAAAATTATTTGTGGATAAAAATAATTTTATTTTTATGCAATTGAAGATATAAAAAGGATAAATTTTATAAATCCCACGTTCGAATATATATGTACATCTCCGTCTAAAATAAATTTTATATAATAAAATTTTAATTTTATTAAATTAGCATGGAGATATACGTTTATTTAAGCTGAACAGTTTCACTAAATTCTAATAGTAATGAGCTCAATCGATCGGCATGCAAGATGTATCCTTACAAGGCTAATTTTATGGTTTCTAATTTATTCGAAAAAAAACAAAGTTAATTGATTGTGAGTCGTTCGAAATGCTTGTTTAAAAACTTTTATCTGGATTTCCAAATATCAGTAAAATTATGTAGTATATAAACTAGTTTCCAATTATCTCAGATTTTATAGACATCATGATTGCTACAATAAATAAAATGTATTGACAATACATTTTAAATGTCCAAAAATTACAATAAAAAATTATTAAAATTGCTTCATATTAAGAAATTAAATATAATAATTTTAAAAGTTTTTCAAATAGGATTGTATATTCTTCTTTTGTTACTAAATCATTTTTCAATTTAATTCTTAACTTTATACACAAAAATCAATTTACATCGATTTTTACAATAAAATTATATAATTCTATAAAATTGAGAAGTTTTAATAAAGAAAAAAATAATTTAAAAATTTTTGTCATTCTAATTTGTTTCATATTTAAATAGATAAAATGTTATTTATAACTTTTATTATTACATTAACATGAATATTTTAAGAATTGTATAGATTTTTGTAATTTATATTCTGTACAGAACAGATTTAAATAAAATTAAAATTTATTTTTTTATTATGATTTTAATGCACATTTTTAAAATTATTTAAATAAAACTGTCAACCGTAACAATTAATTTCATGGTAATAAAATGCAATGCGCAATTAAAAAATAACATTTATACGAGTATTTTTGTAGAGGTAAACTTTGTGATAATTAATTTAATTAATTTAATGGCTAATAAATGCAGTCGTAATAGTGATATTTATCTGGGAAATGTAGTGAATAACACAAACATCGCTTGGCATAAATTAAATCGGGACATGTTGCGAGACAAGTCATTCGATGTCGCGGAATTTCCATGAAAACGTGAGTGTGTTGGAAGCAAGCAACCGTGATGGTCGAACTAGCTTGGGAGATTACGAGTAACCTCTGGATCTGAGCAAGCGAATCAGGTAGAGGATGTGGTTGGGGATACGGTCCGATAAACACCGCACTACTCCACTGGAAAGCATTTCTCGCGCCAATATACAGCCTATGAGTGTGAGCTCGGTCACCTATCGAGTAATTCGATCTAAATGAAGACATTTACTAGTAGCAAATTTGATTGTGATTACTTATAGCAATATGTAGCTGTATAAATAGCTATATAGTCTTAGATTTCTCTTTAAATTAATAAATTAGGCAGATTCACTGAAAGAAATATATAGTTACTTTTGACTTCAAAACCATAATTTTGTAATATTTCTAATAATAAATATAATTAACTTAACTATATGCATCAGTATGTTAACCATAATTATCGTTAGAAATATTATAAAATTGTGTTTGAGGCTAAAAGTATAACTATATTTTTCTCTCAGTGTTCATGTAATATTATAATAGCAAATTCAATTATTTCTTCTTACTTGGAATCTATTGAATTAATCTGTAATTTTAAATCGTATTTTTAATTTTAATAAATTTATAACAATAAATATATTATTAAAATTAAAATTATTACAACGTACTGTAAATTTTTTCAAGCGAGATTTCGAAACTTATCAATTACAATGTAAAATTTTAAAATTATCTTATAATAATAATAATAACTAATTAAAATTTTATATATAAAATATGCATATATTTATGGTGCTGTACAGTGTCATATTATCTTGGGATAGATATACACAGATCTCTCATGAGAGAGATATCGCTGCTGAATCAAATGACCCATTTGGTTTTAGTGGCGCGATATAATCGACGTCTATTCGCCTTTGGCCGTTCGACATGAGGTAATATCAAATATGAAACCTAGAAAATCTCGCCGTCGGGCAATTGGCCACTCGCGATACATAGCAAGATTAGAACACGTAATCAAAGCTACCGTATCACCTCGTGAATATTTGCATATTAAGGATTAATCCAACAAAATGACCTCTGCACTTCTATCTTATCTTATATATCTGAATATTATATGGATCAAAACATACGTTTTTCAGTCGTTGAACATATGATAATACGATATAAAATTACAAGCTGTTATCGTTATATTACAACTCGGGACGACACAATTTTCAAATCGCATCTTGAAATCGCATGACCACACTATTGAGTGCTGTACGTAATGCGACGTGTAGATTTTATTATGTAATTTCTACCTATCTCCTGCAACGTTCGTGCTAACGTCAGTGTCTGGAAGACAAGGCGAGATCGAGCGACGGCTGTGTAAGAGCATCTGGGACCACATCCAACGTTTTCGGATAGTATGGTCGGGGTAGATTAGTGGAGGTGGAACACGTGTTCAATGCTCAGGGCGGACTTCACATCGTTGGACTACTACTGGGTGGTAGTAGAAAAATAACAAGCGGGGCACTAGATGGAGTACGTAAGACGTCGTTATGCACATCCGGCGCCGCTACCGAATTCGAATTCGAACTCACGAGTTTCAAACGCCCACCCCGCCGCCAGGGAGAACATTCCATCTTCCTTATATAAGTAACTGCAAGGACACCCTGTAAAAACGTCTAAATCACCCCTACCGAGATATTAAGGTGCTATGCGATGTGGATTCTCATTTATTCCGCGGCCCAACTACCTTCCTGGCAACGCACCAAATTGAAAAGCGCAGATGCAAAGTTCCTCGGGCCCGGCAAGACCTGGCTCGACTCGCAAGTTACGGAGGAATATGTATTACAGTGAAGTAATCCAATCCCGGTAAACGTTACCGCGGGGTTTCCATTGATTCATCGAACAATCTGCGAGAGAGCACTTCCGCTTGGAACGATCGGCAGGATTAGATGATTTTGAGCCGTTTCAATTTGGAAAAGTGTAGAAAGCACGGACCAAATTAGTTTTCGGTCTCTAATTTAAACGCTGTATATATAGTTCTACGTTCTATGTTGGCGGAATATATTAATAAAGTATATAGCTTTTCTTTTATCTCTTATTCAATCGTTTAATATAATTATATCGAAGATTTTATTTCATAGAAAATGATGAAATTAGCTTGATACGAAAAGCTAAAAATGTATACATCAATATACCCGTCTTATATTTTAAAATAAATTGTAATTTAATTGTCATAATAGGTTATATTTTTCAATCTTACATTTAAAATAATAAGTCATTTTTAAGCTCTTACTTTTATACGTATATATGGGACATGTTATGATCACTAAGAATAAAGATCTTATTCAAAACGAGAACAGACCGTAAAAGAGAAACGAAAAGCAACTGAGAAAGAATTTCTAGATTTGCGCATAGTTTTCAGTTGGCGCCGATCCAAATTGAAAAATACATTCGACGTATTTTCTTTACCCTTCTCGCTTCAGCCGTCCAGCCGGCTGGATCTCCGGAGGGAGTTGAATGATATAATGGTCCGTCATTAATACAAGTGGAAAGCGAGGAGATCGAGGGGATTCTCTGATGGTAGCGAGAAGCTAGCAGCGGGTGGAGGTGAATTTATAATGAGAGAAAACTGTAGAGGACTCGAATTTGTGAAGGTACGCTGCCCATCTAACTTTGCTAGCCGAATTGGAGAAAACGTTTAAACAGCCGACCGTCAGTTAACTGACTGAATAAAATGTGCAGTAAAACAGAGAAACAACAAATTCAATCTGATAATACTGTATAATACCAAACGATTCTTTTCATTCTACTTTCTGAGTCGTTTCTTCACTCGGGGATATAATCGCGAGTAAAATTACAAATAAATAACACTTGCCTGTTGCATTTTACTCTTTTGCATACTTCGCTGGCCGTTGATGCGATAAGAACCAGGAGTTTAAAGAGCGTGCATATATCATGCGAGTATTGAATGTAAATTTCTATAAGACAGCTCTGCATTTGCAGTAGGTACGGCTACATCTTAATTAGTCCGTGATACAAGATATAGAAAGACGGTGGGCAGTTTAATGAGACTTTACGTGGTTGACGATCGCTTGGCACGCACACGAAATCTAAAACGAGAAGATAGTTAAGAAAACCACTCGCATAATGCACGATAATAGTACAAGAAGGAAAATTGCTTGTTACATTAATAACAAAAAGATTTATTTAATCTATATTTACGTAGGTTTAAAAAATGTAAATAATCTTTAAAATACAATTAAATAAAGAAAAATGTCTCCAAATTTTAATATATTATTTTAAAATTAAATCAATTTTTTTGTGTTTTTTAATCATAATAAAATACAATGCGAGAATTTGTTTTTCCAAATGTGTTTTTTGATTTGTGAATTACGACTAGGATTTTTTAAGGACAATGATTCGCATAATCTTGACGTTGTCGCGAGACACTGGCGAAACGGAAGGCGTTTATCTTCATCTTTTCTCCGGAATCGCACGAATTCTATGTCGGGAAACATTCATAAATCGCATTTCATTGCGGAACATAAATGTGCACGCGCAGTTGGCCGTGGGCAGAGAAAGAGGAAGAGAATAAGCGAAAGCGACTGAGAGATGCGGATACGAGCACCGAGCCTTCGTGGCGCATCAGCATTCAAAGTACTCGGTAGAAGGAGGGCGCGGCTCTTCAGGGCAGAAGAGGAACAAAAACCTCCCGAGAGAGCAGGATGTTGCATTAATATTTATACGCGAAAAGAGGGGCTGTTGCTCGGAAGAGCTAGAGGACGAGGCAGGGGGGAGGGAGGGTCGAAATGAAATGCAAATGCCTTAACGAGCCACTGAGGGACTACCGGGGCACATCCTAGTCTCGGTCACGAATGTACTCTGCCTCTCATCAACACTTGCGTTATAATACGCTACGACTGATCCCTTACATCGTCCGCACATGTACACGTCAACTCGCCTGTTTATCTTTTTATCTTTAACACATATTTCCAGAAATTTCCGGATCTCGGTATTTAATTTAATTAATTTCGGATTGTCATTACGTGAGCCGGCACGCGAGAAGATTAGTGGCAAAAATGGCTTCTCCTGTAATGGCGCTCCGTACCTATGTCTTTCTGTCGGGAGCACAATGAGGGAGAACGACCGTAGGCGGTTGTATATCAAGGTTACGACTAAGAAAGCTTTACTCGCACCTAAATACGCAACTAGATCTTCATTACGAGGGGAAGCAAATCCCACCAATCTTCAGTACGCATCGGCAATGTGGGTGGTAGGCAATATGGCTGCGAGAAATAAGTTATTAGATTATAAATTCAAATTTCGTTCTCATCTATTTATTTAGCTGTCTTTTGAAGAAACAATTTTTTCAATCGCTACTGTTTGTTATATGTTTATTTTATTCGGCAAATTAAAAACTGCAAAGCACAATAACAGGATAAAACGTTACTATGATAACTTTTCTAAACATTTTCAAGTTTCTTTTTAATCTTTAGAGAATACAGTTAATTTTTGGGCGGCATTAATTTCGCCGGCACGCGTTCAACTCATCCAATTAAGCTTGATGTAGTAGCAGAACATTCAGTCCGCCATTTAAATATGCAATGCCTGGCTGCATAGGTGCTGCCTGCATATCTAAGATTCTCCACGGGGCGAAAACCACGGAATAGAAGATGGTGGAAAGAGAAGAAGAAGAAGGAAAAAAAAGGAAGTAAGATGGAAGCGGATGTATGTCGGGCACGTAGCCGCGGGGATTGCCTCGATGTGCCATAGAGGCAATCATGCCGGCAATGCAGAGGCCCATCTTACCGCGTTACCGTCCTGCATATAGCTACCCCCGAGCTATTCCGTATATATTTACTGTCTCCGTGCTTCCACAAACCGTGTTTCCTCTACCGCTCTCTCGTTCCCGCCCGCCATTACGTACCGCACTTCTCTCTCCGTTTCTCTCTCAGCACGCACTTACAAGAAAATTCGTGAGATACGGCACGTATCGTTGATCACAGATTTCATTAATGGCCGACGTCGACAATCTGTTTAGAGAAGACTTTTTCATCACTATTATTATCCTTTCTTCCCTTTTTTTTTTAAATAAGATTTTTATATAAAAAAATAATACCTTTGTGATACAATTTGACTGAAACAGAGAAAAAAAATTTGATAAATTAATAAACATATTTCGCATTAGGCTACTTATTGTCGAATCAATTGCTCTTATAATATATAATACCAATCAGTTTATGCGAAATTTAATCGGTATTCTTATACGACATCTTCACTGTAGAAAAACAGGTGAACCATGTAATTCGTATATCATTGATATGGAGGGCCCGCCAAAGTTTCGTGAGTCAAATTGAAGGAGTTTCAATATAACCCACCCTTCCGTAGAACTGGGGGATTTAGAAGGCCGGTATTAGTAAGTCGCGGGGGTGATTCCAGTGAGGCTCTATGGCGAAAGCTGGCGGCACGAGGCAGCGGTAGCTCACCAGCGTTTCATTAGCGGAAGATGCTCCCCGCGGAGAGATGGTGGGGCGGAGAGTGAAGCGGTTTGCCTGCTCCGAACTGGAAGAAGGAGTTGGAACGAGGTGGATAGAGGCGGGAAAGCGAGATTAGAATCCTGTGCATGGTTGGCAACGTATAATATCGAATAATAACTCACGTCTAACGATAAAATATCTTCCTTCAGAAATATAACGCCTGTGTCTTCCTTTGGGATTGTTCCCCCTTGTTCACTCGAGATCTCAACGACGCGATTAAGCCATTACATAATTATGGCGCTCGTAAGGGCGTTTATTTTTAACATAACTGTAGCATCTTTATTTCATAATGCATTTCGTAACGTTGGTAATAATATTATTAAATTATTTTTATATAACGCGGTTGCAAAAATATTTCATTTTAATACAGTGAAAAAGAAATGTTAATGTTTATTACTTCTTTGCACTGTAAAGAGAAGTTTTTTTATATTGGTAACTTGCGATTGACCAAGCATTATTATTTCATGTAGATTTTTTCTGCTAAAATTTACAATTAAGACATTTATGATATTATTTAATCTAAAATATTAAGATATATTATAAAATGCATTACATTCCATTATATAATTTATTATTTGTACAATGTAATTTATTTCATGATTGAAACATCAATTGTCTTTTCTGAATAATAATTGATTATTCTACCGTATAAGCTTCGGATGTTTTCGCGGTCGTATATCGAGCGACTTTAATCCGAGCTTTCGAATCCTCGCGCGACACTACGGCGCCAATGACATTTACATCCTCGCGAACCGGCGAGACAAAAGGGGGAGCGGATGGCCGAAATACGTCAGCGAAATCGCCACGAGCCGCAGCGGTCGGCATTCACAGGGTTCCATGACCGTTCGGCCGTTTCGCAGTAGCATAAATGAGAGGCAAGATTAAACCGGGGGTGACGTACGGTATGTGTTGCTTTACACACGGCCAACCGCTACCATTTTTTTGAACTCGCTGTTTTTCCCGAGCTTCGCTCTCTACTCACGGAGGAAAGGTTTAGGGGAGGAGAAGGAGGGGTAAACATGCGAAGCTGTTGGAACAATAGATAGGGTTGAATACGGGGAATGCAATATCCGAAAAGAGGAGCAGAAAAGAGAATAAACAGCCCAATGGCTAAATAACAGAATTATCTGGACAGAAAGGAGAAACCTTATTATTACAAATAATAAACAAACAGTAGCACAACGATATTTATAATATAATTATATTATGTGATATTACATTAATCGTGTAATATGCTAATTTAAATTAATGAATTAACATACTAAATATTTTATATATGACTATATATGACTATGTTAACGAAGATCGCACAAAGCTGAAAGGAAGAAAAGCCGAAAGCTAAATGGAGAACTATGTATAAGACTTTCGATACACGTGAGTTGAGACTACACGCATCGCGAGCGGATCACAACTACATGGGGGAATTATCATCAGACTGGAGGGTATTCATATACATGTCAGCTCGTGGGATTAACTTGTACCATGTAGAGGCGTCTGCCGCCAGCGTACAAAGGCTGCTCATAAGTTTCTGGAGATACCTGGCCAACGAGAATTACGATCTTAGTAGCGAAGGATTCTACGGCACGAACACATAAGTTTCCTCGGCGTCTTGCTGGCCCTCTCGCCTACGTCTATATGCCTACCAGACTATCAAGCAGACCGGATTGGTCCAGCCGCGCCTTTTACTTTATTTGTTGTTGAGACGCACAAATGGCAATAACTCTATCTGTTTTCGTCGATATCTCAGTAAAAATAATTGCGTTGATTCCGGGACGGAACAGGATGTTCTTCCTCAATTTAGTTGGAGCCACGCTTGGAATAAGAATCACTTGCCTGACTAAAAAATATAAAATAATAAGCTCAATTTTTAATATCGTAACATTATAAAATCATTGTGTAAGGCATATTAAATTTCATGATATATTTATTAAATATTATCTTCTTCGTTCAATTATATTATTAAATTTACGAAATATACTTTTTATATTCGTGATAAAATACACGATATAAGAGTTATTTCTTTATAACTTATTAAAAATAATATAAAGACATCAGAAATAATGAGAGCGTGTTAATCAATTGTAAATCTTGAAAAAATTTGTATGAAGAAAGAACGGAATTAAATGAATTTATTGGATATTCATTGATTAATTGATATATATACCTGTTTTGACCAAAGCAAAAAATATTCTCAGCATTTCTTCACGGAGGCAAATTTAACGCGGCCATTATGCAGAACGAGTTGTATTGGCAGAGTCTCAATCCCAATTCCCAGGGATAGCTAACTGGTCGAATGGCAAAGCCAAACAAACCTTATTTATGTCTCAATTAAAAACGGGAATGGGATGCACCCTCGATGGAGCGACTCCAGACAATAAAGCAGTCGAAAGAGGGAGGTTGAGCGCAAGAGGAAGAGTAAAAGGATGGGATAGAGGGGTCAGGAGGATGAGCGAGAGATAGGGACGCGAGGAAGCGCGTCCGAGTGGGACGCATAACGCCGAAAAGGATCGGGGATGGAGATGGAAAGCCGTGGACTGTTGAACGTCGACCTCTGGGCTCTGCACTTTCCCGGTCTATGGCCGCCACCGAGTAGGAGGGACGCGAAATACCATCGGTTTTGGCTTACGGATCCAGCCGTATATCCAAAACTGAACTAAATACACCGAGGGGACATCGAGGTACCGAGGAGATAACGAGCGAATTCGTGAAATGACCATAGATCAGACGGCTTAATTATCTCCACGCATCGCTGCCTACCCCTTCTAATCGGCGTTCTACACCCGCATTCGTCCGGAAGCTGCCCTCTTCCAGCCAATCCGCGAACGTCGACTCTTCGATGTATAAAGAGAGATTTATTGTCATAAAGCCGAACCAGTATACGTAAGCAAACGCATTGTATTCATGGCGATTGTATGCTACATGTATATACATATAATGCAGTCTTAACAATATAATAAATTATATAA
Organism: Tetramorium bicarinatum; assembly: GCA_928718305.1. Classification (NCBI taxonomy): domain Eukaryota; kingdom Metazoa; phylum Arthropoda; class Insecta; order Hymenoptera; family Formicidae; genus Tetramorium; species Tetramorium bicarinatum. The sequence continues at coordinate 18,713,420 of OV788327.1, read as the reverse complement.
TATATGATAATTAATTATATATAATTATAATGTATAATTACACATACTAAATCATTAAAGTTATATTCATTTTTAATAGAATATATTTTGAACTTAATTTGTTCGGATTAAAGTTCTTTTTTTAATTTTGAATTTTTTACGTTAAATAATCCAATGAAAATCATATTTTTCTAAAAATCTCCAATTTTCCAACAATTTATTTATCCTACAATTCTTCTTTTTCATTACAAATGTATTTTTTACTTTCTACGCAAAAATTCAAACATATTTAAATTTATTTTATTACCTATCTGTAAAATTGATATTATATGTATATAAATTGTTACTGCAAACATTCCAAAAAAAACGTTGCGTCATCTTACAGTTCGGCGTCTTGAAAAATTGATGCGAATCAAGTATGTAGTGAGCATACGTACATCGCGCCGTCGCCTTTATTTACACAAGTATCACGAAGAATCTCAAGTTTATTCCCACTTCGGCTGTATGTTTGTACGCAATAAGATATATTGATATTCCTCCCGTCTAAACCCTTCTTTTCCACCCCCTTCCATCGTCGCCGCCAGTTCCGGCACGGCACCAACTCTCGTTCCTTTTTATCTCCGTAGAGTTTCCACCCCATCAGCCTCACCCTCGAAACCCCCCGCCGCCACCCTATCGCACACCCCCCGCCCGCGTGCTCGCCGTCCCCTTCGTCCTCGTTCCGCTACCGGCACGAACCCGTATCCGATCCACCCCGGTCCCAGCCAGTCCCCTACCCTCCAGCGAAGCGCCACGGCAGTCATGGCGGCAGTTACGGAATCAATAAAAGTGGTGCTCATGCGCCTCAACTGCCGTCGCTACTGCCGTCCGCTGCCACCTCCCACCCCTTTGCCTTCTCCCCTCTTCGTTCAACGACTTCACCGCCGTTTCAACCCACCCCTCTCTTTTCGTACCGTTGCCCTTCGCTGTACCTTGCTCTCTCTTTCTCTCTCTCTCTCTCTCTCTCTCTCTCTCTCTTTCTCTTTCTCTCTCTTTCCCTCGATTTCTCCTTCACCCCCATGCCCACCATCATGCACCGGGATCCCTCTCGCCACCGCTATGGATTTCGTTCTTTCCCCTCAACCTACGACTTTGAATCGCGCCAACTTCCATCTCCCTGCCCCCTCCTTCTCTTCTTGATGTATCCGTCCTTTCTGAAACTACGGCTAAAACTATACAACGAGCACGCTCTGTACCGGGTGTCTCGGCATAATCTCTTTTCGTTATTTCTTACATCTTGGGATACGTCGTATAGCGCAAAACTCGAATGTTTTAGAGCGCGATTTTGAAGCTGTGCCACGAGGAAGATTCACGTCGGCAAACAGTCTTTGTCCCGCAGATATTCGCACACACGTTTACTGAATATCGATCACGCTTAAATCCAGCACGAATATATCGAATCCCTGCTAATTTACATTGAAATTGGTTCAGTTGTCTTGAATTTATTCGAAAGCGATGGAAAGCATCAATGATGAATGGAACTAGTACATATGTATATATATATATATATATATATATATATTTAAATTTGTTAAAAATTTTTTTCTTGTCAGATTGAAATTGAATAAAATTCATGATTTACACCACAAAAAACGCTACACAATTTATAAAAGTGCATGCAACAATAAAAAAAAGGCTTTTTTCTCTTTTTGGGTCACTTTTACTGCAAAATTAATTCAAACCAATTTTATATATTTTTTGCAAAATTTAGTGTCCTCTCACTGTGAGTAAATTTATCCAAAAAAGAATTTACAACACTTTATAACTTTTATTTACGTGTGAATAACAATAGAATTTCTGCGACTCGATCGCGTCTTGCAGTTAAAGCGAAGCGTATCACTAATTCCATGAATATCTGATTAATTAACTGGGGTTACAATATATAGGTCGATCAGGATGATTAATCATTTTCCATTATCCTGGTAAACAGGGCCAATTCTGCGACGGTTCGTAGGTTTTCCCGTGGTACGGCAGACTGTGTGGATGCGGGCAAGCGCGGGTAGGTAATGTCGGGATAATGTTTCACATAAACTGTGGTAGGTCATATACAACAATGCCTGAATATATACACTATATATACATGTTTGAAAATAAAACAGCGGTTGCGATGTATATGCAATTTCGTTATGTACTCATTATGGTTTACATTGACAAGAATGTTCGCAAGTATTCACCACTTTTGATTTTCATTATCTTTGAGCATTCAAAATGAAAAAAGACACACATTTTTATTTATAAATGTAATCGTACATATATGAACAGACTTAAACAATCTCAAATTAACATATTTGATTGTAAGAAAATATCACAAATAAAATATAAAAAAAAATTTTAGCAAAAGATTTATAATATCGTAAAATTTATACATGTATAAAACAATTTTATTATTATCAGTATATTTACATATATCTGATAATTACGATGACATTTGCTCAGCATCTATTTGAATTCTTTAACGTGTTTAACTTGAGTAAAAAAAATTTTTATTATAAGAAAAAATCTTTTGTTTTAAGAATATTTTAGAATATTTTAGAATATTTTTTAAATTTAATAAAATTGTAAATTGATAACTATCTTTGCAAACATTTCATCACGAATTGGCTTCCAATCAAATATAGATTATCATTTAGAGTATTATGTGTATATAGGTATTATATATTTTAATTTACACATTTTTTTATTCTCTATAAAAGCGGCAATGATGACATTTTAGCATAAGAATGCTTCAATTATTTTATCTTTTAAATGTCGTGAGTTGTAATTGATGTATTTTATAATTTTCTATTATTAATATTTTTTATCCGCATTTTATATCCACAAGCATATATTAAATAACGCCTATCTGCTCAGAATAATTGTATCATTATTCAGGCTGTGATATAATTTACATAATAGTTAATTAGCGTGTATCGAAAGATGCGTGTGATCAGTAGCCGAAAGTTACTTTCATATGCATTGTGTCCGCCGGAAGGGAAGAGATCCCACGAATTATCTCGCCAGCAATATTTTATGGATCACATTTTTATGCTTTATAATAACTCTTATGGAGGGCATTGTAGGTATGTACCGTGTATTTAACGTCACGTTACATCATAATTAATAATGAATCTATAATTAAATAAAATATGCGCCCGCAGGCGAACTCTCCATTCGAAGACCCGATAAGCATAATATGCATAAATGCATTTTTCGCTCTGTTACCGTAAATTTTATTCGCGCAGTTATACGTCGACGGCTTCATCATTTTACATCGCGTGACGCAAAAGGGGTAGGGGGGAGGGAAGTCGCGTTTTAAGGATCATCTCTGGTAAATAGCTCTTTACGAATAGCGTCGGAATCTCCGTGTTGTAGGAAGTACCGAAAGAATGTTTAGCCTGCTAGCAGAAGAGGTCGAAACGGACGACCCTTTCACAGCGAATGGGTCGTACTCTCGAGCGAAATAGGCCATAGCTGCAGCAACCAATGGGCAATGCAACCCTAGCGAAGTATGGTGAGCACGTTTGTATAGCTTGCGGACACGGGCGGAAGGGCATACCGGCATGGTACACCGTACAAGTACGTATACGTGGTAGTGGTGTGTGTGTGTGTGTGTGGTGTGCGCGATATGGTGTTTTATCTTAGAGAGGCAACCCTCGGGGTTTCCTGCTTCGCAGAGAAGTTGTGTTGCTAGCTGCGTGCCGCGGTGGAGAGCGCCTATCCTAACTGAGGCGATAAATGCTCTTCTGTGTTAGCGCAGCTAAAATCTCGGCTTCTATTTAGCCACGTGATTCATAAATAATGCAAGATCTCGCCTAGAGTTTACCAATGACCTTCTTACGCTTTTGTCGGATAGTAGTTGAACTCGGTTACTAACATCTTCGGAGATCTTCATTTCCACCTTTACAATCTGATCCGAGAGCCTGAGAGGAAATTATATAATTATCCGTTTTTCTTAACGTCTCCTTCTCTTAATATCAATTTCTCACGTGATATGTAATGCATACCTTATGAAAGCGATCGTTAGACTCGGGATATAAGGATTACGTTCAGTGTGCGAGGAAGATATAAGTTTTTTTAATTCTTTTGCAAATTGTTCTTTTTACCCTATTTAAAAGTTTAAAAGTGGAATAGAGATTTTGAATAATTCAAATCTTGTACGGCGTATATAAATTCATAACGCGCAAAACATTAAACTTAACTGTAATCCACAAAAGATTATGCACAAGGATCCTCGGTCCTCATTTACATTATGGTCTTTCGAAACTTCAGCATTTAAATAACAGCATTTAAATAACCTGCATACGCACGGGGCAATGGTGCTTAACAAGCGTACAAATCGCGTCAGCGCATCCAATATTTTTGTGGTGAATTTATTGCGTGCGCATCTAAAACAGCCTTTATCGTCGGTACAAATTTCAATTTACGTGTGGGTTTATTTTGCAAGACGCATCGAACTTACTATGCCGTATCACGCACAAAATTATTCGTGCGGCATAGTCAATGACTACTATCGTAAATCAATGCTTGTACTTCCGAACAATTAACTTTCCAAACACCCACACAATTGTGCTCGTTAAAGTAAGTTGGGTTACCAGTAACGTTACACCTACGTCGATAGGAAGGATCTTGTAACACTCGTGTAGCGGTACGTTATGCTGAAAGCACGCCTACTATTACCAACTACGGTATCCATAAATGCCAGCTCTTGTTGTGGCTGCTCTAGAATGATTATTTTGTAAGAATCATCTTATTATAGGACAGTAAGCTAATTATGAGACGATCAATTATAACTGGCAAATATTCTCCTGCAAATTATATTATTATAAAATTATTTATCGGTGTAACATTTTTTATTCTTTTTATTTTGTTATCTAAAGGAAATATAAATCTTAAATATTCGAACAACTGCTTTTGTTTCGAGCAAAAAATATATGCTTCAGTGTTGAATATTTATAGAAATATGTTTTTAGAGAATTTGATGCAGCACATATCACACACAAGAAATGTATAACATAATCAGTAATAGGTACTTCTATGGTTTTTTCTTATTTTATTACGCAATATATTCATGCTGTTGCAGTCTAGAAAATAACTGGACGATATATTGTTGATTGAAAAAATTCATTATATTAATGAAATATTTTGCAATTCCGTAAATTTATCTAAAATTAATACAGGATACAGTTTTTAACAATCATTTTTATAAATGGTTGACAATATTTTTTCTTGCTTCCTTTGATGCACGAAACAGGTACAAGCGTCACGTCGTAACTCAGATTGCACCTTTCATGAGAAAATTCAAGGTTAAGGAAGCTAAAAAAGTGATTCTTGTACTCGTGACTCTCGGAAATCGCAGAACGGAATTTGATTGAAAGGATCAGAAAGTTATTGCTCCTACAAGCGAAGGTAAAAATTTCGACAAAAGTTCTACGTCATAACGATGTCCCTTGCTCGCATTGTTATTCTTTGAACGGTATTTTATAATCATTCCGACGTTGTTGTCTGTCAACATAAAGTTTCGACTTTTTTACGCTAATTTTAGCGGTATTATTGCCTTTTACATCAATATTTTTACAACGATATACAGTACCACTTACCGAGAGGAAAAGAGAGACAGAGAAAAGAATTTATCAAAGAGATAAAGTAAATTACTACAAAACCAAACTATCCTTTGATTGATTTTACCGTGAAAATTTATTTTCTTTTTAACTTATTACGTATCTCCCATTTTGCCTTCAAAGCGAGAACGACCGCACGTATATTGGAATTGCGACATGTATCTACATGTTTATAATTTAAGATAAAAAAATAACAGAAAAGTTATATTTGTAATTTTAGAATTTTACGTTACGGCATTTCATGTAAATTAAGAAGCAAACGCTGAAGAATAACAGTAGAAATTTAAATTTAAATTAATTACAAAGTAGGCATATATATTACAAATGCGTATCTAAATGACTCGTAAACTTTGTATACAAATTCGACATAATGTCTACTTAACAGATATCGAAAAGTAATAAATCTAAATACGGAATATTGAATATTTTGTACACCCGTTAGACCAACCTATACACAAATTAACCTGTATAGAATAACGGTCGTGATAGGATGCCGCGAGATGTATAGGCAATCTTGCAAATGAGAATCGTGAGTAACGGCGAACATTAACGCCGTCTGCGCCACTATACCCTCCTGTAAGGAAGAGTGTGCGCTAGCTAAAAAGTATATACGCATTTTTATGTCTTGGTATAAGAAGACTTTTTCTAGATAATGGTCTGCCATTGATATTTTTTATACCACCGCCTCAAAGAAAGGGAGAGAGAAAGATAATGTTTTGCATAAGAAAAGATATTCTACATTTTACATGTTAATAGAAGTATTGTATCTTTATTGTTATTTTGCATCCACATTCGATATATATAAGGAAATGCCATAAAGATTGACATAAAAGAATTATATAATTGTGTTCTCAAGAAACTAAATTAAAAGATTTGCTTGTAAATAGTCTATTCTATAAAATAAGATAGACTTCAATTGTGCATTCTTACATTAGAATGAGTTTTTGTTATTATATTTATTTTTTAATAATTTTTAAGTAACTTTTTATATTGTGTAAGACACTTTTTTATTAGATATTTGATATAAATTTTAATTATTTTCAATTTTGTGTAATAAATTTTTACCATTTTGCTCTCATTAAATGCTGATAGTGGAAAACTTTTAGCAAAACGGAAAGATTAGCGAATGTTTTTGCGCGAGTATCAATATTGTGCCGGTCACCAGTCTTCGCACGATAAAAAGTATTATTTTAGTGATACGATAGTGTGAGAATGTTAAAGGTTATCAGCCGTTAAAGGGTTCACGCCATTGACGAAATTCTATCATAACTTATGCGCCACAGTGATTAGTCGCTTTTACGGATAAGAAAGTAATCGGTTTCACACTCTAGACGACAACGCAACTATTTATAACAAATCTCACGAGAGATTTATGTCCACTTGAAAATTGGAATGCTCATTTTTTCACTGCTCGTGCTATCTCTGCTGTCGCGACGACCTCAAAGTGAAGAGAGAAAGAAAGAGTTTACGTCTTTAATATACAAATAAATCTTTGATATGCTTGCATCTCTGTTGCAATTAGAAGTCCAAACTCGTTTAACAACAACTGCCTGAAAATATTGTGACTAGACGAGACGGAAATACGGATAATAATACCAACTCGTAATTGTAATAGTTTGCTGTAATTGCAAGCTCTTGTCGTCGGCTAACAAGTAATTACTGACTCCAAAACTCTACGTTACTTTTGTGGTACTGTGGCTTACACAACACAAAAACCTCTCAGTGCCTTCGCATAGGGAGTTTGCGCTTATGAGCAGGACACGTACATACATGATAATGTCATGAACAAGGAGATTCAAGAGGAACCGTAATGCACAAACAATGTTTGGTGTATTGTATGATCCTCCTGCGTCTTGTGGCTAAATATCATCGCGATACTTTCATAAAAAGCATCATTGTATTACCCGGTTAAATTAACAGGATTTGTTGATGCACGTGATTTGAAAAAAATATTTATTACATGCAAAGCAGGATGATGTTTATAAAGTTTAAAAGCTTAATCTTTCTTTAAAAAATAAATGACATTGATTATTTTTACGTTAAATATGTGAAATATAAGAATGTAACGTGTGTTTAATCGACAAGGTATTAAATAACCGTAATTTAATGATACAAAAAATGAAAATACAATGATAATTCTATAATTCTGGAATGTTAATTATATTGAATAACAGGAAATCAATGAACGATGTGTATTTTCGATATGTTATTAAGGTCTAACTGATTTTTAAAATGTTGCCACCGTAACGCTATCACACAATTAATTTATAATTGGCACATTTGCAATCTTAATTCAATCTATCGCCATTTGCAATGCTTCGTTACGATCGCCGGTATTTAAGAACTCTTTATGTCGCGAGGCTTCGTTTCGCAGCACCTTTTAGGCAAGGTGCGCATCCACAATTTTCGATTGTAATAATAATAATTTCAAGCCATCACCTGTAATGATAACAAAAGATATAAATAATTCGCTAATAAGCTTATGCATATAGATTACTTTGGCGCTATGTATTAATTAGGCATCCAATTAAGATTTTATCATACTACGTTTTCAAAAAATCGAAAATATTTATTTTTATCGAAAGTATCATATTTTGGAGACGTGTTATGGATAAACTGATATAATGAGTTACGTAAAAAATAAAAAAAATTTATATTTTACGAATAACTAATTGCACAAATATTTATTTAGTATGTCTGTATTGTCATGTTATTATTATAAATTTTAAACATTAATATCTGTATATCTGAATACATATGTATTTATACATATACGTTGACATAAAATGTGATCCTGTGTTGACCATTAAAGCACTTGTGCTTTATGTGCTTAAATAAATTATACCAGTTTAATCGTTTATAAATTGCTATTTAAGACGAAATTTGAGTATTTTATCTATAACATTTTTATTGGATATAATTTTTTAAAAATTGCTTTTTTTACATATAAATTGAAAAGTACTGCCAAGTTATTGTGATTTCCGCCAGATGTCAGCACGATTACTACATGGTATCTCATGAATCGGAGAAACGATACAATTACTTCAATTTTATTAGCCACTCCATCCGTTCATTTTTATTATTTATTTATCAATATTTTAATACCTGCATCCTCGAAATTTATACTACAAAATTGTAAAATTGTCACATAAAATTCTAGTGTTTATAAACTTCTTATTTCTTTATTTCAATCTTGTAATGATTGAGATAACAACGTAAAAAAAAAAAACTTACGTGCAAAATGCATGTCAGAAACGTGAGCGGTTGGAATCGGGCAGATTAACGAGAAACGATTGTATTAATCTCAAGGTCGAATTGCCAGCTACAAAACAGCGAGGCTCGTTACTTGCGGTCCATTAAGAACAGAAGGTCTTTACTGGCCTTTGCGATAGGAATTCCGGCGGCCGTCAGCAGGTCGGGACGAAGTCAGTTTAATCCCGCGAACGGTTTCCGCGCGCAGTTCAAGTAGCGAAGAAAGGGAAAGAAAGGTAAAGAAAGGGGACCGACGATCTCTTTCTTCGCGTTCACATGGCCTCCGGTCGCAGGGCCTCCCTCGGTCCCATCCTCGCGCGGTTCTCGTTCTTCGTAAGGTATCCCAGTTCGTTTCCTCCTTTGTCCTCCTTCCATGCTACGTACCGCTGTGGTGCGGGTCTGTGCAGAGATCACGCGGGGGGAGGGGGGGGGAGTGGTTGTCCTCCCACGATCTTCTCCGATTCAAGTTTTCGTTCGGTTAGAGGAGTCGACCGTCGCCCATTGCCCGTCACTATCCCCAGTTTCCGCGCCATTTCTCCGTAACGCGCGCCATTTCCTCCCTTTTCTCTCGCCCTTCACCCTTTGTCCCCCTGTCCGCTATCGGCGTCCTCCTTCTCCCTTTTTCTCTCGCGTTATTTTCTCTCTCTCCTTCTCGCTCTATGTGTGTGTGTGTATGTGTGCACCCTCGCTGTTTGTTCTCTATTTAGGTCGTTTGGCCCGCGCAAATACCACCTTCCGCCGACGCCCACTGCTCTCATACCACGGACTCTCTTTTATACGCGAGACTGATGGCCCGAAGAAAATTTTCGAAACACTTGCGCGGCTTGAGATTTTCCGACATCCACGTATCTCTGGATACCTAATCCGTGTACGAAATATGATCCTGTAACGTGTCTAATGTCCCGTGACAAATGCTCTGTATGTATTGAATAAGTAAGAGCAGTAATATATTAAAACGCTTTCAAGTATGATCATTTTAGTGATTTTTCTGTTAAACAATGCGTTAAGTTTAAATTATTGGAAGTAAGGACATTATAAACTAATATTGTTGAACTTGTCTAAGAATAAATAAAGAAAAGATTCATTGAAAAATAATACAAAATTATAATAAAAAGAGAGCATAAAAATTGTTTTACTTATAACTAGTTTATTATTATTTACAAAAATTATTGATATAAAACAACTACTTTAAATAAAAGCGAAAATATCTTATAATACATCGGTGATAAATATTTCTCGATCAAAAATCTTTAGACTGGAATAGTTTAAATTAAGATAAAATCCCGATTAGATTCGTATCTCGTAGCGTAGAGCGATAAAGATTGTCAATTATATTTTTGTGAGCAACTGAGAAAATCGTTATGCGAGACCTTGCCTGTTGAACATCATGAATGGTTTTCGTCCTAAAGATAGCCTTGCCATATTAATCGACATTCTCGATCAACTCGCTCGTGAATCGATCGGTCTGTAATTTCGTGGTAAATGGCGATCATGCCGGCAAATGGTGCAATGAACTTTGGTGTGTCCGCTGCGACACGCCCATTTTAAATACGAGTACGTTTTCTTGCTCCGAACTTGATTTTAACGCTTTGCTGCTTTAATTTGTTTCAACTTTTCAATATTTTATTTATGATTAGTGTTTTGTAAAATTATCTAATGTTCTATTTAAAATTGTACAATACTAATAATTAATTTTAAAATATTCTCATATTATAAATTGTAAATTTATTATATAATTAATCTAAATTTTTTTACTTGGACAATTCTTCCCATGTTAAAAGAAAAAGAGAAATTTTGTCAAGTTTATACAATAACATTTCATAATTTTCTTTAACATTCTCATTGATATATATTGATATAGTTTCTTGTGATATCTTTTCATCTGTGAATAAATTAGTTCGTATTCCAAATATCTCATTGCTAGAGACACCGAAGCCCTTTAGATATTGGATCTGTCGATGGATCTATATGTTTGATCGGTTTCGAGATGGGTTCCAAGTGTCTTGTAGATCTAGAGCACCCATGTCTATGTCGGGGTAGCGTTGACGGAATCGACGATGAAAATAAATATCAGAGCTGGCGCTTGAACTGACGAAAAGAGAAGGGTGGACGATCCGCGCTGACGTGGCACGTCGTCGCATGTCGATAGAAATGGAGACCTCGGGGTGTCTAGCTTCCGGCGGGAGAAATGGCTTTCCTCTCTCCCTCGCTCGATTTTCGAGACGACGAGTGACCGCCGAAGCGTTTCAATCCCTCGTCGGTTGGTCTGACAAGTATAGCTTTGGTATTGAATTAATGGCCTAGCCGGACGTATCCCGGAAGGAAGCTCCTTACAATATCCGCAGACAGAACAGAAGAGTAATATTATATCTTTATATTAATGGAAATAAAAGAAATACGTAGTTTTAGAATTAAATCGAACGTTTTTTTTCTTTATTTTTAATAATTATTATAATATGAATTCTATATATATGATTAAATTAAAAGAAATTATCTCCTTTTAACTATTTTTTCTCAATAAAAATGCAATGTTTTTATATAGGCAATTGCAACATATTTATTGATATTTTAAGCTTTATCTGATAATAATTGTCAAAACATAAGATAAACAAATAATATTAACAGATAATATTAAAATTATAGTTAAGTTATTAAATTATATTTTCCATTAAAAATTTAAATTATTAATTTGATTTAAATTTATTTGCAGTTTCTTTTATTTATTAAACCAACAAAGATTTAGTCTTCTAATAATTAGTATTATATGTATGCCGTCTAATATAAAGCAAAGATTAGCTCTCTTTCTGCGCTTCTTTCATTGATTGTTTCGGCAGTTCGGTAAAATCACGAACTTTTCGAGACGTCGTTAAGGAGCTACGTGCCTTGCTATTTCAGACGCCTAATTCTCCTTACGATCCTACACTATTTCCTAAACCGCAGTCGTTGGGCTCTCGAGACAATCGCAGGATGAGATTCTGCCGAATATCTGCGCCAAGTGAGGAAGCAGCGCTAAAATTACGCCATTATCTCGCAAATACAAGTTTCGTCAATGTGCAATAGAGTACGCATTATTATAAGTATATTATTATTAACGTTTAATATAATTTTAGATTTACATGGTATGTATAAATGATTTTGAACGGCATCGCTTATCTTGCAATTAGCATATGTTTTTATACACAAAATATCTATTTTGCGAAAAATAAATTGACGCGAAGATAAGAACAGAAAGGTAGAGAGAGATAAGCAACTTATAAAAAGCTGCAGATAATGCATGTTCAATAACCGCTACTGTAGTTTTATCTTCGAGTCTTTGGTGCATTAACATTTGCTACCAATCGGTGGACGATACATTCCTTGATGGTAACCACATGCAACCAGCTTTCAGCGCGTGCTGATCTCTGTTATCGTACTTAAAGGAAAAGGAGAGACAGATAGAGAAAAGAAGAGGAGACATATGGAATCCCTACTCTGAAAGAAGACCCCACTTTGGGTCCGCTTTAGGCAACCAACAAGTCGGCCTTGAGCAGTCAACCCCACTCCCTGGACTCCCCATTACCATCGCCATAGTATCATGGCTGATGCCAAAGTCCTTCACTAACCGCTTATACATAGCCAATATTATATTTGGGACTTACATAACATGAACTTCAAAAAATTTTTTGCTTGAATATTGTGAAATTACCAGAAAATTAGCCATATCAGATTTTATATTAAGGATTTAATGGTATAAGTACTTTATATATTTTAAAATACTTATTTATCGATGCCTTGTGTCGAATTATATTTATAGCGTAATTATACCATTATAAATTAAAATTACAGTTATAATGACGCCAATATACTTGTTTTTTTCTTTACTAAAGAAGTAATAAAAATATATCTCGCAGATAAAAATGAAATTTATCAGATGTAATACTTTAACGCTTGTAATAATTTCAAGAATTAATTTAATAAATTCAATAAATAACATACTTTAAATTTATTGGAGTATTTCATCAAATCTGATGAAATATAGATCTGATTATACAAAATATTATATTTCTTATGTAATTTTGATTAATCTCTTTAACAATATTGTGCACATGGTTGAAAATTGTTTTTACTAGTTACAAAAATAACTAAACAATTTAATGAACTAATAATATCTTAAACATGTAATATATTACAATCGTTATAAATTAGTCGAATGTGAAATGAGTAGATAACATTGTATTGAAGCAATAATTAAACTAAACCGTATTTATCTACTAGGGACTAGAAATCAGGAATTAAGCTAATTATTTTATTACACAATTATGGTATTTATTTGATCACCCGGTAGAAAAGCTGGGTACAGACTAGGCATATAGACACACATACACGCACACATATATATTGTATATAGACATGGGCGGTATCTCTACTGCACGGCTAATGGGGTTTGAATGGCTGTGATAAAATGGTATTGCTTCCGAATGTTGACTAAACTGCATCTATTGCAAGTGGAAAACCAACTAGAAAGTAACAATACGCTTTGATGTACATTAATCATTTTTAATATATATAGATATTATGTGTACAGAGAGAAAGAAAGATAATTAACAAAATAAAAAATTTTAGTCATGTGCTTTAAATCATATATATTTTTTTCAATATGTTTTGATTAAATGCAACTTTTAATTTGCGAAGAAACATTCACATAAATACATAAGCGTATAAAAAGAAATAAAGATACTGTCCAGTTATTATTATTAAGTGTTAAATGCATCTTAAAATGCATCGAAAACGCTCACATATATATTAACGTATTTTCAAATTAAAAAGATGGCAGTGAACAAGAAGTGGTGGGCAAAAGAAAAAAGAAGAAGCATGGAAAATACATGATCGTCAAGGAAATAAGTGGAATAAATAATATGAAGAAGGATATAGAAAGAAAAGAACACGATCACTTAGTCTCGGCGCGCATCGCTGCTATTACGCGATGAATAGGTAATTTGCAGATAGTCGATCGACTCCATAACTCCAACGAGCAATCGCGAATTAATCAGCGATCATCATCGCGGCAGGTGAGAGAATCGGGCTTTGAACGGCACTTAGCCGCGCTGCAGAATAAAGACCGCGTTCAAGAAGCTACGGCGGCGGCCGATTGGCGAGCGGAAGAACTAAGAAAGAAACGGAGGGAAAGAGAAGCGAGAAAAAGTGAATAATGAAGAACTATCGTGTTCTTTCTCTTTTAGGGTAGTAATGATTTCACTTTATCCAAACCGCAGGCGATTTTGTGTAACAAAACATTGATTATATAACCAGTTACGATCGAGCTAACGATACGGAATTATGCCCCTTGTCACGCGGTATATGTTCAAGACTCATTCGTTGTTCGATAGTAATCTTAAACCATATTAAAGATGAAATTGAGATACTCTCTGCATATAGTCATTTTTTATAATATTACTGCTACCAAGATTACTTAGCAACTCGGCAGAGCATTTTTTCTAACACAGGAAGCCCTTTAACGAGCTTTCGCAGCTTCCTCCTTCTTTAGATATTTCTGCATAAACAAATCGCATAAAAGATGATTTATCAGAAGCACAAAGTTGAGCAAAACTGACGGTAAAGCTTTACCCTTAGCAATTTACATCATTTTGTACACAATTCCAAAAATAATGTTGCAAGGCACCTTTCGCCGATTTATCCCCTCGATGATGTTACTTCCTACGCTGGAATACGCGCAATCAGGACAGGGTAGATACTCGTAAAGATGCAGATGATGGGAGATAATCTAGATCTATGGTCGCCCAGATGAATCACGTGTAGGATTAAGTTTGTGTTTTCTTCGGAGATGCTTGTTTCGTAGCTCGCCTTTCGTTCTTAAGGCTAAGAGAGTATCGCAAGAAAAAAGGGATCTGGCGAGAGAGTTGAGAAAGAGACGGAAGGAGTATAAAGTTAACTTAAGTAAAGGAGAAGACGAAGGGGGACGTGGACAGGAGATGTATGCCGGTACGGTGAACCCTGCACATCGCTGAGGGCAGAGCATGGGGGATAGGGGATGGGTCGAGTAGCGGGGGAAGATGGATGTTCTCGATCCGCAACTCCCCTCCAACTGTGCTGGAGCCTTCTACATCCTTGCTAGCCGTTCATCGCGGACCCTCCAAACTCAAGGAGCGGCAGCCATAATGCCTGAATGCACCACCATCCCTGCTTTCTCGATCTCAATCGCTTACATTCTCTCCTTGAAAACTCTCTCTCTCTCTGTTTAATTTAAATTTTAATAAAACGTGTCAAGTCTATTTTAATTTTGTGCGAGTGTATTATAAATAAGTCATAATAATACTAGAATAATTTTCAAAGTTTATAATAAAACTAACAGAGAGAGAGAGAGAGAGAGAGAGAGAGAGAGAGAGAGAGAGAGAGAGAGAGAGAAATATTATTAATTATAATTTAAAACACATTTTTAAAACATATAGGGTTAACTATATTTAGAAATCATATTTAGAAATTATCATCATACAAAAGCAGTTTGTTAAGAAAAATGTAATATTTTTTTACTTTTGTACATAATATATTTCTTATTATTTTGCATTTGAATTCGATACTAAATTATTTAATTATAATAATCAATATTTATCCTATGTGTACGTTGTATTATTTCTCAAAAGGACGCATAAAAGAGTTTGACGAGGTTTTAATGGCGTTAAATTATCTCTCAGTAGCTATAAGAAGGGCGCGACTGAAATTCTAAATTCTGCGGCATTTAAAATGGTCGTAAATTTGTTCGGGTCTTTAATTTTATGGCCTCTGTGAATCCGTCATATGAAATGGTGGCGTTTGCACTAGTAATACATTGACCCATCGCGCGAGACGGCTTCTAGTATTGTGACGTGGATTTTATTGCCTCGTAAACCAACGAGCCGGTAGTCAGCATTAGAAAATAACTCCTGTTCGTCACTGATTCCACCATAAAAATATACTACAC
Organism: Tetramorium bicarinatum; assembly: GCA_928718305.1. NCBI lineage: Eukaryota > Metazoa > Arthropoda > Insecta > Hymenoptera > Formicidae > Tetramorium > Tetramorium bicarinatum. Next base: position 18,697,598 of record OV788327.1, on the reverse strand, counting down.
CTAATTGTAAGAGTTGACACTTAAGCAACGGCTTTCTTTCTCTCGTACAACAAACCGAAATAAATTTCCGGGATAAATGTACAATCGCGAAATTAATCGTTATCGCGTACTTCAGATTTTGTAATTTTCAAAAGAAAAGCAACCCCTAGACACATAACTCGCGAAAGGCATGCCAAACTGTTTCAAAGTTCTTGCACAGGCGTATCATTCTGTTTCACAGTCTTTCATTTTACCTCGCAATCGAAATGCATATTAGAACTCCTAGAACTACAAAGGAAGTACCGTCTATTCGCGATTAGCTCTAAGAAAGTTTGTAGAATTTGACGACCGAACTTTTCGCGTATTCAACAGGTCCGCCTCTTTGAATTTTCATAAAACCGGGAATTGTTCGCCATATCTAAAGAGAGTGACACCGCTACGGCAGACTATCTCGACCGCAGCACCGCCAACTCCGTTTTCAACTGGCCCGGCTCTCGTAATGACGCTCGCAGCTCTCCGATTACGTAGAAAAGGATAGCGTACACGTACACGCGAGAAGCGCATGAAGGATAAATGGGGAGTGGATAACGAAGGTACAAGAGTACGAGAACGAAGTAAGTGCCTCCCAACCCTTGTAACATAGCGCTTTAGGACGAAGGGAGCGCCGTGAGCGATGTTCTGCCGGTCCAGCGCTCGTACGTAAGTTGCTTTAAAAATGCATACACGTACAGGGTGTTCCGAAATTATTCCATAATACAACATCAACGAGCTTTTCATGGAAAGTGGCTGAACCGAAAGGCGCCAACTTTGAAACATCCGACTCGTTAACTTTAAACGATTCTCAAATTAAAAATGATTGTTGTCTCCATATTTGACATTAGAATTTTCATTTTTAGTTGAGTACTGGGACTTTGCCATTCAAGTTAACGCGAATTGTGAAACACCGTGTGTATATATATGTACATATATATACGATAGGTTTCTCTCGTATATGCAAATTAGCAAACGTATGTATTCATAGGATCTTATCCGCATGCACGTGTAGAGGGTGAATGATCTTCCGGAGATCTACCTCCCGCACGCGTAAAAGGAGAAGAAATTCAAATTTTCTAGGCTGGTTGCTTGCCGAGCTTTAATTTATGAGAGCCTCGTTCGCAAGTATCCTGACGTTTCTCGAAATGCGAATATATTTATGAGAAGAACGTTAACGGCTCTCACGGCCCTTGCACCGAGCACGATGACCAAGGGTGATGCGCACGAGGATACGTGCGGTAAGTGAATACTGACGAAAGCTATTTTGCGCTTCCGATCGTGTTTCGCATAAACGTCGCATAATCGTCTCATTTACGTATAACTATAATAACGACGCACTTGTACATGTATTGAATTATCTCTTCATCATATTGTGTCCCGGGCAAACTTCTCATTTGAATAAGTGGCTGAGGATAATAAATCGATGAGTCAAGATAATATCCAGAAAGCGTAAAGATAACAAAACTAACAAGTCTCTCGATCATTAAGAAAACATAATCAGCGATATACAATATTTTAATATGAATCAAACAACTGAATCAAAATCATCATTATCAAATGCTTAACTATATACATTGAAGATGCTCATCAGAAGAAAGTATATCTTGTTTGTATAATTTGTCTATAAATAACTTTATAAATCAAGAAAAAAATGTACAAAGAAAAGATAAGATTAAAATTGTGACGGGAAGAAAAACGAGATGATAGAATCACTCTGAAATAAGCTGCTGTCTCTTATGTGACTTGTAATCTTTAGAACAATGTCTCCACTGTATAGACCGTACGTATAAGAAAATGCCATATGTCAACGACACTAAAAGGACTGTTCTTTTGAAGAGATTGAATTAAGCAGCTATCAGATTGAAATAAGTTACTCAACTGATAATTTCAAAAAATTTTGAGAAGAACTCGCCATATTAAATCTATCGTCAAAAAAGTCTTTATTACTACGGAAGAAATTTTCATTGACGATCAAGAATGCTTAATGCAGAAAAATTTTTTTGAATCTTCTTTTTTAAAATATATCACATCATTTTCAACACTGGTCCTAATTTGTAACGCTTTGAAAAATTGCTGAGAAAAACAAAAGGTCTTACTTTTTCTTATCAGATCAACCTATTTCTGCAACAAACGCTGTCGTAAATGTCCAGTGCCTTTGATATGCTCATTGCTATTTCCTTCTCCTCTACATGCATGCAGCGATGACAATTACTAACGGACAAGATCTTGAACACGGCGTACACGGCAACGTGATGCCGTGACAAAGCGTAAGGTCGGGCCTAACCGACCGTGGCGTGGCATGGGACAACTAAGTGCGAGATACATCACGGCCACCTTACCAACTCCTCAGGTCCTCTCCTTCTCTTGTCCGCCGTCTTCCTTACTTTCTTTCAGTTTGGATAACGCCAACAACACCACCGTAGATAAAGGGCCTTCGAATCGTAAAGCACTCTCGTTAAGAATATGATCCGGGCTTACCTTCGACCAACGCGGACCAGGTACCAACACACACCGGTGTGTCACCTCGCCAAGAACGGCGCGACGTAGAACGCACCGGTTCGCCGTGAATTACGATCGCTACTGCCCCTCTTAGATATCGTGGTCGCGTATCCACCACCTTAATATAACTTTGCGCACCTCGTCAGTGTATAACGAACCACCATAAACAGCGTCAAGCGTTCACCTCCTTGCTGTATGTATAGCTAACGCCTCTATACGTTTTCATGTCTGCCGTCGCAGACGAATGAGCCTGCCCCGCTCGATTTATCCTTGAGAACGACCACTGCGACTCGATTATTTATTAGGGAGAATTGCTTCAGGGAGAATTGCTTCATTGCAACATTGCTTATTGTTGATACACTCGGACGTATTCACTGATTGTGAGTGCCTCCGAATGTGCACTGCTTTAAATTTTTAAGTTTTGATCAATAATATGTATATAGAGCGGACATTTTGTTCGCGTCGTGAAACCGCAAGTTTCTATAGCGTAAATAATTTGTTCATCTTACAATTAGTTGTCTCATGTCACAACAATAAGCTGTCACTTTATCCATTTGAATCCATTCTACACTGAGAGAAAAATATAGTTACTTTTGGCCTCAACCACAATTTTATAATATTTCTAACAATAAATATGATTAACTTAATTATATGCATAATTAAGTTAATCATATTTATTGTTAACCATAATTATCGTTAGAAATATTATAAAATTGTGGTTGAGGCCAAAAGTAACTATATTTTTCTCTTAGTGTATGTATAAAATCATTTCATTTCAACTTTGCGATATTTGTAATATTTATATTAATATTGTACGCAAAAATTTAATATATAAATTTCAAAATACACCACGATTTTACTTGCATTTACACAATCAAATCAATGATTTACATTTGTATTTAATCTTAATTAAACATGTTTAGAAATAACTACATAGGCAGCAAGTAGTATTCACGTTTGAATTTAATTTTTCAATAATACATACTTAACAAAATATAAGTTTTATGATTAGTTAAGGCAAGTGGCATTTTATTGCAGATTTAATTAATTTAGATAATTAATTTTACATTTCATGAGAATTTGGATACAAGATGAATATGCGCGAGAATATATGTGGCAATATACATAGCAAATGAGTATTCTGGCATAAATGTGCCTTGAGCTCCGTAATAAATTATTAAAGCTCCATCATCGCTCGATAAGGATCATAATTTTCATGCCAGTTATTGATCTTTCCACGTAAACTGCGTGTGTACCCGTATACATCGATATCTTAACTTGCTTTTTTTCCTAACATATAATTCTACAATAAATCGATTGTATTACTGTTAATTATTATAAAAATGACCAGATTTTTGATAGGACGCTTATTTATATTTCGAATAAGAGTGAAAGAAGATTTATAATTAAAAAATGTTACCAAGAAGTTGTTAATAAAATAAATCGCGCATGAAATTATGTGCTGAAAAAAATAATTTATTATATTTTATATATCTCTCTCAGACGTCTCAACCGTCTCAAAATTGTTTCGCGTCGACTTTCTCAGAAGTGACAGTGACATTCGTTTAGAGAATTTACAGGACGCCACGTTTAAATACAAAAATAATTTTCGCGGTTTTGCGTTTTAAAGCAATAAAAATGGAGAGGCTGAGGGTGAGCGACTGACGACAAAGCAAAATATAATAAAGCAAGGTCGCGTATCTCATCCCCCGTCCTCATTGGTGCATAACATTCGCTATAATCCCGCGGTCCCGAGATTTATAATCGCGTGGAGCAAATGCGTGCAGGAATGCCCGACGTTCTCGCACGAAAGCAGAGCTCTCGGCGCGTAACACACCGCCATGGTGACTTGAATTATTCATTTCGGAGCCGTTGCATTTTGTCGCCGGCACTGTATCAAGCGTCTGGCATCACACCAACCGCAAGACGCTCCGTTGTTTCATGTAATGCCGGTAATTAAATTCCACAAAAGATGTATTGAGCGGAGATAGTTGATTCCTCTGTTCTTGAGGATATCCGCAATATGATTTACACTATCACAAGTGATTGCAAATGGTTGCCGATTATCAATTTCTGGACTGTTTCCACGTAAATATACATTGCCGTTATCTATCCATATCATTATCTATGTTCAAATTTCGTACAATTATAATAGGCAAAAATAGCTTGAAAACTCATGCGAATGATTTCAATCTGTTATCACTTTCAGTTTTTGAAAATTCTAAATTATTCAGGAAGACATACAGTTTTTGGTTTTGGAGATAATGTCTTAGAGATTTATATTCTCGTGCTGCGCGTGACTATATGCACAGAGAGAGAGCGAGAGAGTGAGAAGCTCGGTGAGGTAAAGGGCAGCGTAATGCATGTTCATGCATTGCCATCGAAGTGATTAATGTATTCGAGCAACTTGGGCCAGCGCACGACAAGAAGTACGAGGCATGGAGCTGGGTTGCTTGCACGTGCACCGCTGATTTTCTTCCTTTTATCTTCCCGGGGATCTCACTCGTGCTTCCAGGTATACACGCGTGTATGTGTGCATTTATGACGTATACGTATAACGCGTGTGTATAGGCTGCAAAGTTTTGCATAGATATCTGATTTCGTGGCGCTCTTACGCGACGCTGTTGAAACGCGCTCTTGAGATCGTTTGATGCGACCCGAGTAAAACGACTCCCAATGAAATTGACGGTATCGTTTGTTAGCTATATAGTAGACCAGAGCATTTTCGTCTGCTCGAAAGCTTGTTCAAAATAATTTATCGCTTGCAACTGCAAGATATTTCGCTCGCGTTAACATTAGCGGCATCGGTATTTTTTGCTTAGATGTGAATAGGAACATCCCTTATCTGAAGAAAAGTTAATAAATTTAATGATCCAAAACATTGACAATACTATAAGATTAAATATAGACATTCAAATCGGGTATGTTAATCACTAATTTTATTATAACATAAGTAAGTAAAATTCTTATAAAATATTAATTTATTTCCAGTTAAATTTCAAGAAAATTAAGAGAATTACTGTTTGTTATTACTTGTAGAAAATCTCATAGAAAAGATAGGGAAAGAAACGATGTATCGTATAGGTCATAGTCAGTCGTCGAATAACATTTGTACCTCCATTATAGACCGTATCGACGTTCATAAAATATATAATTTAATATCCATTTTACTGGCGGTAACAGGTAAGAAATGTTAATGAACCATCTGTAATCGTGGCTACCTAAGCTACTGTGGATAGTCCTTTGTGTTTACACCGCTAGGTATTTACGTAGGTGATATTGCAATCGGTGAGTTCGTAATCGTCTACGTCATTACGCAAGTGTTTGCTATCTGATACGTTATTTTTCACATTACTACAACCTCGACAAGTAATGTTCTATCTTAATTAGCAAGTTTATTGTACTTAATTATTTACGGGTACAAGTAATAGAAAAGCGAAAAATTTACGAGATGTTTTTTTAGTAACGAGATATGTGCAATAAATTGAAACGATACATAATTTGGAAAAGACAATATTGAAGGATAATAGCGCACAAATTGAAAATAAATACTAAATTCGTAATATATTTTGCGAATTTTCAATATTTTAATGTAAACGTTTTTGACATAATATGCGAGTCGTATCACGAATAACTATTGCTCTTCAGATAGCGATGTAAAAATATACCTGGCCAGCTATGTTAACCCATAAGTGGAACCTCAAGTGCTCTTACAAGTTATAAAAGCAACTAGGCCTGATCACCGGACGATTTATTTGTGGTTCAAATAACGTTTTCCTCACGTATATAAGTCGACAGTATTCATGCTTGAATTTCGGATCAAAGGGTCACAGCAAAAGCAAAAATAAAAACAGAATAATAATAGAAAATAGTTAAACAATAGATTAAAGTAGTTAAAAATAGTTAAACAATAAACACTCTCGTTATTATTAAATATTCAGACGTACAATACGATAAAAGGATTAAATATTTAACACAGCAATATGTATGTACGATTAACTACTTTAATATAATATTATTGTTATTTTATGAGTAAATCTCTTGTACATTTGAAATTTTTAAAGAAAAATAAAGGAAAGTGGATTGGTTGGACAATGCTTGTTATTGGATATTTAATTGGGTCCAGTCTCTTATCCTGCAATATTCTAGGGGAAGCGACCAGCGCTGTTACCAAAATGGCAGTTCTAATCTGCAGCCGGCGGCAATCGCAAAATAATCGTTGGGATGAGATGGCAGGCGCAAATCTCACTGAATCATGACTCATCTTATTGAGAGAAAGATGAATATCTTTCATATTCTGCTATCGATTTAATAATTTTTTTATAAAACCTATATGAGCACAAGAGATTTATGTTGCATCTACATATCATCAATATTACTTGTTCATATAATTAACAAAAGACTAAAATAGAATATAACAAATATTTGTACGCATGTATAAGATTGTAGTATTTTTAGTCTATAAAATAAATCTGTGTAATAATTTCTATTACTTTTTCCAATTTTATTCGCATAGTAAATTGCTAGAATGAGATTCTTCTTTATTTAATTTTATAAAACTTCTTTCTTTTATCTTCAATTCTTTCATCTGTTTCTCTCGATTTATAATTATTCAGAGTTATCCGAGTTATAATTTGACTTGCTTACGCAAGTCCGTTTCCTCTACGTTTTATGTCGCCTTTGAGCATTGTGGCGAACACTTTATTTAATTGACATTGATCTAATACTATTTTCGTATTAATTTTAGACGGACACATTACCCTTAGAGTGCCGAGTGGCAAAGTGAAAGGAGTGCAAACGTAATTTTATGCTCTTAGCAAATTCTGGCGGCCATGCATTTTCCGAAACGTCGACACGTTTACGAGGGTGAGCATCCGACGGCAAAAGCGTGCGTGCTATAACTGTGCATCTATAAATAAACGATGAAATGCAGCAAGCGCGCGGCTTTAATTGGAAGGTCCGGACGCACGCAACGCTTGTTACGATGGGTTTTACTCAGGAATGTAATCAAAATGATGATCTCATCGAATCAAAAAGACACGTTTCGTTGTTTCAAGAGAGCGGTATGTACGTGTATCGCACCTATCAGCAAATCTCTATAAATAAGTACTTACGATGCACGTAATTGACGTGAAGATACGGTGTTGAAAGGTTTTTATTTCATTCGTTATAAATCTAACAGGATTAATTACTCTCCAAACTAAGCTAGACGTTTATATGATGTATAACCGGACTGAGATCTTCATTAATGATAAAAGAATCTCGAAGAAAAATGTATTAAAAAGCGCAATTCAAAATGCATGAGAATAATAAAAAAAATATTTGATAGTTTGATATATGGGAAGGGGAAGAAATGACACAAAATAATTGAAGAAACCTAGACTTTGAGGATAGTCAGAATTCTGAAATAATCGTTAAAACGGAAAGAAACGAAGGAATCAGAATCGGACATTTCGCACGCCACCCTCTCGCAAAGGCCATGACGCACAAGTTATTATATGTCAATAGATTTGTACCTCGTCACATTTGTTTGCTGTGCACGCCCACGTATGCGTGTACTTACTCTTCGGGGATGGCATTTGCGAGGGCCGGTTGGTGTTTGAGCTCGTATTACAAATTCATGGCAGTCGGTGAGGCAAACGCGGATCAACCGCGTGTACGAGATGAAGAGAGAAAATCCATATAGAACGGAGAGGAAGCCTCGAATATCGAGAGAGGAAAGGGTAAAATGCAGTGGCGTCAAACCAATTATTGGCAAAATTTCGTTTCTTTAAATAAGCAAATTATAAAGTCTCCTTCGTATTTATTGAAGGTATTACGGAGTTAAAAATATTTTAATATTGTAGGGCATTATAATTCTTTTAATTAATACAGTTTCTATAGTAGGCTTGTTACAAGATATTTATAGAAAAATTATTATTTTAAAAACTTGTCGTCAAATGTAAATTCTCCCATACGAATTTCTTATGTTTTCTTTATATATTTTGGCAATATTTCTAAAGTCACCGGCGCCATTGAAATATAGGGGGGAGGGGGAGGAGTTCATGTAACCTAGAGAATGAAATAAGAGAGAAGAGAGAAAGAGAGAGAGAGTGAAAAAGAGACAAGTACACAGTGAGAGCGGAGAGGAGGCGGACATAGAATGCGGCGAGAGCGGCAGAAATTGAGGGGCGCACCCGTTCCCTGTGGCCGTCGTCAATCAGAATTCCGCGAATTAGCGTTAACGGGCCGTTATTGCCGCGTCCATTTGGCTAGTGTACAGTTTGGGTCGTGGATATGAGCCCATAGATTCCCCATATTCTACGCCGTATGGGGCGATGGTGCTGCCGCGCATAGCCCACCGGAATCCGGTTAGTTACTGCCACGCGTTATGGACCGCACCGCCGCGCCTTTCTCTCTCTTTCATCCCCGTCGTGCCCTATCACCCTCTCCCTTCCGCCGCCCTATCTTTCTCCCTCCGCGGCCGTGGAAAGCTCCACCCTAGCGACGGGTACAACGCGAATGGCCGCGGTCTCTCTACCAGGCTCTATGCATCTATCGATACCTATTTACCTGTTCGCGCAGGAGCAACGATTCCTGTTTCCCTAGATAAATGTTCAACCGTACGGATAAACGGAAATAAAGCGGGAGAAAAAAGATCTTCTAAATCGAGCTAAAAAAAAACAGGGAGAGGTAGCCGTTGAATAAAGCAATGATAGGATTTTTTAAGCTTTGCGCCAGCAATATCAAAGTTGGTAAATTAATAATAACAATTAATAACAATATTGTTGTCATGATGTAACTAACAGTAAAATTAGCGCGATGAGATATCCCATGGGATACCACGGCTCTGCATGCCGCAATGATTACGCCTAATAATTAATACCAACATATTTTCTCTTATGGCGTATTAACATAATACGTGACTGTTTGTATCGGACAGTTCCGGAAAATTATGCTCTTAGGCAACTCGCTATTGAATTTGCAAAATTGTTGCGGATTTATTGCGGACAAAAAAGCGAACCTTTGTTCGTTACAGTTGAAATCAGCTTGCGCAATGCGAGGAAGGAACATTCAGATGAAACTGCATCTCGCTGTATGTAGGTGCGGTAATCTTAATTGATCATTGCCTTGTTTAAACCTTCATATAGCGAGTTTATTCTAGCCACCGATAATTCTCGTCACGTTCCACGGCTTGTATGATCTGTCTCGTATGTCCGTCGGTTTTGTGCAGATGTCTTAATCCGATAGTATAAAAGTCCCGAGCAATTTACGATGATGTTTGGAAAGAGGAATTGCATTATGCGCCTCATTGCTGTGCAACCGCAGCATTACAGCCCATGCAATTTTACTTATATAAATATAAATTAATAGATAGCTTATATATCGCAAAAGATGATTACAATAATCTACTCATTTTTTATTGAAATAATTATCAGAAATATATTGTACTCTGTCAGTTTTATAAAAAATTTTGTGACATTATCTTTATATTTTGCAAATCATGTTTATTATTGCAACGATATAACTGAATTAATAAATGCAATCGTTAGCTCAGTCCTTTTTAATTGATTATAATAAGCGATTGCAGTTTCATGCTCTACCATCAATTTGTAATTGAAATATATTTGAAATATCATACCTGTGAAAAGAGGTCACCCATATTGATGTAGATATTCACATAACAAATTGAGACGTTAGATAGATTTTACACACTTTTGCTGATTAACTACGCTGAAAGATTTTTAATGAACATTATGATTTAAGAAAAATTTTAAGAAATGTTTTTTTTAATGCATCCACGAATTAAAATATACGAAATGACACAGTTCACGTCAGTTTCTGTACTGTCAAGTATATCGTTGCCACTGTCAAAAAATATTCAACAACGAACAAATCGCTTCGCTGAAAAAATAGAAAGGCGGGGGAGATTTCTGTTACAAGGACATTGAAGGGTCGCACATTACGTATTTCAGTCGTTTGTTTTGCCATCAGCATAGCCGCAAAAGGGCTATGTCTTTTAAAAAAAAATCGTAAAAGTCGTAAAAAAGGACATCGCAGTAACCTCATAGTCACGGAATCACAAAGAATTCCAAGGCTGGCAATTAAAGCCCCGAGAAAGAATAGCTACTGGCATTTCCTGCAATAGTGTGACTTTTTCTTCATGGTGATCTGTCGGATTTAAAAAGGGCTAAGGGTCTCTCAAGGGTTGTTAAAAAAGAGCTTCGGCTAAAAAAGCATTCAACGGGGTGACAGTACGGGACAGTTTATGATAGGGAATATCCACAGTGGGTCTTCAAACCCGTATATAATTAAAAATGGAGAGAATAAAACTGTAGACTTGCAAGACCGCCGCCTTTTGACTGACCGGAATTAATAGCTTTACAATTACTTCGGCATATGTTAAGCAGTATACATATATATATATATATATATATATTCTATATTCTTATAATATACAATATACAATATTATATATTCTTATAATATACAATATTCCTTTGAAAATTTCACTTTCTTTGTTAGATGCAACATTTGCATCACAAGTGTCGTGTCTAAGAAGCAAAAAATAATGCAAATAGTTTTAAATAATGCTATTTGCATAGAAATTCTAATATTCTTTAAGCGTATATTTAATAAACTTTTATAAACTTTCTACGAGAGTAGATAATATTTTTTAAAGTTGCTGAAATGTCTCAGAGTTTATACTTAAATAATGCTTAAATCAAGGGCTTCTCAAATAATATTTTGCTATTAAATAATAGTATCTATAATCATGTATGATTCGTTGTTGAATTATCAAGTGGCTAAAAGTATTAAGTAAAAGTAGTTGAAACGAGCTACACTGAGTGGCGAGAATCGAGCTTTGTAGAATCAACCCGCCCGCGCCCGTCGGAAATCGGTCTTTCAGCCCGTCGGATACGACGCTCGTAGAACGTAACATCGCTTGAAGCGTTCTATGCCCAATACTACGTCGTAAACCCCACAATTGCCTGCCTTAGGTAGCCCTGTTTCTTTGCTCTATCCTTTCTTAAGATTTTTTTTTCTTCGAGACATCCGATTGTGGATTCGAAGAGTTAGTGGGGTTAACCCTGCACAAGCCAGTTTTCTTTCGACCTTTCGACGCGTATGTAACACTATCGGCAAAAGTGCTTCTCGGGAAAAAGTCTTCAATATGTATCGCTAAAATTTAACTCTTTCTGTTAAATCTCTGACATAGTGATAAAAAGTGATAAACTTTTCGGTTGGTCAAAAAATATTAAAACTTAATATATTTTAATTGTGATGTAATTTTGAATACAAACGTGTATAAAGCAATAATCTAATAAAATAATCAGGTAAATAGTAATATCTATATATATGTATATACATTACAATTTAGAGTTCATTTTTAAATGAAAATGTTAAATTTTAACGAAAAAACATCAAAATAACCTACTAAATTACAAACGATTGAAAAAGAAGCATTTTTCAATTTAAACTTCAAAGAATTAATAATAAAACTGAATTAATAATAAAATTATATTCTTTACCTAATTTTAGGTGAAACTATAATAAAATTTTAATTTAAGATTTAGTTATAAAAATGTTTGATGCATAAAATTGCAAAATAATATATCTTTTGACATTTTTATTAAAAAATTGACTCTAAATTAATGAAGAAATCTATTAGCAAAAAATGCACGAGAAATGAAACATCTAAAATTTGTGTTTACATATACATGTACATGTTTTAATCACATTATATGTATTTTTATACCATTTTATATATTCGATTATTACATTCGTAAAACGATTCATAAATATGAATCGTTTTACGAATGTAATAATCGAATACATAATCAAAGATTAACATATATATGACCCATTACAATTTGCTGCAATCAAAACAAACTTTATAACTTATTGGACAAACGTTCAATAGCATAGTTTGATACTGTACAATATATATTAATTTTATTCGCAATGAAAAATAATCTTAGATGGCTTATAACGAAAACTGCTACGAGGCAAACGCAAAACGATTTATATTCTAGTATTTATAGATTTGCCCTGTCTGGTTCAAGACAAATAAACAGTTGTTAAATTAGAAACTTATGAGGTTGCTGAGCTATTGAGAACACAAAACAGACCATTAATTTATCCGTCGTGCATCAGTGACAACACCCTCTGGAACGCTCGCAATAACATTTCGGTAAAAATGTCAGATGCAAAAAAATTTCCATCGTTTTTGCGCTAACGCGAAAATATTTGCCAACTTGCGAATATTATTTTAACGCACAATTTATACGAAATAGATATCATACAAAGCGTCTACATAAATATTCATTTTTATTATATATTTGTTTTTTACAATTAAATGTCAACTTTGTATAACATGTGATAGTGTATTTATAATAAATAACATTTTTGTGCAACATTAAATTAACAGTTTCACATTCAATGAATTCTTAGATGCATTTATCAATTATAAAAAGTTGATATTTCAATATAATAAAATTTTCATAGTTTCTGATGTATTATTGTATAAAGATTTCTAAAATAATTTTTAATTTTTAATTCATTAGTAAATCAAACTTTAAGAGATGACAAACATTATATTATTAAAAATACAACATTAAAATCTTTACCTAAAAGTTAAGCAATCATTTGTAGAGTAATTGATATTTAATAAATGATTCAGAAAGCAGAAATAGATTTGAACTTTGTTCTCGATATAAACTAGAAAAGATAAACTGTAATCATCGGCGATGTCTCGTATTTAACGTCAACGAACTTCTTTGATGAAATATTATGTACTTAGAAAGATATAAAATGTAAAACATAGTTTAATTTTATTTCCATTTTATTGTTTCATAAAATTTATCTTATAATAGCTTATTAATTACTTTAAACAAAGTCTTGATTAGGGTTGATATAAAAAAGTACTTTTTCATTACAATTTTAATTGACAAAATTTGTTTGATTTGTTTGATGCAATTTTATTCAACAAAAAGAATAAGATTTGAAAACACTAAAATTAATTCTAATAAAAGTGACTAAGTATATTGCAGTAATAACAAAACACGTCTTTTTCAAGTAATATTTAATATGTAAATGCTTATTTATTGGCGGTAAACAGGAAATTGAAGCTGTGCATCGTGAGATTAACGACGACACACAATTAAAAATTTTCCGCGATAATCTAAAAAGAGAAATCTTCGTCTACGCGAATAAATAATTGCTTCCTTATGCACGCATAACGGAAATTATGTAAAACTCAGTATGTGACTAACATCTTCGTGGATAGCGCGGTAAGATCGTTGGTGTTGGGATAGGTCGAGAACTCGTTGCCATATCAATATACCTAAGTGAAATGATACGAGGCAGCAGTAAAGTCCGACAGTAATGACGCATTAGGGGGTTGCCAGGCCGATTTAGCCGGCTATCAAACAAAAGGTAACTTTTACTGGATCCGGCCAAGGCAGCGGCGTGCGCGCGCTCGTTTTAAGAGGTTCGGTTGGGAGAGAGAGAGCGCGCCGGCCACTTATACCTGACGCTTTATGCGTTTTATAGGCGCGACGTGCGTTTCGTGTGCCAAACAGCGCATAAAAGTGCAACCAGATTGGCCGTTCTCGTCGTTACCACGTCACGGATTATTCGCGATGTTTCACGCCGCAAAATCAAGTCTGCCTGTTGACTCGGAATTATCTGCCAGCAAAATTCGAAGGAAAAAAAAAACGTGAAACGTGTGTGCGTGCGTGTGGCGGCGATTTTATTTCTGTGTATTTAGTAAAGTCATATGCAAACTAGAATTTACTGATAAAATATCTGTCTCTATAAATTTCAGTAACCGTCTCCAAAAAATTAATATTCCGATATATCATTTTTCTCATATTTCACTTTCATAATTTATATTCATTTATAATTTTCCACCGTAATAGCGAATAAAAGCGAAATTAAAAATTATGCACATTAAATGACAACAAATTTCTTAAAAAGTTTTATCAAATAAAATAATTTCGAATGAAAAAAATATTAATTAAAAATAGCAAATGTTTATTGCCGCATCAACGACAATATTTCATGTAGATTGCTTTAGTAGCAAATGCATATTCCACTAATTGTAATATATTGCCGTCATGTAGCAAATCATTTAATGCACGTAAAATATATCTGTAAATTATGATAGAAATAGTAGTTGGTTAGGCTAATTGTAAATGACAGTCGTAAATGGGGCTTCGAAGCCAATGATTTCTTTTCAACCTAACTGATAGGGGAACAGCATTCTCAGATAAAATCTTGGAACTTATTGTAAAGCATTGTTAAATCAATATTTGAAAAAGCGAAGTGTTATATGTATTCTTCAAACCTGAGAATTCGTGTTCTGGTATTATATACGCGCACTATTAAATTTAATTATTAATTTATTATATATTATTTTTCTTCTAAATTTTTTTTTATTTTATACACAATAAATTGTCTCTATTATTTCGTGAAAAATGATCCAATATCGCGTAGTTGTATTCGTTTCCCGAATATCGATCAAACATAATTTACAGCCTCGCGTCAGTTGTGATACGAGGGAAGGGAAGGGAAGAACAGACAGAAGGGAAGATTGGGGAAGGGAAGGTGGAAGATAGGATTGATGAGATCAATATGCAGTAAGTCTGAGCACGGCGTCCGGAGTTAATGGCGGAGATGCGTTGCGGAGAAGCTTTAACGTCCCACTAGGTGTGAAATATTTTATTAGCGATATCTTTGCGTTACATTCAAATTGAAAATTTCGCAACAATAAACAATACCCGCGAAATATGTTCTATATCTTAATAATAAAAATTGTTGCACAAATACGTATAAACATATGAAGTGTGCTATAAATATGTAGGAATAATAATATAATAAAATTTATCACAAAAAAATGTTTTAGCAGTATTTTGTTAAGGTTTGTTTGAATATTTTCGTGATTCATGTATAAAAGCAAGATTTTATTTCTTTCCCGCAAGATAGAAGTAGCAAGCAATGGAACTTTGAATCGTATCAAATTTAATTCAATCTTTATGACGTAAATAAAAAAAAGATGAAATCTCGATTTTTATCGCTGGTACCAGAATATGACAGGACCGGTTTTACGATGCACGTCCCGATAACATTCGATTTCGCAACACGAATATATGTGGAGCAACAAATTTTCATCAGTGAATTAAATTGGAGCGTTATATATTGCAAATATTATATATGTGAACACTTTTAATTATATCTTAAGAGACGGAAATATTCTACCTACGTGTTCAAAGCTATAAAAACAAATATATTTTTACTTCTTTATAGGAAAAGAATAGAAAAATCTTAAATCAATAATTTATTTAATTTAAATGCATTGAATCATTACATAAATAATTATCTTATTATACAAATAAAAGACATTTATTACATTAAACAAGTCAGCAACAATTACAAAAGTCAGAAACAAATATGATTAGAGTTATCTCTCTTGTTCATTTTCTAACTATTAATTCCATATTTTTTTCAATTTTATGGAAAGGCAATATACTTTAATATAATAACAAGTTTTGGCAAAGTACTGGAGCGGCTTTATATTGCAAAAAGAAGCAAGCTATGGCAATTGATACTCGAGGTAGTAAAGCAACCATTCAGTCATGAATGTGATAGTCATTTTAACGATCCTACTTTATCGTTTATTAATTATCTGAAATGCACATCGAATCAGTCTGGTTTGTAACGAAGTACCATATATTTAATTTACAATTCGCGATGGAATAAATTAATGACATTGGAATACTATCAGCGGCATAATAAATGGTCGCGTTATCGAGTATATACATACACAGCGTTATTCTGTCCGCCGTAGGTGAAAGCAAAGTGATTATCCGGCGAGCTTTTCAACTCCCCGCACATCGTCCAAAGCCATTAATAATTTATGAAATATTTGCAGCGGATCGAATATGACAAGTTTATAGCAGATCTTACTTGTTCGTAGCAGATCTTATTGCGAAGTGGTATTGCGCCCAGTTGATATTGGAATTTATAGCGTATTGTTACATAACATTTTTACGAGCGTAAATAAAATATTTTAAATTATTGTGTTTCCCATAATTCAAATAATATAAATTTACACGGTTAAGGTCCGATAATGGAAAATCTTTAGTTGTAGAAAACATTAAATTGAGTTATGTGAATCGTGTTTAATCGCAATGAAGTCGGGAGGTGTAAAAAAATCGCGTGGGTGGTAACGCAAATTTAAGATTGCAATCTAAAGATAAATGTTTTCTATCCCGAACTGTTTCAAGTAGATTGACCGTTAAGTAGCCAGAACGTGCTTTAGATTTCGATCGCGCCATTAGTATCGCACTTCTGCTGGAATCGGCCGGCGGCACGTGTCAAAGGATGGGCGAAGTAAAAAGAGGAGAAGGAAGAAGACGAAGGAGAGAAGGAAGAGAACGGTGGCGGTCGCGCCGAAGAGGAAGGAGAAGAAATCCAGTGGCGCTGCGTTTCGAGATACGCAGGCGCGGGACGCGACGGAGGCACGAGGAGACGCATATGTGAGGGAGAGATAGGACGGTACAAGCAGCCAAGATGGCCGTACCCACTCTTCCCCGGCTTCCCTCGCCCGGTCCTCCGGACAGAATGCCCGCCGCGACGAAAACCAGCTTTGTGCCGCCAAACAGAACGCACGCACACAACCGCACGCGATCTCGCGCGTGCACGCACTCACACTTACCCACGAATGTTTCGAAAGCCGTTTCCGACCGACCTCCCTCCCTCCCTCGTCGCCCTCACCGTGACTCCGTCATCCGGCGTCGCGTTGTTAACGCCTTTTCGGTGATCTCGGAGATCCGCGACGCTTCGCGAATTTCAAAATTGTCATCACCGTCATCCTCGTCGCTGCCGTTAATTTTCTTCGCGACAGCGCACGCTGACGTCCCCGTACTTTCGTTCGGAATGCCTACAATACTAAGTCACACGCGTTTTACCATGAGACGAGTAGCCCTAGAGATGTATGGGGGATACAGGCGAGCTGGGTCGGAATAGGGGAGATACGTAGAGGGGTGTCCGTGTCGCCGTTTTGGCGAAGCTCTATTTCGATCAAATTATTATTGGCTACTTACATCTAGACTTCACGATTCCGCGGCATTTTATTATTTACACTTTTTAAAAAAAAATCTCAAAATAATGACTGTACTTTTTATTGTGTCAAACACATTACAAACATATTTGATGAAAATACTTAAGATTTACGTAAATGATTTTTACTTAAGATTTACGTAATGATAAAGATTGGTGACGAAATAAAACGATATAAAAATCATCGAATTCAAACACGCTACAATTGTCTGACGATATCGATCGCTCAAGACAATGGCGTGTCGCGCTCTTCAAGATAAAAAAAAGAGCATTCTTAAATGGCGCATCAGTAGAAAGAGATTGTCGCGGTAGAATATCGCTCTAAAGATGCAGAAAAACGGACAGAAAGAACACGACGCGGAGAGTGGAGGGAAAGAGAGATAAAATAGAAAGGCGAGACGGAGGCTGTGACACGAGGACCGCGCGCGCATGATGGAGGGAGTATCACCAAGATGGCTGCTACAGAAGTAGCGGCATCCACATCGCGTGCCGCGACAATCACGTTGAGTCAGGCGTTTCTCGAAGTGGAAGTGTAAATCGCGTCACAGTGCTGTTTTCCTGCATATTAATTCCATTCTGATCTCGACAGTTCCTTAAGACGTATTTACGAATTTGAGAACGAAAAATTTTAATTGATATGAAACGACCACGCCCAAGCCGCGAGCGGCCATTTTGTAATGTCAGCTGAGCGCAGTGCATTATGGTAGTCAGTGATGCAACCCTAGCAACCCAACGCTCGCTTTACCAACCTTTATTGAAGTTCCATTATCAGGTATTTTCTGTCATTTTAACATTTCTAGGCGTTTTTCATATTTTTTCATTTCTATAACTATTCTTCACAGTAATCTATAATATATACTTATAATTAAGACAAATAGATCAGTAAAAGGTGTTTCTTTAAATATTATAGCATTACAAAAGCTATTTCTGTAATTTCTGTAAATATTATAAATATGATTATCTACATTTTATTTATAATTATTGATGTGATGGGTAAACTGCGATATTTAAGAAAAGAATTTTGTTATAATACGATAACATACAGCATTTATTAATAACTGATTATTTAGATGATGAATTAAAATTCAATATTGATTTCAAAAATTTATTAAACACATAATTATACTTTTAAATCTGTTTATTTTATTTTTAATAAATTAAATTCCTACCATTAAGCTGAAACAAAATTTATAAACAAGTTTTTATCTATAATAAATTCCTTACTGATTTATTTGGTTTTGAACATAATCTGCCTTTTTAAATTTTTATGAGTACTATTTGTTCTTTAACATTTTGATATTCGCAACTTACAAGTTCCTGTAAATAACTGACCAAGTTCTCCATCGTAAAAGAACGCTGATATCATCGCAATTTAACAGATCACAAAACGTATCCACTTACACTTCATTGCCTAACACACTGAGTACTTTAGCTCGAGTTTCACGGTATGTTTCGACTCCGCGCACGTTATATAAATGTAGTATATATCAGATAAATGTTTTCTCTCCTTTCGCAGTCTCTGCCGTATTTGCTTACAAGTAGCGAAAAACCGTGCATAGTAAGTACGCTCAGATTTCTGATAAACTCGTCAGCGAAACTATAGGATTAAATTATGGATTATAAAATTCTACACTTTGTACTTAATTATCATAGTGATATGATGATGATGATATAATATTATCATATGTTGTAACTAAAAGAGATAAATAAAGAACTGGAGCAAATTAATTAAAACTGAAGACAGAACGTTGTATAATGAAATAGTGATTTCGTATAATTATCTTCTAATAAAGTATTGAACATAACATTGAAAGATATTCTTTTTCAATTAGTAAATATCGTAGATCACACAGAGATTAAAAAAATAGAGAGGCGTATATAGCGAGAGAAATAATTGTGCAGTTAAAGAAGCAACTTGAGAAAAGAGAGAAAAATTGACAAAAAGATAGAAAATAAAAAAATAAACATTTATTAGTTTGTAACAAAAATAGAAGGTGACAAACATTGCTGAGAGAAGGAATGGAAGGAAATAGCAAAAAAGGAAAGGAAGTATGAATAAAGAAGAAAAAGAATTAGAAAGAGAAAGAGAGAGATATAAGTAAAAAAAGCGATATCGTGTCAGGATAAAAATAGGAGATGAAAGATGATCGTGTGGCGACGTAGCGAAGATACTAAATTGGAAAAGCGAGAAGGATTACATCTTTAAATAAGAGACCAAAAAAGAAGCGTTTCCATCTTAAGAACTGAATCAGAAAAATGGATGCAACGAACTTTTGCTCTATATGAAATTAACAGAAATATATATAAGTAATAAGGAAAATTATTTATGTAAAAAATAAACAATTATTTGGGAAAGGGGACGCAATAACCAAGTTAAGATTGTGGAACGCAGAAAAGAAACGGACAAAGGGAGATAAGAGCGAAAGGTCGCGTTCTCATTGGTTTCTCGCATAGCTCTCCTCTCGACTTGGTCCATCTCGGCACTTCTTCAGAGCGTGCGCATTCCCCAGATCTCTCTTCGTGGCCCCGATGAACCTACGTGATGAAAAGCTCGCCAGCCCACGTAGAATCTTTTTACACTCCGTACCCCGCATGACCCTGTCCAAGCCTACACGCAGGATATCTAGGACTAATCCGCGACTTCTGTTTTACACACACACACACACACACACACGCGCGTGCGCGCGCACACGATCTTATCTGGCTCCATTGTTTCTAAACTACAGCGTCTGCACGTTTGATCGCATAACAAGAATCGTACAACACACAATTTACCATAAAAATTGTACATCACCACTAGATATTATGTAACAAGGAAGGAATATTCGATTCTTGATTTTACTAACGTGTAAACGCAACAATACAAAAATACGTAACATACTATATAGCAGTCTGAGCTAGGATTATGCATGCAGTTACCGCATATCCTATGCGCAAAAGTATATATATATTTATTATTAATATAGTTTGCCAATTTACAATTATTGCAGTGTCTATTATTTCTGTAATCTTCCATATTTTTGCGAAGAACATAATGCAAGAAATATATAACGATTGTTTTTTTCTTTTTCCAAAAAATCTGAGGTTTCCAGCGTAGAAAATTTTTTTATTTATATGAAAATATATTCAAAATAGAATTATATTTAAATAAAGTTTTCTCTGATAATTGTTGCTGCCATTTTAGCGCTGGTCATATTAAATAAGATATGGCTGGAAATGCTTGTTGATGTAACCTATGCTTGATAAACCTTTTATCATTTGTCAAATGCGACTACCGCAAAATGTTATTATCATGACTGACACATTGCACATTCCAATTGATTTAAATACTGCTATCAAATGGTAATCGTTGTGTACACAGTACGCCAAAAGTGTCGGAATCTATAAATTAAATTATCTTTAAGTTTTCTGATTAAAGAAATTTTATTTTTTCCCCCGATTTGTCACGGAATACAATTATAGAATGATCGCATTTCTTTAATCGTTTTTTTGCATGCCATATTGTGTTAGCCGGTTTTACATTATTTATACGTGCACAAACTCATTTATGTACTTATCTCTCTAATCTGACACGTGTGCGCGAGCGCGCGTTCAGTCATCGGCCTGAACTTGTTAACGCCTAAGGTTATCGTGTGTAATACTATTTACGCTTATGCCCCATTGCTTTAAGTAGGTAGAAACCAGTAGTCGTGGAATAATTGACAGATTCTCACCAGGACTCATAATGTTTTTGTATAATTATCGATTTATACCTGTTCTGCTTATAAAACGAAATTTACATTGAAATCACTTTTTCAAGGACCTTATCTTTAAAGAATAATGTATTATTAAAGTAATTGTAGCATATAACTACATATAATTATGTACCAAGTAGCATATAACTACATATAATTATGTACCAAGCTCAATGTTTCATGCACAATTATTAATAATTGTATTCCTAAATATGACGATATTATATACAATGTTACATAAAATATAAAGATTTTAAATAGCGATAAAAGTTTACTTATATAAATAATATTATATTCCTTTTTGTTCTATTGTAATTAAATGAAAATTAATGATAAATATTTTGTTCATATAACATTTACAGCTTAAACATTTTTATACTAAAACTTCCATGTTACAATCTGTGTATTAAGTGCCTACAGTAAAGTTAAGAACTAATGTTACCTATTTGTACAACAGATTAGACAAGTTAGAGTGTTCCTGTTGGAGATAGTTTTCCTGAGTATTATAGGACTGCTAAGCCTCGCAGTACGACATATCTTTTTCTTTGTGGTTCTCGTTACAAAAACTATGATTACATGAATAATTTCTGCCTTTATTTCCTCGAGAACTGGATTATTTTTCATAAAATTTTTCACAAAACTGTTGTTATTATTTTCGTCAATCTATTTTGTCAAACTTCCTTACATGATGATTTTATTACGAAACCAGAACTTTGAAGCAACAAAATATTTTTAATAGCTAGTTAAAACCGAAATTTTGTATCAAATTTTTTAGAGTTTATGATGTGAATTCTAAATAGAAATTAGATAACTATAACTTTAATTTATTTGATATTGATCATATTAATGTAATAACTCAAATAACTGTTTATTTTCTAACACATAACACGGAAACTACAATGTAATTTTTGATCATTATAAATTAGAGTAAATAATTTATTTTATTGCGTAATTTGAAATACAGTAATACTAGTCTTTTACTACATATACATATACTTTGCGATATATTATTTAACGAGCATATGATAAACTTCAATCGGAATCTGTAATCATAATATGTGACATCATTATCATCTTTTGTTTAATATTCTTAAAAACTCAAGTTGTGTTTGCATTGCGTTTATTTTGGTATTAGTTCACTGCGCTGGACGTAATCATACAGGCAGGAAAGCGCGTAATAATAGAGCGTTTACAGAACGAAGCACGCCGATTTCATTGTCCCTGTGGTTTACCAATTTACGGACCATTACGGCTAACTCCTACAGGCCATACTGGGCGCGAGATGGTCACGTCGTATCATCCATTATTCATCACCCTCTTCCCCAGACTTCGGTACAATTTTGTCCGTTGATCCTGCACTCTGTCCATATTCTCTTTATAAATTTTTTCGCGATACAGTTTTACGTGTTATTAGTCCTTTCAATTAGTGTCGCGGATCTCATCATTACTCGAAATAATACATGTAAAATGGATATTCTGGCAGTCAAACGCTTCCAATTTAAAATTATTAAATTATAAAGAGAAATATATATTTCAAAAGATTAGATATGCGAAACAGAAAAACAAGATAATATACTCTTTAAGTAAAAATTATCTATCTATACATATGCATTTTTCTCCTTCTAAAGTGTACGTGATGTGCTAATCTTTTAATATATTTTAGTGTAAAAAAAATTTACATACTTATTTTTAAAATATTGTATAATATTTTCTTATTATAAAATATTTGTACATAAGTGGTTTTTGCATTTTTATGTTTTTGTGCGTTTTAATACTTTGACGAAGAATGCAAGAATGGAATTTTATCAAATTTTATAATCAACTAAGAATCTTCGCAAAATTTTCGCTCACATTTTAATCAAGACAATGTCATATATCTGCCACATAATTTATTCTTGTCACATGTTACTGTGCTTAATATCTTAAGATCAAAACAGATTGTCCGCCACGCCGCAAGCGGAATGGAATGTCGAGGAACGTGTACAATTTTTCTGATGCAGAGGATACCATATTTTTCTAGCCAGTCTTGACCTTGATGTCTACAAAAGGAATGTTGTGCAAGATGGTCCAGAGAGACTATTTTGGAGGCGGGGTTGCCGAAAAGAATTCCGGGGGGTACAAATATACCTGAAGTCACTCCCCTTTCTTTTTAGAGCCTCTTAGTTTAGGATCCGCCCGAGCCTATACCCTCTCTCCAATTCAAACAACCTCCATGAAAGAAATCATCATGGTAGTTGCGTCTAAAACGACTTTCGTGATGGAAGATGCTGACCTAAATTTGGTACAGAGCGCTTTAATAAAGACATTCTTCATTCAGCTTTTGTATTAAAGCATCGTCGGCTGTAAATCGTCGTCGTCCTTTGTGGATCTTACGCTATCGTTGCAAGGGTTCCGAAGGGTTGTGCCTGAACGCATTGAACTTTATTAATGTCTGACATAAAGGTATTGTCCTCAACTATTTCGTTACGCGGTTGACGCGCTCTTCATGGAACGAATCGTACGATCATGATCTTATTAAAAAACGAAGATTGTCCTTTGTGTTCTCATATTTATGGCAAGAAAATTAATGGATTGTAAACGATTGTTAAAAAGAAATACAAAATTATTATATCTATAAATTATGATTAAGTAAAAAATTATTGTGTAATGATTTTTATTTAATCATTTAAAAATTCATAAAATCTGTAGCAAAACGGAATATTTGATGCGTTAAATAAAATTATTATGTGACTAGCATGTTTTGTAAAATTTTGTATGCTTCGTGAGATATTTCTCGCGCGGTCGTTGTGATAAATTCTTATATTCTATATGTATATTTCTCTCTAGTCCTATTTCTCCGTTTTCGCATTTACTTCCATCACTTTCTTCCATCCTCTTCCACCGATTTATTCATATTATGTTCGTGAACGTTTGAACTGCAAATTCACATCGCGCAGTCAGTTGTATGGCACAACATATCAAAAAGATCTGAGTTGCAGAGTAATGTATTATTATTATATTAGACACAATCTTCAACGATTTAACAGGACGATATTAATACAGAGGTATTAATACTCGCGCTCAATGTTATGTAACATTATCTCCTGTCTTGTTACTACTAGATTCGCTGATTACTTTGCGGATTAGTTACCCTGCGCTGTATATAGCGCAGTTTTAACTTAATGCGTTATCGTGCTAGAAAACTATTTTGCAGATTATTCAGTATAATGTATGCCAAGTAATGAAAATTTATTATCTTTTTATGACATTAGTTTTTCATATATACATATTATGAAATGACATACAAAAAGATTTTGAACAAATCAAAGAATTAGAAAAATATAAAATATTATATTTTAAAAATGATTGAAATTGATGATAAAAATTGCAATATACGATTACTATCTTTCTTTTATTTTCGCAGAAATAAAATTAAGTTTAAAAGAAATAAAAAATTTAATATTATAAAAGCTGAAATCTGACGCAACGCAAAAGTTGCATGATCATCTGTGATAAGTTCTCCGCCAATCTTAATGTCACACATGATCCAAGCACAAGGAGCATCAGTGTTCTTATCAAACAGAATATCATTGTAGGGCTCAGAATCAGGCATTCATTATTCATTTGATACAAACAGCGAATTCAGAAGCTCATGCTTCGATGATCATATTTATACAAAGTAAACGCGTTCAGTGTCCAGATATTCATAGAATATTACGCCATATGCTTTTATGTCCCATTTACAGTATAGTGCACCGGATTCTTTCTATATTTCTTCTCTATAGATTCTTTTTGGAATAGCTTTTTTATTATATCAAAGTATCTTTTAATAATATAAAGCAATGTATAATAATTTTATATAAACATCATTATTATAAAATATTAAAAGTTAATATTAAAAGTATATAAAACAGATGAAACAAATATTGATACATCTTTTTGCATTACATTAATATAAAATATATATCTTTTCAGATCGGAGATGTCTAATTTTCTGATTCGTGGGAAAAAGAAGAAAACACATTCATGACAAGGTAAGATATTAATATTAATTTTGTTTGTGCGATGTTAGAAGTTAGATTTTAAAAAAGTTATGAAAAAAATATGATAAAATATTTTTTATCATTATATATTCGTGTTATAATTAAATAAATTTTTTCAAGTATATAATTCATAATTCAAGTATATGAAGAACGAGTCTTACTCTTTACAAGGATATAATGCGTGTTCTCTTACAATGTTAGTACAATTAATGATCCTCTAACATAACTCACCCGCACCCTACCATTAGCTCTAAGTATATTTATGGCCCATTCATTTCATTTTATGTTTCAATTCAAACATATTGATGCAACTTGCCTGTTGTTATACATAGCAAATTAAAATAATTAACTCATTTGTTAGATATATTTTAGCATATACATTTATAAAATTTGTGTACATATAAAAAGATATATAGATATAAATAAATTTTAGAATTTTGAAATATTTCCAAAAATCTATTGTAGAATATGAAAGATATTTAAAATATGAATCGGAATACTTCAATCTTTACAGTTATAAACTATTACATTCCATTTTTTTTGTAAAATTTATTAATATCTCTATAAAGTTAATTATTTAATTCGATTATTTAATCGACACAATTATCGATCTAACTTCAAACTTTCAAGAACAAAGCGATTTTAATTATGTCGTTAGAAACGTAACATCAAGTAGCAATTTAAATATTTTTTTTATATTAAATTATAAAACGTCTATAAATTGTAAACAAATTACATATTCTCATAATGTTCTAATATCCAAAACCCTCACGTGAAGGTTTCTACTAACGATTATCCTTTAGAACGCCTTACCTCGCCTGAGAAAAGGCTTCTCAACCGGTAAGGCAGATCACTTTTAAGCTTAACGAGTTTTGAACGTATTAATTAAATTGATCGTCAGTTACTACTGAGTTGTAATAGCTGTCCTCGCGCGTTCTTTTCTTCTTACTACAAACACGTTTTACCTTGGATAGCTTTTCAATTATTTTTTTTGTTTTGCAAGAAACTTGTTCATACATCTTTCGATCATTATCATACTTGCAAATAACAATATTCTTATTTTAGTTATTATTCTATATTATAGAAAATAAACATATAAATACTACTCTTATCATGTGATTTATAAATGCATTTATGCATCGTGAAAATTTACGGTGACAAGTGTTTTTTGTAACGATAGCAGCATTAGTTTGAATTTAGAATTTTCAAAACAGAGATTGCACAATACGTTTTATATTATTATTATTTATATGTAATTATTTGTATGTATCATTGATTATTAAACAATTCCTATATCGACTGCGAAACTACAGAAAATTTGATGCAACCTTTGCAATCAGGTGATGACCCGAAAGACCGCCAGATGGCAAAGGAAGCATCTTCCGAATCCTTGCGATTTTATCTTTGCTCCTGATGCGCTATCGATTAATATACGTTGTGCTAATTGATTTTTTTAAAACTCATAAACTTTGAATAGCAGAATTAAACAAATCTAACAATATCTAGTTAGAAAAGCTATCGTTATAAAAATACATACAGGCTAATCCAAAATTTAGGATTCTATCTTTTAAAGTGTCATTCTATTAGTAAAAATAAAATTATTACATAATTAAAATTAATTACATGTCGTTAAAATTTTAGTTTTTACATTATTAATATTACAATGAAGAAAATTTTTTAAAATTTATTTATATATTATCATCAAATTAAATGCTATATTTAACATTTTAATTGAAGAAATTCAAAAAAGTTTTATAATCCGCTAAAGTATTACTCACTATTTCTTTCATATTTCGCATTTTGAATTTCACAATCTTCACATAAAAAAAAACGGCAGCAATAATGTTATCTTAAAATATTATCTTAAAATATCAATATTTTTTATCAAATATTATTGAATTGAATATTGGATATAAAAAAAGAGAAGCGAGGAAGTAAATGATTAGGAATGTGCAACACGAAAAGTGTTTATAGAGAGAAAGAAAGAAGATTCAACCAGAATGAAAGCCCAAGCAGTACGTTGAACCATTGCTCGGAGAAAAGTGGAGGAGCCAAAGCCACCAGTGCGATGAGGAATGAATGCTGGTTTAGCAAGAGCGCAGATTTGCCTGGCTCGGGTGCAATGGCCCCTTCACTTTAGTGTTCGTCTTCTTGTGTAGTTGCGCCTCCTAATCTCTTCTTCAAAATTCTCGTTTCATCGCTTTAATTTTTTTGAAAATTTATGGAATGAAAATGTCTATCATTCATATAGGTTTTTATTGATAATTAGATTGATATTTGCAGATAATACTTCTCGTTGTACTGTATAAAATATCAGGATATAGTTATAAACACGATTATAAATACTTAATTTATACGTGTAATTTAAAACTAAAATACACTATTATAATAATAGAAATCATTGACAAAGCGTAATAATGCATAAGCAATATATATTTGATTTTTATCGGTAGATTCATTCAATTTAAATCAATAAATTTAAGACGATACTTGATAGCAAAGGGGTATCTTTGAAACTAGCCATTTGCTGTAAATACCGTTTTAAAAAAGGTATTTAGGCCCATTTTTGGATATCCATATGGCCCGTTATACCTTCCCCATTCACATGGTGACTTTCCTCACGCCCCCACTATATTCGACACGCGCCCTTCTACGCTATAAGCTTAAAGGCCCTGACTTTTACGATTCTGTTCAAGTGGTCATAAAACCGAAGTTTATTGCCGTCATGATTTTCAAGCAAACGGGCTGCCACCTGTCGGAGTCTCGCAAAGCGAAAACTGTATTGGGTCTTCATCAACGGCACCATCAAATTAAAAACTTAATAAACTTTTATGTGATTTATAAGCTTTTTCGGTGTAGCAATCGACGATGTGTATGTGTAATGGAGATACAGCCATCTAATAAGAGTGTAACTCTAGCATTATGCATTACAATCTTTCCTAAATTTATTATTATTTGTATGATTAAATAATTAAAAATAGAATCTAATAACTATTTTTTATATAGTTGACTATTTAGATTAATTGAACAGATTGCCGTTGTCATTTCGCTTAAAATGATTTAACCGGTTTCTATTTATGCTAAATGCTCGAAATATTCCAATTTGGATATCTTTTACTCTCTTGTGTACTTTTGAGAGCAAAACAGGTGGCTAATATTCTAAGTATTCATAATGGTAAGAGTGAGTAAGCAAATAACTAGGGTCAGCTCCAGCAAGCAGCTTATGATAGGCATTACTCGGCTCGTTACAGAATAATTTACGAGGTGCGAACCGCGGGGACGATAATCCAGCGACATTTACATCCCAATAAACACTCCCGATACTAGCGTGGCGCGCGCCGTAGAAGTTGCTCATTTGACTACTGGTCTTACGAAGCTCACTTTTACGACATTTTAATTGTGCGATCGTCGTTTAATTGATCCATAAAACGTCGTTACACGCCTCATAAAAGGCGATAATACTTTTATCTTTACATTAATTCTTATCTTTACATCATCCTCGCGTCGTTAAGTATCCACAATATTGAAATAGTTCGATCTAATGTAATCTGAAATGATCGAGGTGTTTCATAACGCTTATCACTCTTAAACCTGTTTACCTTCTCGTTTAGCGTATGACTTGTCGATCAGGCTGTTCTGTGTCACGATAAATTTATGTGACACAGACGCTGCTACCGCAATAACGATAATCGCAAGATAGCTCGTTGATGTTGGTCGTTTGAATGCCTGAATGGATCTGGCGAGGTTAGTTCGCTACAAGATTCAAAGGTGGCAGTGCACGTATCCCCGTGAACGGCCGGCAGACCGGAGCGAAAGAGAGAAGGCAGAAACATTGCGTGACGCGCGTGCCGTGCCGCGCGCGGTTCTCTCCGTCTCTCCTCCTTTCTCGCTCTCTTTCTCTCTCTCTCTCTCTTTCGCTTCTCTGTCTGCAGTACGGTACGGACACAGCGTGCCCGTATCCACCGGTACCTCGCGCGCTTCGGTAGTGGGGGGTCTGCGGGGCGGTGCCTAGCCGCTCATGGGCGTCGTTCCGACTTGGAACTACTTTCACACGGCGTAGGAACTTTCATGCCACACCAGCGCGGTATTCGTGACGAATTCAATTCTGATTGGTCCTTAAGTATAACCTCCTCCCTTAGCGGCACGTTCTCCCTCTTCGCCGCTATCGCAACGGCACTCGCCTCCGCTTCGTCTCGCTCTTAGCTGTTGCAATTGCGCATAACGTTCTTTCTTTTCTTCTCTACCTTTCCCCCATCCCCGCCTTCTTATCCGTTTCTGCTCGTGCCTCTACGTGCTCTCTCTCTCTCTCTCTCTCTCTCTCTCTCTCTCTCTCTCTCGTCCCTCTCTATTTTCTATCTCATCTCTTCCCTTTCTTTCGTGTCGCGACGAGAGAAGTTCTTTCCTCTTCCTACCTCGCCGCCGTCTTATCTGCTCGCGCGTCTCAAATGTGACGCGCACGGCGAGCGAGTACGAATTTAATCTGGCGGTACGTCGTTGAGTTACTGGAACACTCGATAGGGGGCACTGAGGAATCGTATCATGCGAAAGAGGGAGAGAATAGATCGCAATGGGGAAGGGAGAAGACGAATATCGTTGAGAGGTGGAGCGAGACAGAATCAGAGGGTGAGAGAGCAATTGTGGGGGGGAACGTTGGGGGTGGAAGAGGGGGACAACAACGACAGTAGAGAGAATGAGAGAGAGCTCGGTTATCGGTGCGCCGGGAGGGGGATGGTGTGGACGAGGAACAAGGAGGGATACGGCACTACGATCTCTCCGTTAGGACGTAGTACTCCGGAGGAAGAGTACGCGCGAGCGAGAGGCGACAATCGCACGAATGGGAAGGAGTGACCGTGACGGAGAGTGAGAGAGAGCGCGGTGGAGAAACGGTGGTTGGCGAGACAGGGAGGGAAACTCCGGTGTGAGTGCGAGAGAAGTCGACTGCGAAGAACAGAGACGAAACGAGGTGAACGAGCGAGCAAGAGACGGACGACGGTACAGAGTGGCGGTACACGGGGCGCGAGAAAAGCGGTAGTGTGCCGTGGACCACCGCACTGGCATACCGTGATTCGTTACGATCCCCATCGTCCTCCGACTCGTACCGGACACCTCACAGTCATCAACGAACTCGGCAATACGACAAGTGCTAGTGCAGTGCGGACTAGCGGAGTCACTTTTGATTCCGGTGATAGATCGGCTAGGCCCTCAACAGAGTCCTTGATCTGATCAATCGCGCGAATTTAGTTTATTTTCAAAAGAGACGGAAAGAAAGCGAGCCGCCCGCGAGGGTGGTTGTCGCGTGCCGGCTGACCGAATCGTCGTCGGGCGAGCACGCGGTAGAGGGAACCCACGGGCAATTTTATAGCCCGTCTTATTACCTAAGTTTATTGCATCGTAACGGTTTAACGATCATCGCCCGTTTCCATAGTCGAGACCGCCAGTTTATGCTTTGCCCGTAGCGGTAACCATAACAAGACTATAAAAGCCCCCGCCGCTGACATGAGATCCATTCTGAATTACACTCTTACGGCCTACTGACATTGACACTCTGGGTGTAATCAGCTATACCTGCCAATGACTTTTATGACCTCTTAAAATCGTTTTATGCTCGTTTATTTGTCCCTCGTCAACCCTATCGTTTGCCGCCACCCGTGTCAAACATATCGCTTTCTCGGGCGCGTGCGTTTTACCTCGGGACAAGGTCGGAGATTTTACTGCCGTTTAATTGAAAAAAGTTAAATCGGTGTAAACCCCGGCATCCCCGGAGTTGGAGTACGGACTAGTGAAATTCGACTAGCCGTGTGCACTCCATGTAATTGCCGGCCGCAACTCGAACTCTGACTTCTCTCTTTACTTTTTTTTTTTGAGTGCCGGTGTTTCAGTGCAAGTGATTCAAAATACCCGGGATAATGAACTCGTACTTTGAGCAGACCGCGGGTGGCTTCTACGGAAGCCACCATCATCAAACGGGAGCAGCGAGTCAACATCACGATCCGGCCACCGCGGCAGCGTATCGAAGCTTTCCACTCGGATTAGGTATGTCGCCTTACGCCTCGGCGCAGCATCATCATCACACATCGTCCTCGTTAGGAATACACCCGGGCAGCGGAAGCAATACAAGACCACCTCAGGACTCGCCGTATGACGCGAGCGTCGCGACGGCTTGCAAGCTCTACTCAACGACACCTGAGGCGACCGGTCACACCACGTCCTCCTACTCCACTACGGCAACGAAAGACTGTAAGCAGCAGGATCAAACGTCGACCCATCAAAACGGTTATGCCGCGGTAATGGCAGCGGCGGCGGTCAAGGACGTTTGGCAGTCAGCGACCTCGGGAACGAACAGCCAGAGTAATTCGGTCGTGCGTCCTTCCGCGTGTACTCCGGAGAGCACGCGGGTCAGCAGCTACGGTGGTCTCGTAGGCGGCGATCCGGCATCGAGTCCCGGTAACAACAGTTCGTCAAGATCCCTCACGTCGTCCTGGAACACCTGCAGTTTAAACTCGTCCGCGAGTCAACCGGTCGCCACGCAACTGCATCAGCAACCTACTACCAACCATACCTTCTACCCCTGGATGGCTATAGCAGGTGAGTTTGCATTCATAAATGCTCTCTTATACGACTATTATCATAACAGCCGCGATGAAATATAGGAGCCACTATGGTTAGGGGAAACGTGGGGAGCGACGACCACGTGGTCGGGAAGGCGTGGTGGATCAGGCTTGCCCGTCTGGTTATACCAGACTAAATTGTTAAAATTGCTTCCACGCGATCAAATTACCTAGGAGTTGCGCGAGGACGAGATTATAGAATAGAACGTTTCACACGCACGACACGAATAAATCGAAAACGGATGAAAAATTTTCTATTGCGTCCGCGTGAAACGAGATGAGTTATTTCACCCTCCCTTTGTTTACAAAAAAAAAATAGCGGAAGATATAGCTATACGCTCTATTCGTCGAATGTAGCTTATCATACTACCGCGCCGAATGCATGAAATTTTTCGCAAGGTCTATTTGTGTGCCGCTTTGAAATACGGCATGTCCGTCATGAAACCAGAGGTAACAGATTTACAATCGCTGACAAATTAAAAGCATTCCATTGCCTTCTGGTCGAATAAATACATAAATAAATAAATTGACAAAAAGATTGCTGGCGATTAAAGCTAACACGTAAAAGTAAAATGTTAAATTATTGCTAATATAATTAACATGTTTATTTCGAAATTTTTCTTATGTAACATTGAGATTGTTATTGCCGCTTTTAAATTGACAAATTTTCCTAGGCTCTTCCTAGTTGCCTTAGCGCATAAATTATTATTTGATAGCGTAATGACGAATACAACAGTAATAAATGTGTTTTTATAATCACTTTTAAATTGCTAATCTCTTATCCCCATGTTTTTGTAAGAAATATAAATTCCACGAGTTTTTTTATTGTCGCATGTGCAATGTCAACACGCGCGGGCTATGTTGTGGAAAATCGGCCGTGTACCTTGGCAAAATTATGTCTGCTAGATAGGTAGAATGGAGTCAAGTGCGTGTAAAATCGTTGGGTACGTTGGATATAATGGGGAAGTCCTCGTCCAATTGGGGGTTCAAGTGCCTTCCCCACTGTACTCACCCCACCGGAACCCCGAATTCCGGTAGTCAGCTGTTTCTAGCGATGTCTTTGTCCTTTTCATTGTGAAAGAGATACTCCCGAATAACCTTCTGCTTTGCCGTTAGTAGATATATAATCAAGGCTTCATGAGTTATATCGCACTTTTGGTGAGACTGTTTCCTTTACCAGCTCATCTGAGACTAGGTCTCTGGCTAGCTAACAGTTTTTTTGCTCTATCCTTTTTCTTTGCTCCAAACCGCCGCTAGCTCCTTCCTTCTCGGCGGGAATCTTCTTTACTCTTTTTTTCAGTCCGGTTTAAGAATCACTCATTTTTTTCTTCCTCTTTGACTACACGAAATATTTTACATATAAAGGAAGGAATTATTTTAAGAAACACCAAAATACCGTTCAATGAATTCTGTAGTATGAAATTCTGCAACATAAATTTTTTTGCCATAAAAAATAATTTTTATATATTCAAATGTATATCTTATCATTATTATTTTATAAGCTACATTGTATTGCACATGAACTACTTGTTCTATTATTTCCTGCAAAATTCTGATTATTATATATGTGATAATTTCTAAATCTTGAATTATAATATATTTTTTTATGGAAGACCTACGCGTGAGCATACACATGCACATACAAAGTTATTATTTCATGTAAATCGTCATTTTACTTATCATCTGTTTGAAAATTTAAAGGAATGGCGCTATTCATCTTTATTTTGATTACTTTATTTACTAGATGCTCGGGATCATTGATTACGGGCTACGAATTGCTTCGATGATACATGGAACGAAGTGTTTGTGGGAATCGTAGGAATGAGAAAAAGTATTTGATCGGTCGCATACTCGTATAACAGGTTCTATGCACTCGCGGATTGAAAGTCGTTGACTCATTTCGCACTCTCTAGCAAGTGCTTTTCAGTGTTGTTGGTACAATCGAGCATGTGGGAAAATTTATCGGTACAGGATTACGGATTAATTTGTCGTAGATTTGCAGTTAAATATGGAGCTATCAATATCTATCGGCAATCATCTATCATCGAATACGATAAATGATTCTGGTTTGTAGCCTCGACTGTAGGAAATTAATTTACATGTCGTAGCTCTTCCGTGATATTTTGAATAATCATATTTAAATTAGATGATTAATGGCAGAAATATGTATGATTTACTGTACAATATTATATTAACATTAAAGTTCCACACTACACTTTATTACGTAAGAATCCTAATTAACACTTTTTTTTTATTTTTTTATCAAATGTATAATGCAGAGCGTGACTGTATTAAAATTAAATTAGTATAACTTATATCGTGTGACACCATAATAATAGATATTATAAGTCTTTTAGCATTTAAACCTTGACTACAGCCATTACGAAATGCTAAAAGTATATATATGCATTTATGCCTATTGTCTTTATTCATTCTTTAAATACTTATCGCGGTAAAGGTAATTATATAGCTGGAATGCATGCTAGTGTGAAATACTGCATCTGTCGCTTAATTTATGTGCGCTTCTAAGTACACCTTTGTGTATCATAAGTATATGATAAACGATTGCGAGATCGATTATATGTCCAATTCATATAATGTGAAGGCGGTAGAAAGAGAGAAAGAAAGAGAGAGAGAGAGAGAGAAACATGGCGTCTATAATATAAGTTTTAATATTCAACTCGATAAAAGAAATTTACAATTCTGTAAACTTGTTCTTTTTATTTTTCATGAGAAATATTATTTTCAACGGTCAAACGTACGTTCCGTTACTTCTTTTTTGTTAATGTGCATTTTATCAGTTGCTTAGAAAGTTACCGCTTTTCGGCACGCGCACGCGATAGAATTAATGTGTTGTAACTATCTACTTTGATTTATCTACTTCTATCTCGTGATGTATACTTTACACGTATCTATCAATTTTAATAACAGATACATATGTAACAGATATAATGATAAAAAAATTTTAAGTATAGATACTATGTACTCATTAACTTAAGCAAAAAATGTTTAATTAACAATAAAAAAACGACCATCAAAAATAGAATTTAATTTAAATCTTTTGTTTTTGTCTATTCTTGCACATAGTATGTAAGTAAAGGATTTTAATTTGATGAATTATTCATCTTTAAATTTCAAATTTTTTTCTAATATCACTCATAATATTAAAATTAATTTTTTCTGTATTTAATATTAAAGGCAATTCCTTCCTTAAATTAGAAACATATTGTTTTATCAGTAAATAATCTGCGATACTTACCAGTGGCAATGAGAAATATATCTTTCTTTATAGAGCTGATTCACTTTCTCAGGATATACCCAAACGCGAACAATATTTATCACGCCTCATTGAGGGGTGACTGCGTCTACAGGGTAATTAGAGGGCGCGACGATAGAGGCTGGGGTGCTATTTAGGCATCTCTTCATTTCAGCCTATTGAAAGCGAACCTCTTTTACGGTGCAGATCTAAAAAAAAGCTCCTTTTTAAAGGTACATTAAGGGTTGTACGATAACTTGTTACGGAAGTATTAATCGAGATAAATATGCCGAATGAACATATCATTAATGTAGCTTTCGTTTCCGCAGTTTCAATTCATACTTTTGATGCATTTAAATAAACATTTTGTTAGAAAGAATTAATATAATATAATTTACAGTTTTCACAATACGATTAATAGTTCCACGATCTACATTAATTTATTTGAACAAATACAATACATTTGTAATTACGTGAATTACATGACAGAAATTAATATTAGCTAGCGCGTGGTGTAGTGAAAAAGATATTCAACGAGTCTCGAATTTCTCTGCCAGATTCCCGCGTAAAAGCCACGTGGTGTCTGCGTCGCTCCCGAGTTTGAAAGGAGCATAGTGCTACTTTCTGCAATACAACGGTTGCGAGTAGGTAGGTGTTACGTACCTCGGGGAGCAA
The DNA here is from genome assembly GCA_928718305.1 of Tetramorium bicarinatum. Classification (NCBI taxonomy): domain Eukaryota; kingdom Metazoa; phylum Arthropoda; class Insecta; order Hymenoptera; family Formicidae; genus Tetramorium; species Tetramorium bicarinatum. The sequence goes on along the minus strand of OV788327.1, from coordinate 18,661,687 downwards.
CCTCGTTCAATATAAAGCAGCTAGGAACAACGTTGTAACCGTAACTTTGACGTTTACGACAACGAAATCGTGGCTCGGCTCGTTTATCCCTCCTTCTCGGGAACCCCCACTTGCTGCTATGGCCGTTTACGACGTTTGCCGGTAATACAGCGCTCTACTTTCGTATCGGAGAAGAGATCAGCTCTGATCTTCATGAGTCGTAAGGTTCCCCTTTTGCAGAACAGAAACACTCCAAAGTCTTACTTTACAGAAATTCGGACTTTTCTTCGCACAATTCATTAGCATCATCTATGAAATAAATAAATATGTTTGTTAGTTAAGAACATATATATTATTCTCTCTTTTGTGATTGTTACAATAAAGATCACATTTATTGTCATCAAAATATTTTGAAACATTTTCATGTATTCTTCTATAAAATTAAAGATATATAAAATTAAGAATGTAATAAAAAGAAGAGCAATAAAATTGGTGTTTCTCTCGGTAAAAAGCTTGCCTCTGCATATCATATGCGTATCTCAAAATCAATTGTTGCATACTATTAAAGATTATGTGATGGATATGCATCGAGTAGGCGTGCATATTGCACACAGGTGATCAAGCGGTCCGGATTTCTTCTATGTATAAAGGCGTACGAAAACTCAGGCATATGTAACATGGCCACTCATACTGTGGCATCGCGACCTAAAGAAGCAACCCAAGTGAGCGCGTTCTTCGTATATGGGAAGAACCCTTTCCGTGTGTTGCTCCGTTGGCCCGGATGAAGTATGACGTACGAGCCTCTCCGTATGACTTACTACGCCCTTTTTTCCCTTCTCCACGCCCGCCGCTCGTACTGTTCAATCGAAAAACATTGGAGTCTCTTAAAAAAATGCGCGCTCTTTAGTTACAATATGCGCCTTTCGACAGGGGAAAGTAAGAACAGAACGCAGAAGATATTTCTGTACACTTATTATTATGTGTCACTGCCGGATGTTTGGATCACAATATGAATATTTCAAGAAAATTAAATATAAAAAATTAATATTCAAAAATTAAATATAAAAAATATGAAAGCTAAAAATAGATAACACATTACATATATTATTTCATGATTGGTCTAAAAAAATTCTGTGTATCGTACTTCGTAATTCCTATTTATTTTTTTATGAGAATCAAATATATGTGGTCATAATTATAATTATAAAGATTTTATTATATATCATAAAGAACTTTGCGCTTTCTCCTTGCAATAATCGGTTTCATTAAGACATATTCACATCATTGTCTTAGATGTATAAATGTATTTGTTCTGCTTCCATTAGTTGATGTAACACTAAACTCGTAATAATACTCGAGGATACGATTCCTCGATGTTACTTTGTACTTTGTTAGATTCCGCTTTACAACACCGGCGGCAAGAAATTACGTATAATTAAGCGGAAGCGCAAAATGAAAAGCGAGCGATCATGAGCGGCGTGACGAGGGATTAGCAAGAGCACAATTTTCATTATCATTCCGGCGTAATATCATCGCGAATCTACCAATCGAGAGATTACTGTTGTGCTCCGCAAGGCAGACTAGTTCTGAGTCCAACCTCGGCGCCATTAACCGAGATGTGTACCTACAAGTACACGTATACCGTGATTCTCGCGGACCTTTCGTATTTTAATTTAAGCATCGCCTTGCGTCCAATCACGCTATTCGCGCTGTATATAACGTCTGACTTAAGGTATAATCTTTGATCGATCGTATCGTCCACGTCCTGTCCCGCGTCTTGCTTCTTCTTCTCGCAACTAGTAATTTTGACCCGCATGGTGCTTCTCGAAGAATTTCAGTAAGCTTGTTATTGTTATTTTATTTAGTTCTCGTTCCGCGCGCTTTTGGTAATAAAATAATTACATAATATGTATACAACAGAATCCAGACGAAACATTCAAACGAATTGTGATTACTCAATTTGAAATAAAAACACTCAAGCTTTAAGTTCAGAAGGGCGTACAGTTTCCAATGGAACTGTTTGATCAATTCTCGATGTCTGTAGATTCGATTGAAACAGTTCAGACCGCAAGAAAATTTTCAGCGAGCGTACTCTTTGCAAAGAGGAATAACTATGCTCTATTTATTTTTTTCTCACTGTGCATTGCGTAACTTTGTTACTTTCAATTTACTTTTTTTATTGAGATATTGATTATGAAAAAAAACATAATCGCCGAGGCACAGCCTACTGACTGTAATCCTTTCAGTGGAAATTATTTATGTAAATTTTTTGCATCTGCTAATTATGATGAAACTGAAAAGTGTATATATGTGGGCATAAGCGTAACGCGCGCGGATCGCCGAGGCGTTGAGGCGCTGATCGGTACGTCACGCCGCCAGTATAGTGACTCTGCCAGGGTTCTCAATTTGATGAACGAGCTGTTCGCATGTATAACTCGTGCGCTAGCCTGACTTTATATACCGACAACAACCGTACGCTACCTCCCCGCTTTGCAAGTTTCATGCGTTGTAGAAATTATTGTTAGCAGTCTGTATTAATCCTCGTATGTCGTCGTCAATGTCTGTTTCGATCAATTAATTAAGCAGAGCTTCTAATATGAGACATGAGTGCTTTCTGACATGGACATTGTTAGAGAAATCCGTTTCACAGTAATAATTTTGACTGTTAAGTCTCATACATATATCTTTTTTAGAATTTACAGTAAATTTTTTTAAAAAGTTTATTAAGTATTTACGTATTTCTCATATTTTTATCATATTTCTCTTCAAGAATTTAGTTGGAGTTAGAAATTCTTTTTATATAATCCAGTTTCAGATATATGTACACAGTAAAAAACATTTTGTATTTGTGTTAAAATTTTCCAGTGTAGAAAGTTTTGTGTTAAATTTCTGACACAGTCGTGTGTTAATTTAACATATCGTCGTTGTGTTACTTAACTTTTCTATGTTAAATTAATATTAACCATTTTTAAGAGTTAAAATAACACAATTTATATGTAAGTGCATGAATTCTTGGTGACATATTTTATATGTTAAAGTGAACATATTAATTGTGTTATTTTCCTTTTTATAACAGTTACTATATGTTAAATTGACATAATTCTTATGTTATTCTTAAAACCAAAAAATAGATACTTCTCTCAAATGTTAAAATAACATCTTATTTTAGTTACATTTAACATTATACAGATGTCAATTTAACGTAAACTTTGATTTCTGATAGCGTCTAAATGTTAAATTTTTATGTTAATTTGGTACATATTATTTTTGTTACTTTTTAACATATTGCTTTAACATTTGCTTTATGTTAAATTAACACAAAAACTTGAGTGGATAAATTGGGACATGTGAAATGTGTTAAATTTAACACAAAATTTTTTACTGTGTAACCATCGCTTCGGGCTAAAATAATATATACTTTGGATCAGTATTTCATAAGTGAAGAAATGTTTAGCTGTTCGACGATTAGAACGATTATCGCCAGACAAAGACTGTGCCTAGCTTCAAGGAAAGGATACATGATAAGATAATTGATTCGAAAATATTTTTGTACATTTTTCACGGTTTTTACCTGACGATTAAGGATAAAAATATTATTTTAGAATGTTAATTAATTTTTAGTTAACTAAATTGATTGTAAAAATCAAATTTTATTTCACTGTAATCTTTTTAAATCGCGAATATCAATTTAACATTTATAACTAAAATCTTAATACAGCCTCAATTTATATATTTATTAATTGAAAATTGATATGTTTGTTATTTACTCAGCCAGATATATTTAAGTATTTTTTTTATGATTGAATTAATAAGAATTTTTAAATACTTAAAAGGCTAAAAAGGTCTTTCTTGATATAATGATATACTTTTCACATTACCATCGCAATACTTGAAGATCGCAAAATTGAAGAATCACTGACAAGGTCGTTCGACTTATAAGGTACGCACTGAAATCGAGCCACACTGTGACAAGCGCACGAAAAATATTTTCGGAACACGTTTCACCTGCGTTTCTTCCTTAATCTTCTTTCGTCTCACGTATCAATGTATCTGCGAAGTAGGCTCGACGCGTTAATATTTAATTAACACGCAACGACGTAATCGAGTCCGTTGATACTGCCAAATAGTCTTCCACGTCCATAACTCACGCAGCTTTTTGCACCGACAAACTTGCCCACCGTTCTTCCCGTCTGCCTCGATGGGCGGCCATTACGGACAGCACCTGCCACTCTGGCTACGACCTGACCACAATGCCTTTACTACTATCCCCATCATTGGGGGAACATTATTGTCAGTCTTCAAACGATTTTACCAACGCAATTTTAATTTTAAGAGAGTGTAACGAGAAAATTAATATTAAATTAATTTTATTTTATTTTATTATATACTGCCTTCTTTCTTTATTTATAAATGATTGTATATTTATTATTTCTAAATGTATTTATTATATTTTTTTAAAACATGAAATAAAAATATCACGCAATTTAAATATTTTTATTTACTAGAGCAATTAATTTTCATCAAGGATTATACGAATTATATTGATTCATATTTACAATTTATATTATTCACAGTAAACTTTATTAGTCATTAGACAATTTGCCATTTTTCTAATATATGCTATTATAGTACACAATAATTGAATTTATCGCATAAAAATTTTATTTATTTTTATATTAATTATACTGATATTAAAAAATTTCTTTAAGTAAAAAACAGCACTGATATATTTTCCGACACATTTTATTAAGAATTAAATGTCAAAGACTGTGTCAAACTGAAGATATATATATTAAAGTCGAGTAGCAGGCAAACAAAGACTTCAAAATTAAGAAGTTGTCGCTTCTCAGACGCATGGCGTGTAAGCGATTCTGTTGAAAGAACGGAAGGTTGTGGACCGATAAATTATGTTTCAGCTATCTTTCCATTTGTCTCTGACCTTCAACAACTATGCAGCAGCAGTAAATATCTAAACTAATGCCTTCTAGCAGTCAATTTTTACACGTGATTAGAAATATTTCTAAAATGTTTAACATCGTAGCAGCAGCCGCGCGTATTGTAGTCGATGAAAGTTTTATTGTAAAATAAATGACACGTACTAGAAATTTTATTACCCGATTGAGAAAAGGGAAACCTTAGCTGATTCAATCGCGTGAATGATTATATATACAACTATGAATGGGCAATCTACAAATGAACAAATGTACCGAGATTCTAATCTGAAAGTTTCATTTTGCTAATGAAAATGTACGATGCACGGGCGTTTGTAGTGAAATTACGTATTCGTCACGTGCGCCTATTTTATCAATATGCGTACAGAGCGTTAGAGACAGAAAGAGACAGCCGGCAACATTGTGTAGCGATTAAGCGTATTCGAGTTGAGCATTATGTAACTCAACGACGTCACGTTGCTCGACTGCACATACTTGCGCGTATGCGCACACATATGTACACGCGTGTAAAAGTTATGACGTATTGCCTCCGCGACATATTTATTAAACGCTACGAAGATATTGGACTGGCGCGAACCGACATCATGCGCTCAAGTATGGACCAGCATTTGTTGTGCACCATTAGCCCCGATGATTTACGGCTACTGTACTGTTTAAATCTATGGCTAGCTCGCGCTACATCTCCACATACTTTTTTTATCTCGTTTTTGTCTTTTGTCCTATCTCGAGCATGATATCTAGTCGAGTTCGAGAAGAAGTCAATTTACAATTATCACAAATAAAATTCCATGATTATTTTTATCTCGGTAAATGGCATGTATGATTCACGTTATTTTTTCCGTCGAGAGAAACACAACGCAAATCAGCGATGTATATCTACGCGCGTTTTTGCAACAATTATTTAATAAAACGCAATTCTTCAGGGATATGTTATAGAGATGAATTAATCTCGATGAGAATTAAATTGTACTAGTATTCTGAATGATACAATAGTTGACCATAAAGCTATAGACCGTTCGTTAGAAACGGCAGAGTGCAGCTACACACACGATAAAACTTTTACTTCACGGAGCAGGTTTTCTCTAGGAATGCACGCACACACTCGTTTGCTTGATTTATAAGGCGGCTAAAAGTGGTCTTGCATTCGAGTATATGTCATATATTTCAATAAATTCTATCCGCCGGAGCAATTATGTCTTTAAAAAAGTCATCTTTATTCTTTCGATTCTTTAGTGTTCCGATCTGTGAAAACTTGAGAATCTTAGAAACCGCTTTTGAATAAAAATATTCAATCTTTGGAAAGAAATCTATTCTATCTATTCTATATAAATAAAATTTATATAAAGTTATAAAAATTATTTTCAGTATTAAACCATTGCAAAATTAATTCCTATGAAGCACTGAGAAAATATGGAGAAAAATAAAGGAAAGAGTTGAATAAGTTAAAAATATGTCAGAAAATGTTCATTTGGCAAAATTATAATAATTAAATATATAACGTAGAACATTTACAATAATAACAAAAGCAGCAAGATTTATTTTTACTTTGAATCTTCTTCATATCCAAAGACTAGACTTTTTTTCTGTAAATAACATAATAACAAGCCACAAATTTACGTAAGATCTGAGATAGTACTATAATTCACCAGAGTCGGCAATAAAATTGGCGGGTCGGGTACGTCGGCACGTTCGTCCTTCAAATTGTCGTTTTACACGACAAGAAGAGAAGCACAGGTACAAAACTAATACCACCACGGCACACTGATATCTACGGCTACCCTGACAACTAAACAGCGTTTCCACGACGACACAGTGGAAGGAAACCGTTAGGTTTTTTTTTTACGAAAAAAAGTCATAAAATAAGCGGTCAAAGCCGACGACAATGAACATAACTTTTACATTCTATCTTCTTTTGGACCTACCTCCGGATCCACCCGGGTCCGACCTGTCTACTAACCCGCCAGTTCAACTCAATCCGTCGTCGATGCTTCATCGATAGCCGCCTCTAACGGAGAGACGTGTAGTCGCGAATTCGATCTATCTCAGCATCTTTTAATAGATTATCTTAACAGGTTTGAGATTAGATCTGTGTTTATGTGAAATAGTCGAGAGTGTACATCAGGAATGTCATATATCACAGTATAAACCCCGAGGAGAGTGAAATTATACGATCGCTGATTTTTTTTAATGCAATAGAACGTTTTATTTTCATAAACCAGTCCTAATTATTCTATCTTTATAGACGAATAATGTCTAATTTGAAATCAATTGCTCGGCATTTAACGAACGGGAAAAGAGGGAACTTTTTGTATGTTTACACGAATATCTGTCGCGCAGGCAAGGTTGATTGAACGCATATCCCGAGCCGCACCATGATCTTGGACAGTACCGACGCAAATACATTGCGCTCCGCCTACGAAGATTTACGACACGGGCCGGCATGTGAGTGCAGTGAGTTAGAATCGCGCGCCAGTCAGCACATGCGCGCGGCAGAAGTGAATCGCAGGAAAACGGGTTTCGCAAATGCGATTCGAAACGAAGCGGAGCCGCGCGCGGAGCGCGCTGCGGTGCCCGCTGATAATCAGTATCGTTCATCGGCTTTGTTCGGCATACACGAATTCTCGCTCCCCCGGGGGAGCGAACGTCGCGAATCGTGCCTTACGTAACGGGGGGGGGGGGGTGGTCTGCGCGGCTCTGGAAACACCTCTTTCCGAGCTCCCACCACGCAAACCCGGGGCATAATCGGTGCCCGGTAGAGTATTCTTACGGCCCGGCGATGTATCTTCCAAGTAGCAATTTTCTCTTTTCGTACTTATCTCCGTTTGATAAAAATTAAAAACGTGGACGCGCGGGGCGTACGATAAAATCGCCCCACGGCGGTTTAGCGTGCCGCGCCTCGGCACCGGGGGATTTTTGCCCCTTGCTTTTGTTAACAGTCCCAGTCTCGCCGGTGTATTCCATTCTACACGTACATACGCATCTCATCCCGTGCTACGTTCCAATTTGTTCTTTAAATCAAGCATATTTATGAGCACGCGGATATTGCGTCTCGCAGGCAGAGAGAAGCGCGTCGCTTACTGTCGCGTGTTAGGTCGCGCCGACGGAGTAGAGATCAATGACAATCTCGACGGTGCCTCTTTCCGGTTACCTCCGGATCGATAGCAAGTAGCATGCGAGCGACATACGCGTATCAAAGACTTTCGTTTCGTGACCCATTTTTCCCGGTTTGAAGTTTCTCACGAAAATTCCCGGGCACATCCTGTAATTTCCGGTATCGGTATATCGATGTATCCGAGCGATATTATAATGTATATACGCGCATATAACGTGCGGTTACCGTGTTGCCCTATGCCGGCATCATCATGCATCGAAATTGGTATTCAGACTGTCGATCGCTCATTACTTACTCTCCGTAACTAAAATTACATCTCTCACGTTTTCTCTCTCCCCCGGCCGTCCGCGGTGGCATTTACGTGTGCACGCGAGGGCGCGCGCCCATGCATACCGGGGCGTTTTCCTGACACGCATGTATCTGGAAACCATACCGCCGCGCCGCGCCGCACCGCTTTCGACTAGCCCCTGTCGACGCTGTTAATAATAAGATCACGAACTGGTTCGGCGTATTCGATTCTTTTCTCTACCTAAGGGGAGATCTCCGCTCGGGCCGTACACCGGTATCCGAAAATCTTCTCGCGGATATCGAGACTGAACACAGAGCTAAACGCCAATTTACCGGCGGAACTTGAAATTTGCGTGAAACTACTTTCGTAAATACTACTTTCGGTAGAACGTGTCGGGTGCCCTTCCGATTCGTCGAGTCCTCTCTTGTTCTCTCGCTCCCCGCACGAATTTCCTCCGTGAGATATTCCTCGAACGGCTAATCGCACCTTGTTTTGTCTTCTCCGATATCCTTTCTTTCTATACGTAATTTCTTCTCTTCCCCCCTCGGCTCGATCACCCTCGTATTATTATCTGTTTTTGCGTTGATGTCCTTTCTCGGTTCGTAATTCCCCTGGGCGCCATCTTCTTCTTCCTCCATTACATTTTCGCATCGTTGTTCCTTTTCGGTTGCAAAGTACGCTACTATAAGCTATCTCCTTCGTTTTTTACACTACTTTGTTTTGCTGTCCCTACGCCCATCCTCTCTCGTGCACTTCTCTCCACACTCATTATTTTCTCGTCTGCGTTTTGCTTTTATATCCGTCAATTCCATATTTTCTTTTTCTCGCGCGGCACGGCCAATCCTTCTCCTCTACATTGTGTTTTCGCGTCTCGATTCTTCCTTTTACCAACCGCGGTTCATCTCCCTCCCATTGCCATTTTTATTTCGTTTTCTCTCCGCCGCGCGCCAAGCTTCTCTCTACCTACCGCGCGTATCTGTATGAGAGAATCGAATCTTGGACGCTACGGAAAACACAATGTAGAGAGACAGAGAGAGAGAGAGAGAAAAAGAGAGAGAAAAGGCGAGGTGGCGGAATGTAAACCAGTTATGCCGTGTACACCCTTTGGTTAAACCAAAACTGAGTGGTTTTATAGCGCCGATCTGTCTTGCCGTGTTATAACGAGTTCGTGACTCGACATAATATGATAACCCCACCCCGTGAAAGCGTCGGACTCTCGCACAGAATCGCAGGAGCGCGCTAGAAGAGACAGTAGAGACTGGGATAATAAAGAGTGCGTGGCGGAAGATACGACAAATCGCCGACAGTGACTCTTCTTCATACGTACGTAGAGAAATAGTGATCGCTTCGCCCGCGTCTAACAGTCCATTGTTTAACCCCGCTGATGATCTTGCTCGGGCAAATTTCTAATTTTTGGTATCAGATTTATTGAATTTATAAGCTCTTTTCATTCAACGTTTCCACTAAATTCTACCGGATGCTATCATTTTAATTTGAATTGAAGGCTATTATAAATTAGCTGCTAATGATAAGTATCTTAATATATTGCATTCGTGCAAGGTTGCGGAAATTACTACAAGAAATGGGAGGATGAGGGATGTGGGTAATAAGGAATGTGTAACGGAAGAGAGGGCAAACCGCCAACAGTGGCTCTTCTTCGACGCTACCAACCAAGGTAGAGAGAAGAATATTCTTCATCAACCTGTTTATATTTCCGTAACTGCGTTTCTTCTCGTTCTTCAAATTAGCATTGTACACTATATTGTAATAATTTTATCTTAATTAATCGGCGTGTTGTACGTTCATAATTGAATGTTCTTTTAAAATCAATAATTATAAATTGTCGCGTTTCGTTGTTACATTTAACGTTCTGGGTCTGAGTACGTAATTATATACCTGTATTAAATTCATGTATGCAATTATTTTCCGGAAGAAGAAAAATTATTTTATATTAGTTATTATACTATTAATGTATTACATGAAAGATTGTGAAATCCACGTGTATTAAAATTAATAATTGCCAACAATTGTGGCTTTATGGAATAATTGTGAAATTATTAATTTATGATGAAGCGAGTATCAATTTCCTGTAAAATTATTGAATAATAATGAGGTCTTGTCGACTTGAATTTTTTGCATCTTTAGTCTGTAGAACTTTCTATAAAAAAGAGGCATGGGCCTCATAAGAGAATATCTAGACAACACTCTTGATGACAGTAATGACGATTATTACCATAACAACATCAACTATAATAACATGTTATTTTCCGGAAAATCTCTACTTAAAATAGCTTCGATAAATGCTCGGGCTTTGTGCTGATGACAATGCTGAAATATTGTACACTTTCTATAAGAAATCTCTATTTAGTAATAGATATTTATATATCAATTATCGATCAAAATCTGCATACTTTATTTATCTGATTGAAAATGATATGTGCATTTATATTTCTTAAATGTTAAAATATTTATATATGTATGACTCCTTCATTTCATAAAATCCACTGTTACAGAATTTTAACACTTCTTTAGAATAAAAAAAACATTGCAGCTAATAAATATAAAAGAAATTTGATTTTGTTTATAAGATGGAATGGTCAATTTCCGACTGTCATTTCATGAGAAGGAAGCTATGTTGTATCCACATGTAACTAGAAGTATATTCGCGCAGTAAAAAGAATACACGTATGTACGAAGATGCCCTCGCAATCAGTAACTCAGTGAACGAAGGCGCGTGCGCGCTTTACAGTCGGCATACCAAAGAACACGAGCATAAACATTGTTGGAGGATACGCACGAGGGAGACAAAGAGGCACGTGGTGGCGGCAGAGAGAGGGACGGGAATTAAGATGGACGGTGCCAATCGTATGCTAATAGAGCGGTCTTTTATTTTCTCCCTTTACCAGTTTGGGGAAGTAACCCGCGGACGTTCAGTCGCGCGCCGAAGCGGTCGAAGCTCAGTCTATATCGAGCAAAGTATCGTACGAGCATACCGGTGTGCTCCTTTTTTCAAGAGAAAGAATGAAATGTAGTAGTTGTGTGTATGTGTGTGTGTGTGTGTGTGTGTGTGTGTATGGATCACGATGAAATCTCGGGCGTGAAAATACGTGTGTTCCGATATGCGCGCGTGCGTTCGGACTTTTATGCGATGGCCCCCAATATCCGCATCTAATATTTAGTCCGTCCGGTATAACAATGGATACTATCGTCCATCTTATCTCGCATCTAATTTAATAATTGGTGTCGACGTATCGATGTAAATTGAAATTAAAGTTCGATTCCAATTATCTTTTGAAAACGGACCGTTATTTCAAATTTCAAGTCGCTCATTTATGAAATATTCAGGTTTAAAAGAGAAAGGGTAAATTTATTTCTTTGTTACATCTTCGTAGAGGAGCGTTATTTTGTTATTTTGTGAAATAAACAGAATACTTAATTTGTATTGAATGTAGTATTATCGTATAACATCGGGTCACGATCCCTATTATCTTTTATGTTCTTTATACATCTTTCTTGCTCTTTCGGCGAAACAAATTATTACAGTCATATCATCGCGAAGCACTTTCAGGGTTATATGACAATTCTCTTTCTTTAAGGAAGGGCGTTTTTTAGCTTTTAAATTAATTATCACGTTGCTTTTTTTTACATTTATTAAAGATAAATTAATTGTCACCGATAAAATTTCTATATTCTATGCACTTTGTAGAAGAAATTATTTTTTATAATTACTAGCCGGATTTTTGTCTTTTTTTTTTGCAATCTTATACACGCGGAGCGAATGTATAACTACTATATTTCATTGTAGAAATTTGTTTTATGAGTCTGAAGTACCGTTAGTATGAGACTATCTCTCTTCTTTGGAACAATGTTCTTTTCTATTTAATGTATCCTAATTATGCTGTAACACGAAGACGCAAATGCAATCTGTCTTATATAACAAATAATAACGCGCTGTGTGCATGCTTCATATCTCGAATGATTAAATAATCTTGATATCGCAAGAGTAGAATTATATAATATCCAATAAATATTATATAATTTTTTTCAATAAGGAAATAATAAATTAATGTAAAAATTTTTCTTTAACGTAATTAGAGATATAAAATTTTATAAAAAAAGTTTTTTATGCAACCTTGAAGTATGTAACCTTATGTAAACTTAAAGTTAAAATAAATTAATATATGTATAAATAGATTGAATAAAATATTATTTACAAAAAAGTATATTAAAGAATGAATGCACGCACATTTTATTGTATCTTACGTTTATAAATATCCGTATACACAGTTGCGCTCTTAGCCGCAGACGTACGATCTCATGCGGAATAACAAATCATTCTTGATGAACACGTTAATGATATCTTCTCATTTGAATGCCAGTCTCATATGTGTAAAGTTATTGATGCCATCGAACCATCGGGGAAACGATCCGGGAATCCGTCCATCATTGATTTCCCCCACTAGCCGCGAGTCGGACGATCCTTTCTCCCATAGGCCTCTAGGTCTTCGAAGCCATCGACCATGACCAGACACAGGCGTTCCTTTATCTTCTCCAATGCTTCATTGCAATTACCCTTTACACGAAAATATATTTAAGCGCATAATAACCCTGGCTGATTAATATCATTTAATTTCCTGTCAATCGAAACAGAAACACAATTTTCAATAAACTTTTTGCGAAAATAAATACTATAATCTCTATTAAAATATTTAACAATTTCATAATTAACTTCTTTTATACTTTCATATTTTAAATAGTTTTAGAATTATTATCAACAATTATTTTATTGCCAACGCAATAACAATAAATTAAAATTATTGATCTTGAGAATCTTTGGCATTGATAATTATATTTAGGTACATCAAAATTTTTCAGAACTAAAATATCACATATTAAGCACAAGCAATTCAGATCGATTGCAGATCCTGATCCGAACGCCACTTAAAATCGAACGCGCATCTTATTATCCGTGTCTGCGGTATTAATCCTAGGTCTGGCCCATGATGCAGCTGCACTTAACTTACCCCTTCATCTGTGGAAATGCGCTGGATCTTTGCATAATTTTACCCTTAGCGAACATACTATATTTTTCTTTTATTCGATCCAGGCTATATTATGATGCCGATAGGAGTCGATTTTTCGTAGAAGAAAAATTATTTAAGTAACTAATCAGAAAAGATAAAGAATTTCCGATAAAAAGATATAAATTATTTTGCGATTTACGGTTAGCATTATTTAATCCTTTGAGCTAACAAATTTTTCTGTTACATAAGGTACATTAATGCTATCATGAGAAATTAAATCGTCGTCCCAATTTAAACTAAATTTCACCGCTGGATTTAGCATGTAAATGACTTTAAGTGACACGAGGAATGCTGCGAATGAATTGGCCAGACGGAGGTTGGAAGATTAATTTGTGACGATATCTGGAAAAATCGCGTCCCTAGCACGGTGAATTCTCCCAGACGGATGGTAGTCGTAGAGTTGAGGCAGCATTATCAGCGCAGACCGTCCCTTGTATACCCACTAAATCTGCAAAATAACGGCCGAAATGTATGGAGGTATCTAATGTAGCTGGTCGTCCTTTGGCCCACATTAGGCTGCGTTCGTTGCCCTTCATGTGCGTGATATTCGGAAATTTTAATGGTGTTTGCTCCGTTAGCCCCAGGAACTCATTCGCGTATTTATTTTTCGCCGGTAGACTTCCATTATCTGAGTAATCCACCGCACGAATATATATATATATTTACGCAAAGTTGGAATAAACTAGAAGATTTGAAATTTTTGCCGGATATATGTTGATATCATGCAATTTTCAGAAAGCGGTAACATTTATCAGTGTGATATCAATGTGATGTACGAGGGATGGTTATTTTAGTTTTACAAATTAATTTCGCGCAGAATATAATATGAATCTCAAGCGTGAATAATGTCAGTAGAACATGGGAACGTTTGTGAATATGAAAACGTTGTGCAAACCTAAGTTTCAATATGCCTCATCATAAGTCTCGAGCACAATATTAACAGCTCGTTATCTGCACGTCCGGCTGGTTGATGCTCGTATCTGAAACGTGCATCAAATCAACGCCTCGGATAACTAAGCTCGGAGGAACAACGTGACGGCGGAAAGAAAAACGACACACGAGCGCGAGAAACAAAGGGAGAAAGTGAAACGCGATACGTTATTCCTTCGGTCACAATATTGACTGCAACTTAGGTCGACGAGATTTAGGATGACTTCCCTCGTCGGATGGGAAAGAGGTGGATAAACGGCTGGTAAGTGCGATCGTGGAGGGGTTTAGAGGGGTAGGCCTTCCCCTTAAATTCGCTTTAAAGCCGATGCTGAGTTTATTAGGGTATACGGGGCATCCGTGTGCACGGTTCGACGACCATGAATTCATTCTCGGCGCGTGAGGCGAGCTAAATTTCCATTGTCCGTTTATTGCGACGGGAAAAGCATACAATCTGTACGAAAGTGGAAAAAAAAAGGAATACGTTCAATATACCCCGATACAAACGTCCTTTCCGACTTAATCCGGACGACCTTCGCCAAAGGCTGACTTTCGCTGACCAAAGTTCGAGTGACGGTATTATAAATTGGCCTCCCCGGCGCGGAAGACGAGCGTTACTACGATCCGCATTTTACTCCGCTCCTATCCGACATAATCGTTATTGCTCCAATCTCTCGAATTGTGAACTTTGGGTCGTCGGGAATTACTCGCACGGACAACGGCTGATGGGTCTGCCCTATTACATCCTTTCCGATCCCGAAGGTTCCCGACAACGATAAACTTTTGTGGTTAAACGTGGATCAAATTACTGGAAGGCCTGCGGCTTTCCTCGCTATACGGCGCCAGGCGTATTATCGGAACAAGTACAGAATCTTCGACATGTTTCTGCGTGGCGTAATGACCGCACGTCGCACGTGTACTACCGCGTACACTGCGAGTCTATGCGTATCCGAACATATTACTCCGGCCGCCAAGATAAGATTTCTAGACTTTTTCGATCGTTCCCCCTGATCTTCCCTCCGTTCTTTCTCGTGGAATCCAGAAGTGTAGATTATCGATTATATCGGCAAATATTACTCTGCCGTTTTATTGTAGATAAGTCATGTATTACCGTTTTATTCGTCGCGTTTGGCGCGGTGTGTATCGAGCGTAAAATTGCCGCTATTATCGTGCCCAATGATATTTGTCAACCGCAGACGATTGCGCTTCGCTTCTTTTCTTCTGCCGGTACTCGTTCAGCGAATATCAAACAGTGACAATTCGATAATTGGATAACTCCAGAGCGGAATACCCCATGAATAGCGGGCCCTCCATAAATAGATCCATGAATGGCTCACGGATATAAACATGAAACTGCGCTCTCTTCATTTCCCATCCATCGATCGTGCCGATCTGTGTGCCGATTACGGTTAATTTAATTCAGTCAGTTATCACTGGATGATTACAGAGCCCGCGTAATGCATTACTCCGAGCACGGCCTTCCTTCATTTTCGGAAAATTACTGTCTTTCGAAACGTTCTACTCCGACCGCATTTCCTTCGCACATTTACAACGGATAATTTTGAGCATTTTTAAAATTTGATAAATAGGAATAACGAGCCAAGGCATTCAAGAAGTACCCGCTACTTGTCGGTACTTAAAGATTTAATCGAAATAATGCAACGCTGCGGGCTAGCATCACACAGGACTATCTCATTACCGTGAATTTTAAAAAGAACTGATTGGTTTGTATGATGAATAAAGATTTGAGAAAGTTTTTTTTTTGCGGTCTAAATTAATATGTATTAAGTGGACAACGATATAATATTTTTTTAAAATATTTCAAATGGTGCGATGTCTTAAAATGAAGTGAAATTTTTTTCAATCTAGCCGAAAGGGACTATGTCACAATTATCGAAGGGACGCCACGTCACACTGATTACAAGGTCACACCGGCGTTTAGCCCAATTCCAAGAGCCGTGTTGTATTTATGCACTGGGCAGCGCCAGTGAGATTAAGCAGATTAGCCCTTGTCCGGGTCGGAGAAACCGTTTACGTCACCCACTGATTTTGTAACAAGATTGTGTGAAGAATATACCTACAATTTCGCCAAACCTACGCAATTAATTTTCCACTAATTAATAGAAAAACTTTGGAGCAAAGTATTGGCTCATTGCATCTATGTATTTATTTATATATTTTTCCGCCGTAAAGTTACGGGTGCGATTTACGGCGTTTTCTCGCCGACGAAAGGCAATCGAGGGGCGTTTCTCACGATTTCTCATTTTTTCGCATATTGATAAGCCTGTTAATGATCGTTAGTGTACGTTAGTCAGCGAATAGGGCTACAGTCCTACAGGTCTGGAGAGACTATAGCGGCGCGGGCGTATCAACTCCTCTTGGTCGGGGGCCGTCTCATTATCCGTGCTCCGATGGTACCACGCTGCGAGCTCGCAAACCCCCTATAGTCGAGCCCGTATTATATTCGTATCTCGAAGTATAAGTCGGTATGTTTTCGGCGTCTGACAACAATTCATTCTCAGTGCCTAGAGTATAGTATCATATGCTACGTGTTACACTTCTTCACCGAAATTCCTCATTGTTTGGTTTCATCGTGTTACATGGATGAAGAAATATTAAGAAATCTTTCATCTTGAAAGGCAATTTAACCTCAGTTAGCCTCATAAGAATCAATTCTGGCTTTTTTGCCGGTTTTGTTACACATTGCTTCCTTCTCTTTGTACTCGTGACGCGTATTATATCGAGTAAATCATAATACGATTAAGCCTCATTTTTACAAAAATTATACTCGCCATATCTAATGCATTAAATCGCGGATTATTATTATAATTTCAATAAGCTTCCATATCCCTTGGCATTCTCTCAACACTTCCTAAAATTATTATAATTTCGTTATCTATGCGCGCGGACAGAATTCCACGGCGCGTTTAAGTGCCTATAGGCAAAGCAACTAAGGTAACGCACCCTGTGGTGGCCTTTGGTTTCTCGAACGAACGAAGGATGATGCATGGCGATACACGTATATATCCCCTCCCCCCTTGTCCTCCCTCCTTTCCCCGTCGTGCGTCCGTGCCGCCCTCCTTTCTGCTCCTACCTGGCATCGGGAACTCCACCTTCCATCGGGCTTATAACATCGGCGCATAGCCGTCCAAAAATAATAACGATAATAATAACAATAAGAGCAACAAAAAAAGGGAGGGAGAGACTAGAGAAACTATTCCTGTTACGTTGCATTCCTTCTGCAGAAACTCGTCGGACCACCCCGAATACGATACTAACGTGGGACACATGGGACTTTAACAGGATATCATTTGCCTTTTTTCATGTTTCAATGCTCCACTTGTCTCCCTTGTATGTAAATGCTGTCCGTAAATGTTTATTTTATTAATTCGTGTGAGCTGATAAAGCGGCGTGACATTCAAAGAGAGAGAAGTACGTTTGTGTTGGAAATTATTAGTATACATTTTCGCAATTCACATCCAGATATTAACCAGAGAAACAGCGGGCCACTAACTTTCTAAATATCGCTTGTCTACATTAATGGACTGACGGGATGCTTTAAGTAAGCTTCACATTTCGGAGGACAATTTGGTCGCTTTCCAGAAGGATTGGCGGTATTCCAACATCGTCGAAATTGACAATTCATTCGGCTCGGTGCAAAAATATTGTTTTTTCGCGCAAATCTCTCTCTCTCCCTCTTCTCTCTCTCTCTCTCTCTCTCTCTCTCTCTCCCTCCCTCCCTCTCTCTCTCTCTCTCTCTCTCTCTCTCTCTCTCTCTCTCTGAATGAAGTTCTATAATCTACAGCATTTGACTGTTGTACATCTCTCAAAATTCAAAGTTTTATTTCATTGTACGATACTATCGACATTGATCCGTATGCAAAATTTGTGTTCAAAACAATATGACGCATTTTGTATTCTCATTTGCTTGATCGATGTTTTCTCCTTCCGAGGGAAATACGAGCGATGGTACTGTTACATTTAAATATTTTATATATTTTAATGTATTTCGTTATGCTTCGAAGGGCTATAAATATCCTTCTGTCATACTGCTCGTTTATAAAATATGGAGACTGGTTTGCGCGCGCGGAATCTTGATAATAATATATTTTGTGTATTTCGTTTTTTACTGATACATCTCTCCCCACAATTTTTTGAATCTCGAATGCTATCATGTTTACGTGTATATGTGTGTGCGTGTGTCCTCAAGCGTTTATAATTAAAGTGCAGAAATGTAATGCAATGCTAGGTGCATAATCAGTATTCTATCATCATTTGAATAATGCAAACCCATGTTACGTTACACCTTCGCCAGCGTGCAATATAATTTCTTTCATTAAATATATTTGGTTTTCAAATTTTTCTTTTTATATTATCTTCATGTATAACACCATGTTAATCTATTATTCTTATTTGTTTGATTCTATAAGTAGATGATTTTTACATACTCGCTTTATTAATATTATATATTAAGTTTATATAGTATTAAAAAACTTATTTATATGTATAAATACATTCTAAAAATGAAGATTTTGTATTTGATGTTTGTAACTTAATGTAATAATTATTTAACGTATTATTAAATAAATTACTAGTCAAAGTACTAGTTAACTAAATTAACAATAAGTATTTTTTTTTTGTAATAGATATAAGTTTATATTTAAGTCCCTGTTTATACTTATACTTACATATATAATTTTTTTATTATAATTTTTTTCGTTTTGCGATCTATTATGCTTCCATTATTCAAACATAATTGCAAATTAATTAACCGTTTTCAAAAGGACGTTGATAAGAAATTAAAATTATACGAGCACATGATTTGCACCGATATGCGCGTAACACGTTTGTGCTTGATTGATTTTTAACCGGGAACACCAATGTGTTTCGCCTTTGCGTGGAACGAAAATGGTCGGATCACGTGACAGCATTGAGCACGTGTGCATGCATACGTGGAACACAGGAGGTAGGTACCGAGCGACACGCGATCGCCGCTTATAAGCCCTTACGGTATAAATTATTGTGATTTCTTTCGAGTAACCCTTGCTTATAGGGATGCGTCGGCCGATCGGCCGACCGATATGCCACAACATCAAAGAGCTCGCACGATTCTCCGGCCGTTTTCAACCGGATCTCGAGATTTCGGACGAAGACCTTCGATCTTAAACACCGCCGTTCACATATACGTTTAGCAGCTTATTTATAAATTTAGTATGAGCTCGTGCTATTATAAACGCGGAAGACGAGACGATTGTGAAATGAAGA
This sequence comes from Tetramorium bicarinatum, assembly GCA_928718305.1. Taxonomy (NCBI): domain Eukaryota; kingdom Metazoa; phylum Arthropoda; class Insecta; order Hymenoptera; family Formicidae; genus Tetramorium; species Tetramorium bicarinatum. Next base: position 18,642,079 of record OV788327.1, on the reverse strand, counting down.
AGATCAATGAAGCGATGCAATAACAGCACAATTCGACTCAAAATGACTGTATAAATTACAATTTAATATATATATATATATATATATATATGTATGTATATATAAACATAATAAAATTAATAATTTATAAGTGTATATTTAAGATATAAATAATTTTATTATTTATATGCTACACTTGACTTTCTCACGTGCTCCGCGAGTTACTCTCATGTCCCGTGTCTCATGTCGACTTGATAAAAAATCGCAAAATCGATTAACGGACCTTCGATGAGTACCTGATGGGTAAAAGAAGCGCGTCGTCGTAGGCAATAACTCGCCATTACAGAAACGATATGTGAGAAAAGGAACAAACGTATCCGAGGTGTACCTAGAATCACTTTCTTGCCGGAGAGAGGCGGCAGAGTGGTACACATAGAAGGCGGGCTTTAGACGGCTCACAAATCATCCGCATGCATCACGCCGCAATTACACGACGAGGGTTCATTTAAATCCGATAAATACTACGCCGCTCATTGTATCGTGCCATCTGGTGGACGTGTTCTATACTTTGTTCGTGTATCCACGAAATCGGCCCGGAGGTCCGTGCCTTTTAAGGAGCATCCTTTAAACCCATATTTATTACTTCGCAACGCTCAGATAATAAATCTCGAGGGAGACACGATATGTAAAATTAAATTTATTGTATTATTGTTGTGTTTCTATATTTATATATCAATTTTTTATATTGTAAAATTAAATTTCCGTACACTTTTTAAATACTCTTTGTATTAAATAAAAGAAGAGACATGTATATATATCATTCGTCGCACAAAATGAGCGATTAGTTTCATGTAATTTATTCTTCTATTTTCATATCGTAATCTTAAAACCAAAACTTTTTATAATTTAGTCCGTTAAAGAGATTCCATCATCTGATATATATGTGTAAAGTTAAACACATAGTTGAAATGATTATTTTCATAAAATTTGAGAAATGATAGACATCAGTAAATTGTTCAACAGATTAAATTTCTAATAGGAAATCCGGCCCCGCATGATTTCTTTCATCATCGAGCGATAAGCATCAGATGGCAAATAGCAGCGAAAACAAAAATTGGTGTTTCGATAAGAGATTTGATTTGCCCCGCGGAGCAATTCGTTTCGCCGTGACGCGCCAAACGTGTACCACATGGATGCCCATCGCAGAACGCATAGTGCATCGCGACGGGCGCGGATGTTTTTAAATCTCCCCGGAGCCTGCGTCGGAGATTTATCGCCGTGGCCAGTCCCTTTGGAACGTGCGTGCCTGCGCACATGCGTTAATTGCGCGACGCGAAATGCCGAAGGGTGAGGAAGGGTAAGCAGCGAAGTTATTTGCAGTGGCGAAAGTACTCGTGTGCACACCGACCGGCCGGTGGCGGAACCTGCGGAAGGTCAAGGACTGGGATGAGGATCACTGACCGAGGAATGGCCATTTTCAAATTTTATGTTCTAATTTCATTTAGCGTCCGTAAAATCGAGGTTAATTGTCTGATACAATTTAATTCATCCTTCTCAAATATACCTTAAATATCACTTAAAACTTGTAATTTTACTGACAAATTCACATAATTCTCTAATCGTCGTGAAGCAACGTAATTATTGTAATGCATTAAAAAATCAGTTATTTATATCGAAAGATACAAATGAATCATGTCATATAAATATATAAACTTAAAGACGGTAATTGCAACGATTTTGGGTCATCGATCAGAATTCTACTAAAATTCTACTAAAATCCAATCTCGTAGATAAGTCGATCGATAAAAGCGCGAACGGTAACGCCATTAGCTGAAGCCAATGAAGTACCGTGTAGTAGGGGAAAAGAAAGAGAAAGACACGGGCAAAAAAAGGAGATGTAGAAGAGAGGAAGCGTAGACGCGTGTGAATATGGGTGGATAGAGAACGAGAGACTAGTATTGCGGATGAAGTTTTGGTATGCGTGAGAATTCTGGGCGCGAATGGATGGCCAGCGTCACGCCACGCGGTCCCACGAAAAATTATAGTTGCTGCTAGGCAATAAACGGAGGGGAAGCGAAAGAGAAGAACGCCCGCCTAAAAATAATATTCCTTTTTATGGAGAGCCTAATTTTGTCGCAGGTTGAAAGTGCCGCTACCGAGGCTTATAAACGCTCATAACAACCTCTGTTATACGATCTCATCAATGAATTCTCTACAACCGGAAGGCATTCGGTGGGCATCTGCGATTTCTAATTACCTCATTAAAGAAGACCGTTTACGGGGACGAGATTAGAAATATATCGCTACCGGTTTCGACATTTCTCTCTAAGGCATTTTTTATTTTTTATCACTTTTAAAATGCCATTGACTACTATTGGAGTTGATTAGTTGGCACAATCTGTTTGGAATTTGAATTCCCGTGTTCCATTTCAACATTTCTCTCAATTGACCTTTAAAGGACACTGTTTTGCTCTTTATGGTTGTTTCTCATTTAAATTATTCGGTGAATCGCATTTTTCGTCACGAATATGAAAAATATAAATTATTTTCAAGATCATTCAGAATATTCTGAAAGCATATATCTAAATTTTATCTATTTATTGTAAAGTATACAAAATTTCTATTTATATAAAATATTAGATTTTCAACAAATTATTTATTTAAGTATATAAAAAAATATATTGTACATATGTACATTGACAAAATTATATTAAAAATTTCTACTTAATAATTATACTGCAAATTCGTTCTGAATTTTGTAAAATATGTGATGATTTTATGCGAAGAAACATAAGCAAATGTAAGTCAAATGAAATCACCCAAGGAAGACGGAATAAATAGCAGACATTGTATGTGTGTGAATGAAGGGGTATCGGGTGTGGCCTGAAGACATAGGCGCCATCTATGCAGTTTATCATGCATTACAGTAAACTTCAACAGCTTTCAGTCGATAATGTTATATTTAAAAGAAAGATACTTTTGAAACGTGAAAAGAAAATTGTAATATATCATTATGCATACGTTATTATTGAATTATTTACAAACTAACAACTTTTTTTTTTATTTTTTTAATTTATTTATATTTCTTTTTCTAATTTATTAAAAGTAAAAATATTTATACGCCAATTTACAATTTTGTAAATTTACAATTAGTAAATTTACAATTTTAGAGACAGTTTACATAAAGAGAACATAAATTATTACATCAACATTCACCACACTATTTTTAAATAAGCTGTACATTATTTTATACACATAAGAGCTAATATTATATACAGTTTCTATTTAAAAAGAATCCAAAATAATTACAATCGCAGAAAACGTTGTTCTTTTTGTTGATAGAATTACGAAATATCGTTACGGGATTTTTCAACTAAGAATTTGTTGTCAAAGTATATAAATATAAAATAGAAGAACTGTATGTATTTAATAAAATATTGATATTAACAGAGTTGGCTCTTAAACGATAAAATTTCGCTGATAGTTGCAAGAAATTTAATGATATTATCTTGGACAGAGAACGCGAAGTATCCTTATGGTATTATGGGTGCACTAAGAAGGGCGTTTTGATAGTTCGAAAACCCCCCCGATAGAGAAGGGGCAGGCCTTTCATCCATGGGAAACACCCTTACAGCCATACTTAAATCCAACATGGCTTTTCCATTCTTAATGGAACACCGTGGGTCCTCGAGATTCGTAGGTAGGAATCAACGTGACAGTACATCTCGAATCCTAACGCGTGTACAACCGTTGGAATTCGAGAGGCGAGATAAGTCGCGATTGGACGCGTGAGTAAGCGACATGGCGCGCTTCGTTAGTCCTGTTGTCTCTCGAAAAATGTTCTGTCCGAGTACAAGATTTATATATGTTCGTTCTAAGTAGTGTGATCGACTATCGTCGATTGTTCCGTTAGAGCCGGAATGCAATGACCATCGTTCAGCACTCTGATTACTATCGCATCGAGAAGTCAGAACTTGAAAAGAAGTCTTCTAACGCGATAATTCACCCATTATGAAATATAAGGTAATAAACAAATGTATTTAAATATATTTTATCATAGCATTAATAATGGTTATCGCGTTAAAAATAAAAATAAGAATTGATTTACATTTATGTAGAAACCGAGTTTTTATATAAAAGTTTTTATATAAAAATATAGAATGTCCAAATAAGAATAATTTTTATTGAGAAGAAAATTAGTTGGCTCAATTGCTAAAATAAATAGCTAAAAAAGCAATTATTGTCCATTATCAAGTGAGATGATTATTCGTTTCAGACGTCCGTTATTTAGTCCTACTAGCCTTTCTTGGTCTCTGCTTTACGAACATGCTAACTAACTAACTAACCAAAGGGAATTTACATTGCTAATTGCGCAGACATGCGAATGTAATGGCGCCTAACGTGGACAATGCTTCATGGGATTCAAACCCTTCCTCCTGAACCTTGAGTACTGAACACTGCTGCATTTGATGATTTGAAAGAATTTAACATGCAAGCTAGATTCACAACATTATCCTAAGAAGTGTGCACTATCTATTTATGATCACATGCAATTTTTTATTTTTATTTCATTCTTAAACATATTCTACTCTTCTGAGGTAGCGTAATTTTGTGAGAAGCGTCACGTGCGATTTCATTTAATTTAGTCTCCCTAGTGTGTAAAATAATGCGGCCATTTGGTAGGATAATTACGTTCGAAGAAAGGGGTTTAGCTATATCGTACTCCAGGAAAGGAATGCTTATACCTTAGGGTAGGGAAGAAGACGTCTACGATTTATGTTATATAAATACAACACGCTTTGCTGACTTCTACATTCTTCTGCAATTATAAAGTTACTATAAGTGCAGTTTTATTAAAGTTTTATTAGATAATTTCTAATTACAAAAAGATTCCATCGAAATAACAGTATTTTTAAATGTGATTGATTATATAAAGAGATTGACCGAGAACACTAAAAAATCTTAAAGAAATGGGAAGAATCATAGATTTTTAATTTTTTTTATCAAAGAATAAGATATAGTACCACATATAGCAAGATACGTTGATAAACATCACATACTCACTCTATAATATAACCGAGCTGAGATGTATAATCTAGCTTTCGGAACCGATATGGTTATTTGATAGCGTAATAATCTTGGATGAGAACGGTTCGTATCTGGAGGCAACCGAAGATGGTGAGGCTATATTCCAGGGTAAACAAGAAGACGCGTACAGTTTACGATAACGCGTAAATATCCCGGGCGTCCCCAACTTTTACGAACCCTTTCCCAAGGCGGCACAGGGGTGAGAATAGAAGTTTGTGGTGACTGGGCACGGCCCTTTATACACTTCTACAGAGTCTAACGCCCGGTACTTACTTCGGTATATCTTTGCCGGCCGGCGGTAGATGCGAGCTTTAACTCTTCCACCGCCTGCAGCCGGGAAATAAAACATTGCGCGAAGAAACTTCGCCCCAGCGTGGCGCGTTTTATTCTTTTTTTTTTTTTGACGGAGTTGCATTATGCCCGGGGTTTTTACCGAAAGCGACGGCGTTTCGCCTCAGCGAAAAATTTTCAGACGCACTGGGATCGTAATTCGAGGTTCAGTTTAATTCTCCGCGTAATCTACATATATTATTAAACAAGAGATACTTATTTAAATTATACCTGTTGTAACACGTTCGGCTTTAGTTCGGATATATAGGTTCTCTATTTGTTTTCCAACTCTTTTTGCAACCATAGTGTCAGTTTATCACGTGCTAAAAAAATGGCGCCGGCTAAGCCGAAGAAGCCGTATCGCATGGAGAGCGAATTGCCAGAAGTAGAGAAGAGAGACGCGCGCGATAAAAACATCACGAGCCATTAAAGATATTAAGAGCCGACATAATTTTGGCACGCGGCTTATTGCATACATATGTATGCCTGTACGCATTTAAACGCATACATTGCGCCCATGTATACTGCGCGCCGTAACTTTCGGATACGCTATTCGACGTAATATTGCAGGAGCGGGTAGTGTATTATGCGCGACTAGAAGTTCCAGTATATAAAAGTCGGTTTACGTTACATAGAGGGGTAGGTAGACGCAACTCGGCTACCACGCGGTATATACAGCCGACTATTCAGCCTCTCGTCTCCATTCCCTGCTCGCTCGCCAATGGATCGGGCGTTTCGTTTCTTTCGCCGCTGGTCCCCGTACGCTCGCGGCGTATAGAGTAAACCAAAGCGTACAGCCGAATGGCTGAAAGTTCTAGTGGTAGACAAAAATGTATCCGGAGTTCTCCGGCGTACTTATTTCCGCGCGTAGCGGATCATGAGACAAGTTGGACAATACGATACGGTGCCGGTGCCGCTGCCACCGCCGCCGACGCCGCCGCGACAAATAACAAGCCAGAGAAGTTTGAGAAATTGGAGAATGTTAGGGCTGAAATTTACGTATAACAACAATATACAACAACGTCCTATCCAGGATTTTAACATTTATACGTCATGCAAATGTGTCGTAACGCGACGCTCGTGTTTTTCGCGAGATGTTAAAATTCCGAAGCGCAAAATGGGATTATATACGAGCCCCGTGCAGTTGGCACCGATTGTATTAAAACGTTTTGACGAGAAACGCGTTCTGCGGCGTATTATTGTCACGCATTCAGTGACACAAAAAACGATTCAGGCTTACGTATCCGTAAGTACGGTGGCGATGTTGCACAAACATAAACGGTCGGAAACGTGACTGTGCAGCTAACAGACCGGTACCGGCGTTGCACGTGCACCGTCTTTTCGCATATCCGTAACACTAAATGCGTTTCTGACCTATAGATGAAGTTATAATTAGACACGGGACTCATGCAAAAATGCAAACTGCTTCACGAGCGATGGATCCGCTAATGCGTCAGCGATCTGCGCGATAATGGAGTTTCTTTCTGGAGTTTATTAGCTGTACACTTCGATCTAAGAAAAAAAAATAGTGATATGATTTGATGTTATAACCTGCCGGTTAGAACCAATCGATAAAATTATCGAGATCATTTAAATGCACGTTGAGAGAAAATGTATCACCCCGCTCGCGAAGACCGCAATAAAGGACGACGGAGGGGAAAATAAGTGTCGCGGAAGGCGCAAGCGTGTAAGGAGATGCGGGAGGGACGGAGATGGATATAGGGAATTGCACGGGGTAGTAGTCACGAGGCGCGACGTGTTACCAGCCGATCCCTTGCGAAGGGTAGGAAGCAATTATAACACTAAATTAAGGACAAGGAAAATTTGGTAATTAGGGGGATTCAAAAGGGATAAAGTTGGATGGTCGTTTTTCCTCCGCCAGATTCTTTGGAGGCTACCAGACATTAGAGTCTCCGCTAACTAGTGGCGGAAGGGTGGGCAGGCAAAGAACGAGGGAGTCAATTTTTATAGCCGATCCTTGTTCCGAGGAAATTTTTATAAGCTCTCATTCTAGGATAATTTTCAAAATCATCGATTGAAAGAACGCTTTACATCATCACCATCGTTTCTTTATTCCACTGTTGCAATGTTCTTACTGCTGCAATCATCCGGTACGTCAGATCCAGCGTGATAGCCGGTAAAACGCGCATTCTACACATTCAGACCACAGAATTGCGACGTTTTACGCGCTGACGCGCCGCTGTCCGTCATGATGGGCGCCGTAGCGCGAACCACGAATCCCCGCGACCGAACCCCCGCAGGCAGCAGAATATATCTCCGTTGGATTACACCGGGCTACCAATAGGATAAACACAAGCACACGATGCGCTACAGTTGCAAGGGAAAAGGGGGAGGGAGGGAGGGAGGTAGAGAGAGAGAGTGAGTGAGAAAGGTACCGAGAGAATGAAATGGAATGAACGAGAGAGAGAAAGAGACGGGTGACTTGTGTAGTGGGAATGTGTGCAGAGGGTGGTAGATGGCAGAAATGGGTAGTTTGGGGGTAGGGGAATCGTTGAGATACACGGGGATGGGGATTGGAGGTCGATGTGTGCAGGCATTGCGATCCGTCAGACCGGGTAAACCAAAAGCATAAATTTAATAGGTTTCACCCCCTTCTTCAAGCTTTATGGCGTCACCGAATTTCCCATTAAATAAACAAGCGCGATGTTCATTACTGGGCACCGATTCTCGCGTAATTCCAACCGATGTCATTGCGCGACACGAGAAATTGTCTCGAGAACAATTTAGGGTCCCAACATTCGATGATAATTCACGAAAAATGAACCATAACATTAGTTCGTTGACGTTATAGGACATTTATATTGTACACAAATCATCTGTTGTTTATTTGTACGCGATCGTTTATCAAACAGAAAATTTAACGTCACGTAGTTTCATCAAATAACGTTTGACACAAAATTATTCTTATTTTCCATATATTTCTTGAGAGTCTTTTCAAATTTTTTTCTCGCATAGATTCCAATCGAAAATGGACAATTATCGTAGGCACAAGCTTTATGTACGCGAACCACTGTAACTCCTGCTTGCTGATAATTAGCGCATCCATCAGCCACAGCAAGCCGCTAGCTAATGCCGATCGTACGTTATCGTTATCACGGTCTCCCCATTTTGCCCCACTATACTGCAGCACCTCCGCCAAAATCCCCTTCTCCTTCTCTTCCACCCCCTCGGACTCGTCCATTTGTGCGTGGTGTGTACAACGTAGTGACACCAGCGGAGCTGGTCTCTGACCAGAGCCTATGCTCTCCAATCCTCTACTAGCGGGCAACGCATGAGCTGTCGATACCGTCAATAATCTAATAACCATCCACCGTCCCGATGCGTCGTAAGTCACCGATCTGCAGATTTTCATCGCCGTTCAAATATGGAAGCAATAACGCGCATCTTTTTCGATTATCGATTCTTCGGGTCAGCAGAAGAGGGCTTAGACTGGCGAAGAAACGTACCGCGCTATAAACAGGGATATGAGATTTCACGGCCGATTTACAATCTTGTCACGAGCCATTTCAGACGGCTAAGGTCGTCCAGAAACAATATATAAATATCACGACACGGAATAACAGGACACGCCTCGAGTTATTTTATTTAATAGATTGCGTGTATTTTTAATGTTATTATCTTTAAATGTTTCTAAAACAGAAATATTAATTTTATTTAAACTGCGCCAGCATTGGAGGACAAAAATCAACACGGCAAAATAAATAAATTAAAAATAAAACCTCGTATTACGTGTTATCGAAGTTTCCTGTTTTCGGAAAGCAATTCCATGTTCACACAAAGCATACATATTTAAAAGTACCCGGTTTCAATCGCGCGCGAGATTAAGCTATTAACATCCAATGCATTTTTTTCATCTCGGCAAGAATTTCGCGTACGTGACGGAACGTCCATCATCGAGCTACTAAATCCATTTTGCACATGAATGGCAAATAGTGTCGTCGTCAATATACTGAATTAGTCTGCGTCCTTTTTTTTTCGTCTAAACTGTTGACTCCGGCTTTAATGAAAGAGATATAAGTCACGCGCGGGGCGTAAATTACGCGTCCGCGAAATACGAAACAATTTGAGTACGGCCAAATTGCAGAAATGGCCATAGTCGAAGTGTAATATAGCGGGCTACTATTTTTCGCTCCCGCGTCCGATGGCCTGTGTACCGCGCTAAATTGCCGCAATCTTCTATCGTCGACATTATCTCCTCGCACGCGGCCGGACCATATCGAGTATATTTGCTCACGTGTAAGGGTACGGGCCGTGCCCGTTCCCGTTCCCGGGAGTGCGCGTATGTATGCGAATACCCCTTCTCCAGCCCCTCCCCCGTTAGCGGTTACCTACTTAAGTTAGATATTATCGGGCAGAGGAGGCGATTCGATTGCGTGTAGCGGAGCATGGTGTAGCGCTGATATAGAACTACTAAACAGGTCGTAGATCAGACCAGTTAGTTATAACAGCGGTTCTATCCCTTTCTCTCCCTTCACCTCCCTCTCTCCCTGGCCACTCCGTCGCTGAACCAATTCCCGCTGGTGTTCTGGATCATTTGACGGCCTGCGGCCGTGAGATGCGCGCATGTACCGGCAACAATACGCTATCACGGTTATATAATCCGCTCTGCGACAGAGTTCGCGTGATAACGGAAAAAAAATGAATCGGATCGTCGATATAAAATACAACCGTGATGAGCGTTTCCCAGATTTTTCCTGTATTTTTATCGCATAATAATTCGGTTCCACGAGCAAACAAAGATAAACGGCGTTTCGAATCGAAAATCGAAGCGATTTGTTATGAAAAACAAAACAAGAGAGACGAACTCTCGCAGCTGGATGCGAGCAAGAAGTCTTTATGTAATTTCATTCGAATTTTTTTTTTGTTACAGGTAAGGATAATATTGCTAACACACATTGAACTTAAGATGGACATTGGGATAGTTATAAGGGTGAGTTCTTCTTTTCTCGGTGCGTAATCTAAGAATTCTTTTCGCCTTCTCAAATTGGATTTAGAGGAAAGTAGAAAGATTGTTTAGCTAAATTTATTCTACTTGAATTCGAGCCATGAAGACGTTATGTATTCTATCCTCCTTCCAAGTTTCGTTGAATTTTTCGTCACGGTCGACATTCCCATGCGACATGAGAGGTGAGCTCTCAAGAATAAAGAATCGTGGGGTGAGTTTTCATCGCGCGGAGAGTCAGGCACCCTCCCTCGCGAGAGAACGGAGAAGAATCGCATAGAACAGCTGCGAGTGCCTTAGCGATGCCACGGAAGGACGACGTCTGTTTTTTTAAGGGTTTTCACGGGAACGGAGATATAAAGCGCGCGAAAAGAGAAAGTGTACGGAACGATGCCTTCGAGGCTGATCAATAAATATTGGCTCTCGGGGGTGAAATTGGGGTAGCTGAGTACGGTTACGCCGGCCGAGGGTGAGGTGGGAGAGAGAGAGAAAAAGAGAGAGAGAGAGAGAGAGAGAGAAAGAGAGAGAGAGATAGAAAGAGAGAGGACAGTCGTACTGCTGCGGTTGCCGCCCCTTTCCTATGGCACACGACGTATGGCAGAAATAACCACTTGGTATAGGCAATGGAGAATCGCTCACGGATCGTAATTCCCTCAGCCTCCGTGATCGATACTTACTTTAAGCTGCTCCGCTACGAACCGAAAGGCAGGGATTGGCCCGATTTATGGAAAAGCTCGCAACGCGCGGGTGCCGTAAAAAAATGATGAAATTTCGATATATCGCGATTCCCCCACGATTCGTGCAGAATCATGACTCAGCGTTATTAGATGTCTGATGTTAATTTCATGGTATAGGAAAGAGATAAGCTCGTCGTTAGAATTATGACATTTTGTATAAATTACCGTTGATCAGAATAATGATTGCAACACTAGCTTATAATGGCTGTTCGACTATCATTGAACGACAATTAACGAAAGAGCTGCATAGATTATCATTTGATGAATAAATTTTCAATTGCTTTTAAATATCAAGAAAAGTAATATTATTTTAAAACTTTTATATAATATAATATAAAATGACGTGTAAAACGCGATTGTGTAAAAAATTGGATTGAAAGATAGCTAATACTTCTCATTTGTACAAGGATATTGTTATTTCTAAAATAACAAAATTTCGGTATGTACTACAAGTTTTTTTTATAGACGAAATTTCCTATGAATTTTTGTAGGATGATAATGTGTTCATTTCCTATCTTGCTCAATTGTCTCTACCATTTTCCAGTCGCTGCTAAATAGAAATCCTCGTACCTTGGCGGTAGAGCGGTTTCCGTGGATTCGGTTAGAATTTGGATGAGGAAGCTGGATGCTTCCCGAGGCGTGAAATGGCTGCGTTAACCGCTTGCACGAGCGCACCCTGGGCGAGGAAAGGGGCGGATACTTTCCGCTCTTCTTTCCCTCCCTACGTGGCGCAACAAAACGCTTGCTCTGTACTTCCAAGATTTTCCATGAGTTTGTAATATATGCAAAACAATGCTATCTCCTATTCTGCATAAAATGTATCTTCATTACGAGATTAATCTTCTAATAAATTTTACGTGTTTGCATTAACTTTTATGTTATTTTTATATACGTGAATTAATAAATATCAATTTGGCAATATTAACGAAACGTTAGTAATTTGTGCGTCTCTACGCCAACATTGATTGATAAATTGTCTATGTATTTTTAGTGTTAACTTTCAATTTTTTACTTTTTTTAAATTACTTGTAGTGTTTGTGACTTTTTTTGCCAATTTTAATGCTCCACGATGAAAATTGCTCTCGTCATTTCTTATTTATAGTTCGAGGCGAATATTAAAATTCTAGAAAATATGCTTTTCTGGCATTGACATTTGGAGGATTTAGCAAGTCCCTTCCGAAAAATAGTCATTCTTCTCCCCTCCTCCCCCCTCCGTCACCATCTTCCTCTGTTTCTTGCTGTTTTCGGGGTTGCCCTCGAACACGTGGATAGCAATATCATCGTAAGGATCTCACGAAGAGGTATAAGACGAAAGTTATGTGCTTCGCTATGCGCGAGGGAATCGTACATCAGCAGTTGGACGTCTGCGGGGACGTAGAAACGAACGTGAACGAACGAAGAACCACCACCGCCGCCCCGCCAACCCTCTTTCGTTCTTCCATGTCCCCTTTTCCCCAGCAAACCAACCTCTCCATCTCCTTACCCATCCTCTCCCTACCAACCTCTCTACACTGACTTCATCTATTTCTCTCTCCCACTTTCTCTCACTAACGTTCGCATCTTGCTGTCTTTTCGAATTCGCTGTTACCCTTATTTATACACATACATAGATCTTTTATATAGTTCTCTATGTACCTGCTGATGTGTGTATACGCTCGCGATGTGCTGTATATGTTATTGGTATTCCCTACACGTAAAATACCAAAGCAAGCGCATACGGCAACGGGCACATAAGTATTTGTGTACACAATACTGGGTGTGGCAGTCGTAGCGAACTATTATTTCAGTCGATAGAGATATGTTATGATCCTTCAAGGACCGGGAAGTCAGGAGTACATTACGTATTCCTGTATTGCGAAAAATGGTTGAATTGCATACGATGCAAGAGGAAAGTCGCCATTTCTTTCAGAGTCGTGTCTAGAGTTATCAATATTTACTTCTCAATTTTATGCGTAAGGAACATTGAAACAGCATGCGAGATAAATTAAGTATACACAAAAAAATGTTTCAAATTGCACAAAACGCGACGTTTTTCGAGAAATTTAGTATTTCAATTACAATTTGACACTCCATTACTTGTAATGGTTATTGGTAACGAAAATAATTTACACTTCTCTTTTCTCTCGAAGGAACATTACCATGATCACTCTAAGACCTTCATAAAATCGTGCCGTACTTTACATCTTTTCTGTAATAATCAAAATTTAATGTAAAAAAAATATTTCATGATTCACGGCTAATTTTATGCGATCGAGAAAATTAAGAGTAGCGAATGCTGTTTCAATCTCACAGGGGACCATCCTATTTTTCGTTGGTGAGGCATGTGAATTAAGTCCCTTCGCTATCTTCAGTCCTCACGTAAATTACGCGACGCTCCGTGGAGAGAAATAGCCGCCTCTTCTTTTCCCCGCACCAGCTCTTTCTACTTTATTTACATATAGATACGAAAGCCATTGAGTTGGCAGGAAAGTACTTCCCTTTTTGTGGCTTGATTCATTCGGCATCAATAAAATTTGCCTAGCCGGAATTATCGTCAATTTTGCATCAATCGCAAACATCGTGTTAAAATATATTAATTACTTTCAAATAATGTGTATATAAAACTTGAAGTTCCCTCTAAACCCATCAATAATTTTCATAAAATTTCCTACTTATTTAATTACAACAATATAATTTCCATTTAATAAACAATAGTAAATATTTAAAATAAAACTCACATTTATTTCAGTTTTATTTATACAATGTGTATATGAAGAAAATAGAATATTAGAGAATTATTATCTGTGTTGAGAATATATAAGTATATAATATAAAGAATGTACGTATAACACACAAATTTATTAATAATCAGTCATGGAAAAGTCCGAATATTTTTAATACTCACTGTGTCAGTTGTAGAAAATTCGATATTTCTGTATTAGATTCAGTATCCAAACGGGCAAGCGTATTATGAACACACACATAAACATCCCTTGGCGTTATCAGTTGTCGGACGCCGGGGTGCCGGATATTGTCGCATCCTCCGTTTTGCTCTCGACTCTGCAAAACGGAGTAAGGGAGATATGCTGCTGGAACAAAATATAGGAAGGCAGGACAGAATGGAATACTGCAAACTAAGTCGCAGATTTAATTATCTGTCTCCGGTGATCGTATTACTAATAGGTAAGAACGCTGGCGTAGATGTATACAATTTATTGACGACATTTCCTTTATTTTTATAAGATGTATAATTTGTATAATTTGAGTATATATTTTCAAACGACGAAATAAATTCATTCTTGTAAGGATTGAATAAGAAAAATATTTTGTAAATAGCAGAAAATATGTGTAACAAAAGAATAGCATTTTTCCTGTAAAATATATGTGAAACTTCGATTTCTAATTCTAATATATGTTTTTTACCTGAAAGAAGATTTCGCTCGGGGTGAACAGACAAAAAGACGTTCAACCTTGACTTTTTTACGATCTTAGGATTTTCAATACTTTTCCGACTACGACAGAATCGACTACTTTTATCTAAGAACTCATAAAAAACGGAATTGTCATTTCTCGAGTGAAAGTTGCGTTCTTCTTATTAGCAATAGACACCGTTATTTTTTGTGATCACAAAAAAAAATATAAAAAGGTTTAGTGCGGAGAAAGTTTCGAAACGGTCATATATTTTATTACGTTTCGGTTGTTATGCCTTTATTGATCATGGTTCCGTCTTTAAAGTTATCCTTTTTAAATGCACGTCTCGCTGTCTAGGAAGAGCTAATAATATATTAGGAATTACAACATTCAACATATCAAATAAAAATTGCAAAATTAAGGATAATCAATTTAATTTAAACCTATAATTTTTACGTATAATTTTTATAATTATACATGTATAAATTTATATAATTAATTTTTTATTCACAAATACTCTAAATTAAAGTCAATTTTATTTAATTTAACGGAATGTAATATTATCTAATCGACACACATTGAATAATTATTGAGAAAGGAAAGTTAACTGATATAAATTAAAATATTTCTAATTAACTATATATGTATATATAAATTCCAGACAATTAAACTTTCTAAGAACGTGTTTCAAAATCAACCCCAATATAATCAAGCACAAGGATTATTTCGCTTCGTGAGTATATATGAAGCGTGCCAAAGGGTGGGCTTGAAAGAGTTAAATCGCCGGTGTGGGACGAGCTAGCGACGAGCAAATAATCGAGTTTAATTGCAAAACCGTCGGAATGATTTAATTACGCTGTACAACGTTGTCGGATATATATTATGTACCACAGACAAGTACACATGTATCTCCAATCTTCCTTTTTATCCTTCTCGGATGCCTAATAAGTGAAGCATCGTTCTATGGTATTGCGCGCTCATTTTCTCGTATACCGAACCGAAACCTTTTTACTCTGAAAAATTAGTAACACAGATATAAAAGATATCTTGAATAGTTAAATATTAATTAAATATACACTTTCTAATTGTTAATTTATAAAAACATATATTAACACTAAATGATGACAAACAATTCTTGAAAAATAATATTTTGAAAAATATTTGAAAAAATAAATTTTTTGTATTTATTTTGTATTTTTGTAATTATGGTATTCTTATTTTACAATATGAATATTACTTTATAATAGCAGAAGATGTATTTAAAATAATGAGAATATTAATTGAGTTTTCTATTAAAATGTTAAGCAAATTATAAAATAATCAAACAAAAAAGTTCCTTATTTTATTTTCGCTAACAATCTCACTAATGATCTTAACAAAGGAGAGAACAGGATTTTGTTATTTATCTAACATAGTGTCTTGCGAAAGAGCTTCCCTGGAGAACAGACGGCTTGACTAGATTTATGACAGCTTTTATACATTCTGTTCACGCGCTACGAATATATGTATATGTGTATGTATCAACATACACTTGACATCGCAATTATAGTTGGACAATATCGCGACGATCGTGAGAGAAAGGACTGACGGAGTTTTTCCGGCTGGATTCGTTTGCATCATCGCACATATGCGAAAACCGAACATATTACGTTCCTTAGAACTCAGTCTCCGTCTCGGACAACTGCGGCCTTATCTTATCCGCTACTTTTTGTCCGTCTGTGGTAATATAGCACACGCGAAGCAACGTTTCGCATGAGGCCAACCTGCGACAGGAGATCTCTCCCTGATAGCGTTAATTCATAGCACGCGAGCTTAGGTTAAGGAAGATTGATAAGGGGATCCGAGCAAGTCCGCGTTCTTTATGGCGATTCTGACCTGACGACATAGCTATCCCATGCATCACGTCTTCATAAATAACACAATAGTGATAAATACAATGATATTTTGCAGAACTGCTATTTGCAGGCAAATAATGATATATTATCTTCAAATTCGAAAAATAAAAAACTTGAATTCGAATGGTTGAGTGATTAATCCTTTGCAAAGAAATATCTTCCTGTTTCCATAGGTTTTAATACGTGATGTTTTATTTTATATCTCGAAAACTAAGTACATATTATTTCAATAATGATAATACGATTGGTGTAAATATTATAATTTTGTACTTAACTGAAGAAGAGAAAGAAAGAAAAGAAATTTAGGAAATTAAAGTTAAAGAAATATTTAAAAAATATATTGTTATACATTCGCACATATATTGTATTCAGTAGTGATTTTGATTTTATTATAATATTTTCTATATATAATTTATTCTTATTATCTCACAATTATAGATGTATGTGCATACATCATTTTTATTCTCATATAGAACAAGTTACAGGGATTTGCAATTAATAATTACTTTAGAATATTTTAACTTCTTAACGGATTTATCAGAGATATCGAATATAATTGCAAAAAAAATCTCTATGATATTTAAAACCTACTCAAAAATAAGAATATTTTGATGAATTTTTAATACAAAAAAATCTAAATTCTTATGGATTAAAGATTTTTTAAATCGGATTTTTTTGAGAATTTTGGAGCAACAAGAAATTTTTACTTAAATGTACGTGTTA
Organism: Tetramorium bicarinatum; assembly: GCA_928718305.1. Classification (NCBI taxonomy): domain Eukaryota; kingdom Metazoa; phylum Arthropoda; class Insecta; order Hymenoptera; family Formicidae; genus Tetramorium; species Tetramorium bicarinatum. The sequence goes on along the minus strand of OV788327.1, from coordinate 18,624,974 downwards.
CGATTAAAACCGATTCTCAACATTATTTTAAATTAATAATATAATATTTTTGAATATTATAATCGTTGAAATTTTTTCTGAAACATATAAGAAATTCTTTTGAGAAAGAGCCAGAACTCTACCAATTACATCAAAAATCTGAAAATGGAGTGCTAACTTAACAGAAGTAAGGAGTAGAAATTGGAAGAGAAAAGAGAATAATGAAAAGATTTCCTGAGGTCAGCGTCTTGAAATCGAAATACGTCTCCCGACTAGCGAACTTCGAACGGAACAGCTTGTCGATATGGTCAGCTGCGTTCCAACAAAATGTTCCAGTACTATATATAGATATCAAAGTTTATTTATTTTTACTTTCAAGGAATTTTGCCTACACATAAATTTTGCAAAGATACATTGTATGTAATAAGAATGAACGACTAAAAGCATAGTTATTATTGAAACCTTACTATTATTTTTGTATGTGTGTGTGTGTGTAGAAACCCTATTATTATTGGAGGAAGGGAAACTCGCGTAAAAATATCTGATGCTTATTTATCATCTTCAAATACGTTTATATGATTGTTTCATAATAATACAAAAATGTTAGTATAAATTTGATCGACGGCAACTATTCAATATAATTCATCAATTATTTTTTAAATTGTTTCAACTGATTTATACATACATATAAAATAATTTGTTGAAAAATGAAATTTGTCGATAAAAGCATTATAAGCGATCATTATATTCTCGTACAATGTTTAACAGATAATTAATATTTTATAATTAATTTAATTTATTTCATGAAAAATTCTTTAATCTTGTAGTAGACTAGACATAAACATATAAAATACCGTAAATTTAAAGCAATGAATATGATAAGAGCATCTCCCTTTGATCTCAGCAACAAGATATCCCGATGATTCCCGATTTCGACTCGTATAAGATCTTTATATTTGAATACAATTATCTACCCATAACGGGAAACTCTATCGCGTTCTAAAATCCAGACACTGGCAAGAGACGACGAGTGGTTCGAACAACGAGTATCGGATTTTTCATTTCGTGTGCCGTTGGAAGCTAGCGGAAACTGTAATCACCATCTTTTCATAGCCCTATACATCCAACGCTTATCCTTTTTTCATTGTGAATCCACGTAAATCTGCGGTAACAGCGATAAACCTGCAAAGCTGCGAACGTCCAACATTTATTATTGCTCTCGCGTGTGAAGTTTGATATCCCGGGCGTATGTATATGCGCGATTGTGCGCCAGTGAATATATAGATAAATGCAAAGGGCGACGCTACTGTTCCTGGTGGTGGTTTGCTGTTAGTGCGTAGGGGATGGGTAGACGTTGGGGTTGCGGCGGATCCGGAGGGGGCGGGTGGAGGTTGGGAGTGAGATGGGGGCAGGTATGGGAGGAGGGGTGGGGCGTGCGCCCTGCACCTCATAAACTTAAACCCTAATTAACCAGCGCTACGACTACTGTTGCGCCCTACGTGCGTATGGTTCTCGTTCATACACACGAACGCACTTCGACGCTTTTCCCTCTCGCTCCCACGCGCAGGGCGGTAGGTATATGTGTATATGCACGTTCGGCGGTATTCTCTAGTGAGAGACGCGATGTTTATTGCCCGACTTCACGTAAATTAGCTCCGCCCGCGAAACTATCCGGTGGGTTCCGTTCGCGGTGAAGCCATAACCGTTGTTTCCGAAGACGAGTCAGGTGCTCGAATTTTCGCTCTACATGCTCCGACATGGACCGACATATCTATTGCTGAGAATAAGTTTGAATTATTTCGTTAAATATTCGAAAGATATTCATTTAACTTTGTACATAAAGAAATTTACGAAAAGACAAAATTCTGATTTATTGAGCGGAATATTTTCTACAAGAATCACTTATCAATTCTAATAAGCAAATTATGATTATTTCCTTATTACGTAAGACAATCTTTCAAGATTTCCTCAAGATTTATTTACGTTCCGATGAATTAACTTTGTTTCATCAAAAGTTTCAGCTATGTTAAGATTTTAAAAGCATGATTTTATTTATCAATTGAAATATTAAGATGCTGAATAGTCGCGTATTAAATAACTTGTTTTAGAAAAGATGAATTATTATTCCATGAGGATATTTATATTAAATAGTTGAAAAACATTGCCACTGTATAAGAATATTTATTCGTTGAAATCCGCTTACTCCAGTCTGCAAATAATGTTACGCAATGCATCTCGCGTGTACTTAACAGAATGTCAGCTTAGTAGAAACCACAGTTTCTTTTTAGAATTCAAAGTGTGTACGTTTATATAGACGTCAATTCAAGGCACGTCAAACTTGTCTTGTTAACATTATAGTATTACATCGATAACAATCAATTGAATAAAACAGAGAAAATTTATGATCATAATTTTCTTTCTATACTTAATTTTCTATATTTACAACACACACTCACAAATACACATACATGCGCGAGTATATATGTTTTATAAATTACAATTTTTTTTATATAAAAAATTATGAAGACTCTTGCATCAATTATGAGTATAATAAATCTTTGTGTGAAGATTATATGTACAATATACTGTTTCGCTGAGACTATTATTATACTTTATTACTAGAATATTTTATTTTATTTTATAACGTATTTTTTTCAAGTAATATTTACATTTTATGAAAATAAGTTATTCTCATTTATTTATGATCACTGTTATCATAAATGTATCAATATCAAGTAGTAATATCACACATGTATCACGTATTAAAAATATTATTAAATATCCTTATCATAAATTTATTAATCTTTTAAAAGCTAGCATTTTTTCTCTTTGAGAAGTTACGCTACATATTAACGGAATTTATTTATTTATTTTTTCTCTTTGGAATCTTTTTCAGTCTGAATATACTATGTACACATATAATCTTGCAACTGATCTACATGAATTGTAATGTAATGTAATTGTTACTGCTTGTAATATGAAATTTCATCAAAGATTACCACGTCACACATACACATCTTCCTTACTACGTGCGTGTACGTACGCCTGAACGGCGCAGGCGTGATATCACACGTGTAGAAACCATTTGCGATGAGATGCACATATCAGAAATAATTGCCGCTGATATCAAAGCGAGGACATAAGATTTCACGTTATAGCCGGCTGAATGAAGTCGCGTGCAAGCAAATTATTACGGGAAGAATTTTATCAAGGGAAAATCACTGTGCAGACACAACACTTTCGGAGTCACGCACACTCCTCAGATCTCCCTCTCTCTCTCTCTCTCTCTCTGTCTCGTTCACGGTCTCGCCACGTCACGGCCTTAACCACGACGCGATGGGACGCCTATAGAATGTTTTGTAAAAAAATACCTTTCCATGCGTGAGATCACACCGTATTACGAGAAGAACACCGCCGGCATCCCTTTGCACGAGATCGCAAACGTATCAGGATGATTGACACGTGACGTAGGCGTACGCCGTCAGACGCCTCGGCCGCCCGGACCGGCCGCCCAATCTGCGCATGTCGCACCATGGCCAATATGGCGACTCGTCCAGTCCACGGGAGAGCGTCGCGGGATGGGAGTGTTGTTGCGCGAGGCTGCTCCGTGATGGAGTTTGGTCGATGCGACGCGAAGGCGACGCGCGGGTTGCCCGATAGGCGGCGGCGCGATCGCTCGCGGCCACCGATGACAGCCACGGCGACGGGGAGTGGCGAGGGCCGTCCAATATGGCCGCCGTGCCGCCGTACGAAACTCGTCTCTCGCGGCCTGTGTTAATTTTCCCGCTGTTTCCCACGGTGATCCGAGATGATTATTGGCTCGTTCGCGATGTCGCCGATCGAACACCGGTAAAGGTATGTAAATCAATTGATCGCGCGGACTTCCGATTGACCCGCGAGACGCAACAGCTGTAGCCATCTTACCCGACAGTTCACGCCTACACACGTATTCGCACGCGCGCGCGCGTCGTGTACGACGAGACGAGTGTCTCCGTGTTAGTCCGAAGCGGAAGATATATTGTTGACGAAACTTGGATCAAGATCGAATAAACCACTTAATTGTCGGCATGAAATACGAATGGCTCTTTTAAGCTCGATTTAGTGCTGGGAGAGAGGTTGACTCGCGTTGAAATTCAATGTTTTTCCATATGGAGAAATTGAAATTATTTTAAGCGGTTTTATTATGCATTAGGTTATTGCGCGGGCGCGTAAAAGCTTAGCAGAAGTACTAGCGGCTAAAAATTATAATTCCACGATTTGCATTTCATACGTAATCTCATATAGTAACAACCATTAATTTTTTCTTCCGCGGATTATGTCCACAATTTGTGTACGTGCTCCGGCATTTTAATTGCGTGGTTATCGTCGCGCTTTCTTAAATTTTTTTAATGTAAATGAAAACCCGTTTTATTTGGACACCGCGGGATCGAGGTAAACATAGCGGTCGCGGACTGTGCTTACGCAATTTAATCGGTTCTCCCCTGGATATCGGTAGGCTCAACGCTGCTTCGCCGCACGAACTAAGCGAATCGGATCTCGTAATTTCCCTTAATCAAGATTAGAATGTGCAACCTGACGTTTAAATGCATTTTATTTTATGATGATTGTTTTTATTCGTAATCGATACAAATCGGAGCAGAACAATATACATGATTCATATAAATGCGTTGTTTTTTTTGTTTTCTTAACAATGATGGTACAATAAAAGACAAATTTTTTTAATTTTAAGCAACGATGCACGCGGAAAGCAGTTGCTCTCAATTTATCTGGCAATTTTCACGAACTTCCGCGTTTTATTTATAATTTTATAAATAATTAATTTTATTCATGCGAAACGTCTCCAGCTTAAATCTAACGTACTTCGTTGACTCCGATAAATATATAACACGTATGTAATTAGCGTGACTTTCTTTCTCATGTTCTTTCTTTCTGGGTATTTATTCATCTAGATTGGAAGCTGTACTCAGAAAAAAAAACGGCATGATTAATTGAGAGATACTTGAAGTAAATGCGAAAAAATAATTGAAATGGAATAAAATTTATTTTAGCAATAAAAATTTGCATGTTTTTGCATAAATGGCGGAATTATCTTACCTCGTTGTCCGATATACAGATCGTGCAGTAACTCTAAAGCTTAGCGTGTACAAAAGCATCTTTTTTCTATCGTATATAATTTAAAAATTACTGGTATTTTGACGTTTTCTCGAAAAATCAATTCAAAATTTAAAAATATTTAAATATATTTTTCGTATAATTATATTACATTCTTACGTAAAATCTGTTTATTTTGTCGCTCTCTTTATTAAATGTTCTTATTGAAACTTAAAAATTATATCCAAAGTTATAACTGAATTTACAAAAATTGTTGAAATTAATTTCAATTTTTTTGAAATTAAAAAATTCTTTACAATGATACATTTGTGCGTATTACATGATAAATATAAATCTCTACTTAAATAAATATAAATCTCTACTAATTAAAAGCTAGGTCTGCTCGCACAATGTTTTATTATCACAACGTACTATCTTATATAAACAAGAAAAGTTGTCTGAAACCCGCCAGGCGGGAGAAAAAGGATCGATAAAGCGAGGCAAACGTATAATGGATAAGAGGGATGCAGTGAGATAAGACTCCGATCTTTTCCTTTTAGGGTTAGAATACCTCGAAATCTATTTAAAGAACCTACCGAGATAATATTGTTCCGGCAGGCTATTGATTTTTGTCCCTCTTATTTTGTCGAGCTTCTGAGCAAATTGAATTTTTTTAACTCGCCGACTTTCTGATCGATTGAAATTGTTTATTCTTCGATGTGATACGGTTCATTGAATCCTCAATTTAATCGGATTGTATATCTTACTTTACATCCATAATTATATGTATTGTATAATGTCTCTCGAGCCACAAAATATATAAAAAAAAAGGAAGAGATATTTTTACACCTGTGCGTATATATATTTATATATTTTTATATATTTATGCAAGTGATTCTTTTAAGTTAGAGCAAAGTACATGTTACAAGGGTAAAGAAAGAAGAGAAAAGGAGAGAGGCAGAGCCGCGAGAAGTGTTCAGTATCCAGCATTGAGTTGTAAAAGCGTCCGTTCGCTCTCACCGCCGAGCGGCATGGTCACTTATGTAAAAGCCGACTACACGCCGCGTGATGAGTGGACGCTGTTCTATGCGCTTCTTCTTTTTAACTCTTTGGTTTCGCTTTTGCACTCTTACTTGTCGTTGGTTATGTATGCGGGAAGCTTGGTCCATACACGTTGTACTTACCTGCATACTTGTGCTCTGCTTCTGCTTGTAATCCTTTCTTTTTCTTATTATATAGAACGACATTAACAATTTACTTTTATTCACACATTGCTCATGAGATTAGGAGATTTTTTTAATGTTATGAATTGGCAAAAATATATGTCGTTTTAATAAACAGATAATAAATTAATATTAATGGGAAATTCTTGAAAAGATAACAATTTATAACATAAAGTAAATATAATTGAAATGTTCTCTTTGAAATCAGTTTATTTGTTGAAAATAATTTTTAGGCAACATGCTTAGAAATTGAATTATGTAATATAAAAGCTGAAAATTATGTAAAATATTTTGATACAGTTGTGGTTTTTCGACAAATAATACTTTTTGTTTTTATATTGTTATTTTCATATTCACGTAAAACTAATAAAAAATTTAATTAATCTTCTGTACTTCTTTTTTATCATGTAAAAACATTGTTTTATATCAAAGTAAATTACAACTATATACATATTGAACTGCAATTTATTAAACTGCATACATAGATTATGATTTCTCTTAAGTTTCAAAACGTTCGTAAATTGAATAGACATAATGAAACAATAAATTCTCATTTCTCACGTGCGTCATCAGTGACATTTTAGTAAATGTGAAATAATACATGCAATTGACCGAGAAGCATTATCTACAGTCTATATGGAGCAGGTCAGCATGTTGTTAGATCGGCGGTTAGTCGCGAGGGAGTCGGAAAGTACGATGACGAGAGAAAGACTGAACCGGTTATGGGCGAGGCCCTTCGATTCTTCGTCTTCTTGTATCCCATCTTGGGCCCAGAGTAGAAGGAGGTGAAAGGAAGCGGTTGGTAGAAAAGAAGGGTATACCAAGTATGGTGGCAAACGGGATGATGGGGCAACGAGAATCGAGAAGGAGAGGGCCGACGGGGGGGGGGGAGAGGAGAAACGCGAAGGGGATGGGATGAGAAATTCTCGTTGGCTTCGCTTCGATGTCTTTATACGCGCGGCTCTTGTATGGCCATGGGACATATATCTGTCTTACGAGAGCGAGGGGCGCCGCCAAAAAATCAGATCGAGTGTAAAAATCGCATAAACTCGTCGTGCAAACTCGAGAGCTATGTCTGCCCCGGTTGGTTCCCTCTCGAAGCTTTCTCTCTTTCTTTCCTTCTGTTCTCTCTCTCTCTCTCTCTCTTGCGCTCTGCTCCTTCTCCTCCTTTACACACTCTTTACCTTAAGCCCGTTTGATCCTTTTCTCTTTCTCTCCCGCCCTTCTCCTCTTTTTCTTCGCAACCAGGTCTACAAGTCCGCTCGCATGACTCCACCTCGAGGAAAGGCCAATCACCTCCTATATTTTCTTTTATTCTACTTGTCTGCCAGCATGAAAGTTATGTGGTTAGCCGGGCTTATGAAGAATCCGCTCTTTATCGACAAGTAAAGCGGTCGCCGCCAACGTTTCGTGGAGCGAAAATAATTTTATTGGGGGATACCGATTACCACCTTGATCAACTGTACACGCGTGAACACTTGACGTTAATAAAGTAGTCGGCATTAATAAGACAATATTTCAACGTTCGGATATTATCTTGACTTTAAGACTACCGGTCTCTCGTTCTTCAACATTTTCGTGTATCTCGTCCCAGATTGTAAATAAATTTTTTAAAATCTTATTTATCTTTTCCATTAAAAAATAATAGTTTCTCTCTAATTGTTATTTCAAAATCATTATTACTTTATTACAGGAAAATAAATATCTGGAAATTATATATTATTACATATCTGTATATAATTAGGACATAGTTATACAGGGTGAAATACGATAATGTACCAACCCTCAGCAAAAGCTCGAGCGACTCGACTTTTTCTTTTTATAGTTTAGAAATTAATTTTTATAATTCCTTTATTTCTATTTAGAAAATCTAAATGAATATTCATTACAATTTTATAATTTTATAATTTATTTTATAAACTAACATCGTTATATGTTTATATGTATAATTATATTTATTTATTTTTATTATGGAAAATATACATTTCTTTGGAAATATGTAGCTTGTACTTTTTTTATCCATTCAGAATATTACTTTATGTAATCTGTTTTGCAACATGCCCTTTTATAGTAAAAAAAAAAGAAAAAAAGCTTTTTCGAATATTGATTAGGAATTGAGGCAGTCATCCTTTTCTAGATAATTCATGTGATTATGTACAGAGTGATTATGTACAAGGTATATTTAAGTGTAATTTTATATCTATTTGCGAAAAACGTTCGAACATGCAAACCCAACTAAGTTGAACAAATCGGAACCACAGATCGACCCGGCAATAGGATGTACCGGAGAGCAAAGAGTGCAGTTGTTGCGATGCACTTCTTAACGAGCTCGCTTTGTTTTGCAGCGCATGCATGTGCATGGTGCATGTATGGGCTACAATATATAAATGTACAATGTATGCGCATACGGAATATATAAGCGTGGCCAGGTGTACGGGGTGTCCTATTTAATAAACAAAGATTAGACTCGAGTATCTTTTATTGCTAATATTGTTTATTCTATAACAAAATATCGAGAGAAACTTGTGGATAGTATATAAATCTTATTTAAAGCTCATTTAAAGCTCATAAGTTTTACGATAACTACTCTGAAAATTAAAATATTAAAGACTTCGACGTCGTTGCGATGTTTATCTCCTCGAAGAGTCGATCAATGAGCAAAACGAAAGTTGAGCTATAAAGTTAAGCGATGTAATTAAATTAGTAGCTAGGTAGCGAGAGATAGAGATTTACTCTCGAGCGGCAGAGGTGAATAGAAAAGGCGGCGTCATTCTGGAATCTTAACGCGGAGCTTGGCGGCTTGGCTTAGTTCAACGTCTTGCCATCCTTTACTTCGTATCCTATTTACAGTGCAGTCCGCGTACGAGAATGTTAGATTTTCACAGCTGTCCGTATCGCGAAAAGAGATACGAGGTACACGGGCGACACCCGGTATATTACTGGCGGGGTATATAGAAGTGTATAGATAGGGAGACAGAAGGGAGACCGGTTCCATACATGGCTTCCGAAGGCTTCCTTTTCTTGCGCTAAGACCACAAGAGAGACAAGAATCAGCAGCCGTCTTCGCTAATGAGATGGAATTGGACGTGGCCGAGATTTTTCTAGACCTCGTCCACGGGAGCGAATCAACTGGAACCTCAAGCATGCCTCTCTGTCGCCGTCTAGTTCGCGACATTCCCGTGAGCGCGATCGGCGGTCCTCTTTGATACGAATCGTTTAATTGCGTCCCATTAGCCCGGCTCGGGGCCTCCCCTCAGGTGAATGCGGCCAGGAACGAAAGCTGAAAGCCGCTCCAATGAGGGTCTGGTCTCTGCTTTTACTCTTTTGCCTCCTGCCCTCACTTACCAACGTACACGTGGCTCTCTCTCGCTCCTCTTCTCATTCTATTCGTTCTCCGCTTTTCTTCTGGCCCTTCTTCGTTCCCCGTGAGCTAGAATCGGCGGTACGATGGTACGCGAGAGGCATCGTCCAACTTTTTCTCGCCAGCACCGCTGACTGTTCGTTTATACCGGGCCCGCCATTGGAAGCCCCGATACGTGATGTGACGCCGGCGGAGATGGCGACCGAGCAGGCCCAACCTACCACTTTTTCCAGCGAGGGACCAGAATACCAGGTTTCCGAAAGACCGTATTCCACCCCTTCTTCCCCCTCCCGCTGCGCAACGCTGCCCTGCGCGCGATCCAAAGTTCCCTCCCCGAAATTGCTCGATGCCTATCAACCTGGAATGGGTTTTCCTGAAACTGAACCGATCAATTTCAACAATATCGTTCGTTTTGTTTCCTTTTTAGCGGCATAACAGCAGTTGCATCACGGTATGCATATAAAATAAGACTGGTGGCTAAAGTCATCACTCTTATTTTATAAAATATGAAACTTATTCTGAAAAGTAATTTCTATACGTTTGTATAGAAATATAATTATTATTAGTACGTTTTTACGCAAGGTAAAATATGTATTCGATGCAACTTATTTGTTTTAAACACTAGTAGCATATAGTAATAGATAGTCACTAACAGAAATCGTGATCAGCAGTGGCTCGTGCGGTTTTCATCTTTTATCTCGTCATCGTTAACGATGCGTAACCAAGCTATTGCGATGAAGCTATGTGCTGAACGCGTAACGAGCATATCTATGATCAGAATGGATAATTTATTCTGCTCTATACATGTCTCATTAATCTTAACGATCGCATAAATAACATAAGTAGATTAAAAACTTTACTAATGAATGTTTAATGACAAAACGTTCCCGGATATCTTGATAATTTATTTTTTATTGCATTTTAAATTAATACAAATTATACTTTTTATCCAACACTTGAGCATTTTTACGCGTGTTTCTTACCAAAGCTTTCTTTTTTGCATTGTTGCAGGTGAGCATTAGATTTATTCGTACAGTCAAGTCGATATGCATGATTACACTTTGCGTAAGTAAATACTGTGATATTATCCTTTCTATTTACTTTCTTTATGATTAATTAAAAATAAGGAAGAAATGAGGTATATGCTACGAAAAATGTGATTTGACTTTATAATCGTTAGCCATAAAAAATCTGACGATTAAATCCTATTTTCAAAATAATTATTATTTACAAAAAATGAGAATAATATACATTTTTAAAAATATTCGCTACATAAAGATATAAAATATTACTTTTATTATATAGTTTCTTTGAATCAAATAAATCTTGAACGTGATTGAAAGAACTTCTCCCTCGATGTAGTTAGTCGAAAGAAACGTCGCGTAATGCGAATCAAGACAGTAGTCTAGACTTTATAAGGGCAACGAAACCCAGCTCGTTGGTGTTAGGACTACAGTAGCTAGTGAGGATTTATGGCCGCCTCTATCTTAGCACGGTTTGAACAGCGCAACACGTCGGATCCCATCGGCAATGGGATTATATCGCATAGAAGGTGGCTGCTTGTATCGCATCAAGATAGGTAGATACCACTCCGCTGCTTCTCGCGGCTTGCACCAAGCAACGGCAGCATCAGCAGCAACAGCGATCGTGCCTTAGGTCGACTCACGCTGCATGAGTTCCGTGACGATCGCTCCCTCCGTCCTCATTCCCTTTACAATCCTCCTCTTCCTCTTTATCTCTCTTTCTCTCCGTGCTGTACACTCTTTAGAGTTTTATTTTCACTCAATTCCGGGAAGTATCGCGCACCATGGCGAAGGGATAACGGGCAGGTGGTGGGAAGGGAAAAAGAAACACGTATACAAAGTTAGCCGAAGGACAGGGATAAGAGAAGGAAGGTAGGTAGATGTGCCCGAAGCGAAACGAGGAGAGGTAGTTGGGACAGTGGGGAACCATAAAGCATCTCAGTAATTTAATTCTATGCAGTACCGAATAATCTTTTGCTTTTCTGTAATATCAGCTCGGATACGGCCGCGATATATTATCGATTCAAAGTATATCTTTGAAGATAAAGTAGTTTTACAAGAAACTGCGCTGTAAAATTTATGATAAATTGTGTATCTCTCGTGATGAATAATTATTATCATATGTATATATTATTATCAATATGTCATAAAAATTTATTATATTATTAATCGACGAATTACTTTTATTTTAATTAACTAAATTATAGTTTTATTGACTATAGTCACTTATTTGAATTAGATTATAATTAAACGATATTTTTTTTTAATTCTTGACGTACAAAATTGAAGCTTTAAGTAAATGCAAATAAATTCACTGTACCTGTGACTATATTCTGAATATCAAATCGTGCCTGGATTGTCGTTTTTGGCGGACACCGATAATCTGAACGAGTGCCGGAGTAATAGAGTCATTTTCGCCGGCACATTGGCCGCCGGTCCCGAGTTAATTAATGTCTAGCGAGGCATTAGAACTCTGTCCGCGGGGCAATGCAATATAAATAATAATAATTTGATCGAAAAATGCCGGAACATCCCTCCGATGATTATCTGCTCGTAAATCCCCGCATAAAGATATCGCGACTAAATTGCCGCGGAAGGGTTTCGAGGCGCTAAGAGGAGGCGATGGAGGAAGGGTTAGAGAGAAAAGACGGACAGGGAGATAAAGGTGAAACGCACACGTATAAAAGGTATTACCGGAGCGTTTGCCTTGCCCGCACAATCGTAGCGGTACAACAGTGCGGCGACGATGGTATTGCAATATAGACGGGGCGGTAACAGACCAATCACGTGCCGGCTACTAATTTGCCGGGCTCAAACAGCTGCCGTTCTGCCGCCTATGCGAAACCCCCAGGTTTATACAGCAAGTATATATGCCTCGAATTCTCGATCGAGGATTCGATCCCCCTTGGACTCACGCTGGGATATTCGATCAGCCATGGCCTTCTTCATTCCTTCTCGTGCTCTTATTCGGCTCGCGTCGCGCTCTTCTTCTCCTTCTTCTTCTTCTTGTCCCGATACCCACTACCTACTCGCTGCTTGGACAAAACATTTCTTAATTGGGTTTCGTCGGAGGGTGATGCCTGTCCGACTTTTTTGGGAGCAGCCGGCTTCTACTTTTTCGATTATTTATTGAAATTCGTTCTTTCGTACAAAACGCACTGTATATTGAATACATTTATCTTATGCATTTTTTAAACTTTTGTTTAAACCGTTAATGCTTATTTCTTCTCGCTAATGTCATGGAATACGGTATAGTTATTTGTTATAAGAATTTCTATTGTTTTTATGGAAATTGCCTTATAGAACGCGTTTGAGAAAATGATTTATGCGATAATAAAATGTGTCTCAATACATGATAAACATTTAGTTTTATGTACTCATTCAACCTTAATGACTTCGCATAAACGCTAGCAAATGTGATTCATGAATTGTGTTTCTTCCATTCTAAAACTTGTGAAAATTTCCATGATAAACGATTGTTAACAGTTTTGCACGTCGTAGTGCCCTCGTAATTTACTATGTCTGACAGTAGCCCACGCAAGTGGAGATGCATGAATAATGGCGCCACGAGCTGGTACTTGCTTTATAATGAAATCCTGAGGCTAAAGGACTGGTCTTCTGTTCTTGAGCCTCCCTTCAGTGCTCTATGATATATACCGTCCACTATTGGACTATACCCAAGAGTCAATAGGATCTTAAAAGGCCATCCTTTTCACTCGGCCGCTCGTACTAATAGTTTTTTATCTGTTATTGTGCATTGATAATTAGACGAGAAAAATCGATGAGGTGCTAACGTAAAGCATAATGTAAAACTGAGACCTTTTTAGAAAACTTATTTATATAGTTTTTTTTTAAAGGATGATTACGAAAAGAATTATTCAAATTAATATACACATGAAATGTTATTTATTTGATGTAATATATTTTTATCCCTTAATGGATACCATGGATGAAATTTCACCCTATGTGAATTTTGTTTTGATCTTGTTAAAAAACGTAACCATTGACGACACTAATTTTATGAGCATTTATTCACACTATCGGTAGTGATAACATTATCGTAAACAGATCAATTTTCCCATGTATTTTGTAATCAATTTAACAAAAAATGTTAGCTTGGGACGATATTTTACCTATAGCCTTGCGTGTAAGATTTTCTAAAGTTATAAAACAAATTTTTAATTTGTTTTTTAGATTTGTCGTTGAAATTTTTGTTTTTAGAATTGCTTTTAATAAATAAAAAAATAAATTTCAATTTATTCATGCAGTCAACGAACATTAAAAGAGCGGATACTCTGGCGGTATTCTATGAAATGTTGAATGCAGCAGGAATAAACTTTAATATCATTTTTTCATTCTGCAACGTTGCCAAAGGGATCAAAAATAGCGCACGACAAAATTATCTCTTAGACTTAGGATTTCCCTGATGAAATCGTTTTTAAAAGAATGGTTAAAAATTCCAATTTGCTGTATAAATTAGAAGAAAGAATTTCCATTCATGAAATTTCATCCATGATAGCATTAACGTGATTTTCTTTGATAGCTTTTATGATTTAAATATACGATTCACAATTCTCGACGAAAAATTATCACGTATTTTAAAATGCAATTACTTTTTATTAATATCAAAATAATTTCAAGTGTTTGGTTATGTTTCTTTTATAAAAATCCAATTTTTTATGTATAGTTAAAATATTTCGGAAAAAATGTAAATGCTGTAAAACTTTTTATGCCAATTATTTAGTTATTTTTTAGAAGTTTTATGTATCTGAACATAGAGATGTACTTTAATTTACTTGGGTTTTTGCTTGTTTAGCATTGTGTATTCAGCTTTCTTCTTTGAATTAAATTATTTTTTTTTTCAATCTTTCTCCTTAGGGTTCGAGAAAATTTAAGATTTTTTTGCATTGTGTTATAACTTTCACTCGTATTTCTGATGTATGTTGTCACGCGATTTCAAACTAGATACACGTAAAAAAGAGGCACAAAAAATAGACTACAAAAGAACTATATTTACGAGCAACCGTGCGAATTCAAGCAGTTTCTGTATTCGTGATTTTTATCACCACATTCTTTGAATCGTCACACCGCCGTGCATTCGACTTATCCCTAATGTTTTAAAATATAGTTTACAAAGTTATTTGTATTAAGTTTAACAAGAATTAATTTACATTAATTATTTACATAATACTTAATTCGATAATGTTTGCTTTATGTTTCTAATAAAATAATTTACAAAGAGATATTAGATAATAACCGACAAAATACGTGTTATATATTTTTCTATTTTAAAAAATATGCTATTATGAAATTGCACAAATATATTGTGCAATATATTAGGATAGTTTCTTAGATATACTTGACGTAATTCATATGCAATGATTAATATCAGGTGACATCTTTGCGATAGCTATTATAATTGGATTAGTATCTTGGATGTTTCTTGTCGAAGAACACGTACGCCGGACCATAGGTAATCCAATAAGCATCTAATAGCATCGATCTCTCAGACATTTAGTCCATTAGATTCCAGGTTAGTTTATTGCTTCACGTTTTACAGGCTCGCCTAAGAGTACACTTCGATTCCCCTCTGTGTGTGCGTTAGTCTCTTTCTCCCCTTAATTTCATTCTGTACTAATTGATGTTTGACCAACATTCACACAATGCGCCGTCGCACGTGTTTTACAAATTGCAACTGTATTGTTTTACAAAAAGACGCGCACAATTTTTCGACTAACTTTAATATCTTCAATCCTTTTCTGACAAATTACGTAATGTCGTTTTTATCAGATAAACAAGGAGAAATCCTGGAGCGAGTCATGGGGCGGCTGTCAGGTATTGTAAACAGTTTTTAAAATTTATTAATTAATCTTTGCATCCTATTGTTGCGTTTCGCATTAAGTCGTTAGTCTTCTAAATTAGACTACTTTATTTGCTCGACTGCGGAAATATCGCGAGCGAAATTGTGAACGGCGCTCAGGCGTAACGCGCAAATCGCATACAATAAAGCAAAGCTCCCTACGCTCCTACTCCGTCATATACATTCAATCAATGCCTGTATTTTGGTTGTGCTGAAATATAGCCAATCTCGAGAAATGCTCATCCCTGACTTTGAATCCCCTTCTCTCCTTTCATTCACCCCTTCACCGTGTGGAGTCGGAAGCGCTGTATACTGTAATACGCCGTCGGATATGCAAATCAATCCTATGGTTTCCAATGATTTATCCACTGGACGCAATTCGTTTAAGTGTATCCCGATTCCATTTCAATTGAGCGACCGCGCATTCATTATTTAAAGCATATATACCGGATATATTGTATCACTAATCCTTCTCAGACGCTTACGTAAGTTGCACCGGACGGAAAATTTTCTGCGCGGCTAAGCCAATCTTATAATGTCTAATGATTAATTCTCCGGGTCCAATTTCTTTAAGTGTGCTATAAGTTGGCCGTGAATTAGACAGTTTACTTTGATCAAGAAAGAGCGCACTTTAAAATTTATATGCGCGCGCGCGCGTGTAGGTGCCCGTGTTACACGCGGGCGTTTTCTAGACGCTCCTCTGGAACACGTTCGCTCACTCCATGCGCGAATTTAAATATAAGTAAAAGGCTTTACTGGCACAATCCAGGAGTATCGTCTTTCTTTCTGGAAGTTGATTTGCCTTGCATGAAGCTTAGAGGGGGCTGCTTCTGCCGGGAATTCGCTTCACGATGTACAGGCCGGTCTCGTCCCTTCTTCCTTTTTCTCGGCAATAGAGGCAATGAGGAAGAAGAAAGAGGGCGACTTCGATCTCGGGTTCAACCTAGACATCGCGACACTAACGTAGCTCTCTTAACGGATTTTTTTCTTTCGCTTACTTTCCTTTCACGTGTAGTTTTTCTTAAAAAAAAAAAACAAAGAAATTCTTGGATTCTTTTAGTCATCAATTTACCGTGTCAGTATGCTATATTATGGAAAGTTAATTTGATTATTTTTGCAATTTATGTTGGATTTATAATAAACGCGTTATATTCGAACAATGTAACTTTTGTAAATACAGGAAATATCGGCATGGACATTAACATAATCCAATGACAAAATGACGTTATATATATCTATCGAATATCTATCGGAATGCTCATCCGAAATCCCGCAAATCCTTGCGGGTGCGGCGTTATCCTGGGCGAGCAATTTCTCGCGGGTTTCTCATTTAATATCAGCAATTTAACTACTTCAACATCGCGCCGCAAAAGCCATAAATATCAGCTACCGTGGTCCGGAGAACGATCGTTGTCGCGATAGGGATGCACTAGATCGTGGTTGCACGACTCAGCAATGGAAGCGCACTCTGAAAGGGAGGGTAGACGAAGTTAGAGCGCGACAAAGAGACAGAGAAAGAAGAAGAGCCCGTGAGGAAGGGAGGATCGGGTGCGGGAGGGAAACCGTTGTGGAAGGGGTTCGGCAACAGGGGGATGGGCGAAAGCGAAGGCAACGAGAGAGAAAAAGAGGTCGAATGAAACGCTAGGCGTTCGGGGCTACAAGTACACTCCGTGCTCGCACGCTAGAAGCTATACTTATACCTATAGGCAGTGGTGCATGGTGTGCCATGATGGCAGTAACTCCAGAATCCCAGGGCTTAAACTCGCCTAGCACCGAGGATCAGTGGGGAAACTTCCGTGCGCCGTGGCTTAAAGGCTTCGTGGTTGCTGCTCCCTTGCTTTCCGGGTAGCGGCAGCAACTTTTCGCCATGTTAATGGGCGCAATATGATCATACGTGGCGCGTCCGCGCCTATTTATACGCCACGTTCTTACTCCGTACTCTGTTTTCACAGTTCTTGAACACGTAATTCTTTAGGGCCGGAACACGAAGGAAAAGACAGAACCGGAAGGACTCGCGGACCCTGATTGAACCATGATAAGTTTAATTTGTAGAATGACACGGAGGGATGGGCTCGCACTTGCATATTAAAATGACAGTAATATGTATCATCCCATATATGTCAACGACAACAACGCGGTGTATGAGATATGCGATGTATAACACACCGAGGCTACTTAATTAACCGATTCTATCAGGAGCAGAGTGTACACGCATTTGCGTAATACCATTGTTCTTTTAAGTAACGCTATTCAATTGTTATCAGAATCTTACATTATAATAATGACTTCTATTTTACATTTTCTCCTCGGACCCTGCCTCGATTAGCAATGCGTAAAAGCTTAGAGAGAAGTATACCGTCGTTAATAAAGACATTAATATTGACTGGCAAGTGTATCTAGATATGCCGCGAGGGTAAAGGCAATCCAAGTCGGGAATAACGCTTGGGAATAGAATGCTCGGTCACGACAGGAATAACGTTTAAGAATAAAAGATGAGAACGAAGAAGGAATGTACTTATTGCTTATTCATAAGAAGTCGAAAGAACGTTGTTTATGTCAAAATACGTGCGTATCGAAAATATTCAAATAAAAAATACACAATAAATAATATTCGATTTGCATAATATTATAAAGTTGAGACATAATTGCAGAAGATGTACGTTATTTTAATTCCTTAATTTTTGTTAACGTAAATATTAAACAAGTAATAATTATATTTATGTCTCAATTAATTTTCTTTTATTCAAATTATTGAGAAAAATAAGCACCGATATTTTTAATTCTTAAAATAAAATTGGCGGCCATAATTTCCATCCGTTCGAAGTTTCGATCTTTTTCCGATCAGACCGCCCCTTTGAGAGGGTATCGCAAGATTTATTCGCCGTCTGGTCACCATAGCGGACGACGAATATCACCAAAATGGGCAGCATATGGTGTACGGTGACGCCATTCTGCCAGAACATCCGTAGGGATTTTCGAATTTTGTTCATAATGATTGGACTCATAAAATCCATATCTCAGATGTGAGAAGGGACGAGAGCCTAATCGAAAACCACATATGCGGCACATCGGGTTGGACGGAAGATGTAGAATTTTTTTCAGATTGAAAGATTTTCAAGAGAAGTCTGTATTAGTAACTGATCAGATTAAAATTGTTAAATTGTTGAAATACAGTTGAAATATAGATAATGTGATTTTAAGGGGAAAATGGCTGATATATTTTCTTCTTCCATGTTGCTTGGTATACGTGGCAGATGTAGGCATCAACATTCCAGAAACGTAACCTATGGGGAGTTTCGGCTCCCCAATCGTTATAAGTTGCATCCTTAGAGACACACGTGGTACTGCGTATCATATTACGGTTGTTTCACGTGCCAATAGCGTCCACATCCGCAACAATTTCCTTGATCAGTTCGCCATCGGGTTACAATTACCAATTTATTCGGAAAACTCGTAAAGTATTGACTGTGACAGTCAGAGTTGTACATCTGCGTCGTAGGGAACATCCCTTGCACATCCCTTGCTCTGACATTTTCTCCGTAACTTTGATATATTTTTCCATCAAATACTATTTTCAATACAAAGTTAATTCTTTTTTATTATATTCACTAGTCTATCTGTATTGAATGTTACTCTAATTTTTTCTCATGTTCGCAGTTGTCAATTTTCTACATTATTAATAGAAACATTTTTAATTTACATATATATTTTTATTTTTAAATAAATGAATAGCAATACGTTAATAAGCTTCTTTTGTGTTATAATATTTTTTAACATCGAACAAACATTCTATAGTGTACTAATAGCCTGTAGCGATGCGTGATTGTACAAGAAACATTACCCAGAGTAAGTTCAGGAAAATTTATTTGTCATCCATGTTGTAACTTTGCTCGACAGCCATTGATTATGAGCTAGGCACACCGTGCCTTATCTTCCCCTTACACGCTTGGGGATCAGAATCCCCCGGTCTGGAAATATTTCGTACATCCCCAAAATTAATATCTGTTGGTTCAATATCATCTGTCGACCACTTGTATCCATGGTAGCTTCGTTTGCGACTTAATAGCGATGAAATGTAAGAAAAGATAATATTTCTGACAACTTCATTAAGGAATAGTTTTAGGAGAATATATTGTGCTATAAATTTTGACCGAAAACTGAAATTTCCTTTGTGCTGATTATAATTACGTCAATTTTATCACTATTTTCAATATCAATATGAAAAAAGTTGTACAAATTTAATTTGTCGAGCACTTTAAACATATTTTTTTATAATTATATGAATTATATTTGTGTTTATATTTTTTAAAAGCCTTTTAAAAATTATTTTATGTCTTACAAGTAATTTCAATTATAATTTTCTAAATGTTATGATGTTATAATAATCTGAAGTTTTAATGATGTAGAATATGAAATTACATACATAATTGTAACAATGTAAAATATTTGGATTCTAAAGAATTAGTAATCACAAATTTCAAAATCTCATTCACGAAATCTACTTGCGGTCAAAAAGAATGCAGAGCGGCGTTAAACTCGTTTGCGCTATAAGTGGGAATTTGAGGTACTTGACTCGGTAATTTTTTAACACGGCGACGAGCAGAATACGCAATGAATCAGGTAGTTTAATAACTGAGGTACAAGAGTATTCGGCTCACGGATGACGCGACGATGATGATCCGCCATTTCGCCGCAACTTGGGAGGTCCGCTCTTGATATCCCCCCTTCCTGTCTCCTCATCTGCCCCCTCATTTCTTCTTCGTACATGTGCTTCACTCTTTCGCCTCGCGATGCCTTTCAGTCTTCCCTTCTCCCTCCATCATCTGCACGGTTGTCTTTCTCGACTGTCTGTCGTTTCATTCTTCTTTCTCACTCCTCGTTTAGATGTCCTTTTACATTGTAGCCGATCCTTCCTATCCCTTTTTTCTCTCTTTTGTGTTCTACCTTGCCGTTCTCTGGGTAGATTTCTAGTCCCCGTGTTTTGAACATGGGATATGACCATTGGGATATCAACTAACTTATATTTTTAATATTATATTAAGAGAAAACAGCACAAAAAAATGATCGAATGAGCAAAAATGATTAGAACATTATAAATGTTAAAATGCTACTTTAAATCCTCGACTTTATAAAAGTATCGCTAGAATGCTAATCTAAACTGCAGATTTCTTTATTTGTATTCTTATTAAATTTATGTTATAATTTATCAATTGTCGATTATTAAGACAAAAAAGAAAAGAATACCAAAGAAAACGAGTTTTAATAAACAAGGTGGTACAAAGTAACCGCATTGATGAATCTAATGACTACATGGATGTAACGCTTGTAATAACCAGCAATTTGTGAAAAGAACTTTTAGTTAGAGAACTCGCGTAGCCACTTTTATGAGAGACCCGGAGAATGAAATTGCAGAAAGAGACGACGAAGAGGTGTGGAAACGAAGAAGAGTAGCGAAGGAATGGCGCGAACCACACTTGACTGAACGAGAATAATCATTATAGGATAAGCTTTGCTCGCGTGGTTTACGAAGATTTTACGGTGCGATAATATTACACAAAATTGGATATCGATAAATAAAGGATTCTATCGTTAAAAAATTGAAAGAGAATACAACGTTACGTTTTAGGTGTGCTTGTTCCCTTTTTTCCGCAAAAAGAAGATATAATTACTGTTTTTCGCAAATTAACGAGTAGCGATGATAGCCACAAGGGTAAAGCCGCAAGTAATGGGGCGAAGAATTACATTGCATTATGAAAAACAAGTAAAACTGAATAAACGGTCTCGTTTACCGTAGGCGGAAAAGCAGAAAAGCATATATGCGATAATAATGGCGGAACCGAATGCGTTGGAAAATGCGATCTGCTAAAGATATCTTTACAACAACTCAATATACTGGATGCGGACCAATTTAATGATTAGCTTTGATCGTTTGATCTCTATATCTTGGTAGCTCATGCGTGCTACTATGTTTAACTTACACATTTACGATGATCGCTTCTCGAACGTGTTCTATAGATATCTTTCTCAACATCTTTCTCTAAACATATCTTTTTCTTTTCTCCAGTTCTTATAAAAATTTTTAAACTTTAATAAAATATCTTTTCTTGAAAATATCAAGCTATTTAAAATTAAAATGTATAGTGTTAATCACTTTTACTGTTATTTTGATAAAAATATTTCTATTTTTATATACGTGTCAGAGCGATAATATCTTAATAAGAAAAATTACTTTTTTAAACTTATTCCTTTTTTCAAAATGAAAATTGTGATTTTGCAATTTTTCGTGTGCGCCATAACATTAACGAAACTGCCGATGATCACAGCAAATAGCGTGATACAGGCAGCTTATCGTAGGGCTTATGATTACAGTAGCTTATGGTAGTAATTTTATTAACGTTTAACTATGTATCGATTGAATCAAGTTACTCTAACATTAATAAAATTGTCGACAGTTTTCATGTCTTACAGGCATTATGCCGTTACCTAGTGGTTTGCATCTTTTCACGACTCACAGTAACGATATTGTAATGATAGCAATGTGTACAGTTGTTTACGCACACATTCCTTCTAGTCGTTTTCTTTATTGTTGTTGAGAATTTTTTAATAACATGAAAATTACGCATTTGTGTATTTAAAAAAAAGCAAATATAAACATTAAAATTTTCCAAAGACGGCAGTCTAAAATATGTAATTCTTTTGATATATTTACATATGCTAATTTAAACACATTTTCCCAATTACCATTAATCTTGAATTATATTATCATTTTGTTAAACTTTTATTATATCACAAGTCGTAAAAACCTAAAAAAATCGCGCAATGCTAATTTAAACATCGTTTTAATACATTATCATTAATCAATCCGATGTATAGACAGGGATAATATTGCTGGTGTAATTTATGTAATCCCTCCGGAGAGTAACCGTGGCGCGAGAGTGAATAACAACGATAAAGTTGCCGCGGCGTCAATGATTAGTTGGTTTTCGATAGCATGAATCGAGTTTCTTGTAAAACGCGCCTATCTATATCAAGATTGAAACAAAATTCATGAATCTTTATCGCAGTTATGAAATGTACACCATTATTGTTCAATAGATATATAATATATTGATGAAAAGAATTTTCCTATCTAAACTGGGACTTTACAAAGTTCCGTATTCTGCTTCTTTGCGACCATAAATTGTCTATAATACATCAAATGTGTAATCCGTCCGATTTAAAACGCAGTTATAATTAACTTTATATTTATTATAATAATTATTAGAATATTATTGTTACAAATACAATTGGAATTATGTGGTGTAAATTATAAACGATAATTATGAAGAACTTGGCAGTACAAAAATATTATCGTACATATATGCATATTTATGAACCATTTTGAAGAAATTGCAATTAAACAATTTCTAATTAGTCGCGGAACACATATGTTGACCTTAATTAACCCAATTGTCCAAGAGCGAAGAAGTTCGCGTTAATTACCGACGCAACCGATCGATGTGTTCGAATTCGACATTTATCAGACGAAAACCGAAGACGAAATTTATCGATGATACTTGCACCGCAGCCAATCTGGTTGGCAACATGGCGTGTTGGCGAAATAGAGGGGCGCGGTGGAGGGAATTGGTAGGAGGGCATGGGGGTAAGCGCGAGAGGGAGGGAGGCAAGAAGGGGATAGGACGAAAAAAGAGTCTCATCGCAAGGGCTGGCCCCGCGGGGACTAATTTTTATTTTCCCTCTTTTCCAGTAAGTGCTCCGCGTCCACCTATTTCTCATAAATTTGAATTAATTTACATGCATTTGAATTTAATGCACCGCCATGCTTTATCAAAGCAATTAAGCTTTTAAGCGCGCATTTGCATTAATCCAATGTTTACAATTACGGCACGAACCTCTTTTTCGAGCGCAACCCGAGTTATTCCTTCCCCTCCCCCTCCCTCACCTCTGCCTCGACACTGACTACTACCGAGTAGAGAGACTTAAGATAGAGATTGGTGTCCTATCTCTTACGTTATATTTCATCGAGTTAATGAATTTATCACTAATTAGCGATCTTGCGAAAAGTAATGCACCGCCTTAAGTCATTGAGCGTACTAAACGACTCGTGTACGTGCATGACACGATAAGAGCTATATAATTAATGTTAATATCTACTCTTCGCACGGATTGCCTATCTTGTATCTTCCCCGTAATAAATATTTCTAATTTATACGACGCGCGTTACGGCAATATATTTTCTACATGAAAGTTGTAGAAAGGTAATGGCTAACGCGTCATTACAAGTGCACATAAAGTAAAGTTTTGCTTTATCGTATAATAGATAATAGATATATCGTATAATCTATCATTTCTCATATTATATATTGCCTTCTTCTTGATTCGTATTCGTTAATCTTATAGTTAGTCCTTTCAATAAATTTCTTTGTTGTCAATTTTCAAGAGTTGTATAAATTTATGAAGATATTTTTGAAGATTCAAAAGTAGTCAGTGCAATACAGTATGATTTACACTAATTAAAATTCTACTTAATATTGCAAATAAATTATAATCTTTTTCAAAATTTAAGATAGTGAATTGATACATTAATAGTGTCGTAAAATATAATACATGATAATTTAATACACGTAATACTCTCCAGCTAAAAAATATTAAGATCTAAAATATCACAGAAAATGGCAGGAAAATGGTTTGGGGCAGCTTATATCTCTGAAATGGGAAAAAAATCTGCGATATAGAAAAAAAAAATTCAAAATAAGGAAAAATAGTACATACTATAAATTTTATAATTATATTATTATTTTAATATTATTAACTATTTATATCCATACACATATTTAATTACACTGTCGTTTTAAATAAATCCATATTTTTTGTAATATACCAATCAATAATATTATTTTATGTAAGAAAAAGCTCAATGGTATTTTTGTAAAGAAATATTTAATACTTAAACTTAAAATGTTTTTAATTTTGTTTGATTGATCTTACTCTTTTCTCTCTCCCTCTGTGACACTTACTTTCTCTCTCTTTTCCAATATACTCTCTCGAAAGAGGGTATATTGTCTCGCGGACATGGACATAGGTATGAGGTTATATCTATAGATATAATATAGGGAGTGAAGCCCTATTCAAAGCGGATGATTCAGTGGCCGCTGCCGCGCTTGGATAAGATCTCGTAGCGTGCCGCCTCGTCCATCTTAACCGCGAGACCGGCCAACCTGCAACAGCTAACCATTCGCCAACCAACCGGACCAATCCTTTCCGTTTTTTCGCCCTTTTGCACGGAATCGCGGAATCTAGATAATCCATAGTGTGTCCGGGGATTCGGTCCAAGTCCTGGATATCTCGATAGAACCGGGATTCATTAAGCGTCGCTCGATAACCCGATCCGTCTTCGCGTCTCAACTTTTTCGTGAAGCGTCCGTTATTTCTGGATTCTGCGAGTCGCACACGGCAGGCTTTTTAATATGCCAGAAGAGTTGCCGCGCCGGGGAACATTTTTGGCAGCACGCTCTCGCGTATTGCGGATATGTGTGAATGGAGTATTCTGTGAGTAGTTCACCCACCAACTTTCTTGATTTACGCGAGTTCATTATTATTTTCGCACTACGGAACAATCGCGCCTCTTGCCTCTTTCGCATTTCCGTCTGTAATCCCCCCCCCCTCCCCCCTGTTCATTGGTCTAGGAGAGATGAAAACTACAACTGGAACTACGTTGAATAATAGAGCGAATTTTTTCTTCGTTGTAACAGCATTTTATAATGAATGTTCGTTAAAACTTAGGGACGCAATTGCAATAAAGTAGAAATGAATATTAGAAATTAGCATCCTCGTCTTCAAAAATTCGCAGTAATTATATTCGATTGCACTGTATCATTTTCCTGCATCTCCAAAACTACTCGCTCGCGGAGATGCTGCGGCAGCACAAGATTGCCTTTTTGCAAGCTCTTTAAATGCGAGCAATACCTCGCTCCGCCATTATCGCGCGCGCTACGTTTTAAATTTTCGAACGCGTCAAGTATAATTTGCTCTCCCTTACAAAATTCCAAAGCTGCCCGTAGCAATTATTCGTAATTGCGCTCCGCGATGGTATCTAACGTATCGTTTCCGAAAATCCAAATTCAAAGTTCTGTTCAACCGGACGGTAATCATAGTTTCTTGCGGGTTAACGCGCGATGGCGTCTTATTCGTCGGAACCGGCTCTCTGCCCCCTCTCCTTCAGGGCTGCGCTCGTACGTACTGGTAGGCCCCCCGGGGCTTCGTCGAATCGCAAGAACCGGGAGACCTGCCCTCTATGTCTTGCTCCGCTCTGAAAGAGGGGCCCCTGCATCGTAAAAGAACGTAAAAGACCGGCCGGCAATCCGTAGCCCCCGCTTGCAAATTATCAAATCATCTAGTCCGATACTTATTAATGCGTATAAGTTAAGTCATTACTCTGAGACACGTAGCCTGCACGAGGGCACACGTAGGAGATTTACATCGCTCCCTGCCGCTCCCTCTGGATCTATAATTAGAATGTCGGATACATCTCGCCGAGCTTCATCACCAGGAGACATTCTTCGCAGTTTATCAAGCGAACGCGCTTGGGCGTTCTACGGAAGCGGCTGATTAGCTCTAATCGTTGCCACTTCGTTTACGAACTAATAATAATGCGCCCTTAAGGAAGACTCGCGTTCGTGTTTACGCGGCAAAATTCGCGAAGCCTTTGGCGCGTTAATCTCCACGCAGCTTCCCTTGGGGACAGAGTGTGTCCGTACGCACCCACTGCGTTCCCTTCGAGGGCCATGGCCGCAGAGTTGGAAATAAGGCGGCAATAAAGCATATGTAAAATATATTCTTGAATTCCTTTTAGGACGCAGATATATGTGGATGGTTCGTGGGTTGGTTGCCCGCTGGTAACCATGTCTCCCCTTCCTCTTACAACGGCGCCGCGGATACGCACACCCGCTCGACTTTGTGTGTGTGTGTGTGTGTGTGTGTGTGTGTGTGTGTGTTACCGGACATGTGAGTTTATAGATGCGTGGCGAGATGTAAGTAAGACAGACGATCCGTTTCATTAGAAGGTGTCGCGACGTTACCCACCTGTATCGGGCCTCTCCGCCGTCTTTCGTGTTCGAAATATTCTTTTTGGTCTCTCGCCTCCTTTGGTGATTATTTACGCTCAAGAGAATACCTTGCCAAAGCATCCGTCTTATATGTGCCGAATAAAAAAAAAGAAATGTCATAGGAAAATCGTAAATTCATTGGCAAAATAGTGCCATTGTAACATCGATGGGCTTACTCGAAATAAACATGGGTGGGACAATGGGAAATATGTCAAATCGTAAACTATCCTTTCTCCTCGGCGAGATTTTCGCACGAGGAAACAACAATGACGATATTCGGATAGAACTTGGTGGAATGGAAACCCTGAGCGTGGAGACGAAAAGCAACAAGAAAGGGAAAGTTCGTCGTTTCTCTCTCCCCCCTTTCGGATAGGGGAAACGAGGGAGACGAAGAAAGATGTACGGAGCCGCGAGGTGTCGCCTTACAACCGGCTTGGTTCGCTTACCTATGCCGAGCCTCCTTTGCATGCCATCTCCACCACCATCTCACTTCGGCTTGCTCCTTTTGTGTATGCCCCGTCCCACAGCGTCCTCCTTCTCCTCTTCCCTTTCGCTCGAGATGCACCGTTGCGTTCGGTCTTTGCATAATTATTACGATTACCGCGAGTAGCAGCTGGCTCGTTGTGGAGAAGCCACCTCGTATCCTCCTTCTCTCCTACCTCTCCTGTTTCTCTTCCCAGCTTCTTTCTCTCTTCCCTTCGCCCTCGTTCTCCATTTCGCTCTCGTTGTTCGAGTGTCAGGAAACGAGAGATGAAAAAGAGAGGGAGGAGGGGCGGCTTACGTTCGCGTGTGTGTGTTAATTAAATTTCTTGAGGGGATACACGCGAAATTATCGTCGGGATCTCTGCCGGGGCACTTTTTGCTCGCAATGAATTGCGTGCTTCAACAGACTGTCAGCCAATCAGCGTCCTTGTCCCGTGTCATCATACGGCGGCGATGGATGAATTACAACGACTCACGTAACTCAGAAGCGCGGTAATGACATCCCGTCTCCATACCGAGTCACGTACTTCATTAAAACGCAGAAGACGAGTATCATTTTGGAGCGGTATACGAATGACGGCGCGGCTAATGATCGGCCTTCCTTCTCTACAATGTAAATCTATCCAATGCTGGTTACGATCAGCAAATCATTCAATCTTAAAATGTATTCGCGATAGGTTTGTAGATTGCAAATGCTACATTACTACACTGAAAAAAATTCTGATTAAAAAAATATTATAATAGAATTCAATACTTAATAACTTATAATAACTAGAATTCTTATTATATAATTATAATAATAATAATATAATAACCTAGAATATAATCGGAATATTTGATCAATTCTACAATATTTTTCTGATTTGTCGTTTAACCAGAATTTTTTTCAGTGTATTATATGTAATGTGCAAGAATGATTGATTATATAGAAGAATGAGTTTGTATGAAATCATTTTTCAGAGCACTGAATATTAAAGTATAACGTAAATATTATTTATTACAAAGATAAAAAGTAGCAATGGTGATTAAACACATAAAAGTATGGTATAAGCTAATACAAATTTCCGGACAACTTGTATAACGTGGTATTATGGAAATCTTGGTCATTTCTTCCATTATTTCCGCTCACTCCGATGTTTCACTTGCGTGGGAGTAAAGTTGCCACCTTGCTCGCGGCGTAGTTGCGCGCTTATTCAAAAGTGCTCGCACGTAAAGCTGATATCTTATTCTCGAATCGGCTATAGCTCCCTTCGGTCCTCTTATGGTATATCCCACTAGCTACTGGCGACATTCTTGTCCGCGTCGCCAGTAATTTTTCCCAATGTATTCTGCATCGTTTTACTGTGCCACGATTGCGCGTAAGAAGAACGAGTTTACCAAATCAACCTTGTATTGAAATCACATGGCGACTGAAAGGATTACTCCACGCAAGATGCGATTCAATAACTGGCAATTAATGAATCTTCTTGATTATATAAATATATATTTACATATAGAAATAACAGCTTCTTTGCATGTTTGTTCGTTAAATAAATTTCTTTTATAAATGACATGTAATTTATAAACCTTATACTTTTACAAGTTTTATTATTTCAAGCAATCGTAAACTCAACTTTTCTAAATTTTCTTTTTTTTATATATTTTATTATAATTTGAACTACCCGCTTGGCTTATTGCTGGCATAAGAAACGTTAAGTTTATTACACGCAGCAACAAGATGCAACAAAATTCTATAAGCGTTTTATCTGACCACTAATCCCACTGGTAGCCGTAGAAGAAATATACATCTTTGCTGTTCCTCATTTGCGAGTGTCAACCCTTAGTTTATTTATGCCGCCAGGTTTTTAGCATGTATTTATGATCGTTGAGGTTTCCGTCGTCACACCCCGAGAGGTCGCGTTGCCTCTCCCCTAAAAGAGAGACGATGTCTCGGCAGTGTAATGCCGCGCTCTTCGTTAGTCTCCGTTGTATATAACTTATTAATTACGGTTGACTAATGCGCTCCAGCTGTGCCACGTAGCAACATCTTACCTTCTCCCCTTCGTCCGCCAACTTTCTCCCGGCGCTTTCTTGGCAGCCCCTAAGAGAGGAAAGAGAGTACGAAGAGAGAGAGAGAGAGAGAGGGAGAGAGAGGAGAGAGTAAAGAGAAGAAGGAGACGCCCTGGCAGAAAACGAGACGAAGGTCCTGGTAGAGCGTGAAAGGGAAGGGAAACGTAGGAGGGGATCTGGAAGGTATGGAAGAAGGTGGGAGAGAAGAGAGTAGAACGCGAGGGACGCTAGGCAGTAACTCACGCCCCCGAGAGGATTACCTACCTTGGCAAGGCTGGAGGAGGGTATATCCCACGTTGAGCTACGATCTTGCTGCGTAGCTACGCGTTCCTCATACCAAGTGTCCTCGGTACTCTCGTGCCGCGTGCAAACAGGGTTCTTCGAGAGCGTGAGCGCGTTCCGGATGGCACCGGAAGACCGAAACTGGTGATACGTGAACGGACTGTAGCGCTTCAAATGAAACGGAATATTGTTATAGGATACGCTCGAAAGGACCATTAAACGTTAATTGCCAAATGAAAGAACTAAAGAAGAGCTGATATTATCTATAATGCAGAAAGATGCGTCGAGCGCACTCATTCGCATGCAATCGTTTATTCCCTTAATTTTTATCGCCTTAATTTTAATTATTCCCTTAATTTTTATTTTAACATTTTAGCTTTAAGATTGTAACAATAATAGCACTTGTAGTACTTACTATAAATGTATTATTCTATAAAATTAAAATTAAAATATTTAAAAAAATATTTGTCCTTATTTTTAATTAAAATTTTAATTAAAATTTTCTATACCAGTATTTTTCTATACCAGTAAAATTTTTTATACCAGTAATTTTTTGAAAATTTACAAATTAATTAGCAAAGTTCTTTATTTTTAAATGTTAAATTTGAACAAAAATCGCAATTGAGAAAACATAAATGCATAATAATAATAATAATAATAATAATATCGAAATATGGATTCTGCTATGTGAGATTTTTCTATTTTCATCATGTTTTAAAAATACAATTTAATCTGATTGAAATGCTCTACATATCATACTCTTATTGGAGTATTAATTATTATTTAATTGGGAAGCAAGAAATACAAGGATTCCCTCCGATTGATGTATCGTTAATCTTACGTACAAAAACTGCCCAACGTTGCGGAAACTCGAGGGGATAAGCCTACAGGAGATATCTCAGGAGGAAGTCTGGGAAGTCCTTCATGGACCCAATTCACTTACTTTGATTTGATTGGTCCCATGTATGATTCGACTCCGTATATATACGTGCACGTAACTCGGGAGGGAAGCGGAAAAGGAGTGAGGGTTACCGAAGGCAAGCTTTGGCATCGTGTTTTGCAAAGTTATACCGGCAAATCCCCAGCAGCAATCAACGTATTGGCTGTTCTTGTTAGAGTTGGCAACCAGTTAAGTTGCTCCCTGCTTCAGTTTATGGTCGAATACGTCGAAACTCGGCAGATCTCTTTCAACTGGCATTCCCCTTCACATTTGAAACTGTTCTCAACGAGCCGAAAAAAGCATTTGATTACTTGGTGAAATTTTTTTCATTCAACCGAATTGCGAGTTTGATCTTTCCAATGTATGTTGTTTTCAAGATTACTTTTCTTTTTAGCGAGTACTTTTTATAAAAATACAAGAACATTGGTTGAAACGAATTAAATTAATAATTACAAATCGATAAATACTTGCAGAAGGTTTTGTAATAGAACATCATTTCAAAAGTTTGTAAAAGAAAAAAAAGTTTATCTTTCTCATAATATTTCGTGATACGATGATTTAAAATTTTTTTATTATAACTCAGACTTTTAGAAGAACAATTCGGACGAAGGTTCCCGTGAGGTTGAAATTTTTTAGAATATACGGGCAAATATTTTTCAAGGAAGGCGTGAATAACGACCGAAATATTTTTCGCTCTTCTAAACGTGCTCTACGGTTTTCCCACTTTGCTGTTCAGCCAGCCAATCCCTCGCGGCATGCCTTGCCGATCTCCTTCTTCTTTGTTCCTCCAAATGAAAGCATTTTAGGGTCTCAGCATAAAATTTATCCACCCCTTCGGTTAAACAGCTATGCGTATCTCTTTCTACTTCACGGGGAGTGCGGTAATCTTGATATTTCATCCCCTAATTTCGTTTAGTCCGCGATATCTCTTGGATGAGACGGCATGCAGAGTGAGATTCATAATTCGTGGATTCGAAACATACATATAGGTATATATGCGAAAGTAAAAAATTAGAAAGAAAAAGTAATTTCTATATCAGTATTATGTATTTTTACAAAATTTGTATAAATATATTTAAATGTACAGTGTCGCATAAGAAATAAAGAGTATTAATATCTATTAAATAATTTTTAAAAAATATTTAAAAAATAAAATATAATTTTTATCTCTTTTTCTATGCTTTACTATTTTATTATTATAGATATTTTATTATTATAGATATACTTTCTTTCAAAGTAAAACGAATGTTACTTTTAAATCTTTATAATAAATATAGCAAGTAGTGTTACAGTAGTCTATATTTCTTACTTACATATAAAAAATTAATTTAATTGGGATAGAGCTCCCAGAGTTTATTTACAAAGTTCGAAAAAGTCTGTTGCTCTTGATCCACCCCGTTCGCATTTCGGAACGCGTGCCAATAGAATATATGGAGAGAATGATTCGGCCGGGGATAATAGGAAGGTTTGATAGAAGATTCCGAAATGGAAGGGAACCAGACTCGATGGGGTCCGTGTGACAAATAACCGTTAAAAACGCAGCGCCGTAACTCCAAACCCCTCCACGCGGCGCGAACCCGGCATGACAACCTGGCGTGAGAATCGTGGGGGTGTCACAGGGTGACAAAGGGGACGGGTAGAGATGCCCGGAGGGGTAGTTGCCCGGACGGCGGGACACTTGATTACGTCGCGATAACAAACATCATGCTGATATGAACTTTGTTTTTGGTGTGATATGGATACAATGGCTGTCTGGGATTGTGACAGTATATGTATGAGTCGTGTGTGGATGTGACTTTGTACAGTTTGATAACGCATCAGCATAGAGCAACTTGAAGCGTTTTAATTAAACGATTTGTTTTACATCAGGACGTCGAAACGTAATTAGTCTTACATATTTGAAAGTGAAGTACTATGTCGCATAATATTCTTGAAACTTCTGAAAATAGACTGTATACTTTTTTTCAGATTATAATTCTATGAGTCTACTTATAAACCTTCAAGTTTTCATGTTCGACATCTTTATTAACTTGTACTGAGAGAAAAATATAGTTACTTTTGGTCTCAACCATAATTTTATAATATTTCTAACTGTAATAAATATGATTAATTTAATTATATGCATCATTATGTTAACCATAATTATAGTTAGAAATATTAAAATTGTAGTTGAAGCCAAAAGTACACACAGAAAAATGTTCATTCTACAGACGAGAGAAGCAATTACTTATTTTATTTTATATTGCTTAAGTAACAGTTTTCTTCAGTTAAAAATATTTTCTTAATAATAATTTAAGATATATAATACTCGTTACAAGTCCAGAACATGTTTTAAGTAAATGTGATACTTATGATGACTTTATAATAGATTTGCGGATATATAAACTTACTAAATACTTAGAACAAGTATATTTACTCGTAGATAGTATAGATTTTTCTGTGTGTAACTATATTTTTCTCTATTCTGCTAACGCTAGTTAGCAAAAAATTTCAAGAAATTATATTAGAAGACTATAAAATGGCATGTGCAATTTTTATTCTTAATCTACTACATCACTGATCAATTAAACTTTTTCGAGAGGATCGATTCAAATCGAAGGCGGAAGGATAAGCCGATAGAGCGAAAGTCGTTATATTATGGATATTTATGCACTTGGGCACGCACCGTATGCGAGGAAAAATAGAGTAAAAGGAGGCTGCTTACGGCCGAGAAGAGAGGTTGGCTGGTTTAGGTTGGATACCGGTGGCAGAGGTGAAACGGGAGGGTTTTTACGAGGCAGTAATGGCCGATAAGGTGAGCTTGCGCCCCCACTGTCGGGGCTTACTCCGCTACTGTACCCAAGTGACTGTTCAACAGTACCTATTCGCTGTCGTATACTCCCTTACTTTCTCTCGGAAACGACTCATGCCACGCTTTATTTTAAGTCGTTTACACATTTCCTTTATCGGCACGAGCCTGCTTTATAACGCCGCAACGTCTGATATTCGCAGTTCGAAGCGCTAACGGGGTATCAGAAGTTCGTTAGAATGCCCTTTTAAGTATTTTGAGCGGCAGCTCATAAAGATAATGTAACTCGTTTTAGAACAAGATAAGCAGCAGGAATGACGAGCCGTTGAAATCTACACACTTAGGTCTCATTAAACTATCTCGCCAAAGTATATTTTCCTTATTATTTTCAAATAAAAATTTCTTTTCACAAGAAATGGATTTTTTCCGTATCTTAAGTATTTTGACGTTCTGTTTTTCGTAGCAAAATAACAAAGTTCTTTCGACGCGCAATCTTGTCCGATGCGTGGTTCGATGCACCTGTATTGATAGGAATCGATTAACATTTTCCGAAAAATCATCAATTGTTATTTTATTTGCAATTCTTATCGGGGGAATCGGGTAGATATAACATGAGAAGAAAACGAAAGAGCCCGCCGCAACTCTGGTTTTGTTTGTTCGCAGGGGCAAACGGAATGCGCAGGCGCGGCCGACAGACCTACACGCGCTACCAAACTCTGGAGTTGGAGAAGGAATTCCACACGAACCACTATCTCACCAGGCGGAGGCGGATCGAGATGGCACACGCGCTCTGCTTGACGGAAAGGCAAATCAAGATCTGGTTCCAGAATCGGCGAATGAAGTTGAAGAAGGAGATCCAGGCGATCAAAGAGCTAAACGAGCAAGAGAAACAGGCGCAGGCGCAAAAGGCGGCGGCGGCAGCGGCGGCAGTTGTGCATCAGCAGCAAGGGGGCGGTGGGGGACCAGAGGGGGGCAACTAGGGGTACGCCCTGCATCGGAGCCCCCCTGACCACCCCACCGCCAATCCACACCACCCTCTACTAGCACCGCAATGTACACAACTGTATTAAAGGTAAGTGTAATTTGTCTGATAATTTTTTACTGCAACTTTCTTTTGAAACAACTGTTGATCAGCCCTCGCCCCGTAACGTGATCTTTTGATTAAAAAAATTCCATAAAGTTTGTCTAAGCATTTTAATGGTACTCAATTAGGTTTCTTCATGTTTATATTACTTCCAGTAATATCAATAAAAATAATACTTATTTCCGTAAAATATTAATATAAATATTAAATATAAATGTTTAATATTGAATTTAATATTGAAAATAAAATAGACTTATTATTTTTATTTTGAATTATCCTATAATTTTAATTACCATAGATAGTCTCAATGATTCAATTTTGTTCAATTCGCTTCGATTTGGGCGAAATTTTGTCGATTCGATTCGATTCGGATTCAAAGTAGGAAATAAAATTCGATTCGATTCGACATAAAAATCAGATTCGATTCGAATTCAAATAGTTCGCACATCTCTAGCGTTGACTTTTGTCGCCTCTTTTATATTAATTTTTATTTTCAATCTCGAGACTCCCTCGAGAGTCATTTTCCATTTGTTTTAGAATATTTATCTTCATTATTTTATATGAGATACTTATACATATGTTTTTCGACAATATTAAAATATAAAATTGCAATTCAACACTCTTTGCGAATTAGCAAAGCGTACGTATACGCTTGATGCAACAGTTAGGATTATGCTGTGCACTAAAAAAATGATAGTCGCATAAACGTTAAAAGCAGCGTTAAAAATGAGATTCGAGCTTTTAGCAGCAGCGGCTTTAAAATTAAGTTTACTCGGCGGGCTTAATGAGGATAAACCGCGTACAAGCGTGCCTCCATAATTTTCTAAGTTATGCTATTCACGTGTGTTTAACTTGCGCTGAACGTGCATCCCGTGGGAGCGACGAATGCAAACTTGAAATATCGCATCGCGTTTATCTTGTCGTTTCTGCCAGTATCGAATAAAAAACTTATCAGTTTTATCGCGCTTTGTTTGCTTCCCTTGCTCTAAATAATCCCCGGTATGAAGTAAAATTACGATATATTTCATATCATGAGTTTCCTAGTCGCAGATTCGGAAACTGTCAAAGCACATAAATTAAAAAAAAAGAAAGTCATGGGTTGCCTGAAGAAAACAGAAAAAGAAACGAAAGAGAAAGTGCAGTCAAGTAAAAAAATCGCGGGACAATGTGTATATTTCGTTACACTATTACAAAAAAATTGTCACGTAATTTCTATTCATTCTCGGAAAATAGATGAACCTTTAAATCGTTCGGTCGAGACAACTGTAAAAAAGTTTTTTTACACTTTCACGTAAACCTTTGTCGCCTTTCAAAGTCCTTTCATATTTCAGCTAAAAAAAATGCTCTTAGAAATACGTTGACTTTAGAAATAGCTTTCACGTGGATTCTAATTGTCTGTCAATTATGTTACGCGTGTTTATTTCCTTTTCTACAAATGCGAGTATTTTTTTTGTCGACAACTTTCAATATCTTTTATTTTTTAAAAGCATTCTAGCTTTTCTAAGTTATTCGGAAAACAGCAAAATTCACTTTAACTAAATTATTTAAAGTGATATGCGTAAAATATTAAATACTGCAGAAATTACCATAAAAAAATCACAACTAATTTAGTACATATATCTGTTCTGAAAATATTTAAAACATCTGCGGCAGAAAGGAAATACGCCAGGCAGAGAACTACGATCGAAACTCCTCATTCTTCGGAACCTACTGGAGCGCTTAATATCTCTTTTTTGGTATCTTCGGGCGACGAAGAAGTTCGGGCATAAATTTTGTCCCGATTGCACGTAATATTACGCCAGCGAAGCGATTCCCCGATTAACTCCGTGGATTGCGCCGTAATTGTACGCCACTTGAATCGCGATTAAATAACTCTTCGCCAGTAATATTTATTTAATCGTGCTTATTTAATCTCATACCAGAGTAATTGTGCTCTTAAAAAATAATCGTTATCAATTTCTGCCACAATCATAGAAACATAATAAAAATTAATGATCCACTTGACGGAAAATTAGATTTGAAAATTATTTTATTTGTAACTTATTTGTTATTTTTTTATTTATTTCATATTTATATATTTTTTATTGCATATATTTCTTTTTTATTTTCGTTCCTTTATTATTAATACACGTTTAATAAATAAATCAGATACAGATAAAGAAACATGTTTGCCATTATGACAAGAATTTTGTAAAAGTAAGTTTCGAATGCGTTATTCGAAAAAATGAAACATAGGTTCGCTTCTACAAGTCGATCTAGATATATGCGAAGATAAATTTTGACAGAGGACATGAAAAAGCAATTTAGAAGAGTTTTAATGGCCGATATATGGTCGCAACGACATCGAATGATTTATTCATTTGTTCTATCAAGTTAGAAATCTCTGTGAACACTTTTATTTATACGTTTATGTTAGAAAATATATATAATATTTTATAATAATATTATAAATATTAGAATATTTTATCTTTCTTTACATGTTTACATTATGTAAGAGAGAAAAAAAATTGCGCGAGAAAGAATATAGTTTATAATTAAATATTTTAAATAAAAAATAAAATTCTATAATATAAATATTATAATATATCTATATGTAATATATGTATGCATATAATATGCACATTATACTGTATATGGCAACAAGTTTTAAATAAAAACGAGTAAAAATTTATACATATAATCAAAATTATTTCTGTTTATAATTATGATTAATTAAAATCAATTTGCGTAAATTATATTTTTTCTCAAATTAATAAACATTAGGTGCTCTTTACCTCTTATTTTTTTTATATTTTGTACATATTATGTATATGCATAATATATGAAAGTCAATGAATAATTTTGGCAAAGCCAACAGCAATGCCATCTATCCGTTTCAGTAGTTTCTGAGTTAAATTATGGCTGCTTCATTCCCTTCTATTTTGTGGGCGTGGCTAAGGCGTGTATATCTATTTTTTGGCATTGGTTTATCATTTATTACAAACATTTATTTCTCTTTTATAACATAAAATTATTAAACTATGCATTGATTATATTAATTGTTAATAAATATACATAAAATGTGCGAAATACGGAGAATAACATTCAAAATTTGAATCATTCCATGTAACACTCCGCGAGGTACTCATTTTAGATCCACTTGAACCGTTCTCATGGTAGGTGGCAGCACGAATCGGTATTATTCGGTCGATAACGTTTCGTCTCCCTTACCGACTTCTCTGTCGGTATATAACTTAATTTAGAGGTTGCATCTACCCACCAAGCAGGATATATTGAGCGGTAGTTCGATGATCGCCCGTAATGCGCTTTATGGTTTGTTTTTATCGACGTGGTTATATAGTAACTCACGGCTTTCCTGTTTCTCGGCGTGGTGAGTCGAATCGGCGCGACGCGCCCATGTGCGCGCACGCTGGTATTGGTGCCGTATAAAACGTACACCGTGCTGAGTCGGCAGGGCTATTCACATTTTCCCCGCGAATGCATTCCCGGAGCTATCGATCAATAATCCAATAAACCCGCGATTCGCTGCCCCATGAAGAGAAAATAAAGTATGACGCGCCGTGTGATTTTATTGCGTATAAAGCGTGATTTTCGACAGATCGATGCGCGATCACCGTCGCCTCTTCGCGCGCGCGTTTACTTACCCGCTCGCCAAACGGGTAGGTCAGGGATCTTTATTGGCTGTAAAAGAAGACGTTTTACGATCCATAAAAGCGTTTATAGCGCTCAAGTAGTCTTACCTCGGTTCTTACATCCCGGTTATATCCATTACCCCTTCCGCGGCCTTTCCAAGGGCGGCCACTGGCACGCGTTTTCTCTCTCTCTCTCTCACTCTCTTTCTCTCTCTCGAATGCCTTTGAGATTTACAGGTTACGCTCCCGGTAACACCTCGTAAACTTGGCTTAACGACTTTAACCGGGCCTAACTGCTTCCTTCCTGCAATCAGACCCTGACCTACCTTGCACACGATTGTCCTAGAAAAATTTCGAAATACCAATTGCACGTGGCACTGCTTTGCGATTTTATGCGAAAGATTTTAATGTGTTTCTCTACTCATTGAGATAAAAGCAACCCTTTAATTATTTACAACAACATCTATAATTAATTAGAAAGTATACAAGATTAATCCGCAAAATTTCGATAATGATGACTAGATCTGTATCAATCCGTTTGTACAGTGTGTTAAATTGTACAACGTCATTAATTATTTATCATTGTTTAATAAAGTTGGTTACATCTTTTAAATAAATTTTTATTTTGTTTTTAAAAATTATATTCAATTAAGGATAAATATTTTTTAACATTTTACGCAAAATGTAATTTAACTGTTATTGACGTACATAATAAATATTGTTATGTACATAATTGTTAATAAAAAAAATAGCACTTCGAATATAGATACACTGTCTATTATTATTGAAGTTTTTCTCCATTAATTTTCGGCATTTCTCGATGAGGTATGAATTTTATGAAATCTGTTCTTACTTGATATTAACATTAAAAAGTAAGCAGTACACTAGCTTTCGGTACCATTGCATCACATTTACACAACAATAAGAAACTGCAATATAAATACTCGGAGAATCCCTGCATTTCAAAATTTAGAAATATAAAGAACCACGCGCGAGGTAAAAAACAGACAAAGAATTGGTATCGTTTCTTTTTTTCCGTTTCTTGCTTTTTTCTTTTCCGTCTTTTATTCAATGAAATACGGCTCGTAAAATATACCACCGGCAACACTATGCACATTGACCAGAAATTCTCAATACAAAACCTAAAGTCCGCATAATTTTATTTCCTCCCTTTTTAAAAACCTACTTAACTTAACTTATGTAGCATATGTTTAGTATGTTTGGTTGATTATACTTGATAAACTTAAATATCTTGCTATATGAAGATCACTGCAACATTGCCAAATTATTTTACGTAGTTTTTCTTCGTTATTTTTATAATCGAATATATTTCAAAAGATGTAGTGTGCTTTAACATTTAACGAATATAAAATAATTAATCTTAAATTTCTAATGTATTGAATTTGAATATTGAAAAATAATATTACTAATATGACAAAATAAGTAAGAATGTTATATTAAATCTTGTCTCATCTTGTTATATTATATTTTGCTATAATAAATTTTTAAAAATGATTTTTATTTTATGTTTATGATAAATATTAAGTGAGTAGCTTTTATAAGTATCTATTAATTTAAATATGATTACACGTCATGCGAATTATTGATACTATGTCTGCATTATACATGCTGCATTTGCTATACCAGAAGAATGAATAAATTTATTTATTCTATTTATTTTAATCGAGAATGAAAGCACGCGTGTTTGATTTGACGACAGATAATTATATAATTTTCAAATGCCAATGTACTTATACTAATTAATTTGATTATTCTATTCACGAGAATATTTCCGATTTCTAAATAATTTATTTATGCATGCCGCTCAAGATCAGATTAGAATAAAAATGGAGTGAGTTGAATACATTTCTTGCTCGTGCTTACGTGATAAATATCGTCCGCTCAATTTATCGTCCTTTCGTTTATATGCTTTATGGTTCTACGATGGAAATAATTTTAATTTGCATTATAGGCTAACTTTCTTGCATATATTTTCTTATGATCATATAAACGAGCGTCATACGGTATATACTAGGTGCGAAGAGACCACAAATATTTCTAGAAGCGACGTAAGTTATGTATTACGCAAGAGCGTGATGAACTAAAAGTTCCGACCACAAATAAAAAAAGTAATACAATAATAATACAAGAAAAAAGAGAAAGAGAGAGAGAGAGAGAGAGAGAGAGAGAGAGAGTTTCGTTGTGCACTGTCCGCGCCCTTCCGCTTCTTCCAAAGTTTCTATAGCCGAACAATCATCTCGCTCACCGTCGCGACTTCCCGCAGAGTGTATCACAATTAGCTGGCATCTTTCACCTCATACCATCATCACACCCTCTACTCAACTTTCATAAAACCTTCCCCTTTCTTTATATAAAATGTACGGATACGCGAGCCAACGCGAACAAATTTAATGAACTGCCACGCAAACTTTTGAGAGCTTATTTCAATATTATGATGAATGTAAGCGAGTTGGCACTATTTCAGCAGCGCCAAAAAAATTTACGAAAGGATATATTTAGTTACTTTACAGAGCATATAATGGATTGTACAACTTGCAAATTGAGAAGAGACTGAATGGACCATAATTTTTTATTTAACTTACAGAATGTTGTAGCAGAAGTTAAACATAAATCGAATTAACGGGGAGGAAGATGAAAGGAAATTTTAAGGAAGCACTATTTCATTCGAAAATATTTGCTGATGCTATAAATGCAAAATAACTGAAATACGGGCAATATAATCGTGATAATTTGACGACATGGAGGGGTGCATGATTAATTGTTATGCTTTATATCGGAAGTGAAGTTGCGAAGCGGAAGGTATTTCGAAGCGACGGGTTTTGCCCCGCGCTGTACACAAACTTAAGAAGTAGATGCGGAAAGGAGGGGACATAGCAGCAACGTAGTTAGTTATACGCCGTGCATGCTGGCAACAGCGCCGGTATGTTTTTCATTTTCTTTATATCACCCTTGACGCTCGTAAAACCATTACCCATGACCAGGCGAACGCAACTTCTGTATAAGCCCTATCGGTGTGGCTCGTATAAACGCGCGGCGTCGAGACATTCTTTGATGATACTGGAACTTCTTTTACTTGCGCGCACTCCTGTAGGTCCGTAAGACGAACCCAATTTCCTCGGCGACGGCAAGTCGACCCTTCGGATTTGTCCGACATGCCCACGGGAAGAATTCAGTTTTCTCGTTCGCCGATTGGTTACATCTTTCCACGGCCGTTATCTTTTCGTAACGTATCGCTTCCAATGATTTAACTGGCCACCGCGGTCGCCATTGTAAAAATTCAGTAAATTTTGAAATTAAAAACAATCAGATAGCTAAGCTAGCTTATTGTTTAGCGTTATCTGAATTTCTAAAGCGAATGATACATATATTATTCTTATTTATTTATTAATTTGTGTATGTGCATTTCGTTCATATATCAATTGCAAATATTTTTATGTTTAACTGTCTAGTGAGCGACTTCTTAAAATTTTATTATAATTAATGTTTAAAATGTTGAGAGTTCTACTCTTGCAAAGTCAGGAAAACGAGTTGGAGACTCCGATGTGTAGATAAGTCAGTTAGCGACTCGCTCTAACACGTTCCGACGTAGTGCGTTTTTTTGCATGGGTATTTTCTTATTGCTCTTTCCTTCCCCTCTTTCTCTTACACTCCCACTCATTTCTAACGAGTGATTCATCATCGGTGTCGCCTTCTCTTCTTTCTCTGATTAACTGGCTGGCTGGTTGCTTGGTCCCTGGATCTTCCGCTTGTTCTGTTTTTTCTCCTTCCTTTCATCTTCCTCTTTTTTCTCCTAGCTTATACTCTATATACTTATTTTGTTTTTACGCTGTAGTCATATCAACACATAATTCTTTCTTGTTATTAAAAACATACTTTTAGCTTTCTCGCATATTTTGGAATCCCATTATTCGTTAATATGTCGGATTTGTTGAATTTAAGTTCTGTCTTGAAGTAAAAATTTCAGGTTTTTATATAATCTTGCGATTAATATGGTTTTTAACTAATCATTTATACTTTGAATTAAAACGAGCATATGTCATTGTAAAATATCTGAAACGATATTTTTTACTTTAATTTCATTTCGATGTGGAGATACAATATTTCTCTTTAATGGCATATTTATATTTGCAGACTACCGATTTAAACAAAAATAACCATTACGAAATCAACAGTATTTGAAGACAAACTAGTTCACGCGCCGGCGCTTCTAGCTTATTCATTTCCCGATAAAACTCATCATTTAAAGATTCTATTTTATCCGATGGAGATGCTATTGTTTTATTTGGTATTAATGAATCTTTAAGCGCGCGGAGTAGTAGTTTGAAATATCCATGCATTTTGATTAGTATTGAGGAACGAGCATCGTTCGCTTCGAAAAGTCCGGCCTTCGGCCCGGAAGGTAGGATTCCAGTAATTCGGTCATGGAATGGATGGGCGACGACGAGAGAGCGAGAGAGGTACGATGAAGTGGGCCGGGTGAAGGGATAGGATAGGGACGGGAGGGCGTTTCACGGCACCCTGCATGGGGTAGCTTGCAACCTCACGCGACACTAGAGCCATCTATATCCCGGGAGATTTATGAGTTCCTGGTGCAGCGGCTGCTCGTAGCAACTACACGCTACACAATATCGGTATAGTGCGATGGTAGTGCTGCCCCCTGTCGCGGGACGAACGCACTGTTGCTCCGCGGGGGTTTCGCGCACTCGCGTTCATTCAACGCCGTCCTGACGCAAAAAACTGACTCGATCTCAATCCAAACTCCCTCTCTCCTCCGTGCCCGTGCACTGGCCCGTCAGCCACATCGCTTCGGCGATGTATGCATCCATAGGTGTACCTGTTCCGCCCTTGAGAAATCGCATATTTTCTACCGCTATGGTCTCTCTATACATGGCGCGCGAATTAATATATCTTTTTGGAGGCTGTACATCTGACAAATACAAGATGGATGGGAATTTACTATTTCTTGTTGTGGCAATATTTTATTTGTTATAGTAATTGAATAATTTTTACATCGAATAGTAAAATTTACTAACAGAAGCTTATTAAATAATAATAATTTAGACAAAAATATCATCTTTATATTATATTTATTATCTTGACTATAATATGTATAAGAGCAATTTTGATCAAAAAATTTTCAAACAATAAAAATACATTATATTTATAAATTTGTAATGTAACTAAAAAATAAATAAATATAATTAAATATTCTTGACAACGTTAACTTTGAACAAACTGGAAAATATGTTTTAAAAAGAATATATTTATAACGTTGATTATCCATTCATATGTAGATGCTGATGTTTATCCATCAACGAATAAAAATTGCGTCAAAGAATAACAGAGACAGTTCCTACATATAATTAAAAGTTAAGTGCGCATAGAGAGGCGAGGTATGAGCCTTGATTTCCATTCACGATCGCCCAAGCGTAGAGAATGGCGAGCCGAGATTTTCGAACAGCCCCCCAGACACAGCCGTCCGTTCGCACTCCGCGTGATATTCTGCAGGGGTAACCAATGAGTATGGTACGGCCGGAGTGGGGGAGGGGGGGTTACCTCCCTGGTGCTACGCGAGTACGGGACGATGACGACGACGATATGAGTACTGGTATCTACCTATCTACCTATGCTTCTACACTCCATCCCACTTCACCCCATCCCCTTGATGCGGCCGGTTTACGAGCAACCTGTGGTAACGAGAACGATAGATAATAACTGCTTCGTGCTCAATTCCATTTCCCTCCCCGCGTCCCTTCTCGACCCTTTTGTCTTTCTCTTTCCTAGACACGCAGCCACATAAAAAAAAAGTAATATGTATAGAATATGCGCGTGCGCATATTTCTATACATATATAAATCCAGCTGCAATTTTTTTAATCTTTTGCGGCTCATTTCTCGAATGTTTCCTGCAATCTGGTTAAATAGATCGCACCGATATCGCGTGGA
This sequence comes from Tetramorium bicarinatum, assembly GCA_928718305.1. Classification (NCBI taxonomy): domain Eukaryota; kingdom Metazoa; phylum Arthropoda; class Insecta; order Hymenoptera; family Formicidae; genus Tetramorium; species Tetramorium bicarinatum. The sequence continues at coordinate 18,581,108 of OV788327.1, read as the reverse complement.
AGAGGAGAACCGGTTAAGATTTATTCGGACAGAAAAAAAGTAGGATTAAATTCATTTCTATGATATACGTTCTGTGCTGATGTGTGTGAACTCATCGTGTGCGCGACTTTCACAAAATTATAATTTCGACGTTATTTTTACTTCTCGATAGAGAAAGTGTCACGAATTTACCCTGAACGCGCGACGTTGCTTCGCAAACCCATATCGAGAATCGTGTTTCTGGTTTTTGCGAGTTTTAAGTATGAGAATTTATGGCGGCTTAAAAACTCTAGTTTCTCCTTCGGAAATCCTGATAAATGCGCGCAGGAAGGACGCTTAGGTATGTACGCCAGACTCAGTTTCAGGGCGTCGCGTACTCCTGGAAAGGCGGAGTAATTCTAGGCCGAACAGCAAACGGCAGCTCAAATGAGATACAAACGCGTGTAAACAATTTTCAAGTAACAAGGATTGCGCGAGTTTGAAGAGAATTCTAGAAATTCTGTTTATTGTCCAAAGTCACAGTGATATTTTTATCAATATTGATCCTCTTTTAATGATAAGGAATAATATTCAATTGGAAAGAAATGTTTGTTGTATTTGTTCATAATAATATAAAAAATTTGCCACAAAGATAACTTTTATACGTTTAACAATTTTGTACTCTTTAAAAATTACACTTTATTTATGTCTTTATACAATAAAGTAAAATCTTCTTGAACGGAAAGAATTATATTACAATTTATTTGTGATCTTAACTCTTTCTTATCTAGCACGATCGTGTAAAAAAAGTAAAACGGAATTAGTGATGTAAAGTTTTGTTATCTCTCATTCCCCGCGAGACCGAGACTAACCCTTTCGCTCTTAACGTGAAGTATTGATATCCCGAGATACTAATACTACCGAAACTCAGACTCAATGTGCGTGTGACCGGACAAGGCACCATGTGCATTCATTCTATTACAAAAGAAGCTGAGCCAGCACTCGCGGTCCGACCCATCGCATCCCTAGCACGTTGTATATGTATATAAATATCCTAAGTCAAGTCCTCTCAAACAGTTGGTCTTACATGACGGTTTCGCTCTCTGAGAAAAAAATAGAAACTCTTCGTAACTTTAAAAAAAATTTTGTGTCGTTTCAATCCGATTATTGTGCCAATTAAACAGTCAACAACATTATACATAATTTAATGATATTTTTAATTTCTTATTTATATTTAATTATTGATTTTTTTATTTAGGTTTTATATGATTTTTTATTGAGATAATTTCTTTTGCACTTTGTTATCGTAAAATTATGTTTGCTGATTTTATATTTTACTATTAAAAATTAAACATGTTCTAAATATAGTAACATGTGTACAACATGTGAAGTAAGTTAACACTCCGTCGTTTCTGTTTATGCTTCAGGTGAGTGGCAGGATGCACCCGCTGTCTCTGCAATGCCAAATAGATGGTCGATGTGCGTATCTGTCGATCGTCAATTTATCGGTTGCGGCGAATCGGATGCTGCACCCGGTGAGTGACGAACCTTCTCCCACCACGGCTACCTCCCCGTAGCTCACTTTGACCGATATGCTCCCAGACCAATCAGTATCCAAGTACACACAGTATCATCCATATAAGCCTAGCTCTGTTGTAGTCATTCCCCTTTCTGGTCTCTCTACCTGTAGTTTCTGCTTTGGTGCAGTAGCATGTAGATAGGGGGTTGAATTATCGAGGGTGGCCAATCAGCCAACGTCCGCGGATCCGGGGTGTCGTGTTGCGAAAAATCGACCGAGAACAGAGTCACATTCTTCCGATGTGTATTGCGATAAGTTGTACACGGCAACTTATAGAAACTGAAATACGTAACGAATGGGCTACAACTATTTATAGGGTTAAAATATAGGAAGTAAAAGAAGCATTTAACTCTCTCGACGAGCGAGATTGAGTTTGATGTTAACGATCAATTCGTGAAGAGCTTAGCTGAGACACGACTCTTTCATAACTAATAATGTACAAAACTGCTATTAGAATGATTCTCCTCATTTTCCTTTGTTTAATATATTTTCTCTCGAAAATGCGCACTCGATATAGCCTCGCAAGAAAGAGAGAAAGAAAGAGTGAGAGAGAGCGAGAGAGAGAGAGAGAAAGGATAGAAGTAATTTTGTCTGTTGATGTTATGTTTTTGTTATTTTTTTATTATCTGCGGAGCAATAAGAGAGTGCGTTTATATTGTTACCACTTTCGCTTTGCTAATCGTAATTTTTCGCTCATGTGTTATAAAAAAGACTGTTTTATTTCATTTTGTTATTAATTAGAATTATTATTTGAAAACGTATACCGGCAAAGTGAGACTAATGATGGAAACGTACTTTTTTCGATTGGTACAAAATATATACATATATATATATCGATATTCGATAATTTTGTTACTATTGTATAGAAACGTTTATAATGTGCGTCTGCTTAAGTACCTGCTAAAGCGGTCAAGAGTGCGCGATCTCGAGATGGGTATCTCTTTTGAAATAAATTCGGGAAGATTCTTCTGCCGAGAGGGGGAGGAGGAGAAAAACGTTTCTTTTCTTTTTTTTTTTAATCAACTTCAATTTTAGAGAAGCAAGACGAAAAGATAGATTACAAATGCGAATATTGTAATGTATGTATTCTATCTAGTACCTAGACGCCTGGCTCTGTAAAGAGATCTGTGGCGTTATCCTATACAGTAACTCTATTCTAGTTAATGAATGTATACGAATAGCCGCTAAGAGGATGCGAGAATAATACGTAAACGCAGTATTTCTAAGAGGTATGTAATGTTAATAGTTATTTATTTTGTGGATCTCTCGGAACAAATATTTCATTGCTCTGCTGTGCTGTACGTTATTAATTAGGCACATAGTCCTGTTTAGGGGTAGGCGTTACCTATGCGTAGTGGTAGTTATTTGTGTAAATGTTCCGCGTGGCAAATTCTTCTTTTTCTTTTGTAATATACTAGGATACTAACTGTCTACTGAAAAATCTGAATCCTTTTATTATATGTAATTCGACAGCGACCAGGGCCGAACTAGCTGCCTACGATTAAGATTATATTCCGGCGTTTTTTCGGGACGGTTGCCGTTTTGAACGCTATTGTAATATTACATTGATTATACGATTGCTAAAAAAAATAAATGCGATGTAAACTTAATAATACACGTCTTACGCTTCATTGTCTGCGGCCCTGGCCGCAGCAGTTCGTCCCGCACCAGATGATCCGCTTTCCTCGATCCTCGTCATTTGTCACTCTCCGCGATACGAAATCAGATTTTACGAGTTAATACATACGACTATTAAATTACATCGCGAGCACGATTGGATTTTATAGCAGCAATGTGTTGTTTTCGATTACAAGATAAACGATCCGTTGATATCCCCGTTATTTATCATCAACGAAAATATTACTTTAACGCGAGCAACATTTTCCTTGGCGTTTCTTTAACGATTCCTTAACGATATCGCGATGTGGAGAGCAGAGGACGTGCGGCGCTTGCTTTACGGCACTTAAAGCACTCGTTAGGCGGCGTCATCGCGATACAGGATGGTACCGCCTTAACGGGCGCCGCGTTGATCCGGAGTTGAGCTTTCCACGGACAGCCATAAGTCTCGCGACGCTCCGAGATATTAATATGTTATTGCGGAAAGACTCCCTCATGAAAGTCGACAAGGACTGCAAAAATATGTCCCGCGCGTCTCGGCGTCTCCAAGGGAGGCACACACGTTCAGCATAGGACGTTGGACGCCGCTATCGTTCGCTATTCCTATATACGTGCCCTAACACGCATACACACATACGGGCATACACAATCGCATGCCCACATGTACAGACGGAAGCTCTCGTTACTACCGCTACACGTAGCGGGGAGAGCGGTTGGGGGCAGAATTCAGCAGACGCCATTTGTATTAATGAAGCTCCCGACAATGGTGCACGCCCGATGAATTATGTACCTACGTTCGAACCGAACGAAGGTACATAACCGATCTAGGCGTAAGTTTGCTATTGGCCTCACGCAACACTTCCTATTCTCGGATCCTTTAGTTATAACTCCGATCCTTTTAGTTATATAACTCCGTGATCCTTGGTTCCTTAATCTCAAGATGAAGCTGATCCTGCCATTCTTCGAAAATCACGTTTTCGAGATCTTATTACACACGTGCTTTCGTACCGCGCGGTTGTTATCTCACATTCGGGAAATAAAATTATTTCTTGAAAATCAAGGCTATTTAATAAAAAAGATACATCTAAAATTCATCCGAAAACAATGGATTACGTTAGAGTTTGTTTTATACGTATTTTTCTGGGTCATTGGTTTTGCAACTATGTTGCATATCGTTAATTAACAATTTATATATTATGTATGGATTTTTTTCATGTTTTTATTTAGCTGTATTTTTAATCCCGTTGTATGAAGTAGACAGTGTTCTTAAATGTTCGCCGTTGATTAACATATTAATTAAAAGTCATATTTTTTGGTCGGTAAAAACCATAATTTTGATCAAAACCGGGGGAGGCATTAGCTGTGTAGCTGCAATCTATTACGTGAAAAGACGTAGCGAGGCATCCATCTCGTCCATGGCACGGATAAAACGACCGCTTTACTTTGGATTACAGGGGGAACAATTTACAGCAGGCACAAGAGCACCTGTTCGTTCTTGAGGAGATGGAAAGGTAGGGACGCGCACAACGCAAGGGGTAGTCTTTTAAGGGTGTGGGAATAGCGTGCTTTGCAGACGTTGCGGTAATTGAATCCCAGTAAGTCCCTCTATATAGGTGTATCCACTTAAATGTATAACACTATTCTCCTACCTCCGCGCCATCTTTCTCTCGCTTCTTTAATCTTTCCACTTCTCTCCTATCTCGTGCAATGATTTCTCGCCTCGGTGGTTAGATATTATAAGAAATCTTATTCACAAGTCGATCGGGCGAAGCGACTTAAATGTATATCTTGTCCACAATTTCAAACTTTACATTTCCTCCCTTCTCTCAGGTCTTCTTCCATAATTTTTATTTCTGTAAATCTTATAATACATCTTTTGTATGAATACATGATATATTTTTCTGTAACATGTTGGAAGATGAACTGCCACGTGTTAAAAATTCGTATTCTTTTTATTTTTCGCAAGAAATCGGCAATAGGTTTCGCTGTGTGAAAACTCATTCTACCATACTTCTCGAGGAGTCTACTATCCCAGCAACGAAATCCTAATGTACGAGCTTCACGTTTCAGCAGCTCCTTGGCTCGGGCCGACTGATATGAATGTGTTAGGTGTAGATGAGCCTAGCGTGCTCCGCCCTCATATAATTACTTCACGCTTCTCTCTCCGTAACCTGGTGCCCTCAGATACTTCCTCCCTTCTCTCCTTTTCCTTCTCCTCCTCTCTCTCTCTCTCTCTCTCTCTGTCTCTCTCACACTCTCGTCAGTGATGTTCTAGCGGTGTTTCTATATCGTCGTGCTCTTGCAGGGTGGTTTGCCCGTAGTTGCATGCACCGCTCGCAAATACCATCGTATCCTGTGCGCTTGGTATAACAAGGGGGTTGGAGGATTCAGTCGGGCTTGAGGGGGTGTTGTGCAAAGGGGAGGTTATTAGGCAACGCAGCACCTCATCCCTCATCCACGTAACCGCGCCGCAGCGTGTATTATGTAACAACACGGAAACGAACTGTGAGGTGGTTGGTTGGCCGAAAGAGAGATGGAGAAGCGGTCGAGTGGGATAGAGAAAGAGAAATGCAAAAGCCTCGCGCTGATGTTGCTCTTGCTGCTGCAAATATTACACGTATTCGTAACGATGCGCTCGTAACTCTCAGTTAGTATCTGTTATTTCCACGAGTGCTGAATCATTTTCGATTTGAGCACAAATTATACTTCCATGCGTTTCACAAATGTTAAGATTCGTTTAGCCGAGATCATTCATTATACTGAGGTATTGAGTTTCCTTGTCAGATTCCTGACAAGTACATTCTTTGATAATATATATTTAGATATATCTCAATTTATTGCATAATTCAAAGATATATATCACTAGGATGTATCAAAATTTCATTGTACTTTATTATGTTTACATTTATGTGCACCGTATTATACCTGCATAAAGCAATCTGATACTTGTTCGGATAAATTCAGGGAACAAATCCTACTAATATATGAATCTAGAACTTTAATAATAGCTGCTAAGTTTGGAACACATACATCTCGCGGCATTATCAGAAATCTTAATTTACAATTGAGTTCTGGCGGTTTAACGGACATTTTGCGGCCAATATAATGTCTAATAATTCTAATAATTCGCCGGTTTAGAGATGAATGGTGGGAGGGAAGGGTGGTGGCGCATAGGGTGAGAACGTTCCCTGGAGCCGTGCCCGGGAAGGTAGGGAAGTGAAACCGAGATGAAACGAACGAGGAAAGGGAAGGAAGGGGGGGGAGAGGAGACGGAGAGAAGGAGGTATGGAAGTGAGGGAGAAGAGAAGAAGGAACAGGTCGACCAAGGGTATGGGCCGAGGAAATGGAGGGAAGGCCAATTAGAGGGCGGGAAGATTTATCTGCGGGCGACGGGTGTGCGGATAGTAAGGGGTAGGTTGGTCTCTTCTGCCTAGTGCACTTGTATTATTTCTTGGTTGGACAACCCCGTTCAAGATAACGGCAACGTCCACCTGCTATTGGCTGTTCCTGATCTTTTATGAATTAGTTGTTAATTTAATTTCCCGTTGTCATCTGCATAACATGAAATAGCGTACCATTTTTATCCACGTATTCTTATACAATTGTGCTTAATTTATATGATAGAAATAATGAATTACAAGTTTTATTGTTTATATATGTATTTATGTATTGTATATAAATATCGAATTTCTTACTTTATTAAGGATATTAATTTCTACTTTCAATTCTTTCTCAATGGCAAACAGAATTTATAAATAAATATTTTTCTATAAATATCAAGTTATCGTAAAATTCTGTCACAAAAAGAACCATTTAGTATGTCGTATACAAACTACGCACAAAATAAAATTTCCTGCTAGTGTTGCATGTACGAATCTCAAATTATTTTAATAAGGAGCTTTGACGTCTTAAGTGTCTAGATGATAGGATCAAAGCATTTCCACGGTGATGTCAGTTTCTTTCAGTATTTACATGGGAAACACTGCTGAATATATGAGGGACAATTTTATCTTGGTGGATGATACTTGGAAGTGACGTGTCTCGATGTTTTTATAGATACTCGCACAAAATTAGAAGAGCGAACTCTGCGGAAAAGAATCGAGTTAAGAAATGAAAACTTTTAATCTCAATTCTTAAATCTACATACTACAAATGTTATAAAAATTAATTATACATTGTATATTGAGAACAACTATTAAACAGTAACAATATATCCAAAAGTGACTACTAATTAAATATCAATGATAACGGTGATATAAAATATTAAGTTTTGAATTTCTATACATTTTAATAATAAAATTATTTAATTTTAAATGTATTATATATTAACGAAACTTTTATTCTAAATATTTATATGAAATAACATGTCTTGTAACCTCGAGATTACTTACAATAGAAGACCTTTAAATTTAGTTGCACCTATAATCTTTCTTAAAAGACTTTATACCGCAAAAACCTTGAAATTTACAAAGAAATGCGTATTTTACTTAAAACTGTAACTTAACAGGACTGACCAACTAAAAATGTTTGCGGAAGCGTGACAGTATCAACGATCGGATCGTTACGCATTAAGAATTTTTTTCTTAGTCAAAAACGAGACTACATCGACCGTTAAAATTAGAGGGAAATAGACTAGGCTGTCAAGGTTGTACCATTTTACCGTGGCTTTGAAATCAGCGGCGGATCTCGTAAATCTAGGACTACGTGGGAGATAACTTTGTGTCGGCTTGTTTTACGTGTCACAAATATTTTCCTTTCTTTACGAGAGAGAGAAAGAGAGGGAGAGAAAAGTCTGCTGCACTATTCTGTTCAAACAATTAAACTTTAACAAGAAAGTTGATCAACTATGTATATAAAAACGATTAAAACGTATTATTTAAAATACTTTGGCATAATAAATTACAATTTATTTGATTGTTAAATGTAAAATATTCTCATATATTGAAAACATTAATTTTATTTTAGAACATTTTTTTTATATTAATATTTGTTAATAATTTTAATATTGATAGACTTTGTCTTTTATTATTGAAAGGAGAAACAGCTTCAGAAAATTCTTTGTATCACTAAGCTTTTATAAAATAGCACATTAATACACAATGATAAATGAAGCGTCATAGTACTAGTTTAAAATCGAATGAGTAATCGTAAGGGGATGCAAGAATAAAAGTAGTATTCATTCCTCCTCCGGATAGGAAACAGAGAAATAACTGCAATTGTGAAACAAAAGGCGCGATAATTGTACTCGCTCCCCGGGGAGCAAGAAAGGGTGTGTATAAGAGGGATGAGAGACATGACGGGAGTTCATATTAAAGCGCAAAGAAACGTCACGTTAATTTGTAATCGCTTTTGTGGTTGGCTGATAGCCGCGTCTCTATTGAGTGGTCTGCAGTCACGGTAAAGAGAGGGCCGGTCTTCTGCCAGAACGCTCTATAGGGGAGAAACCATGATGGTTATGCAGATCAACGTAGGGGGTAGTAACGGTGGCTGACAGCGGTATAATAACTTGCCCCCAACATGGCATCGTTTTGAAATAACGTTGAAATAAACCATAACCCTTCTCCCAACGCGTCCTGCGTGTAAAATTATTCGTGCAACTGCTGCGCCGACTGTGTGACGAAAAGCGCGACTATTCTGCGAATTGCAAAGTCGCGCGTAACAACATTTAACAGGGATAGTTTCGCGCGAAATGCTGTTATACACGGTATAACGAATTCCGTTCATCCGGGAAATAAATCATCGGTTGGTAGATTGTAGAAATCGAAATATTTTCAATTCTTATCGTGGAAGCCTAACAGTAAGAAGTTTCAATCTGCGAATAGATGGCAGTTTGCCAAGGGAGAAAGGAGAAATGTTCGTTTGGTGAGTTTGGAGTTAGATTTCCGTGTCTGCTGAAGGAGAGTGGGGTGGGAGAGATAGAAAGTCAACTGGCAACAGCGTGCACGTGATGTATCGCGGCATCGAGCATTCGAGCATTGGCCAAAGAAGAAAAAGATCGAGAGGCGAAAGAAGTTAAAGTAGAGGACGGCGAACCGGGCCCGGGCGCGCGCGGGCGGACGGGCGGGGGACAGTCGAGTCGATCCTAACGGGTGGGAAGAGGGAGGCAGCTACTTGGGGGCCACCGACTAGGAAGGAGTAAAATAAGGGGTTGCTCGGCGCCGCCGCCCCATGCTTGGCTTGCAAACCGACTTCCGTCCTCCGCGCGCGAGTATTCAGACGCCGGCGGCGTTTTTACCGGAGAACGAAGCCCCGGACGAAAAAAGAAGCGAAATATATAGAGGCGCGCTCGTGCGCGCGCGCGCGCGCGCGCCTCCCGCGCGCTCTATAGCGCCGGGGCTTTCGGCTGGCTTGGCTAGAGCCAGCCAGCTATCACGGCCTCGTTCTGTATACGCTCTCGTACGCGACGGGACGGAGTCTATAATATATCTCCCGCCTTATCTGCCGCACGCTGTTTACTGCCCGATAGACTTCGCAGATAGGAGGACCCTGTATCACCGCCCCGCGAGAGAGTCGAGTCACTTACTTTTATATATGTTGTTACTTACGTCAGGGAGGGAGGAAGGGGGAGGGGGGGGAGGGAATCCGTGAGACAAGTTGGAAAATACTGATGGCCAGGGTGAGATACGGGCGACGACCGTCGCCGTCGCGGCTACACGCGAGCTACAAGCCTTTTCGTGGAAGTCGCTCGTCCGTCATGAAAAATGATTTAGTCGAATCTCGCTGTGTTCCGGCGTGGAACCCTTTGAGCACGGCAACGTGTTCATCCGTTGTCTGGCAACGCCCCCGGCCACACATTTTCATTATTTTCATTTATTCACAGATTTTTCATTAATCTTTTTCGTAATCGGATGCATGAATATTCTGATTGCATCTCAGTATTTTCAGAACAATTATCTTTGATGAGAAAACGTCGTGAGTTGAAAAAAATATTTAATAAAAATTCTTTGCTTTATTTACTGTTCACAGTGTCTAGTTTTTACTTCTGATCGTGATTACTTTCTTATAATGCTAATTGACGACTTTCGCGGAACAATAAAAGAGTAAATAGAGTAAGCAATTAAAAAGATAAGGCATTCATTCTTCTTCATTCAAACAATAATTTCTTCCATCTACATGAATGAATGTCACCCACTTTAAAGTCATCATTTACAAGGCCTGGCAGATCGTACTTCTCGAATTTATTGAGAATTTAATACCGGATTGAATTTTGGTTAGCAGCACTTAATCACTGTTTTAGCCACCAAAGTTCTGCCGTTAATCTCCAGCCTTTCGACTGATACGATTCAGCGTTTTCTCGTCGCACGCGAGAACGTAATGAGAGAGAGAGAGAGAGAGAGAGAGAGAGAGAGAGAGAGAGAGAGACGTGCGAGATTGTATAGCGCGTCTGAGACTATCGCAAATAGAGAGAACGAGGCTTCGAGCATCGTGTATACTAGGCGCGGAGAAGTATCAAAGATACACAGCGAGAGGACAAGCGTTTGTCCTCGCACCGGAACTTTCTTCGTTCCGGCCGCTGATTGACGAGCCAAGTTTTCTCGTCCCTTGAATTTGGGTCGGGATACACCTCTTTCTTTCTTTCTTTCTTTCTCTCGTCGCGCTCCGTCTCTCGCTCTTGGTTTCCATTCCTACGGGTTCCCCCCTACTCCGCTCCGCTCCCTTCCACGCTGCGGCATACGAGGCGAGCTCTGACATCGGGGCCCTTGGTAATTTCGTGGCAAGTTTTTCCTGCTCGACGTATCGTTCGGTACCTCATGAAAGTTTGATGACGAAAGCAGAAGTTAAGAAAGTACGTCGCGCTGTTTGGAGGTGTACCCAGTGCCCACGTTTCCGCGGCAACCAAGTGACTCGACTCCGTAAGAAGTCCTCCGCGTCGGCGAATAACTTATTTGTGCGAGTAAGAAACGGCAATCTTTTTGTCACGGCATAAATCGTCGGTAGAACATTCACGCGGACGTGAAATAAAAATGTAGTTAAGAATGATTACTAGCGACGATATTTTACATAAAAATATATAGAATTAAAAAGTTTCCATGATATAAATTTCTCAAAGTCTCGCACCGCACGGTTCGGCGACGTGAATTAAATCGAAATTCAAAAGCCATCTTCGCCAGAGACAACCGCCATATTTGGCACAGGGAGAAAGACAGGCGCTAGGGTGAGAAGGGAGAATCGTTCTCCCCGTTCTCACCGGAAGGGCCACTCGGAGCAGCTGTTATCCCGCCGTCGATCGCACTTTGTTAAACCAAACCAGGGAGGGAATAAGCAAAGTTTTTCCCTGTAACATTCTCGTAACATTCCCACCTTCTTTAACTGTCAATTTTTCGAGGATAACCCCAGTATTATTCGAGCATGCGGTCAAGTCTTATTAGTGCATCGTGCGTTTCATTTCTTGCACTGTGCGTGCATTTAGTTTTTAACTATTGCAACTGTCAGCTCGTTAGGAGTTGAACTCTGTGTGCCCATATCCTCTTTCGTTCTCATAGGGTGGTATTCTGTCAAGTAATAGTAATAATGTTCTGTTGGACAACCAATGTAGAGTAGTATACTGATTTGGAATCCATGCGATGAGTAAATAGAAAGAAACGAACTTGCAGTGTACAAGTGATGCAGGGAATCCTTTTTGAGCTAACGCGCTGCCCTCCGTATTTACAGAATGGCGCCAAGGAATTCTGGACTCTCATCATTTATGAATCATCACCCAGGTTGGCAGTACGTACCAGAGAGAAAGAGCTTCTGGAGTTGAATAAAATGCAATTAATCAATACTTGCAAATTGTAAAGTTAATGTATTTACATAGTGTCGAGAATTATAGTAAGTATATTTTTCTTCTCAGACGTGCATTAATCATGTCAAAAGAAAATAATTAAAATGGAATATGTCTGGCATATTATTTATAAATCAATAAATTATTACAAATCAATGATATATCAGAGATTTATTATTTTTATTATTTACGATAATGTCACATTTAATTTTTACAAACGAAATGGTCACTTCTACAAAGCGCCGAGTCTTCCACGAGTTTTTTTCTTTTGCGTCTTCGTTAATAACGTCGTGACTCGATAAAGAATGGATTGCGAATAACTGAAATATAATAATAAATGTGAAGTATCATGAGGGCCGTAGAAAGTGCCCGGGTAGCTTGCGATCCCTCATCGTACAAAGCCTTCGATAAGGCCGCTATTGGAATCTCGATAGAGCAGGTGGAACGAGGGATCCGGCAGGGGGAGGTGGAGTTGAGCTGGAGATCGGATTTGAACCGTCTCGAGGGAGAAGGGCGAATAGGGACCCTCAGGATATGAGAGGAATGGAGAAGAAGGAAGATTTTGACGGTATTTGTGCACGTTTCGGCCCGTGTGTGTGCGCTTGTACGCGCGTTTCTGCGTGGGTGTCTTGGTTCTCCGGGGATAAAATGTAGATGGATGAGCCATAGATTTATACCAATCCCCGTAATATCGTATCTACGCGGAGCAGAAGGGAGGGGAGGGGGATAGTACGAGGACGAAGGGTGAAGAGTAGTTAGAGGGGTCTGTCAACGCTGCGCCATGATGCATTGCGATCAGCTGCTGATAGCACACCAAAGATTTATTAAAGAGCTATTTACGGTCTGTTTCTGCCGCGAATGGTCAACAGGAAGGAAAAGAACTGCGCGTATATGTAGCTCATTTTGACGTAACTTCCGATCTGAATCTGTCGATGCGAATCGAGCTTTCATTCGAGAGAATTTTTTCTTCGAGTCTCACCATGTTTAGATTAAACTGTTCATTAAATTGATAGTTATACTTATGTTGTTATATATCGTATCGTAAAATATACCATTGCAAAACGTAATACTCGGAACATCGTAAACGATCCAGTATCCTTTCGCTTCACGTATTGCGGAAAGAGTTAGGGAGTCATTGAAAAAGAGAGGTTTTGTCAGAATACAGGATATACCGGCGAGGATTCGGTCGGAATTGTGATGAGGTGGTGGAGGGGTAGAGGACGGAGGAGGGAGAAAGTTAGGGTAGGGATGGAAGCAGATATATATCCACGGCAATGCGTTACGGGTTCAGCTAAATCCGCCATGATGAATGTGTTGGCGGGAATAAATCCGCAATGCACACCCCCACCACCTTCATCCTCCGCTGTACCACCTTCCCCTGCTACCCGCCACCTCTCACGATCCCCTCATACCCCCTTACGCCATCTTTCCCGCCCCTTAACGACTCGTTCTCATACACTCTCGAAATGCATATCTCTCTCTCTCTCTCTTTCTCTTATGTGATTTTAACTTTAACTCTTCTTTGTCTACTTCCCTTTCCTTTCTTTGCTCTTCTGGATGCATCTTCACATTGCTGCAACTATAACTGAACTCATGTTATTGTTACCTCTTATAACGGTTTCATGACGAAATTGTGCGAGAGGAGTTTTTTTTACAGCTTATCAGCTTTTTCTGTAAATTTGAATTCTGTCATTAATGTAACAATGTACGATAGCGAGATCAAATTAATTGCAAGATAATTTATATATTTTCATAGTTTTTTACGTTGTCTTATATCTAAATTTTTATGATTTATTACAAACTAGTTTATAACTTATTAATGCCAGTTATTCGAATTAAAAAAATTATATATCAAATATCCAATTATTAGAATCATATGAAACATCTTCATTTTTCAATAGATACTTTTTATTTTTTACATATAATTATTGTACTATATAATTTAAAAGAGTGCTCTGATGATAATTTGTAACATGATTACTGCACAATAATTGTTCTGTAAATTTTTATCTTTATCTTGCAAAAGAATTTTTGTCAAAGATCTTGAGCCGAGTTACTACAATCAGTATGTGCGGCAATATATCGTATATTGTGGCGCCCATGATGAAGCTGTATAGCATGGTTGGATGTAGCGCATGCGTGACAACGCACGTGACCACGCACACATGAACAGAATGTGCCCGATCACGCTCTTCGCGCGCGAAAAAGAGAAAGAGAGAGAAAGAGAGAACATCGTCGTTTTATTTATATATGTCTGTACGGGGCAGGTAGACATTTATTAGGATTTATCGATCGTATTATTTCACGCCCCAGCATGCCTTTTTGTGTACCCGCTTTTAGTATAAGAAGCAATAAATGCGACATGATAGAAGAAATGTAAATCAGAGCAGCAATGTGTTGAACAAGCATAAGACGGTAGCTGAATATTGAAGATACCGCGAAGATATGGTGTGCAAAATATAAATCTCAAATAATAATTGAAATATTGCAGGATTATATATAAGGAAGAGATTGCTTTTTAAAAATAGAAGATAAGCGTTACCACTCTAAGGTTTAATGAACATCTTTCTTCGAGCATTTATATTATCGCATCTCGCTATCAACCGATTGATATATCGTATTTCTAATGCAGTGAGAATTTATTTTTACATTGGTATTACAGAGTACAATACACAGGAAAAAAAATATTATAATCTAATGGTCTCGTAAACGAAGCGCGCGTTTACTAATAAATTAGTAAATAATCTTACATCAATGGAGAGAATATTTTTCATGAAACGATTGAGCCGTATGCACGCGGCAAGTAGGCTTATTTAAAGCTAGTTCAGAGAAAGCAGCAGGAGATGGTCCAGAAAGGGAAGGAGAAGGTGAAGGAGAAGGAAGGGGGAAAGCAAGAGACGCAAGCTCAGACACACCGGTCGGGTTATTTATTGTAACGAGGACTTATGGCGACAGATTTAGGAATTAGGGTATCGCAGCAGGCCCGGCCCCTAGCAAGGGTTTCCATGGAGAAGCCATGCGATACAAACACGTAGGTGTATTCCACGGCATACAAATACGACGTCCTAGGGCATCCTACCCGTGAGCACGTATGGACCCACGTGATAGCGCAATAATCCACGAGGATTATCCTCCGTGTTCCGAGCGGGCAGGCGGCGAGTGAGAGACTATTTGGCCAGCGCCGAAACTGGCCGCCGAATATTCGTAACGCCGGCGGCCGGAAAATCTGGCCGGAAACATTCACGATTCTGCTCTGTCCGCGCAAATATCCTTTTCCTAACTCGTATGGAGCGGCCGCTATTTTCCATCAAAATATATGAATACCAGCCAGGAGAAAAACCGAAAACTCGACGGCCAACGCCAGCGGTCCTTGTTAATCCCATTGGGATTTAACCTTCAGAGAAAGTTTAATACAAAGTTTTAAATCAGATAACTGTGAAATATATAGCCTGCGAGAATCGTAAATCAACACCTGTCTCGTCGGGAAGTTAAACCGATACAATTTTGTAACCACGAGCGTCGAAAGAGACTGCATGTGGGAGTGCGCTTTCATTATTCTTATTATGATGCAACAACCGCGAAAGTAGCTCTTGACTTATCGCCGTCTAATTTCATGTTACTCATGAATTATCATTTTCGATGCGTTTGTTCACTGACCGAAAATCGAATAATTGATTTGTAGTGGCGCGAATAATCGTACGAGTGAACGCGATACCAAAATTAAACTACGACATTGCATTGGACGTATCGTGACTCATCCAGCGAAGAAATTGCGATGTGGTGATGGCGGTGATATAGGACAGAGGGAGGAGGGGGAGAGACAAGAGAGAAGGAGAAGAAGACGAAAACCGCAAGCGGAACAGAACCGCGAGTCTTAGACGAGAGCTGCATGCACGATGAGTAGAGAGGATAAATAACTGACTGCAATAAGCCCGCGTGAAATTATGAATCCCTGTCAGCCCTGGTCTCCCGTCTCCTACATCGTGTATCACGGGACCAACCCTCTCGCTTATTATTTTTTCGGGGAAAGATGGCGCGTGGGCGACGGTTTAAACAGGGACGGGGAAAGATTACGGGTGCGCGTCACGTGCACGAAGTGCCATCAAATAATGAGTTCCGGGGTCGGAATGCGGTCGATTTTAAATCGCGCGAAAAAGTTTCGCGAAAATAAAGATAATCGTTCGCGTACACGTATGCATAATAGGCACGTGTTAATGTCGCCGTTCTGACGCGAGATAATTGGAAGCGTGCCGTGCTCTCTCAATATTTCAATTCAATTACCAAGTCAATTATTATACCTGCACGCTCGTGGATATTTGATATCCGCGACCAAATGCACATACGCGGAATCACAAAGAGCGCGGAAATGCGCCGATACCGCGAGCTTTACACACGTACGAGGCGTGCCGGGTCATGCGACGTGGTTGCTAGAGTATAAAGCTGATTTATACAAGTCTCGCAGGATCAACAACCCGGGAACTGTTTAGCCGATGCATCTCATATTTATTTATTGGTGGCTGGAGTGGTCGTAGTCGCGGGGATTCTGGCGAGTGCACCCGGGTGAGGGCAACGCCTACCGACGCCGGCAGTCGGTGTACATTTCCTCTTGCTTCTTTTTCAAGGCTCCGCGATTCCAAGCGGCAGCCTGAATCGAGATAGGAACCGCGAAACCGTTGGCGGGAACGGCTGCGAGACGAGAGACGGCAGAGGTAAAAGGGAGAATAGGAGTAAGGGCGGAAGTGACGCCGGCGCCTCGACGGAGCCGGAGCAGGGCGCCGCCGGTGCGCTCCGATGCCTTCTATCGCGCTTTCCTCTTTCTGGCAGCACTATGTCTCCGTTACGTCATCTCTTCGATTCGCTTCTCTCTCTCTCTCTCTCTCTCTCTCTCTCTCTCTCTCAATCCCCCGTTGACTCTCCCAGTAGCGACTATTCCCAAATTCGAAGAGAACGGATGTATTAAATGTGAAAACGATGGGATATTCGATCATCGTGAAATACGAAATTTCACTCGTATAATAAATTTTTTTCCGCAACTTATCTCCATCGAGGAAACCGAAGATGTAATTTTGAAGCTGATTTGAGCGTCGAGAATAATTTTATTTTCGAAAAAAAGGGCCTTTTGAAAAAAGTGACACGGGGGAAAAGACGAAAAAGTGACAGCCACCTGAACGTTTTCTCCGCGACGAATAATAAATTGTCACCGGCGCCACGATACATAGCAATCAAGCTATAGCACACTAAAGTGTTCGTGATCGTGATTTCCTGGCGCGATACGTGTTTACGAACGCGTGCTGGCATCAAGGCGCCTTCTTATTATGTGCGACCAGCCATCGCCTGCGATTTCAATTACCGCGTGTCACACCAGTGGAAGGTGTCGAAGAGATAACGTAACTTGCCGCAAAACGATATATATTAGAACGATGGAAAGACACGTTACATTTATCTCGCGTAGATTACATTTTACGAGTCTTTGAATGAAGCGATAAGCAAATCGAATCCTACTTCGTTGCGCGACCATTAAGAGGTTCCTTTGCAATTCGCTTACCAAGTTGGAATGTCATTCCTGCACGTGACACGTCTACCTGCGTGTCGGCGCGTATGTCAGTCACGAACTCTTCACGCACAGCGCGCAGTTAGAAGTCGCCTCGCGCAAAGATGCCCGCTGTATCGATACGCGAGTCGTTCGTGTACATACACGAAGTCCGCAGCACGCATCTCCTTTGCTTCGCTGCCTGCCCTCACCTTCCACTTGGCCGTGTCGTTTGTACCGTTTGACACATGGAAGATTAACTGCAGGCACGTAGTCTCATCTGTCTATCTCACAGCATGTAATCACGTGTACGCGACTAAGTGCATCGCAAGAGCAATCAGCGCCGGCCGCCGACTCAGCTTTGATTAATTGAATCAGCCCCTAAGAGACGTGGGCATACTTGTTAGCACGCACACGCGTCCTTTATCTATGCATGATGACGGAAACAAAAGGCATCAACGGCGGTAGCGCTCTATCTCTCTCTCTCTCCAATCCCCTTATCCACTTATCGATATCTCGTTATTTAATTATTATAGCTTCCGAATCGCTAATCGAATTGATTTAATATTCGGTAACAAATGGATAGAGATATAATTCACGTAATTTGTTCGAGTCAATGTAACCAGATTATACTTTTATTAATACAATGACATGATAAATAATGCTTAAAACGCCGGCAAATATAACTCATTAAGCTTGAGCATGAGCGGGCGCTAATTAATAATCAGTAATTAAATTCACTATTTTATCAGCGCGGTTTGACGCTCGTATATTCCGGAAAATTAAAGTATGTAACGAGTAGCATGAAATCTGTGGGATATATATTGCAAATGCGACAATCGATCACTAGGATTTCTAAGCCAGTTCATTAGAAACAAAGCGCAAACCGCCAAAAACATGCCGTAGAAACGTGATAATATTAACGCTGTAACGAACGTTTGTTAGTCCAATCGTTTGTTTGTCCCCCAATCACATTACACGGGTTGGCCCGGTTCGCCCGGTAATTAACAGGTAATTATTTATAATGGAACAATGGAATTTAAATTAATAGTTTAGTTTCATTAATAACTGCGCGTAATTTCAGCCCCGTGTGTGTCAGTGCTAAATAAAATATATGAACCGGTGAGCCCGACGCCGCATTACGGTCTGGTAATGTGCGTGCTGCATCACAAAACAGCGCCTCCGCCGCCTCCGACCACCTCCGCAGCCATCTCCGCGCCGCGAGCCCGCGTCGCGGCGAGCCCTACCGGCGTCCACCCCCTCGACGCACACGCCCCGCTAGAATATAACCACTCTACGTCACGTCTGTTATAAACGCGTAAACACGTGCTGGTGCCCCTGGAACCCTTTGTCCACTATCAAGTAAATAATGGCGCATTAAGCTTTTTCATTCGTATTCGGGCATACATGTGTCGGGGACGCGATGCACGCGTGCCGAGGATGCATATGCATATACATATGTGCGCGCGCCCGCGAGTTCGTATTCGTGCGAGAGATCGTCGTGTTCGCGCGAGCATCGTGTGAATTGCGCGACGCACGCCAGCAGGTTGTTGAAGCCCGCCCCGTGGCAACCCGTGGAAAGAAAAAATCTGATAGATTATCGTAGACAAACTAATGGGCTGTCACGCAACGGTTTCTCCTTTCTTCCCGAATGTGTTTTAATGAAAAATCACAATACAAATCACAGCAGCGAGATACATAGATAAGTGTTTCATGCTTTTTCTCTTAATATAGCTACTGAAAGTTAGATCAAGAAGATATTATTTGTTTTGAAATCAAGGTAGAAATAATATCTGAGCTGTATGATAATGTTTTAATAACTACGTTATCGATTTATTATTATAAAGATAAACCATATTTATATTTTGATAGAGCAATTAGAGATATGTTCGATGTACCATCTTATCGATACTCCTGTGCCGATATAATTTGAATTTAGTTAACTTGCACCGTGTCTGGTTAAGAATATAGATCGCTTGCGCGTGGCTGAATCTTATATAAGGTACTAATGCATTATCCTGACTATGCCGAAAGAGGCTCGCCCGGGTACGGTGCATGCAAGCTCGCGGACCGGAATGGAGTCGTAGGATAGCAATTTCGACCGAGCAGTAATAAAGCACGTCTGCGCGCCGAAATCCTGATGAATGGGCGCGCTTAGGCTTGAAATGGAGAAGCGACGAGCCCTCGCACTTACTCATTCTGCTGTACTCTTCTCTCTTGTACCTCTCGTTCCTATCTCCGTCTCTCTTTCGCTTCTGTTACATATATGTATATTCCACTTATATTTGAACCCATTCTTTCGTTTTTTGCATTTTTCTATAACCGAGCATCGCGCATTTCACAAACTGCGCTTAGTTTTAATTTACGTATTCATTTATTATTGCGGGCACATTGCGAAATTCTTATATTTGTACTGACTACGTTTTTATAAATTAGATTATTGTCTTGTTTGTTAGTTTAGTGGCAAATATTTTTCCAGTCACTATTTTATAATGACAATACAAGAAATTCACAAAAAGACTTCTGGTTTTGCTATTACATAATCTGCCGCCATGTTACCGGCAGATAAAGCCCTAAAAACAATTGAGATTTATATACATACAGATACGCAGTGAAGTAGAAAGATTGTCAAGGGAGGTGAACGGTATTGGAAGCTGTGAAGTCAATAAATCTGTTCATCCCGAATTGAGAATGTAAAATATATGCAGTTCGTGTCTGTGAGGACGCGCGCAGAAATTTATCAGTACCATGCTCTCGATGGACAGGTACTGGTTCTAATTTATTCGTCCGTTTCGCGGTCTTGAGCCCGAGAGCACTCGCGCTTAATCCTGACTATTTCACTGAGACAGTATTGATAAATTATGTTGTTTAATTAATTATACATATACATATGTCGAACTGTTATATTATTCGATTTTTTCCATATTAAACAATATATCACATTATATTACACATTGTATTATCAGTGTAATTATCCATTAATATTGATGCATATAAGCTTTATAAATGTACGGATAGATTGATATAGATTTTGCAATACATTCTGCATAACTTGATAACGATTTAATACTTAATAAGATTATTTAAAATTAAAATAAGATATTTTAAAGTCATGTACAGATTTTTATAATATAAAAAGTATGTTGTTGGCAGCAACTATTAACGAAAGGAATTCGATGTGTAATAAACATTTGAAAATAATATCATTAATTGTATTCGAGATTTTCACATATAAGATCCATTAAGATACACTCTGCAGCAAGTTCACCTGGAGGTTACAGGCGGCAGCTAGTACCTATAGCGGCAACTTCTGGGCCTCTAAATCAGCCTCTGTGTCGTGATTCATGGAGGGCAACCTCTTGCCCCTTTCTCCGCTCCTCTTGAGCACCCCTGCCCCTTTACCCCCTTCTGTGTTTCCTCCTTACTCCACCCGCTTTCCTCGCCCTCTTACGACTCCTTCGGCAGTGACCTCTTGGACGACCCTTTTACCACCATGTTCCTACCTTCCACAGCTTCCACCAATCGTCCACGATCTTTAGCTTGTATGTCCGTACCATTTTTTATCTATATCTTTAATTTTTTGTTTGTTTTTTAATTTTTATCAAGTTGTAACATAAAAAATTAAATCGCACTCGACAAGTTTGTAAAATAAACTGATAAATTGAATATTAAATATTACATTAGTTATCTATATTAGAGAATTAGTTTGCTGTGTAATTTCAAGCTTCAGAGAAATCCATGGAATTTTTATTAATATTATATTCGTAATAATGTTAATAATAATCTGCAACCTGTTTTAAATTAGACATGACGTTACAGAATTGGTGCGTGATAACGTAGACACGAGATATTAGAAGTACAGCAGGTTGTGCACCTTCATAAAATATGCCATTCCATGAAATCCCACGAGATATCTGTAGAAGAAGGCTATTTTCGAGCTCATTGAATAGACAGCCATGATTCTATGACCACAGAGCGTGCCAACTCCATTGTAGCGCTCTTCACCATTTTAGTCCCTTATTCTCTTTCCTACTGAACCGAACTCATATATCTTAGCACAGCAGTTTGGCTTTAAGGCCTGTACAATCTAATGACAACGATATCCATAGCAATTTCTTCACACAGTGTCAAAAAATAAATTTTTACTTTTATAATCTTATTCTCACGTTTCTTTTAGAGTTTTTATGTCTTTTGTTTAAAAAGTTCGATGTTTCTTCGGTATTTTTTTGTAAGCTTAATAATATAACATTAAATTTCTCAATTGTTTTGATGCAAATATCATTTCTTCTTTTGTGCTATTTGTATAAAATTATTAATATATCAAGCATCTTATTTATTTCTTTTATAATTATATTTATTACGATACGTATAAGTAAAAAAAATTTTCTCTTCATAGTATCACATAAGATAAGAACATTTTTTTACCTGAAATATTACCGTATTGTTAGTATATTTTTCCGTAAGATATAATGTTATATACAGTGAAGATGCATTATGATGGATGTGACGTAAATATAGAGTACTTTTTAATTAACGGATCTACTTCATTTAAGGAGCAGACTCAATTATTATTGATACTCAATTATTATTAGAGGCGCAGAAGCGTAAAACAGATTCAATCCAATGATTCGCGCTTGTATCGCGTCGTTGTGTGCATGAACGGATATGTAAGCGAATATATGTTGAGTGTGCGTTCACGCGCCCTTGTACATATATATGGCTGGAAATACGTAAGGAAGCAGAGCATGAGCAATGGCTGGCAGCGCTCCGTAATAATGTTGTCTTCGTCGGCTCGTTTTATTTGCCCACGGCACAAGAATGTAGCCTACAGTCCGCCTCAAAATTCATACCTGTGTTGCGCAACGCGATTGGTTCATCGGAATATTTCATGCTCGTCCGATTTCTTCGAGAACTTCAAGGACGCGTATTCAAATACTTGAATTTTACAAGTCATTTTAAAACAACGCTACAATATTTAAAATGTACGAAGATTGTAAAATATTAAGCACCATTGAATGATAAATGGACACAAAGTGTTCATTCGAAAAAGAATTTAATTGATACAATATAAGTTGTATATATAAGTTGTCACTACAAATAAAATTTAAAATGTTTTCTTGGTACAGCTATATTGACAAAATGGACGTCAACGGTTCGTAAAAGGATTAACTTAATGGACGCGCGCTATTGTGTATATAATTATCATTACGGTATATATCTGCGTTGTTAAATCAACATTTTATAATACAAAGTAAATACAATAGAAATATATCTGGCAATCAAAACGCCCTAGCGCTGTAGCTTATACGAAGGATAACAACAGGAATTGGCCCTTGCAAAAACATTAAGCAGAGTATCAGACGGGGGGGGGGGAGAGGAAATGGTAGGCACGAAAAGTGGGATGGGTGGACTGATATCGTCGCGGTATTCCAGAACGGGCAAGAAGAAGGCAAGGAAACGAGCACCGGCAGGCAGATAAAGTGGAAAAATCGTCACCATTCCTTTCGTCTCCTTTCGAGTCCTTTGGAGTAGATGTAGGTAGGGCTGGGCGGAGAGTAGCACCGAAAAAGTATAAATTTCTTTAATGGTGCTAATAATTTCATATCGCATAATTTACTTACTGCGAAACGTAACGCCAGTAGCTACCAGAGGCATTAACGAGGAGCCTAATATTTATGTTGGTACTCCGGTCCTCCACCACCCAGATAACACCCTTGCTTTCGACCCCCTCCCCTTCTCCCAACCCCCTCGCGCCCCATCCTTCCGGGGCACATCCCTCTACCTCCTTGTACCACCGGCAGAAAGTCTCCCTCGGTCGGTTTGCGACGCGCCTTCGCATCTTCGTAACTAGATAAAAAAAGGAGGAAGGTGCTCCCTTTTCCTTCTCGAGATAAGTAGAACCTGCCACGGCTTGCTGGTTCTACGATCGACCAAGGACAAAGGAGAAGAGCAACGGACGAAGTACCGGTGATTTAATGCACGTTTCTTTTAAGGGGAAACGTTCAACCTCCCCTGTCGCGATATCAGGGACGGCATTACGTAAAACTAACTTTGCGTTAATTTGATCGTGGTTGGGAATTTGTAAAAACTGGAGATGCAAAGATATCGGTGGTCGTCATATATCGCGTTGCGCACAGAGTTCTCGATCGTATGATATCAGTTACTGTTTTTAATATTTATTTTGTTAGCCTTTTATTGCCAATGGTGCGTGTTTCTACAAAGCAATCGCCTTCGGTAAACCTACGGGCTAATCGGGCGGCGACAATATTTTTCTCGCTAAATTTCGGTTCTTCTGCAACCTCTGTTGATTTTTTAGATCCGGTAATGTCCCTGGATAAGTGGGAAACTCTTATCTTCCTAAGTGCATTACCAGCACCGCATACATTACTCCTTTACACACTTTCACAGGTATTAAGTACATACAGCCGTGAGGAAGTTTATGAGAGAAGGTTCTCAACCAGAATATTTTAAATGTATGCAAGAACACGTTCCGCCCTTCTCCTAAAGCAACCACTGCGAAGTAATCTCCCTTTCATCGTTATGAAGAACTGACTCATGTCATCGGCGTCTATAGAGGTCGATGTCTACCGTATGTCTACCGTCTAATGCCTTTCCATTACCGCGAATATTTTAATGTGACGACGCGCGATAAAACGCCGTATAAAAAGTAGAGGTTAGATGACTCCTTAAATGTTAATGTAAAATGAAGAAAAAGGAAGACAATTGTGCGATAAGTATAATGTAAAAGTGTTGCACGCTCCATAGAGTGAAACTGTGCGGGCAGTCGCCGGCATGGCGCGGACAATGTCTCGCGACTGTCCAAAATATCCGATATGATATCCTTCTCTGGACCGCTAATGTGACAGACAGCGTATTTCGCGACCATCCACGCGGGGACCACGAGAATAATAAGTTTGTGCAGAATCGTGGAAATGGTGAATGTAAGCAACGATACGGCGGAAAGTACTGGAGCAATGATGAGGATTCGGAAGAGTTGTGGAAAGACCATCCTCGTTCAAACCCCTCGTGCTTTCTATTTTCTCCTTGTCTTATTTTCTTCCATTTCTCGATTCTCCTGTTGCCTTCGAGAGAAACCGACCGGGTGAAGAATAAGACACCAGACACATATTTTACGCCGGAGCTCTTCACGGATGGGGCAAAGCGTACACGGCGAACGACGTCGCGTTTCTGAGTTATCGTTATATGAAGTAGTACTCTAAAATGTGTGTATGCATCCGCCTTCGGTATTCTTTTGTTGAATGTAGCGTGCAGTTTTCATTTCACGATGAATAGAAAAGATAGCGATTTAATAAAATGTATGTATGTATGTATAATAATGCAGTTTGCAAGTATATTTGTTTCATTAATCGAGTAATTTATATATCTTGAAAGATTTATTATTTTTAGCTAAATAATTGAATTAAATTAAATCTCTGAAAGAAGAATCAATCAATAAAGAATTATAAATTATTATTTATAAATAATAATGTAATTATATATTGTATTTATATCATGTTATTTCTTCAAAACACATCTTGAAAAATCTTAAAGAATCAATTATATGTAAAAATAAATTATTATAATTGGACAATGACTCTCGATAAATTCATAATACTGAAGTAGGCAATAAGAATAACAACACAGATGCTTGAAATCTTTTTTTCTTTATTTTTATAATTAGATGGTTAAAGCGAACGTTTCGGTTCATGTTTTGAGCCATCTTCAGCGTGATTGGTTATATAAAAAAATAAGCTTCGTAATGGCAGTCATAAAGCCGTACAATAATCGTTAATTACTGTCTACTGACTAATCATATATGGTTTAACATAGTCTATATCTATCGGATAGACTATGTTAAACCATATCATTAATCAATAATTAAGGATCGTATCATTAAGTCACTCAAACAATTAGCGTATAACGATATTAGTAGATATCACAAATTATTCTTCCACGTTTTAATTGATGTCTATTCTTGAGTTATACAGCTTTATGACTGCCACCATGAAGCTTATTTTTTTATATAACCGATCGCGCAGAAGATAGCTCAAACATGAACCGAAACATTCGTTTTAACTATAACGCATCATGGCTTTAACCATCTAATTATTAATAATTAGATAATTAAAAATAAAGAAAAAAGATTTCACGCTTAAGCATCGTTGTTACTCTCATTGCCTAATCCATAATTGTGAATCAATTATATTGTATAATATGATAATTTTGCTTAGTAAATTTTTTTAAATTTTATATTAACGTAATATAAGTAATAACATATAATAATTTAAATATATGTGTAATATATCTATATCAGCAGTATAATTGCATTTTTGGAAATGACAGATAAATTTGTTTTTAATAATGCTTTGCGTTCATAAATTCACAAACACACAAGCGCCAATTTCGTTCCTCATCTCATCTCTATGTCCCACTATATGATGTACGATGTCATTGTCATTTATTTATTTTCCATTCCATACTTTACAGTGCATTGAATGAATTCTAATCTGTTATGTAGTAAATTAAATGAATTCTAATATATTATGTCAATCATCTCTTAACTCTTTGAAAGAATGTTGTCAAAATTTGCGAAAATTGTCAGGCTAACGTTAGACATTTAGAAATCAAGCATTTTTATTACAAAATATTTTTTAAAAATATTTTCAAATCTTGCTCATATATCTTATTGATGCAACAATATATATCGACACATATAAATATAATACGATTTATTGCAATCATTCGAAATTTCATATCACATATGATTACGTGATACAAATTCTGCTATCGGAAAGTTCTTTGCCGCTTCGATATGTCACAGAAGTTATCCATTTTGATGACGGCGTGGGGAGGTAGAGATAAAACATCGTAGCACGAAAGAAGTGCGAAGAATGTTAATACGAATATTATGATTTATTGATGGAACATCGGTCTGTAAGACTCCAGGGGTTGTTCGGCGTGCCTGCCAGTGTCCGTAAGGGTGGTAAAATGAAGAAAAAGAAGAATAAGAAGGTGGAAACCCTGAGGGTACCGTTGCACACGTACACATATACATGTATGCACATGCGCGAGCCTACACAGATATATGCATCCATATAAACACGCGCACACACATACATATATATATTTACCAGCTCACGTGAGTAACGTAGGGCAAGGCGTTTTTCTCGGCCCGCCTGAGCCGCCAAAGATTTATTCTCAGATCCCGCAAGACAAATGGTAAGATTGTGTCCAAAATTTTAACAGCGCATTTGGGTGAACACGTCCCTGCAGCGCGAAGATACTCTACGACTGCACAACTGCTACAAAGGATAAAAAGAAGGAGGGTAAAAAGAAGAGACAGGGGCGCGGATGGGCAGGGCATGGGTGTTGTTAAGAAGGGGGTAGCTCTCTCTGACTTAGTCCCGGTGTGTGTTGGATGAGAAGGCGGTTGAGCGGAAAAGAAGTTTTCTAGTTATCCCTTCGGCGAGAATGTGGTACCGAAACTCCTTGTTCGCTTCGTGACAGAATCGAGCCGTGAAACGAGATCCGCCGGAAAACGGAAAACGCTGGTTGGCGTAGCTTTATTCCAATCATTGGCTTTCTATTGGTTTATCTCACCATTCTACGTGCCCAGATATATGCAGTTTTATTACCTGTTAAATTTAAGTTTCGAGTTGCTATTAAATCGTAAAATATTTACATATTTGTATTTATAATATTAATAAAATATTAATTAATCTAATTAAAATTTAATTAAAATTTAGAAAATTACATATGATATCTCAGACACGTTTTATTTGTAACTAAAATTTGTTTCTAATATATATATAATATAATATATATAATAACTAAAATTTGTTTCTAATATATGATACTTTATAACATTTTTCCTTTTTAAATATTTTAAGAAAGATTATCAATTTTTATTTTGCAAATAAATATTGCTTCTTTAATATTGTTTGCCTCCCGACATTTCATATATGAAAATTTCTTCGTATCTAAAATGAAGGAAATAACTAGTAATGCTTGAAGTGTATGGAGCATACGACTCGAAAGTGCGTGCCTAACGTGTTTGGACACCAATTTCATCTGCGTATATATTATAAATAATATGCTGGGGGATGTTCCTTCAGATCCACCCCTCGGTATTTGAAAATTAGATTCCCTATCTGTCTGACGCACATTGCGAGCTCAGCCTCTTTCTTACGCCCACCAAGAATCTTATTATTTCGTTATCGATCTTGGTATTTTTTCTCATTGGTTATTTTTGTCAAATAAATATATATTATAAATATTCGAATACGTATATGTCGAAAAGTACGTGTATTATTTTATAAATATGTAGGCAATAATTAAAAAGTGTAAAATATAAGATCATTGCCACAAGTAAGAATTCTTGGCAATAACATGAGCAAGAAGAACGAGAATCAACATTGAACATTGGTAAATGAAGACAAAGTATTTAGGTTTACAGTTTCTCCTTATTGAACCACTGAACGTGCGTCGAGTCTGGTGGGGAAAGGGGAAGGGGTAAAGAAGGCGAAACCGAAAACAGGGTTGGCACATTGGTGAAGCGAGAAGAGGGGATGATGTATACGTTCAGAGATAAACGAGCGCCGCGTTCAATGAAGTCGACTATAAGGGTAGTCCCAGGTTCGGTTCTTGTCACTGGTAGATGGCCAATAGGTTACGAGCATTGTGTGCGTCAAAGTTAGATTGATGATAAATCGACCGCAGAAAGAATTTTAAATATTACGGCATATCTTGTATGATTAATTTTAATTTTTCCAAATATTGATATAACTAGATAAACGGAATAAAAATTTTTAGAAATATTCTTTCATCGGTATTAAATTATATATGTAATGTTAAAATTTCTTTACGCTTAACAAAATCTTACTGATAATAAATCTCTTTTAATTTGCATGAAACTGTTCTATCTTTACATCGATATATAAACGTTGGTCGATAGTCGTTAGACGCGATAGTAATCGTAATAGCGATGCTGTCATCGCGTCCATAAAACTCACTGTCGGAGACGGCACAATTTTAAGTTTTACGCCATTTACAAAATGAGTCGCCATTATTTTCGCCGGGTGGATTTATCGCTACATACATTTGGACCGAGCGACAATCCAATTTATGTGGGAGTCCCGTAATAGTCTGCCACCGCAACGCGAGAAACCTCCCTCCCTCGCATTGCCCCTCTCTTTCTCGCCCCTTCTTGTTCGCCGTCTACTCTGCAGCATCCACCCTACTGACGCTCACCACCCACGGCACTGATTAAATAAAAGAACAAATGGAGGTAACTCCTAATTAGTGCACTAGTTCCTTGCATTCCTGCTAGCCGTACCAACGACCTTCGTCGGATTAATTGCAGTCGTGCGTTTATTGCGAGCGCGATGCTTATTCGCGCATGAATTTGTTGTTTTTCCTCGAGAGATGCCTTATTGCGCTTAAGGCAAGGAAGAAAAGAACGACGTAAGGAAGTAACATTAAAATGTGAATTCTCTTGCAATCGATAAGGGAAACACTACGTTCATACCCCGAGGACTTATTGATTCTTGATCGCGTTATATAATATGTTCAAGCTATCCTGTTAAATAAATCAAATCCTGTTGCCTCTTTACTGCGTTAACGGCATTATTTATCATATCGGATTATAGCTTAATTGGGAATGATAAATAGGAGCTACACGCGCGCGAGCGTTCCAGAATCTACCTGATGTTAATTAAGACCTATTCGACGGGTAGAAACGAGTTTCTTCGTACCTGACCGCAGAGGATTGTGCTGTTATTATTATTTATCTTTCTTTCTTTCTTTCACACACAGTTACCATGGTTTTTATAATATATAATTTTAATATTTTTTACTAATTTTTTTATTTTAAAGCAATATAATTTTTTTTAATCAATTTAATCATTCAAATTGAAAGAGAAAAGAACCGATTTCGTGAACGGTATTATAAATCGTACATGCTATATATTTATATGATAAAAACTAGAATGTTTTAAAAAATTGTTATACATAAATTATTAAATTTTTCATTTGTATGATTCATATGTCTATAATATTTCATATGACATACTAATATTAAAAATGATTATTAACTTTCTTATAATAATAGCGATAATTGTTTATTGTTAACTTCTGCCATTGTAAATCATACTGTTTACATTCAATGATCGATGATCGCATCAGGAAGGACTGTAATACAGACGAAAACGGAAGTGAAAAGTTGGAATGTACGAGGGGCAATAGGAGAAATGAGCAGTATCGGACGATAGGGGTTGCTGGGAGACTGAGGAAGGCGGTGGCGCGGCTGCGTCTGAGTTGCCCGCAATGTATGAGTCTACCACCTCTCGTCCCACCCTTACCTCATCTTTCTGACCTCCCACTCCGCCAGCTACCAGCAATTTTTTGTTCGTGGTCCGCTTGTATCAAATTACGATAAATATTGCGGTGCCGACGTGAACCTCGGTAAGGGGCGCCTACTCGCAACGCCACGACTTAAGATCACATATAGAAAGTGAGAGAGAGAGAGAGAGAGAAAGAGAGAGAGAGAGAGAGAAGAAAAAAGAGAGAGAGAGAGAGATTTTAAGATTTGCTTTAAAGGCAATGCGAAATGTAAAGGACTACACACTGTACGAACCATTAAAAATGAAGGGAGAAATTTATTTCTGTGGGCAGAGAGAAATGGATGCATTGTACACTTTGCGATAGCACATGTAACGCGACATATCCCTGATATCGTTTAAGATTTTTATTGTAAATGTTATTCAATTTTTTTAATTATAAAGATTTGTGCAATAATTGAGATATTTAATCCACTTTTTTAACGTTAAACGTGTTTCAAGATATTGCTACACGTTCAGATGTGCACGCGAGAAGAGTCAGCAGAATCATATAAACTAAAGATGGTTGGCGCAAAAGGATAATAGAGTAAACGTCACGCGGTCGCCGAAAGAAAAATTCGTTTATGTGAAAGATTCCTGACGATCCTCTCGAAAGGACTGTGAATGGGGGTAGATGGGTGGGACCGATATTATATATAACTATCTACCCTAGCCAGTTGCGTGCGTAGGATAGAAAACACGCGGACCTGCGGGGAGGGGCATGGTGGGGGCGAATTGAGGGATGGTAGTAGATGAGGTGCAGAGAGAAGGGGCTGGAGAGAGAAAGCGGAAGAAAGAGCGACAGTGGAAGCGCGAGAGAGGGGTAGGGGAAGGAGGTAGGAAAGAGAGGTGGATGGAAGTACGTGGTGGGGGATGACAGAGATGAATTCGTTTCATTTCACGCTGGGAAGCTCTCGCGTTCCCCGCGTCCGATGATTTACTGGGCTACAATGTGGTAACCCATGATTTATCGCCAACACGCTGGCTTGCCACTGCGCTATACCTGATACCATGGTTGCGTATGCGCTGTGCCCGCGTGTCCAAAGAACTTTATACTCTTTCTCTGTCTCTAACCCCATCCCCGCTCCCCTCGTTACTTCGAACGTACTTGGGCATGTCTTCGCGAGTGGGCGGCGAGACGAAGGAGAGATGAAGACCCCTCGCGACCGGGGCCGTGGAATATACGCTATCTGCCTAACAGTGTTGGCGGTGGCAGCATGGAACCGATAATTCCATACTCCGCCACCATTTATTTATGCGCGAGAAATTCCCGTGAGTTTGTTCGTCACACGCGCGCTTTGTCACCTTTGATGTAGTCTCGTTTATTTATAGGCAACGTTATAATCATTCCTGATATTTTTTATACTACGTACTATGATATTACTTAAATTGCTAGAAAAAAAGATGGTTATATTTTTGTATTGACACTATTAATATTTTGTTAAGATAATATTTTTTAAAAAATTACAATCGCTGTATTTAAAAAAATTTGTGGCCACTTGCGCGAATACTAACTGTTACAAAACCAAATGGATATTAACATCAGTTTGCGGTTGCATCTGTGGTTGCTACATCAAATTGTTTGGTCAACCATAATGCAACCAGCTCGTAACCATCATGGTGAAAATGGACGTGGTCAACAAGTATAACTATAATTACGTTAGATACGGACCATAAAGCGTACGCGAAAGCATTATCAATTAGCATTCTAAACTGAGATCAGTGCATATATGCGTGTATGTGTAATAATTTTCAATTATCTACATTTGCAAAATTAATAGAGATCCGATATCTACTAATCAAAACCTAATATAAGTTTTTCCTTTAAAATTTTAAGAACAAAAAATGAGTCAAGTTAAGTACAGTTAAAATAGCTGTTATCGCTAGTGACATGAATATAATATTATTAATAAATATAGTAAAAAAATATAAAGACTGTTGTAAACAAAAATAATTTGTTAAAGCATAGAAAATGTATTAGTTTGCGAATACATACAATAGAGCCTGCAGTTTCCGTGCAGTTGCAAATGCGTGGGTAGATGCGAGCATTCGAAAGTTCATAGAACATGGGATGGTATTCCTTGGCTCGTTGGAAACTCAGGACCAAGTCTTGGCTACCACGAGACCAACATCTGAACCGAAGTTGGCTGCGCCCTCTCAAAAGTCAAGATCCCGACTCTCGTGGGTCCTTTGCCTAGATTCATTAGGGATCTTGCTGATCCTGACGCCGTTTGGAGACCCCACGGACGCCTTGCCCGAAGATTAATCCCGACCGCGTAAACTTTGTTTCCCATTGTAAACAAGAGGCAGTTCCGGTACCGTCTCGAGAAACACCCTTTCTCCGGTTGCCTCCAGAGCCAAAGTACTTAAAACCGCATTTCTTCCCTACCCTCTAAAAGTTGGTACAAAAATTTGCTTAATTTGTTTTTAATAAACATTGGCTTATAATGGCTATCGCGAGAGCGCACTATAATTGAAGCGCTCTTTCTTAATCTTAAAATAAATTACTATTAAAAATATTTAAATTATTATAAATTTTTTATGAAAAATATATAATATAGGTACATAACGGGGGATAACACATTTTCAGAATGTGACGTATTCTCACTTTGTCTTTTTCTCCTCCCTATTCTCTCTTTGTTGAAGGATGTTCTTTATGTGAGGTTCACACAAAAATATGTTACGGCGTTGAATTTTTCTTTAAATAAAATAACAAATTCATATAAATATCATAACATTAGAATATGTATATAATCGTAGTCTATTATTATTATTATTATTATTGTAATTGAAGTGATTGATACATGAAATATCCTACAGAAATAAATGCTTCTGAAACGAAGAAGCGTTATTATCGCGTAAACGCGATTCATAATTCAATACATTTCGTTAAATAGCGAGTTGCAACACGCATAGGTTGAGCTCGTGATTTGTAGGAAAATGTGAATCTAGGCATCCGTCACGTTTAGCGGTCGTGAAGCGAGACTCGAGTTGTAAAACACGGCGGACAAATGAGGATATACGTAGCGGAAGAAGTGTCGCTAGGTTATCGTGGTGTGGAGACTCGTGGAGGGTTATACTCCATAGAGCGCGAGTGGCAACGGGGATGAGAGCGCGTGCCGCCACAATCCAGATTTTATAGCGCCGTTAGGTTAACCCGGCGATTTTCAAAACTTACATGATTGCTTGCGGTAAAAATCGCAGCGTTTAATGGTGCGGAAAGTAAATATGTTTTAGCATCGACTGATATCTAACTCTAAGATTGACGCGAGAAATACATGACTACATCATACATACTGTACTGTCGCAGTAATTCTTCACATAGTTTGTGTAAAATAGTTATTATAATCAAATTAATCAATTTTTGCTTGATATATTATTATAAAATAAAAAAGTATGTTTTAAAAACTCAATTCGATCATATGTTTACGTAATGCAAAAGAAATTATTGTTCTCTTTTATATTACATTTAATACGATAAAACATTAAAGAAAATGTGCTTAAAAAATTTTTCTGTTTTGCGATTGACTTAATAATTTATTTGTTGAGACGATATTGAAATAAATTTTCAGGAATAGAATATTTATGCGATCAAAATATTCGGAAGAAATAAAAATCTCCAATGTTTACAATTTCGGCAAGAGCACATATTCGGACAAAATGAAAATAATAATGTAAAAGTATTACACAAAGTAAATGTTATCAAAAGATACAGCATGTTTTTTATAATTATACATGGGCAAGCATAAGCACATTCGCCATATCAGAACAAACTCTCTTTATCTCTATAATTCTACCCCTGTAATTCTTCTATACGCTGGAGGGTCAGAGGTGATATCATAGGGAAGATTGCACACGACGGCGCTTTTCGTCGTGCCTCGCGGTCGTAAGTCTGAAGAGGTACAGAGAGTGGTGAGAGGGGTTGGGCTCTGAATGACGGAATTCATGCAATGCTCGTGGATTCGGGGACGAGGTGAATGGAGCTGGCGGAAGGGCTTTGGAAATTAAACGTCCTGTGGATGGTCTTTTTTCGCGAGCAGTAATGTATGACTGTTCCTTAGAGAAGTGAACAACCTCCCTACTCTCTCGTCACCGTTTCTTCCCTAGTATGTCCCCCTTAATTCTCTTTTTTCTTTCTCTTCCTAAGGCTGAGGGAACCGGGCGTCTTGGCACGACGGGTGGGACAATTTCCTTGTGATAAGAAAGTAGATCGAACTAGAAGATATGTGGGAACCTCTCGTGTGATAAATATATACATATCTTATACGTACACATGATATTGTAATAAATAAGCACATAAATGTATACAATATATGTATATATCAAAATGTTTTTCAAATATGAAGATATAAACGCGATATTAAATTTAAAATCATATAGAATGCAACGTTTGGCATTTTGTAATACGTAGATACATTGTGACATTAAAGTCTTAAGATTTAGATTAATGTCTATTCATGAATGAGCCATTAGTAATGTAAACACACATGCGTAACTATGGAAACCAACATGATATACACTATGTTTAAATGCAAATGGAATTTACATGTGTACAGACATGCGTTATGAGATATATGCGCACGTGACGCGGGTAGAGTTGGAGTGAAAAATAAAATATGAAACAAAACATAAAATAAGTTGAACATTTCGTAATTCTTAGTGCAGTTACGTACAAGATACTGGTTACACACACTTTAGTTTTTCTTCCAAAATATTGTTATAAAGAAATATTTTTTTTTACAAATTTCATTTTAGATGCTAATAAAGAGAGACAAAGAAATAGAGAAAGAAGGAAAGAGAGAAAATTTAAAAAAATTTTCTTATGTAACATCTTGCTTATTATATACAGGGCTCTTGAAATAACAGTTTACTCTCAGTGTAACTTTAAATAGACTTATACTTTTTCTGTACCATATATGTTTTACTTTATTCATTTTAAACGTAATTAATGTTAATTCCATTGGTTTCGATGCATTCTATCATATATGAATCGCATTTTTATTAAATTTTATGTAATTAAGAGTGATTTGAAATTAATGATGATTGTTTGTAACGGAAAGGCGAAAAACACGGAAAAGGTGAAAAAGATTAACTCTTAAAGAGGTAAAATGTCAAAATATTGACAGTCCCATGACCATTAGCAATATAAACGACTGGTACTGGATCAGTGCCGGTTGGCTAGCTTGCCTGCCTGTTTAGTTATTGTTTCCGCCACAGATTATAGGGATGGGGGTCTT
Source organism: Tetramorium bicarinatum (assembly GCA_928718305.1). Classification (NCBI taxonomy): domain Eukaryota; kingdom Metazoa; phylum Arthropoda; class Insecta; order Hymenoptera; family Formicidae; genus Tetramorium; species Tetramorium bicarinatum. The sequence continues at coordinate 18,546,046 of OV788327.1, read as the reverse complement.
TATTGCCCTATGGCGATAATATAGGTATACCACCTCACGGCGTAGTATTGCATACTCACACATACACTCACGTATAGGCTTGTGCCGGGCTCGCACCTGTTGGCGCCTGCGATTATGGCCGCAATAACATTCCGTCAAACGGCAAATGCGTACTCGGATTTCCTAACTCCATCTTAACTCTCAGAAACGTCTCTACAGCCACGTGGCTCCGCGATTTATTATATTAATCACATTTATCTACAGCTACAGAAGCGTTTATTTTTATTATTATCTTTATCTCTCTCTCTTTCTCACACACATATTGTTGGAAAAAAATAAAATAAAGACATTATTAAAAAAAAATTAAGAAAATTTATATATAATTCTGAATATTGAGTCTTTCAATGATATAAGATATAACTGTTTACGTGATATACGTTCGCGAAATCCGTGAGTATTGTATAAAGTTGCTTGCGAATATCTACGTTCTTCATACTATTTACAAAAAGATGGTATAATCTCTAGGATATATCTTAGCCGTCACGTTCACATTTTTCTCTCTCTCTCTATTTCTTTTTTTTACAAATATACTGTTTTATTTGTTTTGTGCATTTGTAGGGTTTGTGGATTTAATGTTGTCTAGCAAAAACAAACACACAAAGCGAAGGAGCCCGGGTTCCAATTCATCGATTTTACGTCCCGGCATTATTTATCGTTCAATATATCGGACTTGTCGCGCGCGATACCATTCGTTGCGTCATACGCCATAATAACGGTATCTTCTCCAAAACTGTTCATTGCTGCGGCCGGACGAAAAAAGTAGGAGCTTCCACACGCTTTAAATTCTTCAGGAAGAGAGACAAATAAATATCGGATGATGTATATGCGCCGGCGGTGACTGCAGCGCACGCATGGTCCACCGGGCGCTTCCAACTCTAAATTCGGTGCCGAGTTTAGGTGGGCTCGATTTAAATTTCGCCAGAAGCGGAATTGGCCGCATGGCGAAACGCAATTTCGCCAGCGCGGAGTTTATTCTCGCGCGAATTCAAATTAATGGGACGTCGTGCGAATTGACTTTTCTAAATTATTCAAGCTGCGTCGAATGAGGTTTCAGTAGACATCACGTTTACTGATTCATGGCGTTCCTTGCCATAGCCTTCTTCGACCTATCCAAAATACAGCTTCGAAACGATTTCATTGTACTTTTCTTTCATTTCTATTACGGTTCTTGACGTGCTATTGAAAACATGTCGATAGTAAGTTGTAAAAGAGAACTTGTAAATAGTCGGAGAAGCGAGCGCGAGGACAAAATACGTCGAGATATCGCCAGGCGGGCGCGTCGATATTTCGTCAGATCTGAAAATCTATAGCAGCGGTCAACATACCGTACGTAGCGTGTCTGCCACGTGGTTACCGGAGAGAATCGAGTGTATGTATATGTGCAGAGAGGCGGCCACAAATCACCATTACTCGATGTGTATCGCGACGCTATATAATTATACCTATAACGCCAAGCACCAGGTAATGGCTCAATCCTGCATGTACATTCGATGATAACCAGTCCTGAAGACGAAGCCCCTAGGTGGGGTCTTTAGCGCCCGCGAGATTTAAACTAACCGCTCGCCATTGGCTAAACGGTAGTCACGTGTTTCGTTACGTCACCGTGGCCATCCTTGTGAGTGTACAGAGTCATTGGCGAGGGGCGGGAGGGAGGGAAGGGAGAGAGTGAGAGAACGATCAAGAGGAGAGAAGGCAAAGAGGGGCAAAACACGCTCGAGCGCGAGCACGCGCGCGACAGAGACATCGAACTTATCCTTGAAGAGCGCGAGCGCGATATCGAAGAGGGATGAAAATATTGTTGGTGAAAAACAAGGACGGCCATACATCGCGAGAGGAAAGCAATGTCCAAAGCGGAAGAGACGAGCGGAGGAGGACCGAAATACCGAAACGGAAAGCGGAAGAGAGAGAGAGAGAGAGAGAGGGAGAAGAGGAGCGCGATGGAGATGGAACGAAGCGGGAAAGAGGCAGCGCGAGCGTACACCCTTCGCCGTACTCCCTCCCGCCATTAACAACGCCCTTGCATATAAATCCGCCTCTTATACGTGTGGAGAGTCAATCGCGGGCGTGTGCGTGATCCCTCGGTCTCCGTTCATCTCGCGTATCTTGCGCTGTCACCGTCTCCCTCTAAAGTCAATTCTCTCCCTCGCGCTAAATACGCTCTCTCGCTTCCACGGTCCGAATACCCCGCCTTTGCGCTGGCCGCAGGACAGCCCTGGCCTGGTGTGGGTAGAAGCGCGAAGAGAGAATCAGAGGCCCGTGGAACGGAGCGAGACGCAACGATGGAGCGCTGTGCACATGGAGGAGACGACACGAATACGAGAGACAGGAGAGAGAGCGAGAGAGATTGACAGTACGAGAGGGAGAGAGAGAGAGAGAGAGAGAGAGCTCTCTAGCCGGCGGTAGTGGGACGAGAGCACGAGGAGAGGCAGAGAGAGAGAGAGAGAGAGAAAACGGAGGCAGCGCCGCGTGGCGGCATGAGGTGGGGACTATCGGGCCGTAAACCATCCGCGGTGAACATTTAACTCACGTATTGCCATCCAACAAGTTTGCTTTGGCCGGTGAAAGAGCGTCCCCGAGATCTCGGAGAGTCGGCGAGAGTCTCGAAGGCGATACCGCGAAACCACCGCGCGCGCGGAGGCGGATGAGATCCACCGCGACACCCGGCGGTATTTCATCCTGCGTGGAGGCGAGGACGTCACCGTCCGTCGTTCTCTCGGCCGGGGGTTCCGTATCGGACGAGAACTCGATTTCGTAACCCAGCGCGACGACGTCCGCGGGACAGACTCCGGGGGACCCCGCCCGCCTGCCTCGACGCACGTCCGGGCGATAAAAGGCGAGAGAGGAAGCGCGCGAGAGCGCGGCTGCTACGAGACAACGGCTGCCTAAACCTCGGGGAAAATCGGAGCAAGCGGATGGAGGAGGAGATTTCGGAGAGCGGGCCCGAATAGGCGCTATCATGAGCTGTAAGGAACGTGCGCGGACTACCCTTCCGCACCAGAGACGACTTCGTTATCGTTGAGATCGTGCTGGCCGCTACGGGTAAGTCGTATCATATAACTCTGTACTCACTCGGTGTCATCGACACGCGTAAATAAGCGCCGCGCCGCCTCGTTCGCGCGATTTCGTTAAATACGCGGACGTGCAAACGTGCCAGGAGTTGAAGCTGTCAAAGTTATAGAGATCGCCCTCCCGCCAAAATCTTACGCAGTGCACATGCTCCGTTACTCAGTTAGAGCTGCTATATAATGGGGCGACTCTTTCTCCCGATTATTCTCGATTTTCAGTCGGATTGTTTCACCGCGATATATGTTGGAAACTTGCTGTTTATTTACACGTACGTCTCGATTTCATTGTATTGTAACGCTTGTTCTTGTGGATATAAAATATCCTTCTATCAATCATTTCGATGTTATGACAGATCATTCGCGATGAGCGTGTTACACTCGCACGCGAGGGAGTACATTTGGGAATCTGTTCATAATACGATAAACATGATTCTCCTTCGTTACTTCGAATATTTCTAATTGTTCGTAAACGTTACGTACGCAAAGAATTTGCGTTGCTTGTAAATATTACATGTACAAAGAATTTGCATGTCGAAAAGGTTAATCTTGTTGCATATATATTTTTTGTATATATATTTATATATAAATGTATGCATACAATTATTATTTCTAACAATATATGTATTAAATTTGCGTACTTGCAATATATACCAATGAGATACAAATTGTATGTCATTTCTTGATGCCAATAATACATGGCTACAATATATGAATGTAATTAAACACAATTATTCGAGGAAGGTAATATTTAAAGAGTCGTTTTTATTACATTTACGTGTTCAGTATTACCAGGACATAATGATTAATAATCGTTATGTCAAGTTTACCATTTCGTTCTTTTCTGTCAACAAATCCAAAGAGTATTAAATCGTCGTACACACGAAAATATAGTAGAAAAAATTTCTCTCTATTCATCCAGAGAAGTTTAAATTGTCTAATTTCAATAGAACGCAAAAATACAGTTTCTGAAAACTTATTTTAATCTTTTTGCTAATTCGCTGGCTGTGCTTAGACATTTTCGATTTTCCAACGGGGGTGGGGAGGGGGAGGCAAGAGCTATCTATCCGAAAATAAAGTTTACTATCGAGGAACCTGAGGGGAAAATAGGTATAGTGTATACCGCGCACCGACGCCTGACGGAGGCCATAAATAAGGATCCGACGGTCGGCGCGGCTGCAGGCGGTGATAAGCGTTCCTTTACCCCCACCAGTGCAATCCTTTAGACTTTCTCGTGCGTCATCTTCCTCTATCTATGCAACACCCCAGAAAGTTACAGAAAGTTATCAAACTGAAGTTTAGTTGGATATGTTAAACATTTATGTTGAACCACGCGACGACATTGAGAAACTTACGGACGTCAAAAGACATTGCCACATAATAGATTTTGTTAATATCAAAAGTAGTGTGGAATGTAATGAATGAAATTGTTTTATCTCGCTGCTTTCGAATAATATTTATCTGTTTGTTTAATATTTTTCTTATGTCATCTTATCTTTTCTTATCTTTGAGGTTTTCACGGATTTAAATGCGCTCCAAATTAAAATGCGCATGGCGCATATAAGCGTTGTCCATTTAAAATAATATTTAAATAGATAAAGTTATTATAAAGTTTATAACGCTATGTAAAATCAGTATAAATAAAATTTTTCAAAATGTTTAGTAGTAAATATTAAATCTCAATAAATCTTTGATTTTACCTTTACCATTATTCTGAAATTATCATTGATAAAAGATGTTCTGTGGCCAAAATATTGTTTTAATCGATTCCTGAAGCTGTACATATTACAAAGAAATATAATTATTATAGAAATATATATATTATTACAAATAAATATATGTAATATTTATAACGTTAATATTCCATATATCAAGTATTATTGATGATTGTACTTTTTAATATTTGATGATTAATATTAAAAATAGCTTAAATATATCGAAATTTACTAGACGGCGATTCTTCTTGATATCAGCAGAAATATGTAGAGTTGTGGATCGCTTGTCCTTGTATCGGATGAAGGGGTTTACGAATACTCGAGGTGCTTCAGCGTTTCCCAACCGTATAACGAATAGGTATAGCCGGGCTGCTTCATCCCCTACGGGCAGCACGAAGCGACCATTTCTCATATCAGTTTAGCCGACACTTTCGAGAACTTGCTCAGGGAGCCTCGGGCGTCGCGATGTCATCCGATGCCTCTTGCCCTCTTGCGTTCTTGCCCGCCCCTGGGTCTTCCATCCCTCTTCTCTATTCCGCGACACCTTAGCGACCCTCCCTCTTCGACCGAAGAAACCCCCTTTTGTCGTGTCTCTACTCGTGGTCCGCGATCTGCGCCCTTTCTCGGTTTCGCAACCCCCCCAAAGTGCCGGCCGAGTGCCCGCGGCCTGAAGATAAGTGTCGCCCGAAACTTAACAAACCTTAGATGATAAAAGGGCCTGCCAGGTCTTGAATCATCCTCGGAAAAAAGAACGGCGCATGGCCAAGTATCTTATCTGTAATTCGTAGCATAGCAGAAGTCACTTTAAATCGATGTATCTTTTTCATTTTCTATTAAAATGTACGCTTTCCAGAAATATGCTGAAATATAAAATATTAGAACAATTTATGTGTGTTAGGAAAACGGACTTCTTCATTATTTGATAATACAATATATCTCTAAAATTGTTATAAGTTGATTTGATGTAGTGACATGTAAACATATCATACATTGCCGATTCGATTATTTATCAAGGAAAGTGATATTCTTCTCTTGCAGATTCCATTATATTATGTTTAACTCTCATATATAACTTTTATGGAATTATTCATTAATTCGATAAGTGACAAACTTTTGTCAACAATTTTTCAATTACAAATTTTTGTTCTATGTAATTGTTATAATTAAATATCAGAAAATATTCATTTTTCAAGATTGACTTTGACTTTTTACTTTGTTTTTAATTAATTTTGTTTATATTATTTGCTAAATTTCATTATTTATATTACATAAAATATTGCAAATTGCGGTTTTTGTATTTGTTTAATTTTATCATTTTATTTGTGTATAATTTATGTAATATATTTAAAAATATATAAAATAATATATTGATTAAACATTAACAAAAGCTCAACTAATTTTTTAATTACCATAGGAATAGCTTAACGAAAGAGTAACATGAATTTTTCAATGTGTTAAATTGAACAGAAACTTTCTTATACGGTTCTATATTACGCCATAGTTACCGTCGGACAGCGGCATGCACGTGACTCGTGTGAACATTGTGAAATACATTAAATACATATTTTGGATTAATTTTGAATACATCCAAAAACTTATACATATTCTAAGTTTAACATTTAGTTGTACAAAAAAGATTTAAATTTATGACTAAATTTAAAATATCGTAATAAAAAATAAATAAAACATTCTTGAAATAATTCTGGTTGGGAAAACAAGTATTCGTAATTTGCCGAAACATTTATCTTTTTGCGCTATAAATTTACACTATCTTTTAAAGTGAAATAAAATTTACCATATTGTAGAATGACCTTAACCATAAAAATTTTTTTTTAAGATCTTTGCTTTTCTCAAAGCATAACGGGATCTTGACCAATTAAAGAAGCGTGACGAGCATACAAAAGTATATACATCTCGAATGAGGGTGTGAAAATGTTTTTGGAGCAAGGTCGAAAGAATTATTGCGTCACCTGTACAATTCCTTTTCTACCTGTTGTGTTAACGAAAATGACCTTATCCACGATCGCCCCGTAAATTAGACTAGTCATAAAAAACGTCACGCAAATGAAATGAATCTAACGGTAACGCGCCTCGCTCTTTTTGCATTGAAGACTCCTGGCTCCAGGTCGACACGAATTTCTGACTTTTGTCGTTGTTATTATCATTATGAAATATGTTCAATTATGAGATATGCAAAAATTTTAAAAGTTTATTTTGCAACATTGTTAATATTTGATATATATTCTTTGACGAACTATTTTTTTATCATATGTTACTCCAGACAATATAAAATAATTATTTTGAGTTAAAAACAAATATATTTTTCAAATATTTTATTTTTCAAAAGAATTGAATAATTGGGATAAAAGTTTAAATCAAGAATTTACTTATTGTTAGAGAAAATATTTGAATGTTCATATTTTTTTATGGGATTTAATTAATATAAGTTCTTTAAACTTTAAATTTTTAACCATTAAAATCTTTAAACTTTAAATTTTTCCTGATTTTTGCTGTAATTTAGGCATAAAATGCTTGTTACTATGATGATAAAAAAATATATTGACATAAATTTATTAATCTTTTCAATATGTAAAGAAAGAGAAACCGCATGAAACAAATAGATATGTACTATTTTGTTTTAATATCTATTTATTCTATATTTTTTTATTGTTTCTCTAATTTTAACATGCGAAATATGCGTGTCGTAATTGAAATGCTGGTTATGGGAAATAAACTTATACAATGTTAAAAAATTATTTTTGTCCTAATTAGAAAATTACACGTTATCTTCCCCTCATTTTTAAAACGACCCTTTCGCCTTCTCTGTTTCACGAAACTTTATTTCGCTACTTCACTCAGATTTAACTTTGTCGAGTGACGAATGATGACTGACTAATGTCGCTCATTCTCATTCTTGTCTCACTCTCATCCTTGGCGATTAAGATTAATTGAGACAATTTCTGGAAGATAAACAAGTTCACGCTGCGGTAATAAGATGATGGTTGTAAGATCACGGTCGGTCCCGAGTAATGATATTGTAACCGGTAAATACTATATAATGAAGCGCGTAATTTATATCACTGTTTCGAAATACTGTAATGATGTATCAAACTAAAAACACAACTTAATTAGAACAAACAAAATCTTTTCTTTTTTATGACGTAATTTAGAACATTCTTTTATTCAATGATTAAGCGTACATATTTCTCTCTCTTTTTTTCTTTCTTTTGCTAAAAAAAAATAGTAAATTTTTCGACAATTGAGATTTTTAATGTTACTTATTAAGATATGATCAGTATTTTAAAATTTAATTAAAAATAGGCAAATTATCTATTAATAATAAATATACATTTAGATGAATAACACAAATTTGACTTCAATCAAGTGATGCAATATAAAGAAATCTTGATCTTGTGGCGCAAAACAATGATCATGTAGAATGATTGTGTCATTAGTCGTTGCTGGTGGCCGTTGATTTATAAGTTCAACTTGAGACGGATAATATTTTTGTTTTAATACTTCTTTTGGACGAAAGTACGTGCGCGGACTGCCGGATGGGTGTGAGGTGGACATAGGTGGCTGATGATGTCACTCCCTTAGCAGGCAAAAGAGAGAAAGAGAGAGACAGGTTCGTACGGCGTACCGGACATCGACTACACGGTGCCTAGTTTAAGTTGGGTTGTCGCGATGGCACACAGAGATTACGCGATACACCGTGGAATATACTTAAGGTATCGCGAACAGCTCCTAGATACATCAGACTTGTCGGATTGCTCCTTAACGCACGAATTGCTTTGCCATTTAGTCTGATACGGATGTGAACGATTGGCAATCCGCTGAGCAATATTTGGATAAAAATCTGTAGAAATATATTAATATATAAACATAATGTATGACAATATTGATATGATATATATATGAGAATGATAACTTGTACATTCGTGGTAAGAGCAAACCTAGAATGTATAGCTTTTCCAATTAAGACCCAGCGAATTGTGAAGATAAAGGAACAATTTGTTCAAACTTAATAATGATGGAATGCCATCATGATAGTCAAGGTGCACCAGCATATGTAGACTCGTTATAAACTTACATGCTAACGTGCGATATCTATTTTAAAAGTCGAATTAAGTAACGCCACGCTGCGGCTAATTATAATTATTTCACCGATAACACTTGCTTCAGACAAGGAAAAGAACAGACATAACGAGCATATAGGTTTTACTGTTTCTGATGCATGAAATACTGCGAGGTATACGTGCGCGCGCGTGGAAACTTATTTTGCATATTTCTTTGCTATGTATCACCATACACATATGCATACGCGCGCACACGTTCGCGCGTGTGCACGAACGTGGAGCACACAGTGTCTGATTAACATGAAAAGTCTGAAACACCTGTGCCTTGAGACCCGTATAATTATTCACTCCTTCAGTTTGCAACGTTTGTCCACAAAATCAATTGATAAATATCTTTGTTTTTACACAAAAATACGACGTCAATGAATGATGTAACTAAATAAATTAAAAAATCTAATTAATTAATCTCCTGACAAATACCTAAGATTTTCTATACTTTTTAACGGTTTTATATAATTAATATTAATATATGTATCAATGATCTTATATAATTCTATATAATTATAAATTAATTTTTTCTCTAAATTAAAATTGTGAAATTATAAGCTGTTGCGTCATATTATTTATGCAAATTTATAACAGCAAGTTAAAGGAAAAAATATCAAATAATCATAAAATATAATATAATATAAATATGTATATAGCTTATTGCACGCAGTTCCTAAATCTTGTATTGGTAATCATCCAGTGTACGTCGGTGCTATCGCATCTAGAATTGCTTGGAAACAGTCTGCTAATTATTAGATCGTACAGTGATATATCAATGCGATGAGAATCATGAATTATGGATTGTACGGATGCAATACATACGAAGTAGTGGTATGCATAACTTTTAGACTGGTATATTGAACTGTATGTTGTAACAGTTTCTTGTTTTAAATCAACGGAGCGTATTGCATTGTAAATATCTTTCCAATATCTACAGTTTATATATTCTTCATCTTTCACAGAGATCACTTCTTTTCTGCAAAAATTGATTGCAAATACAATATTGAATATAACTATAGTACCTATAAAAAGTACTAAATTCTATATTTTTTATATTAATTTTTTTTAAATTTAGTCTACGTGAAATTTTGAAAATTAGAAGATTGCCTTGAAAGCCTTTAATTTTCAATCACTAATTTACTTCAAAACTATCGACCTTTCGATATGTGTGTTAAGAAAAAATTAATTTTAAATTAGCGAAGAAATTCATAGGCAAACAATGAATAAATAAATCTAGAATATTTTATACTATAAATATGTTATTATTTTTATGGGAATCTAATTTTAAAGAAGAAAGTTTTTATTGTGTAGCGTAGAGAAACGTTTGTGAACCGTTCTATAAACAGGTACCGCTGGTACAATAATTACTCCGCTACTCGATTGCGTATTACCTGCGGTGACCATGATAAAAGGAGAAACTGGTTTGAAGACCACGTACGCGATAGAGCCGTTAACGATAAATCGAAATGTGTGGATTCAGAGGTAAAAGACACAGTTTGCTGTGCCTATATGTACCTCACGTACACACGTGTACGCACTATATACCGTTCTTTTCATGGCAACTATCTTGCTTTGTTCATGTCATTCGAATTTACATATCCCTATTTTGTTCTTTCGGACCGGCTTAATTAAGCGTTTAAAAGATGAAACTGGTTTCATTATCTTCATCTTCTTTGTCATTGCTCTTTAAAACGCATATCGTTACAACGCAATTGTGCTTTTAACTCTTAATTTGTTTCTTTTTGGAGTAGTAAAATCTAACAAAACTCATACATCTGCGATGTTAATATAATTCCATCTCCTTGCGATAGCCTTGACTAAAAATCGTAAAAGGTAAAACGATTTCTGAATAAAAAGTATATTTTAATAAAAGTCATGACTAACTGTGACTAAGCACTCACATAGAAATTTTATACGAGATTTAGGAATGGAATCGAAAATAATAAAATACTAATCGACCGTAATCACATTAAAGTACGATGTGCATCTGATAATTCAAAATTATACATGAATGCACTGATCAATAATCGTATTAATGTAGTAATAATAATTAAACGCTATTTTATCTCGTCGCATTTCTGTTCTACACGTCCGTGTAGATTTACGAAGTTTCTATACATGCAAATTTCAAGCAATCTTTCATTTAATTCGAAATTAGAAAACACATTCTGTCTCTTATATGTATATTGAAAGTATAAAATGATTTAATTTTTAACTTGTCCATGAAATATCCGTGAGAAAAATTTAAAAACTAAGAAATTATTAGAAATATATTCGTTATTGATGTTGAAAAAGGAGAAGGGCGCGTGCAGGTGAACGAGAGGAATAGGTGGGAGTTGACGAGTAGCGGTGTAAGTGTAAAACTAGCTCGATCGTGCGATTGTACGGTGGATGAGCGAGAGGTACTAGGGGGAGTGGTCACCGTGCTGAAGCTTCGTGCTATGCCGACCTATTCCTTTCTGTGCCTCCGCAGTGCATTATGGTTACTTGGCAAGGTTCTTTGCTTTAGTTTGCCCTCATCATAGATCGGTGTGTTTCCTTGACCAAAACGCGCTATTGTTTCTTCCGTAAAAAAACCCCTCGAAAATCCATAGTGCAAATGGAAGATTTTGCGGTTGAGATTCCGGCCAGTCGGCCTAGCAGTGGCGTCGACAATAGCATTTCTTGATGCAGTTGGTGCTTGCATGTATACGTGTGAACAAGAGTGTGGCAGAACATCGAGATTGTAAAGAGGAACGGTGAGAATACCGGAAAGCAGAGGGAGGGGGGGGGGGGACGTTGTGTCGTTATGGCACAATGGGACCACTGCTGCAACGCTGTAAGTACCCCGAGCTTACGGACTGATCTCTTCTTGCTCTTTCTCTCTTCCTCCCTTTCGGTTTTTCTTCTCTCCCCGTTTCTTCCTATTCGCATTTTCGTAGCGTTTATATCTCTTGAGCTTTCATTCTTGCGAGATTTTCGTTACGCCCTCGAAGCAAGGAGAGAGCTTTTGCAAAACTGGGCTTTGCCCAGTGACGATGCAACGCTTACAGGGGTATTTGTGGGATTAAGAATTCTTGCAGGACAAGGCGCTAGGCCACGATGGCGCGATCCACGAAGATTTCGCGGGAATCCAAAGATCGCTGTGTCGACACGGGGTATATCCCGTTTTGCAGACGCAGCACAATTTCGGCGTTACATTCAAGTGATAACGTCAATAAATTTTGGGATACCGGTTTACAGCTGACAGATTTATTACGCTGCCGGCAAAGTATATAACGCGAACGAAAATGCATTGCAAAATTCTTGCAAAAATAATGCGGCACACAAAATTGTACGTATAATAGATATACGAGCGACATTTCCGTTATATTGTGTAAGCAATCACGCGGTCCAATCAAATCACATGTGCAGCCGTTGACAGACAATTTTTAATCGACATCATAAAAGAATCATCTAAATCGCCTAACGTGATGAAACACTGCACGATAATTTCGTCCAAACTGTCACCAGGTTTCGAACATCTCGCATAAAATCTACGCATTTACTTTTTAATCGTTGCAAAAGCAACGATTGCGCGATAACGAGTGTAAATTGCGAAAAACGGTCCAGACTGGATTTTACAGTACTGGGGCGCCGTCGTGAACTTAGGGGAATCTAGAAAAGACGGACCAACCGGTTAGCGACTTTGGCGGCCGCCATCTTCCCCTCTCATCCGTCTCTTTCGCCTCGCGTGAGAACCTGCTCGCTATATGCCCACCTTTCTACTCTCCGAGACCACTCTCGACGAGAGTCCCGCTTATGAGATTTTTTTTTCTTTCCGTTCTTTCCCTGGACGCGGCGCGCTGAGAGGGGACGGCCTACTCCTAGCCGAAAATACTTCTCCTTCTTCGTCGGCCGTGCATTGGACGTGCCATGACGACGAGGTGGGGTCATGGGTCTCGCCATCGTTCCTCGATGCCACGGAATGGGCCGTGGTCCCTTTTTCTTTCTCTTTATGACACTCTCTTGCGCGATATTTATTCTGGTTTTCACGTGCGCTCTCTGCCGTTCCTTCGAACATCGTCGATTTCCCATTGTCCGCCGTTTCTGTACTCAAATCGTCGCCCTCGAAAGGTTACCAGATTTACGCGCCAGGCAATGTTTCAGCGCAAATAACCTGTGGTAGGCCCGCAGGATTGCTCACGGTCTTTCAAGTTTTACGTTAAAAAGTATACGAATCGAAGTGTTTAACGGAATTTAAACGGGGCGAGAAAAGAAGACGCGCGCGCGACTTTTACGCTTTTCGAGCCGTGATACTATACATTCTATCTGCATTAATAACACGTGCCGCCGGTTTTAATATTTCGTTTTAATACATTTCTCTCTCGAGTAATGAAATATTCATTGCAGAATTTCGTCTACCGTAACTGGTTCGTACGCGCAAACTAATATACTGGACACGAATAAAGTTACACAAGGCGACTCGCGCGGAATTATCGCGAATTTTTTTTATGTGAATTACGTTTCATTTTCAATTGAATTTCTTATTAATTTCTTATTGTCTGTCTTCTCTTTCATTCGTGCATGCTTTTCCGTCGAGAGATTCATTTGCTACTACGATTGTACGCTCTCGTGTTTGTCGTGCAATTATATAACGGATCAAGAGCCAAATCATGGGTCCGATGCGCATAAATCAGTATCGATGACGAAAGAGTCTGGATGCCTATTCTAGCTAAAGGTTTTCTAGGCCGCGCACTAGCCGACTTCGCAATATATATTATCATGACTTGAAGCACGGACATTTGCGTAAGAATTCTCTCAAACCGGTGGAACAGGAACAAGCGCGTTGAATATCATGATTAAAATCCTATGAAATGATAACCTTGCGAACCACGTTGATACGGAATTTATTGGAAGCACTCTGATATTTTAATTGAATGATTTATGGGACTTATCAAAAGAAAGAACGAGTTGGATAATTATAAAGATAGTTATTTTCTTGCTAAACTTGTCGTGTTAACGCATCATTATTTATTCACGAGGAGCATAATAAACTTTTTCAACACATATTTCAAGTATTAGTCTATCAGACGTATGCGTGCTACGATAAAGTCGACTTATCAAAATCTATCTACACTGAAAAAAAATTCTGTTTAAAAATGAACAGATCAGAAAAATCTTGTAGGATTGATCAAATATTCTGGTTATTACAAGTTATAAAGTATTGAGTTCCATTATTATAATAACCAGAATTTCTATTACAATAACGAAAATATTTTATTAATCCTACAAGATTTTCTGATTCGTCCGTTTTTAATCAGAATTTTTTTTTCAGTGTACATTAGGCTCGTCTCGAACGACTTTAAAAAGAAAATAATTGCTCGAGGTCGTGATTTTTCTGTCGAGAATTAGTTTCAATCATTATTCGTCAATCGCGCGCGGGAGCACGCACAAGAATTGCGAACGGGGTGCGAACGGCAACCACCGGGCGCTGTGAACGTGCCCTAAGTCCGCGCGCTCGCTCTTCTACAGTGGGAAGCATGGAAGGGACAGCGTGACGAGACTGCAAAGTAAAAGGAACCGGGCATAGAGTCACCCGCGCAAGAGGGTGACATGCTGCCGAGCCGGTTACGAAGCGCGTCGGTCGGGGCCTGACCGACCGCCGAGGCAGGTGAACATAACCCACCGCTAACAGAAACCCGGCACGCCGTTCCGCGTCGCGCGATTGCTATAGGCGGCAGTTGCATTGCCTGTATACCGTACGCTTTTACGGCATACATATGTGTCATTCGCGTATAATGCTAATGCGCCATGCTGCGACTGATGCCCATCTTTCTATGTCCTTCTTCGAGAATTGCACTATTTTAAATTAATTATTCCATTAGTAGTCGCGGATAAAAATTTTCGTTACAATGTAATCGATTAGGCAATGTATTAAAAAACAAACAATATATCGTCACGTATTATCTTATAACAGAGAAAATTAGGGAATATTTTCAAGAATAAAGTGTAAAATAAAATAAAATGAAATTTTACTGATACTGGATTTATGTTTGAGAAAGATAAGTAGGTAAAAAGGCAACAAAAAGTATTAACTATAAAAGTTTAAGTTCTATTAATAAACAAGCAAATTCAATATTTGATTAGGAAATTACTTCCTCTCGAAACTTACAAAATTAGACTGCTAATTGATGTATGATTTTTTTAATAATATAATCAGCTCGCACATTTTTATTTCACATTTTTGACTTGGCATCATCGCGAATATTTACAAAGCTAACTTGAGATATATGTACATGCATATCTTTTCCATTTATAGAGAGACAGTAAGTGAGAGAGGGAGAATCACATATTTAGAAATTACGCACTAGAGTATTCATGTCGGAGATCGCGCGCACGTGTGGGAACGGTGGGTACACACGCGTACCGGTTTAGTAACGAGGATTACTTCATTCTCCTTCGTCCTTCGAAGAGTCGCTGATTCTTTTAAGATCCACATGATGCATAATTTAAAACGATGTCAACATTCATACTGCGTAATATAAATTCGTACGAAAATCCGAAAAAAATTGATCACATTCTTAACCTGTCAACCAGCTAACAGCATAAATATTACGTGTTGGGCATTATATAAATATAAAAAAACAATATAAAAAACTTGCTAGTTTTATCCGTAAAACTGATGCACTCGCTAAACTAGAGCACATAAGTATCACACACGCGATATATTGCTTGCACGTGGATTTGTATGATGCATATTTTTCAGATATTGTGCTCACTTATTTGGAAAACCTGTGAAAGTTTATGCAATCTAAAAGTTTTCATTGTTATGATTTTATGTGTCTGAACACACGTGTGTTGTATTTAATTTGATAAAAGCCTAACAAAATATAATGGCGAAAATAGGCAAATGGTGGCCATATTAGAGGAATGAGGGGGAGTGAAATGAAACTAATGCAGATATAAATCAACATTACTCTGCATTAGAGTAGAGTTGCTGCCGTAGGCACCTACTAGAGTTTACCACGGAGGTAAACTGCGGCCACAGGTAGATATATTCCACATTACTTGTACATGGGAACGCACACATTGCGAACATCACAGATTCCATGTACATTTACGCGTTTCGCACATGTATCGGGTCCATGCAAGGGAGTATAACCCCCTAACTTCCAAGTTACTTACCTACTTGCCACTTAGATTCCCGACCAGTGACTACCAGACTCCACCAGTAATTCACTGTCAAGCTTACAATGCTGAATTCAAGCGCAAATCCCCCTTGTAAAGAGTTCTTTATGATTGCCAATTATGTTGCTATGATATTAATCAACATTTCTCTTTATTTCAAAGAAATGATAAATGAGAAATAAATCATGCCATGTACCTTTAATATGCAATAATATGAAAATATATGAGACTCTTTAGAATATCGCGAAGCTAAACGGAAATTGTACACAAAGGGTGTATGAAAAATGCATGCGTCAAATTTCTTAAGAATGGGAGAAGGCAATCTTAAGTTTATCACTAATATCGAGGGTACGTGCATTTCCTGCTAATCATCTAATTTGCATCCACTGCGATTAACATAATCTGTATTTCGAATATTTATTTGGAATTAGCTGTGGCTTGCTCGTAACTCATGCGGGAATTAGTTAAGCTCAAGGATTTCGAGCTTACCAATCTCCCACCCTCTTTCACGCTTACGTTTCCACCATCAGTACGTTCGCTTTATCATGTAACCTTTCTCTTTTTATGCATTCGTCTTTAGAATAAACCCTCTATTTTTTACTGAGAAATCTTCAAGGAAATATTAAAAATTATATAAATTCACATCTTGAATGGAAAACATATATAATAGAGGAGAAGGTGGTATTATGGCGACTGCAGGTATTATGGCCATACGTATTATCTCCATTATTAAATGACGAATTCTAATAATGATTAATGAAATCATGTGTTTAGTAGCCTGTCGTTATGTAATGGCGGTAATGTGCCAATACACAATAAGCGAGATTTTTTTACAAGGCATTTTTACTTTTGAGCATTTCGAAACTTTTTTAAGATATATTTTAACATTTAATTATACATACTTCCTCATTATTTTTAATCTTAAGTGTGTTACTGCATGAATGTCTGTACACTTGAGTTTTTTTTTGTTTATTAACTTTTTATTCGGTTGTATATATTTTGAGTTATGCATAGTTAAAGAATAGCATAGTGTTTCGCTAATATGGTCCTCTAATGTGGCAGTTCGTCGGGGCAATAAAATATAATGCACATATGTGATTATTGCAAATAGCTTTTTTTTATTTTCTATAAAAGTCTATAAGAGAGTTTATAAGACTACAATTTTTTAAAGTTTTATTTTAATTTGTAATTTTGAAATCTAATTAAATTTTAAGTTTATTTTGTAAAAACTGTCATCTTGGCAATTCATCTATGCAATAAAATATAATGTTGCAATAAAATACAATGTTTTTTCAACAAAATCAAATTTTAAAATTTATTTTTGTAGTGGACCATATTACCACCCCCGTTTCTCTTCGATTCATTTTGCAAGGTTTTACATTTTTATAAATAGTAAGCTATGTAATAAATATTTTGTAATTTTAAGTCTAGAAACTCTTAAACAATATTTTAAGGAATACAATCGTCAAGTTTTCAATTTAAAATATTAATTATTAATAAGGTTTTTATGTAAAAAACAAAAAGGTGTCCATAATACCACCTTCTCCTCTAAATGTATAAATTCGTAAAAATTAATTAATTTTCATTTAATATCTTTTCAGATATATTTATTGCTGTTATCAATAATGGACGCTTGTTAATATTAATTAAGTAAAAAATGATGAATAAAAAAATATAGTATAAACTTTTTATAACGAAATATTTTTGTAAAACATAAAACATAAAATTTTTAATCCAGTTTATCTATGATAATATCATATTTAATGAAAACCAAAATAAAATATATAGAACATATTGCGGAGAATTAATATGTTGATATACAAGTCGGTTCTCTCGAAGTATTGAGATCTTAAGGCGTACTACGGTAGAAGAACACGCGAATTGCGGATGATAGATTTCCGTCAATTATGGCGGTAACATCGTATTGTTTTACCGTCTGACGGGCAACATTGATTGATCGCTACCGCGGCTGTGTAGCTGCCTCCTTGAGCCTTCTTGCAGGCTTGAACCTCACATTCCTTAACTCGAATGTGCATTATTAGTAAACTGTGCATATCGGGGTGCACATCCAACTACCACTGACATATCCGCGCAGCATAGAACACGCTACTTAGCGTGACGTATCACGTTGTCTCACCCAGAATTACAAATTCCTTAGTGCATAGTCTTTTACAATTCAGATAAACGTCGCATGCGACGTCAGTTTTGTAAAAGGCTTGCGAGAACGAACTCTTGTTTCGATAAATTTTCACCGTTGCAGCGGCAAGAAATATTGCTTTGGCTCGTGTGACCGTAAAAATTTGAAAAATAATACTTTATGATGTTTTTTTTCTCACGGTATTAATAATTATTACAAGAATTGCTTGCGACATTAGACATGTTACTTACAAAGATAGTTCTTCAGCGAAGTATGAGATCTTTCCTCTTTTTGCTTCCGAAATGTGTGGACGGAATCTTCGTTGCCGCGAATCTATTTCGGCGTAAAACAGACTCGTTCATCAGTTGACTCGTTAAAGACAAACGCTCGGTATCCGAACAGCCCATTCTAGAAGTAGCTGTCAGGATGCCAAGCGTTAATAAATATGCTGTCGCCGTCAGTGAGAACAGAGCCGAAATTACCACCCCGCTTTTGAATGATGCCGGAACACGTCGTTAAACAACGTGTATAAATGAAGAGCATTTATCGAAAGAGCATTCACATTTATCTTTTTTAACAATGTTTACGAATAGGTAATCGTACGTTTAATTACCCTATATACTGTTATGAGTCGGTTTTGCCAATTCGCGATTACTATGTGACATTAATATATCGCGGACCGTCAAGTACAAAATCTAACGTGTTCGCTCATACTTACATGTATGAAATCATGTATATTTTATAGACGATAACTTTCAGTTCCCGATACTTGGTCAACCTACGAGGTATCTCTGGGGAAAGATGCCGCGTCATTTTTATTCCTTCGCTACTTTCTATGTCAAGAGTTTCGCTTCCTCTCTCATATTACCGATATTATTTGTGGCCTATCGTCTCGAGAAATAAATAAATAAAATTAGGCTCATAATAATTTAAGTGACAAACGAAAAATTATAACTTTAAATTGAATTTACAATAAATAAAAATAATTTCTTTATGCACCTTCTCGAAGTTTTTGGTGCATGTAGAATTTTTAATAACTTACTTGCGCTATATTTTGATAGTTTATAAGTACAGATATTTATTTTGATCTTACTTTTTATCTTATTTTAGCTTTAGAATTTTCAACTTTAATTTATTAGAAAATTAACAGCAAAATTATTATTCATGTTTGTACAAAACGCATATTGTTATGTATAAATAGTTAAAAATAATATATAAATATTTTTTGGTTTATCTAAATTACTTTTTAAATTGTATAAGATAAAATCACATTTAAAATGTGTTTTTCAAAATATATAAGTATTTATTAACATACTAAAGTTGTATACAGCATTAAGTTCTTGGTCATTGAATATTTTTAGATAGACATCAAGTAAAAATAAATTCATATTTATGAATTTTGCAAAAAGGAAGTAATTGCGTGTAAAAGCATTGCACTAGAATTGTCTAAAAATAAGTTTAGTATCAATGGTAGTTCTCGTGAAAACTTGCATTATAACAGTGTAATTGCGAGACGTTGTGCTGTGTCGTCGCGAGTATATTTCCATAACTTTGCATACATGTTTTAATAATTCATTCCCGTTTGCCTAGATAACTACTGAGGAGAGCATACTGCGGATTTATTAATAAGATACACTAGTTTAATATCAGGTCTAAATTAACTTAACATTACAACTCTATTATCCTATTAAAATAAGAAAAATTACAAAAATGCGAAGTTCTTACGTCAACATATACCTCGAAATTTCTATTACGGCGTGATTGTAAAAAAATAAGCAAATACATCTTCTGGTTTGATCACATGATTCCTGCAACCGATTATTGAACCGTAAAATTTGATAAAGTCAGAGAACAGTTCAAATCTCTTATGTGCCATGATAATATGCCAATTCTTGGAACAATGTGAGAACAAAGCGAAAGAATGGGAAATCTGACAAGGCTAATAGCCGAACATACAGTCTGAAACAGCATAGCTACAAAGGAAAAAAGGCGGAGAGATGAGGACGAAAGTGGTTTAGGGAATCGCAGTGATGGCGAAACGACGATAGAACGACGTAGCAGCGATATTATGGCATTCATATAATAATGGGCATGATGAACGAGTTTTCAGCTTATTCTTGGCAGCGGCCTCGCGAGGTTAGACTAGTAGTATCGAATAGAGCGAAGAGGGTGGGACGGTGTCCGGGAACGACGAGGGGTTGCAATCGTACAAGCAACAATATTAACGACGGGGTGGCGTGGGTTGTTGGCTCAACTGCATGGACCCGTAAGATCGGTAGCGGAGAAGTCGGGCGAGGTTGCCTATGCCTCCCGCTAAAACTCGCGGTTGTCGGTATATATACATCCCGCGCACGAATCAGGCTCGAACGACCAAAGCAAATATTTGGAGCCTCGCCACTAAAAACTCGGGACGAGCCAACAGACGAGTTGATTTGTTTCCCTACAACGCCGCTTTCTTCGTTTTCTTTTTTCAACTATCCGCGCCGCTACCTTCTCCTGCTTTCCGTTGACCCCTCCTACCCCCCTCCCCCTCCCCCTAGATGCTTACATAGCCGAGAATATTCGAGCATCTATCTGAAAATGACTCCTATAACTCAAGTTAAGTATACGCGCGCCCTCATTTACTGTTTATCGATTGTAAACCTTTTTCATCGCGAAATTCCGGCCCGCCATTACATATTCATGCCTCCGCGTTCTTATTCTTTATGACTATTTTAAATGTGCGGTTTACTTCGTGCGCACGTAACGTAATTTTATTACGTTTAATTATGTTTAGCATACAGGATGAGGATTTTCAACTTTATAACCTGACTTATCTCCCTGTTGTTACTAATAAATACTTGGACAAAAAACTTTAGGAAAGAATTTACGTAGAATATATTTTTCATATTTTTTAAAAATATTTTTAAGTTTTTTATTTAGCAATTATTTAATTGCATCGTTGACGGGTCCACTTATTAAATTTATTTTCATTGCTTTTTATTATTATCAATGTTAGTTTTGTATTTGGTAATATTCAGCTTAACTGGTTTATGGTAAAGATGCGTTTCTTCTATCGGTTTTTCTCATTTTAAGTTACTCCCATGAACGCATTCAACCCTTATGCTCGTAGAGTTTTTCTAATCCCCGTTTTTCTAACCCTGAGATCGGGTACGTATTCTCGCCGGTGAAAGCTGAGCAAGCAGCTTTCTTATTCCGTGCGGCATGGGCATATGCTTTATGGAATGCAAATCTGTCTACCTCGGCCATTTTCTTTTCGTTCCTTACGCTATCCTCAGTATCGCGTTAGATGTTGGAATGGCATTCCTCTTGTTTTGTCATTGTTGATGCTTCTCGGCGTCAGTTTATTTTTACGAAGCAACACTGGACACGTTATTAGTGCATTTCGCGATAATTGCAAGAAATGGACTAATAAAAACTACAACAAGCTTATAACATGCGGATATTTCGAGATTTATTTTCGAAGTCGTTGATAAATGGCGGATTTAGGAGATGGATGTTTTATGTCAAGTATATCAAATTGACTTTTTTGCGTTGAAATTTATCGCAGTAATGCAATATAAGCTAACAAAAAAAAATTTTGTGATGAAAGTTATGGCTTTGCAAACACATCTTTGTATTTTCTTTTTTATTTTTTTTTTTTTACACGCAAAACTTTATAAGCCGCGGATGGCAGCTATTGCAACGTTAGAGTCATTAAAGGCCGACAAGCGGTATCTCTTTGTTTTAATACTGTGCGAAATTAATTAGTTAATTAAGCATCGCGAGATGGCGTCCATCCAATTAAATCCGCTCACCCTGTCTACTGTGTGCGCAGACGCGACGTCCAAGAGAGTGTTATACCGAGAAGCACCGTGGCATATCTCTCCCTTCTCTTAACTCATTCCTCTTCTTCCCTGCTTTTCGCATTTTCATCTTCTCCGTTTATCCCCTGCCTCTCCCTCGTGCGTTACTCTGACACTCACCTGTCTTCTTTACTCGATGTTTTTCTTCTCTGCCCATACATATGCTGCATTATAAAACATAAAGTAGAAAGCTTTTAGCTGTCCTTTATAACATTGTTAACATTTGTTAATATTACAACGATTTTAATATAATAAAAATTAAGAATATTTATTATTTTGAGGAGAAAATATTTAACGCTTTATGCTCGATGGATTTTATTGATCGATCTACACATGCTCAAATGTTAAAAAATATTTTTGATTAACTTAAATATTTAATTTTCCATTTTATTACAAATGTCTTGTTTATGTTATTATATTATTTTTTTATTTCTTGTTTTATTCATTTTAATCTCACAATCTCCTGATTCGTCCGTACGTTCATTTGTATTCGATTCATCGGCCAAAGTTCCTCTGACGAATGCGTGTTAATTATCTCTTTTAAAGTGTTTTTACGCACAAGTGTCACGACAGACTCGTCACACCTCCCATATTGGCGAGAGAGTTATTACTACTTCAAGCATTTCGAACATGTACTTGCCATCGCGATGCTCGCGCACGGAATGATCAATCGATTCTCTTAATTATCGTTTAACACCCGCTCGACAAAAAAAGAGTTTCAACGACGACAAGAAAAATTACACGTATATCATGCGCCGATTCTATATAGCAAACGCAACGAGTGTATCACCATTAGGGAACCTTTCGGTGCCAGGTGTAATGATTTTCGGAGCAGCGGGTAAAAAAGCAAGGAATTTGATATCCGACAATCAGACGGATTGCGAGCCAATAGCGAGTGAATGAAGCATACTCGAATTTACGCGAAACAGTGTGTAAATTTGAACGTGAAGAAACAATGCGTTCATCGGTGAACGAAAAGAGAATGAAGAATCCGCGCGAACGCGCGCGCGCGCGCGCGGCGGGAGAGAGTGACGGCAGAGGGGCGGTGAGGGGTGGCAGGCGCGCGGGAGGGAGGGCGGGAGGTGCGCGGATCGGTGGAGCGATTTGTCCCGTCTGTTAATTAGTGAAAAAACGGACTATGAATCTCGAGCGATCGTATATTACCGCGAGCGTAATGGATGGGATTACAGCTGCTGTGTTAAATTAAACTGGCCGCCGGCCGCGGGTACGATACAGTACGTTATGTGGATATAGGTACACACACCGAGCCGTGACATAGGGGGTTCTCTTCCTCCGTGTGTATATGTATTATCCATGTATAGCAAGTACAGTTACCTATGGTGCCTCCACTCATTCTCTCTCTTCACCCTCTCCCCGTCCCGCCCCCGTTTCTCTCTCTCTGCGCTGACTCGTTGAGTACGAGTGTCCTTCTCTCTACAAAACGTGGTACATTACACATAATCGTGTCCAGCAACGTGTCGGCCGTGACTCTTTTCACAGTTTAAACAACGCGGCGAACATAATTGTGAAACGCGAACGGACAAGTGTAGCACAATTTCACCGCGAATCATAATTTCACATTTCAATTAAGTTCCAATAAACGTAGATATTCTCAAAACAAGCTACGATAAGTTTTGCTTGCGTAAATATTATTATTGAATTTCGAGCATTTATTCAAACGCTTATAAGTCATTTATTGTCTTACGTTATTTTCTTTCTGAATCTGATTCAAGAGTGCTTCCGAATAAATTTGATATATGCCCCGTAATTGCAGCACATGCGTATCGGCCGTTATTCACCCCTATGAGGTGAAAGATGTGGATGGAAAATGGCGATAAAACAAGTCGCATGAATGGTCGTGGCAATCTTCCGCATAATTATTGCGCAATAGGAGGGTTGAAACACTATTGTTTTGACGCCTTATGATTTATGTAATCTATTCTTAATTAATTAACTCGTTAATGACATACACTATCGTGTATTAGGGATATAACGATTTTTCTCTTTCCTTCTCTTCCTCTCTCTGTCTCTCTCTCTCTCTCTCTCTCTCTCTCTCTTTCTCTCTCTCTCTCTCTCTCTCTCTCTCTCTTGCACACTCACGCGCGAGTAAGAAAACTGCTAGCACTTATCAAGAATTCACAG
Source organism: Tetramorium bicarinatum (assembly GCA_928718305.1). Classification (NCBI taxonomy): domain Eukaryota; kingdom Metazoa; phylum Arthropoda; class Insecta; order Hymenoptera; family Formicidae; genus Tetramorium; species Tetramorium bicarinatum. Next base: position 18,521,830 of record OV788327.1, on the reverse strand, counting down.
TGACAGCTAACAGATCAGTTTCTTATCACAATAACACAATTAGAAGATAACGGCGACTTGAAATGGAAGGACAAATCCTTTTTATCTATATGGAAAAACCAGGAGTTTCCTTCTTTCTCCGAGCGTGTGTGAGTGCGCATATAAGTATCCATGTGTCTACATATGTGTGCGAGAAGAAGGGCGCTCGGGAAAGGGAACCTGGGAAAAGAAGAGAGAGCCCATAGAGGCAAGGAGAGATAGATTACTCCGCCATTCTTGCAATTTCCCTGTCGTATCGAGGCTCGTAAATTCCCGGTGAAATATGCGAAGGGGCGCCTGGTGCGGGCAGCACGCTGCTGCTCTGCCCTGCTCTCCACTCACCCACACACTCGTCCACTCTCTCCGCCACCGCCCTTTACTCCCTCGATAGGGGCTGCTGTAGCAAGGGGTTTGTCTCTGCCGAGGTATGGTCGGCGCTTCAACGTATCGCGACGGGGTGCGAAATACTCGGAATTAGCCTTATCTGTCTCATCACCTTCGCGGATTCTCCAAGTTTCGCTCGGCTCGTAAAGAAACCAAGTCGCATCACTTGAGAGAAACGTATAACTGTAAAGCGATGCAAAGCCGACAAATTTGAAGAAAATCTCTACTTACCTTTTCCCGGCAATCTTTTTTATGTATTCTATTTAAATGTGCAGTTATTTGAATATTTTTATATTATTTTAATAGAAAAGACAAATATGAAACATTTTAATTAATATATAAATATCCGATATACGCGAAATAAGAATAGCTGACTCTTTTGACAAATATACTTTTTGCGCGTATTCTGAATAAGATATCATTTCTCTACAATCTTATTTATGTCAAGAAAAGAATTAAGATTCACTAAATTTTGGGTAAAAAATTTAATTTAATACTTGTTAAATTTCTTTTTGGAATATTTAAATATTTGTCTAGTTGATACGTATAAGATATAAATTTTGCTATCCTTTACTAGTTTTCATAAATTTGAAGAAAGCGTATTGATAGTTTAGGACCCAACTCATTTTGTGCATCCCTCTCACACGATAGTGGTTGGTAAGCTATAACATCAGTATCTAAATCGAAGCGAAGGGACGCTAGCTCAGTAGCTTTCAGATACAAGAGGGAGGTGTTTGTCACGATGGAGAGAAAAGTCTGCGGTTACAGATAAGGATAGAGAAAGTGGCTAGAGCAAGAGATAAAAATAGTAAAGGCTCTTGTGTTGGGACGCGAAGATAAAAAAAAAAGTAAAGAGAAGAAGACGAAGAGAAGCTTATATTACCGTAGAGACTGCAATTCGACCCCTATATTTAATTTCACTACTTTGGGAAGTCAGTAGATGGAATAGGTAGTGGAAACGAGAAGAGGAGAAGAGAAGGAATCGTCGTTTAATCTAACCGCGCGCGATCCTATCTCCCTGAAATTTATCATTCGATAAATTGCAGCCCCCGCGTAATACATCGAGAACTTCCTAACCCTTATTCTGTCAATACTTCAGAAGTTCCGCGTTTATTATTAGTTATACAATGCCTTCTATAAATGAAATAATAATATTTTTATTATTGTTAGATTGATAGTGACGAATATAATAATTTTAACAAATAATTATAATTTTATATAAAATCAGAAAAAGAAAATTTTATATAAATTTTATATAAAATCAGAAAAAGAAAATTATAAATGAATTTCTATATAAATACAAAACGCCGTTTGTGTTTGTAGTTATTCATATTTACAAGTTTTAAACTTTACGTGATTAATGTAGATGAAATCGTTAAATTTTTATAGATGTAAACATTTAACAAAATATGCACATACATCACGGCATTATAAATGTCATACCGTGTATTCTATCTCATTAGTTAAAATAAATACAAAATGAAATATTAGCACGTGATGTTTTGCACCTTGAATTGTTGGCTTCAACACTCGAGGAATACATAATCGCGCGACATCTTGAGGATCGCGCGCTGTTTTGTGGATGGGCAACAGGGTAATTGCTGGTTTATGAATCGTATTCTCCACTCCCTTTCGCGCCGCTTCTACTGGCAGCTACAGTTATTTCCGTGTAATTCTCACACCCTGCTTTGCTCTTAACTTAATGTTGTTTCCCTCACTCCATTAAAAGCCACGCCACTCGGCTCGTTTCACTTCCCACACTGCGGTTGTGGCCTTGCGGTCGCACTTGACTATACCTTCCTTACTCTTTCGACTGTACAGACAGTCGCGTTCCATTACCCTCTTGGCCGACCAATTCTTACCTGTTCTTATCATTCAACGAATCCAGAATTAATTTGTATTTCTCACGCAAAGACTAAACTATCTGACAATAAGTAACAGAATCTTTAATTGTATAGAAATATTAAAAATTATTTATTATTAATATTAACAATATTAATAAATTTTTTATTTATCTATATATAAAGAATAATACTTGCACTCTTTAATTTAAAAATATATAAAATAAAATCATATAACTTTTCTTTCTCACATCATGTGTTGTTTTAATAAACACGAAAAAGAACTATATTACGTTTGCGAAAAGTGGCTTATTGATTCATTTATTCGTTTTATCCAGCCTGAGTTGAGATCTTTTATTAATTGCACCGTGAAACGCACGCTTCAATCATTCCGCATGTTTCACGAATTTCCTAACCTGTCGACGCAAAACGGGGAGGCAATCTGAATTCTCCCAGATCTAGTTTAGAAGTGATGACAGTTATGGATTTCGCCATCGTAGCGCCGTGCCAACCGATGATGTCGTTTATCATCCCCTCTTCACCGCACCGTTTGACTCCCCTACGAACGTTAGTGATAGCAACCCTTTGATATCAAAAGCAAATCACTGATATATAAATATGGCTAAGAATAGAAACTAAAATTTTAATTTCCCATCAATATGTTTTATAAAATAAATTATAATTATAATTATACGTGACATTTATACGACACATGAGTTTGATGAAACATATATAGAGTTCATCAGAATTATCATATTTCAATTAAATGTAATTAATTGTTAGTCAATTATTGTGATATTGTGATTGTATAATATATGCGTCTGCGACTAAAATATCCACTATTTATGTCTTGAATTTCCAAGCAATTAAGTATTCATTCACGTTTCAAACGTCTGAATTAATGTTCTGTAACACTTTTTGAAGAAATCCTATCACAAAACGTCGCATATGTTTGTACTCTTTTAACTAAAAAAAGCCTCATAAATCACGTCACTATGAAGAAAACAGCGCTAGCATAAGAATGCTATTAATTCTTTCCCAAAAGAATCTATTGGTCCGTAAAAAAGTCTACCAAAAAAAAAATAGAAAGGAAAATTATGCCACACGACGTTCGCGTACCTTTGAACTGTAGGGTCGCACCCTAGGGACTATTGTTGCATAAGCTCTCCATAGCAGATAACCATAATATAACCGTGATCTAAAAGGAAAGCTGACTGAAATACTGCCTAATTGATCAAATAAAGGCATATGTAACAAATTTGTATAATCATATACATAATGTTTATTTATAATACAGCTTATATGTTATACAAAAATTTTTATTTTTATTTTATTATCGCTGAAATTGTGGGTAAAAAATTAATTGCAATTTCTAATAAGGAAGTTGAATTTATCATAACTTCAATTAAACATAGATCATACAAACAGTTTCGAATAAATACTTGAAAAAAGAATCCAAGAGATGCCGCGTATAAATGCAGGAATGTTGCCTTTCAAGTTTTACGCATTGCAATGCAGTGCAAAATGCAGCTATACTACGAAAATGTAGACAAGAATTTACGATTGTACGCGTATGGTCGTTTCCATGGTTTAAACGTAAACTGTGTTCAAAAGTTGCAATTTCCTCAACAAGGGATAATCGCTCGCATAAAAAGCGAAGAATTTTCTATTAAAAAAATTTATCCGCACAGTATACATGTCTATCTCATCTATAGTTTATGCTCCTGATGAATTATTTAATTCATCAGAATAAAATGTAATTCAGTTTTTAGTAAAATTTCTAAACATATTTCACTGCAATAATTTGCATATGACACAAATCTACCTGAGATATGATACGTTTAATTAAGACTCTCCGACTTTGTAATTGTAAGACTGTTTAAATTCTCTAATTAAGAATGATAAAACGAGGAATAAAAGGGGGCATGTATCTATTGATGACACATTGGAGAAGGAAGCTCCCCAAAGCCGCTCTTCGCAAGCCCCACCTCACGATCTCCTATCCCTCTGTCTCTAGCCCGTCCCCCTTTTACCCCCGTCACAAAATCCTGTCGTACCGCAGGCGGGGTAGAGCAGATCCCTAGGAACGTACGGTCCACCATAGTAAATCAGGCAGTCGCAGGCGGTCCTTCTGATCTATCCGTAGCAGAGGTGCTGCGAACGCATCAAACTTAGCCCGTCCCACTCTCTCCATCTTGAAAGTAGTGAAATAACTCCTCTAAGTAACTCTATCTAGCCCGTAGAATCGCTTATGGCTCATAAACGCCTCGTAACTTAGCGCGGTGGCACGCGCCCCTCGAGAAATACTGCCGTACAGTTTCCGTCCATGGTGCTCGAGAAGAGATGACTTCGTCTTCAAGTGGCGCGAAAGTGAATTACTCTGATTGACGACAACGCGGCTGCAGGCAATATTCGTCTCTTAGCTAATTATACGCTACTATGGAGGGCTTCCTTGTCAGATGGAAAAACTGCAGGTAATTTAGCGGCGTTTTTATCCTTATATTCGTCGGTGCGAGCAGCGAAAGCGAAAACGCTAGGCTGATAATAATGTAAATTGTTACACCTGATTTTTCTTCGTAAATCGAGCCCTTAGCGTAGCATAAACAGATTTGTATATTCCGTAGACAAATGTTCGCGATATAAAAAACGTTAATCAGTTTTGTCAATAATAAGTCGAAATTATATCTCGAGTAATAATATGAGCAAATAGCCGTAAAAGTAAACGGTAAATAGCGGAAAAGCTATATAGCCGTTTGTAAAACTGGTTTCAAGTCAACTACCGCTTGTGCAGGTGAAATCTTTTAAAAGTAAATATTCGGCTTAACGGTGGCGCGTGACACAAACGGAAAATATCGGTTTCCTAACGGGGTTGAATAGCGAATCATAACTTCAGATCCCGATAACGGGCTCGCTGGTACCAAACATAATTTACAAAGTCAATTTACAACGGATTAATTAAAAACATTGATAATACCCCGACTTTAATTAATCACGCTCGCGGAGAGCGCGCGCGAGCGGCGGTAACGAACGACACTGAAATTAATTAAAATTAATGAAGCATAAACGGAAGTAGCGATAACATGACGAATCGGCGCGCGGCCATCGGCGGTGCGCCCCCGTCGGCGTTAGCGTCGCGCGCCCGTCGCGAGGCGCGCATACACACACACGGGGCGTTATCCAAAACTAAATCTCCCGCTATTGACAAAACACTACGGCGTCTCTCGTCTGGCGCAGGCCGACGCGACGCGTGCTAAACAAACGTCCAATTTTCGTGCTGCGCCGACTGCCGTCGGCTGCAATTTAAACTAAAACGAAAATGCATTATTCCCCGGCAGAGAGAGAGAGAGAGAGAGCGAGAGAGAGAGAGGCGGCGCGGCGCTGCGCGTCCGCGGCCGCGCTCATCCCGGGGTTAAATCGACGAAAATAGCGGAACGGCGCATCTACATTTACACATACTGTTACGCGGAATCCGCGGGATGTACGCGTAGAGACGATACGCGTCCTGAGTTTACATCGTTGATGTATGTTCTCGGCGGCGATCGATCTCTCTCACACGAACTGCTAATTGTGCGGCGTCATAACTCTCCGCGTGTGTCTCATCCCCTGTTTGTGCCCACCCCCTGCCGCCCATCCACCACCCCGCGCCCGAGCTCACTCATCTCTGCTCTGTACAAGCGCGTTAGAAATACGCGCTTGTGCGCGTTCACCGGCAGTGACGAACGAGTATGTACTATTGCGCGCGGAGTTTACCGGGAGGTGTTTCGAACTCTCCGCTTTTCTATCGGGGGTATAATCCTCGCAAACGATTCTTAATTTCAAATTTACGCGCATTTAAATATATCTTGATTTTGCTTTCATAAATTCTCGAACGCCAAACTCTATCCTTTCTGTTTGTACTGTACACGCATGATAAAATCGATAATCCATTAGATCATAAATTAGTAATTAATTGCACCGTATATTGCGATCCTACATATCAATATATTATAACTATGTTTTATCTATGAATATATTATGATTTGATAATTTCGAATAATGTTTGTGAAACTATCGCATATATCTTATGTGTGTGTGTGTGTACGACGGACAATATTAAACGGAAAAGAATTTATTATACACCGTGAATGATTCAGCTGATTACCTTGTTCGCGTATGAAGAGAGCGACAGTGGGTGCGCGAAAGCACGTGGGTACATTATAGTGACGTTGTTTACGATAGTCCGCCAGTCTTTCGGGCCATTGCCGATTAGTGGCCGGCCCATTTCACTTCATCATGTACGAGCCAGCAACGGAATCCGTTGCACGATACGAACGGATGTTCCGCGAATTGCGGTTGTTTAATTGTTCGTCTATATATCGAGCTTCTAGATTTACTCGCTAATAAATATGTAAACAAATTAATACATAATTTTGTTTTTAACGCTATCAAAATATATCTACACATATCGATGTCGTACGCTAAATTGAGACATTTCGTAATCTTTTGAATAAACCCTTCTTATTATGCAAATCATTGTTAATATTCACTGCTTTATAACATCAGTAAGAGCAGCGAGTGAGAAGACGGTGCGCCGTGAAGAGCAGTATAGAGAGAATTGCTGTAGTAGCGCTAATGTCACCCCAGCGTTGAGATAAGAAGCTCAGGCAACCCTCTCACTCCCTTCTGCTTTTCTTCCACCCCACGCTGAGGCACATGGTGTGAGTTATGAGGCCGATTTTTATTATTCGCGTACCTCTACCACCTCCTTCTTCTCCGTCTTACAGCCACCCAGCTCGCTTTTTCCTATCTGCGAGTGCTCATAGGCGCCGGCTGCGCAACCGGCGGAAACTTTCTCGGCGACAAGGAAGGGGTGGGGCCGGGCATCACAGCGAAGTTGCGTTATAAGAAAAACGCGCGAAAAATCGAAAGAAAAGCAATTTCTTTTTGCAGCTGGCAAGCCATATCTCAATAAATTGTTCGTTTGCTAGCAAAAGTGTTTGTCGTCGGAGATAAAGTTTATTTCGGAAATAAATATATTTCTCATGTGAGAAAACAGTATAATTTTTGACATCGTTAATTCCTGCAATGTATAGTACGTAATAAAATTTCTTGACATTTATTTAAAACGCATTATTTTTCGCGTAATTTCTCGCGTAATAGAAAAAACATATTTTTCAAATTTATTGAAGATTACATAAAAATCTTAATTGCGTATTTTTATTTACAATTAATTTTTATGATCCGATTATGCATATAAAATGTTTGATATAAATGCAGTTTTGCAATAAATCGTCAGATTACATCTATGCGATTATTTACGTCGATAATGGACGTATCCAGCAGCATTGTCTGCAGATTTTAGTTTTTTCTTCTAGATTCGTTTTTCGTTCACTGTCATTAACAAGAAACTGATCATAAATTTAGATATTTCTTATTTGCTTCATAAGAATTACAAAGATATTATAAGATAATATTAAGATATTATTCATATATACAGATTGAATGTGATTTACTGTAAACATATACGATTATGATTAGAAAACCTCAGTAGACGAAAGTCGTTTGACAACATTGCTTTTCTGAAATAGAAAAGTGAAAAGAGAAATAATATCTCAAACATTATACAATATATAATATCTACAATATTCAATTTAATAATATTCATATTATTTTCTCTCAATATTATGATTATTTAAAATATATACTTTATATAAATTATGGTTAGTCAAGAAAGAAACTTTAATAGGCTTCATTAATATTCAATCATTATTTTAAAAACTCTTACAAACTCGTTCTTTCCATTTTTTGAAATTAAATCGTGTTTTCAAGTAACAAATCGTGATGTAATACTAAGCAATGTATTAAATTCTCTCTATCACGGTAGAAAGATTTGCAGAGTATCGATGGTCCTCCATGGAAGAACAGACAGAGTGAGTCTGTTCGTTTTCGTAGCCCGACGGACCACATTCTTCCTGGTGACTTTAGGCATTGTTCCTTCTGGATCTCCCTCTCTAGTCCCTCTTTCTCTTCTTCGGTCCCCTTTGGATCCCACGTCATCCTACTGCTTGGCGTCCGCCTAACCGGGGACCGCTTATAACAAGCTGAACGTTGGAGATTCTGCCACGACGCCTCTTTTTTTTTCTCCTTTGCCTTTTTCTTGCCGGTACCTTCGGTACAGACAAAAAACGTCACCCGCCGATTTATAGCCCCACCGATGACCGACTGTTGTCCACGTCCACTTATGACTACGTACTTGCTCGACCTTGGAGAAACCAATGGCCACGGAGCAAAATTCTTTCCTTTCGAAATTCTGGTTTAGATAATATTCGTGCAATTTTATTGAATTTTATTAAATTCTGAAATTATTCGCACTAATCGGTAAAATTATTTTGAAATAAAAAAAGTACGTACAATTCAGAAAGAATATCAGTTGAGAAAGAATATTATATAAATGCATATGGTCTCCTCCAAAATATTTCACATTGAATAGAGAACAGTCATAAAAAAAGTTTCTATGTGGCATCTTTTTATGCTTTTGTCGCTTACATATGTTTATGGGCGAAAAAAATTCAGAATTAAATTGATGGTTTTACAGTTTAAATTGTGGTCTGCTTCTTAAATCTCGCATTAAGAAAGGACTACAAACCGAAAGATGTCCCTCTTGTTTGTCTTTTAATTTTACGACATAGCCGTTCTTCAATAACGACAAAAACTTTTTTGTTACGTATACCTTTGTAATAAATATTGCAGTGTCATTTCTTTTTCTTACAATAGCTTAACGCATCTTAAAAGTAAGTCTATTTAACTGTGTTTACACACACAAATTTAAGTGAAAAATATTGTTATTAAAATCCTTCAACTTCAATATTAAATAAATCCATAATTATATATTACAATTTAAATTTTTATAATAAAAATAAGAAGACGAAAAATTGTTTTATATGTTCCTGGAACTTCTTATTTAAATATTTTGAAATATTTTTGCTTGAACACATGTAACACGATTCCAAAAAATGATTTCACAAAGAAAAGTACAAAATGTCTTTTTTTCTTTTGTGCCAAATTTAATTAAATTGCTTGGCGTAATAGTTCAATTTTCTCACGTGTGCGGAAGCATGTTTGATACAAGTTTCTGTAATAGTCGTTCAAGCATGCACACGTTACTTACAATTAGTCACAAAAGTTCGTGTTCCGCCTAATAATGGATTTGCTCACGAAGAACAAATTAGCGGAACGATATATCTTCCTGGCGCCCCTCGCAAACGCGTGTGTTCTTACACGTAAACGATTGTCCGATATTTAATCTGCGTGCATACACGCCATGAAGGATGTACTTACTCGTGATTTCCGCATAAGCGGTAAAAAAACACAGCGTGCATTTTAATTACATTCAGTGCATCATTACACACGCATTCAACAACATTCTTATCTTCTCTTAACACATATGATAGAGTTTGTTAATCTTGCAACTTTACATGGAATTATAATTTTCTATTTCGTACAAACAAACACACACATTCCTCCCCCTCCCCTCTCTCTTCTTCACTCATTCTGTATATGTATATCGAAATAAATTATTTAATTTAAAATTAGTCATTTATATAATTTAATCTCACAACGTATTTGACATATTATCTAATATAATTTTTCTATTTAAATTATTAATTTTCAATATTAATCAAATTGGTATAATATTCAACATGAAATCCGTTTTACCAACAATTCTTTTTATTTCTATAAATTTTCGCATTTTAATGATAGTTTGATATACGATGATTTATAAATAATTATCATATAGTAGATAATGAAATGATCTATTATATTGGCAAGATAAAGGCAACATTTTAATTATTATATATATTATTTTTTAAGATATAAAAATATTTATTTCTTGTCACCGAAATTAAAACATAAATTTCTCTGTACAAGTTATAAAAATCTCTCGAATCAATAATTTGACATAAATAAGTGCTAACGTGTCACGATCGCGGATAATCGGATCAATGACAGCGACGAGAAAATTACAACGTGCGCAAGAGAGAGCGGAAGCGAGACAAACGACATACGGTAGAAAGAAGCGTGAGCAACGTACACGCGCCCGCGGATTAAAGAGTTATTTGATTCTCGGAGGCGGCCATAATTCTCCCGAGCTATTCCCGTCCCGCGCGCGCTCGCTCGCTCGCTCGCTCGCCCGCTCGCCCGCTCGCCCACCAGAATATTTTAACATCACAGGGGTGGGTGGCAGCCCGGCTGATTCTGTGCCTGGATGAGTTTAGGTTGGGACACAGGACACATGTACCAACGCACACATGTACACAGAATAGAATGTAGGAGGGTTGGTGGGTGAGAGTTGCGGGTCCGCAACTCCACGCAGCTGACAGCTGTTTCCTCGGTGGGCCGACCGGGCCGGTGGGGAGGATTCAGCCTAGTCGCGCCCCTTCTATAATGGCTCCCTTTTCTTCCTTCCCCTACCTACAGCAGCATGGCTGGCGCAACCCGTCTCTTTCTCTCCCTCTAGATCCAGTTACGTCACATCCAGCCTGTCGACGCTCCTTCTCTAGACCCGCCGATGACGTCAGGCCCGTGACGTAGAAGAGCGTGGCGTCATCGCCGATAGAGCAGTCGTCGATAAAACGCGTCGACCGCTAGAGGCGCACTGATCGTGACACGAAACCATTACTCTAACAATGCGATTTGCATGTTTGTACGGAACATACGAGATGAATTAGGAGGCTTGATGTATCAATGAGAATTGTGTGCGATAACGAAAATAGACGGTAAGATGGGACGAAATAATCCTAATAAGGTGCAGCTTTATTTGCGAGAGAAAATTGATGGCACACGCAATGAACACGCCATGATGCTCAAAGGAATCATTTTGTTTAACTCTCTCTCTTTCATAAATGTGTCCCTAATAAAAAGGATTGAACTGTAATTTTTATTTAAATATTAACAAAATACATAAATCTTCTTTTTTTTTTTAATAAAGTTAGATTTTACATAATATGTAAAATTTACCACGAGCTATAGACATCCGTGATAAAAGTTGACCCAATAGCCTTGCTCGTTACCAAGGTCGTACACACGTGTGTCGATGTCCTTCAGACCCTATTGAGCATGAGAATGGAAAGGGAAAGGATCGGGAAACGGGATAGAGAATGACGATCCAGATAACGCATTGATACTTTCACCGCGCGAACGGTGGCAGCATCGTCAACGATAGGCAACAATCGTAAAACAAGTGTTTTACGAGGCACGACCGCAGAAGGGGAAACGCCGCTATAGCGCGCCGTGGCGTTGAGTGGGGCTCTCACGGTTTACGAGCGCATAACAGACGCGTTTATGGCCGCGATCACATAGCCCGCGCATACCTACGGCTATATAACCGGGCCCCATAACCCAGTACGGAGTAAACAAATCGTAAAGCTCGTTTTCGGATTTACTGACCTGCCGCAATACACGGAAAGCGATACGGAGAGTCAGCCAGCCAGCCAGCCGGCAGGCAGTGATAACCAGCCACTTCCCCTCTTCGGTTCTCTGCCCTGAGTAAGAGGGGAACTGTCATGCTGATGGCATGCGATCGAGATATCGCAACAAGGCATGCGCGCAAAAGGGTTACGAGCCCCGTAATTGTGACAAATGAAGTAGATAATAGCTCGAGATAAACCGTATTAGGATATTGACTGAAGAGGCGGATTTGGTTTATGCGCCGGGGCTCGTGCCTAACGTTCCTTATCACTGTCGCTTTGAATAACTCTGTACACCAAGCGATTTACGAGTGATATCACATATTATCTTTTATGCGATACGTATTATTTACGAGCAAAACAGCTTCCCACATGAGATATTTAGAAAAGAAAATTTTAAGAATAAATCTCAATACGACGCGCTAAATATAAATTATATTATTCCTATCAATTTTACGCAACAGATACGCTCTTCTGATCAATCGGCCATGATATGCGCGCGCACACGTAGTCAGCCTCATATATGTATGTCTCCACGTTCGAATTTTGAATCGAATACATCAGATCAGATATTTATTTAATCTTAATTAATTTAAAAAATTCATAAATTTTTTAAAAACATTATTTTATAAATTAATTTAGTAACTAGAAATTGATAAATATTTATCAATTTTAATTTATTACGTACATCATTTACATTTCATTTGTCAATCTGTTACTTTATGATACACGAAGCGATGATATACGAAAACGATAATATTCGGTTTCAAAATACTTAATAATACTTTTGATATGAAGATATACTAAACGTAATATTATATTGTATTTCATTCATTTCTGTTTCGTTCATTTTACAAATATCGATGATAATGTTTTAAACTTCCTAAGTAAATAATAATTAATATTGAAATCTTCAATTTATGCAATACCTTCGTGATAACATTCTCATTTTTATTAGGTAATGAATTTCGGATGTACAAGAAAATACAATTAAAATACAATTAAAATTTTAAGTACGTTGAGCTAGAAATTTTATAAAAAATTTGTGATAAATTTAATGAAGCTAAGAATTTTTCGAAACAGATATTATAATTCTTTATATACTTTCTTAATAATAACAAAATATAATTATTGTTTATAATTTTCATAAAATTTTCGTCAAACTAAATAACAAAATCATATTATAACTGTGTTATTTAAAAAGAGAAGAATATTATAATATTTAAATAATGTTTGTTGTTCCTATCTATCAAAACTTTATATTTTATTTCGTATTTGTTACAAAGGATCTAAAAAATATGAATGTTTGTAATATTGTAACATTGTATTGTACTAAAAGAAATTTTAACTTCGTGGAGCGGAAACACAGCCGAAGCTCTTGCGTATCCGTACAGAGCCGCGCGGAGGTGATTTATTCGAGTTAATTCCAATTCCATTGGAGCCGCGGGGGCAGTCAGGGGGGGAGGAGCAGAGAAGAGGCAGCCTGTGGGGTGGAGGGTGGATATTCTTATGCAATTTGCCAGAAAGGTTCAAGAACCCGGGAGATCCCGCAATTTATCTTGCCTTATGTTACGCCGAGCCAAGGCAACGGAAGATAGATAGCGTCACTGCTTCCAACCCCCTCCTGCGCCCCGCACCGCACCACTACGGGTCAACCACCCAAACCCCGTACAGACCCCTGCGACCCTTCCCCCAGCCAATGAGGGACGACCGCGGTGGCCATCTTGGATGGAGAGTTATTGAACGAAAAAGATGAGTAAGAAACTTGTTATGGGGGTGCGTTCTCTCCGCGCCGTTGGGACTTGGACGAAAGAAGGCGAAGGAAGGGGCAGACGGAGCTTGGAAGCTGCGGAGGGGTAGCTACAAGGGATTGTTGGCGCTATATTGATCAATTGCTTTACCGTGCTTCGCGCTACTTTCGTGATATAAAGTACAATACCCTTGGAAGGGCGCGCGCGCGATACCCGCTGTGAAACTGAGTGCAACTAATTATACGACGCTTATGTTCCCTAAAACACCACGACATCTGATTTCTCAGTTTTACTCTTAAGGAATCGCTATCGCGACTGTTCAACACATAAATAACGACATTAATCATATTGCCTTCAGTATGATTATTGTATGTATTTTCTACAATATTTCAAAGCGTATATAAGATGCTTCAAGTGCATCGTGCACTCGGTTGAACGAGTTTCCCTTCATTCAATAATTTTTATCTGCGCGCGCAATCATGAAAACAATGCTCACGTCAATGGGCGTGTAAAAGGGGCACCGAGATATGGGTGGTCTGATGGTTGCATTTCACGAATGCTTCACGCGTTCTCAGTTTATGGGCACGTGCGCGTGAGGTGTCGCGCGTAACTAAGTTTCACCTTGAGGTTTCAACAAATCACCTAAGCCGATCAGTTCTAACTGGGAGGTAGCTGCATTACTCCACGCATGCATGACGACCGATCGTGCATGATTTGACAATGCGACAATTAAGTTTATATGTTGTGACATGCATCAACAAATAACAAATGCACCGGATAAACATATAAATATTTATAAGTTAATACGAATTGCTCAAATTTTAATCAAGTTTTATCAAATTTGTCAGATATGTAACGCCATGCTCTTCACAGATCAATCGACACTAGTTTATCTAAACTGCTTACCTACATTAATTTATTTTTTGAATATTATTCAAATTTTATGATAAAAAATTTTATAGAAAAAAATGTTTTGCTCAAAAAATAAAAATATAAAAAATTATCCCTTTAAAAAATTTCACGCTAATCTTCAATTTTTTAATGGAACATTAAAAAATATTTTTATTGATTTTCAAGGCCAGTAATTTAAAGTGTTCTAAATTTCTAAAAGTCATGTATAAAGATATTTATTTAATTTTCTAAAGCAATAAAAAATAATGTTTCGGTGTCTTTCTTTCACGAGTTTGTAAGTGTAGCAATATATGTATACATTTCTTTCTTAAATTTATTAATTATTTTTTTAGAGCAATTCGTATATATCTATTTCTATTACTAATGCATGTATTAATTCTTTCATTAATACATATATATATGTATACATTTATTACACCATACTATATCATTGTACCATATAATTTATATCATGGATATGTAGCACTTTTCTTTTTTACCGACTTATCGGCTTTCGAATCAAATTGGTTTTTATATCGACAATGTTCATCAATCTGCTGTAAGATGGCGCTTCTAGCGCCGACCTTACAGCGCGCCATCTACGAGATTGTGCTTAAAACTTCTCACGGGAACCACGTGCAATGCGCCCACCAGGCGGCGTAGCACACCCGTCAATGTCCAAGAGGGGGGTTCCCCCCCTGTTTTTCTCGTATGTGTGTGAGAGGGTAAGAGTAGTGGGGGTATGTACCTATGCTATGCCCGCAACGGCGCAGAATCCCATCGATCATTCGTGCCGTTTCCCCGTGTTTCACGCCGCCGTGTATTGCGCGGCGTAGAGAGAGGAGTCGGCCACCGATGCCCCCTTCGACCCCGCGCGGCCACCACTTTGTCTCTGACACGTCCACCCATCTCACCCCACCCCGCGCAAATTCCCCCTTCCTGTACGATGTGCTGAGTCCGTGACGGTTCGGCGGGCAATGCCGGCCGACCATCACGAGGCCTTACCTTCTCTATTATATTTATGTGGTGGCTTGCGGCCTGAAAGGTTTATGTGGTGTCTCCACTCTGTCTCGTGCCGCTCCTTTTTTTCTTTTTTTACACCCTCCGCCTTTTATATACATCTTCCGCCTTAAAATTATTCTGCAGATCGCGCCCACTGCATTACGTCACGAATTTGTTACTCATAATTATCGATCAGGCGAAACCGCGCGTTAGGAATTTTAAATTAGTGAACGTGATTAAAATTTGAAAAATATTCCAATTTTAATGGTGTCTAACTGTGCGGGTTATCCTGTGGGCACATTTGGAGATAGCGAAGTGTTCAGTGGATGACACCACGTGTCGGTTGAGACCAATAAATGTGCGTGCGGGTGCTGAGTATCAGCCAATAAGAATGTAAAGAGATGTTGGACCGTGCTTCAGATACCGTTGTCATTATGCCGTGATCTTATCGCGCACATATTTGGATGAACATATTTCGATTCAACCGGTAAATGATTCTGACACTTTTCTCATTATATTCATTAGATCACAATTGTATTTTCCGTAATATTATTTATTGATTGTAATATTTAATTATACTTATTAATATAACAAAATAACAAATGTATGTATAATGTCATATTATGTTTTATCGAAACAAAGTTAAAATAAATTTTATATTTAAACTTTTTAATGATCTTTATGTTTAAAACAATCATGTTATAATATATTATTTCGTATAATGTGATTGAAGAGATATTTGCATTGATATCTATTTCTCGTACAATAACAAAGTAGCAGACTACAAATCAAGCTTATAAATAAAACGGATCTACGTATATAGAGATATCTAGAGACATACAAAATTAAACAATCGAATATATCGAATATTAACAGAATATCTGTATGCAAATATGTGTGTATATACATGTGTACAATCTATATCTAACAGCATGTAATTTATTGTTTCAGGTAAGTGACGTTGGAACGCCTCGAACCTTGTGGAGCATGCCCATGCAGCTTGCTTGGTATTATGTAAGCAACTTATCTATTATAACTTTGTCAAATTTTCATAATTTGCGCGATGAATGAAATAATAAGACTAAGGATAGAATTAATATAAATCTATGTTTTATCATATCATTTTTTATCTGTTTTTTTAAATATTTATTTATATTATTTAAATTTCATTGTGCATACTGTAAAATGCATCTAGTAAATATGTCATGTTCCTGGGTTTCACCCCTATGTCCTACTAAAATACTTCTAATCCGCTATACTCGATGGATACGAAGCAAAAAGAAGATTGTCCCTAGAACTGTCAAATAAATCAGGAGTCATTTTGAATTTAAGCAGTTTCGCTTTTCTGACGTATTTTAAACGACTGTTATAATTTATTAAATTCCGTTTTGTAACGTTTTGTTGTGTTACATTGAATTCCACATTAAATTATTAAATTTTTCATCAATTTTTTTATTTACGCAAGTGTAGAAATATTTTTTTCGTGAGTGAATTAATAAGCGTTCGGGTAAAACAATAAATATTATAAGAAGATTAAATTCTTTTCACATGCTATAATATTAAGGCTAAAATAAAAGTTATATAAAAATTGAATTTATTATTTCAAGATAAGTGTGAATTATGTATGGATTGAGACAGGTGTCAAATGGATAATATATTAAAAGACTTAAAAATTGAAAATTAAGTTATGTATTATATTTATTTTTAATTAATCGATCGTTTTAATTAAATTGATTATTAAGAGCACAAAATATTGCAAAAATTGTAATTTTTGGATACAAATACCGAAAACACAGTAATACGCAACGACAGTAATAATATGAAAGAATCGCACAACAAATCCGATTATTTTCCATATAATAATTTGATGTAAATAATCACGAACATAAATATATCAAGAACATAAGTACATATATTACATTGCACTACAATATATCATTGTAATGATGTCTGAGTAATTAATGACATGAGCATGCAAGTAACATAGTAAAGGTGTAAGTGGAAGTCTAAAGGAGATCTATTAGCGAATATTGCTGGAGGATGAAAAATAAAACAATCAATTAGAAATGCACAAGAAAAGAGAGTAAGAAAGAGACACATAGTTAATATGACTGAAGGTTAGAAAGACGCTCACAAAAGTAATGCTGAGAAATCCTCGTCAACAACGGAATCAGGATAGGCCCACACACCCGGCGGCTTGTAAAACACGCGGCAAGATTAAATGCTTCATTAATATGATTAAAGTAAAAAGCTGCTTGAGTAACGAGCAACTGTGAATCATCGGATGGTCGGGTCCACGATGCATTATCTTGCAGTTCTATAGTTAATACTTTTATATTTTATTTAGAATTTTACATTCTACAATAATAGAGAAAATAGAGAAAATAAAAATAATATAAAATATGCATAAGTTTTTAACAAAACTGGCATGAGCGGATAAATCTCATTAAATAGTATATTACACAAATTAGGTCAAGAATTCTACGTTGTATAATGATTTTTCAATTCTATCGTTTATGAGGCAGATTTTATAAATATTCCGTATCTCGTCTGTTAACACTAGAACAATCAATCCAAACAAATTAATAAATTCCAAATTTCTTGTTTTAAATTACAGAAATTATTAAAATGATTCCGTTGGAAATGTTTTGAAATTTATGTAGACTTTTATTCAAGATAAAAAAGTGATGATACATGTCAATTTATTCTTCATGAATCATACTACAATTTCTATATATAGAAAGTTCTGTATACAGGCTGTCTAGATATACCGCTGGTTATTCTAGTGTTAATCGAATGGATTCGGCACGCCAGGAATTTGAACTGAACGGGCCAAGTGGGGAAGGGACAAGCGTGCCTCTGAACGCAGGTGTCGAACTGTTTTAAGGTCTTTGAATTATTACTCTCGTTGTTCAAAGAATGAAACGCACAATGTTCATAACCGGTAGTGCCGTTAGAAATGTCATCATTTTACCATACAAATCTCTTCTTCGACAACACGAGTCTTTTTTCCTTTCTAAATATCTCGTCTATTAAAAATTTCGTTACGCATTACAGCACCGATAATAAAATAATGGATATATTTCATTCTAAAAATATAATCATAATTATAAAAAATGATTATATTTTGATGCAGCAAATTTTTCAATTTGAAAATATTACGAGAACATCACATTAATTAATTGATTAAACACAATATTCGGCACGAGTAACTGCAGTATAATCGCTTAAAATCACATGTCACTTTGTTTACACGGGACCCGTCACATCGTTGATGCTCGGTGACATGCAAGGTGCCGTGGTTTGACGTAAGTGCAAGCAAATGCGATCGGCGATTATACACTTACAGCGTTACCGTGTATAAACGGTGCCCGTATAAGCCGCAGTAGATATGCATACACCGCGGATACATATAATGCGGTCCAAGGCACGAGGGTAATGCATCTTCCACGTGACATCGGAGCCTATACTAATCGCGCGACAATCTTCACCGCAGTGAGAAGAGAGGAATAAGAAGGAGGACAAGGAGAAGAAAATCGCATGTATCGCTGTACTCGGTGCGCCTCGCAAAGGGAGAATGGAGTGAAGGAGAAAGATGGTGTCACATACAAGAAAAGTGTGAAGAAGGATACAGAAACGAAACAAGATAAGAGCAAGAAAATTGAGAATGAAGAAGTGGACTGTGTAGCGTTTTGCGCGATAAAAAAAGAGAAGGGAAGAGGATTGAATAAACAGAAGGAATACGGAAGTATCAAGGAATAAATACAATAGAAAAAGAAAAGAGAAACAAAACGTCTACGTATCTTATACTGAAATCTAAATATGAGAGAAAAAGAAATGCATTAAAATATTGTAATGATAAAATTCATGAAAAATATATAAGATATATAATATAAAACATAGAATATATAAGATATATAATATATAATAAAGAATATATAAGATATATCTATAATAAAAGATGCTGCAGAAAGAGATGCGTAAGAATATTATATAGCGAAAATATACATAACAATTCTTTAATAAATAGAGATATTTAGGAGATTTGTATGAAGATCAGCTTCTTCTTTTTAATAAAATCATATGATTATGACAGATAAAAGTGGCAATATGTAGAAGTCACTATTGTATGGAGTGTAGTAAATTTTTCTTTCATCAGTACAGTCATGAGATAACGATTATGATAATTCTGTAAAAGCGTTATGCAAGAAATGCTTTTATCTCTCATAAAGAATCGTCATAAATTTTCGGGAAGAGTCGTCGTTCTCGTTTATTAAGTTTCATATAATTCGTATTTTATACGTTCATAATTTGTAGGTTTAAATTGAATAATAATTGATACATGCATAAGATTGCTGCTTTGCTGAAATTATTAATTGTCAGCTATTACTATTCAATGAATCATTTAATGATCCGGATGCGATAGTGTCTAATTTCTTTTAAGATTGTAATAAGACCTTGACACCGTCCGCAATTTACAGTGCCGCCTTTCACCGCGAGGCAAATGCGCGACTTTTGTTTTTAATTTTTTAAGGATCAGGTCGAGTTTTCGAGACTCTAACTCGTACGACGGCCATATTAGCGGCGATAAGAAATTGCGGAAACCGGCAGTCGCAGTGGCGCTCTCTGTCGCATGAAACACACTGTGATACGCATCTATCGAACGAACCTATGGTGCTATGTCGACCGCACGCAGCAAGCAAACCTGTAATTTATTCCTCGACGGCCGCGTACCACCCAACTCCAATATAATCATTATAATTACTGTCTCCCCTTCAAATGGGGTACGATAATAATCGTTTGTATTTGTTACACGGCTCGCATTGGCTCTACTACATTCGTAGAACGTAGGGATGATTTCTTCGAACTGTGTCGAGTCATTTTTCCTCATTACATGTCAACAATTTCAAATTGTTCAAATTTCTGCACTTGAATATGGTAAATGTCTGTAATATGTAATAACTCACTACATGTGATACATTTACATATAATACATTTTTTAAATATATGATTTCTATAAATATCTGAAATATTGAAAATAATAAAAATAAAGAAGTAATAACACAATACTTCATTTAAGCATATAATAATCATCTTGATATAATTTTTCATTGACTAATTATGTAACATTAAATTAAAATAAAATGAAAATAAGCGTAATCTAAATTATTTTTTTTCTAAGATCTTTCGCAAAAAAATTTTGTTTTAATTGTTTTGCGTTGAGAAGATATAGTCTCACAAAGACATTGTCTCTGTGCGAATTAATCACGAATTCCGCTCGATTATAATCCTCTTTATCCGTCATTGTTAATAATCGGTATTTATGTCTCGGCGCTCATATTGCATTCATTTATCTATTGTTGCAGACATGGTATTATAAATTGCAACGATCCGTTCACTGTGTTAATTTGTCCGCTTTTCAATTAGTGGCCGAACGAGTTCGGCGGGAGCGAATAAATTGAGTGTCAGTGACGGTCGCAGTCCGCTCGTGACTTTCTAAATCCGCGACGTGTATCGACTCCTGCCGGCTAAATTGTCGACGCTGCGCCACTGATCGTGTTTTAAATTACTGATGAAATGCAATACTACTACGGAACTACTTTCTTTTGAACACCTTTAGCACGTTGCGAAATCCTCCTCGAAATTAACATGAAAAAGTTTTTAAAAATTTTCAAAAGTTAATCTATAATAATATTATTTGTTTCACGACTAAAAGTTTATATATTTCATAAAATTAAAAATAAGTTTATCAGAAAGTAAAAATTAAAAAAAAATTCAAACATGGTACTTTCCGAATCCAATTTAGAAACTATATTTCAAATTGCCAGTTCCTGATGTACGATGGAGTTTGCTATATGAACGAATACATCACTAATTTCGCGAGGGGATGTAAAACCCGACGTAATATTCCGTCATTCAAAAAGCAATGCCGTGCTGAAGGCGAAGGTAACTTCGTGCCGGCCACCTGCAGGTAACCTGGGAGCGTCACGACGCCGCCGTCGCGACGAGTTACGACCACAAATCACGCGATTTGTAATTGCTACTATCAACTACACGATTTCACGTGGCGATTTCTACCTGCACATGTGGATGGAAATCCATAAACATCGATTCTGTTCTGGCTTCGCGAGACTTAACGTCGAACCTTTGACGATGAGAAATGTAATTTGTTTCTATGAATTTCTGGACAATTTCTGGAATCTGTAATCGAAAGACGAAGAACTATAATCAAAATTTGTTTATCGGTACGTGGTAAAGGAATCGATTTGATCTTACAATTTTAGATTGCAAAGTTAATGCTAATTTTAATTCCTTATAGGAATACACGTTGGGTGTAATTACAAAGTAAAATAGAACCTGATCTGCGATAATTGAATTATACTAACATGAGCTGAATTTAAATAACGTTTTGGTTAAATATATATTTTTTGATCTGATTATTTTTTATTCGCATATTTTTTATGTAATAATAATATTTATAATTAAAATCTGTTTGAATTTATGAAACATAGATTATTTCTTGTATTATAATTTTTTTTAAACATTTACTGCAATCTTGCATAAATTTTATTAAAATTTTTTTTATATTTCTAAAAATTTTCACATTAGAGATTATTAAATTTTCTTATAAATTATATATATCGTTACATATATTTATCGAATTAATAAAAAAAATTCATAAGATTAAAAATAAAACAAATTTTTCCATAATATTATCTTTTTTTCTCTTACATGAAAAGATATGAAAGAGAAATCGCTGATTAAGAATTTCGGAGGTTACTACTATACGCATGGGCGTTTCTAGTCTACATCACCATGTAGTATATCACGTACCGTGACAGAACGCGTTACCATTGTAACACGCTTGTTCCTGCGGCGATACATTACGTTACGTCCACGTCCAGGTATTACTTCGGCTTCCCTTCTCAACATGGCTAGTAGCTTCGTACATGTTAGTAAGCTATGTTTGATTCGTTCGTCGGCGGTCATGGTGGGCTACGTTAAAAGCTTTCCTCGCCATCAAAGTAATTGCGGATATATAGCCTACGATGAGAATTGCGGAACTGCTAAAAACGCGCCGCAATTCGGCATCAAGGTATTGTAATAGGCAGGAAAATTATTTCCGCTCAAATATCAAAAAGAAAAAAACACATATATGTTTGCAACATATTTGTGTTATAATTATTTTACTTGTTATATTTTGTTCTTTAATATACTGAATAATACTCTTGTGTATTATGATAATATAACTGCATGGAACAGCACACCACTGTCCACTTTATTAAAAACGTTAATTTTTATTAAAACAAAAAATTTTCAGAGAACGTTGTAAGTAAAATAAAAAATGGTGTGAAATTTTTTAATGCAAAATTGCATGTATATGAAAATTTTTACGAAAAAGTGAATTTTTTCAAAGTATAATTATTTGTTTAACGATTAATTTTTATTAAAACAAATTAAAATAAAATAAGTATGAAAACTAAAAGGAATTATAATATTCGTACCTTTCGGGAGGGATATATTTTTGAATGTTGTGTGTAGTAGCTATGAAAATTAATGGCCGGTAATTTTCATCGTTAAAAAAATATTACAAGGCGTACCCTAGCCTCGATGCTCGACGATATGTGGCGATAAGTAGACGTGAATGCTTGTGTGTCTTGTGCGGCATCCGGCAGGTCGTATAGGTGCGCGTGGTGTGTTTCCCGCGCGCGCTCTTTCCTCCTTCAGCGGCGCTGCTTGCCATCAACATCGCACTTCATAATCCTGGCAGTGTTTCTGCGCGTCTCGATCCGTTAACTTACTCGATCGGTCCGTTCCTCCTTCCTAATAACATCCATTCGCGCTGCAATTTTCAAAAAGGGATACAATTACAATTACACGCTGGTTTACGAATTTTTTTTTTTTTTTTCGTCACCAGTTTCAAGTTAGCAACAGATACCGGATGTCGTTACTTCCGCGCGTCAAATTTTTGCTCCGCAGTGATTTCGGACAATTGTGGCCTTACGCTTCCGTTCGTGAACGTCGGACTTTTGTTTTGTGAAAATTAATATGATATATCTGCAACGATATCATCTGGTTTCTGTGCCGTTGAATTCTCTTTGAAGCATAATAAGTTTGCAAGACATTTTTTATAAAAATCTGTGTTACACATTTCTGTGGCATAATTCAAACGGCATTGATAATGCACAATATCATACGAAACGTTTTGTAATAAATCTGCCAATAATTCTTCGTGTCCACTTTATCGATGTATTATCGACACGTGCGAAAAATATTTGTAATCACCACTGGCTGCTCCGTCGCTTAAACTGGTTTCTTGTATCGCATCGGAGAAGTTATCGCTTCGCATATAAATATAATTAATAACAGTATGTTATTGGCAATCGCGTATGAACCACAACATGAGCTTTTTCCTGACCATTCACGTTTTACTTATCTGTTTCCTCCTTGCTTCAACTATTAGCATTTTCTTACGCACACACACAACACGACTAAATTATTCTTATCACTCCATTACAATACAAAGTTAAATATGTCAAGATGTTAATTACCGTGAAAACCTTTTTGAATTCGAAATGTGAGTTGAATATTTTAAAATAACAACTGCTGCTTAAAAAAGGAGAATAAAAAATTGGTAAGTTGGCATAATTTTTATTTTATATTTTTCTATGTCATATTTTTCTATGTCATATTCGTATCATCTTATGATCCGTAATAATCGGTTTTTTATAAAATTTAATAAAGAAACCTGTTTGTAATATATTACATATACACATAAATTGACATTGACAATCGTTTATTTTAATGCTTAGATCAGATTTAATTCCTTATTTTACACACATACACTTGACACTTTATTGATATTTTGAAAAAACTTTGCTGCGTAATTGATTTTTAACATCATAAATCTTTTTTAATCAATTAATGTATCACTAAACTGTTCCTTTAAGAAACTTTATAATTTTCTAAATTTGCTAAATATTATAAATATTAATTTTTTTAAATTAAATGGAGAAAATTTCTAATATTTACGAGATTATGCCATGGAAATTTTCAAAGAATTTTTTTAATAAAATTTAATAAATTTTATAAATTTTTATAAAATTTTTGTTACACAATACTCTATTTATTCTTATTATTACAGCCAATAATTGTCTTTTAATTTAATCATAATTTTTCACTATTCTGTCTCTCTTTCTCTTTTTCTTTTTCTTATCTACAAAATGTAAATTCATTTTTATAAATAAATAACAAGTAACTAATGTCTTATATTTGTATATATATTATGTCAATTTGCATTACAAGTAAAAAATGAAAAAGAAAAAACAAAATTCCTGGATACTTAGATAGATAGAGTAAAAGAAGAGGAGAGAAAGAGAGAGAGAGAGAGAGAGAGAGAGAGAGAGAGAGAAAGAGAAAGAGAGAAGAAGGAAGAGGCGAGATTGGATAGAAGGCTAGGTGTAATTTACCCTTGAGGCCCCGTGGGTGGTTGCTTGGTTCTTGGTTCTGCAGGATTGGTTGGACGTTTGACAGTTGACGGATGATGAGGCGGCCTTTCAGTCCCCCTTCCGTCCCCCCTTATACGCCCTCAACGTGCTGATTTAGTCCCGAGTTTGGTTTCTGGCGCGTCCATTATCTGCCGCGAGGCAAAGTCGAACCGGGCATAACGGGATTATTAGCTGAAATAGGCACATACGTTATACATCTTTGGTTTCTTTTCCGCTCATTCTTTATTCCGTCGTGCTTCCTGTGGGTAGACCAGAAATTATTCCAAGCTACTTTAGTCGTTGCAGTTTCATCCTTCTCATTCATTATGGGATTTAAAATTTTTAGTGATGAACATATAAATTCGTATATCATAAGTACACTTGGAATTTAAATTATATACAATATATAATAAATATGAAAATTAATTACCTACATTAAAATTAAGCGAATATAGTATTATGCAAATAAGAAAAATTTTTTTAATTTACTAGCTATAGCATTTACTAACAAAATGCTTAATTAATTAACCAAAATCGAAAAATTTAACATAACAAATCGTGCGAGTGAAGATTTATCAATACTGTTAAGCGTAAATATTACATGCTTTCTAACTCCTAATAATTAATTTTTTTAAACACTATATGTATAAATCTCTTGTCTTTTATCTCATGTCAAATGATGAAATTGATACTACTTTATCTAGGCCGTCAGTTCTTAATTTATACGAACCAGTCTATTTAAAAAAAATGACATTTCTAGTATATCTGCATGTATCTCTGTTTGTTAGAAGACAGATAGTGAGATAATATCGTAGTAATTTCCATTTTAACGCGATTCTTTATATGAGGCGTGGAATGAGCATCCAGAGACGTACGTAGCTCTCTTGTCGCAACGTAACGCTTCGATGCATAGCGCGAGATAAGGTATCCTCTCGCCGCGGAGATGTGGATCTAGGAACGATGCGCGAAACGTCTAAGCGTAGTTTCTGTATTTCTTCGTGCTGGATGTTAAAACCGCAGCACGAGCGCCGCGCGCTGATGTCGTGTTTATCTATTCTACGATCTACTGCGCAACATGATTGCGCGAACTACTGCGTGGTGTGTGCTTGAATGTTCCAGAGATCTCGACTGCGTGGAATCAGAAAACCGGTCGTGCTCCACGCAGTTTTTGCCTTGTCCGTACAAAATTTGTAATTTTCTCTCGTCGCTAATATTTAAAACAGTTAATTATCCCGTATTAATGAAGGAATGCCGTAAGATTAATATGCAGATTGAAAAATTAAAATTTGAATTTTGCAATTTAATTTATTAACGCGACATGTGCATTACCTAAATAGTACACAAGAAGTAATGCCATTAAATAATAATATTAGCGAAATATAAATTAACCTTATTATTATCATTATCTCGATTAGCGTAGTTTGCGTGAGTGGATGATCTAATGTATTTTAACAAACTAATTAAGACGATTGCACGGGTTTATCATCAGCACACGTGAGTAATAGACCGGCTGCTCGTTTCGGGAGGAAGTTCGCTATGCGTGAGAAAACAGACATACATCCTTCTCGTAGCGTGATTAAATCTTACTTTTCCACGACTGGGACGGATATACTCGTAAAATGGTTATGTAGGCTAATTGGTCGTCGTCGATCTCTGCCTTTCACCTTAATTCTTTCCCAGCGTTTTACTCCAGATTATTGCTCTTGATCGTCATATCACAATTTCCTCGAGGTTCGATGGGGCATGAGTTACAGCCTTTACGAGGAGTATTATTACCTGTCCAACCAAACTCGCATGCTCAGGCCTAATCTACCATTTATCATCTCATTTTATAGTCAACCAAATGCGAACGCCCAATAAATGTTTTCGCTAGGCATCGAACGCTTTTGCCTTTCTTTGAAAAAAATTTTGCTTGGTACGTAAATGATGTAAGGTTTATGATATGCAACTGTTTTCCATTTATATTTTGAGTCTATAATTAACGATGTGTAAAGAAGATAAAATTTTGTTTAGACGTAATATACATATAATTTTCATATTTTTGTATAATTCTTTTTTCTTTATTTTATTTGTCACATCTATAGTCTGACAGTCAAATTCTCTTAATCTGTGAACATTGAGTAAAGATTTTATTATTTACTTACTATAATCTAATTTATTAAAATTCTAATTTTTTTATGTTAAATGAAGCTATGTTTCTAGATATTTCCTATAAGAAAAAATTATGTTAAGAAATATTGACGAATTTGCATCTCCTTGCGAAACAGTCCATATACACCTGCTTATGGAACAGGTTACTCGGTGGATCAGCCCAATCGATATTTGACCGATCGCCATGCGGCCCGAGGTTTCTTAGTGGGAATTCATGGCAACGTGCCTTCACGTGTTCCTTACCCTACTCCGTCGCTAATAATAGATCTTGGCACCTCGCTGGCTCCGGACGCGGACCACCCAAATGATCGCGCATGAGGCGAAAGGTTCGATGTTAGCGGGCACAGTGGGGTTCATTTGTATTTCAGAAACAGACAGGGACGCACAGACAAACAGTAGGTTGATCTGAGAGATTGATAAGCAATGCCACGCGCCAGTTTGTCGCATAATCACTACAAAAGCGATAAGACCGCTTGCTTTCAGCATCGTATACATTTCTTAATTTTCAATCAATCTTTTTTATTAGTGAAATTATATAGATATATGTATATGCTAAGTTTGTATTAAATTCTTTATCAGTTATTTCTAAAAATATGTTCTTTTTTATTTTATCGGTAAATATAGTATATGACTCATTGTCAGTCTACTATTTAAAGAAATAGGACTGATATAGTAATAATTTTGTTTCTTATATAATTTTTTATACATATTTACACTAAATTTTTATACATATTTACACTAAATTTAAAGTATAATCAGTATAAAAGGGTAATTGTTTTGTTATCCTTAGTTTTTATGTGATTTTATGGTTTCATTAAAATAAAGGAAATTCCAAATTCTCATTTCGTAAACAAAGAAAATTAAATTTTTCTTGTGCAAAAATCGTTATTAGAACAGATAGAATTTAAATAGATTACTTGATTATTAATAAGCATTTAAAAAATAAATTACATTTTAGATAATGCAAATTATAAATATTAATATAAAAATATATATTCTTGTGAAACTATAATGTTGTTTAAAAATTTAGATTGCATTTTGAAACTTCCTCTTCGAGAAAAATTTTATTAAAAACCAATAATTTATGTTACGCATACTTTAAGCTTTTTAGTACAATTTTCTTTGGAGAAAAATTTAATGTGGGAGAATGTAAGTCTATTTAATAAAATATCTGCAACAGAAAATTTATATGTTAGTAATTTCATAAATATTTATTCTAACTATATTCTTATATTTGTGTCATAATATTGATTGTAAACTCATGTATTGACTACTGCTTAGAACATGCATATAATAATAATCAACGCTAATACATTAGCATTTTTACGTATAATTCATTAGCATATCATGCATATGAAATTTATCACATCATAGATTATAAACATTATACACAATTACAGAAGAATTGTGTTTTTTATTTTATGAATTGGCGTTTTCTGTTATATATCTTCTTTTATTTTTATCTTTAAATCTTGTGCTATAATTATACTAAAAATATATTTATATGTTATTAAATTGACATAAATCCAATGTTTTACTTCGAAAATTTCGGATTTCATTGTTTTTCCCGCCAAATGGAGCAAAGCCCTCTACCAAATTTTACCGGAACCCAAAGGTACTCGACCTTCCGGCAAAGTGCAGCAGATGGCGGTGTAATTCCATCTCAAGGCCGCTGCCCGCGCGCGGCAGCTGTTTTCGTGGTGCTGCCACCTTCTGCACCCCGTTCAAAATGAAGGTGGTACTGACCTGCGCATATCCCGCACCATCATAACACACAGCTCGAACGCCATGGGTGCCGGCAAATTTATGACCCGTATCATGGCGCGGCATCTAAACGATTATTTGCCGTTAAACGTAAACGGCTTATAAAAACAAGCCTGTATAATAGAGTAAATATAGGCTTGGTGTTCAGACCATGATAAATTTATAGCTCCACTTATGAAGATTTTGAATTGGCTGACTGGCAGCATCTAACCTTGAAGATAAATTTTACTGAATTCCGTTCACGAATAGATTTTTGAAAATCCCTTACTGGGAAGGCAGGGGATTATGTTTTCTCTTAAATAAAATAAATCACTTATGTAGATATAAAAACAAGAAAACAAAATTTATATATGAATATATAAAGTATAATGTTAGCTTCACATTATGGTGTTCCATTTTGCAAAATTATGAATAGAAAGTTCAAAATTTAAAAAAGAAAATCAAAGGTGCATTATCTTAATTTAAAAAAATTTTTTTCAAAGAAAATTGGAAAAATTTTTAAAAACTTTATAAAAACATACTTTATCGTAAGTTTGTTTTAAATAGACTAAAAATGTTGCATGACATTTGAAGGGTTTTTTATTTTTTTATCTGGAAGCATACTAATTTAAAGATATTAAACTAATTAAAAATAACACAATACTAATTTTATACATAATTTTATGTTGGTGTAATCTAATTTTTTAATAACTTAATTACTGTGTTTAATAGCGACTAATAATATATTAATAACAAAGTAAAATGTATGTATAATAAAATCACATTCGATATATACAAAATGACTGTAAATGTATTAAATGTATTAAATGCGTCATTGCCTCATTTAAATATGTCAATGTCGTTTCTCTCATTAAAAGTCAAAAATATGAAAGTCAAAAACATAAATCACTATTTAAATAACAAATGACATGCAAATGTGTTTACTTTTTGCTACTGTGACCTATGAAAAATACGTTTATCATTTGGAGATTACTGTAAATTAAGTATTAATCTTCTTTATTTTTAAATAAGCAATTTTACATTTCTTTATTTTGAACACTAAAAATAAAATCATCATAAATAAAGTGTTCGAATATTATTCGTTCATAAGTTACGGATTTTATACTAATTTTAATTATTAATATTAATTAGGAGGTAAAATGTAAAGTTCATTATTATAATATCACATATTGCTTTTCGTTAATTTGGCGAATCACTTAGAAATTCTAGTCGTAGGGAAATCTCTTCATGTTCTATTCTTACATCTTGTGGCATCTCCCAGTCGTGGACTTACAAGTATAGCCTGACTCCAAGAAGATTTTAATTAAACCCGCCCTTCCAATGTTGCGTCTGATTGGATAAGCTAATCCTATCCGTAGAAAATTTAGGGTTTCCTTTCTGAAAAGACAAACTCGTGAAAGCACGTTAAAATTTTGTCACGGCCTAGTGAGAAAATTATTTATAAT
Organism: Tetramorium bicarinatum; assembly: GCA_928718305.1. Lineage (NCBI taxonomy): Eukaryota > Metazoa > Arthropoda > Insecta > Hymenoptera > Formicidae > Tetramorium > Tetramorium bicarinatum. The sequence continues at coordinate 18,491,649 of OV788327.1, read as the reverse complement.
GCTTTATATAATGCTTTATGTATTAGTCGTAAATACAGCCACTATTTTAGAAAATAAAATATTTCTTTTATAAAGAGATAATATTTTATAATTTTGTTTATATGACTATTAAATTTTTCTCTCTAATATATGTTTTAAGAAAAAGAATTTTCTAAGGATTTTTTTATTATATGCATTATACTACGAAAATAATATTTTAAAATTAATTTTAAGTTTAAATAAAATCCATTATGTCAAATTGTATATTATTTGAAATTCACATTTAAAAATTTTTCACCGTAATAGATTTCTTTGGAAAATCATAATAATTTCATCAGGACGCTGTGTTTTCTATGATGAGTATCTTTCTTAAATAAGTCATTTGGCGAGGGATTTTAGAAGGTCGGACGAAGAAACATTTGGTTGTCTTACAGGGAGGTCTTGACTGGTACCATGCTAGAGGAGTAGAAGAAAAGCACATCATGAGGATGACATCTAAATCTTGCTTTTCGTTTCACGCTGACTGCCCGCCCTTTCGCTGGCTATGCTTAGAGCCCAACTCCCTTTCCTCCCTTTAGCCTTCGAAGGGGTGGATCCTCAAGAGTACACTCCAGACTAAAAATTAACAAACAACCAATAATTAATCTTTAAAAGTTTATTTCATGTAACAATAATAATGCAACAATATTTTTTAAGAGTGCTTATCCTTTAATAGATAAATGTAAAATTAAACACATTGCTTAATATGTTTATTATTTTTTGCAAATAACATTTTTTAAATTTATTATGCAAGAAAAATAAACATCTAAAATTTTGTGTTAATCTTTCTGAGTTTTGACGAGACTTTTCGGACGTGGCTTCGTGGAGAACGTAAATTTCCGCTTAAAGGACATAAACCATATTATGTATACTAGCTTCGTTTTATGTAACATACCGGAACAACGCTTTTATATTTTTATGGCGGTGAAAGTCAGCTACAAGGGACGAAACTGTGAAGGTATTCCCTTAAGTTTCACCGACAGTCGGAAAAACGGATCCGGCACAAAAGCGAGTTTTACTTTCGCCCCATGATCGTTTCATACAGGCAAGGCTGATTCTTCCCACGATAGAATCATGAATCTCATAGAAAATATTTAAAAATCTAATAATGCTTCTCTTCGTTAAAATAAATATGCACCTGACTTTTCTTAATAAATTTAAAAAACTTTGCTAGAAAACGAAAGCGATAATAATTACATGTAACAAAGGAGTTTACTTGTTTTTATCGTTGTTATATTTGACGCGCTCACGTTCTCGAAATTGTTTAATAAAAATCTTTCAAGAGAAAAATATTGTATTATTAAAATTGATTAATGTCTTACATACATGTTTATTTATTGTTATATTTAAAATTCTTTAAGCTATGTAGCGAAGTCTATAATTGATAATAAAAATTAATAAGATTACATACACATATATATATACACATATATACACACACACATTGCGCTCTAAGTACAATTTGCGATATGGATTTTCTCTGGAAAAAAAGAAGGACTGTTTTTCTATTTTGCGAATCTAGCGTGAATTCCATAGCCATTGATATCACTAGTCGCGAGTTTTCACGTAAAGCGCCGCCCATTCCACGAAATCGTGCACGTGTGCAACGCCGGATTCAGCTGCCTCGTTCGGTTCAGGAATGAATTATCGCCCGTTCGGGGCTGAGCTCTTTCATTTCCAGTCTACGCGGTAGTCCCATCCTTTTCTCTCCTCCATATCGGCCGAGGCTGCAGACAGCAACGCTTTTTTCTCATCCCTCTGCGATACCTCCCTCTATTCCTCTCTCCGTTTTCTTTTTCAATTTCCATCAGAGATATATCGTATCGTTTTTGTTTCTCTATTTCTTTTATATGCTTGAATAATTTCTATCTATATATATATTTGTTATGTACGCGTTCATTTTGGAATAATTAATGATATTATTTGCAATGCTTTCTGTTAATGACAATTTTACAAAGTTCTATACATGTGTGAATTTCTTTTAATTAATTCAATTTAATTTTAGCGAAAATTTGCGAGATTTATTGAGATTTAAAATAAACAATTCGTATGAATTGTGCATTCGTATTAGTGATGTAATGTCAACAACTTGATATTAAATTTGACAATTATAACATAATTTTGAAAGTAATATGATAAAATGCACGCACGCACGATAGTGTTATTTCGTGCATTTTGCATATTTTCAAATTCTTTAAAACTTTAAGATTTTGTTATAATTATTATAAATAAAATAATTATGAGAATATCACAAGCATCACAAATACGCGGAAATTATTAAATATTTGCACTTACTAATACAGTTGATTTCATTGACTGATATTTAAGTTACGTCATTTATATTATGTGTAAGCTTCGTGGAAAGCTTTCTAATTATTTTTCCGATCTACAACGTGAAACCAATTTTCTGCTTTGAAACTCGTCCGGAGATTCACCAATTCCTTTGAGAATAGCCGAGATAAGGGCGAAATTCATCTGATCCAGCGAAGTAACCTTCATCTTGATATTTGTTTCTGTCCGAAAAGATCAGATACACACACACACACACACACACACACACAAGTCACCATTACGAAAAATATAATTCCTTTTATACTGCATTTTACACTAGATTATTTTCTCACTCGAATTTGTACAAATATATTTTTTTGTGTGTGTCATGGCATTAAATATAATTGTTAAAATTCCATAAAATTCTAATTATCAATTTCTCGAATATTATTATAAATACCAAATGCTTAAAATGTACCTTTATTGTAATTTATTAATTTAATCGAGAATCTAAAATAAAGTTAAACAAATTTGTTACGTTCATACATATTGAATTTTGTATTGTCCAATATCTCATAGGCAGACAAAAAAGATAAACTTCTAATCTTTTAAAAATATTCTTGAGGGGTAAATCTTTCGTAATTCGTTCAAAGAGAAATGGCATGCGAGGGTGGCGGGGACACAATCAATTGGGTGTTTTCGTTTTGAACCATGCTGCACGATCGAGGATGAAAGAAGGCACGAGAAGGGTAAATTGGAATTCCGCGATGCGGAGGATGATGCTGCCTCGGTTAGTCGGGATGAAAGGGGGCATGCTAAAGCGCGCGAAAGAAGAAGGAAAGCCACGGTGGAAAAAGGATAGACGAGCAGAGTAGGGAGGAGTAGCATCCAAGGAATATTTACTGCCATCTTCTCCACCACTTACCCACAGATTCACTGCCTGAAGTTGTAAACACCTCTTAACTATATGGAGATAGTATCTCGGTTTCCCTCTTCGTGTGCCCTAAACTGTTACGTGGGTGTTGCGACTATCATTAATTAGATCATCATATGATTGCAACATGATAATTTTTTTTAGCCCATAGTGCCTTGTGACTATAAAATACAATTTATACACATTACCCGCGATGAAAGAGCGAGAGCAACTGCTGTATTTTTTTTTTGTTACAATTCAATTATATAATATAATAGCATTAAAATACCGTGATTAAAGTGTACGCACTGTGTGTATCGTAATAATCATTTTAAATTAAACTACAACAGTGCCGCTAGATCGATTTTACGCTATTTAATTTGCATATCGTGTGTGTGTTATATTTGTTAACGCTAGAACGACACCGATCGATACACTGCCGCCTGCTTGTAGTTTAGCGTTCACCTGAACAAATGGCTTACATATTCATCAATGCTTGGGTCAACATTTGTCGCACGGCAAAGAAATTTCGCATTTAAATGACCTTGCCTTGCGGCTCGGCTTCTGCTTCTTGCCCGCCGTGAAAACGTGACGTTTCGTACGTGTATCGAAATACATCGCGATTTATGAGTCCTGAACTTGAGTCGTTTTCAGAACCGGTTTCGCGTCTCCATCTCACTCGGTTGCGGATTATTCAATCGGCAACTATTTCTGAATTTATACATATCCTCAGTGGACTTTTAGTGACACTTTAAACGCGATTTATCGATTATATCGATTTATCGAGAATAACACTTAATGTGGGAAAAAAATAACATTTATTTATTGAAAATGTGTAATATTATCAAATATTTCAAAATAGATTTAGCATAATTGCTGTGAGAGAATTGCGACAATCATTTTCTATGTACTGTCCAATCATAGCTATTAAAATGTTAATTTTCCTTTAATATGATTAATAATTCTACGAATATAAAAATAGTGTGACTTCAGGGAAATTACGAAAATAGTTAAATATGATAAATAATAGTTGTTAGTAAAGGCATTCATCCTTAAATGAGATTATTCATTTCGCAAAAATAGCGAGCGTGCCCTGCCAGCTAAGAAACGGCAGCAACGAAACAATGAGCTGATGCGCTCTCCGTGGCTGTAGATGGTGGAGACGTGGAGATATAGAACGAGAGAGACAAATAGAAGGAGACGGTGAAACCCACTAAATCAATACTCTGCCATCGCTCCAACTCTGGCTCATCCCCTCGCCTACCCCCTTAGCCCACCCCCGAGTCGTCAGCCCGCTTCTCTCCCGGCATCCTCCTTCACCAGCGTTTCTCGGTTCCGTTCGTTCTACGCCACCCTTCGTTCCACCCCCGTCACGCTCTCGAAGCGAAACTTCTCTGGCTCCGCTTCCACGGGCTACTCCCGCAGAGAGTTTCCTCTACCGTAGGGCTGAATTCTCCCTTATGCGTCACTATAATCTACCCGATGCTCACCGAGATGTCGGTGACGCGTGAGGAACGTATATTCATATATTCATACACATTTATTTTTCTATACTCTCGTTTATGATTATTTTGTTTTCTTCCAATAAGGACTCACAATAATAGCGAATAAGATTTTTATTTTCTGATATTTTTAAACTAATGTATTTTAATTTGCCATAAATATACCAATCATACTTTTTTAGAAAAATGTTAAAGAATATTAAACATTCTGTATCTTTAGAATTTATATGTTATTTTTCCATACAAGTTATATATATATTTTTTATGGAACAAAGATGAGATGAAACATCTTGTTTAGAAAGTTTTGGTAAAAACTCTTTCTATTGATCTTTAAAATATTTTAGTAATTTATAATAATTAGATATAATATTCAAATAAGGTCTATATACTCGGTTTTAAATTTTGTAATTTTAAAGCGCAATTCTCATAAAATATTTTAGAAGCGACTGTCGACGAGCTTCACTCTGCACGGATAACGGAAAAGCGATATCGCCGCGTTGGCACGTAGACTGCAGATCCAAAAAGATACTTGCATGGAATTTTAATTTAAGACTACTTGAAAACGATAAAAACTTTAGTATTTTTATATTTTTTATATTTTATTCTGTTGATAAAATATTTTATTTCAACTTCAATTTTATTGCAAATATTATTGAAATCTTATAGTACGAATGATGAATATATAATTCAAAATGGAGCACAATGTTTTTCGTTACACAATGATATATTTCTTCATATTTTTACTTAAAATGCGTGAATAAGATTTTTTTAGAATTCATAAATCAGCCGCTGTTCGTTCTTTTCGAAATATTTAATTATGCGAAATAAAAATCCTACTATATTTTGCGCTGGAATATAAAATATATGAAAAAACGTCAATAAACAATTGGCTTTATCGGACGACACAACGAGATGGCAATCGAAACTTCAATTCTTCAATTATCACGAAGCTCCGTTTATTTCATGCAGACATTACGCGCTTCATCAACAAACTGGGTCACGTAGTTCTAGTGGCACACACTCGCGCGACCATCCCCGTACCATTTGCAAACGAATGCTGAGCATATCTATGATCATGAGATCGTGTACAACTGGCTGCGTGGCCTATGAAAGAAGGAGGAAGAGATTACTGATTGTGAGAAGGGGGGCCCGCGGTATGGGCGTCTGCGTGTGTGCGACTGCCCAAGACGAGGGTACGGTAGTAGCCCCAATGCGTCTGCAATCGAGAGCTAACTGGACAAATAAACGGTTGGCTGCTTCTTACTGCTGACGATACCGTCTCCGCTGTTGACGGCGACTTCATCATATATCTCGATTTATAACGTTGGGAATGTACGACAAACCTTGCCGTAAATTTGCACTGAATATTATTCTTATTTGGTGATAGTGTTAGAAAAATTTTTGAAGAATCGTTATCCTTCGTAAATATTGCAATTTTCAAGAAAATTCTGAAATGTTGGCTTTTGAATGAAATTTGTCGCGTGAATAATACAAACGGATGTTCAATAAGCAACTCAAAATCTCGATTAATAACCAAGAAAATCCTGCTTTACTTGCTGCTTTTAAAGAGAATATCAAAGTAACAAAAAGTCCAATTACACGGCCGGCAACTCCTGCTTTGTTTCACGGCCGCTGCCCGTTGGTTTATGCCTTCCCTCTCTTTATCTACTTCGCTGCCGTTCTTTAAATTTCTCTCCTTGTTTTTCTTTTCTTTCCTCACCGACGTGCAAACTTTTGCTGCCTTGGTAGCCGCCTAGTTTGTGATTTCTCGATGCTACCTCCCTACGCTCTCAGCACTCTCTCTACAACTTAGTGTCTCGTTAATTTCTTGCGATCCTCAAGACGATTACCGCACTTGTCCGAAAATTTAGCGCTTTCGATGTCCCTTAAATCTCTCGCAGCGAGTTAAACTTGCAGTAGCAACTCAGCGTTTCGAAAATACGCTTGCGTACATACATCATAGATTCGCGTTCTTTTCTTATATATAGTTTTTACTTGGGAACGTGATTTTCAAAAAAATTTGGCAGATTCACAAGCTGTATAATAAATTTCAGTATTATACACATCAATAAAACATTCCTTTGTCAGCAGAGTAATCCATTTAACTCCACGATTATACAAATTGTGATGATGATGATGATGTAAGATTTAAAACTTAATAAGTACGATTAATGCCGTTATAAATAACGTATGCTAATAATATTATTTCGACAGAACAGAGCAAAAACTACAATTAATATTTATAATGTAACGTACTATTTGTATGCGCACTTTACGTATGTTTCACTGCAGTGTGCAATAGCTGTTCAACTCGCGTAACACCACCAATTACCATGTTCCGTAATAAGTCGTAATTGAATAATTAGATTTGTCAGATTTCAGTAGGATTTGCTGTTCTTATTGACAAACTACTCTCATGTTTTTATGTACAAGAATAAATATTATTTTTAGAGCATCAATTTGAAAGTTTAAAAGGTTTTGTCTCTTCATAAAGATTTCTGATAATAAAAAATATTAATATTGATAGATTATGACATAATCAAACTACGTATATTTCGCTGTCACATACCTACGACGCATCATCCTCTCGAAAAGGTATTTGAGCCTTCTATCCGAGTTACGCGATTCGACGCTGGTAGTCGTCTGATAGGATTACGACTACCGTTGAAAGATTGACGGCCGAATCCGTCAGCCAGCTTTCTACGGCATGGACGGACTCGGGATTTTCTGCAATTTTCTCCGCGGCCTTCGGCGCGGTAGGCCGTGCACGTTCCTCGAGGCTCGAAAGCTCGGCATTCAATTCGAATCGCGTACGCTTGCGGCTGATGAAAGCTTGAATGAGTGGCACGTGGATGCGGATGCGCGCGGAGCATCGGCGGTTTCGTTAGCGTCAGCAACGCTATTTTGAGCATTTCTCGGGGATTAAAATTAGTTGAACGAAGAAATAGATTTGTGATAGATATAGTTCTTGGCTCACCCTCAACCGAATATATATACATGCACAATAAATTAAATGATTAAACGTAATTCAATACCCTGACGAAAACAAGTATCGTATATCATCCAATAATATGAGGATAGAAGGCGAAATATATTATGTCCCAATTTTAATGCGCGTTCGGTTGTCATCGTCGCCATCATTAATTTATCTCAAATCCACCGTCCACAATTCTAATTTAAGCCGTGACTCGTCACTCGTCCCAAGCGTAAAAATGTATGCAGGCAAACTTTTCAATTCATTCAGCATTTAATTTTGATAACGTCGATCAAAATCATCCGGCTGGAAATTGCGTAACTCAACAAGCAACAAAGAACGCCGATCAGACGCAGTCTGCTATCCTTGTTGACATAGAGAGAAACGGCGTGACAGTATATACGGTAGACGCCTCGAGAGTGTCCCGCGGTGCCCCTCGAGTCTTCCTCGCGTCCCGGTCCCGAAGACGGACGCAGGGGAGAAGGGACTCTCGTCGCGGTGCTGTACACAACCACCACCGACGCTGGATCACGGGGGCGTCAAGAGAAGCGAGAGAAAGAGAGAGATAGAGAGAGAAAGACGCGGTGGTAGAGACCGAGGGGGAATACGGGTGTATCGGGGGAGTGAAGCTTAACGCATGTGCACAGGGCGCTTCGCGTCGCGGCGCTCCGGTCCCGCCGGTCGGAGGCTGCGAAACCGAGCGGGCGGAATTCGCGGATCAGAGTCGTCGCATCTCTCGCTTAAGATATACATCACCGCGGCACCGTCCGCGGTTTCCCATGGGTATCGGCGAGCCGAGTGCCGTCCCGACGCTGGCCGACACGCACCAAGCACCGGCGAGGACTGTCAATCGTGGACGGGATGCTGCGCCCGGAGTACGCTCGGTGACGAATGATATCGCCCGAAATTACGGTCTCTCGTTTTGCGACGCGACGTCACACGTGCGGTACGCCTTGAAGTGCGACAGCGAGTCCGGAAGACCTGCGGCGGCGGCGGCGAGACAACCGAGCTCCGAATCGGCACAACGATCCACCTCCAGTTAACAGAACCTGAAGGCATCCGATGTTTATTTTCTTGGTACTCTCTTCTTGAGAAAACTTCCGGGATCATTGTGCTTTAGCGCGAGACCATCCAACGGCTCTAGAGGGAAGTGTGATATCGCGAGGAGCTCCTCGCAGAAACGTTTCTCGTCTACACTGACGATTCGCCCTGCTTCACCATTGATTTCCGCGTATTGTCTTTTAAACGATAACAAGCAGCCGAGGAGATCTGGAGAACAAAGCTCGACCTTGTGCTGAATTACAAAGGAAGCGTTTCCAGAACTCTGCGTTTTATATTGTAGATCCTGGACGTGTTGTAAATCTTACAGGTCAATGCTACACTGCAGCTTATTGAGGACAGTGCGCTGTTTATCGACCTCACGCGAGCATTACTCTCGTTATATCTTGAAGAAGTCTAACCAGTAATTCAGGCTTTCGTCAGCAATTTCTTCCGAGTGAAGGAGCAACCTGGATGAGAATAATTTCGAATGATCTGATCCACCTTATGTTGCGCTAAGTCGATTGCTCGCTTATTTTTTATCGTTATTCATCAGCAAGCAGCTTTGTCAGCTAACAAACTATTGCGACTTGCAATATCCTCTTAAGACAATCTGAATACATACGGGACTCGTGGCAGTATCGTTCGGATCGAAAAGCTGGAGCACCGAGTACTGTGAGCGTTCAAAGTATTTTGCGCGACCAGCCCCAGCTCCAGTAGGATTGTGTGCAAAGGCATCGCGGAGGCAAAGTGAGAAAAGGGTGATGGTGAATGGACTCACATGGTTACTCTGTCCGATAGACTGTGAGTCTGCTCGAAGGACACATGGTTCGTCGACGGTGTTGGGTTTTTCTGATCCCACGCAGTTTCCCGTCGTACCTGGCTCGGTGACTGTTGGCGAATCCGTTCGCTCTTCGTGGACAAAGACTTCCGAGAAGGTGGTGTGTGAAGGGAAGTACCAGCCACGACGGGGCCCAGCGCCGGGGCGGAGACAAGGCCCCCGGTGCAGGGAAGACGCGAGACAGGGGAAGAGATCGAGTTTAGCGTAGCAGCAACGGCCCTGAAACTACAGGGGAGAACAACTACCCCCTTGAACAGGGGGGAAGCTAGAAGGCGACCTCGCCGACGGAGGCGACGGAAAAAGAAGCGACGGAGGTGAGCGGATAGTCAAATGGCTTTAACTACATCTTGTGTCGTTGTTAAACGTTAACGATGCTACGGTTCATCGCAGGAAACGATTTTATTCAAGTATGAACTGAATTTAAGTGAAATTTTATAATCGTGTTCTGTTAGAGAATACATATGCTATTAATTTTGAGATGTAAGTTCAATATAATTCAACAACTTAAAATCGAGACTGTTTGGAATACGAACGATTTAGCTTATTTTTAAGAATTAATTTCTTATAAAATGTGCGTTTGGTAAATGACTGAATTACGATAAATCGTAAAACGTATTGGAAATAACGATGACACTTCAATTAACGTCGAATCATAGTAAAATGCTTCGAGTATCACATTATAAAACTCATAACAGTCGATCACTGATCCTGCCACAATTCGTTTTTCACTTTTCGCTTATTCATCAAAATTTACGCGACTATTGATAAATTACACGAACGGAAGACAAAGTAATGCTTGTCGCAGTTTTTTTTTCGTAAAACTGTCTCTCTTTTCACTTCTAATTCACTTTATTTAATCATTTTGTATTGGATTAGATAGAAAAGAAAATATTATATCTTTGGGATATGTAATTGTTATGTGTATATTGATAAGTATTACTGAATCTGATTTTAAAATTACGATTTATAGAAAAAAGAGATATCTGTCAATTATAGAGAAATGTTTAATACTATGAAATATACTAGTATTCGTGTAATTTTCATATAACATTCATATAACATTAACACCTACTTTTATCGGTAACAACTGATTTGTATACATTCCATCAAGTAAAATGCACTGAAGCAATTTGTAAACAAGATTGTTCAATATAATTGAAGATTAGGTTTTTAACAAGATTAATGAGGCGAAATTACGTTTTCTGCGAAAGCTCTTATCAAGTCACGCATGAAGCGTGGAATATATCCGCGCCGCGTGCTTCAAACGTTTGGCGATTCGCTAACCACTCTTAATTGTAATTGATGATCCAGTAGATTTCAAGGCGGCCTGTGCGGTCGATGCAAAAAACACAGATTCCAATATTAACTGCAATTTATCCAGCTTCTTATAACGGCCCGCCTGCCGGTGGTTCTTTAACCATTTAGTCCTGGCGTTCTACAATGCGCCGCAATTCCGTTTTTCTTCTGGGACGTCAACAAATTTTATCGACGTGCCGGTCAAATACCTTCAAGACATAGTACGTGAGAAATTTCCTTAAAAAAAAGTCTAGGATATTGTCTTTCATCTTTTAATCGGCCTAAACAAGAAGACTTCCATGATAGCTTTTTAATACTATTACGTGTCGATATGTTGTAATTTATTAGCTTTACTTTACTTTTTAAGTACTCACAGATACATACCTATCGATTTAAACTTACCAATATTGCTATATATTTACATTAATTATTTCTAGTAAAATTATCTACTTTTTATGACGAAATATGATATAATATAATGCATTGATAAATAACGCATTATATTTTGAAAATTATGAAAAAATTACTAATTTTAAACAAATATTTAAGACAAAATACCTATATTTGTTTTATTGGAAGTAAAAATATTTAATTGTATTATGCAAATTTGATTGAATTTTTATTTCCAATCGGTCGGCCATCGGTCTGAGAAAAAAATAACATCAATAACAACATCAATAATGTACGATATTCGTGCGTTTTTCTCACCATTTTCAACTGCTGACATCGCGTTCATTTCTCTCACTATGTTATTTTTTCCGCCGAAACATCGGCGTCAAAAAAGGGCTTGGGGTACGACGCCGATAGAATTCTTATCCCTAAAAGCAACGACGCTGGTTGGCCGTGGGTCCCCCTCGCTCGTATTACGTCCCTTCCGTTCGCGACTGAGGGGTGGAGGAAGAGGCAGCCAGTACAGGCACAGGCAGGCAGGGGGATCGTCGAGGCAGGAAATGAAGGGAGTAGTCTGGGGTGATAGGAAAATTTGATGGAGGGTGGCAGAGTGACATGAGGAAGGGGGGAGGGAGCAAGGGGATGGGGAAGAGGGCTATCAATGACGCGTTAGAGCACGTCACGCTGCGCAATGCATCTGCCGCCATATGCCGTCATATATATTATCCTGGCGATACGTCAATTCGGCCGCTGATCATTATACTGATTACCGCAGCACGCAAACTACTCCGCATGTGTGGTCGTTCTCATGAGTCTGTTATTAATAAGCACGGTTTAACTTTCGATATCGGGACATCGACGGATGGTCGGGTGAGACGGGCTCACTTGCATTCAGATAACTTCTGTGCAACGTGTTGATTAAGTCGTTTAAGACGTAAATAAATTTCTATCCTCCTGGAGATGAATGAGCTAGTCGAACAGCAACTAGATAATTAGTATTGGGATAAAAAAAGATATGTGTAATGCTTCAAAGAAATATGCAAAACGATGCGAAGTATGCACAGAAAAATTCGTAGAAAAATATAAAAAAAAATAAATTGCAAAAGAAAAAGGAAGAAACAGGAAGTACTGAAAAGAAAAATCTCAGGCGAATGCCAGCCTAAGTCATAAATTTTGATATTATGTACGATGTCTCGGTTAGCTAAGGAAAAAGGAAAAGCGAGAAGAGGAATAGCTCGAAACGTTGACGCAACCAACAATGCTTTCATAAGATTTTAACTTTCTTTTTTTTGGTCCACAATGATGTAAAGTTTTCCCGATTTCCTTTGGACAAAGGAATACAAAAGATGAAGTTAATACGAGAAAAGAGAGCGTGTACTAAGCGTATAATAAGTTTTCACCTATCCCTTGACCTCGCTTCTCTTTTCATTTCATTTCCGTGTTACTGGATTCCAAAATCGGAATAAGATAAGAAATTTTGTAAATTCGCTCGTTATTAATTAACAATTGACGGAATAATTAATAAAAAATTGATACTCCACATAGTCAGAACATAAAAGATTAAAGAAAATTTGCATTATTAGTTAGTTTACATTATTATATAGTTACATAAAATTTAAATTACTAATGAATATTATTTATAATATATTTTTTATTTTATTATCTAATATCTTATGTTATTTCTTTTCTTTCTTTTTAATAGTTTCTGTACATAAATTAAAATATGATAATATCTTTAACATTTTGTTTTGATCAAAAGTAGAAAATTTATATTTGTTTTATTGATTTTTATTATTTGAATATTTTGCTAGAGAATATCGTAAAATAATCAATTTTTAAGTAATAATTCTATGTGAAAAATGTTATGGTTCCTAGATAAATTTGGATTAAAAAACTTTATATTCTATTATACACATATATTTTTATATGTATGTATGTATTTTATTTTTTTACAATTTATAATATCAAATTTGTGTACAATTTGCTAAAAAATGAGGAGACACAAAATAGATGTGATTGAGAGAATAAAAGTTAAAGAAATCAGTTTCTAATCATCAAGAAATATTTTCAACTTTCTGAAGCAAATGTTTGATTCTACGTTCAAAAATCGCTTGGTAAAAATCGCTTATAGCGAGTTTGCGGGTCCAAAGTATATTTTTATTCTGGGATAGAGAGTGAGGCGTATAACGCAGCCGACATCCCTTGTTATTTCTCCTATTTTCTGTTGCGATAAATCACGAATGCCGACGGACGGACTAAGGAAGTAGGGCCAACACACCGAGAGAGAGAGAGGGGGGGATCTCGTTGCCGGACGCAAAACCAAAACCATAGCGGCGGAAGATGTCAACATTCCCGGCAATTTATAGAAGGCAACATTTTAAACCAAAAAAATCATAGCACGTTTTTCGCAACAAATTCGATATCTCGGATATAAATTCGAATGGAAAAAAAATCTAATCAGTCATCAGTTTGCCGATTTATTATTACAAACGTATACATTGAATGCGATTTATGAAACAATTCTCCAGCAAATTCGGATATCTAGAAGTGTGCGCGAATAGTTATGTGATCGATTCCGTCGCAACTCGGTTGCTATTCGCCGTAGCGCAATTAGTGCACCATACATCACGCGGATAACAAGACACGGCGCCCCGGAGGCGTCGCGTGGAACGCGCGGAAAAAAAGAGAAGACAGCGGGAACAAAAGAAGGGGGTGGGGGAACGCGACATACGGGGGCGAGATGGTAGCGACGTGCCGCTCATCGTCTCGAACGACGTTCTTCACGAACAACTCCTAACTTTTTCCTCGAGAAAGGGGTAGGAGGGACGGTGGGGAAGAGAAGGAACGGAGGATAGAGTCTCCCCTCATATCCTTGCTTCCGTCGCTTCATCTCCTTTCTCGATTTCTCTACTCTAGTTTCTTCTCGGATGCGCCGTTGTTGCCAGAAAACCCGCACGCCATTCATCTTGCGACATCGGACGAAAATAACACGAATTTAAGAAGCTCACGCTCGTAAACAATAAAGGGGATGTGCGCTCCCGTTACATAAGAGGAGTCTGGAATGAAGAAACTATCTATGTTAGGAAGAGCTATTTCTCTATTTCAGCAAAACTCAATTAGCTCTCGAACTCAATTATTAGCGTTATTCGCCAGCGTAGAACAATGGAAATATTGAAAATATATTTGCTGTTATCAATATTTTTACTTTCGTGAAAATATTGATAACTTAACAGCAAATATATTCATTTTCATTTAAATAATGTGAATGAAAATTGGGACGTGTGTGATTTTAATTAATAGTGTTAACTCCAAATAACTTTAGGATTAACGTTCTAACGCTCTAATACTTTTGAGCGAAACAAGCATTTGTGTATAGGATAAAATATTGTGTTATTAGTTTACGAAGAGGCAACTGATTGAAATAAACAAAAAACACCTTGTATCATTTTGCGATATTTGCAATAATAATCGAAATATTAATGTAAAAAAAATCGGACTAATGAGAGCACGTCGAAGGAAAAGCTAGATGCAAATCCTCTGAATGTATAATGAATTGAAAAATTTATGATAATAAATATTTTATTATTTGACACTTATGTAAACGAATTGTCACATTCGACAGGAACAAACACTTCTTCTATTGCTTGAAAGAAACCAAGGGAAACGTGTATAGAGAAAAAAAATGTGAGAGTGTTAACAGATTGAAAAATATAAATGAGAAATGAAGAAATATGACGAAAGCGCGCGAGTACTCCCGAGTTAAGAATACGTCGGAGCACGTGGCTCGGAAGATCAAGAACTGGTGGAATACACCTGGTGTGTTCTCATGAATTCGTTGCCGTTCCTCACGCATCTCTCTCTTCTCCCCTCTCCCCGAGCTTTACACATGTAGCTAACAACGTTCTGTATTCGGCGCGTCTGGATCCTGCGCGGGGCGTCGTGTTGAGCTTGTTGGTTATGCTAATGGTATTCGCACGCATGTGGGCTGTAGTACCGTGGAAACTCATGCACGGGCACAATGCCGTCCCGATTTGTTACTACAAAAGTCACGGAGCGTGACGTAACGGCGCATTAAACACACCGATGTCTCAATAAGTTACGCGATCTCAATTGGCGGTCGAAATATGATTCGACAATTATGTTTCTTTAACGAGACGCAATTTGGCTAAAAAGTCGTTACATTTTTCTTTTTAATAAAATTCATTTGATAAAGTTAACTGTAAGTAACCAGGATGTAACTGAAATTATTATTTCTCTCATCGAATATAATAAAAAATTATACGTTATGTAACATCATTATTTACTTTTAAATTATTTCTTTTGTGTATAGATGAAAATGTATAGATGAAAATTGTACTATGTTAGTACGTAAATTACTTCTTTTAATGCATAGATGAACATTGTACTATAATTATTTATAAATATCGTGTTATTTTCAATTATGTTTTCGCAGAAATTAGACGCAAAACTAATGCTGACGCATAACAAAATGCCTCTTTAGCCAAGCTTTTTAATAGAATATTCGAAATCCCTAGGATATTCTATTATTAATCGAGTTAATTTGATGCGGTAATGATCGAAATACTTACGTTAGATGATAGTGCTCCATAAGAGAATGAGCTTAATGAGTGGGCCGTGGGGAGTCGTAAGGATACTACCAAGTACTTTCCTCTCGATATATACGACGACTATTTCCAACAATTGAGGGTGCTTCTAGTTAGGTTACTTCGTGTGCTTATGTGTAATTATAAATCACTTCTTTCCCGGATTTCGCGTCAATCGGTTGGTCAGACTACCAATTTTTATCAGATTAAAAAGCTTTTTGTTATTCTTTATTTATAATGATACGTTGCATTAATATATTAAAATCAGTTTTGTTTTATTGCCGATTTTATTTCCAATATATTAATTCACGAAATTTTTACAATGATTTACAAAATGAGATAGGCTCTTCTATAATTATTTATTATTAATTATATCGTTAAAACAAAATCGATTATAAAAATATATAAAACACTGAAGCTTCTCTAGAGACTCACCAACGTGTGGCACAAAGAGATTGCACGATCTATTAACGATCGACCCTCGATCAAGGGGCAATTATTTTCCAACTCTTCTGAAATACCGGAACGTATCGATCGGGTCGATCAACGAGTCAGGAGGAGCGTATGGTTGATGTGCGTGCGGTTACGTTAGAGGTCGGCTGTTCGAAGTTCGTCGGCAGGCAGGATATCATCTACGGTATCCTCTCGTTCCTCTCGTACAACGTGCAAGAGGGAGCGGCTGCGGAACAGCATATAATTATCGGTACCGTAATGGCGATCATAAGTCATGGGCGCTTCTCTCCCTCACCCGTTTCCTTCTCTTCCCTGGTTGGGACTGCGGGTCAGCCTGCGGGTAGAGAACGAATACGGATGAGAAATGGAGTCGATTGGATAAAGTCATCACTTCTTCGCCGCTCGGACGCAGGCCAACTCCATTTTCTTCGAAAAAAATTTCCACCCTCCCGGGATCTCGGACAAATCTGGGAACGATTTGGAAGATTTCTATTAATGGACGTTAGAAAATGAATTATAAAAGAAACGCGCGTACTTTATTCTCTCCGTTGCATTAAAATCATAATTATCTTTAATATCATTGATAGAACAATTTTATCTTTGCTCGCATAAATATACTGTTGTAAATTATATTAATATCACAATTAATTTCGATTAAAGTATCGAATTTCCGAATCCTTTTTAATTTTTCATTGCTATATATAACTTTTATTTTATTTTATTTTATTTTATTCATTGTACGTATCTTCCAACACGGATGAATTTGCATTAAAATTAATTCGATTCGATTGGTATTAACATGAGGAATAAATTGTTCGACCTTATAGAATCTAGACGTCTCGCACATAAGGTCAAAAGTGACGGCCATGTTAGTAAAGTCACATTCTTCGTTTCTCGCTCACCAAAATGTCAGCCTCTGGATGTCAGCATCGGACAATGGCGGACTGTTCATTGGTCGTCAATGATAAACCCTCGGTCTACATCTGTGTTGGGCCATACACATACTTTTTCATTCACGAGCATACATACATGTTTCGTTATGATACCTGTTCTTAACTGTCCTGTCGAGGCGACCCTTCGACCGCCGGCTGACATTCTTGCGTTTCAAGGGGCTGTGACTTGATCACGCGTAGATAGTAAATGAAACCAAAAGAACACGAAAGTGCACTTGAATGTTTAAAAAATAAGTGTAACATTTTTTTGTAGTTTAACAAACCCTTTTGGAAAATTCGACTGTAGTTGAAGGCAATAATTTTATGTTTCTATAGAGAATCCTCTTGTTACGGTTGCTACGGTGAGTGTTCACGCTACGATGCGAAAGAGGGGTGGTCGGAAAGGAAATGGGCAAAACTGAGGCCGAAGTGGAAGACCGGAAAGAGCGCAGAGTAGAGGGGATGATTTCGAGCCGGTGGGGAATAAGAATTATGATTTGTCCGCGTCGGTGGAAACGAAAGGGGCCAAGTTGCTTTCCTGACGTTCGTATGTACTTCTATTTTCGTACTTCTCAAATATTTTTTTCTTATCCCTTTCCGCTCCAGTCCCTTCGTTATCCATTTTCCTCTTCGACTCCATATCGCGCGCATTGAGACGAGCGTCCAATTTCAACAGAAATAACGAAGAAAAAACGAAGCCAGTGCAGTTTGTTAATCGGATTTTATTTACAGCGACATTCTTTAAGGTAATTTCAATTCGCTCGTCGATATGAGCTCGTGTTACTTTCGCTTTTGTACAAGGCACACAGTCCCTCGATGTTGTCACAGTCGCGGGAGGGGAGGGGATTGTCCGAGGAGGGATGGAGGGACGACTAGTCAAGGGAAAGAGCCTGTGTGACACGCGGAGAGGGAAGGCGGGGGTTTCGTCACGATGGGTGGGGTTGATTTCAAAGGGGCTCTCGGGGTGGGGTGCGCTGACAGCTCGACGCTCTCGTCCGTTCCGCGCTCGACGGGAGGATACGCTTCTCTGCACACATTCACGTACGCCCGTACACGCGCGCACACGCACGCGCGATGCTCGCGGAATTGGTTAACGCGTGGTGGATATCCCGGCGTTCCGTCGCCGTTCTGTCCCTCTTTTTTTCTCTTTCTCTCGCCTTCTCTCCGTCGGTTTCTCCATTCTCATCTCCCCTCCCCCCGGCACGCGTGCACGTGAACACGCACACGCATAGTTCACGTCTGCTGTTCGCCTCTCCGTGCCGCGTTAGTCACGTTGTGTAGTCTTTCGTTTCTGTCGGCGCTTCTGCGGAGAGTCGAAGGCCCTGACACACGCCGACTCGTGCGGGCCGCGTCGTGCGTACGCCAGCATTCGGGACGTGCGTTTCGTTGTCATCTGTCGCCAGCGATCGGCAGCGCGAGGAGTCTTCTCGGGTCGACGCGGTTGAAAGTTCATTCGGAAGTCGCTGTCGCGTCGCGAAAAAAAAAGTGCAATTGACGATGGCCTTCTTTCTTCTTTTGCACGTATACACGAAAGATCCATTGGCGATTTTGTAGATCACGAATTACAAAATCTTCACGTGGAGGAAAAACGAAAAGGAGAATACGCGCGAAATTTGAACGACGCGATTGCTGCGCCGACAAGTGCAAATGTGAAGCCAAAACCAGTCGAGCCACGTATGGATACAGTGAAATCGGTGTGCGTTAGATTGGTGTACGTGTCATGATGATGGACCGATTAAACTCAAGATCATCAGGACATTTTCGAGAATCATAATTGTACGAGGGATTTTATATTTTCGAAGAGATAACTTTTCGAAATTTATTTTATTATTATATGCACTGCGTGTGAAAGAGTGAAGAGATGGATGTCAATTGATTATTTCGCAGAAGAACACTTAAGAATGTTTCTTCCCATCCAACAAGCCGCATACATCTGAGAATTATCGAATCGCTGGATCGATCACACTCTGCCGATCGCTCGCTTCGAAATCAACATCAGCGCCAAGATATCGTGTGATAGGCATTCTGTTAGAAGCTCGTAGCCACTTCCTGGATTTCGGTCGCCGACCACGCCGTTCCAGAGTCTACGCCGCGTAGAGTCGGCTGGCCCGTTATATCAGCGCACTTAGGACTAATTACCGTCGTCACGCGGCTGCATCGCAATGCGAATCCACCTAAATGCTGGCGCGAAATTCTCTCGGTGATTCTTAGACTCGTTGAGTCGCCGTTGCACGCGATACGAAAGCGTGACAAAAGACGTCGACAAATTGACACCTGTGTACACGTAATTGGCACTGTTTGCACAGTCTGCCGACAGCCGCCTGTCGGTTTTTTTTCGCGGTTGACAACGAGACGCGGCAGCGCGATAAGGACGCTCCGGACTGCCGCGACGATCGCGCGTCCGGTGCGCGTAATTGCTGCGGCCTGCTTGCTACTTGCGCTGCCAGTAATGTTAATTAGCTGATAGCTGGGCGCGGGGAGAGGCTTGCCGCGCGCGCAGGAGTATGACGATGGTGTGCGTAAGTCGCGGACGCGACTGAATCGACGATCTCAGCCGCGGGAAATCGACGGCGAAGACGGATCATGTGGAGAAAGGTATGTTTGCGTTATATAAGCGAGCTGCTCGAGCTTGATCGAAGGATCGCGAGGCTACAAAAGTCCACTTAACCGCGACTACTCGACTGTCTAATAAGCCGTGCTCCGGCCGCGCTCTGATCATTCTTCAACAATTGAAGGATGGACTGTTACGAGTAGTTTATCGATCAGCCAATGTAGTGCTCAATGGACCACTCTTGGCACTCTAATTTGCAATTATTCAACCTTCGAATCCCTCAAAGGAGCTGTCTTATACATGTATAGTCGCTCGCCAGGCAGCTTGACTTCCAACATTTGAAACGTGAAAATAAATGTCCCACTAAACGCGACGCCCCCATATTATCGCGGATTAAGATCTTAAACTCTCCGGATGCGTCAGATCCGGAAACCGATTTCGTTAGTGGAGGCGGGAGAACGCACACAGGTAGGACTCGGTAGGAAGAGCATGACAGGTCACTCGGTTACCTGAAGAGATAAGAGAGTCATCTCGTATAATAGTCGACCTGGTCCGGCTTTCCGGTTTTTCGTTTCGTCACGCACGCGATCCTCTCGTCATTCTATCAGGGAACACGATGACGATCGAACGATAAAATATGAAGCTTAGGTGGTCCCGATTATATTATAAAAAGTCATTAAAACGAGAAATTTCAAGTGTCGCTAAATAGCTTAATTATTACAACCGATGTACAATTACATACAATATGCGATACAGGACATTTCGATATGGTATCAGGACCCTAGGAATATTTAATAAGCCACGAACCCTTCGATTTGACGAGGGTCACCGACAAAAGATTAATCTTATCGTAGATAATCATCTTGCATTGTAGTAAGAAAGGTTTAAACACGATTACGAAGAATTAGGTAATAGAGGGTAACGGGATTATTTCTTTTCTACACGAGTTTTGCCATGTATGATCAATTTTAATATGCAAATCCATTTGTACACTAGAAATTTTTTTAATTTCTTTTTATTTCTATACTAATTTTTATTAATCCACGATCACGGATATATTTTATTTTATTATACGCGGAAACTTATTATATTTGCCATGCTCCTTATTTATTTAGAAAAATAACTCTTCGTTTATTAACTTTTTTATTTATGATTTTAATTCACATCTAATGTCAAAGGAATAAAATGTGAACTCGCGTATTTTAATCAGGTGTGTGTGACAGTTTCTATTTTTATCGTATTTTGAAAATATGTTGGAATGTTGGAACATTTCCTTTTCTGAATTAAGTTCCATATATTTATCCTGTCTGCCTTTCTAGATAGCGAGTATAAAATCCCATAGTATAGAGGGATGATTCGCGACACCGCGACGCGACGGGAACGAAAGACGCTTCGCTGCGTTTCTGATTTACTGGCTGCGCAGGTATGAGGTTAGCGACATATAGTGTAAAAGAGAAGCTTGGTACAAGCGTGAAGAAGAGCAGAAAGCAAAAGGGGTAATCCCATACGGACGGACGCGTTAGTATCATACGGTTTAAAACGGTTATACTGTCTCGTCTTCTTGCTATTTTTGCTTACAAGCGTTCATCATGTATTCTATAATTTTAATTTGTGATAATGCTGCTTTTAATGTACAAATATCCCTTTATTATTAGCTAAATACTAAAATCAATGTCTTTCTACAATTCTAAAACTAGCTCTTTGTCGACAAAAATGCAACTAAATTGCAATCACATTATAAGTTTTTAAAACAAATGCCGAAAACTCTAATAATGTCTAAAGTATAATTTTCTAAAAAAAACTTTTATTTATTTATTAAGGATGTATCGGAGGTACAATCTTAGATAAAAGTGCATGAAATTTTAAATACTTGAATATCTATATCTTACGCATAGTAAATCTAGATGTAAGAAACTCGAACTATAATTGGAGTCTTATTTTTACTTCTAGAAAGGTATTTTTCATATTACAAATGTTTTTTCCAATATTATTTGTGTTACTAATAGCATATTTTTGTCAGTTTATAATTTATTTCTTTAAAACGATGTAGTGAAGATAATTGAAACTTGGTAGATAATTTCATCTATCCGTATAAATGTATAAAAAAATTGAAAACATGGTATCATTTCTTCAATATTTTTATTCTTCAAGATCATCTCTTTCCATAGGAATACGTAAGAAATCAGTAAAAATTAAAATTATTATTAGTCAGTAACTGTTTAGTGGATTCGTTTAAATTTTTTTTTTTGTAAAACATCAGAAAGGCTAAAGAACAATCTTACAAATTTTTATCGACTTGGTACTATTTCGAAAATAGCTCAGATACATCCTTAATTGAAAAATCTTTAAATAATATGAAACAAATAATGCGATTTAAAATATTATATGTATGTATATCTTATAATAATGTATTATTTCTAAAAATAATACCGCTCTTCCAAAATCTAACAAACTTTTCTCTCGTGCTTTTTGAACTTTGCTATTCCCTCGAAGCTTTTGCAGAAGCGCATATATCAATACGCGAATTAACTATGCTCGGGACGAAAGGGTCGAACAGGGGGCAAACGCGTGGATCATTGAATTACTTCGGGTGCAAAATGATAGACGTTACGCGATACGAATGATGTTTCTAATGACGCCGTGCGGTATTTTCAAGCGTGATAAATCACAGCGGCGGCTCGTAAACCATAAGGGAGTCGATATGTGTATCAATGTGGGCCGAGGCGCGATGATGAAGGGGGTACGGAAACGGGAAGAGTCGGTGCCCACGCTAACGTTATACTGCGGTATGAATGGAACGCTTTTGCGGAGGCTGCCTTATAGAAGGTGGTTAGCGAAGATATTTATTACCCTTTGAACGGTTATCGGCACGCCGTACAGCATTCCATTGTGAAAAATTGTCAGCGCTTTCACGGGCGCAAACCATATTCTTTTCGCTTCCCGTTTCTTTTTAAGGCTCGGGGCGAGGATGCTATTCTATGCAATCGCGTCAGAGATATATGATAAGTCTTCAACTTGCATGTTATTTCCGAAAAAGATATTTTTAAAAACGTTATGAAATATTTAATCAAATGGAGTAAATCGAAAATAATCCTGAAAGAATTTCTATTTTGGTCATATATTTTGATATAATAAGTAATTTGCAAATTATTTATTGGATATTAATATTTACAAATTGTTGTTTATTGACGTTGATAAATTGATTGCTCATAATTGCAAGATCGTTTAAATTAACGTTGATTTTCAATTGCCATGCGAAAATCAAATTGCCCGGCATCACATATATTGACCTTTGCCGCTCAGGGAGCAGCGATTATCTCCCACGGTCTTCCGATTTAATTAAGCACGAGCTTTAGCTTCGCCCTTAACTTTCGATATTAGGCCCGCGGCGTATCTACTGGATCGGTCGAGTAAACTCGAACTCTCTCTCTCTCGCTCTCTCTCTCTCTTTCTCTCTCACCCACATGCACGCATACGGCGAACCACATACATATATCGCGTGCGCATCTTCGCGACTTGGAGTAAATCGGTATAGGCGATCTCGTTCCCAAACTCTGGGGACTCCAGTGGGGTGAGCCACCCTTTGTTCGCGGCGTCGGATCTACCGGGGCTTTCAGGCACCCCGCCATCCGGCAATCCTCCGTCGCTGAGCGTCGCGACGCTCCCTACCACCCATCGCTCTATCCTGCCCACTCTCCGTGCGTTTGCCCCTACCCTTCTTGCCGTTCGCTCGAGGGTGTCTGCCACGGCCTTTGTGCTCTTGTCAACTTGTCAAACTACCCCTACCGCGTCGTCCCTCGTCCCCGATAGCATCCAATACCATGTCCGTACCGCCGGCCCCTCCGCACCTCCGGCCAAATCCTCGATCTCACCCTCTTAGGACGGCCTCACCCCACCCGAGATTGCCTTCTTTTTTCTCTCTCTCCCTCTCTTTCTCTTTGCTTGTTTTTCTTTGCCTGCCGTTTGATTTTTGCGTTCGAGACATCGACCGTGCGAGGTAAGAGCAGCTGCAATTTCCGCCTTTCAAGACGTTCTCCGCAACAGTTTCTCCCAACAATCGCAGCGAGTTTTTACTGGCAAGTTGCGAGGCGTCCATTTATACAGATAGCGAATGCCGTGTATAAATCTTTATTTTTATAACTCTGTCAGACAAACAGACAATATCTTTTTCAGTAATTGTTAATATTTAAGTATATAGGCCGTTTAAAAACAATAATTGGTACGATGTTACGATTTCGTGAGTTGCATAAAAAAGAAATTTCAAGTTTTAATTATTAGTACATTAATATATAAACGCGATAGTTCTAATCTTCTACATATGATAATCGCGTGTACTAATAGCCGGCCATTATCATCAGTAATTATACGCTTATGAAGATCTGCGGCGCAATTCTGAAACAGACTGATTATGCTTTCTATGCGGATATGCAGTATCTACGTGCGATCAAGATTTGTGATAAGAGCCAGCTTCTTACTTCCTAATTGTATATTTATGCACTTCTATTTTTATCGTATCGCGAGAAATGTGCACAAGGACGAAAGCAGATACACACGAAAGCCTAAACATTTTGCTTGTAATGATCGTTATTATCATATCGCTATATCGCACAGGCTTATAGACAAATGTAATCTATACCGAGCGGTTTTGCAACTTTATCTCATTTTCTCTTATCGCTTTCCTCATTGCACTTTCCTGCTGTATTTATGTGAGAAATCTTTTCCTTATTATTGCGGCAAGGTTTTTAAAGTTTAATCGTTGTTATTCTCTAATTTAAAAGTTCCGAATCTTTGTTATAAAAAAATTTGTCATATGTGTATCACGCGCGTAAATTTTACAAGTGAATTTTGGGTGAAAATCATTTACAGAATGAAATAAAAGTTGCTTTAGTTAATTTTCCCCATCTCAAAGTTCATTAATTCCGATTCGTTGTCGCGCCGACGATTTTAATTCGAAAGTACGTCGCGTATTTTCTCGGCTCGCAGCCGTAATATAAATTACCTCGAGATAATTTCAAAGTTGTGCCGACAGCGTCGGCTGCCGTGGCCGACGATGCCAAAATTTTTCAGTAGACACGGTCAACTCCCATGCCCCTGTTTATTTTGACATTCCGACGTTCTAGCTGTATACGTGCCATATAGTTTATTTCTGCGCTCATCATCTCATCCTCTAAGTTCGCATATCTACATGTGTCATCTTAACTCAACGTTCCCCCTCAATTCTCCAGTAATATCCAGTAAATTGCTCCAAGAAAGTCAGTTTGACGCATCTTATTGCGCGATGAGAAAAATCCGGTTAAGTATTTTATAAAAAAATTTATAATGTGTTCACTTTCGCTCTTACTTTCTACTATATTTCACTCCGATTATTATTATACGAGTGCAAGATGTTTCTCATAATCCCTCGATAATTGGTGGTTTTTCAACAAGGTGCTTTACTTTAAACGATGCCCTAATGGTTTCCATGTGCGAACCATAATCCCTCAATAATTGGCGGTCTTTCAACAATAGGTGTTTTACTTTAAACGATGCTCTAATAGTTTCTGGTGTGAATGGGATTTAAAGGATGTGCAGGCGTTGCCGAAATTTCTGACGCGCCATGTACAGGTTGTCTGTGTTGAGAGCGGAGGAGACATACGGTGAACAAAACTTCAACCCAGGATGTATTCGCGCAACGTCTTGAGCGTGCGAGTGTGTTGGTTGATTTATAGGGTGACGTCAAAACTTTGTACTCTCCGCTGTGTCTCGGCGGCCTTATAGATACCCCCTCGCGCTTGCGACGAAATAAAGGCTCGGCTTCGTAATTTCAACCTCGCTGTCGCTATTGTGCATAAAGACACGTCTAGTTTGTGTGTATGCGCGTGTGCACGTATGTGCGTTTCTGTTTTGTCTCGATAAGATAATTTATATTGCCAAAGATTATAATTAATATGTCCGAGAATCGTTGGACTTTTCTATAGCCTGTATTTATACAAACTCTCTATTCGCCTCTTATCTTCTAATATAATATAATACATAAACTTTAAAACCGTGTTATAACAAAGGGTTCCCTTGGTGTTATGTAGTCACGTGCAGCTCTCGTCTCATCGGTCACACACATACGCGTAAATTATGAATTATCCGTGCGTCTACTTTTCCCATGTTTGTCCCTCCGGAAAGTAACTAGTTTGCATCATGAATCTTGATTATCTAATTTAAATCAGGGGAAAGTATGATGTCGCGATAAGTGAAAATAATCTATATTAAATCTGTATAAAATCTATATAAAATCTATATAATCTATATAAAATCAACTGTGACGGTCGATCGCAAGATATTTTATGACGTTAAAGAAATATTTACTATGTATTAATTTTTCTATTCAAAATGATTTATTTTAAAATCTGTATCTGGAAAAGTGTATTGAATTTCGAACAAATATCTAATTTTTTTAATTGGGATAAATCAATCTAAATTTTATTGTTATTTAAATAATTTTGTATTAAAATCACATCACACGTCATAGCTCTAATATAAAATTAAAATAATTATAAGAATAATTTATAACTAATATCAAACTGAATCTTTTATGTTAAATGCAAGATTTCACGCGTTTCACTTGGAAATTTAATTTAATTCCGTCATATGGACATTTGATTATCTACATTTCGCACGACGAAACTTTTACGAAGTTCTTTTAAAAAAAACTTTTACCACTTTGCGATAACATCTGGTTGCGAGATAATTCAACCTGCGTTGGACTTACCGTTAATTAAGTGAAATCTGGAATGATTAACCCTCGACTTCTGACTCAGCGCACCTCAAATCAGAAACGTTTGTAGGCTCTAGAATGACACTCCTTACGCGCGATAGCGGTGTATCAGTAGCAATCTGTTCCCATTCGGGGCGAGTTGTAGAACCGTTAACGATCTCATTTCTAGTTTGTGCTAAAAAGTGTGTCGCAAGATGACCTCGCGGACAATTAATTTTTGCCACGAAATTATGCGTATTTTTTTTAACGTCTCTGTGTCCAGAACGACGACATCACTAGAGATTCCACGCAAGTCCACGAAAGTGATCTTGAAGGTAGAAATCTCGTGCACCTTCAGCGCATCAATTTTATGCAACAACTGACCATTGTCCCTTTTAGTCGAGCTTCCCCAACCTTGACCCAAAAGAGAAAGCTGAACATTTTGAATTTCACACGGACGTTTTTGTACTACAATATAAAAGTTAAGAATTGCATAACTTGTCTCGATATTTACGACATCTATCGACAAAAATTGTTTAGATGAATTGGAATCCTTGGAGTCTAGTAGAAGACCGTAGAGCGAGTCGAGTATCCCGCGGGAAAAGAGCTACGCAAAATTGCGAAAACGTATTTTAAGAGTGTTCCAGCGTTTTACAGTGCTCATGCTGCATGTAAATTTTATAACGTTTATAACGTTCTCGTCGTACTATTAAATGAGAAATAAAGATACAAGGAACGACCAGGTATTTTTGTTATGATTTAATTATTTAATATTATTAATATATAATTCAATATTATTGATAAAATATTGATAAAAATATTGATAAAAAAATATCATAGATTTTCACGAGCCTCTATTATTTATGGGTTTTATGTTATAAATTATAGTGAATAATTCTCTAAGAGAAATATTAAATTTAATTATTTAAAAATAATAGCTTTGTAAAATATAACGTGTTTTAAAAGTTATTTTTACGACGATTAATTTTATTCCGATTATGAACAAAAAAATTAAATTGAAACCATAATATTATAGTTTTATCCATATTAATAAACAATTTAGGTATAGTTGCGTAATAATTTTTCTCTCATATACGTATAACTTACAAGCATTTGCAATTATTCAATGAGTATGATTCTGATCGCTTTAGATTACAGAATATTCTACTAATTGCCTTTAATAGGTTAATAAATTCCATGTAATTAAAACAGCACTATATGTTAAACACGGAAACCAAGTTATCGAAGCTCGTTTATCACACCGCCTCTTGCATTCTTAAATCACTCGCTTGTGTTCGTCTTCACATGCACACGTGTAACTTTGCAATATAAATATAATGCAATATCACGTGAACGATACTAACATATTTACATAGAAATTAAAATTTCAACACAGTGAAAATATTTATTCTGCAGAATATTGTGGTACATATGTGGCACATTGTATTATATCTATACATCAAATAATGCGCGATTATTGTAAATGAAGTTACTTTAAATGTCTTTTTAAAGAGATCTTTTCACGCAACATACATACCAGTGAATGCAATGTGAAGTGTTGGCCAAAATGACCTACAGTGTTCACAGACGGCACTTTTAATGTGCGTGTCATGCTATCGTTTAACCCTTTAAACCGGGAGTGGTCTTTTATTCGTACATGAACGTATCTCCGTTTGTATCGGCATTATGTGAATCCAGGAATACGATCTCTTAACCGTTGAAAATGTGACAAATGCTTCTATAACTTTTACCGTTTTCCACATAAAATTTAACATCTATGTATGTAGTCAATTAGCTGTTATCATTAAAACTAATGACTGCATAAATTGTGGACTTAAAGAAGTCTTTTTGTTCTGTCACTTAAGAGTTCGAGGGACTCTATTTAAAAAGATACATATTTTTAGATACGTATTTTTAAAGTGTTTTTTATTTTCTTATTATCATTTTTTTCACACTTTTATATTGAGAAAGTAAAAAAATAAATTTTTATCCGTATTTAAAGTTAACTAATAAAATTGAGATCAATTATAATAATTTATGTTTATCACACCGCCTCTTGCATTTTTAAATCACTCGCTTGTGTTCGTCTTTACATGCACACGTGTAACTTTGCAATATAAATATATTATTGATACATGGTATATTGATACATGGTATAATAATGCATGATACATTACAAAATGATTCAAATTTAAATCGATAAGTTTTATCATTATTTATTAAGGCAATGATTGAACTTTATATAAATTTTATTCCGCATTCGTGATAATTAAATCATAAATTGTTTTAATGAATTATTAAAATGCAATTGTCACACGATTCTACATTTGAGGAATATATTTAATTTTGAGAATTTTTATTAATATACCATCACGATTTTTCATCACTCATCAGAAGTTCGCGATAGCATTTAAATTACATTAATTTACGTACACAGATAGACTGTTATGCGATATTAAATGGCAGGTATGGGGGATCGGGTTCTTATCGAAGTGTCGTAATTCGAATGAAAGCTCACGTAACACCCGCGCACAGCTGGAATTCGTAGTGAACGATGCATTGTCACCATCCTCGCTCTCGCGTTCAGCTGACGTTATCGGTGTTACGGATGGATCGCGCGCTCGCGCCGGTAGAGACAGAGAACGGCAATATAAACGATCGGCCGGGGCGGCCGGCCAACCGGCCGGCTTTTCAGTGGCCTTGCAAACTGGTTCCCTGCAGCCCGACTCGATTATGCTAATCGCACATGCGTGTTAGCATTCGACTGATCCGCTCGCATACCTACACAAGCCTACACGCGTGCACACACGGCGCGCGTGGCCCGTGTGTTTATCGCTGCACTGTCCTTACGCACACGATCGCGGAAGCTACGCATACGCGTCGCGTACGGCCGACGTTAAGAATCAGGATACCGATGTCGCCCGGAGTATGCACGTATGTGTGTGTGTGTGTGTGTGTGTGTGTGTGTGTGTGTGTATGTGTGTGTATGTGCCGGAATCCTTGATCGCGAACACCTTTTAATGCCGCCTCGGCCTCCCGCCAACCGGGCATCCTCTAATGCGCGTAACGGTATCTCCGAGGTGTTCCGTCGTGATCGCGTTTCTTGCTAAATCTGCGTGGCCGTTTGTCGGCATATCTCTTCCATAATCTCTCCGCATATTGTGCGTATTATTTAACGCACTGTATCTTCGATGTTTAACCCTTTGAGGAGCGGCTTCTCTCGCCCAGAGGAAACGTTTTGTTTCTACATTTCATCGAGGCATCTTATTTCAATATCAAAGCATTTGTTTTTCTAAACTTTTAAATTTTGTAAAAGAAAACATTACATTTTAACCATTATATTAACATTATACTTAATAAACTGTTGTTAAATGTAATGTTAATATAATGGTTAAATGTGTAATGTTTTAATTCAGTCAAATAAATTCCTTGATTTAGTAAAGTAAACTTCAAAGAGCCTCAAAGGGTTAATTTTCACGTCGCAAAACGCGCAAATATCATATTTATTATTTAGCAGTCAGAAATAGAACAACGCTACTAGATTTATAAAATTTTGAATTCTAAACGATTTATAAAATTTTAACATGAGATTTGTGGGCGAGAATGAAATCTGCGGATCCTTCATTTATGTTTCGTGTAATTAATAGCATATTAATATTGCATTTTAGAACAATGCAAAACGATACGCTAACCAATCTAATTAAATCGTTCTTTTATCATTGTTGCGTAATTCTCAGCATTATTAAAAATTATGATATATGTATAATAACGCGTTAAAATGTAAATTCATTGCGCAATGGTCGCTAGCCCAGACAGGTTTAATGCCCGAGAACTTCCGCCAAAGCGAATAAATCATATGACAGCAATATCGAATGCATATAATAAATTCGATTATGGTGTAATATACAGTTAAAAAAATATTGTCATCCTGTTTCTGTAGGATGGATCATTTTGCATAACAAAGTACCCCGAAATTGTAATACTTCATGAATATGCATCGGCCTTTTTTTATTTAATAATTTTGCGTCGTCTTGCTTCTTCGCTAGTCAGCTTTTTCTCTTTCTCTCCCTTTCTTTCTTGTTCCAAATTATATGTTATATATAATGATAGCTATTACTGCATCCGCTTCGCGCCCATTTTATGTAAGTGCTTGTAGTGTGTGGGCCATATTATGAAAGTAATCAATCACCATATTTACATATTATTCACACAATAAAAAAAATAATCGTAATATTACCTAAATGGAAATTGATCTTAATGATTTACATCAGTGGCTATCGTTAATTATTATTATATTACTCGATTGCCATATTACACCTCTAATCATGAATATTTTATCTGTTAAATGTGCCATAATTTTTACTTATCTTTTCGCATCTCAAAATATTGCGATGTGCCACTTGAGCATGAACATCTGAGAAAAATATGAGAAGAGCGTGAGAAGAGCTTATACGCACTAAGTGTTACATAGTACAAGGTCAGGAACACGTAACTTTTTAATATATGTAACTCCGCTGCTGCATGTACGTCAGAAGTACGTTCAGTTTACAACGCGTTTAGTTTACGTTTAGTTTACGACTGTTTTACGAGGTGCGGACGACCGACACGAGCTAACGTGTTCCATAACTGTCAAATCCAAGTGCCATTTATGGCTCAATCTTTAGGGATACGGCTGCCAGCGACGACGTCGTTTATTTTATCCGGGCCGTTTTATCTACATCAGCCGGGATGATACACATATAAACAGATCGCTCGGCACACTCTTTTCTTGTCTTTCTTGCATCGTCTTATAATGAAAACGGCAATAAGTATCGAATTTCGTCATTTTTTTTTAAATTCGATTATACAATATTTATTGTTTCGACATTTATTCTTTCTGCTTCTCGAAATCGAAAGAGTATGACGAATGCAACTCGCTTCTTCCGGAGTGAACCGGCTGATAGAATACAATCGGTATTTCAATCGTTTTCTCTTGATTACATCAAGATAAGAGATAAAAGATCGCGGGACAAAGAAACTCCTATCCAGAGGCCATTTTGCTAACTAGAGGCCATCGTAGTTATATGACGTCACTTCCATATCCAACCATGGCGTCACATGACGCTCCACCCTGTTTTCAATCACCTTTGGCCTCGAACCCACCCAGCTGTCAGACATGCTCCACCCCGTTTTTTCCTCTTCTTCCGTGCTATCACTATCGCCATCTGCCGACAATATTATGCACTTCTTAGACCCTTAAATAATCAGTTGGTTTGTGATCTTTCCGGTCGATGTCACCACTAAATGAGGCCTGAAATACTTATCTGGTATCGCGGATTTGGCACACTTAACATGTCGCACCTCATTAAAGGGAAGACTAACTGTCTCACAAATGACGTGGCATTATCTCCTTTCCTTTGATTTCATTCTAAATTTAAAATCATCTGGCAAAATTGCGAGAGACGCGTAGAATATAGTTGTTGAGAAATCAACTGCAACGGTAACTGATTCTGCACACCTCGCTGCTATTAAATTAAAGTGACGCGAGGGTAAGAGGAGTGCAAAGCTGCGAAAAATACGCCGTCCACGTCAATAGGATTCAGATACTTGCACTTCAGAGGAGGATACATAAAGGGGAATTTACGGGGCGGGAATTGAGTTCAAATCCTGCGAGAGGTTGAATTTATACGCGAGGGACAAGGAAGGAGAAGCGCCGGGGTAGGGGATGGCGAGCGCGTGGAATCGCTATCGGCGGCCATTCATCAATCCGTGGAATCAATACGCTGGAATTAATGAAAGCGCCGCGCGAACAGCAAGCTAGCGGCCGGAATGTTAATCGCGATCGTCCCGCGTCCGACCCGTTCTCATGTACAGCAAACTCCCAAGGGCCGCACCTCTCACCCTCTCTCGCACCCCTTACCCTCCTACGCTGCCCGTT
The DNA here is from genome assembly GCA_928718305.1 of Tetramorium bicarinatum. Lineage (NCBI taxonomy): Eukaryota > Metazoa > Arthropoda > Insecta > Hymenoptera > Formicidae > Tetramorium > Tetramorium bicarinatum. The sequence goes on along the minus strand of OV788327.1, from coordinate 18,459,222 downwards.
GCACATTCGAACGCGCTCCTAACTCCGTGTTTAGCGCCACCCGTACTGTCATGCCACCCGCAACAATACCATATGTACAGTCACATGTATATTTTCATTTATTTCTTTGCATATGAGACAAATTTTCGCCATGTAAAAGCCAAATTTATTAATTTAAAAGGGTCATGTTTTTTTTTATTAACAGTTGATTAATATTTTAAATTTTATCTTGTTTTATATTTAAAGAATTAATGAAGTTTCTACTTTAAGAAATGATACGCAATGTTTTATAGACTTTTTAACTAAAAAAAATTTTAATTCGGTCTTTATTTTTATTTAGCTAATATTGACATTTAAAAATTTAAAAAAACTAAAGAATTACAGTATTGTAAAAATTGAAGTAATTTCTGTTTAAAGAAATTATAGAAATTATATGGCGTTAGAAGATATCAGAGATATAGTCGGTATGGAAGGTTTCGATCTTAAATCTTTAGATCAAGATGTTCTCATAAAAGGCAAAAACCCTTCGCATTTCAGTCGATAAGAAAGCAATGTATTATTGTTTTGTAAATAGTGCTAACACTTGTAATTAATGATTCTTTAAATTGAAATAAAAAATATATTAGATTCATATTATTCAAAATATTAATTTTATTTTGATTTTTGCAAAGTGTTAAAAAATTTATGTAGTTTGAAGTTTTTAACTATTCTACATTATACATATGTAATATGTATAATATACGTGTAAATAAAAAATAGAATCAGTTATACATTATTAATTTGATATTATTTGGACAATTTTTTCAATATTTTTTGTTGCAGAACATATTTAATTATATATTGTTGTCTCAGTCCTTGTTTTCATTTTTATTATTCTCTCTGATATTAAGATGTACTATTAAATAAGATTTAATAATACATCTTATTATAATTTTTAAATAATATTTAATAATGTATTCTTTAGAGTATTCTAAAGTATTTTTTTTAATACAATAAAATAGTTTGTGGTATGTATAGTAAATGTAGTATAAAGTTTATAGAATATTTAAATAATTAAATTAAATTTAACTATGAACTTGAAATTAGAAATGAAGTTATAAAAGAATTTAAATTAAAAAAATAGAATTGCATTGTAATTTGTTTAAATAAAAATATTTACTTTGAAAAATTAACTAAGTAAACTAAAATCGGTTGCTATTCTTATTTGTTTCTTACACATTTGTTTCTTACATTATGATTAAATTAACATACATACATATTGAATTAATTGATCACATACAAGTGATCTGCATACGATCTACTAATTTCATGCAACATGCGCATAGGAACTTTTACAAAGCTTCCGAAAAAGAGATTGATGCGAGATGGAAAGATTTTGGTGGGAAGTGGCCATGCTGCCTAATGGATGGAAATTTTTCCAAATTTAACGATCGCTTAGCCCGCCCACACAGAACGCTGTAATAAGTTTGGCGTCTGTGCGATGGCCGTCACCGTGACGAGCACATGTTTAACTCGCCTTCTGTCATTCACGAGCTAAACTTTGCTCAGTTCATTCAGTTCGCTTGACAAGGATCATGCAAAGCTTCAGTTGCGTCCGCGACGCTGTATGTTTAAATATAATAAAATCTTCAAGTAATTGGTATTTCGTTGAAAGTTTTCTTGCTGATTGTGAAATTTGTAGCAATTGCAAATTATCATCGAAATGCTATTTTATTATTTAATAATTTATCAGTACTCGTAATAATATTGTAAATTTGGCATAATTATTATTTACATTAAAATATCTTACGTTATGATACATGTGAGTCAAACGTAATTAATACAAGTCGTAATTGTAATATTGGAACATTGTACGTGTAACATAATGTAACACGTAGTTTTCTTTGTTTGTTACAGGTGCGGCGTAATTTTGATTATAGGGTGGACAGGGGAACGAAACGGGTCTGGAGTGGCTTGGCGCTTTGAACGAAGGTGTCACATCGGGGAAGACGAAGGACTTTGATTACTATCTTCCGCTACCACCTTGTGTATACGTGATATACTCACCCCTTTCTCCACTTGCTAATTAAAAAAGAAGGTTCTGTAGTGCTCCAGTTTGATTTCATTCACTTTCGGTAGTGAGCTCAGTGTGATAAAAAGTCAAATGATGTACATGTGATCCAAAATGATGGTAATTTGATATATATATGTATATGTATGTGTGCTTGTGCTGCTCAAGAGTGCGAGTGAGATGACAAAGGTCGAGTGAAAAAGAAAAAAAGATTCGCGAAGAAATGCAATTCCGAAGTGATAAATCTGTATCTATGTAAAGACGTGCCAGTGTGTCCGCACAGGAAGAGTACAAAACAAAAATAAATTTATGAAGATAAAGGGATAGAGGGAAGAAATTATAGATCAGCTGAAAGATAACCAAAGGAAAGTCAGTCAGCAACGTAGGGAAGTGACATAAGCAGGTGGGACAGGTGGGACAGTAGCATGAGTTCGTACTTCGCGAATTCGTATATCCCGGACCTGCGAAATGGCGGGGTGGAACACCCACATCAGCATCAGCAGCACTACGGTGCGGCCGTACAGGTACCTCAGCAAACGCAATCGGTCCAGCAACAGTCTCAGCAAGCCGGTGAGCCCTGCGACCCGAGTTTGTTACGTCAAGGAGTATCCGCCCATCATTATGGAACCACGGGAGGAGGTCAGCAAGATATGCCTTATCCGAGGTTTCCCCCTTACAATCGGATCGACATGCGGAACACGGCCTACTATCAGCATCAGCAGGAACACGGAAGTATGGACGGCATGGCCGGCTACAGGTCGACGTCTCCGAACACCGGTATGGGTCACATGGGACACACACCTACCCCCAACGGACATCCGTCCACCCCCATCGTCTATGCCAGTTGCAAACTTCAGGCGGCTGCTGTCGATCATCAAGGCACCGTTCTCGACGGACCGGATAGTCCGCCCCTCGTCGAGTCGCAGATGCACCATCAAATGCACAGCCAGCATCCGCATATGCAAACGCAGCAATCGCAACATCCGCAGCAACAGTCGCAGCATCAGCATCTGCAGGCGCAGCAGCAACATATGATGTATCAGCAGCAACAGCAGTCTCAAACTACGTCGCAACAGGGACAAAGTGGAATGCATCCACAGCAGCAACAGCAAGCCCAGCAGCACCAAGGCGTCGTTGCATCGTCGCTCAGTCAACAGCAGCAAGGCGCACCTCAAAGTGCGTCATCTGCGAATTTACCGAGCCCATTGTATCCTTGGATGAGGAGTCAGTTTGGTAAGTCAAATATTTTTATGAAATTCATATAAAATTATGATGCGCCTTCCTCTCTTAAACTTGAAATCGTTATCACAACGTTATCACGTTTATGAATGAAGAATTAATATGTGTAATTATATTTCCTGAGAGAAGACAAAATGTTTTACAATATAAATTAAATGCATTGAGCTTACTATTTATCAAAACTTTAATTCTGAGAATTGTACATATTAATATATATATTTAACATAAAATAAAATTTATTATTAAAATTTATTATTAAAATATAAAAATTGTCTTATACACGACACTTATTCTTATAAATTAATGGATTGAAAATCGTGACATCCCTTTCAAAAATAAAATCAACGTTTTATTCGATACGTGACCAAAAGCCTAGTAGAAAGTTTCCGAGTTTCTAGTTTCTCAGGTAGTAGCTGGTCAACTTTTGTATTTATGCAACGGAGCACAAAACTAAACCAAATCGGTACGGAATCCGACTCAGGATTGGCACAATGTCTCTAGATATATCGCGACCGGAGTTATTTATTGCACTGACCTGTTAGACTGTCTGTTAGTTTCACCGCTCATTCATCAGATCACAATAAGCGTTATCTCTTGTTCCTTTTTCGTATATAGTTGTTGTTTAAAATCTCAAAAGCGATATATTTGTTTAACAGTTATTAACATTCTTATAAATTTTGTATCATTGCAATTTGTTTCATTGAGCCAATTAGTTACATTTTTTTTATACACATCTTTGGATAATAGAGTTAATATTTTTGCACTAGTTTTAAAATTTAAACCTGGTTATAATAACATATTTATTATGTGTTGTATCCAGGTCTTTAATATTTATGCAATTAAAGAATGTGCTTAGATTTTCGTAAACGATTTGACAAATCTTCTCGCATTTTTCACAGTATTCAACACTTTAGATGATATCTATTTGTGGCATTGTAAATGGCATAGCCATAAAGAAGTAACAATAGAGCAAGACCGTCATTTAGGAAAAAAAATCTCGAATGCATACAATTGAATAAGTTACGGAATCCTGCTAAGAGAACCACATTTTTCACTCTTCTCCGTTTCTTTATTGACTCATAGTTCGACCCACTCTCGATAAAAGAACGGTATCCCCGTATTACCTAATTCTGCAAGGTAGCATCTGTCTGAAACAAAAAATTCTGGCGATCCACTCTTACCTTCTCATTTTTCGTACTCTTCAGTCGCTCGTCGCTTCTTCTGGAAGCAGTTTCTCTACATCTTTTTCTTTTTAAAGTAAAGATTGATCAGTGGAAGTGATGAATATGAGTGTTTACGATTAATTTTTTTTCCCGAAACAATATATATAAAATTATGTTTCAAAAAGAGCAGAAAAACCAATTAAAGGTACGTGTCAATACGTGTCAAAATATTTTTTATATATTTTTTCATAAATTACAATTTTTCTGTTGTATATGTATATGTTTATAAAGTGTGTTAAAAGAACCGTTTAAATTAAATTATTAACTGAAAATAAAACATAAATTATTAGTATCATATTTTGAAATTTCTCTATTATTGTGATTTTTTTTTATTCGTTTCTATATATTTTTAGATATAATTATACTTTTTTACGTATACATGTATTTCTATTTTATAATAAAATTGTAGTACGGTTATGAAAAAATTGCAATATTTTTCGATAACCTTTTTTAGAAGGCATAAAAATGTAATATTATTTTTACAACTTTGGTACATATTACAAATCATCAAAAAAAGAAATATTCGATTTTTTTAGTCACGATTATAAATATTGTTTGTATTAATGATTACTCGTACCATCTTTCGGTTAAGTTCAGAAGCAGATCCCAAGTATCTGCTTCAGGATTGGCCGATAAACACTACGCTTATGATGATACCGGGGCTTGTAGTTTACTGCCTGTTAAACCAAGAAAATGGCTCAAGTCCCTGAATGTGCTCACAGATGTCGGCACGTTTAAGAATGTTTCGCCTTATTCTCTTATCTCATTGCCCTTATAAACCTAATTTTGTTCATTTTATTATAAAAATTTTTAATTGCAGTTTTTCATAGTGTAGAAATTGTAGAAAAACCTTTACATTGCAATATTTTAATTAAGTAAAATATTTTAAGAGAGAAACAAGAATGTTATTTTTTTAAATTATAATTAATTAATTTGGAATTCTTTTTTTTTTATTTTACTTCTATTTAAAATATAGAAAATGTATGTTATTATTTTTATAATTTTATATAAAAATTATTTTATTTCATGTCTATCTATATTTTTATATTTAACTAAAAAATTTTAAATTTATACACGTTTCAAAGTTTCTCATATCAAACTAATTTTATTACATTACACGTATTCTACTTTTTCCACATCGTGCTTTGCAATTGGAATTAAATTTGCTGTAATCAGACTTTCGTGAATTATTTATAGTTCTATTTTATATTACCGTTGAAGCATTTGTATAGTGAAATTACCAAGATTTCTTGGCATCTTTTGTGGGACACAAGCAGAGAAATTCCGGCATAATTAGTTGCACTATAAAATAAAGACGTGCAAGCACACACAAATTCCTTAATGGCAATGATTTCAAGAGACAATATTATAAATAGGTATACATAACACGAAATTGAATATGAATTCTTTATTTTTCTCCATTTTTCTATTAGGATATGTTTGTATCCGAATTTTGCCATAGAATCACCTCGCGAAGAAAATTTTATTATTCTAACGTAGTTTGAAAATTTCTAAATAATTCTCTTCTGTTGAAAAATTAATATTTGCATATATCAATTCGATAAAATTCAAAAATATCACAGAATAATCTTTTCCATACTTGATAACACAACATGCTTGTAACTTCGTTCAGCATTTGGCATTCCGATCCAAAGTGTTGATCCGAGAAAAGGAGACCGACCATCGATGTTTTTAATGCATGAGATAATTGCGATCCTCTGTGTGAAAGATTTATGACATCTCGACTCCTTTCTCTCCTCATATATTCTCAATCGGCAAATAAGCATGGTGTGATACAGTTACAAAGCTTCCGTTATTGCATACGTGCGTGCATGCTCGTATATTACATTCCTTATGTAACGTGCATTCTGAGAAATTTAGAATATATATGCTGTAAATAAATTGTCGCGAGACATATGTTATTGACAAAAGAAAATAAAACAATTCATTTAAACGAACGGATTTTAATACTGCAAAACGCATTTCTTGCTCTTTTCTGGTTATACACTTTTTTATTGGCCAAGAAAGAAATATTGTGAACGTATTCATATTAAATGAGATATTATGCACATGAGAGATGCTAGCATATAAAAATATTTGATGTTAATATAATGTTTTAGCCGCTACAGTTACAAATTCGAAGCTATTCAATGAAATTTTATAAAAAACTTAAAGCTAAAATGGTATTCGATGCATCAAATGAGTGTAAAATTCGTAATTGTTATTTGAAAAATAAATCAGCAGGAATATAGGACAAGTCAGAAAAATCAGCATTCCAAATCCGATATGCATTTTATTATAATCCAACTAGCCGCTCAACAGATTGGTGGCCATAATGATGGCGGCTTCGTGAGATATTCGAAAAGCGATGGAGTTCAAAAGGGGCAGGAAAGGAGGAGCTAAAAAAAAGGTGAAAGAAGAGAGAATATGTGCGTGTATGTGTATGTGTATGCACTCATATGTGCACATATGAGTGTAAGAGAAGGAGAGCGAGAGAGAAAGAGAGGTGGTAAGGGGGAGGTAGAAGGGACGGATGATGATGATGAATGAATCCACAGAAATCCTGGGACCGTTTTCTTTTGGAGCTCCGCCATGGAGGCAATTGTGAACGATATGGAGGTCGTGGTTTGATTTCCCATTCGATATTTGGCTAAAATTCAACACTCGAAAGACAAAACCGTCTCCATTTTATTGCACACCGTTTGATTTATTCGTTTACGTGGCATCCGACAATCAATTTGGGCTCTTGCGTAGAGTAAAAAGTTTCTATTTGTCACAATTTAATCTTAAGTTTTATGGGGCAGCCATATTGTTCGTATCTGGAGTAGCAGGTGCAAGAAAAAGTACATTTTAATACTCTGAGTGATACCGTAAAAATGCATATGTCGCAGCGAGCCGTTCTCACTGCTCATTATCTCGACCTTCTACCTCGAGGCTCTTTCAGACTCCATCTTCTTGTCCGCCTGTCTGCTCGTCTGCCCGGAAGATAAAAAAGAGAAAAGCGAAAGCAAAGGAGGAAAAACCGCCTATCGGATATTCTGGTCTTCTTGGAGGTTTCTAAATTCCCTCTATGAATGTTAGCGGTCTTGATGTTTTTCTCTCTCGCTAACAACTTCTGAATTCAGTTAATATTAATTCGACTATATAAAACATTTTAATTATTTGAATTTTACGTTGAAATTATAGTTTTGCTAAATAAATAATTCCACATCGAAAGACGTGATAAAGTTAAACGTTAATGTTTTGGAATTTAATTAATTTTATAAGGTTTATGTTTGATTAATTTATAAAGATTGCTAATTAAAAGGAAGGACTATTGTCTGACTTAAAATATACCAAAATTAGAACAGTTTCTTATTTTTTATAATTACTATTTACTTTTCTTTGTATTATTTTTGTATAAAAATTATTTCAAAGAATATATATATATATAATACTTATATATATTTTTCAAGGGGAATATATTCAAGTCCTTAACATTCGAAAAGATAATTTTTAGCTGTATCATTAAAAATTTAAATTGTCTATTTTGTTGTATCTGATTTATTTCAAGAAAGTATTTAAATTGCAATGTGAAGAATTTTGCACAATTAATATTGATGTCCGTCAACGATATAAATATACATATAATCCAAGGCTAATACCGCGAGCGAATGATAAAATTAATGATACTTCGAAGATATCTAATCGAAGAGCGTTTCAAGGTCCGGCCTTATAGTGCCCACGTAAAGCTTAGCTTAATTGGGCAGCGAGTGGTGGCCGCACCTTATTAGCGGGTTACAACATCCGGCTAGCTGTTAATCTGAAAAGTCCTGCGTGTATCCTGCGGCGGGCCTGAAAGACTAGTCAGGCAGGAGGGAGAGCGGAGATGCGGAGCAACTAGCCTATAATAAGCCGCACGGTTGTGTACGTTCTGTTCTGTTTCGTTCCTTCATGCTGCGCCAGTGAAGGCAGACCCATAAATCTCCCGGGCATACTCCAGGGGACATTTGATCCTTGCGTAACCCAACGCCGTTAATTTATTGCTCCGCGTTTAAAGTCACCTCCGTCCGCGAAAGCCGTGGCAGCGTTGGTACGCCGCGCCGCGCCGGTCCGGCGCAAACTTAGGCCATCGGTATGACTTTCTTATTACAGGACTTCTTTCCTTCCATACGCGTGCTTGCGTGTATGTGTCATGCAGTACCTTAGAAATATCAATGGAATTGCAGTAACATTACAATATATAAATTAAACGCGAGAAATGTATGATATTTTTGTACCCAAAAGTAAAAACTGGTTTTTAACATTTAACATTTAAATTAAAAGAAACTAAATTTCAACATTTTTAATGTTTTTTAGAACCTGTTGAGGATATTTTTTTCAACTTCGCGATATGCAATATTCAGTTCTTTCTGCGTTATATCTTATAAAAGCACACAACCAAATTGGTACGTACGGTTGAGAACCGAAAATATTGCTGTCCCTTTAATTAACCCCACTCAACTCACGTACCGTTGTCTGCCGTCTAATTCTCGTAGCCGGATACACCTAATCGAGATTTTAGTCTTCAATGATCAAATCGATCGGGTCGGAAACTTTATAGGTTTTAGCTCATAAATAATACAGACTCGTCTCTCGATGCAGCGTTTAATAATTCATTTCTTTGCTCTGCAACATCTAGTGGCATGAGAGGATTTATGGGCGAAGTGACCTTTTGAAACAAACCTGATTATTACGCCGCATCAGCTCGGGATCATCTTTATTTAAAGTATTCGTATTTCAGATAAATATACAAGTTTTAAATAAAAATATACACCGCGTGTGCCTGGGATTTTTGTTGCATTTTAAAAACGGCGATTATGGTTACTATGTTATATTAATTTAAATTTTAATCACATAAACTTTCAATCCCAAATTTACTTATTTACGGAGTACAGAATAAAATACTATAAATAAAATTATATAAATAGTTTATAAGTGGATCGGAATTTTCTGAGGGTATTTGAAGTACTTGAACATGTTCCATGTATTTCTCCAACGCTTTGATGATCTAACGTTAGATCTAGAACATGATCTTCATTAACGGTGTGACGAATGAATATTAATAGGATAGCAGCTTTCATAGAACAGGTCAACAGTACGCTTGACAGTCAATTATGATATTTTGCTTTATTTTATGGTACATGATTCGATAAAAGCACTTATGAGACTTTGTTACTATGTCCCGTATTTATGCAATAATCGATATAATTATTCTTTTGTAACATTTTTGGCGGAACAGCAAATGGCTGTTTTCTTAAAACGGCGGAGAGAAAGAGAGCCAAGGAAGTTGCCTAAATCGTTAAAGCTTATAAGAGAGCGCTAGAGATTGGTATGTTGTTAATTTGAGAGCGTAGCCCAAGGGAGGGAATAAGAGGGCATGTTCCCAACTTTCTCTATCCTCTCCCCGCTGTCCCTCTCTTTCTCTGACGCGTGTTTTTTTTTCTCTCCTTCCCCGCATCTCGTTCTCCTCGTCTAGTCGAACGGTTCAGGGAACCTACGCGATCTCTCCATCTCTCTCCGGAACAGAACCGCCATCCATCTTCATCGGCCGACAGCGCGACGGGCGGCGTTTGCCTCGAATGCTCGCCAAGGAGTTTTCTTCTTCTTCTTCTTCTTCTTCTTCTTCTTCTGCTTCTTCACCTCTCCCCCTTCTTACTTTCCAGTTCTCATCCCTACGCCTCTTCTTCCTTCTTCCCTCCCTCATACCGTTCTGAGACATTCTCGTTTTGCTCTCTCACACTCGTATGGCGGGTTAACCGAACCGAACCCTTTGAGGTTTATACCTTGTAAAGTTGCGAGACTTCTCACACAGAGTCAACGCGCTCTGTCTCCTTAGTATTTTCCCCCGTCCTTTCCGCTTCTCTCGCTCTCCTGGCAACCATAATTAATATTCTTGTTCGCGATTCGTGTACCGCGCACCGACCGCAGATCATATCGCGGATATCGCTAAGGTATCTATCATATGCGGAACTGCATTTACGATACCGAGACTTTTTTTTCTCCTTCAGTCCCGGCGGTATTTTCATTTCGTTAAAGTTTACACAGAAACCTCTATCGGCCGGCTAAGCCGATCGCACAGGCTGTGGTATTTATTAAATATGTTACTTAACTAGTCGTTTGTAGCTTAAAGATAAGATGGCGAAACATCCGCGTGTCTCGTCCGTTATAGGCGCGCTTCGTCCATACGAGCGCAGCCGCCATTCATCATAGGATATCCTTTTACATTTTACAATGCATTAGTATACTCGATATTTAAAATATCTTGTATAGCTATTTCGACTTTCTTTTCTTACGTGTATAAATGTAACGTAATAATTTTAGAACATGTAATAATTTATATTAATTCGAGATCTCAACTTCTTTTGTTTCAGAAAGGAAACGGGGTCGGCAGACCTACACGCGATACCAAACGTTAGAACTGGAGAAAGAATTTCACTTCAACCGATATCTTACTAGGCGGCGACGCATCGAGATCGCACACGCGCTATGCCTGACGGAACGGCAGATAAAGATCTGGTTTCAAAACAGACGGATGAAGTGGAAGAAAGAGAACAAGACGAAAGGCGAGCCGGGCTCGGGCGATGGCGACACTGAAATCTCGCCGCAGACGTCGCCGCAGGGTTAAAAGAGCTCCGAGGAGTGGAAGCTACCTTTCCATCTCTCTCAGGGTCGTTAATACCTTGTTTCCAGCACTACCTCCTTCCCACCCAGACCCCCCCAATCCCCATCGATGACCTCCAAATGATCCCTCTAAGCAATGACGCTTATTTTGTCGTGTTAATCATGTTGCTTGTACCAAAAACGAAGCAGATAATGATGAAGGCGAGAAAGTTGTAAGAGCGCTCGATGACGAGTAGACGATAAGAAGGGAACTCACGATAAGCCCGGGGACGTGAAGGGACGACAGAGCAAGAGGAAAAGAACAAAACGGAGCGTAGGAACGGCGCACAAACGAGTCACTAGAGGATTTGCGGAAATGTGCGTGAATCACGGTGGATTAAAAGATTTATTGATCGAGAAGAGTAAATGAAAACTGGATCACATGCTAATCAGAACCGCGTCGACCTCTATTACATTTAATCGATTATTGTATACTAAAGCTTATATAAATATATATAGGCTATACGACATGTATAGCCTATATATACATATATTACATACACACATACATACATATGTATAAGTACATACATATATATGAATGAAGATGTATGCAGTTTAATGTGAAATCGTGGGAGCGAGTGACCGATGATCGGTTGGGTACTAACGCACGTAGAAGACGTGGTTCGGTATGATAGAGTATTAAGAGTTAAATCTGCTGAGAGAAAGAATGACTACGCGCGAATCTGATATTGCGAGTATGGTAGAGAAAGAGAGAGAGAGAGAAAAAAAAAAGAAAAGAAGGTCGTGTTGAAATCTTAGGAGAGCATTTTATTATTTATTCTCTTACATCGTAAAGTAGAATTGTAGAACGATCAGTAGAATAGCCGTGCGAAGATGTCCGTCGCGTCTGTATTTAGCGATTTAGGTAAGCGGTTTAGTGTCCTTAGAGGATTGTTTAGATAGATTTCTTTCTTTGATAAAGCGCCGCGCGGTGGCTCTTAACGAGGATATTTATGATTCGTGCCAAGTGTGATCTTTGAGAATGTGTTTTCATAAAATTCGAAAAGGGGGATTCGAGTAATCGGCGGGATACAGCAGGTGGACGGAAAGAGCAGTGCGGAAGCGGAAGAGGAGAAAATCGTCGCAAGTTTACGTCTTATCCTTGAGGACAGTGATACAAGTGTGTGCAAAACCAATTCCATGGAAGATCAGTGGATTTTTAATGTATAAATATAATGGTCATGGCGTTGTTTTTGGAATGTCGTATTGCGGAAAAAGGCGACCGTGAATGAGACAGACTAGTGCTGAATGATAAAGTGAATATGAAAAGAAAAAAAAAACAGCGCCCCTCGGCGGAGCAGAGTCAAATGGACTTGACATTTCTTCATCAGCGTCATCGCAAGGTTAGTCTCACAAAGATTGCTAATGATATGCAATTATCGGTTAAATTACTTTGTTTTCTCGTTGAATCGTCGTGCATTTGATAAGAACAGTAAGCTTTTGAAACTCCAACGGAATAAGTTTACATTTTTGTGTAGCTGATAATGCATAAAACTGTAGCTTATCCGTTTACTGATCAATAGTTAGGAAAATTTGTTCCTATCAAGCATATTGCTCAAAATACGAGTATATAATGTACATAAGCACAGTTCTTTCCTAGCTGAAAAGCGTGTCCGCTTGGAAAAAGATGTTCAAATTACTAAATTTTTTACGTTATTTTCGATAATTTAGATAAGTATTTTATATTATCTATTATATATTATCTATTATTTCACGGTTCAAGAAATTTTTTTTAGTTCGTACTTGTAATAAGTTCAAATGATTTCGAAAAACAGTTATTTGATATCTAACAATTAAAGATATGAAATGATTAAAGAATATAATGATTAATATATAATGATAATGATTAAAGAATGGATTAAAGATATTAAATAAATGTATTTAGCATAATATGTCTTTTACAATGTTGGACATGTAAATGTGATCTCGAATAAATTATTTTCTTTAGAATTTTTTTTTAAAGAGCAAATGCAATAGTTTATACTCGTAATAGCGTTATAATTCTTCTTTTTATTGTAAATATTGAAAGAAGATAACTCAAAGAACGAGTTTATTTGCATTAATAGCTATCGAAAATTTGCTCTTGCTCCGCGCGACATGACGCCAAGTTACCAAGTGTTATAATACATAATGTATTTTCGGAATAGGATGCTTTCGGCATGAAACCGCTTGGCACCTTAATAGTGGCTCAGAGTTAACTTCACTAAAAGAAATTTTGTATTGTACATATACAATAATTTAATTATATTATCATTCCAAACAGTTGCACTGCTTTTCAATTTTTTGATATACTATAAAACGAATTTAAACAATACTTTATTTTAATTTTTTTTATAACTGACAATGAATAATATTCTGCTCGTTTTGTAAATTACTTTTTTTTCTATTACTATTTATGTACGAAAATTTAAAAAATTTGATTTAGTTTTTACAATACTCTTTATACGTGAGAAATGATCTGATTAGCACAACAATCCAATTTGTTACGTTCATTGAAACAAGCGTGTTAAGTGTGGCAAGCGGTATCAGAGCACTCGTCAACTCGATCGTCTGATCTGGTTCGATGAATTGATTCGATTATGCCGTATCGGGAGATTCAGGAAAGCCCGGCCACGTTGTAGCCAGGCGAGCCCATATATTCCGCCGCGGTGAATTCTTGTGCTGTGTTGTAAACTTAGATTCGACATAATTATTTAGTGTATATCTTGTATACACCATAATTAATGATATACGTAATAAAGGATATTAATAACCGCGTGCTAATTATGAACAGCGATCGAAAAAAATGCCTGTAGAGGTGGTCAATCTTTTTAACTCGCGCTGCAGAATTCGGCTCCTTACCATCTCTTTATTAAAAATGAGAGAAAGAGGCGAAGAGAGTGGCATAAAAACGTGTAATCGATATACGTAACGTATGGTCCAGCTCGCGTCGATCGAGCGATGTGCGACCAGCCTTTCCTTCTCGAGAAATTTATTTATGTAAAACTCTTTGTCCTTGAGGAGCAACGAACTGTGTGAAATCTGCGGAAAATCCGCGGCGGTCGCTTGCTATTGCGCGTATATGAAATTTCCACATAATCTAGCCAATCACAGTCTCACGAAAGAATCCGTCTCTTACATTTTCGTTTCGTTATTCAGTTTTATGTAATTTCGATGTACAGAAGTTATTTATTTCAGATTTTTTTATCGTAAGTTGTATCGAGATTTTTTCTTACTTCTGAAATACAATGATTGTACAGTTGTATTATTGATGAATGATTTATATAAACGTACGATATTACATGGATTTTTTTAACATATTTTATTGCGAGCAAATTGCACGTAGTCTTAACTGTATATTAACTAAATGATGTTTTTTTAATGGTAGAGAAGAAAGAGTGTGGTTTGTAGATTCGAGACTTCTACCATTTCTAGTAAGGAAAAATATCTCTTGATATCAATTTTTTATAATACTGTTGCCAAAAGAAAATTTCATGTATCCGTCACTTGTAGAGACCAATTATCTATTAATTTTCTTTTTCAGTTAAGGAAAAGAATAATAAATTACGAGATGAAATTTTCTATATGCTTTACTTTAATGTCTGTCGAAATTGTAGTGTTTAAAGTTAAAATTCGAGATACAGTACCGAATCAAATCGAAGATTATTTGCAAACGTCTAATTCGATTGTAATATGTACAAAAGTTGAATAGTGCAATAAAATATGTTTAAATAATAAAAATTAAAAGAAACATATGATGGATTTCGGTGCTGTATAAATAATAATTGTGGTAAGCGATCGCCGTGAATACGTACGCAATTAAAGAAAAAAAAATAAACTTTTGTATCTATTGGATAGCGAACCTATTACTTATAGATTAAAAGGTATATACATATATTATATATAACGCGAGAAGGGAAATTCATAATATTAACTGGGAGGAATAAAATGCAAAATATATATTTTATCTTTACTCGTATATATGCGCATTAAATTACAAGATATACGTAAATTAAACCAAGTACCGTGAGTGTATGCAAAAGTAGAACATAAAAACTGAACGTAAATGCAACAGTGTGTACGTACGAGGTATGTCACTAAGATAGTCCGTATTCGATAAGAGTAACATCTAAAATTTAATTCATAAAAATAAAGAAATAGCGTTAAGTAAACGGGTATGTGTCGGGCGCAGTGAGTGGAGGTGGCGGTCGTGAATTTTTAATTGGACTTTCGTCTAAATAAAGAACGGTATCCGCCATACCAAGCGTACACCACGGGAGAAACGCGCAATGAAAATTTTATTTATTATTGTCCACAATACGCGAGAGAGCGGCGGCACTTGCAAAAAAAAAATTGTACATAAGTCCGATCTTTCTAACTAAGCTATCCGCAAGCAAGAAAAAAAAAACGCTACCAGATAAGTAGAACAAAGAGAAACGAAGAAATATAAGAGGAATTAAATGCTTGTCAATGAACGAGTAACTTTCAGACCGTAATATTGTTTAGTCCGGTAATATTTATTGATACATGTTATATATATATACCGCAAAGTGGATCTTTCTGTTTGTTTAATTGATTATACAATAAATATTTTTTATAATGTACTAGATAAAGTTGTAGGTATTTGTATGTACCATTATTCTAACACTTCCTTGAGTCATCTCTACGAAATGACGTGGATCGGTAGAGATTACGCAAATCCTTATGCTGATGTACTCTCGCATATCCAATCATTTTTATCGGATTACACGTGTAAATAACGAAGCGACGTTTAAAACAAAAAAAAAAAGGAACGAAACACGTTCTCGCATATTCAGATTTCGATACTTTAGCCTTTCGATCCTTTAATCTCATCAGATTTTTAATTATGCAAACATTGATTAAGCAAAACTACAAAACGTCGTCCCCATACGTGTATGCGCCGAAGAGTTCCTGACTTCCTGTCACATTTCAGGAAAGTTCATTAGTTTCATATATCTTTTAGGTATCGTATATTTCTATCCAAATATGTAAAATGTATAAATAAGCAAGTCCCTCGCTCCATAATCATCTATCGAAATTAAATTGTTGTGAAATATTTGATTAATATTGTTTTTATAAAATGTGTGAGACAAAGATACGGATAAAATCTCAATATCTCTTAAAAGATATTCATAAACTTTAAAATATATTTTTCACTGGTTTTATACCTCTTTTATGAATTTTGCAATGCACTAAATTGACTAATACATTCACCGTACTCGTTTATTTAATCCTTGAATCATACTTCAATGTACTTGTAAATGTAAAAAAAAAACGATCAAGGCATTATAAATGTATTGCTTACGTAATGCAATTAGAGGAGATTGCCATAACTATACACGAGAAATTTCCGATTTTTTGCTATTTCGTAAGATATGCGGTCTCATCGATTATAGGTTCCGCCATGTGAAGACTGATAGACTCCGTAACGCGAGGCAAGAATATTGTATACAATAGTCGCTAAAACGAGACATCCAGACCGAGATAATTATTTATCCATAGAAATAATTATTTAACTGTGCGTTAATTAATATTCAAATTATTCCAATAGAAATTCACAGATTGAGACTCAATTTAGAGCGACTTCGGAACTTTACTTGTGAAATCTTTTCGTTTGTAAATCGAGTTGACATTTAAATGCAAGCAATAAAAATTGCCGAAGATGCTCTATATATGTAAAAACTTTCATTTCGACGTCCCGGTGGACACGGGGATAAACAGGAATGCATTTGTATATAATTAGTCATGTGAAAAGTATATGTGGATGAAAGTTTTCTTTTTCAAATTATCGGCAGGGCAATGTGAAAGGCGACGTCTGACGTCGCGGTATCGAATCGCGAGCCGCGACCCCTGTATACGATACCGCGTAGGTAAAGTAGGTACCTGTTTACTAGATTAAAAAAAAAGAACCTTACAAAGTAACGGTAGCAGAGGTCTAATTAATCACTATTTATTGATACGATATAGTAACGATATTCACACGGTTGAGTTTCGCGGGTAACTTGATTACTCAGTGACTCGACGGAAATATAACTAGAGTAAGAGGATGACAATATTTCGAGAGCCGCCACGTTGTCGTCCGCTGATGAACTTACGGTTTCTCCAGTGTGTCGCATTCTACAGGTTTTAATTACAAAAAAAATTCCTCAAAAGATTCTTGATTTTATTACTATTAATTACTTGTTTTTCAAAAGTTTTAATTGTCACTTGAATCGAAAAAGAAGACAGTACTGCAGCTCTTGACACGTGCTTTAGATTAAATAAATCTAGTAGTCTCGGCACATCCCCAGTTGTATAATAATATTTCATGTTCACGCGTTCAATGCTTACGTGATTTTGACAAAATATACAACCGTGCCAAGGTTACTAGGAATCGACCTACTAGGACTAGGACGAGCAAGTTCTGGATATACTACATGCGGGGCAACAATCTAGGAGACAGGCCGCGATTTATTTAGGAAGGAACGCTACGTCGCGCGGTGTTCCACAAAAATTCGCGTTAACGTGTTTTCCTGAAGCATGACGTACGATCTGCGATCTTAGGTTTGCTATCTCTCAGCTACACACTTGAGTCACCATGGTTACGCATTGCCCCGACCGAAAAAAAACACAAAGTGTATATGTATCATATATTCTACATATTATTATACGCACACACGTGTACACACGTATACAAACATACAAAATAAATACAAATTCAAGAAACAGTATATACACATTGCCTATTTACAAAAGACCGGGTACAATGCATTCGTTCCAACGATTGTGCGGAAGAAATACTTAAGTACAGGTGTGCCTAGCAGCCGAAAATAAACAAGTGGGCAACACTGCTTTATCGAAATGATAAATCGAAGAAAAAAAAATTATAAATAAATGAATCTATATATATAAATATATATACATATAAATTATATATATAAATATATATATATATTTAAATATAAATATATATACGATAATTATTACAGCTACAACAAACGTATATAGTTATTTTGTAGTGTCTCGCATTATGTAAACTATATGTAT
Organism: Tetramorium bicarinatum; assembly: GCA_928718305.1. Taxonomy (NCBI): domain Eukaryota; kingdom Metazoa; phylum Arthropoda; class Insecta; order Hymenoptera; family Formicidae; genus Tetramorium; species Tetramorium bicarinatum. The sequence goes on along the minus strand of OV788327.1, from coordinate 18,441,021 downwards.
ACATGAAGAGTACGACAGTGACCGATGTTGAGGATGATTGCAATGGTAAACGATGTCTTACGCGAGTGAAGTATGTATTATGTATAATGATGAAGACGACGACGATGGATAAATAGTATTATGGTACTATGCTATCATGTCGACGAGTCTAAAACCGTATTGTATTATATTATATAAGAGTCTGTCCATATTAATAATAATAATAATTATTATTATATTAATTATAATAGCTGTGTTTGAAAACGAGAAATAAATTGTGGTTGAATATGAAGTAGGATGTGGTGGAAAAAAAAATGTGTGTGAGTGTGCGGTCGTGTCCCCCTTATCATTACATCACATCGCGCGCGCGACGCAGATGCAGATTCGTGAATCCACTTCTTGCGACGCGCGGTCAATCGCGGAGCCAAGTGGCAGTTGAGATTCCCAATCGGATTCGCGCAGATTCTCAGCGTGAAATCGTGATTTCTGTACTCGTACGAGGATATCGCGATTAGTACGCCACTGGCTTCCTTTCGAGAGAGTAGTCCAGCATATACCCGGAGGTTGCGTTTATACGAATTGCAGCGGAAGGAACCATTGTATAATCCAAGATGGCCTCCACCTCGGAGAGGATTATTATTGGCTAATACGAAGCAAGAGGCCCCGCCTTGGCTCACGGCTCGTGACGGGATGATTTATTGGGATTTCTGTCTGTTCGCCCCTGCGCTGCAACGAACACACCATGCCTAGCTCGCCTAGACGGTAGGTATGCTCGGATTTGCGATATTGGATTTCGACATCTCGACCGAGTGCAGCTGCAACCATTCTTCCACGGACGGACAGACGTCTTCGTTTCCACGTGTCCACGTCCGGCACGGTCCGGCATGCCTCAAGTGTCAATATCAGATTCAATTTCAGATCGCCACTTTTATCTTGCCCCTCCTCGATTATTCATGCGTCAAATTTTTTTCTGTCTTCTCTTTTTATTTCTAATACCGCAAGGATTAGCTTTCAAATGTTTTTCTGCTTCCCAAAGTTAATTTATTAATTTGGAGTTACATTACAAAGTAGACACAGTGATTTCGATTGCAATATTAGAGTATAATATGTAAATGATCACTTTAGAAGTGATCAGAATAGATATCAGAATAATATAAAAAAATAGATATATTACTTTTTCTAATATACGTATACATATATTTAAATAATGTACCAACTAATAGCCATTTCGAATGTTTTTATTTGAGAGATCTAAACCGTGTCTAACTTAATATTGGTTTACATCAATCGTCAGTCAGCGCATATCGACTACTGTAGAAGCGTCCTTTTTTTACATTAATTTATGTTTTATTAATATTCTGTGTGATTAAGAACATTAATCATAAATCGAGCGATTACATTAATACATATACATATATCCGTTAATTAAAATCTTGCTCCAAAGACATCGATAAATTGACATCGATGCTATCTATCACATCTGTTGACGTGACGAAAGATGAGTATAATTAACGGAAGTCTCGTAACGCTATCGCACTTCCGGAACTGGGTAACGAATCCGGGTCACGCGGGACGGAGAAACAGAAGAATTCCTCGTCAAGTGAGTATATCTGTAGTATCTGTACAGCGGATTGCGTATTTACGATTTAAAGCAGCGGAGCGCGCACGGTGACCTTTGCCAATTCGGTTGTTGCAGGTGCATCCACGTTGCAAATGCATCTCGCGAGGCGAGAAGGGAATCCGTAGGCAGGACGCGAAACGGAGGGAGCGAGATAGCCGAGGACGGGAGAGAGCGAAGAGTCGGCGAAGTAGAGAGCCAGCAAGATAGAGGAGCCGGTGGGAGGATGGCGGTTAGAATTTATGGCCGCTTTATCACTTTACCGGCCTTGCCGCGTCTCCTTTAGCCCGTGAGGAGGGCAGGATCTCACGATGAACTTTGGCACTCGACTACGCTGCACTCGACGAGCGGTGAGCCCGTTAACTTTCTTGTTTACTCGCATTTCGCGAGAGATTACAAGTACACCTGTTTTCTCTCTCTCTCTCTCTCTCTCTCTTTCTCCTTTCTTTTTCAAATTTAGCGCAATAACACATTACATGAAAATGTGTCGTGTAAACCAAGGAAAAAAATATATTTCAACTTGAAAGCCGAAATGTTTGAAATGTTTAATTTGAGAAATTTAATTTTACATGTATATTAAATTGATGTCGTAACTCAAAACCTAATTATTTTGTAATTCTGAAATTAAAGGTATTTTTGAATAAAAAATATTTGAAAACATTTGCATGTGATAAGAAATTTTACATTGATAGAATAAATATTAAACTTAATGGGAAAAAATATCAATTTCATTTAATTTTAATTTCTATTAAACAGACATATTTTAAAGATATAGTAACACAACGTCCGGATGATGAACCTTTGACTCGCGTAAATTAATACGGAATTGCACGGATTTAGGAAGACGGCAGAAGAAGGAGATAAGACTGTCGTCTAATCTGAGGTGCCCCGCTATCCCTATATCCACGGTCTAAATTTATGTCTTTATATAAGTGCGGTGCGCGCTAACTCCTCGCGGCTCGCACGCTTCATTATACTTATGGGCGTTTAACGGTCGGATTTTAATTCACTTGGTCCAACCCGGGGGGAATTGTTCCGGCGGTTAACGGGAAAAGTGGCGCCGACCGAATATCCACGAATATCTAGTGTAAACACATTAATAACGGGTCTCACGAGTAACTTATTGCATACACGCGGACGGTCCGCGCGCGGGGCCTCGTAAAATTTACGTCATACTACCTGTCGGCATGACGACTACAACTACATAACGCATAAAGTAACCCCCATTAATAGACCATAAATTCTATCCCCGCGGCACCGTTGTTATGTATGAGCGTCGTTAGTGTTAATAGAGTGTTAACGGCTTCTATGCCGCTCTCGATTCTGTCCAGGACGTAGGTGACGGAGGTGGTGATGTAGGTAGAAGCTTGACAGGAGGGGAGAGGAGAGAATGGTAAGCGGTCGCCATAGAGGAATTCTGGTTGCGTGCTGCCCGGCTACTATTAGCCTCGTGCTTCTGCTATTTTGCATAGAGAATGCATCAATTTTCGGCGCTTCCCGCTCTCTCGCTGTGGTCCCCTCCCCACTATTGCCACCTTCGACGATTTTGTCTCCTCGCCCGCGCGCTCTCCGCCCCTCCACCCAATTTCCGTCGTGCACATCACGCACACCCGCCTCCATTACATTTACTGCATTTCGTTACAATGTAAATCGTATCGAAGATAATTGATATCACCGAACGTCTACTTCTACTGGAAATGCCTGATGTACGCGATGCTTGCTCGCCTGTCCCGGCTGCTTCCGCGGCCGCTCTGTTTCCGCTGGTGATGATCAGTTTCGATTCGCGCGATGGAGATTGCCGATAATGACAATTACCAAGAGTTTATGGAGATTCGAACGTTCGCTCGAATTTATATAGAGACGTTAGATTTAACTGGCTTTACGATGCTGAAAGATTCGGACGATTTTTTGACTGATTTCTTGAATTTTTTACTAGATTATTTATTCGCAATACGCTTGATTTAATAATGATAATTATATAATTACTGTAGTTTTACAATCTTTTTAATAGATAATATAAATCATATTCCCACGAAAAAAATTTCTAACAAAGTATAGATACGATAAAACATGTAACCCCGTATTATTAATCTTTTCAGTTAGTGCTTATCGTTCCAAATCCTAGGATTACACGAAAAAAGCATGTTAATGGGCGTGCTTATTATTTTTGCAGAAGAGAGACTTTGTAAAAAAATTCTATCGCAGTCGATTCTCAGGTGTAAACAATGTTGTGCTTTAGGTGGATCATTGTATGCTGCGGAGGACGCCGTTGGATACATAACGTATAACGGGACATAAATCAATAATATCGCTACCCCCTCTCCTTTCTTCCCTCCCTAGGATACCTCACTCTATCCCCGAACGCCGTTGCTGCTCTGTAAACCGCCAAGCGAAGTCGGTGTCTTTTCCGCAATCAATGTTCACGTCTGAAACATCACAAACAATACACGTACTCTAATATTCATCGAAAACTTTATAACTTTCTCAATTAGCCTATTTATTTAGTTTGGATCAATAATGCATGTTAATATATCTATATTTTACAGTATAACTACTCTATAAAAAAAAAAATTACTCGATATGTTTTATATAGTAATAATTACATTAAATTAAGTGTTGACATCGTAAATCGTATGTGTTTTAAATATGTCAATGCAAAAATATATTTGGATATCTTGATATACTCTTTAATATCATTACGTATAATAATTTTAATTAAAATAGTATTATCTCATATGAATTGAATGCTCTCATACGTATTAAACAGTATCGCTAGAGAAATGCATGAATGTCAAAAATTTAGATAGTCAGATATATCTGGCTAGATCTGGTCGGATTTATATTATTTTTTTTTGTTCACGCTAATAATAAGATACAAGCTGACATTAGCGGAATTAATGTGAATTTATTTCGAGCGGGACGCATTTCCAGGTGTTTTAGGAAGTTTCGGCCCGGGTCCACGTCGCCGATGGTATAGAAAGGCTAAATGCAAAACCTTGTAAGGGGAGAGACTCGCGTATTCCGAGAAACTAACAAAACATCCTCGCAATTAGCCGGATGTCCCGATGACATCAACGGGGCATCCCCCCGGGACCGCCAACCGTGCTACGTAGCCTCGCGACAGAAATTTCGCCGCTGCGCCACACCGCCGTACTCCGGTGTCCCCTACCGCTCTCTCCACCAGTTGTGTTGCTCCTACCGAGCGACCGACCGTCCACGGCCTCTCAACGGGATTCTAGGTGACGACTGTAGCTGTTGCTCAGCCGGCTACAGATATGCTAAATAATAAAAACTTATCGGATTTATGTCGTCCAGAATTGGACACGGACAGCAACGGAAGAGGCACGCGGCGGGAACGACGACGCGTATACCACCCGAGGTGTTCTCTCTCTCTCTCTCTCGTCGAATGAAATTGAAAAGTAGTCGGGAGATATGGCCCTACCGACGAATATCGTGGGTAGACAGACGAATGGCGTGGGAATGAGCAAGGGGTTGGAGCGAGTAAGCGGGACATGAAAAACTACCGCGCGGGGGCTGATAGACTGAAAAGTGTTTGTTCGACGGACGGACGTTTTTTTAAAATCTTTCGCTGCCCCTTCTCACCCGAGGTCATTGGGATGCATTGTACGCGAGAGATTGGCGCAAATACGTTCGCCTCATTGTTCCCCCGTTAAAAATATCGCGACCTCGTGGATTCAATAAACTTTCACGACTAGAATGACGTAAGTAGTATTGCCCAGTGCCACGTCGAACAAATTGAAAAGATCCTGCTTATATAGTTTTTTTTTCACTTTATGTCAACGCTGTTATTCATTGCATGTATGCTTTTCCTCTTTCGTCTCTCTAATTACTGTATTTTTCGCGATACTTTATTGCATGAGCGACATTTATCTCGTATGTCTATTTTTACATATTTTTCAAACACTTTTATGTAATAATTATCAGTTATATTTCTGATAATAATAAAATTTTTTTTTGTTTTTTTTTTTTCAGATTCAATTACATATTATGGATATACCATCATGGATTTCGACAAAATTATTATATCGGCTCGTCCAATGAAAATGGATACTCTTTCGTCACATATATCATCAAACGCATTCATCGCATTATATAAATCAATTAATATGAATAATGAAGATCTAGTGACATTATTTGTGATTTACTAAATAAACTAGACGACGATTCAAAATTAATAGATATATCAAATTTGATATGAAGAATTAGTAATTTGTATTGAAACAGAAATTAATCACATTTCTGATACCATGATAAATTTTAACTTATTAAGACAGAATTTTTATTGTCCACAGAAATATTAGAAAATGTATATAAAACAAATTAATAAAAAAGGGAGACGCAAAGCTGTTATATTTCATCAAGGAATCACACCAGTCACTGAAATGCTGAATCGGGTAATGCGACATACGTGGATATGGTGGCACATCGATGAGGGGTCCCAATCGTGGATTGGACCAGCCGGATATAGGACAATACCATAATTAAACGGTACAAACGTACGCCTGTTATCTCGAGCCACTATTCGAAACTGGCGCCTTTCAAGAATACCGGCAACCATTAGACTGTCCCCGTGATATTCGAGGTAGAGTATGATGGTTCCATCGAGTAGGTAGTGCCTAGACGGGGCTCCACCCAGCACTTAGTTTACGTCGCGATTGCGGCCCCGGGCACGGCCGTTTCCAGGGTACAGTCACGCCCCTGCCATGCGAGTACTGTACTCCCATTCGCTGGCCCATATCTCATCTGGTCCATCGCATTAGCCTAATCTGCCAGCAACGTGAACGGAGGAAAAAAAAAATACGGCCATCGACGTTGCCACTGACGAGAGAAATCGCGGCGAGGTGCTGCCACCTTATTGGTAGGATCGAGAAGTTGACCGGTTGTCGAATTGATTTTTTTTTTCGCCGCGAGCAACGTTGTCACGCTCTCATTTTGACTAGTAGTCCGATTTCATTGTTCGTGTATTGCTAGGATTAATATCACCTACGACACTTTTGCAAATTCGCGGTCGCGTACCTGTTCGCGTCGGCCGAGAATTTGATTGCCTGGTTCACCGTGAAGGCGATCGAAATGGTGGGTAAGATGATATTACGTTTTAATGTAACATATTTAGATGCTATAAACTTTGTTTGAGATGAAAGTTCTGTCGTAACGACAAACCTGATGTTAAAATGTGGATCTTATGAAAAGTAACTTCGACGTCGCAAAAGTGATATTGCTTATCTCGATTGAAATAATTGTATTGTTTAAATATTTAGCAGAGAGTTCTTGGAAAATATTACCTACCTACGAATTCTTTGAATCGTTAGATTGTTTCTGAATAAAATTCTGGTACCATAGAGTGATTTTGGAATAATAGGGATTGAAGATTATAAATGTTAAAAGCAGTTTTATTACTTAATTAGAATACGCTGTTACAGTTCGTTTTTCCATCATCGGATGCAGTTCTTCATCATCGGGTCGAGTTGCTGGTGGCATTGCAAAGAAGTAGAAGAGCCGTGTTTGGTAAGTACCTAATCTGATGCATGATAATAACATTATAATTGTAACTTGAAAATAATCTAGATTTCGTAATATTAAGTCACGACCTAACACAAGGTTACAATATCTGTATTAGTTATATTCCCCCCGCAAAATTCAATGGAATTTATTTCTTTGAAACTCTCCGCTTTATACTCGATTAGATATTGCTTTTAATGGAGAATAATAAATTAACAAAAATTAGACATTAGCAACGCTATATGAATAAATGCAATCTGCATCTCGAATGTTAGAGGCTCAGAAAAGTTTACGGCACATTCCATTGTATTCTCGCTATTGTTTTACGATTTGTCACATACAATTGCCAGGCTTTATCAAATGGTAAAGTCATTTTATGGGAAAGATTGCATCATGCTGTCTTTCCTCGGTATCGCCATATGCTATCTTTGAGCTTGCACGGATATATTGCAAAGTAATAAATTTTCGTTTCGTTTAAAAGTACGTGACGTAAAGTCTGAAATCTGGTGCAAACGGTGACGTATCGGCGAGCTGCGTTCTGCAAAGAAAAGTCAGACGTCAGCGAGGTATGGGGCCAGGTCGAATATTGCCTCGATTTTGGAGGCCGTAAATTGCCCTAGTTTCCAGACGAAAGCCGCAACACATGTGCATACGCATGGAAAGCACATTGAAAGTTTTCTTTATTGCGAAAATTCTCCACGCGAAAGATGGCATTGTTGCTCGAGGCTGAAAAGACTCTCGAGGCTGGCTTTGCAAAATGCACAGGTATTTTTGCAGATCAAAGCCTACAGAGTCGTGCGAATTCGGTTTCGATTGTTCAACAAAACGATAGGTGGTCATGTCGAGCTTTAGGAATGGTGCTTGTACAGATTTTCATTTGTCTAGATCGCCTATGTCGTAAATTATGTGGGAATCTTTGAGATATTACGGTACCTTGTCGACAAACAGATTTTAAGTGCGTGGATCAAAGACTTTTAGGCGTGAACATTTCTTCTTTGCTCCGAACGATAATTGCGCGATCACTTTGCTGCTACTTAATTCGATATTTCTTATAAGTCTCCAATGCTTTTTTACCATACAATTTCGGTGTTTCGCAAAATACTTGGTAAAAACGAAATAATTGTCGTACTGTGATGCGTGCAAGTTTCTTTTATGCTCAAGCGATTTCGAAGTCCCAAACTGAGAGAACGGTTACGTTATTTGCAGTTATATAAGCGTGTTGCAACATGAGGATCGAAAAGATGTCTCTTTAAAAACATTATATTATAATAAATTAATAACATTAATCAAGATTGAGAAAATTTTATAAAGTTTTTTTATCAATTTAACTTATTTTACTTGCTGTGATAACTATTCGATAATAACAGTTTTGAGACGTATCATGATCTTACACAATCTTACATAATTTCGTTTTGGATTTCTGCTAGATAAATTCCTGTACATATTATCGATGTTTATTGTACTATAATTGAGTTAATAACGCTGGCATATTTAGATTTAGCACCTGTTCTAACAGTAACTTTATTGTCGTACGCATAAGAAAAGCACAAGATTAATGATGCCTTAATGACTATACGAATCGTTTTGAAGCATGACTGTCTGCTAAAATACAACTCAATTCCACATGATGGATATTAGCGCCCTTTTACATCTCACAGAACTTTACGTAACATAAGTTCGAAAACCTATTTTCATAAATGCTGATAAATGTTATTATAATTCTCTATATTGATTAAGTAAATCTCATATTTGCGTAACGAAGTCATTTTGTCAAGTTGCCAAGATAATGTTCATGTTAAAAATATACATATACACACACGCGATATGAAAAAGTTGAAATATTAATGGTTTGATATTAAAATAAAATTAAAATACATTTCGCGTAAGTAGATTTTGCGTTTGTCGTGTTAAAATGTGAAAAGATATAATCTCGGTGACACCTTGTAAATTTGATTATGACCGTGATATCTCATTAACGCAAAGTTAATATTTAAAAAAATTCCAGGAGTAGATATTATTCATATTATAGGGGGAGGGTGGGGGGGGGGGGGAAACGTGCATGGTATCTCAGCAATTGTAACTCTCGGGAAGACCTTTCTTTGTACGATTTTCTAATGAATATTTCAGAAATCTGCTTTACGATTGCGGGATGTTGCGTGTCTAAATACATACGTGCGCAGATATGTGATCAGATAAAATGGTTTATGTGCAGTACTATATCTTTCTCCCTCTTCGTTGATGTTTACATTTTTGTGCATATGTTCTTGTCAGTATGTTCATTCTCGGAAGATTTTGCTTTCTGAAATAGTAATATATCAGAATATCATGCTCATTTTTTTAGTCGAGTATAGACTAAAGAAAGATAATTAATTTATATAGTTCTTTTACGTTCTTACATCTAACGCATTTCCCGTCGCACGTTACGTTACATGCGTATCATATTGTAACAGAAACGGCAAAAATTCTTTTTGATTACAATTTTAAGTTTATACAGTATTATAATTTTAAGATAACATAAAATCTCTCTCGCTATTGAGATATTGTTATAATAAGAATTTCCGATTCGTAAGTAAAATTTGTTCAGAATTTTGCTCTCTTTATGTTTATTACGTGAAATAGTTTTGAACTTACCTTAAAAGAGCCATAGAATGGTAACTGGTTTGATCGAGTGTGAAATCGAGATAGAAACTTGGAAAGTTTCTGAATTGAATTATCTTACGTCTGAAATCCATTGAAGTCTTCGTAGGGTAAACTTTAAAAAGGAAACGATATAGCTCTCATTGGGAGTTAACGAAATATCTGATAAACATAATGTACAACTAAATCGTAATTTGTGTACACGTATTTTTAATTGTTAAAACATTAAACTTGGACACAACAGTTGGAGAACGATTTCTATAGAAAGCGGCCAATTTAATTAATATATTAATTTAAATGTGCAATTTAAATATGCATTATACTTAAAATATTATGAAGAAAAATTTCTATCGCGGATCACATATTTCTCATTAAAAATCGCTGCATCTCATATAATTAAATTATGAGTTTTTAAAAGGAAAAGATTTAAGACAACACTAAATAGAAATCACTTGACATTCTTTACATAAGCTTTACATAAGCTTTACACACTACAACATAAATTTTACATGCATAGAGTATACAATTCATAATAAAACAATGTCCGTAAGAAAATGTCAAATATGCAAAACCATAATTACAATAATATTAAAATCAATTGTGATTGCAACATATAGATTTATAGTTAAGTGTGCAATTTTGAATTATTAATGAGCAATTGAAACGAATATATTGGAAAATATTATGACGATGTAAAATTCCTATGAAATAGAAACTCGATCTTCTTATATTTCTTCCGTAGCCATTAATCAGTGTTTAGCGAAAGTACTGGAATATTGTGTAATTCCAATCATCTCGTCTATTTTCTTGTTTTGCTATTCCGTATCTCATTAAAAGATAAAAAACCTAGCCGCAATTAGAAGTTGTTTCTGCATTATTCAGAAACATTTGTATTATCATCCAATTATACATTTAAAATGTGTTTTACAACAATATTTTAATAACATTTGAATCATTGAATAGTTATATTTTCTTGTGATACATCAATCTGCCAAGACATCTCTGAATTAATAGTATTATATAATGCAAAAACAAAATGTAATACTTTTAATACTATAATCTTAAATATTTTAAAAATATTATCATTTGTAATTTATCATTTGGACAGAGAATATAAAGTCCGTCAAATATTTTATCGATTTTCCTTAGCAAGATTTTATTAGAGTTGATATCCGTACTGCATACGCAATGGTAAATAATTGAATTCTGGATGCATTCTTCGAAGAATAATCTAAAAAGAGAGAAAAACATTTTCTTTTATTATACTGTTGCTATAAATATTCAAATTTAATATTATTCATGCAAGATCTTAATGAAGATCATAAAAGATAATATAAGATATTATTCATAACAGAGTCTTACAAATAATTTTATATCTTAATCTATTATTATGTTATTATAACTGTATACTGTATTATGGATTCTATCGTTTAAATCTTTTCTGATTGAAAATGGAACAATTTATTTCTTTCAGTATGATGATAATTCTTTTTATATTTGTTTAACCTATGCGCGCTAGCTGAAATAATGAATGATTGAGCTGTGTCAGCTAAATAAATAGTGGCAAATGTGATATGATTAATGAAAGATCAGTTTAAGACAAAATTTATGCACGATACTCTTTTGCCTGCTGGGGATATCAAAGCTACTGCAGACAAATAAATCCAGTCGCATTCCTTGACAATGAATTTCATTCGTGCTACGCACAGAAGGGAACGAGATTCGTAGGGAACAGAATGGGACAGCACAATATTCGCATCAACGTGAAATGACAAAGTGTTATACCGAATTAGCGTTTTTGGTGGAGGCTCATCAAGAAAATGTACAATTCTAATATCCTATACGATATTTATTTTTATAATGCTCGCTGACGTAGTAAAATTGCGAGTAACGTAACGCGGTATAGAGATGGCGACTGAAAATCCGTAATACCATAAACATGAAAATCAGACTTCCGCCGCAAATGTGAGTAGCGCGATAACGATGCAATTTTAAATATTTAATAATGCCATCATAAAATAATGCCGCGCGACGTACATTCTATTTTCTCCGAAGGTTCGTTAGCTGTATTAGTTGATATTTCACAATTTATATTCTTTTTTTTTTTCGTTTGTTTATACGAAAAAGAGAACAAGCTGCGCGCGGAGGGCGACTAACTATTAATAACCTAGCAAAGTTAAAAATGTTTACCGCGGGTTACAATTCATATGAAACTCGCGGTCGTAACGACGGTATAATTTTGAACACTGCTTCGTACTTAACACTGCATCTGACATTTTAATGTTACAATCGCGCTTTACCCATACATGAGAGAGAACTTAAACAATTCTTGCAACAAATTCATACTCTACGAGAGACGTTACGTTATGCTCGAATTATGTAAATTTCTCATAACGTATATACGGCAAAAAATATATATATGTGTATATACATGTATATAATACGAGGAAAAAGTTGTAAGACGTATACGGGACGTGCAACTAATATTAATAACGTGGCAAAGTTAAAAATGTTTACTGTGTATTACGGCTGATATGAGGGCCACGAGCATGGCAGCAGGGTCCCTTGTGATTGATTGCACGTCTCTACGTCTCTCCCTCTGACAGGGTGTTCCTATGGATATTGCCTTGGCACGGCCCTGCACGCTACGATTCCTCCCCCCTGTCTTCTACCTTCGTGTCTATAGAGACACCATACCGATCTATTCTATCCCTTCTCTCCCTCCCCCTCCCACCTATGAATCAAATCGCCCTTCGCCTCTACTCTCTTCGTTATGCTAAAAATTAAAATCATCTTTGAAGAATGTGACGGAACAAAATTGCTATCTGTGATTTTCTATGTTGATCAGTTTACAAATAAAAGAGTAGAATAATACGTGGCACCTTGAAAACTATTTTTATTTGTGCCATGTTAAAGTGTATGTTTAAATCTGATAGAGCAAAAAGAACATGTTGCTTTGAAGGCATAATATATAAAAATTGAAATACTCGGAATAATTACGCATTAAGATAATAATAACCGACTTATAAATTTGAGGACACGTATTACGTTATAATAATTATGATGATAGTATCGGGAAATATTTAATCGTTTGTTAGACTTTATTAGACAGGAGAATTATATGTTATGTATTACTTCTCGCGCTGAACTAGTTTTTGCAGACTTAATAAATGGTTCAGATACTCTAATTGATATTTTATTATAGACTCTTATATGGCAAAACAAATCTATTGACAGTTACAAAAAGCAGTGATGTAATGGCAAAGCAAAGTCTCGAATGTAAAAATTCTGAAAAATTACTAAATGCTAAATCATTTAATTAAGCTTGGAAACGCAAGTATTAATGACTTGAGAAGTGTACGCTTGTGCAATGTTATAATTTATAGTCATTAGTATTTTTTTATAAATCCTTGCACAGTTTGTGTTTTCTATATTTTTATTATACGTCGAAAAAATAATGACGCTTTTTTATATACTACATATTTTACATACTACTATTTATATCTTATTGATTTGTAATTCTAACCTGCCGTGCAGACAATAATTATCTGCGCAACAAAAACATTTGTAATTTTTAATAACTTCCTGCAATTTTCTGTAATGCTTATGTCAGGATGACTTGAATAGGTATAGAAGTATGTTTCGATTCGTCGCTTATAATAGAGGGAAACGGGATTTATGATTTATTCTTAAAGTGTATACTCTTGAAGCAGATTGTATAGCACGAACAAGTTGATTCCTTATAGTCTGTCCCTATTATGCTTTTAATCATCAAGCAAGTTCGAGAGAGGAATCTCATTAACGCATGTATATTTCTTACTCAACGCGTATACGCAAGGTCTCTTGACCTTTGCGGAGTTTCCATACGTGTTTAGTAGCAACTGGTTGCAGTAGCAAGAATTAGCAATTAATCTTTTGGTTGGTGTTACGAATGGGGATGGAGAACGATCTGGACGCAAAGGTGGAACGCGAGAAGAACGTAATAAAGAGAAGAACGAAAGAAGCGGACAAGCGAGAGCATAGGGGAGAGACTTATAGACCACATATTATGCAAACGACGCTACAATTAGATCGTGGTTTTCTACCGGTTACCAAGTGCTTAACGCGATTTAACTGTTGGTCGTAACACGTAGCGTTGCACATGCAGATTTTGACAGATGTATGCGCACAATACGTTATTTGGATGCCTGTAATAGTTAAATATTAGGCATTACAGCCGCATTAATTGCCTAGATTAATTTCCTTTTGTTACATTTCACGCATTAAATTCGTTATGATAGGGATTTCCAATAGGACAACGCACATTGTTCCCTTCATCTCATCGACAGCCCGGCACTGTCTTACAAAGAAATGGGCAGCAACGGCAGCGGTAGTGGTAGGTAGGTCCCTCGGGAAGCTGCGATCCTTCCTCTCTCGCTCCCTCGTACGGCAAACGGGAAGGCGAGCCACGGAGCCACGGAGAAGGAGGGACCGCATCTTGCTCCGCAGGACTCCCTCTCTCGCCACCGGGGTCTCGCTATTTATTTTCCAGGATTTCAGAGTCCGAAGCCATTAATCTCCGCTCCGCAGCGTCAGTAGAGCGCGTCAGGGCGACGTCGGGGTGCGTGGCGTCGCCGACGTCGCTCTGCTCTTAGCCGCAGCCTCGTGTACAACGTTTGGAACCGCGACGGTGAGGTAGGGGCAGAGAGAAAGAGAGAGAGAGAGAGAGAGAAAGAAGGGAGAGAGCGAGAGAGAGAGAGAGAGAGAGAGAGCCGAGAGATGAGGTGTCGGTAGGAGAGGTCGTGGAAGTTGGTCAGAGTGGAGGGAAAAGGGACGTGTGGTCGGGACGAGTGGGGATCTAGGCTGGCTCGCTGAACGGCGGGGGAAGCAAGGGAGAGAAAGCCCGGAGAGGGAGGTGCTGATGGCGGCGACGAGAGGGGAATAGTCGTATGGTAGAGTTATGCAAAAAATATCTGCCCCGCAAAAAGATTGGATAAAGAAGGTAAGAGGGATATTAGTGTACTAGGATTCAGCTCTGTCGCTGCTCGATGCCAGTCGATGATTTATTCCGCGACTTGTTCATGCGGCGCGTACCCCCGAGTTAATTATTACTTGACTTCATTTCTCCAGAAGAAATGATATATTTTTGCCGAGATTTAAATTTAATTTTTGGAAAATTTAATACTAGACGCGGCTAGAAGCTCATAAACAACTCCGCAGAACGCGATCTGAGCGTATTAATAGTGTTTCTTTTGTCGCGGGATTTGGACAGACTCATGAATGTCATCCGTTGATTGAGAATCGCGAATATAACCGAGCCGTTCCTCTCTCGTTAATTAACATTGTGCTCCTCACGCGCGCGCGAAAGGAGACGTCAAAAGCCCCTGGTAGATCCAGACTCTGAACCCCCTTTGTCCGCGGGGAGACACCGAGAGAGAGTGCAACCCTCGTGCTCCTTTACCCCTTTTATTGTTTATCCCGCCTACTTATTATGTCAGCATCATACCACCGGGCTGTACTAACCTCTTGATATTCTAATCGGCCAATTCTCATCTACATCTCTCGTCACTTCCCCTCTTGTCGTTTACCCGGCGTCTAGCCGGAGATTCTCGGAATTCCTGACATCGGCGATAACTCTTAAATTCCTGCAAGATGAAAGAAGCGCAACGCCGTCGGCAGAACGTCCGGAAGAAATACTGTTCTGCTGTTGGAGGGCCGATTCTTTCATGTAGGGACGAGAGAAATTCCTTCTCTCAACAATCGCGTGGATAAAATGGAGGCAAGAAATCGATAATGTTATTTTTGCTGATGGCTCCTATTATGTACTTTGAGTGGTTATTAAAATATCAGACAGAAAATGTTTCGACGAAAGATTATCGGAAACAGATTTGGATAGATTACTTACGCGAATGTTCAGATTGTGCAATATTATTCAGATATCTTCCATTCCTTTTGCTAAAAAAATCATCGTAGATGAAAGATTGAATTATTTAGAAATAATCACTGCAGCATGCTGATTCTTAATAGTTTGCTGTTTTCATGCGTAATGAAAAACTTTCCATACCGTAACATAGTCCAGAATCTCGATATTATTACTATGTAAATCACCCTTTCTCTACGGTATGCTGACGCTCACGGTGACAGCCCCTGGAGTGCTCTGTGGTAGGATGGATGAGTTCTAGGTTCTTATTAGATATTCCCGCGCACCAATCTCCAATCTGCAAACTCGTTCTATCGCTTTGTATCGATGCACAGTACACACTCTTACCAAGAAGAGACGCTTCTTTTCACTATAGGCGATATGTAATTGAATGCAAAATTGCATTTTGTTCCCGAGCAGTGGCAGCATATTATCGCAGATCCGCTTCTGCGTCATTGTACTGGAAATTAATAATTTATCTTTATCTTATACCTTACGTATACGTATACTAATTGAAAAAAAATGTATTCTTTATCGAGCTAAATATTCGTGCAGACTCGTCAGTTTCATTAAATGAAGCATAAATCCATTGTAGAAGAATAAAAATAAAATTATCTACATGTACGGAAACCATCTCAAGAGTTCACCTGAGTTGTGAGTGCCGGTTGAAACGAAGAGGCAGGCCACGCAATTTCGGCACAATTAATGTAAAGCTTTCGTGAGAGTAGAAACGAGGCGGAGAGTGGGTGGGTCAGGGATTGTGTAGTGAGCTATAGTTAGAACATTAATGCACTTTTAATGTGTGTTCCAATAAGAAAATGTAGCTACTTGGGGAAGTCTTTACATCCTTTACGAAAGATCGATACATTTTATCTCTGTATTACAGTTACGTAGAATAAACAATCCAACATAAATTATCAAATATGATAGATAAGAGAGTGGTATCCTCCTTCTGCAAATGGAACCTTTTGGCTAGCAGAAAAAATAAGAGGTGAACTTGAAGAAGTCATCTCACGCATGTGGCAAGAAATAAGAGCATGCGGCGAACGTGGGTATAGGACGTGGTTCTCTTATTAGTATCGGAAAGGAGCGAATCAAACGAGCGACCCGGTCGAAAACGATTCAACCTTCGGGGAGAGGGTGAAATTCTTCGATAGGACGCCGAGTGATGCCACCGCCCCGATCCACCCGGCGAGCGAGTGACTACCAACATTAGTCCACTGACATCATTGACACTTTTATTAATGACACCGTTGCCCGAGGCATCTCCCTCTACCGACACCCTCCGCGACCCCTTGTTCGCCGCCAGGTTTTCCGCCGCAGTCCGTGGATGCAGTCACGATAGCGCCGAGATTCGTTCGTTTTCTCCCATCTCTCGCATTCCTTTTTTTTCTTCTCTCTCTCTCTCTCTTTTTTCCTTTTTTTTCAGCATTATTGTATTCCCCCGCAGGAGAAATAGGGCCTGGCCTTTTCTCTTTCCGTGTCTATCTCATCTCCCGCGCCCCCTCACAATTGTCCTTCTTTTCTCTTATCCTTCGCTGTGTTCTTGTCGCCGCGACCCCCGTGCTACCCTCTCTCCTTGCCTGTTCATCCATTCCTGTGCCCTGGGACCTCGCGAGGGAGCGGCTCTCAAGTTACATTGAAAAATCTAGCGGACGGGAGAAAAATTGGCGATACCTATATCATCCATTGTGTTTCTCTCTCCCTCTTCTTTCTACCACGGCGAAGCGTACCGCGCGAAAGAACTATGTATTTAACTAATTGCTCGCGCTTGTATCGGCAAATTGTTTCTTATATTATTCTAAGATTAATTAAAATTATTTATTCTTATACGTTATTGTTTTATTGTTGATAAACCAGCGCCAATTGGCGATCTAAATATTGCCGTTGTAAAGATATCTGCTCATCCGATCTCATCCGGTTATAGGAAATATATTAAGTAATGTTATGTGAATTTATGTTTTCGGTATCTAACATGACTCTCGTGAAATAAATTAGAAGTTTGTTGCCGGTAATACTAACTTTAAGCGGCTACGTGATTGGTGTAATTTCTGACGCGCGCGGACGTGGAAAATATCTGAGTTATCAGCAGGCTGGGGATGGTACCGCGGAACAAGTACGGCAATCGATATATAACAAGCAATATATATACAACGGCGCATGCCTCAAATTGTCGGGTCGTTTGTAATGATGATTCGATCAGACCGTTCGTTCTCCTTGCAGCTTTCTACCCTTCAGTTTATCCCCAATGTATACTGCATTCCGGTCAACACCAGCCTCGACAACAGGACTTTCGTTTCCAATGGCTTATCCGCGGATTTGTGACCGCCGCTTGTATCGTGAACTGCCTACTTATAAGATTTATTTCTAGGGACTTGAAGTCGTTCTTTTCCCCCATTTACTGTTAATCGTCTCGTATAAACGACACCCTCGACAATAGACATTCTCTAAACATATCAGTTTTTCTCTAGTAACGTATTTCATAAAATTTATTTATTATATATGTAGAGCAATAAAACGTTTGTAGTTGCAATACAACTTTCTTCAGCGCGATTTATGTAATTTATACATATGATTTGTTACACTGAGAGAAAAATATAGTTACTTTTGGACCATAATTTTATAATATTTCTAACAATAAATACGATTAACTTAACTATATGCATCATTATATTAACCATAATAATCATTAGAAATATTATAAAATTGTGGTTAGGTTCAAAAGCAACAATATTTTTCTTTCAGTATACAAACGCCAAGAAATATGTAATTGTTTCCAAAGTGTTCTATCGTATAACGTTGAATAGCGGTAGAAGAATGATAAGCAACGCAATAAGGCCAAGTTGGATCAGACTCTCTTGTGCAATCTTGCGTAGATAGGACCGTGTGCTGATGGATGACAAATGGCTTCTCCACGGCGCGTCACTCTAGACGCTGCTAGAGGCTCCTCCTATACGTGATCAACCATAGCTCTGGGTGACGTGAGAAGGGTAGGGGGATGACGTTGGGGGTAGAAACCGGGGCGCAACGGGGGCTGCAGTAGGATAGAACGCGGGTCGAAGAGAGGTAGAACGAGGGTGACGGGGGGAGGGATAGGGGTTGAACGGGTCGTCGGAGATAAAGTGGGACGTCTGATCCTCCGCCGAGGCGAGCAAAAAGATCCTCGCGCTTCGCGTCCCAGGAGACGGAAGCCGGGAACGAGAAAAACTCCCCCAAGCCACGTCGACCACCCCCCGCCCGCCTCATCCTCTCCTTCGCTTTTCCATCGTCCTTCTTTCTCTCCTTTCAACTCACACTATGGCCAACGCCGACCTAGCCGATGCTTTCATCCACCTTTTCCGCGACGAACCATCCCCGAGCACGAAGAAAGAAACTTCGAAGGGAAAGAATCTGCGTTATACCTTATCTCTACAGTAGTGGGTCATTAATTAGCGGCAGTCAGTCGGTTGAGAATTATCCACATGTATATATGTGGATGTTATCACGAATTTACTTTCGTATTTACACTTTTATAAGCAATTTAGCCTGCTTGTGTCTTTTGTGGGAGAAAACATATTTTTAATTCTAAAAAAAAAGACCGTATACTTAACACTAATGCTCACGATATATTTTACATGCGTCTAAATTCATTAATGATTTTGATGCAAAAGAATTCGGCTATTATGCGAGTAGTCGTCAACGTTTCTGTGAGATGAGAGAAATCGATGGTTTTTCATATACTCTAATTCGTTAAATTACCATCATTTTTATATAAACTAACGAGTGCATGACTTTTTGTTTCTTATTAAACCTCGTAAATTAACTTTGTGCAAAAAGTTGAGAGAACGAAACTGAAGTTTTCGCCATGTGCCGCATCGCATACTGTTGCAAAGACCCCAAAAGATGGATGATACGTGGCTTGGACCTCCATCATGAGCGACACGTCAGGCGTATGAATTCTTCTTGATTGCTGGGCGGGCTGTAAGCATAACGAGCCACCCGCTACGTCCATCAACTACGCACCGGTCAATTCATTTCGGATACAAGCTCACGTCCGCATATATATGTACACACACGCGCGTATATGTCCATACACAGGCGTACATAGGCGCGGGCATAGATCGTATACATATGTATATGCACATGGGAGATATGTATCGATTGGTGCATTCTGTAGTCCCGAACATACTCGCAGCATGTACTTACGTGCCAGATAGACCTGCTGGGTTGACGCCTAACCTGTCTACCGACGGTATGCGGCATTCATTTTGTTTGATTTCTTGATTTAAATCTTTACCGAACCTTAGTTAGGGAGATGCAGACGTGCGTTTGATCGACGACTTGTCTCGTCAGAGGATGAATGGTGTCTTCGCCCAAATCTAGGATTTCAATGGCTAGATTCCGCGAACTGCTTGAAAGAGAAAGAAAACATTTATTTTTATTTATTAAATAGAAATGTATAGACATATATTTTATATACATCTGATATTTCAGATGTACATTTTTTTATTATGAAAATATTTTTAAAAAATGTGAAAATTTGAAAGAAGTATCGTAAAGAAGTAACGTGGCACATTTTATGTCAAAAATAATGAGTATTATCGTCTATCACCCCATTTATAATCAATGACAAAAAATTTTTTTCAAGACCTTATAATTCTGATTAAAATGCACAACATGATTGATTAAAGAAATAAATAAAACCGAATGTTTTAACTTTTAACCCGCAAGCTATCGTTTTTGTCTTACGATCCACAGTTCAGTCGTTGTTATCTTATTTTCTTATCTATTTTAAGTAGATCGAGAATTCACTATAATGATGTGACTGACACTTCGCTTCCGTGGAAGATTAAGATTCAAGATTCAAGCGACGGATGAGATTCTTTGACCGAGAATCAAGCCGTTACAAAACTAGTCATTAAATACTTATCTGTCCTTTTAGCGCGGATATCTTGCGTGTAATTCGCAGACGGGACACGACTAGTGCACTACGCCTTTCGGTTTGCTCATATCAATTATCTCATACACGCAGAGGACTAGCTTCAGAAACGCAATAAAGACATTTAACATTGAAGTTTATTACAGGTGAATGGTGTATAAAAGAGGCTCCACCACTCGATCCCAGTGAAGGGCTTAACATTTTACCCGTCTCATTTTCGCTGCTCGTAAACTATTCATTTACCGCGGCTATAATCTTGATCGAAACTACGGATTATTATCCTTCTTGTACCATCATCTTACCTTTTTCCGCCTTTCTACCCGATACTCATCCGCACCCTACCAATCTTTCCGCACATTGCACGCGTTTAATTTTTCTTCAGGGGCGCATGCACTGCTCAAGAACATGCACTGTTTACGACACATCGTACTTTGTCGAGCTGTTTATTCAAAGCAGTTTGTAGAAACCAAAAAAAAGTACGATGAATAAATTATGTGAAATACATTAAGAGCACACTTGAGTGCGTATATATTTCTGTTTGATACTTTACAACGACAATATTTTGCACAATAGAATATTTATATATTTTATACAGCTGGTACAGTTGATAAAATATATGCAGATCTTAAGAAGGTAATAATAATAATAATAATAGTAATAATATACCAGACAGAGTACTTTGAGCGATTAACATAAGCAGGATCTTCAGTTTTATGCCACGCACGCGCGATCATTTATTGATAAAATTATATCAGAAAGAGAGATATAGATAAAAAATGTGTGCACCAGTTTAACTGCAATCTGCATAATATATATTAAAGTTTATTATTACGAGAGTCGATGCTACGCGGTCTTTACTTACTGGTCTGGCTTTCGTCTAAATTATACACGTCGCCTAATGTCTTAACTGAAAACGGCTCCGAATCATTATCATAATTTTGGCATTTCCTATCGTTCTTATTTTCGCGGCCGCACCCGCAATCTTCCTTCTGGGTGGTGTTGTAAGTTATTGCTGGTTTTATCGGCGATTGAGATATCGCGCATATTTTCTTTTTCAAGTGAAACGTCTTTATATTGCCTCTTTATGTTTCATGTGCTTTTGCGCCGTTTCCCTGTCGCATCTTTTAATTCTAATCTAATATAGTCTTTTCCTAAAAACTTCTATTCAATTATTATCATAACTTCTTACGCAAACTTTTCTCGAAGCATTATTGCGATTAGAATAATCATTTATCATAAATTCATATCATACTTCATATTTGTACTTCGTATTTTATATTTACATGTATTTATTATTATGATATTATGTAATAATGGCATTATATTGCACAATACATATTAATATTATTGTTTTAATGCAAGCTGCATAATTTAATTATGTTATTTATTCTTTGGTCAAACATTAATTTGTAATTGTACGTCCTATTCACGAAAATTCATTATTGTTATAATTTCTTTCTCACTCGGAGTTTATATTTCCTCTACATACACATGCGTTGGCTATAATAATTGCGAGAAAATATAATCTATGGCTATGTCGATATTTTCATGAAAATAAGCATAATAAAATATTAGTTTGCAATAAAATAATTTCAGCTTTCCTACAATTAGTGTTCGACGCAAACTTTAACGCAGAATTTATTTTAACGCAAACGTCCTCTTTTCGCGTGTAACAATAAGGGTCTATGAACACGTGAGCCCCGACTATGCAAATTCCATCCCCGTCAGATGGTCCCCTTGCTCGGTCAGACATGATTAAACACAGAACGCTGTTGTTTCAACCCCTTCCCTCGCTTATCCCACAAATACCACGGTAGGATTCGGTGGCATACTCACTCGATCTCTAGGATTCAATCCCTCAGTTTAATCACTAACCCCGAAAACTCGATGGCTCCGTCTTTTCTGCCACTCAATAATACCTATAGCCTAGCCCTCTCGCTTTTATTAAATTTCCCAGTGTCCTTCGCTCGACGTGAATTTATTCTGTCGCTTTTTGATTTCATCCGACATTTTCTCGACGCACCCCTTAATTGTTATCATTCAGCTGATAGCTGCTTATTAATAAATCTTCGTCTTTAATTGAGATTATTACATAGCAAGTTAAGTTATCAAATAAATGTACCGCAGTGATTTATTATTTGTTCTAAAGGCTGAAAGGCTAAGAGATTTAAGTAGATGTCTTTCTTTAACATTTTAAATGTTAAAGAAAAATGTTTTATTACTAATAATATACAAAAATCATTTACGTCACTTTGATACTTCTTCTTGTTCCGATTTTCGCCGTATTTTCGAAATGTATGTGATTAATTTCAAATTTTAAATGTTCTCTTCTGGAAAAACAATTAAGTAGAGAGAAAATGTTTTAGCTCAATCAAAATAAAGCAATAATTATATGGAGGGAAATTAGTATCATTCCAATGTGCATTAGTATAAAGGGATTAATACACACATGCACGCACTCAAAGCCGTTTACCGCGGTAATCTAACATTTTGCTCCACCCGTTCTAAATCTCACGACACGTGTCCAGATATTCAGGAGCAGATTGTTTCGTTGTAAACGGCGATATAACGACCCCGTTTAAACCGCTAAATGGATCGTCTCTCTCTCTATACATATACATGTATCTCTTTAACTGTTATGCTATGGTGACTCCCCGGCGCTGCGCCGCTGTACATCCCCTTATAGCATCGCGTTTACGTTTACGAGCACCACCGCTGACGTTTACGAGCCACCGGCTGACGTACGAGCCACTTGCTGCTCTCTTGCTTTCATTGCTCGAGCTCACGCTTTAGCGTTTCGCCATCCTTTTCGCTTCTGATCTCCGGAACGGATAGCGATTTTATTGTTACCGCATTGAATTCTGGTCGCATTATCGCCACTTGTTTGATTTGAGAATTGAAGACATCACTTCAACGTGTTATTTCCTCTTTATGCATCTAGCACGCTTTTTCCACGCGACAAGCTTATTCCAGTATAAATTTTCTCTCTGTTTATGGCATGACACTGAATCTCATAAAGCATTTTTAAGCATTTTCTCGATCTATAATACAAAGACACGTGGCAGAAAGAAGCCCGATTTAAGAGAAACTGGCCTTGAAATATATCTACGTAACCAGTCTGCGCTGCTACGTTTAAATTTGAGCGATTTATGGCTTAGGGAAAGAGCATCTTATTGCCTTACACTGCGCCGTGTATAGTAGTTTTATAAGACATGCTGTGACGTAACCAAGTCAGAATTGTGGGCCTACCTACCTAGCCCGTAACACAGAATAGCAGCACATGTTACGTACCTTCTGTCTTTGGTATTTCCTTCGTGCCGCCCCAGTAAAATTTATCACCGGTAGCTCACCCAAACAAAAGCAAGAAAGTTGTTCGAAATTATGTATACATTTTCGTGCGGCTTAAATGATGGCAAACAGGAGTAAATACCTCAGGATCAGGGATGGACTTGGCTTAGCGCCATATTGCTAAAATATGTTTGCCACGTTACTGTCTACTGTCTCCACTACTGTTTCCATTGTGAATTGATATTCGAACGTTCCTTTATATTTAAATTCACTTTCAATAATTTTCAATAAAATCTTACATTAAATGAAATGTTTTAAATGTGAGGAAACTTGTAAATAAATTTAAATTACTGAAATTGTACAAAGATTCAAACCATTGCTATTGATCTTTCCATAATTCTATGTGTGTGTATATATATATATATATATTGAAGCCTAAATGTTAATTACTAATTAATTAATTAGTCTTAGGTAGCAGTTTGAAGTTAATCGTTATCGTCATCAGCAAAATGCGCGATGCGTAATTATCATGTCAAAATAACTAGTTGTCATTAGTACGCGGCATGATTAAATTAATAATCACTCTGCCATGTCAACCGTCCTTGTTTGACTCGAATAAAGATACGACAAGTTGTGTCCTTGGATATGGTGGATATGCCGAGGGGTTAGTTTCTTGACTGATGAAGCATCCTCAACGTTAATTACCTTCTCGCTGTTAACCATCTGACACGTGACGTCATCATTCTCGTCACATCGTCACGGCGTTATCCGCCTCGACTTCTTCTAACATTAAAACACGAAACGTGAAAAGCTTTCTTAAATGCGTATCTTTTGTTCAACGGCGCGTCCCAACCTACTAGGTCATGCAGACGCATTATCGTCACTGTGCGCTATTTTATAAACGCCGGTACTCCATTCAACGTAAATGTGTATATTAAAACCTGGTTGTCTCTCTTGCATTATAATGATTTGCGATACGGTCGATTGATCTTGATGAGGAATGGAGAATACGGCGTACGACGCTAACAATCCCGCGCAAGCGCTGCTCCTTATTCCGCCATTATTCGATTAGTACAACTACTTATTCCCGGGTTTCTTAATTATTAGGATCGATCACGACTGATAGAAGAACGTAAAATGGATAGCACGGGCAATCTCGCGGAGTTACAGTTTCATCGAGTTGGTCTCGTTACCAGATTTATGACAATGAAGGGTCGGGAAAGAAAGGGATCGTCCAAGTGAAATGTCGATGAAACGGACTTTTTCTCTCCCCGGCACTGATAAATCGAAAAGAAATACGGACGATTGATTCACTCCTGCGTTACGCGGATTTCTCTCGTGAAAACAGTGGGAATGTCGTCAGGGGTGGGACAGAAGTGATAATATTTTCTTTGGTTCCATAGTGACGTTCCTCTAACAGAAAGTCAACGCAGGCACGCACACCCACCCGCGCGTATACGTATCCACCCTTCGTAAGCCTATTCACGAGCTACGCATCTACGCAAACAGTCGGAAGAGCCAAACAATGAGCTGCGAACGCTGTGGTCGGTTTTATTTTTTGAAAAATGGAGAAACACGGATGGTACGTCGGACGTACTTCCGGAAGATTCCAACCTCCGTTCCCATATCTTCGTCCTCCGCTTTTTCCTGTTTCATCCCTCGCTATTCATCATCGTATCTTCCTTCTATTTTACGTTGCGCGCTCCCTTCCTTTTTGTACAATAACATTAATTTTTACGCAGTGTCAAATTATCTTTCTTTTAATTATAGGCTCAGGACATTTGAATTATTACGTACACGTCTACTTTTTTTTACTTAAGTATTAATAGAATTTTTATACTTTTTCACATAAAATATTTTCCTTCGAATTAAAGATTGAGATGTTATTTATTGCCCTTGCAACGCGCATAGCTTGTAATTTATTAATATTCCTTAAAAACAAGTACATAGAAAATTTCAATCTGAGAACTTGTTTAGCATAGCGCGCAGCTACTCCGCATCGTATCAGTTGATAATTAAGCAATTAATTTATCTTTATCGTAATCAACATCATTTTTTTTCTACACAGGGCTTCAATATGCTTCTCTCTTTGTTTTCGTTTTATATCTATCCTCCGTATCTCATTCCTCTTTCGTTTCTCCTCGTCTCCAGCGTCGGTTTTCTAGTAAGCTGTCCTAGCCATCTCATGATTCATCGCTGCCGCTATGAATGATCCATCTCTTCCCTTAGCGCGTCGTCTTGAGACCAGCACTGAAACCGGACTGGACACTAAGCCGAAGATGACACGTACCATATTCTCGATCGGTGGAACTGTTATTTCTCTCCTCGATTCTGGACCATGGGAACGTAGGACAACGGTTTCCAGACTCTGTACCGTCGTACACACTTGGCACTTTTATTAGAGCGCAAAATTGTTTAGACTTATGTCCTAGCAAAGATTGGATTAATCCTTTTATGATGAATTTTCCTAACATTTAACAAAATATGTGGCGGTTTTTTTACGACTGCGACATCGATTTCACGTCCTTATACCATATATTCGCTTTCTATTTCGTGACATTAACTCTGTGATTTATTCGTGCAATAGTAATCTATCTGTTTTATTGACATCCACATTCTGACATTAGGGAATCGAAGGCTTGTACACGATCCAATGAAATGTAATATTTTTCAACGGAAAATGTTAATTTGAAAAGATTCTATAATTGCATTCAGTGAAACTTATTACATGCAATTGCATAATATGAAATTTCATATATTCTTCGTACAATGTATACTATATATATATGGAATAATATAATAGTCTATCACTATAATATAAATGCACTATGATATAAATGCAGACGTATAAATTTAATTTAATATGAAATATCATCTGTTGCAAAACATATTAAATATTTTAATATGGAATTAGTGATTATCACATTTATTTTATATCATAAAAGTGTCTATAATATTAGTAACGAATATATACGAAGTACAATCCGTGCTTCATCGGATCTCACTTCGGCAGACTGATCACGGTGCATCGTACAAAGCCGGTTAACTGCCGGATCGCTATAGATGGTACAGACCGGTCATGCGGGATGCTGTATTCTCACTACTTGTTATTTTCTTTCGTTTTTACAAGAAACAACTGCCTGAAGCTTGCGAAGTTTCACCCACCGGTTTACTTCAAAAGAATAACGTATCACACACGCAGCAAAATCTCATTTCAATTTTACATATATATTTTATTAACTTGGAAATGTCTAGCAAAATTTGTGAAAATAATATTTCCATAACTTTATTGTTTTTAACAAACATTAATATTAAAATGAATATTTATAGATATATTATCATGAAATATTTATAGATATATTAAGAGATCAAACCGTGAAGAATTGCACACGTTCGCTTACAAGGCGCCGAAAATTATCTGAGCGATCCAAAATATCTGAACGATCCCCTGAGTAATCGATAGATAGACCCCTGGCCTGTCGCGAGACACGAGACTTGGTAGACCAAGTCTGAGCTACAAAGTGCAGATTATTACGTAGGCTGCAATTTTGCAAAATGGATTGGTCTCGGATAAGAAAATTTCGCCGACCGTGCCTCTACAATGTCTTGCAATTTTCTCCCGTCCCGTCGCCGCCACGGCAGAAATTACCAGGTGGGAAATTTTTTTTCGAGCCTTCGATTGGCCGCCCCGGCACAACAGGTAGAAACCGATATCAACCGCCAAAAAGCGCGCTTAACGATTTGCCTAGGTGATCGCCCTTAATCGGCGTCCGGCTGATTTCGATGATTAATTTTCGCTCCGAAGTGGCTACGCCGCAAGTGGCTGTTAGTATGTGCTCGGATCGGGCGCGCGAAGCGTGTAGACGATATTAAGTAGTAGTAGATTGTACCTCGGGCGTGTATACTTCTGACCACATTTTATCGCGACCGCGCGCGCACCTCCTCGTCTCGAGAAGTATCGTGCTGATTTTATCAGGGAAAGAGGGGGGTGATTGCGCCAATCCGACGCTTCTGGCCATTGACGATTAGCCGATACGTAGGTACATGAATCTCCCCGGCAAATGTCTCTATTTCGGAATTGACCATTGTAGCCGATACATCTTCGGCTATTGTATTTAATCTTTTTTTTCTCTCTCTCTCTCGCGAGAACGATTTAACTTCAGTTAGATCGTTCTTTCATCTCAACGTTCTCCGATGTGTGTTGCAACTCGTATCGTTGCCTATCTCGCGAACGCTTCCTCTTACGGCAAATAAGCGCTACTGTTCTACACGAAATGCAGTTGGGTCGTTTCTGATAAATGCATTAATAGCATACCGCGCGCGCGCGCGCGGACATATCTGAAATGCGAAATGAGTACACGGGCCTGATAGCAGAGTGATCTGTATCGCTTCGCGGTGCGTCGGATAAGGAAAAAAAAACGGGGGGCAAGATTTACGCGCGCGGTTTAACGGACGTCAAAATCTTCCTTATTCGGGCATGAAGACGGTGCTATTAATCAATGTATGTATATTGTCACGCTGAACGACCTATCTTTAACACGGCGTATGATTATCTGGAATAAAGTATCCCGTGCGACAAATCGCTTCCTTGTCAGGAGTTGTTTAACGTATATAAAATCACGGTTATATTGTACATTATAATGCGATGTAGGCGCGGTTCTCCCTCGAAACGTGTGCGATGCAAAGCGTCGTTACTGCTTAATTCCGGCTACTTTGTATCACTTACTGTTATCCTACACACTTCACAGCTTACATTGTCTTTATAGGAACTTTGAAAAATTCCCCGGTGTCCGCTGAAATTCGACATAAGCTAATTTACTTATATTCTCGTGCAACGTAAGTGACATAAAGAATGCATCAAATCGTCATGAGAAAATTCCACGACTTTCACGAAATGAGCCATTACAGGGTTCAACCCATAATTAATTCGTTAATAAGCGACGGTCGATACTAATGGATTTTTCTACGACGAGTCCCTCGTCCCTCCGATCCATGCGGCCGCGTTTAATCGACGAAAGACCGAATACTTTTACGCGATATTACATACATGTATCTATTTACATATGTACATACATGTACGGTTTTTTGCTGAGGCCAGCGACCGTCAGACGCACGGCGCTCATTTGTCGTGTGCGCGCATGTGAAAATACGACAGAGGAATATTTCACTTTTCGTAGCGTTCACGCGCCCCGACGACAGCGTCGCGGTGCCACGTCACGAGGCATTCATTTCGAAATACGTATACCAGTGCGTCCAGGGTCCGGGGAGTAGCCTTAATAAATGTAGAAGCATTTATAAAGGCAGCAAGATGCGAATGTTCCTGCTCTCTCTCCCCCTTTCTCGTCCTATCCCTTTCTCACCCCGTTTCTCTTTCCTCCCTCTCTCTCTCTCTCTCTCTCTCTCTCTCTCTCTCTCTCGTGCGCACTTTCTGCATTCCCCCAGCGCGATGGAAAATACGCGCGTGGCGAAGTCCTACGCGGCGAAAAACGTCGATAAGGTATGACGTTTGAGAAGGATGAAAAGAATTTTTCTTCTGTTTTCCTTTTTTTTATATATGTATATATATATATCTTTTTCTCCCTCTCTTTGACGCGCGTTGTGTAAATTCGCGGGCTCGCGTGTCGCTGTGAATCTCTTATAAATCTTTTTTAGACGAGGCGACGCGTCTCTTTGACGCGAGAGATTCAAATTGAATGAAAGCGGTCGTTCCTTCAGCGATAGCAGTTTACTACCAGGCATCGTAATGGCCGGCGTCATACGTTGAAACATGGCGTAATTAGCACTTCCCGACGAACGTAAAATATTTGATTGATCGTAGATAACTGAGATCTTATCTGAGGCGTTGAGTAACGATTCACGAAAGAATTATTAGTCGCATGCAACATTATGGGTACTTTTCTTATGTGCATTATGCAAATACAGATATACCGCGCGCGCGCAAATTACCTTTTTCCACGGCTATTTGACTTTTTGTGTAATTGCTCTAAGTCAACAAGTTAGCGCCGAATAAGGCTCGGAAGGCATGGAACGCGAATTTAAAATGACCGCAACGAATGCAAATGTATTTATAATTGCTGAGCGATACTAAATCGCTCTTCGCGCGTTATATCCGACGGCCCGTATCACAAGCGAAGATTTCGACTAAATCTCTCGTATCAGACTGCTACGTGTGACTATTTAACTCTCGTTTTGTACTAGTAATAAACACGCAAATCTTATCTCGATATTCCTATCGAAATGAAATTCAAATGGCCGTAATTTAGATTAACCGGAGCGTTAGAGACAGATGGTACGACTCTAATTCAGCGGTGATTTATGCTTGTACGTGAGAAATGTACTTAAAAAAATGTATCTTTGTAAAATGATCTTCTTGCTTCTTTAGCCTCGTTATCTCAGTCGCTAATTTGAACTTCCTTATCAATTCGTAAAGAGTAGATATTGAAAAAGTTACAATTTTGCTGCTACGTGTACACGCACCCTCTTATTTTGATTAAACTTGCCGAAGTGTATTGCCGACATGTCAGGACTCTCGTGATAAAGACAAGTTTTTCGCCGAGGATCGCCGTCATAACTATTAAAGATACGCGGGACACTCGGTGCAAATCTAATTGCGCAATCGACCATCGGCGAACACAGTATCTCAAACAATGTCGCTATCTGCGGATTTCGGAGTTGCAATCTCTCATAGTTGGCAACGTATCCCATCGGAATCGGGCGGACGGGCGACGAAAAATAACGAAAATCCGCTCATCCGTGCGACGCGGTGTCGGCGCGACGATTCATTTCGGGATAGTTAAATCAGAACCGCAGTACGCCAGTCATCGAAAACGCGTCGAAGGCACGCATGTAACACCACCGCGACGTATCGTATCGCACGTATACACCGTGCCGAGCGTGCCCGGCGTGTCATATACGCGGTGTACATTTACGCACACATAAGTATACACGGCCAGACAGAACGAGTCGGTATTAATAGAAGCGTAGTCCGACATAGAGTTGTTGCCGGCCGTCAGGCAATGTTTGTGTACACCGAAAAATATGTATTTGCGTACATATATGTATGTACGCCGCGCACGGGGCGATGTCGATATCGGGGCCGCTTGGGAAACGAACTGATATTAATAGAAACGTAGGTTGACGGTTAGTTGTTGTCGTCAACTATTAAGTGATCCTCCAACGAGCCGGGGGATCGTTGATACGGAACAATTTTTCGGAATCCAATCCGCCGAATGCGAGGGCCGAAGCGATGAAACGTGCGCCGGTCGCGCGAGGCCCGCCGTCGCCATGTTCCGACGGCCGACGGTGCGCCATGTTGGAACCCTGCTACTCCAATCCAATCTCGTCTAGCCGAATGTATCGGACCTTCTTGCCAGGAGCAGGTAGTAGACTCGCTTTTTTTTTTTTACGAAAATAACTATCAATATTCTTTTAGAGTAAATATTGCGCGAGATGTGTCAACAATTTCTAGTAAGAGGCGTATATTCCCGTGATGTAAATTTCAAGTGACAATAGTTTGTGGACTAGACGATTCTTCCCACTATAGCCATAAATTCGTTCCGGCGTTCATTAATCTTATCTTTTCAAATTCTTCAATCCCCTAACACTTAAGTTTCTAATAAATAGCAATCGATGAAGCTTTATTGCACGCAAGTATTTTCAAGCCGTATTTAACATAGATATTTGAGTATATTTGTTATTAAAATGTTTCAAGCGACATACACTTTTCTTTCACAAAATATTGGATTTGTTTTTAATTAATCTTATTCGATAAAAAAATAACTCGCACTTTATTTTAATAGATGACACGACATTGCCGAAGTTTTATAATAAGTATGTCCCTATTTTTTAAAAAGGCAATATAACGAAATACAAAATTATTTTTTACAGTTACAATATTTTTTATAAATACATAAATTTTTTAATTATTGTTTTCGTATTAACATTACTCCGATTTTTATTTTTAATTGAAAAAATTTATAAATCTTATAATTAATATAACGAAACAAAAATATAATTTTTTACTTTTATTTTCTTATTAGATTTCTGTTTCTGAATTTATTGATTCTGCTAAAATCTCATATTTAATAAAAGTTTTATAAGAGAATACTAACATAATAACAGTAATTATAAAATACATATGCAAATAATTATTAAAATAAGATAAAGAAAACATTTCTTAATAATTATTTCATCGGTATTCAGGAAACTGCATGAATCTTTAGTATTAATACTCCCTGCGTGTTCCGACGGGCGACGCATGCATCGTCTTATGTGATTTTAGAGAAACGTTCAACAAATACATATAAATGAATGTTAAATTTTTATAAAAATGAATAAATACTGGTTAACATATTTATTGTAATCTTATTATATGCAAATATAATACTTATTGAAAAATCTTGCAGAATTTTATCGACAAATATGAAAGTCCTAATATTATTCCAAGTTTGTACAATATCTAAAGTTATTATTTCTAAACAGCATAAAATATATGTTTTAGACTTTGAAATGTGATAAATTAAACGAGTCAAATGTTTTTGTTTCATCAATCGAGAGTTTTTTCCCTTCTTTCAAGTTTCATTTGTACGAGCTATTATCTATGTAAAATGATTGAATGTAATTATTCCAAATTTATATAGGATTTCAGGTATTTTATATCATTGTTGCACGATATGTCTCACATCGTTATCACAGCAGCGTGCAAACTATTTTGTAGGCGAAAATTTTTTCTCTTTTTATTTAACAAATACTCAAATCATAATAGCAAAGAAATAACAATAAAAAAATATATAAAATGCATTTCACACGCCTCTCAATACATGTGTTAAAAGAAACTACAAGAATAATGAGCAAACTCGTTGTAAAATATTTTAATATTTCGTATTAATACATGATAATGATTTGTAATACTGCATTAATTTAAATTTGAATGATCTTAAGACAAAGGGAGATTCTTTATTCGCGATTGTTTCGTATGCAAGCGCACCTGTACCAATGATAGTAATTTGATCACTTATTTTACTTTACAAAGTACAACGTCGCTTTGCTAATAATTTTGTGAGCGCTTCGACGAGAATAGTCGACCAAATACAGTGTTTCAAAATATTAATCAAGACCAAGCCCCTCAACAAATGTATATGGCTGAGCGAAAACGAATAAAGAAAGTGTATTTACGAAAGCAGTGCGTACCACGTGTGCGTCATAAATCATTTCGCTGACTCCTCTAATTATAAGTATGACTATCGCCGCTATCGCATCGTCGCGCATTTAATGCCGGAGGGTAGAGTAACAGTGAGTTTTGTTATGATAACTTTTGCCTTTTTCTTCACGACTGACACGAAAAAAACGCGCAAAAAGGGCCGACAGAAGAATTCCATACGAGCGAAAGATTAGTACGAGTAAATAAATGGTTTACTGAGAATGTCAAAACATTTTCTCGTAATTGCTTTTCTTTCTGCTTCTTATTTTGGCACGTAATAATATTACTTTGTATATTTTTTTTGCTTGTGTTCTACACTGCGGTCTTGACAAATGTTTACTGCAGAGATTCGACATTTCTTTAGAGTATTATAATATATTTCATTTAACTTTCTATATTACGTAATTTTTAACGTTAGATGTAGTGCATTTCTATACACATAACATTTGATAATTTAATAAAAAATTGTCTAACATACCGAGTTTTAATGTCTCTATTATATTAATGTCTCTATTATATAATAAATTGATAACGTGCCAAATGACATGTTTAAATTCATCACGATTCTAAGCCATGTAACATAGGCGAAATTTTATTTCTCTTTTTGTAAAAAGCAATGAGTTTAAAATATTTTAATTAATAATAAATTATAGATTATTTAATAGTAATATTTTCTAGCTTTAAGCTACAATTCATTTAACTTATACATAAATCCGGTTTGCGGAATTTCAACAGAAGAAAAGTATGAAACACTCTGACCATAGATGTACATGGATTTCAAAATATTTTCGATAACCATGATACTGATATCAGCATCATGAACCAACGCTGCTGGAAGATATATTGCCGCGTGCCTCCCAAAATATTACTTCCCGTACATCATGTGTATACATAGGTACTCCATAGATATCACGCGCCATTATCGGTACCGCATCGATACCTAACGCCGAAACTCTAATCGCTCGTACTTCGAATGAAAATTAACTGCCGACGCCGTTCTACTGTTTACGACGCATCTTTCGATGCATTCCGTACTAAGATGTGCGAGACGAAATATATATATTTTTGTTAGATTTTATTATAATTAATACCTGATTAAATGGATACTCGAGGCGTCTTGTCAGCGTCAAATATCAATCTTTTAATGAAACAAATACCATAATTTACAGAAAAGGAATGGTGTTTTCTTGCACAATTTCAGTCTCCGATTGAAAATTTATACACGTCACATTTTACACATTTCAACGCGCAACAAGATAAATTATTAAAAAAATACGTATATATTATCGAACTGGACATCCGTACACCTGTGAATTTTACTGACTACTGACTCAGGTATGCGCGTTTCCCTGTTACCTCCGAGGCAACAATCTTGAGTCTCGGTAACCTTGAATTTTACAATTTGCGTATTCGGAGATACAATGGGCAAGCCTTTATTAGGCTTGACCACTAATAAATCAACATGCAGACAAATTCGTGTATTTGAATGGACTGAAACTCTAACAAAGAGTAGGAGAAATAAAGAGAAGCGAGAAGTAAAAATGAAATCAAATCGAGCAAAAGCAAAAAGGATGTACTAAGAAATCGAAGGAAACACTGTTGATATTAAATAAAAGAAGTTGGATTAAAATGACATGAATAAAATTCATAGACAGACTGCGTGACCGAGGACAGAAATAGAGGATCAAACAAAAATTCAAAATCAATCTTATAAATTGGCGTTAATGTTATTGTAAAATATGTAGATATTTGCAATATCTATTTTATGTGGTAGACATAATTTTATTATAAATTTTAGTTGCTATTATTGAGATAAAAACCAAAATAATTTTTTTCCAACAGTAATTTTTCAAATTTATATTATTCTGAAATAAAAAGTCTCAATAATGAATATTTACAAAAAAAATATCTTAAATATAAACGGAGAAAAATTATGTTTAATTATTTTGTGCATATTGAAAAAAGTAATCCTTAACTGAAGGATTAAATTAATTTAACATAACAAAGATATAATAATTTAATTAAAAAATGTTATTTCGGTGATATTGTAATATTTTTATTAATTAATTATAAAATAATTAATTTATGTATATCGAACCATGTGGAGATTTTGGAAAATGATTGAAGACACGCAATATTTTATAAAATTAAATATTTCTTTTACGCGTTTATGTCTAGTAATAATTATACTTAAATACACATCAACGAATCGCAGGCTAAACTTTTTCTTATTCTTGTTCTGACTTTATAGTAGTTTAACAAAGTAGTTTAACACGTTCCACGTAACCCAGTCTTTTAGGTAGACGTGGCGTGAAATTCGCGAGACGGGACCTTGAATCTTGCAAATTGCGTATTTGGAATTCCGATAAGCTTTTTCGGGGCATCCGGCAGTAAATCAGCGCGTGCAAATCTGCCCATTTTGACGGTTCAAGGTATACGTGAAAGGGGCAGCGTGAACGAAACAAGCGAGGAGACGAACAACCTGTCCGTTCTCTCGATTTCTAGTCGGCCGTCACACTATTCAAGCAAAACTGGACCAAGAGCAGGTACTCTCCTGCATTTGTTTTGCATAACTGTCTAACCCCTTGTAACCAAACCCTTCTTAGCTCCAGGAGTCAACTGCCTCGGGCAGTTGCGACTGGTTGCGACCTCGGGTCACGAAAGCAAGTGGAACAGTCCGTGAGACTGCTCTGCTTTCGCTTCATCGGCACCCTGTAGATTCTCGAGTCGTAAAACCCGATCGTAGGATTCGCTCTGCTTCAGTTACGATGAATGTCGAAGGCCGTCGGAAGCCTTTGCGGATTCGGGCAGCGAGCAGTAATACGTAATTCTCGAGGAAAGATTTACGGTATATTTCTAGATCTACATAAAATCCACCGCAACGAAATTGTTCCCTTGCATTTTCCCGAGTGATATGAAAGTGATTAGATTTCCACGAATATCACTAGACTTGATATAGTATTCATACGAAAAGATTTTTAGGGCTTATTTACTCTCTAAAAATGAATTAGTGAGAATTTAACTGATTTTGTCAGTAAATTCATTTTTTACTGATAAACAGTGATTCGTGTCACGCGTGACGCTGAGTATGATTGAACACCACTATAATTCTACTGCATCAAGCAGTGAAAACTAAAATTCGCTAAATAATTCAGTGACTAGCTACTAATTACCAGTGGTATAATTATCACTATTTGATATAGTAGTTATACCTTGATTCACTTTTAGAGAGTAGAGATGAATTAACTTGGATTTTATAATTTTTGATCAATTTTAAAAGCATTAATTTTGTATAAAAATGATACGCTTTTCCAAATCAGAAATTATGTTTTAGAGTATGCATATACATATATCCATATATGTATACATATGTATGTACATATATGTACATATACATGTATATAATAGTAACTAAGTTATCGCCTATGTCAAAGTGTCGTGTTAAAAAAGAGGTTTAATGCCCATTATCCGTTGAACCATCCAATGGAAAGTTGCGTGTCATGTATGGTTCGTGAAAAAAATTGCATATTGCGCGTATCGCGCGTAGATAAAGTATTTCCTCGCCTTTTTAACAACACGCTCGTTACTGCACGAGTGCGCAGCGGACTATAATTTTCATGAAACGCAAGAGATATATTATTGCGTATCTACATTTTTAAAAAGCTGTAACGTCTTATTTCGGTCTCTCGCTAATTGCTCAATATCGCTCGCGTACTTTGCGCATCGTAATTATATCGTGGTAAAACAAGATATAATTTTAAATTCTTTCTCGTACTTTTATTTAAATTAAAAAAAAAAAGAATGATTGCCCCGGTAGCCTTGAGAGAGGGCGGCGAAGTCTGGTAGCCTAAAGAGAAGATTCCGTTGTGTGAAAAGATAAACTGTTAGCAGATAGTGGCGATCATCGCAACAGATGGTCCCAAGCTCTAATAATGATAAATGAATAAGTGGCAGAATGAGTTCTTTTAACGGTCTCATTGATTCAGTTTGATTAATGGTTTTCTATAGTCTTTATGTTTTTTGTACCCAGTGGAAATCATCATCCTATTTTCTTCGCTAAAAGCACCTCCTGCTTGTTTACAACACAGTTGCGAAGCCTGTGGCGTTTATTTTTGAAACATGAACCACGCAATGTGTAATTCTAATGAATTTCCATGACGTGTAATTTCGTTAAAATACAACTGGTCTTACTCTAATAATACGATTCTGCAGCTGCGAGCAAAAAAATATGAAGAAGATGTGTGAACTTAAAGAACAATATATCTCGTCAAGTTTTAAATCATACCTGATTATATGCATTTTATGTGTTTGTATGCGTATAATTATACAATTAAATTAAATTTATTTAATAAGTTGTCCGATATATCTTCTAATCATGATAAGAATGTAAGATAATTATGTTTTCAGTTACTTATATTATTATACTTATATAACAATTCTTGTGTAACAATGTTCTTCATAGAAAATGTACATATATTTGTTCGAAATTATAATTCGCAAATGCTGCTGGATATAAAATACCTTTACGGCCATGTCGATGTGAAGAAGTAAGAGCTCTATATAATTGTCAGTATCCACGCGAATGTTAAAGTTAGACATAGCAGGTGGTTGACCGTTATCCAATTTTAATCTGCAACCGAGTGCCACCTACTACAAGTCACCGTGTGCACGTCATTAAGTATAAACTACATTATTTTCACACCGATAACTATCTGCAGCCGACCGATCGATTGAAATGGAAGAGCCGCAATGTATCGCAACGCATTCAAACTAGCAACTAAATAACTCGTTGAAAGAAAAAAACGTTTTCGCGCAAATCGCGACAACTTGCAAAAATTTCCTCTTACGCGACGCTTGATGAACACACATATTTGTAGAGTCATGCAGAAATCGACGTAATTTTACAATGATCAATCGGCTGATGAATCAATCATGGCAAATGTCAAAATGCCTCCCTATCTCTGCGACTGCCCATGATGGTGAAGAATTTACACATGCCAACAACAAATACACCATACACCCATAAATAAATGTTGTAGTCGTAGAGCTCACGTTATGGCCTGCCATTTATATGTTATGGATATTTAAACATTGCAAATAAATAACGGTTTCGATTTTGTTAAAGATTTACATTGAACGATTATTATGACATTACTTACATCAACGTTGCTTTTTTCTCGACTATTGTCATGAAACAAAAACAAACAAAAATATCTAATAATCTTATTATTATATGTTTTTATATTTTTTGGATCTTAGTAATTTATTTTGCTTTCTTTAGTTTCATATTTTTATATAATAAAACAGTTTTTTCGTCATTTGCCGGAATTACAATGTTTTTAAAAATTATTTAATAAAAAAACCGGAAATCGGGAGCTTGTAAATCTCAATTGTTTGAATAAGATGAAGAGAGACACTGACGGGAGTTGAAACGTCGCGTAACAAACGGCGGCGAGTATACCAAAACGTAAGAGGAAATGAATGAGAATGGAGCAAACAGGATGGCGTAGAGCGAACGAATGAGTAGCGCGGAATTCGAGGGTGAAAGTGGGCTAGAATTCAGGGTAAGGGGTAGTTCGGCTAATGCGTGATGATTAAACTAACGGGTGCTACCAATCACCCTGCCACGAAAACCCTCTGATCTTCTCTGCTGCACGTTCAAACTCCGCCTCTGCTCATCTTTCGAATATTCATTCTCTTTTGTTTCTATTTCTTTTCTGTCGGCATCCTTGACACGCTTCCCACGAAAGTGTTTCTTCCAACCCGCCAAGATTTGTAGCTAATGTATGTAAGCATTAATATTGACATCTAGTGAATTCCGTTGAAATTAATTATCAACAGTGATATATATATTTTCGTAATATTCTTTTAATGCGTGTTATACATAAAATAAGAAGAAATAAAGAAAATTCAATTGCAACTGTTTTCAAACTTATTCGATGTCAACTACAATTGTCCCACAACGGTTCTGCAGCAACGGAAAGAAACCGTATGATTCGAAAAACGCGAAGTTTTCCCTTAGTATTTCGATTTTTGCGTCAATGCCTTACAAATTTATAGTTATATTTATCGAAGTGGCACATAAAAGATATCAGAGAAACTACGTCCCTCGAGTGAGAGAGTGTAGAAGTCAAAGCAAGAACGATGATAGATGTGACAAGTCGAGAATGCTCTGTAAGTTTGTGATAAAATCTTTAGAATAAATTTACGTTTTTTCGTTTTTTTTTTTCGTGCATAATTACAAATACTGAAAGGCAGACTAGAAAATATGTATTTTACGTATTCTCTCTTTTTGTTCTACGAGTGTTTGTAGTTTTTAATAAAATATGTTAAAATCGAAAAGAGCAGCTATTATGTAAAAAGCTTTAATAAATATACACATACACAATAAAATTGCACATACTATATTATAAGTAAATATGCATATATTTATTAATTATTCTTAAAATGTAAAAAAATTATAATGACTTAAGAATCAGAAGGAACTCATAACTTTTCTAAAACAGAATTAACATCTTCAATTTTTCTTAGATCAAAAAATAATTTTTTATCTTTTTTATTAAACTCCTTATAGTTTATATTCATATATATCGCTATACTTTTAACATCAAAGAACTACTGTTTTTTTTTTCTCTTTTTAGTCATAGCGTATCCTATGTGAGGATTACAAACGTTCGTAGAACCAAGCTCTGAAGGGAGAATACGTCAGAGGAAGATGGGAACCGGAGGTAGAAAAAGATGAGGGAAGAAAGCGTCATCTGTGGTGGTTCCCAATCCTTTTTCGGCCGCAGTCTCCGCGAGCAGGAAAGAAAAATGGTCCTCCTGGATTTTCGACCAGTTAGACTCTATCCTCTCTTACGTTTACCTCCGTTCAACCAGTTTCCATCGTAAATGCTTTGTTATGTCCACAGTTTTACAACATTCCGGAGACACTCTAAAAATTATGAAACTTTCAAGAAATTCCTTATCATTGTCTTACTATTATTAATCTCTCCCTCTCATAAAAGTCTTTAATATCTGAAATTTTTTATTCCACATCTACCAATCCAGATATCCAAGCAATTTATAAAATTATGCAGGGTAGTGCAATTTTGTCAAAAGCAAAAAAAACTTGAATAAAGAAATGTACAATGCGAGATGTTTGTAAAAGCATTTTGAAAAAGATGCAATCGCGATGATTGAAGTACAGGGTGCATTTGCAGGAATATTTCTCGCTCGCGTCGAAACTTACAAAGTAGCGTATCCGCCACGTCGCAGCGTTTTCGTGGTAGTTACAGCAGTGATGGGGAAAGAGCGAAGTAAAGCCAGCGAGTTCCCCGGCGTTGTTCGCTCGCGTCCCAGCGCGTAACAAAAGCGTGATAAATCGAGTACATTAATTCGCATTTTACCTTTGTTTGCGTTATGGAATACAATATTAAATGGAATGGGCGCACAATAGATAATACTGGGCGCCATCATTTACGTTGGAGCGCCAAGCGGACAAGAGCGAGACGTTGCTTAAGTTGTCCAGGGGGTTGCCTGGAATTTCGCTTCAGCAATTGCCTGTTTGTTTTACCGTTGAAATTTTTTGTTTCGCTTGGCGCTTGTTGTAAAAGTAACGTGCAATGGCAAACCAACATTCGACGATCATAATTTTAGTTTAAAACTTTTATACAAATCTTAATATTTTCTCTTTCAATATTTTTGTGTTTCTCAAATTTGCATTATCAACTACACCGATACAGCAATAAAATAATGTATAAATATATATATTTAATATGCGCAGAATTAAAACAGGTTTGCTATTACTACGATATTATTATTATACAAAGTACAATTATAATAAATCATAAAAAAAGAAATTTTTATTTTTATTTTATTTATCAATCAGTTGCCGATTTTTACTCTCTAGTGGATGACATTCCGCTTTGAGTCTGCCACCGAAACTTAAGGTCGGTGGAACTCGCTAGCTGCAGATGGTGTTGGCAGGCTTGGGTGACGCATGGATTCGATTTCTGGGAGCTCGTGATTCCGCTCGGTTAGCTCCCGCGTCACTCCCAGCAAACCCCATTACCCGATCCCTCGCCTCTGCCGTACCGCCATTTCTATCCCGCTCAGTGTCGTGGAATCTAGTTTCCTACGCAGCCTAACACAGAGTATCCACACATCCACCTAATGTACATACGAATTATGTCATAGCCACATATACGGCCAGACAGACTCGACGAACGATAACAATACTGTTTATTTTATGTTACTCTTTATTTAAGATTCGTATAATTGCAATAATCTTCTTTTCATTTTTATGAGAATTTTACAATAATTATAAATGTACGTATATAGATATTTCTGTATCGTTGCGACATTCGCACATATCTTGTAACTGTAAGAGTTCAAGACGTGCAAATTAATTAGTTAAATTTCATTAGCTATATTTTAGTAAAATTAAGGCAATTCTAAAAGTTTAACTTCTTTTTTTAATGAAGTATACAGTGCGTAGCGGAAGTAATTGCAAACGACACGACTCATTATATGCATGAATAAACTCAACTTTCGAGACCAATCGATTATCTGCCCGCTCTCCGCAATGCTTGTCGTTCAGGATCCTCCACCACTTCCTGCCACCCTACCGATATTCATTACTCCCAGCAATGGTGAAGTAATTTAATTTGTTGCAGGATTTGTGGAATGTTAATGAAAACAGGACAGGCATCCCTATACCAATTTCTGATTAAACTTTGGAACGAACTGAACATTGAAGACTGTAGCAAAATAGTTCGCAATCTTCGATAGACGATTCTTTTTTCTTCATAAAAATATAGCGTATAAGTAGTTGACACATAAATGTGTAATTCTCTAAATAATTTTGTTACAAATAGACAATTACGATTTATCAATAAATCATAATTCTTTGTACCTAACTAACATATTGATATTGTACATCAATAAAATCAATTTAGAAGAAATAAAAACATAAAAATAGTAAGAAAAATTTATTGCAAAAAGCAGTGTTATAGAATTATCTTAAATTATTTGTAATCATAAAAACAATGTAGGAATATTGATGAAATATTCGAATATAACACATTATATAATTTTTAAGAATTTATTTTGACAATGAACTCACATGAAAGATAAATCTAACGTTAGTCTTCAGTGGATCAAAGATTGCAAATACTAGTTTGCATGTCGATGTCTGGTCGCGTGTATGGGCGAGTCTGGGTCGGGAACAACGTTGCTCGACGTCCGGCAGTTCAGGAAGGTGGAACAGGGATGAGGATACTCGCTCAACCCGGTAATGGAATACCTTCGCGAAGGAACGCAATCACGCTGATGTTTCGGAACCCCAAGGCTGCCACGAGGGATTTCTGCGTTCATGAACAGATCAGGCCTGCGCGCTCCTTCCTCCTCTTTCTCATTTCTCTAATTCTTATACTGTTCCCTCTTTGTTTGACTTTGTTCGATCAATGAAGTATCTCGGATGTAATATATGTCCGACAGTTACTTTTTTTTATATAATATTACTTTTCATTACATTATTAACATAATTATATATATTATTTCAAGCATTTCTATTAATTCGCAGTTTTTCCGAAATTTTAAAAGAATAGAATATAAATTTATAGTATTTTCTTGCGAAGGTTTCTCGCAAAGTTGTAATAATATTGTAATCTTTTACATACCGCTCAATTTTATTTTCATAAATACGATTCATCAAGTAGTTCAAAATTGCTTTTTGTCGGCATTTTCTTGACATTTTTCTCCTTGCACCGAGCAACACATAACCCATCTTATCCCCAAGGCACCACTACATGCGAGGCGCGAAATCTTCCTCACTAAGACTCCGTCAAAGTTATGAA
Organism: Tetramorium bicarinatum; assembly: GCA_928718305.1. Taxonomy (NCBI): domain Eukaryota; kingdom Metazoa; phylum Arthropoda; class Insecta; order Hymenoptera; family Formicidae; genus Tetramorium; species Tetramorium bicarinatum. Next base: position 18,398,124 of record OV788327.1, on the reverse strand, counting down.
TTCTTTCGAAAATCTTGGTGGTGATCCTTCGAAGTTGCGCGCTCGACAGGGATCAAAGAACTTGGCGTGGCAATGTCTGAGGGATGGAAAGGGGGTGGATCAAGTCGCCTTAGGATGAAGCTTCAGGCATCTCCAACGGAAGAGCTGGACGAAGACGAAGACAACGAAGAAGAAAAATGAAAGAGCGAAGAAGGAAAGAAGAACAAGGACGCGAGTATAAGATGAGGGTTTTTGGTGAGAGGGACACTGGAAGAAGGGTGGCAGGGGAGATCAGTGGAAAGGGATGAGAGAATCGTGGAGTTTGAGACGACGTTGAGGAAGGAAAGGGGAAGGCGCAAGCAACGCGGAATACAAAGCAGCGGCCGAAGAACTATCGGGTAAGAGAAGGGAAGTGTGGAAGAGGGACGAGAAGAGATGGAGAGGGTGCGCAGAGCTCAGAGCGCCTTCCCAAAGACCAGACCTCCTGCTGTCTATTCAAACCGCATGTGATTTACCGCCGTGGATAATCTGTAAATATATTTATTTTGATTTTGTACACAACATGATTTTATTTCGTCGTCTTGCATGTTGCACCACTCTTTTTTCTTCATTAAAATCTACTTCGGGAAGGAAAAAAGGACGTAGATCTTACTTTTGTTTTCGCGTAAAAATAATTCCATCACTTTTCTTTAAATTACTTATTTAAATTACAAGAAATACTAAATTAATATCTTGGTCAAAAACAAAAAAGATATATGGATGTTTTAAGACTGTGAAATTCGAATTTTAGATATATGCTAGTAAAGTTTTAATAATCTTAACGTTTGAAATTAAATATTTCGTTATACATATAAATCAAATTTTATATGGAATAAAAATAAAAAAAATTACGTTTTATTACTATTTCAAATATTTTTCGAAATTTGAAATACGCTTGATCATTCCTGGAAGTTTATTTCTTTTGATTGAAATCAATCGTTTATATACGCGGATAACGCCTAAAACCATTTGCGGTATGCTCTCCATAAACTGATCCTCGATCATAGGCGCTAATCAAAGGAACGCCAGATTTATCGTCCGCCATTCCACATTTGCGCGGACACTGTGCACCCGTAGTTCCCGCAAGGACGGTTTGACGAAGGAGATGCGAGAGAAGGTCGAATCGAGGGCAAGGGGATGAACAGAGACGGTCCGTGCGACAGCCACGAGGGAGCAGAGAACAGGGAGACGGGAAACACAAGCGGAGGGAACGAAGAGAGGAACGAAGGCCGCCATGATATCAGTCTTGCTTGCGCCGACAGTTCGTCATTTGTCACTGTCGCGGCCATTAATAACTCCGCCATTCTGTCACTGTGGATAATACGAGTAGGTCTCCGCACTTGGGCTGTTGTAGCTGCTGGATCTGGGTAGGGGTGGTGTTCCGTTCAATTCAGTTCAGTTTAAGGGGTCGCTGCGACGGATTGGAAGGGCATGCTATTTAAGGGGATGTCACTCATATCGGACCATCATGGCGTGCGAGACTCCGTGTCCAACTTGGCCCCGACGTCGCTGATGCGAATGATGTCCCGTATCTTCTCGGTTGAAGTGCGGATTTCTTTTCTCTCCTTCTCCAGGAAATGTCCCCCTCGGACCTTCATTCACCGGGATCAAGATACGCGTCGGATCCGACAGAGTCTCTGTACAGAGGTTTTTATGCGAGTTATAGGCTGAAATTTCCGCAGTGCGGTACTTCCCAAAAGAGAGAGAGAAAAAAATTACGAGAACTCCTACATCACACTTGCACGCCAAACTGTCTCGCTAGAGTTTTTATTGTGTCCGAATTGCGAAAGGTGCGGAGAATTATTGTGAAAGCACCAACGTGTGAGCGTTAACGCCAGAGAGCTCGTGTGGTACAGACGAGAAGGGTTGGGGGATGGTTCTGCAGCTTGTTGGTATTATATAAGCGTGCTCGACGAGCGGCCATTTCAAAAATGAAAAAAAATAACGAAAAAAAGGTTACGTCCTGGGGTCTTCCATGATGCCCGGTGCCGACACGGCTTTTTAATTAGAGCCGGCAGCGCACCAACACCTGACATTGTGCAACACCAACTCCTTTATCAAAGTATCATTCTCGTTTCGTCGAATTTCAGCAAGAATGGTGTACGCACAGGCCGATAAAAAAAAGATGGAAAAAGAAAGCATTTTATCGGTAACAACTTTCGACCGAGCATTAATCGCTCCGGTACCTCACGGATGAAAGCTAAATAATCATTCGACTGGTCCATTTTCCTGATGAAAGAAAACATCAATTTTTACTTTTTTTGCGATAGCAAAAAAATTCGTTATTTTGATGCAAAATAATTGTTTCCTCCTTTTTTTTAAATAAAGATCGTTCCAAAATTTGTTGCACTCAAGTTTAATTATTATGTGATGTAGATTGGGATTTGTACAAAATATTTTCATTAAAACACCGAGCACGTACTTAATGAAATTAAATTAAATTGAAGCGAAGTATAAGAAATTACTTATATTAGATATTTTATACTTGACTCTGTTCCACTTGCTATATGAGAGCGTCAGCATGATTTATCATGGCTTGCGATTTTCTTAAAATTTTCGCCGCTCTTCCGAGGGTGGTTCGCGGATGAAAGACGGTGGTGGTAGTATAGGATTGGTTCATCGGGGCGTATAGCGCGCGGGGAACCCCCCGTCGATTCAACGTTCGTCCGCGACGCGGAAGCGAAGGGAAATAAATTACACAGCGGCGTCCAGCGGCTACGTCTACTCGCTTCACCCTCCCGAGGCCTCGGCAAGACTCGCCCCGTGCCGCTTCCCCTTCATCCTTCTTCACGGTTCATCCGAGCTCCCTCCGTGACACTCACCCACCCGCGGATCGTTCCTCATCCCACTTTCACCTCCAGCCTCCCACTGGAGCGCGAGTTCGACCGGGCAATCCAACCGTTATTAATGCTCTTCAATTTTCAGACTTTACCGTTATCCCCCTACCCTCGTAGAAACAAACGCGCGAGCAAATAATGTAATCAGGACCCATCTTCATCAATCCGCTGAATTACAGCGCCCGTTTTGGCTTTTTCACGGCCGATAGATGATACGTTTTCAATTTCGGTAAAGACTATCCGTGGCATACATGCGATCCATAATCGGTTCAGCGACTATCTGTCGGCATTTACTCGTTTGCCAACTTGTATTTTACTCGTTGACAGCCATTATTAACATTTCGGCTTAGCGTTACCTAATGCAATAGCAAGAACAAATAAAATAGAACGAATTAAGAAAATTCTTGAGATCACAAAAATTAATGTATATTATATAATTATGCATATACAATATCTATCGTATGTAGCATATGGTAATACATCGCTATATCAATTTTTAATGTAAATAACGTTACATTATTAAAGTTACACATTTAAAGGTTAATTTATCCATTTATCGTCATTTTCGATGATTTGACTTTTGGTAAACGTAATAATCGATCGTTTTCTCGGTTGATTTGAGGCATCCACTATTTTTCAGTTGACACATCGAGCACTTTTCTCATTGTCTTTGTAAAACATAGATCGTCAAATATTTGCGATGTCATTTCTCGGACTTATTGCGAATGCAGCTTCTACTTTCGGCCGGGTTACAACAGTATCATTAAGATCTCATTATTCAAATTCGACCCTTGCATATTTAATGACGCACTGTATCCCCTTTGTACCGCGCATATAACTACTATATAAGAAGTGCTACTGAGATAAAGCATAATATTGCGATTCCTGGCAACGTAATGATGATGACCGGTTTGCTCCTGCGTGGATAGGTAGGTAAGGCCGGATACATAATATGCCGGATACATAATGTGAAAAAAGCCCATTTTGTTCATGCCCAAAGCAGGCGCAAGTAAAACAACTGGTTACTAAATTTCAGTTATCAAATCTAAAGAGGCGGCAGATATAAGGATGCTTGAAATAGAATTGTTTCGCGATCCCAAACGATTAGCAGATGCACGATTAAGAAACTAGATGTTACACGTAACGAAACATATACATATATTTATTTGGAATTACCATAGAAGAGCTTGAAATAAATTTAAGTGCTGAAAAGTACAGACTCGCATAAGATTGCGAAAAGTCTTCTAAAAAGTTCTTATCTTTGTGCCAACTATATGTCTCTAGTTAAAAGTTTGTGATGGTATTTTAGGACATTGTAATTACTTTTCTTTAGTAGCAGAGCCATCACAGAAAATAATTAATAGTTTTCTCTCCTCTGAATAAAATGTTCTCAGCGTCAGTGCAACTGAGACAGAGCTTACACAATTAATAAATTCATTCATTTTAATTAATTATATTTACGAACAGAAACATGAGATAATATTTCCTGCTGTAATTAATGTTACATTATTTTAATTGCGAAAGGGAGACTGTGACATTTCCGTGAATTAATATATTTATATATTTATTATTTTATCACAAAATGAGAAAAATGATATTTTTTAATAAATATTTGTATATTTATTTAATAAGGTAGAAACCCGAAGTAACCCAATGCGTATCCATCAATTTGATGTCTTTGTTCTTAGGCTTTAGTTATGACGCAAGGGGACAAGCATAGGTCAAGTTAGCCGAAGGTTGAGAAAGCAGCGTGGAAAACAGAGGCATTCTTTAGTGGTAGTGACGATCTGTCAAATGTCACGCATTGGTTTTTCTCAACAGCTAGCGCTCGAGCTTCTCATCGCTACGAATACGCTGTTTTCGGGCCAGCTGCCGCAACCTTCTTCATCCGACCTTTATCTTCCGTTCCTCCAGGCAGCTGTGTGATGGAGTCTCATATGAAATCCTACGAACTTTGACGAGGATCGACAGACTCAAAGAGGCAAACGTGGTGGAATCTGTCGCGTCGCTTCAATCTTCATGGCGTGTCTATAACCAACCGCCATTTTTCAAAAGCGTCATCCGACATGATAGCTCCGATACGCTTAAGAGATCTACCGACACAATATAGACGATTCGGTGTAAACATGTCGGTGCATAATATAAAATAGTCATGAGGCTCTATTCAGCAAGCAAATTCAATTATTTCAAATATGACGATATTTATGCACAAATTGGATTCCTTATATGATTGTAATTAAGTGTAATCTTCTTAATGTTATAACTTGACTCACTATGTTTTTATCGTAATAGAAAATATCTTTAGAAACAACGGTAAAAGATAGATGAAGAGAAAGAAAAAAGAGAGATAATACGATAACAGTAATAACAATAAAAATTAATTGGCGATAATTAATATATTCTCTTCATTTTTATAACATATCAGACTATTATTTCTTGACATTTATAAAATAGAACGTGTAGAAATAGACTAACTAGTTTGCTCTTTTCATCTCTATGAGAGATAGCAATATTCTCTTGTCGCTACGGCAAGATTAATCTGCAATGACGACTGGAGCGGCGTTTGTAAATGTTTGTATTTGTCACACGCAAGAATGCTTTGAGAACCTTTCACGCTTGTGTACCCAATAAGGTCATGTTCCACCAAGCGAACAGTAAAAGTAGCAAAGATTTATTCCAGTAGAAGACAATTTTTTTCGTGTAAACGTTCACTGAATCATTGTGATGTCGAAAATAAATTAATTCTTCTTAACGAGAAGCTTAATAAATTTGAAATACTTCGATAGCAGTCACTTTATATTTTCCCCCTCATTCATAATATCAATATACATATATTTCAGATTGAAATTTATCTCTTAAAAACCGTCGCGAATTAAATGAAACGTGTAGTTTTTCGTAAATTAAACAGATTATGCAAATACGATTTAAATCGGACCGTCTTTATCATATACGAAAATATTACAGAATACCGCAGAGTATTCGTCATCTGCTACCACCGTATCATTGTTTCGCAACATTCAGAGTCATCTGACAAATGACGTGTTTAAAAAACATCTCCTGTACCCGCGAACATTTTAGACACTCTTTGGGGTTGTGTTTGCCGCGCGCAAGAGTGTTTGGAAGCACAGCCGCCTGTGCGACGAGTTTGCATAGAGGACACGGGGGCGAAATCGAGGGGTGCTCTGCTGCCAACACAGGACAGAACCGTATGAGAGCGGAATACGTAATACGGGGAATATTCGGAGCTCTGGTTCGTGGAAGAGGGAGATCCGTGGGGAGACGCGCGGGGGCGGAGGGGGGGCAGATGGTGGGTGGAAGTGCTGAATGTGGGCTGCGGGGGCGGTCGAGAACTCCCACGGGGGGAGAAGGACTGGAGAGGGTAACGAGCCGCGGCAATTAATATCGCCGGGTTTCCACAATGCGCTTGCAAATGAAAGGCCTTTGTGACGTATGATTGCGTTACCGAGTGAATAGTTGAGTAATGGCGGTCGGTGCTGCCACCACCCGAATCGCGCGGACGATGCAAAAGCTCAGTCTCACTGCCAGCCGATAGTCAGACTATCCTCCCTCACGAGTTCCGTCATGAGAGTAATTTTGGCTAAAGCCATCCGCATAAATTGATTACTTTTTCAAGCATTTCGAAAAAAATACCGTGTCTCTGCGACATTGTAATCATTAAGCTTAAAACAGAAAGTGTATTTACTGTTATCACTTCTATTCTTCCCAGAAATTAAAGGAAAATGTATAAAAATTGCATCAAGTCGTTACACATCTGCAGTTCTTCTGTATTTCAATTTTTTAAATGTTATATTCGAATTGTATGAGTCTGGAAAAAGAGAGCTGTGGATATCCGTACACATATGCTAAATAGTTCAATGATATTATGACAATCAGTTTTGGATTACTGCAGATGCATCATAAATCTTGCGCTCCTCGTTAGGATTACGTTTAAGCTGTCGTTCAATACTTTCCAAATTTACTGATCGAGTGAAAAGTCAGAACCGTAAAAGCGATGCGTAATTCCGATCAGTGCTCGTTGTCCAATCATACGTTCGGCAAACGTGTCAGATGGATGACGGGAATCCGCTGCAACGCAAGCTTATAATTTATCGGATCAAAAAAGGTAGGTGTAAAACGTATGGGTTTTGCATCAGACAACAAATAAATATAGGGATTTGTTGGTGACTCGTTGGCTAACAGATTTGTCGTATAACGTGCAAGATTGCACGACGAGGCAAACATTTTTATAACAATAACGTATAAAAGAATTTTATCATTGTCATCGAGATTTTAACTGAAGACACGGAACGCGGATGGATATAACTATAATGCATCCTGTACTGTCTAACTAACTGATCAAATCGGTTAAGTGAATAAATGATTTATCGTGTATCTTAACAATAATGCGGTGAATGAATTAATTTTTCATTAATGGACGTCTTATTTAACTTTACATTACGAACGTACAAGCTACAAGGACAATGGCAGATGACATATTACCTTGAAGGAATACGTTCGCTCGCGCTTTCATCGAAACGTTCCAAATAACGATCCAAAGAATCACAAAATTGGATGTTATTCTGAGAAAATCGACTATGAATAAATAATCTGGACCTAGAGCTCCCTGTTCTCCACGGCAGCGACGACGATGGCTGGAGGTATGGCGAACGTAATGCGCTACGCAGGAGCAACGGAGACGCGGGGTAGGGGGGAGGAGGGGAAAAAGGGAGAAGCAGAGAGAAAAGCGAGGCCCACCGACTATGAGTAATATTGCGGGGCTTTTCCACCCCTGGGAGCGCGAGCCTGAACGTGGAGGGTGGCTCACAGGGGTGGAAGCCGGCGGGGGTTGGGAAACGAGAGAGAGCCGCGAGGGGGTGCAACGGAGGGAGGAGCACCGATCCATCAGCGTCCCTCCACCCTCGCCTTTCCGCCACTCTCATTTTTCTCCACGGTCCGCGCTCCATCATTCCGCGTCACATCCGCCCTCTTTCGTCCCCCTTTCCTTCCTGCTTCCTCTCTCTCTGCCTCTGAAACGGAGCTACTTTACCCTTCTCGTTCCGTGAGCGCCGCCGCGCCGTAGAGCAGGGCGCTGCTTTCCGACTCTGAAGACATCCCTGCCGGCGTGCGCTACTGATTGCTCTTTCCGAATTCATTACCGAGGCCCTTGTCAGAGGTTTGCCAGAGTTTAGGTACTAGACTGCTACCGTCCGTATGCAGATCTAGGTGAGTTCGCGCGACCGGGATGTTTCAACGACGGTCCCGCGACATGCATTGTTTGAGAGAAACTGGGCTTAAAATCAATATAAAATTTCTGAATTTCTGAAAATTTCAATTTCAATATGTGTGTAAAAACGATCTGACGCAAACAGAAACGCGATAAGTAGCAATTGAAGAGTCGTTAAAATGATAAAAACTTCAATTACTATCAATATAATCAGGAAAATATTATCACTTTACACGTTGATATCAGTGTTAAGTGCTAAAGCGATACGCTTAAGAACCTCGATTTAAATAAGAGAAGAAATAAAAGTATCCATCGACATGCTTATAAATATATAAAATACATTACTCTAACAGAGTTTAATAAATAGACGGTACACACACACACGCACACGCACACACGTACATTTCGTCCACTCTAGGCAGTAATTATAATATCATCACTCCTGAAACGGCCCCACGGTCGGATCCCGATGTCGAAGTACATTTGTTTTCATTCGAGTTTAATTAGCTATGTGTGCGTATGTATATGTGTATATTGCATGCTGTAATGGCGAGCAATTAAATTAATAAGAACAGGCATCCGTTAGTATATCCAAAATAATGTTCGCCATCCATCTTACCGTGCTACCGTCTTGGATCGCTTCGCAGCCGTATACATAACCGATCGCGTAAAATAATGTCCCTTACTTTAAATCGTTTCCTTTTCGCCCCGTCCACTGACACTGGCGGCCGATGCAAAAATGTTCCGGTTCCATTCGCGGAGCGAACGATTATACGACTCGCGGGCCGGGTTACAACAATCAGGTGGGAAGAGGAGCCATTCAGATTCAAGGTACGATTTACCTGTTAATGGACGATCATCTTTTATACGTCACGGGGAATGTGTTTGGGAATGCATGTTGATGCGCAGTAATTCACTTTCGTACGTGTTAATATTGGCAGCTCAACGACGGAGAGAAATGCCCTAGACTAATGTACAGATAAATCTTGGCTGTTCTATTAAAGTGGTATACGCATTTAGCATTCGATCTTGCCACCGACAAATTCTATTATACGGCGCAAATAGCGCGTTCGCTCGGGATGACAAACTAAGTAATATTAGAGAACCTGAAGCACCCCGCAAAAAACTCACGCCCGCGTACTCCGCGCGGCGCCATGTAATGCCTATATAATTATGTGGCGTAATATAAGAACGAAAATGCTATAATATCCCACTTCATAACATAATATCAAATATTTTGCTGCGTATGTATGTGATAAATCATAGGCGCGCATTAGCGAAATTCCTCGCGCGTAATGTCTCCTTTTTCAAGTTGTAGCCGCGGAAATCACGGCGAGTTAACATGGACGATGCGCCGCCATGGTAACGATCATCAACATTATCATCATTATCGCTCCTTCTCTTGTCCCATTTCGCTTCATCCCGTTTGGTAGGAACATCACACGTTGCTCGCGGTCACGGCTACTATAAGCGGTAAGAAATCGACCGGATTTAAAAGTCTAATGTTTTTCTAATATTATTGCATTCATTTACAAGAATTGGGAAATTCCCATATTGGGAAATTAATATTATGTTTAATAAATATTGTACATAAAAATAATATAACATGACATAATACGATAATAAAATAAAATTTTTTAAAAATTACATTTTTAAAACAAAGTATAAAATCTTTATGCAAAAATTGTTTGTTATCTAAATATTATAATTAATAAAATTATAATATAACAATATTATCTTGATCCACTGAATTTATTGAATTTATAAAGTGTATAGTTTCAACGGAAATCAGCTAAAATGGCTGGCCTGGTGAAGTTATGGTTCCAAGCGCTGTAATCAAATGCACATTACCAGAATATCCTCCCCACGTCGCGTGCCTATAACCTTCTCCATTTTACCCTATGTTTCTGCAACGCAACTCGCATACGGTAGATACGTACACGTATTTCTTGAGTACCGCTTCTATATGTCCATCTACAATATGACGTGAACTGGCGTGGTATACCAATAGGCAATAACGTGTCTACAGTGTATAAATCTCGGCATGCAAGTCAGCTAACACGAGCATGTGTGTGAATTCGGTCAAGTTTTAAAAAATAATGATATCTACACTGTCAGAAGTATTTAAAGAGATATTTATCAAATAATCCGTTACTTGAAAATGTCAATGTTGCAAAAAAAGTTGTAAACCTATTTATTTGCAAATGATACTAAAGTGATAATTTAAATAAATTGATCACGTAATACCGATATCATATCGATATAATCAAAATGCTGAATATTTTTCCTCCAAGCATCGATTTCATATGTCTATCTACAATACGACGTGTTTCATCGAATTGGCGCCATATACCAATACACGATAACGTGTCTACAGTACATAAATTGTTGCACGCGAAGTAGCCATTATCATCGTGAACTTAGATCAGACATGAAGCGTCGAAAGAAGCGTGATAAAATATTTTCAGGAAAGAATGGAAAAGGTTACATGCTATAAAATCGTTGAGTGTTTTAGATATATCGAGCGCAAAACGTGCGATATTACTATATAGAAGTGTGATATTTATACATAGAAGATCTAAGAAAAACTTGAGATTTTTAAAACATTTATTATTTTTCGTAATACTAATTTTTTTCACTGTAAAAAAAACAAATTTTAGTTATTTGCATCATCTATTAAGATTTTCCAAAGAATATGTATCGAAAGCTACGTTAGAAAATTTTTCAAAAATCTCGACGATTTTCTATTTCTATCTATATTTATTCTAATATGATATATCTTTGAAATTTACTTAATCACATAATATATACTGCTGGATAAGAATTTCATCGTATCGTTACTAAGGAGTACGTGTCGCATTTCAACGGGATCAACGTTATACGTGAACTTTTTGAATAAGGGTTGAACAGAAATAAAACTGGGTATTATAGAAGCGCGGATCAGATGGGATGGCGCGTGCGATCGCGTGGAAAGTTAGCCTGTAATTACTTCACGCAGGAAAAGATTCGGCCAATCCGGTGATTTCGCGATTAATTTCGCCCCCCTTGGAAATTACTCTGATGATGTGCTTCGTAACTTAGACTCATGAAGCATCTTTTCTTCATGCTGCTACTTAACAATGTGCAAGTATAATGAGAACTGTTATTAAGCTGGCTTGTAATATTTTCTACATATTTAATAAGCAATTTTATTATGCAGCGTACTGTAAAAGCATTTATAAAACGGCTTATCGGCAATAAAATATTTTATCAAAATTAGTCAACTAATAATTAAGTTTAAATTCAGTATTCACATTCTACACAAAGAGCTTGATTAAAGATAAGATTTGTTTCCTCCCACCTTTCCCTTGTCTTTCTCCCTCTAAAATTTTTAGGAATAAGATTCACAAGCATTGCTTGCATTCTTTCTTCCTTCAAATACTGCCTATCAGCTAACAACGCAACGGCGTGCTCGAACAACAAATAACAGGTTAGCCATTGCGATATGAAATATGATTACTCCGGTTCGGCGTACGGATCGCATTGGTCAGCCGCGTTGGAGTTTTCAGCATGTCGGTTTGTCAGGGCGTGCCGGTGTCCATGGATGGATCGGTAACACGTTCAGAATTTTCAACCGTGTCGCGCATCCAGCGACAGACAGAAACAGAGGGAGAGAGAGAGAGAGAGAGAGAGAGAGAGAGAGAGAGAGAGAGAGAGAGAGAGAGAGAGAGGGAAAGAGAAAAAGGCAGGCAGAGCAAGGCAGAGAAAGAGGACAAACGTGAGAGGGTGCGAGATGAAGAGAGAGAGAAAGAGAGAGGGAGAGACAAAGACAGAGGGAGAGTAGAGAAGTGATACGAGCAGGCATCGTGCGCACAGCACACGGAGTGTACACACAGCACGAACTTGTTCGGGTTGGGATAGAATAGGATAGGTGGGGCCGTTATTAATCTGGTGTCGAGTTGAGCACAAAGTTATATAGGAGCTCAGGAAATGAAACACGAGAAACCTCCCTCTCTGCCTCCCGCGGCCTTTCTCCTCTGCCCCCACCGTCCATGTCCACCTACTTTACCACTCTCCTATCTCCACCTCTTTCCAACACCATCCGTGAGGAGAGTCGGCCGCGTCCCCCTTTCTGTCCCTGCAGTCCCTACGTCCAACTTTGAATGTATTACCGGACCGCCACTAACCCTCTCCATCCCTTCCAGTCTCCGGTCAGATGGAGATATAACGATCACCGGCACATGAGCCATGGGCCCGCGGAGACATGCATATTTATGTCGCCTGCCTGTATTCTAAGGCCGCCGGTGACACTCGGCTTGTCCTTCCTGAACTCTTCCGCCGCGCGCAAACAATGGTAGTTGTGCAACTGTCGCGGTCAATGTGCTCGGAACAGATCCAAAAGCAGTTGCTTCGGACTAAGGATTAATGTTCGATGCGTTATTAACTCTACATAACGCACAGCGATTGTCTCTTTCGCGACTACATTTTTCTTATCGAGACTGTATAATGTATGGGACATGTGCGCAGAGAGGCTATTTTAATACGATGATAGAATAACAATCGGACAATTAGTACGATGAGCATGGGAGCAGGTTCATCATTCTTAATTAATTCACTACTTTGCCCCTAATTGCGGATAATAAAAGATTAACGGAGAGATCGTTGACGCAAAAGGTCATGAAATATGAATGCGTGGCTTGTCACCCGGCTTTCAGGAGTTCTTTTGATAGCCGAGTATACGCGCGCGTAGGGGTAGAGCAATGAAATTAATCGGTTTTACACCGGCGTGGCGAGGGGGTTGGACTTGGAAATGTTGCTGGCGGCCAGGGACTGCCTCGGTCGCGGGCGGAGAAAAAGCGCGAGGGGTGTCCATGATTAAAATCGCATCAGACCGTCCTTGATGCACGAAATGCCCGCGTTACCGCGCGTCGCCGTGCCTCTTGAGTAGCCAGCCAGCGTGATCGGTGGTGGTGTACGTGTCCCGTCTATGTGTGTACACCACCAAGTACGTGAGCGTTATCTCCCATACTTTCGTTCCTCCCTGTCCGCCTTATTTCCAGTCGACTCCGTGCCAGCCGTCACAAAAACACGAAGCTTCGTTTGCCGCTGATGGGCTTATAATTGCGGAAACGTTGCTTGCGCTATGGCCGCTACGGTGGTGGCATGAGCGACTTGCATGCCGTCTATTTTGTCTCCCAGACTGGATTGTCATCTCCTCTTTTTACGGGCGCACGTAATGTTAGCGGGACCGGCGAAGCGCCTAATATCGGTAAAGACTTTGCCCATTTCGAGTAATTCTCGCGCATCCGTGGAGAACGCTTTTTAATGTCTGAACAATCGTCGGAAATTTAATGCATGGGGGTTAGTCGACCAGCGATCGTGACTCCGGCAGTAGTCGATCGCGGCTTTTTCCCAGGGGTGGCAAGAAAGGCGAAGGCGGGAGTGAAAGGCGCGTGTTCGGAGATCGAAAGAAGGAGAACGGGAAAGGAACAGAGTGAAGACAAATGCGAGGGCCATCAGAGCACCAAGCCATTTCTGCCTCATTGTGGACTCCATTTGCGACTCTTAGATTGTCGGTGAAATATCTCGCCGCGGTGATGGAAAAATCGCTAACGTAGGGAACTGGCAAAATAAAACTAGCGGCATTTCTCACTAGTAGGGACGGACTTCGAGTGCCTGCTATCCGGCACGGTAAGGAAAGTATCGTTGCAAAAACTGGAAAACGATAGAGTAGAACTCGGGATACAACTTAACCGAGAAAAGTCCGAATGAAACTTTAAAGATGTTGATAATTTTACGTATATTTGCTTTATATACAAAAAGCATCCTGCTATTGCCCGTATTTTACTTCCGATTTTGCAAAATGCATTTTTTTACTTCAATTCTTGTTAATGTAATTATTATTAATAACGTCATATATACGTATAAAGAACGATATTCCCTTTTAAATATTTTAATTACTTTTATATAATTTTAGATAAGAAATTGTATCATTATCAGATTGTACCTAAGATGCGTACAAATTATCGGCGATATTTTGTTTTAAAATGCGCGCTGTAAAGTTTCGAATACGATAAAGAAGCTGAAGAAAGTACCGGTAATAGATGACAATGTAGAAAGAAGCAAGCGGCATCTCTACTAGCACGATATAAAGAGACTTTTTTCACCTGGTGATGGATCGCTCGTGGCCGAACTGGTGTAACAGAAAGAAGAGAGGAAGAAATCACGAGCGAACGAAGGTTCCCTATGGGGATGTGGTAGCGTCATTAGGCTGGTCCGAGCGAGCTAATGCACCACCCGTCGGATTTCGCCGGAGGCCTTTGGAAAAACCGAGTGAGGTCAGCATGTAAGTCCAGCATGAAGAACGATGAGCGCGTAAATGGCGTCTGGTAAAAGTTGCCAGACTTAGAGATTCCTATGATTGCTCCATATTGAAAGAAATCATTAATTCCAGAACGTAAAGTTAAGATAAAAGAAACACATATCTGTACATGAATGAAGCAATAATATTAAATGCTTAAATATATAAAATAAATATAAAGCAAAGTTGCGATATAAAAATGTTTCCAACTTCATGATCTAATTTATTCTCATTTCTATATCTTCACATTTTACACTAGAAGAATATTAAATCCATGACAAAACTCTGAGGAAAAACTGATATTCCTCGTACGATACAAGCGCGTTGATCTATAGCGAGATTTCAACGCATGGATGCTACGTTTTCCTTCGACAATAGAAAGATGAGCAAAACCGCGCGCTATTCGCGAGAAAGAAGACAGCGGGCGAATGGAAAAGAAAGGAGGAAAAATCCCGGCCGGGGTTGCGTAGGGGGTTAAACGCCGAAGGGATACGAGAAGGAAAGTGTAATCCCAAACGATCAGCGTGCGGCAGATTCGGCCTTAATGAGCTCCCGCAATGATAAATGATACCGTGGGCCGCGCCTCTCTCTTACCGCGTTTATCCACCAGTCAGAATAGGGTGTATCCATGTACGGGGTACAGGTCGGCGTACTACACGGTTCCTCTGCGCCTGTACCAACGTACGACGGCATCCATCCTACCAGCGAGGAGCTCCGATCTCTCGTTCCACCGCGCCGCGTGAAGCCTTCATCTCCGCCTACGATTCCTCAAACTCAGCCTCGGGATTGACCACGGAGGAATTCAAAATGGCAACTTTAGGCTCGGTCGGACCTATCCCGTGTGAGTGACACCTATCCATCCCTCGCTCCTGGACGTTTCAATTCAATGTTTTTCGGATACCTCGGGCGATGAATCTGCGCAGAAGTCATGTTTGAATAAATTTACATGCTTATCGAGAAAAGATGTTTTCTGCGATTTGAGAAGCGATTTACTAATGCGAAATATATTTTAAGTGAAAAAATTCTGTAATTATTAAATAATTATTAATTTCTATTTTAGTACCTTATTAGAATAATTTCTATTAACAATTAATACTTAATTTTGTATTTTTTAAATGCATTATGAAAATAAGTTACAAATTAAAAGACTAATAGAAATAAATATGTTTTTTTGTATAAAGGATATTAGGAACGTTTACGTGGGCTTGTCATTTCTTGAGTGCTATTCATCATGTAAGGCTCATCCTTTTCCCGAAGGTCGAAGCGCTTGTAGCTATTAATAGTCCACTTCCAAACTGACAACGAGTGATCCATTTTCAAGACATTTCAATTTTCAGGTGGGCCTTCGGTCAGTTAGGAGACAAAGATAGGGATCAATTGTATTCACTCTTTTAAATTACTCACTTTGAGATTCACGAATTCCCGAAAAAGATGCTGTCGTTAAATTTTACCTAGACTGACAATCTGACAAAGGTCAATCAATAGGCCATTTTTTCTACTTCTTACAAATTCTTTAAAAAACGTTATAATTAAAAAGCAATTTCTATGATTATATGTTACATATTAATTTTATTTTATGATTTATTTGATCAAAAATAAAAGATTTAGATTTATGACAAGCTGACAGTTGTGTTTGCTTAAAGATCCATTAATTGTCCATTAGAATCTTGGTATACTATTTAGATCGTCATTATAATTCTTCTCTTCTTATTTCGCAGACAGCAGTCTGTGGATCAACCTGGCGCAGCTGCCGTCGACGACTAGCTGACAGGTGATTTCGTCTCGGTGAAAGAAGGTGATTGCCTCATTACAGCAACTAACTATAAGCAGGTAATAATCCCACAACTTTGTTCTTTTCTTTTACTGCTCGTGCAATAATTATATACAAGCAGTAAAGTAAGTGAGTTGTCAAGTATATAAAACTGGAACGCGCTCGTTGAAGGCTGAAATTTCTTTATCGAGGAAGAAAATCTTACGTCGATTATGGCTTCTCACAATTTATGCTCTTATTATTTATGCAGTCTTATTATGTCTTCATGTCTAATTGTTATCACTATCATTGCATTAACATCCTGTCCAATTAACGACTATTCATTACTATTGGCACAGTCCAATTTCACGATAGAACGTAAAAAATTTGACTTACTTAGCGATAATTAATTCTCAAACTGTAGTGGATATGTTACATCCAAAAATTTATCTCTGCCTGAATGTAAAAAATGTAGGGATTAAAAAATGTGTGAAGTCTCAAGAAGCTTGACGGAATGTCGATACGTGGTGACGATTTCTAGCACTTGCCATCGCTACGGTGGAAAAGGCGAGCGCAATTTCCGGCGCATCGCCTTCCACCGCAACAACGTACAAAGAGCGAGGAATCTTTTCGTTCCTGTGAATGCGGTGCATTAATCAAGCGCCGCGGGCGCCTGACGTCTTAATCTGCTTAATCCTCGGTGGCCTACGCAACATCCTGCACGCCCACGATTCTATGTACGTACTAAACGCCAGGTACGTCCACGATGCGGCCTTTGTCAGGACGTAAGGTTCTTGTCGTGAGATCGGTTGTAACAACGTGCGCGGTAACGGGACTCTGCGGTGAATACAAAGTTGCATGGCAGATGAGTAATCGGCGCGATATCGATATTCGCATGGAATGAAACGGTCGAGCGTACGCGAGAGGAGAGTATTCATTTGCTGGATGAAGAGGAACAGTTATCCCGCGCGGATTCGAGAAATGATTAAAAATATGCGTGCAAGCGCACTTTCTCGACTTTGCGGTAATGAGTTTAACTGTCGTTCCGTCTCTGCGAGATTAATGTATAAAACAAAAATTAATTTTGATTGGACGTTGTATATTAATGTCTACATCCGACGAAAACTGACTCGAAATGTTGTTTGTAAAGGGTTGTTTACAATGTGGATAAATAAATCCTAACAAATGGATATCTCTGCTTCATAAGTGCAATTGTAACGTATTAACGAGCATAAATGTGGATTCTTAATTAAAGGATTCTTCCGAGAGGATCGTCTCTGTAATGAAGATAATTCAATCGATCGAACGAGTAAAGAAGGAAAAAGAAAAAAAAAGAGGGAAGGCCGCGAAAGATCGAACGGGGCCTAATCTCACACACGACCGACATCGTTTCGTGGGTGTCGTGCTTTCACTTCAAGGCAGTTTGACTGCAGGAGGCGATTGGTTCTCGCAGGGCTCCTCCCAGAAGCCATTAGGAGCCGAAACGGAGAAACAGCATTAATTTTAAAACCAATCCTGGAAGAGAAATCGGGCATTGGCCGCCATTCGTGCGAGTCCACGATGAGGAGAAAATCTTCCAAAAAAAGAGTTGCCTTAATTGCTCGATCGTTTTATCTCTCACCTTTCGGAAACAAGCGATTCTCTTCGGTTAAGAAATTAGATCGACTCTAATTTTTGAAATTAGATTATCTTATCGGTCGCATACCGTTTGAATACAAAGGATGCTTTTCGGAAAAAACTTTTGTATTTTTACTATATAATCGAAAATAGAATCAAATAAGAAGCACTAAATATCTTTGTAGAAATTATATAATTAAACAAAATCGTGTGTTTCACAATCGTTATATTACGTGGTACTTGTCGAAAATATATTACTGCACTGTTTCTCTTTGAAAAAGAATTTTTTTATTAAATATATAATAAAATATATATGTAAAGGTGCTTCAACGCGATTCGTTAGCACCTGTGCATTCGGCTAGTTACCACTTTAATAATCGGTAAGGTCGATCGTGAAATATTTAAGGAGCAACGGAGAAAATCGATGATAGAAAGAAAAGGAAGCGTACAGCCGAGTACAAGAGAGATGAGGAAGGATAAGGAACAGAGACGTGGAATAAGAAGAGAGTAAGGTTTAGGTAGCTACTCTCGGGTTGAAACGGAGGGAGCCGCCTTGTGTTTGTGCTCTCGCCGGGGAGCACAAAGAGAAATGGCGAGGTATTTATCAGTGCTCACCCCCTCTATACCCTTTTGTCCCCTTTTCCATCGGCCCTCCGTTTCTCTCTACCGATCTTGCCATCCTCGTCCGTCTCTCCTACTATTACCTTGCCTCCATTCTATATCCAAATCCATTCGCTCGGCTGCCAAACCCCTCTTTCCTCTCTTCCGTAAGCTCTCTGATGCCCTTTCGCGCACCACATATATGAGTACTCCATCTTCTCCTACAGAGGACTTTGACAGCTGTCTAATTCACGTTTCACATACGGTTACCTGGGTACGCGCGCACGGATTTCCTCGTGTGTTTCCCACCCGCGGGCGGCGGCTCTCGGACATTTCGATCTACCCGTACAAGAAGGGTTACCAACTCATTTTTAAAACAAAAACTTTTCAACACATTTTGATTGGATCTTACCGCTGCGACGGAGAAATTTTACGCGACGTGCACGGCATATTTATTTCAGATGTCGCATAGGAGAAATAAATTTATATTTGAAGCAGCTATTTTAATTTATCCATCCGTCTGCTTTATATTTCTCTCTCCTTCATTGGAAGAAATCCAAGACATTTATACTTTTGAGACGTGCAAGGGGAAATCGCGAGAACTAATTACACTTTGCTTGTGATCACATTAACATTTAATTGAAAAGAAAACAGAGAACTGCAATATTATTACTGAAAATTGAATGTCAATGAGAGCGGTCATAGATCACCGTCAGTTACAATCTCTCTTACTTAGAAAAGATATTTCAGTAGCAGGCATCTTCTTGGGTGACCCCCATGATGAATACAGTCACCCAAATCCATGGGGCGAGTCGAAGTAGTATCCAATCAAAACGACGTGGATAATATACCGTGAAATCTATATTTGCTCTGTAAGAAATAGGGCACTTTCAAATACCTGGTAAAAGGTAAAAGATATCCCCCAACTATAGATTACATTCTGTTACCCGACGTCGACAATTTTGATTCGTCGCAAGTTAACAAATAAAGGATAGGACAATGGGAGAAAAGAAAGCCGCTATTTTTAAGTCCCCCTTTTTAAAGGGTGGTTCGCTAAATCGACTTTACCGTTCCACTGTAATTTCTTATCCTTCCCGCATTGAAAGCTCCCAGCTTTCTTATGGCGTTCGCCACCCTACTTTACTCGAAATTCTCTTCGAGGACCCCTTAGGTTCAACCCTAGCGAGAGGTCTTATCGGTTTCGATTATTGTTTGTTATCAGCATTTAAACATTTATGGCTCCCGGTCTTTGTTGCAAATGTTCCGAAATAAATTGTGAGCCATTGAGCTTTAGAAAGCACGAGATATTGTCTGTTCGCCGCAAGCACCGCAATCATTTAATACTGCATTATAGAATATCTATTTGTGCGCTTTCATCGACAACCTGTGCGCACGGGTTACTTTTGAATATAAAACAATTTAATTCGCGCGCGTGTTGATGAAGAAAAATAAGTTGCGGTACGTAATAAATGGAATCTCTACCGAATAATCTAAAAAAATTATATCGTATATTAAAACATACCGTTTGGTCGATCTTAACCGCCGCAAAAATCCAAACAGAATCATAAAATCGCGTGTTTGTATGGCGCTTATATGCAACGACATTAGCGGGGCCATGCGCGAGTCAAAACATTACACAAAGTTTTTGGGAAGAGGTGGAGAAGACTAATAATCTCGAAATAATGTAAGCATAATAAATGGCCGGGCATTAGCGAAGCGCTCGGCAGCCGGCTCATATTTTCGGTGGCGCTGGGTTTGACGTAACATTACTCCAAAGTGCGTTACATATTACTACCATATATATGTATTTGTATTTTCGCTCGTGTAAGCTACGCAACATATTCTTCCAACAAGTCGCTCTAATATGATATTACATTTTGTTTCCCGTTTTCTTCCGTGACTTCCATTATCAAATATTTTCCAATCAGAAATTCGAGATAAACATTAAAGATAAATCTTTATGCTCTTTTTGCGGTAAGTAACGTACATACAACTTGATACGCGTATTATATAAAAATTAATAAGATAATTTCTAGGAATAAAATTATCAAGAAAAAACCCTTTTGCAGCCGATGCTCAATTTTTAGTCTAAAAATAGGACAGGCTTAATAAAAGAGAATTATTTGATAAACAGAATATGTTGAGTAACTATTCATATCTTTCTAGGTAAAAATGTACTTAGCATAAGACCTACATTAATATAGTGGCATCGAGTTAATCATTGCCAACCATACTTGCGCCTTTCAATGCAGCTTCTTGTGGTGCATCCGTCACATACGGTTACCTTTAAAATTTACTTAATTGTCCATAATTAATATGCCTGTAATCAGTTAATAATTATGCGCTCTTAACGAATTATACAAGCAGGAAATTATTTCTAGGTGCGCAAGTAATTATGCTAGGAATTTCAACGCCTTAATTGATTCGCGGAACTGCAGAAGCGCTCAGGGTTTATATACCATATCGCGGAATCAAGCACTAAAAATTATTGCTTGGATTGATTACTTCCGGGTGGTTACGAAACACGGATTTTCCTTGCTGCGTCCCCCATTCTCTCTCTCTCTCTCTCCCCTACATTGTAATCTTTTCATAAAGGAAGTGCGAAAAAAAAGAGAGCCGTTTAATTCAAAAATTTTCTCATAAATCTTCCTTTACATAACACATAATTTTGATTATTAGATTACTAATACACGATTATGTTTATCAATAATGTTTATCAGTAAACTTTGATATAAACCTTGACATGATAAAAATAAAATTTTTCCGTCTTATTTCGATCAAATTATTGTTGAAACGTATTTTATGTAAAAAGAATCATACACTGAACGTAGGAAGAAACAGAAGAGAGTGAGAAAAAGTATAAAAGATAAGGCTTTCTCGTGAAATCGCATTTGCATTACGCACGCGACTTCTTCGGCACGGTCGGAACGGAGGGCAGCCGAAGGAAAATAAGGATGAGGAGAAGGTGGGAGAGAAAGGGAAGGCACGGCAACGCGGGGCACGCAGTCAACGACTACAGAGAGACTATCCGAGGTGCTGGTTGACAGCAACAAATGCCTCGGTGCAGGCAAGACGGGGAGCTCGCGCCCGGGACGCCGGTTGCAGGACCGGCTTGAGATATTACCAGGCAGATGCGGTCGCGCGCTGATCAAAGAAACGCTCCTCACTGAGAGAGATTAAATGGATGCTGGTGCGCGCCGGCAACCACCGCACTGTGGCTACAAATAATAAGTCGGAGAGGAAGAAGAGGAAGAAGAAGGAGGAGGACTGCGCGCACCGCTCGCTCGCGCGGGGCTCAGCGCTCTCAGCTCGGCGCGCTCGGCTCGACCGGGCCCTAACTCGGGCTTGATGCATTCCCATCTTGCGGAGCGTTGCTCCTGTTGCCGGCTCCTCGGCTACAGTAACTCTCTCACCCACGTCACGTCATAACATCATTACGTTCGCGATTGGTCATGAACGAATGATTCCCGTATTATTCCAGCGTCGCGCGACATGTTACGAGACAGGCCAATGTATCTCGCCGAGAGACGCCGGATTTCAAAGGCACGTGTAAGCCGCGAGTTCTTACATATTCTCGCGATACCTCATCCCCGGGAGGAAGCTTGAGGTTACCAGGCGAATACATAAGGCATATACGCTTGCTTCTAGCCTAGTGCAACGTGTAATCATTTCTCACGTTAAAGACGTCGATTTCGTATGAGCTTGTATTAACGTTTATTATCATGCCCCCTTGGAATGTCTTCGATTTCCGAAACGGGATCTCCGGGAGACGCGATTCTGATCGATTTGAGAGTGAAGCGCGCGTGGGCGCAATTCGATCGCCGTGATCGAATTGAAACACGACACGGGAATACCTTCGTTAGCCGAAGCTATATTCTCCCGCTTAAAATTCAATTAATTTGGCGGCGATGATTATCTAGTAGAATAATGAGAGTGCATCTCAACAAGTGTTATCACCGTCGGATCTCCCTGGCATCCCCCTTATTTAAGAGATAACGATGGCTGTTCGCTACAGTCACTCTCCTTGAATGGTGTTGTCATTCGTCGCTTACTCCCTACCGTTGTCTGAGTTTCTAGAGGGTCTCTAGATGCCAAGTAAACTAGCCAATGAGAGACCCTCGTGGTACTTCTCGCTTTCTTCCTCCTACACCGCTATTTCTCCTACGCCACGCCACGTCTCTTTCTCCTTCCTCCCCCTTTCTCTCTCTCTCTTTCTCTCTTTCTCTCTCTTTCGTACCACGCGCTGGATTTCTCGCGTTGAGATATGACTGCCACATTATCACCTGATTATGTTATCACTTTGCATCGCCCGTTCTTTTACCGCACCGGCTGAGGGTGTATCGTCCATCACGACCATAAGGATCTGCCACTTGTAAACGCAGATCAGAACACAGTTTTTAATATCTGAAGAATATTAATTATCCTACGCTTTATTCTTCATCAATCCGCCGTACCATTCCGCATCCAAGGACAACGCTGATTTATAATAATAACTCCATTACCGCGACACGTATTCCGATAAAACAATAGAGCTCAATCAAATGAAATCGCCGTGACCACGCGGAGCTACGGCGGGAAAATTTCTCATCGCCATAATATTATTCCGTCCGATCTCTCGCTTTTATTCGTCATTATTAAAATTCGCGAAATTTAACACTTTGAACGCGACGAATATTCCGGAGGTATAACGGCGGAATAAGCATAGGCGGTAACTGGATCCGGTATAGTGTCGGGCAGACAGTTCAGGCGGGCATGGATACCGCTGCGGGACCATCAGGTCGCCCACAGCTCATCGCCGAGCGATCACATCTCATCGCCTCGCACCATCGCGGACTATTACAAACAGAGCTCCCTTTTGCACCTCGCCCTCTCGCTCCGCTCCGTACCCAATTCCGTGCCGTGTGCCCTCTTTCTCCGTCGCACTCCGACTTGTTCGAGGTCCGTGTTTCAACCCCATCGCGATTCCACCTCCGGTCCGACGTATCACTGGCGCTCTATCAACATATCCGACCGCTTAGCACCTACTTCCCAGGAGTGCGATACCGCTCGTAACTCATTTGAATTACACATTTCCCTCAGTCCTGCGAAATAATACGTACGAGGATCCGCATCAGCCGCGAGAATGCAAATGGTATCAGCCCGCGCTGAACTGAACTGAGCCGCGCTCTCGTCCCACTTGTAATCACCGATCGTGAATCCGTGCAATTTTAACCGGGCCCAAGCGAGCGCGGCGACGATACCGCACACGTTTGAATTTGATCCGGCTCCACGGAGAGAGTCGGACGATATTTGACAAGCTGTGATTAAGTTATAATTGAATCGACGTTGAATCTTTTACATTGATTCGTTCAAAATTAATGCGTTAATATGCTTTTACATTCCGCTTCTAGTAATATACCTACATCTGACAGAGATTTCGCTAATTGCGATATAAATGACGAAACATTTTCTAAACACATTAATTATTTGAAATTTTTTTAATAATCAGCAAGTAAATTTATACATTTTTACTGTTATACCTAATAAAATTGTCTGTGTATAATTACAATGGTTTTTTCATACGAAGAAATTTGTGCAATTGGAAATATTGTTACTTTGCAACATTATGTCATGATTGTGACAGGATATAATACATCTGGATGGAAGATATAGTGATGTAGAAACTCCAAGAACATTATGCATTCGGCTGATATGTTCCGCACAGTAGAAAGAGTATTGATCATTAATGTAGCAAGTGGAAGCTGGCACATTAGAGATTCTAAGAATCTACGGGGAAACTTTGTACCCCCGAGAGTATCGGTAACGTCGCTCGATCAAGAAACAGAACCGCGAAGGATATGTGAAAAGTGGTTTCTCGAGATTCCGCTGTCTACGGCTCCCTGGCGCCTCACTTTGCTAATCGTGGCCCATTAAAACGCCCTTTCTTCCGCTCCTGAAACCATGAGTTTACCGCGCCGCCGCTTCCCCGCAAATTTTCTCGCCTTAATCTTGGCTGTAATGTCCTAACTTTCTAAACCTCAAAGACCAGGCGAACTTTCCCGGTTCGCAATAATGGGAGAATCGGACAAGAAAGGTGCTCTCATTTCTTGCAATAGTTCACGGTTATTGGTTCCTCGATGTATATCTAATCGCTCGGTAATCCTCTTCCAGAATCTTAACTGAAGAGTCCAATCTGATAAAAATACGATAATACAATATGGATCTCGCAAATACACGGCAATTGAAATAAGCTAAACTCGCTTCAGTATGATATCGATAATGTTGTAAAATATGTTGATATCAAATAATTCTCTTTTGTTTAATTACAATTTTTACCTTAATTTAATTGGCAATAACACTAAATTACCATTAAATTTTGTTGTTAAGGTGTTTACCTGAGTCCTTCTGAGAATATTTAAAAACTTGGATCGTTACGAGGAACATTATACATAAAAACTATCGGCGCGGAGTTTCTTCCTTAATTCCAAAGTTTCACATCCAAGAATTTCGGCCATCATCGAGCAGCGTTAAGCCGCATAATTCGATGAAATAAAGGCGAGATCGGCTACGGGAGAAGCTTACTCGCAACGAGGACCAATTTCCGACGGCAAGAATTTCCCTAATTATTATTGACCATTAAAGCGATGAGCGTTATTATTTTAACGTCCGTATCTGCCGACCGGCCCCGGCTAATTTGCCTCCGTGAAATCGATTGTGCCGCGTGCGTTTGCACGTTCATAAATAATCAGAGCGTGCTTATGGGATGAAAGATCGGGCAACTACGCTAGCGTCAGACATTATAATAAATTCGCTCTTTCGCGGCTCTCTAACGAATATTAATTAAATGGACGTCAACTGTATCGATTACATGGAAACGAAATTTGATATTTTCTCAATTTTCCTCCAATAAAACAACGGGGATTCACACTATTTCACACAATTCCACGTGACCCATTATAAAAGATAAAATCATCTTTTACGCTATAAGTTCTATCTCTCTCTCTCTCTCTCTCTCTCATATTTCTTCTTTGCGGCGAATAGTGAAAGCTACGTGTAACATAATTTGTCCAAACGTGTATTTCATGGCCAAAAGTGATTAATGATCGCTCTTAACGTACGTTCAATCTAATATGTCGGGCTGTTAACGAACAATCCGATAAATACATACGTACAAAGGCGTCGCGTATCGATCGTTATCAAGTGCTCGTGTAATCCTCTACGGCTCTCATTAACCACCCACCGATACACAAATCCGTGACAGCGTTTTACCAGCCACGGGACACGCTGAAACGTTTGATAGCAGTTTCACGCTATGCCCGACAGATGGCCATCGATTAGGCCATCGTCGTTTTCAACCCTCTAAGCTACGGTCCACCTAACGGACCTTTCCTCTTCTGGCCCGTCCTGTAGCGGGTCTCTCGCTCTCTCAATTGGACGTGCGCCGGATGAATTACCGACGCGGCGCAAAGACGAGGGGCTAAACCTCGTGGTTTCTCATCTAAATAAACATGTACCGCATCACACCCTCTTCACCCCCCTCCACCATGACCATTAGGGAAAAGTGCTTTTTTTTCGATCTGACTTGCCTTTACATCTTCTTATATCTATGTCTGCAGTCTTCGCTTTATAGCCGCGTACTTGGCGCAATTATTAAGACACTGCAATATCACGCAATGTTGTCATACCAAATATGTTTAAGATAACAATAACGTGATGAGGAAGATACTATAACGTACCTTTTATGTAAAGAAGAATATCTTTTTTTTTTAAATTGGTCATATCTTTTACATAAAATCATTATCTCGGTATTGTAGAGCTCGGAATTATATTCAACGCTAAAATTATAATATTTGCGTTTGACAAATAAGTAGTTGCTAAAGAATAAGTAGTTTATTTTGAATTTTATTTATGAAGATCACATTTGGTCTAAAGGTTATTTCTAAGTTAATAGGGATGCTTATTAGGTATTCCTCGATATTATCATGTGAAGGCTTTCGCGGAGAAAATGTACGCTTCGAAGAATATTTCAGTAAATGTATGTAGTACTACGCCAGTTAAAAGCTTTATCGACATTCTATTTTGTTTTTTTTTTCTTCAATACAAGACGGGGAAATATTATTTTCTCACACGTAAAATATTCAGATAGTCGGTCTCAGACTAGCGGAAGAATACGACGGCGAATTTCTTTGAAGATCCACCGAAAGCCAAAGACTTTAACTCTTCCCCCAAGGCGCTAGACCGCATGATTGCCGTAATTTTGACTCATTACAATTACGCTAATGCCCAGCTATCAATTAGCGGAGGCTAAAGAGGTTCGCATTAAATATAATAGATAATATCGTCGTCGTTGCGAATCGTTCGTTGGTTCGTTCGTTTCTTATGCCCGGGTCAGCGCGGGAATTGACGATGATAGTAGCGATGATGATTGCCATGAATTAAGTTTCCACGGTAAATCTTAATAACTAATAATTATACATGTTTACAAGCGGCAGATGCTCTATTTTACAGTAATTAGGAAAGTATTCTTTAAATGTCTGAATCATTAACTTGTAAAAAGGATATTAATTTTTGTAGTTACGTTGTACGTTAAACAAATTAATGTGATATATGTATATATAATCGATTTTATACATACATTGACTGTTGCATTATTCTATTATTCTGTCTGCAACATTTAATTCGAGTAAAATTACCATCAGACTTGATATGCCAATTACTTGAAATGAATTGCTTAAATAAATTGCGATAAGGATAAGGAAGAAAAAAAAAATCTTTTTATTCGCAAACTAATTAAATTAATATTCAATGTTGGGGCGTAAATAACGGAATTCCACGCAGCACAAGCCATTAATTCTCGGTACGTATGAATGACGGGCGAGTATCAGAAGATGTTCTTTTTACCACAGTTGGAAGATAAACGGAGAGAGGGTTCAACGTTTCAAAGCACGTGCTATAATTCCATTCGGGCGAAGATCTCGCCGAGTGTAGCAGCATGCGCGGGGATGAACTTGATTTTCCTTGACTTGCCCGCGTCTTTTTGCGTCTTCGCATGTGCGATCGTGCATCCTTAAATTTTATCTTCCATGATCCATGGGTTTCAACATTTACCGCGTCTCGTGTCGTCATGAATAGATAAAACAATGGGTGTATGTAGCTTTCGAGGCTCGAATCTCGCGGCCTTGCAGTAGTATTGATGAACTTGTCGTTTTAGATGGATATAATGTGTCCAATCATTTATTCGCATAAATACCCTAGATGACGTTAATTCAGGTACTAAACGTTATTCCTTTGCGTTCTATCATCGACTCATATTTTGATGATTTATAGCCTCGCGTATGTGACGCAATACCCTCTCTTGAACCCATAAGTGCACGTTTAAACGATAAATCTTGGCAGTCAGGGTAGAAGGCCCTTTTCAGGTCTCCAGGTACGGTGCAGATTCGTGTCACTTGCTTATCGATACCTTCTCAAATATATTCTATCAAATGATATTAAATTTATGAAATATGCGAAATTTATAATTCGTTATATGTATTCCCAATCTTGTAACATCCTTGTATCCAATGCTAATAGAAAAAAGAAACTGAATCAGAAGAAAAAAATTATTTAAACTTTTGTATAATAAAGTATTTAAATCACATATTTAATTATGTAACATATTATTATAATTTGTAACATGTTTCTTTTGACATAATTGTTAATTTTATGGTCAGTATCTGTTAATTGCTAATTAGCGTCAATGCGGTAATCAATAATACTGCGATAAATCTGTGGCTTACGACGGAGTATAAGTCAAATGTAATAGTTGCATCGCTAAAATCATCGCTAAAATTAATTATCACTCATTAATCAATAAATTGTAAATATATTTCAAATATAGTCTAAATAATAATAATAAATCTTTTATTAATTCTACTTAAGTGTATTTATACATAAGAGATAATACTGAAAATAAGATGTATTGAAAATTTTTAATTAAATTTAATCAAAATATTCAATTTACACAAATTGCATTTTATTATAATACTGTCATAGTATTCTGTGATATCTCTTGAATAAATTTAATTTATTGAATATATGTATATTTGTTCTCGTGTGTAGGAAAAGAAGATACCCATAGACATCTTCTTATGTTCCTAATTTCATTCAAAAAGACGTATGGTGTCAATCGCACGACATATTTCCCGTCTGACATTTTCGTTCGATGATGCCGCGATTTGACTTCAAGCATCCTGTGTAGGTAGGTATAGATTTTGCCGGGCAAGATTTCCAGTCAGCTCGAAGTCAGGATTGACGCCAGTCGGAGCGATTTATCAGAATAATGCACACGCCATTACCCTCGTGTCCCCACCTTAACCGAGATCTTGATTTCGCGCGAAGTTCCATGTAAGGCTACGGTTTTCTTTACTTACTCCCTCGTAACTTTCAATCTACGAGCTGCAATATTATTGCAGATCGTCTCTCGCGGCAAAATGTAAAAAATGCGTCTCACATATTTAGGTGGTTTTGCCGAGATCAAGTAGAGAGTAATGTCGCTGTCGTAGTTAAAAAGATTAAGATGGCGATAGAAAATACGTAACCACCGAGATTTACGATACTCGATGATTTATCTCCGGTAATTAATTCGGAAATATTTACGGACCGGTCACCTTGCGTTTTTCCCTGTCTTTTGTTTATATCTTTCAATTTGTTGACATTCTCGTAATTGATTACTCTAATCGTTATTAATTTAGTCTTAAGTATTCACCTTGGTAATTTCATGTCACAATTATTATTGAAGTTTCTCCGGTTTGCGCCAGATTAAACTCTCTATGCATGCGTATTGAAATCCGAACGCGGCCAAACGAATGGGGACGTTGTCGTGGACATGGCTACCGTGTATTTGTTTGTTCGTTCCGTCGACCGGATCATATTAATCTACTGCTAATGAGCGGTCCCGATCAGTAGTGGAGATGCATAGGTTTTATCTCCAAGATACAGAAAACGCCCTCATTATGAACCAACTCGGGTGTGCCTTGTGGTCGGCTTAATATTTAACGCGTCTCGAATCGTTCCATCACCGTTGATATTTCTCCAATTCGAAGAAGGAGAGAAAGAGAGGATTAGACCGTATTTGTAAACAAGCCTCAAAGTTAGCTGTAAGTTACGTACCAAAGACAGTTCCCTGCTAATTGGAAATAATTCAACCAAAATCATAAGTATACCTTTTAATGTAATTTCTGACAAAAGTTTAGGCAGTTTACATTCAATTATCTTAAACTTCATATGTAACGACACAAAAATTAATTAACAGATATATTTACTTCAGAAATGCACAGTATATTTTAAATTTAAACAATTTCAAATTTTGCATAATTTTATATTAAATTTATGTCTGTTAATTGTATTTTGACTACGATGTTTATCTCATAAAAATATGTGCCGAATGTTCATCTATATCGTTTTTAATATTATTTCATGAAAAAAACGGCGCATTTTGTCACCGGACGAGTTGTGATTATAGCGATTGATCTCGTTGGACTACAAAATAATTAGTCAATCACTCAACGCTCGGTTGTTTCGTTAAGATGTACGGGAGAGCCACGTTAAGGTCCAGCAAGTCTAACAAGCGATTTCATGGCCGATCCGAATCACCGGCCGATTCTTACCCCCGGTCCCCGTCCTTTCCTCTTTCGTGCGCTTCTTCGTCTCTGTGGGACTTTTACACGTGCCGTACCATTAATCGTTCGATTAAGTCGCCTGATAACTCCCTCTTGAGCTCAAATCTTGTTCGCGTACCACCAGCCGGCGCCATAACTCCCCCTAGTTGTAAGCCGCGTTACGGGCTTTAGAGAAACTGTACAGAGGAAGAGTCCGCGCTGTGTTGGAGGAACTACGACCGCCTACCTGGAACATTCGAGTCGCTTTTTCACGCCGCGATTTTTTTTTATCTCTCCGCAACGCGCGCGTGTCGTAAAATTATTCTCGGGATGAAACACAGGGACACTCAGATAACAGAGAGTATATATTTTTATAAGATTCAGGAGAAAAAAAGCGTTAAACGTACACGTTCATTAGGTTTCTCGAACGCGGATCTATGTAGCTCTCAATTATGAGAATTTAAAGATAGGAGACGAGCGGGTTCTCCTCTCCTAGTACAGCTATTATCCGTAGCGTGCACTTCAATGCAGGTAGATATATATTCGCAATCTCCCTCAAAGGGTTAATTACGCATATCTGTTCAAGATACTTGAAACAAAGAAGATGAACGAGGAAAAGCTTGCGATAAATATAAAAGCAATGTAAAATGTAAATGCATAACTTTTTTAGAAAATAATACGATTTATTATTCAGTGAATAATAATAGTAAATATACTTTTTACGAACGAGCCAAGCGTTGCGCTTTCGATAGCTTCGTTTAACATACAACAGATTTCCGAATACGAATGTCGTCGGTTGAAAATAGTCCTTCGGAACGGAAGCAACAAATAATCGGTTGGAGGTGTGGATGTAAACTGTGCGCGACGCGCTCGTCATACAGGGGGAAAGAAATAGCAGAAGGAAGAGAACGAGAATGGATGCAAGCGTAGATCGGAAGAGACAAGAAGAGATGGAAATATTCTGGGGAGTGCGCTTAGGAGAGTGTATACGTGGACGCGCCCCATATAATCCCGACGATGCCTCTCCGAGTTGTCTCTCCGCCTTGGATATCATCCTTGATCCGCGTCGAGGAGTCATTTTCATGCTATTACGAATGCCTGTCATTGCGTTTCGTTGCACGTGATTTTCATAAACGTAAAACAGATTTCACAGACGTAAGAAGCTTTCACATTGGACAGATTTATAAGTAGTTAATAAGTATAGTTAATTAATTACAATTAATATTTACAAGGAATTACAATGAGTAAAATATGATATTTTTACAATATAAACAAACAAATAAAAATTTTATTAACACATTACATAGTGGAGAAACATATTTTTAATAACATATATTTAATATTTTTTAAATTTGTCTTTTCAAATCCAAAAGCTTACTTTTTATTCATAATGCACTTTTTAAGAATTTATTCGAGGAGAAATTGATATTTCCAAATTTTAAAGGTTGTAGACAAGAAAAAATTGTAACGGTACATAAACATTTTCGTAATCGCTATGCAGTTTATAATCATATGTCCGAACCTGCCGTCTAAAGCAAACCGTATGTCGCACATCGCTACGATTTATTACGTTGACACGTGTCTCTGCCGCATATTTTGTTTCTTCATGGTTGCCTTCTCCTAACGGCGATTAAAATATATATTCAAGGCTAGAACGATTTAGTTTCGCAAGTTTTCGTGAGAACTTTTTTACGTAACATCTATATATATATATATGTTAAAAATGTTCCGAAGGAGCATTTTTTTAGAAGAAAAATGAACAAACGATTAATTTTAATCGACTTTCGCATTTTTATACATAATGTTATACACAGTGTTATACGTAGCATTTTATTTTGCTTCCGTTGAACTTTAAAAACCCTCTGATAAAATCCGCAAACAACGTTAAAACCGTTATTCAGATATCACGTTTAATATAAACTTTATGAAATATCCTGTATAAAAAGAAAGAGGATACAGCTTTCCATTACTGCTCTATTGGCAGCGGGCCGAAAAGGCATAAAAAACGGACATCTAACAACCGACGGTTGAGTAATGGATTATATTCCTTCCTGATCGTAGGTATTAAAAAATGGTAAATGCTCTTAATGACGGCATTAATAATTGTATTCACCAAACCGCCAGTATTGACCTGAAGACACCCATACGTGGCACGCCCGTAGAATACCCTTGTAACGATCTGGTTCGCATTCATCTGGGCGGAGAGATCGTTTGTGAATGAGCGAACATTCAATGGCTGCACTTTTGATCTCGGCGTTATTAATTATCCGCAAGTAGCTGCGAACGTTCGGATCTTTTCCTGCCCATCTGAATTTCGTGAATCATCTAAACTCCCGTCGACTTGACGGGTTCATTGGCATCGACTGATTTCGTGATTAAACTAGTCCAATGCTTATCGATATATACATATACGCGTGATATACTTTAAAGCGTCCGCGTAAAATATATTAAGACTTTAAGTATAATATATGAGTCTTTGAACGCGCGTATATCTTTTTCGTCAATCTCGTTATTATTAAAATAATTTGCACGCAACGCGGCGTATATCCGACTAGCGGATGTAGGCGTCCCAAAGATTCCAGTTTGTTCCCCGATCATCGATTCGCGCTAGATCACCGACTTGAGATCGCTCAAGGCAGTCAGAAATCGTTTGGTAGGTGACCCTTATCGCCTTATTAGAGGATGCGCTCCCCGTACTTTATACTTTACAATGGCTTATCTCTCTGGTACATGCGCGCCTTTATCTCGATCCGGTATCGATACGTCCCTTCCACCGGGACGTATGCCCTTCGGACCGGGCATACTTAACACAGACCGTCATTACTTAACGGAGAGTAATAAAGTTGTATTACCAATTAGCCCGTCCGCGTACAAGCACGCGCATGAACAGCTCGCGCCGATAGTTGGTAGCTTATCGTAGTTGCGATCGTTGCGCTGCCTCGTTTCGATCTCGCGAGAAGGATAAAATCGGCCGATCTCTCTGAAGGGGGGTAATCATTGTTATCTTGCGAGGCAACGGAGCACTTGTTTTGGACGCAAGTGCACGCCGCGCCGCCGCGCCGCGCCGTCACGATGCAGCAAATGAATGCAGATCGCGAACTTAGTCACCGGTGAATATTAAATGGTAACCGGGGCCAATTTCCCCCGTTGCACAATAATGCGCAATAATTGTACAGTGGCTGGATAAGGATGCGGCGAGCGCGCAAAAATCCACTCATCGCGTCGCTCGGTCGCAAAAGCCCCGAAAAAAAGAATGCGGAAGTGCGCGCAGGGCACGGGCACGAAGGGACCCAGGGCTCGACTTGTAGTTTGGCAGAGCGATTTTTATTCACAACGGGTGGTGGTAACTGAGCGACCGCGGGGGGGCGACGGAGGGAGCGAGATGGAAAGACAAACAAATGGATAAGTGTGAGTGTGTCCAGGATCGTAATTAATGGGTAGTTTGGCGGTCGGCTGGACAGCTGTCCTCTTTTTTCTACGGCGACGGACGGAACCGTATAGCCGACGGAACGTCGCAGCAACCGAAAAGTGGAGAACGAGAAAGAGAAACGCGGAAACCTCCTCACAGTCCAACTTAGACACGGCTCCAGACATGGCGGAAGGAACAAGATGGATTACCTGACACTACCGGACAAGATCAATTGAATTTCTATTTGGACGTAACCGAGCCCTCTCCGCTAGGTACCCCTTGCCTCTCCTTTTCTCCTACGAACCCTCACCGCGTGAGCGTTAACGTCTAATTCTTCTTTGGCCTAGACTCTTGGCGACAATCTTATTAGACAGGTTCTTTACAATAGTATGTTTGAATTTCTAAAACTATGTTGAATACAAAGCTGCTCATCAAATCCATTGTTTAAGGAATATTTATTAATTATTTTTAAAAAAGTCAACGCGTGTGATTTATTTTCTCAACAGTTACTAAATCTGCTAATGATTATTCTTGAGTTCTGCATAATAACTCTTTCGATTTTTGCGCACATAAAATAATTTATAGATACAAATAATATTGAATGGGTACCTAATGTACAGTTTTTAAAAAATATATTTAAAATAAATTATAAACAATAAACTTTCTTGCTGATCCGTATGATAGCGAACTTGATCACTTTCACGATAGTTGTCTTAATTTTTTACACACGCAATAACATAGAGTCACGCATCCTTCTTTTGCTGTCTCTGAGTAATAATAAATGACTTCAGCAGGAACTGTCTAATTACCTTCATGGACACCGCACAGATGCATGATGCATGTACTGATAACCATGTAACTTTTTTGTCACCAGTTTTATCACGTCGGTTGAATTAAGTGTCCAGTTAATTAATAAGATAAAATTGAAAAAATTCACTTCAAAGTTGACCAAGAATAAGACATCTGGAGATTTTTTGTACATCTTAAATTTTTTTAAATTCTTACTAATTATTATTTTCTGGTGTGTTCTATGATCTGATTTAGGCGAGACTCTTGCATAACTGTGGTGAGCACGTTTATTATACACACATATATATTTAGTTTTAACGCCAATTCCGAATGGGTAATTTTTTAGAGGTTTTCTTGACAAGATCCTCTTGGTGGTTTGTCATTTCCTTTTGAGAAAAGACATATGAAAATTTTTCAGATTTCTTAGAAATCCGGTATTTCAATATAGTCGACTATAAATGCGCCATCCACGTTCGTTGTCAGATAAAACATATCTGCAGCATTAAAAGAACTTGAATAAGAATAATCATAAACTGATAACAATACGTGTATGGATCCGTGCATGCGTGCGGCCTTAACACAGTATAATGACACGACAATAACGCATGTCTGGATTTGTAATCGTGCCACTTTTGTCTCCATACGTCATTCGTCAGCGAATGTCGTGTCATTGGTACTGTATCGCGAAAGGAGCAAGTGTAGGCCTTTTTTGCAGTCAATAACCGATTATAATTATCGCGCATTCGCCGAGCAATGCCAGTCACTTGCTGTCTTGCAAGACTATTTTTCTCGACAGCATGCTCGACTACAAATAATCGGATAATTATATGTAACGACCGCGACGAAGAAGCGTAATGATAACGAGCGGCGGATAACGTCGACGGTCGCATGACGGCCCGAGTGTCAATCGTCCGTAATCTCGTAAGCGCAAATACCGAACGCGCCGCTCGCGGTACGCGTGTCAATGTATAGCGCGTAGCCGAATACGTGAATTGGGGTGTTAATGAGCCAGCCAGCACCGGCGATGATAACTCGCTAAATGCCGGGTACCGCTCGCGCAAACCGCTTATTTCAACCCTCAAGAAACCTTGCGTCTGCATCTCGTACGAATGCCATTCGCGCGGTGTCTGTATGGTAATGCCGTGACTTCGGCCGGCAAACCGGCAATGCATCGTTAGCCCGGCTGGCTGGCAGATAAATGACGTGGTCGCCTCACATCTGACGTGAATGAAGCCACGATAGCTTACCCCGGCGTGTATACCTACATGCGTATTTACGCACGCGTGTGCGAGGTGCCCCGCATAGTCGGTGTGCCCGGTCTACAACCTACGCCATTCCACCCGGTGATCGTAATAACTACCTAATGGTACATTGAACGCCGTCGTCCAGCCTCGGTCGGAGCAGTAGCCTCGGACTTTCCGCGCGCCGGTTCTATTCGGATCAATTAAACGTTTTATCGTTCCCGCCGGGATTTTCGCCCGGAGTGACTGTCCGCGCGGATTGATCGGTACCCGTTAACAAGCGCGTTCGCCGCGCGCAGCGTAAGCGAGCTGTGTAATGATAATTGCGAACACGGGCATAGGTAAGTAGGTTTAATGGAATGTTTCGTCAACCTTGAAGTATCGAGCCGCAACGATCTAGATTCAGCTGATCTCGCGCGAGAGCGCGCGCCGAAATGACTTTATTTAACGAGAATGGATTTCGTGGGAAAATATCGATCGGTGATCACTATTATTCCGGTTAGCGACGACGATATCCGGTCGTCGAGACGCGTGATTTATGTAATGGTTTTTCCAACGCGCTTATATCATAAGTTTCCTTAGGTGTTATTTTTGCATTCATTTGCGCTGCAGTCTTCTAACGTGATACTTTAAGCGTCACGTAAACTAATGGGCAAAATGTTACAAAATGAAATAAAATTTGATCAATTTTATCAATTTTATTTTTTAATCATTTTTATTTCTGTACATCAATTTTTGCATAATCATTAATTGTTTCCATAGAGGACCTATAATTTATTATTAAATCCTAAAATACAATTTTTGTAATACTATTTGATTTAATAGCCGATACAATTATACATGTGTGTGTTACACTCAATGAGATAATGCTCTTTGTAAAGTTAGGAAATTATTAGCGGTAAAATTAAGTGTAAGTAATTAGATTATTATCGGTGTCTTAATCGTGTGAAATTATTTTTCGGCGGTCAGATGGCAGTTTCTCGAATGCATGAAGTATTTAAGGTGCGTGCAAAATTTGGGAGTGGCCGTTACACACGATACGCAGCTTACAAGAGAGAGGGTGGAAGTTGTCTTCCCCAGCAGCAGAAGAATCCACTGGTTTCCGGTACACGCGAAAGCCTCATTAACTTTCGCCACCCGATATACGTACCGTTTTAAAATGAATCTACTGTTCATCGAGCAGAAACCGTAAGAACAGTAACCGACAAAAGAATATATTCGTACACAATAAAAGCTAATGTGGCAATGAAAAAAAGCAAAAGGTTGATATGCGTTTAATGTTTTGCAAGTATATTCGCAGATTGATGGCTGCTGTCGCAGATAAGTCATTTGAATTCAAGTTCTGTTGTATCATTTATAATTGATTGCATAGCGAATCCGGTTTTATTTTTCGTATACGAGATGTATAATTTAATTCATTTATCCCCGATATAAATTATCGATTAAAATTATGCTAATGTACACGTAATGGGTTAACGTCACGTATATACCAATGATCAAGCGTGCGTCGCTTTAATTTACAACGTTATGACGGAACATCCTACGCACGCCGCGATGAGAAACGTCGACGATTCCACGGCGGATGAGCAGCTAGCGAAGCATCGTGACGTCGGTGGACTATCATCGTATCAATGCGGCGGAGATTGACAGTCCTGGCTGTGATAAATGATATTTCCAACGTCCTACTCCCCCCCGGCACCCGCCCTCCTTCCTCCCTCGTACCACTGCGGATCCATCCCCGCTGAGCTCGGCTCGGCACGAGGGTGCCCCGACCGAGCAGACCGAGTAGCGAAGAGGGAAGATATTCGCGGCGAGAAGTAAACACGTTACGCAAACAAACGCTGGATCGATAATTCCTCCCTCCTTGAAAGTACATTTCATACATGAGATTTTTAAAAATATGTATTTCACACAAATATTTCTTTATTGAAAGACATCGATGATTGAACAACTCTTAACTGATTAACCTTGATTAACTTTTCGGCACACTTCGGGTTTCACAAAAAACTCTCGGGGCACTAAGCAGTACACGCGACAGTGTGAAATCTGAAAAATTAGTCACTCTCAATTTGTCAATGCTTACTGTGTAAGACATGATGACTTTCCATTTTTTTATAATGAATGGGCCATAAATTGACACTCCAGTCGTAAACTCGTGCATCTGATGATACCTGAGATCTTTATGGCCCTCTTAAACATTACATTATGAAACTGTTTTCATGATGTTTATATTATAGACACCTTGTAAAGAAAGATTCATCGCTTTATGAAATGTCGGCATTTCATGAAAAGCAGCCTCGTGTCAAAATAATGCTATGCGATACTTATAAAATATCTACATTGCGCAATTCTATGTTAGTTTTAATTTTACATTATCTGTCGATTTTTTATGACATAACTAGATCTTTTATAAAATAACAAATTTCATCAAATTCCTATAATTTACATATAATTTTGCAATCAAATTATGCTCTTTGTTGGAATATTTTACATATCTTTGATAAAATAATTTAACCGGATATTCGGCAGAATAAAAAATTATTCCCTTTCTCGGAACATTTTATGCATCTTTGACAAAATAATTTAACCAGGGATTCTGTTGAATATAATAGAGAACTATATAGAAAACTGTGAATAGCAAGAAAATCCATAAACCCGGGATTTTTCTTAAATTTTCCGGTGTCCCTTACGTAAAGTTACGAGAGCCGTCAAAGGTTCGGCAATTGTGTTCGACACTTTCTCTGTTTTGTTCAAAAGAAGGCACGTTCTGCCCAGGATGTCTCAGCATGAGCTGGAAGTCAAGGTTTCGCCAGAAACAAGATTAATATAGGAGATACATGACTACAAATTTTTTTCGTTAATATAGTTGAAGGTCTGAGATTAGAAATATTTAAATTTTATAGTATTCAATCAAATTATTTAATTTCTATTAAAGATTTTAAGATAGATACATATTTAATTTTAATAAAATACTCAAGATAACGAAATAAATTGTTAAATATATGTATATACATATAAAATAGATGACACAATTTGTCGTAGAATGGCACACTGCAAAAGAAATATAAATTAATCATGCAATAATAGATGCCGTCTGGCTTGATTTCGATATTCTCAATTGTCCCAAATGGCTATAAATGTCCTTCTCTCTCTCTCTCTCTCTCTCTCTCTCTCTCTCTCTCTCTCTCTCTCTCTCTCTCTCTCTCTCTCTCTCTCTCTCTCTCTCTCTCTCTCTCTCTCTCTCTCTCCTCCCCTCCCCTTTTTCCTCCCTTTCTCTCTTTTCCCCCTCTCTCGTTTTTGCGAAAATTCCTTATTTCGATCGTTGCTCACATGGCGGAGGATAGGGATTAAATGAGCACATATGTCACCCTATGAGATTTTACGCCGTTCTAACAATGCGAACCTACGCAATCTGCTACATTAACTAATAATCAGTACAAATATATTTCTTTCATTCGGTATATAGTTTATATTATGTACGGTTTTACTAGATTTAATTTTTACATGCAATGTTTGAAGCGTATTGTAGCATAATAATTTAAAGAATAAAAAGTAAGCTATTTCAAATTATATAATTCTTTGCCAGAGTATTATAAATTTTTCTATGATTGCGTTTTCTCTATTTTATCATTTATAGTTTAATATTTTACAATTTTTATTTATAAAGTGATGATTGTAAAAAGGCATAATTTAAAAGTAGCAACAACATTTGAGTTGAACATTTTTTCTCATTTAGTTATAGTCCTTTTGGTTTGGAAAAAAAAATTTTTTACAATTTAGTGAGCAAGAATACGGTGAAAGAATGACATCGTGACAAATTCGGGCTTCAAATTTTTCGGTTTTGTCTTTCCCTGCCCAACCAAAACGTTACAAAAAACCTACAACATTATTTACATCACAATGGTCATAACAGTTTCAATATGTTGGAAAGTATTTCATGAAAAATCATCCTGAAAAGTTTTTCAATGGACCGAGCAAGAGAATCAATAGAAAAATTCAAAAGGCCAATATGTAGGTCAATACGGTCTGCGACACGGTTTATGAAAAACCTAATTATTATGGCTCAAAGTGTATAAAGTAAAATTTGTAAAAATTATTTTGTTTTGTAACATTTCAAACTGGATATACAACATAATAATCTCTTCCAAGATAAAAAAATGTATAGAACTAAATATGCATCACATAAGTGAATTGAAAGAGTAAATGATT
The DNA here is from genome assembly GCA_928718305.1 of Tetramorium bicarinatum. Classification (NCBI taxonomy): domain Eukaryota; kingdom Metazoa; phylum Arthropoda; class Insecta; order Hymenoptera; family Formicidae; genus Tetramorium; species Tetramorium bicarinatum. Next base: position 18,358,472 of record OV788327.1, on the reverse strand, counting down.
GCAGTCAAGTATAAATTAAACTCATATTAAGAGAAATCAAATTACCACTAAGGTGTGACGTGTATAATTATGCTGTTTTAACTTTTAGAAGGCGAAAGAGATTCCTTTTGTGGCGTATAATATATTATACGTCGACGATACGACGCAAGCCAGCGAAAATAAAGTCAGTAGCCAAAATCATTAACGAAATGCTCCCAACTCCGGAACCCTCGACCCTTCCCACAAGTATCGCCCGTCGTGGATTATTATTTATTGCTATCATGCCAGTCGGCTAACATAGAATGCATTTCACATCCACACGCGTGAGAGAGCGCCCAGGCATTCTTCTAGCATCGTTTGATTCACCGTGTACGCCTAAATTTGACTGCATACATACATGTAACGTACACGCATGCAGACGCGTGTCCGTTCGGATCGGTCCGTTTAGAATCCCCGCCCGCAGGATTGGTCACCATTTCGAACCATCAATCAATCACTTTTTTCGACCGTGTTTTACTATTTATAGTTTGTCCGCAAGGCTGTCTATTACGTTCCGTTAAGGATAATTGTTTTCTTTTAATTTTAGCTCTTCCCTCTCTATCGTTGACGCCTTGTTCATCATGTTTAATCAATACATCTCATTTAAGCGTCCTAATATTCTCGTTGTTTTCTAATCGATAATAGACACTGCTTATGGAATTCGTAATTATATTTAAAGAATATTAATAATTAAAGAAAGAGATTATTTCGCGATTTTGTTCAACCAGTATAATCATGTTTCTATATTTACAATAATTGTTACTAATGTTGCTCTTACAATTGGTCACGAATTAATAATCAAAGTGAGAAGTTAGATGATTTTATGGAATTGGAAAGGAAAAAATTGAAAAGAAAAAGAAAATGCTAAAGAAATTGTATTATTTTAATTTTTGTAAATCTGTTTTTATTTATTCCAATAGAAAAGCTAGATGTAATAAAAAACAAAGAATGGAAATTGTAAAGAAAATATTTTACACAGTTTTGCAACTAGAAAAGAAAAAAGTATATGCTGTTATTCATTAATCAGTTTAAAAAAGAAATTTATTTTTGAGATTCTTAAGTGAATACAAATTTTATTTTATTGTATTTGCGTTATATTGTTTTTGTCGTATTCTACATAATTTCCATTTTCATTATTCTTATACTTAATTTATAACAATAACAAATATTTATTACTCGTTTCAATAATATAGTTATATTTATAGTTAAAATTATAGTGATTGACTTATGTTAACGCGTATTACTCTCAATAAATTAATAAATATTATAATAAATATTTTATAATAAAAGTATGTCGACTCTAAATTGGCGATGGAGTAGCAATTCTGCAGGAAAGCTATCCCATACGTGCACGATATCCCATGGTAGCGTGTATTGTGTTAGGTCGGGTTGGAGAGGGAAGGGGGAATAGCATGGAGTTTTGTGTCAATAGTGTTAGTAGTGGGAGGGGACTGCGGCACGAACAACAGATCAAAAATCGAATGTATATTGGGGGTGGCCTTAGCAGTGAATGAAAGAGCAGCTGACAAAGATAGAGGCCCCCTGCGATACCTCAGTTTAGCAAGAGGCGCCTATAGAGACTTTTGCTAAGGGTAGCACCATCCCCCTCCATTCTTCCAAAGACCTCTGGTCACGTACCGTACAGTGAAAGCACTGCCGAGGTTTTCGATAGAACCGTAAAGCCTACCCCACCTTCTCGTCCCTTCCCGTTATACCAATAGATACCCCTGAAGAATAACCGAAAACAGTCTGTACAGGACCACAGCAGTTACACTTCTTAACTGCCTCTACCGTCTGCTTCAGTTTCGTATGACCGAGACACGTGGATACAAGTCAAACTAAGTCAGGCGTAAATATAAGTTCAATTAAGTGATGTGTTACGTTCGTATTATAAATGCGAAAAATAGACATTTTACATACGTTCACGGTGAATTGTATTCGCGCGTGCAATAATGTGATACGCACATTCGCGCGTATAATAATATAATAAACGTATTCGCGCGTGCAATAATGTAATACGATTGCTTATGGTTATTGGAAGCAAGAGTGTGCGATAATAACTTATACATGAATTCGTGACAGTATGATAATATGAATTCAAATATACATTCAAATAGTTATCAGGATTGTTACCCGACAAATGTGCCATTATACTCGTTAAACAATCCGTTTGCAATATGGGATAATGCAAAGTATAATGTTGCAACACATAACGAAGAATATCGGAAAGGTGCAACCGAAAGATTCGACAAAACAAGCATTAAGGAATCCAGTTTATTGATGAATGTTTTAATACATGGTAAGGAAACGGTGAAACAAAGTTATAATGCGGTACATTCACACACGAATGTAAATACGAGTCCACCGTACCAAACCATACCAAACGGTCAAATTAATTCGCATAATTCACACAAAATGGCTGAAATTCTCGTGTCTAAAATATCGCCGGTAGATTGTGAAAAACTATACAATTTACTAAGGCAACCCCAACAACAAGAACATAACCAGCTTATTCAAAATTATCCAGCAAACACTATGCAATCACATAATAACGCATTATTGAATTCTGGATTGTCTACGATTCCAACGCAATGTGAACAGAACAAAACAAAGCAACAAACCGATTTTAATGTACACGCATCGCAGGTGAATAGCTATAATAATATAAGAAAAGACAAGAACGTTAGGATATATAATCATAACGATCAAAGCGGTTTGCACACCAACAACGTTGCAAAATATCCGTGGATGGATAAAAGGACAAGAGGTTAGTCTACAATAAATAATATTTATTCTAATATATATATTTCTACTAATGTTTTATTTTTTATGAATATTAAGCCTTTTTTATTTAGTATATTTATTTTTAATAAATAATTAAATCTCATTCAACTACTCAATATAATATAAAACATACTAAGGCAGACATGGGATGATCGGAATCAAACTCATGAACCGCCAACTGCAAATTGATTTTTATGTTATGCATTATCCCAACAAATAATTAAATATATAATAATATTTAAGTTATATGCAACAGCCACACATACATGTTAAATTAACCCTTATTCTAAAAAAAAGTTATTCATTGTTTAAACATAAATATCACTATTTAATTGATATTTTTAATATTAAGAAGCGAGATACTTCATATATCGTATAACGTTTTATAATTTTAATTTAATCTTAAGTTCTGTAATAATTTTGTTGGATAAATAAAATCCATAAATTTATAAATCCTTAATTTGATTAAACTTTCTTAATATTATTATAATCGTTAATATTATTTATAAATACAAAATTATTGATTGCAGCTAATGGAAACGGACAGAAGCGCACGCGACAAACCTATTCCAGCACTCAAACCTTAGAACTGGAGAAAGAATTTCGTTCTAATACATACCTTCCAAGAAGACAGCGTACGACTCTAGCTCAGAAGATTCAATTGTCTGAGCGTCAAGTTAAAATTTGGTTTCAAAATCGAAGGATGAAGGAAAAAAAGGAGAAAAGTTCGTCACCAAATAATTCATTCTCAACCGCAGACGTTTCAACAGCATCCAAACCAGCAGTACCAAACACTCAGATGATGATTTATGAAAAACAAGTATTTAATCTACCGCAACAGGCACAATTACAATCGCAATCACAATTACAATCACAACCACAATTACATTCGCAATCACAGTTACAATCGCAACCAGAATTACAATTGCAATCACAAATTTACGAAGAACAGTATCAATATTATTCTAATTATCAAAACGTATTACCAACACATTGTTTAAATAATTCTCAAGATAATATTTATGGAAATGCAATGATAAAGCATCCTTCAGACCCTAATTTTGGTAATACTCTTAATTATTCTACAACATATTAGAAAATGTGAAAATACCGAGTAAAATTTTATAGGATTTTACTCTTCAATAGTAACTTTTAGTACTGAAACATTATACTAGATATACTTTTATTGAGACTTTTATTAAGAAATATACATCAAAATATTTTTAAATGACATAATTATTTTTAATTATTTTGCAGTAATATCAAAGTTTATTGTCATTATTTATATATAATAATTGCACTCGATATACTATATGTATATATATATAATATATATGTAATAAATATTAACGAATAGCGATGAACATAAGTATAGTCGAATATACATATTCAGGTCAGACCTACATCGGCGTTTCAAAATTAATCGAGTTAGTTTTAAGAAACGAACTTATGGCAAACTCAGGACAAAGTTGGTCCTTCACGCTCGTTCGTAAAGAGGGAATGCCGCTACGGCCGAGATCGGGGCAGCTGACCTTGCAACCACTATGATTTATGGCCGAGCTAAACAACGAGCATCCTATAGCTCAGGTACACGAAAGCTCGGCCGTTCACATTGCATTTTCTCCTGAGCATTCTTTTCCTAACTTTGCATTTCGACAGTAGGTTTTGCCCGTGAGTATTGCTTACGTCATCCAAAAATATTTTGACATACAAAATAAAATTCATCAACAATCTGATTAATGATATTATTTTCATACTTACATTATTGCCAACTGTTAATTCATTTAAATGTAATGGCACATATAATTTGAATACATACACATAATATATTAATGATATTATGTAATATTTTTTGTAATTTGAGTAAAATTATATATGTATGACATTGTACGTTTAAATTTTAAATTACATAAGTGTATTGTGTGCAATTAGAATTGTCAATGAGTCACGATTAGATTAGATTAGTCAAAGAAAGATTTTATTTGATGTTACATTACAAGATGTTGGAAATAACAGTAAAAAATTATTATTATAGATTAATTTTAATTTGTATGTATTCTAATCTAAAATTCTAATGTAGTTATCTGAAAATTAAGAAAAAAGGAAAATCTGTGGATTAGATGTTCTAATTAACTTAAATATCATTACTATACTATCATTAATTAAATTGTATATGGATTTTGTACCGTACAGATGCGTGTGTGCGTACACGAGTGTATGTGCGTATGTACATACATGTATATTGTATGATGCTTAAAACTTTCAATTGTTTTATGCGATAATCATACAATATATATTAATAATTTAGCAATATTATTATTCATTATCTCAGGTCTTCCATAATAAATCTTCTAAAAAATCTTTTATATGTATAATTATGAAAGTGAAATATTTATGGATACTTTCATATTATAGCAGTGTTAACTTCAAACCATTTGGCAAGCTTAGAAACGCTAGAATTTAGGGGATGACTAGAGTGGGGAGGATAGGCATGCAGCTGCGCTGTTCACACGAAACAAGATGGTTGAAAGCGTAAGCGTGCGTGAATGAGTGTTCTCCTTTCATTCTTATTTTTTAATGTTTTAAGTGTTTTTTAGTGTAACATTTTTTTCCAATTTCAATGCACTGTGTTTTCGGAAAATGGATACACTATCGCAAGTGAATAATATTAATAATAAGTATAATTAGTTTTATCGCCATAAATTGACAGTGTAACACAGATTTTACAGTCTAATAATGAAAAAAGAGAAGTTTTAATGTGACTTTTATACTAGTGTTATGTTATAAAGACATTAACAAATTAACATAAATCAATTAAGGAGAATCAATAAACTAAAAATTAATTTGGTTAATCTAATCAAAATGTGAAAAATAATTATATAAAAGTATTAATTAACAAATTTATTACAAACAAAATTTAATTTAATATTTGTGTCCATATCTGATTGCCCAGTTATAAAGAAAAACAGTTCTCAAATTCTATTGTATTTTATTATGCATTGTACAGCAATAAAATTACATAATTGTAATTAAAATTGTAATTATAGTTCATAGAATTTTGTAAAATTAAATAAGCATTACTTTAAAATTTGTAAATTGAACTTTAAATAATTAATAATACTATTTATTTATATTTTTAAATAAGATTTGAATGTCAAAATTTTTATATTCTTTATAGCATTCTTTTAAGTTGTCATAAAAAAATTTATGGTTTCTCTTTTCTAATTTTATGAATACGAAACATAAATTATAATTGTACAACTCGTTAAGAATATAACAAACAATTAAGCTTATAACAAAGCATTTAGAATTTTCAAAAAAGTATGTGTTACATGTTACATCTTAAACTCTATATATTTTCAATTTTTTATAAACATTTTTCATTTCGTTTATTTCAACTTAGAAGGTTTGGACAATAAAGTGACATAATTTTGTATTTGTAATAATTAATACATTTACACATTTAAATTCATATGTATATATATATATATAATTTTTTTGTAATGATATTAAATTTTGTTATAAATTTAATTTAATATTCTTAATTTTATGTATGGTTTATAGTTTATAGTTTTATATTCATATTAAAATATATATTTAATTTATTATCTATCAAAATTAAATAGATTAAATAATAATATTAAATAACTAGATAATAAATTAAAATTAATTTATTATCTATTTATTTATGTATATTAAGATAATTTATTAATATTTTATGATGCAAACATAAAAATCACATAAAGAAAACTTTATTTTCTCGTTGTTAGATTCTAATTTACTGAATTAAAACAATAAATTTATTAAATGTAAACCATTTTATAACAGTTTAAAAGAATGCTAAATAGAGTTCGATAACATCGTTTAGAGTCTATATAGAAATAAATGATTATTTTCCATATTTAAAGTTTAATTTATAATCATTTACAAAAATTTAAATTATAATGTATTATATCAGTTGTGGCTCTTTTTCTTTCTCTGTATATTTCATTATACATTATATTAATACTCATGAAATAGGTATATTTTTTTATTTATTAATATTTGTTCAAATTACATACAACATATATTGTCCCCGTATTGTGCAACATTTACCAATAATATTGTAATTAATAGTGTATTAAAATGTAATAAATAATAATAGTTTATAAAGGCAATTCAATATGTATATTATTTATTAATTAAAAAGAATATATATACTGTAAAACTTAAAAATGTAAAGATTATCTTTTTTAAATAATTCTTAGAACAAAAAAATTATAATATAATTCTATGTCAATGTTTAGAATATATTTTTATATTCGATATATTAATAACTTTTTATGTGTACTTTTATGAAAAATAATACATATGTTATACATAATACATTATATAGAAAATATCGATAAATATGTACGTATATTGAGTTACTCTTTTCTTCAAAGTTTGAATATTTGACTAAATTTGTAGATGCTACACATTAGAGTTCATTTCTAGACAAACCAAATTCATAAAAGAGGAGATAGGTTGTTCGCGAAATGGTCGAAGATTTGGGCGAAAACGGAAAAAGAGGGGGAAGGGGATGGAAACAGGGGGCTGAGAAAGGTTTGTATGGCAATGTGTAGGTAAACCTACATTGCAGAACGCACCCCCAGGAAGGACGGCGGCAGCGAGAGTGAACCCTGAGTTTGCAGGGGTTGGACAGAGAGGGCGAGGGTCGATATTGTGCTTGACAGATAGTTTCCCATAGCTCCGACAATCCATCATGGCCGGCACGCGGATACGTATTGGTTTTTGTGCAACGCGTCTTAGCTGTGAACCTGGAATTGAATATATTTTTTTCTCTACCAATCCTCTTGCGTAAAATTTGTTTTTATGTACTGCATAGAATTTTAACATAAAATAGATGTACGTATATAATTAAATAGCCTATTATAAATTTACATGTATATGTATACATAAATTTTTATTTATAATAAGTATAAGTCCATTTTTGCAGTTTCCGGAAAAATTTGTAACACATTTTACATTTTAATGGTGATCACGCATAATTCATAGTATTTGATACCATAGTATTAATTAGGCCTCGTAGGCATATCTTACTTTAGATATTCGAATATTTAAAGAATTCTTTAACATTTAGATTTAATTGCAAAAATAAAATTCGAGAATACTGCAATAATTTGAATCTGAATAATGTTTTGCTTGATATGATTGATATGAATACATAACTTTTTACTGATTTGTATTGTGATGACAAAATTATATGTCATTTGTCATAATTTACAAAAATGAAATATATTTGTATTATATATAACTATAATGAAATAAATAACTAATTTATAATAAATGATTATATATTTATATATAATAAAATAAAATTATACATTTATAATAGTATCTTGTATATATTTTGTTTTAAAATGTACATCTATATACACCTATTTCTTAATATCTCTTTTCATCTCGTATGAAGATTAAAGATAATCTACCTCTATATTAGAGCTACAACGAATTATCAATTCGTCGCACGTATTGATTCAAAACTACTTGGAAACCGGTTACGATACTTCGCGAAAACCAATTTTGCTTTGATAGTTGCAATTAATTTGATGCAATTCGTTAAATTCGTAATTGTCGAATGAATGACGAAACTGATTATAGGGCTTTCCGACGGAAAGATCTTCTTTGCGAAAGAGCCTCAATAAGAGGCCATGCGTCACATTGATACAAAGTAACACGGTGATCATATCGTTCAACTAGAATCGCTATTAGAACTTTTACTATTCGATTTATTATTTATGACGTTATACCATCGATTTGCAATTGCCCGACGGTTGAACATTTACAGATGACTCGAATCATTCTTCATGTATACGATTGAAACCTAATTTCAATGATAATAATTGCTCTGCCGGAGTCGTCGAATCGTCGACACTGGATGGATGATGGGTGCGGGGTAGATTATAGTAGTGCAGAAAGAGAGATAGAGGGAGAACGGACGTACGGGTGCATAAACCATCCCGCGAATTACTGAGAGAAAGCATAACAGATACACGTGTCTTGGCGGCTCCGCTTTGCGACACATGATTCATGAGGGTCTTGATACGTTTTTTACACCTGCGACAGCTTTATTGGAAATTCTAATGGAGAGGATCCACCGTGAAGAGTGACACGAGACTTCAAGGCAACGCACCTCGGATCGGCTGAAATAGGTCGGTCAGGCCTTATTTCTTGCCGTAAAACCTCACCATCATCAGGCATCAATTGCGTTAAATCGAAACACATTGACCTGCTGACATACGCGCGCGCGCGCATGCGAAGAGTACAATAATATTGGCAATTAAATATAAAAAAAATATTAAATAAAAGTTATATAATTTTATGTTACTTTTATAATTTTTTTTTCTTCGCATTTTGAGAGTGTAATTCGCAAAATGATCACAAATCAGCAATAATAAAAAAATGTGCAAAATTTCTAAAAATTATAAATTAATATTAAGTCGATAATCTACGCGATAAATATATCTTTATGTTTATTTATTTTGACTTGTGCACATAACAATATTTATTTTTCTCTTTCTCTCTTTTAGATTTGATGATAAATATATTTGTAGATACAATTTGTTGTCAAAATAAGTCTAATACATTTCGTAAATGTTTTCACAAGTGACAGCAGTAATGGAGAGAAAGTTGAGCATTGAGTGATAAAATAGAATTTTGGTCCATCACATTTAGTAATCTTTGAATCACGATTCATCAGCACGCGAGAGAAGAGGCCTAAAGTGATAGTCGGTGTAGGACAAACAGCCGATTCCGAAGTGGCGAATGCGATAGAGATGGTGGGGATACGTACACAGATGCGACGACTCCAAGTAGAAGAGATAGCCAGTTTCGAGTGAGCAGTGGGGTAGACGATTAAGTAGTGGGGAGAAGAAGAGGAAAGGGTAGGACGGCCGGGGGCGGGCGCGCGCCACAATTCAACGAGAACAGCCGCACTCACCACATCTGGCGAGCAACTGCTACACTATATCGGCCTATATTCAAAATTCTATTCTTCCTTCTATAAATTAAATAGCGATCTATGGTAGAAACATAACGCAGGTAAAAAAAAATCTTACAGAGAAAATTATGAAAAAAATTTTAATTCCAGTTTCATAATTTTATTGTGACAATAGCTGAAAAATTTACAAGACTATATTATTTTAATAATAATAAAATTTCAAGAATGAATAAAGGAATAAAAAGTTTGGAATTTTAAGAAATATCGGGAAAAAAAATAATAAACTCTAAATTAATCGCATGCGAGAAAGAAAGTACAATATTGGTTGAAACGTCAAAGAAATTTTGCATAAAACGTAAAGAACTCATTTAAAGTCTTATCTGCGATGAGCAAAGAGAGCTCCGCCTCCTCAACCGTCCCCTTCGCCCCGATGCTACCCCGGCGTGCCCCCCGTTTGACCAACTGGCTACTACGTCACACATGCTTCTGCTTAGAGCCGCCAACTCCGAAGGCTCTCCTCTCAGGCCGGCTCAGTGAGTTACGAGTTGCGTCCGGGTTCGCCGTACGAGCGATAACGGGGGCGTCAATCGAATCGCGATTGGGAGAGGATTCTACCTCGTGCACGCTCTTCTCTCCTTGTCTTTCTCGGCTATAGGCAACAGGTTTGAATTTATGGGACAATAAAGAGTGTGGTGCGTAGTGCGCGTGTCTCTCTCGCTCTCTGTCTCTCTCTCTCTCTCTCTCTCTCTCTCTCTCTCTTTTCCTTCCTTTACGCATTTCTTTCCCACTGTAGGCCGCCCTTTCTCTCCTGTCCTTTCGTTGTGAAAAGAGTGAGCGGCGAAGACTATCAAACTCTCATAAAACTGTCAGCCGCGGCCACCGGGCTGACTTATGTGCGCCCCTTCCTCAGCCGCGGTTGGAGAACCACACGCTTTCAGGTTGAATCTGCACCTCTCGCGCGACGATCGCGATCCCATCGCAAACTTGTTAACGAAAGATCGGACTGGCATACGATCGCTCCGCGGGCTAGAGCGCAGTCGGAAGTGAAGTCTCTCGACGGTCTCCCGCGCGTCGTTACAATATGCAAGTACAGCGATCCGCACTCGTGAAACGTCTTCCCTTCTTTCCCGAGTCTGCCGATCGGGAAAAGATACGTTACGTATGATCAAGCTGAAATGGATTCGCGACGGATGAAATCGGCGGAAGATACGGTGATATTAATGGGCGAATCGTTTTCGGTCGATCAGTGAGGAACAATCGCGCCTCCGTGTGCCCGTACCACCCCTTTTCTTTTTCATCTGTCTTCACCGCGCGCGAGGCTATACAGTAGGGGGCGCGTGCGCGCGTAGCCCCCCTCGGCAAAGCGGACGGAAGACTGCTTCTTGGTGACGTCGCGGCTAGAAGGCTGCAGAGGAGAACGAGAGAGCGATCGAGATACTTCTCCCCCACCAGCGTGGTTTCAGGGCTCCCGAATATCTCTCCATTAGCCCCCCTGACGGTGCTATCCCCTCTCCTTGACCCCTCTCTCGCCCTCTTTCTCTCTCTCTCTCACGCACACCCCTCTCATCGGTTCCTGTCACGTCGGGTAGCAGCCGGGCAACACTACCACACGACGAGCGCCAGCGGCAGCGGAGACTCGACGGAGACGCAAGGAACGGGGTTGAAGAATCGTACGCCGACGGAGAGACCAATCAAGGTTTGACGAACGGCAGGGATTGGTCGAGGCGCTCCTCTGACACGCAGAGAGCGCGGGCACGTGACAAGCTACCGCACACACCGGCCTTCCGTTGGATCGCGGCGAGGCCTTCAGTACGATACCAACCACCCTTCGCGCACGCAACAAGAACCGCGAACTTGGCGCGCCGGGTACACCTCTTCACCCTTTACCGTGGTCTCTCTCGACGCTGCCGCGGCTGTCCGCGCGCGTTTGCCGCGCGATATAGAGCCGTCTGTTGAGTGCAACACACACACCTGTGACAACATTGAAGCGCAATTAATCATCGCGTGGAATAATTTTAATGCGCGCACATATGTGTTACCACGCATGTTACTTCATTGAGGAGAGACTCTGCAAGGTCATCTTCAATGGGGCGCCTCGATAAGCTGTTCGTTACGCGCTACTGCACGGTGGGCCCACGAGTTCTCTGTAGGTAATCGCGACTCCTCAGGTCGTAAAGAAAGCAGAAGACAGTTTTATAGCCCAGGCCCACGTGGCCCTCATAAACTTGACTCGCAGGTCGGTTCGAATTCAGGCTCGACTCGCCTGCCGCCAGACGTCTGCTTCTATCTTTCTCTCTCTCTATCTCTCTCTCTATTAGTCTTGAACCCCTCGTTCATTATCGAATCGCTTAGGGACGTGTTTCTCTCGCGTGTAACAGATCGTGATAGCTGTGAATCGTTCGACCAACAAGGTGAGCTCCTTGTCGGAGTGAAGTCGTTCGCGCGACTCTCGTCATTCCGCGTCGTCGATTCTTTGTCGATTTCGCCGCCCGATGATGACAGGTCTCTATACTTAATGAAGACGCGCGTTGTTCGACCGCCTCGACCGAGCGAACCCAACGTCAGTGTTTTCGTGAATGACGGAACGGTAGACGTGCAAAATTATTGGTACAGTGACCGTTGACGGCAGGTGAAGGTACGTGAAGAATGAGTTCCTATCAGTTCGTCAACTCGCTCGCATCATGCTATGCGGGTCAACAGCCACAGCAGCAGCCGAGACCGACCGCGAATTCGCCTGGGGAACCGATGCAGGCAGCATCGCCGGCCGGTGGCGAGTATTACAATCCGAATGCGGCGTCCACCAGCTATCCCGCGCCCTGCTACTCGCCCCAGCAGCACTATCCTCAGCATCCTTACGCCACGCCGGCGTCGGGTATGCAGCACCCAGCGCCTACCGGGATGATAGACTATACTCAACTGCAGCCGCAGCCTCGGCTGAATGCTACCACAACGTCACAGCAGCACGGTATGCACGCTCAACAGTCGCAGCACCATCAGCAACCGCATCATCCCCAGCAACTTCACGCGGATCCAACGACGCCCCTTCTGCAGGGTGCCTCCGCGCCCTCGGCACCGTCGACGTCCAGCTGCAAGTATGCTGACTCGACATCGTCCACCAGCGTGGCGTCTCCCCAAGACCTAACTACGTCCACTTCGAGAAATAGCCCGACGCCCTTGGTGGCACCCGGTACAAGTAAAGCCGCGTCAGGATTGACTTCACCGCCCGGTAGCTCGTCAAGGTCGTCCGTGGCTGCGTCCGCTGCCTCACCACCCAGCGGTAGCTCGAGGGGCGTCGGCGAGGGAAATTCAACGCTGACAACAGCATCTTCCGCTTCGTCACCCGCTTCCTCTACGTCCAGCACTTCCAGCACGGGTAACAATTCGTCCAACAAGGGGAACGCTTCTGGCAGTAACCCGCCTCAAATATATCCATGGATGAAGAGGGTTCACATTGGTCAGAGTAAGTCATTCGCTTATCGTATTTCTTAAATCCTGTTATCGCGAAAAATGATGTGGTTTTTCAAGAGACATCTTTCGTTTCTTTCCTCATTCCCGAATGAAAAAGTACTTGCTCTTAATCTTATTAAAACGGTAAGAGAGATAATTCATAACAATTAAATTTAATTTATCACATTGTTAGGATTACAAGACTTGGGATTAAAAATTCCAAGTATTTTATTTCACTTTAAATGCAAACTTTCAAATGTGATATAACGTTTTGATTTATTGTTTTGGTTAATATGTTAATATATACGACTATATTTTTTTTTAACTTTCGAAATGCCATCATCCTATTAAAAATGTATAGATACTAAATTTCGGCTAAAATATACGATTCCATACATATTATAAATTTACTTAATTTTGATGTGATAATCATCTCCACTCAAATGTTACGTTTTAACGGTAAACAACACAGGAATATATAAATTTTAATATTTTATTGAAATATATTAATTTAAAATGCAAATATTTATTAATTTTTTATCCTGTTTCAAGTGCAATGACGTATTAATTTACGTAATGCGGTTTTCTGTAATGTAATTTTTATGCAAAAAGATTAGAAAAGACATTGAATTGAAAATAACTTACGATTACATTCTACTCGATCTAAAGATAAATAGTTGTTGTATAAGAGTAATGCGACAACAATTAATAAATTACAGTATTTGACGTCCAAATTATATACGTAAATATTACTTAAAAGAATATTATATATTACGTATGAATATATTTTAACGTGACAATTACAAATATCCTCAAAGTACAGTATTTTATCAACATGGATATATTACAAGAAATAACTGGAAAAGTTATTAAATTACATGATAGTAATATAATTATTAAAAATAGCTAGAAAATACTCCGTCTATAAAATTTCTCACATGTTAAAAAAATTAAGTTAATCTCGCGAAATATACATAGATATGTAATCAAATTTAATATTACTCCATCGAAAAATTTAAAGCATTTTATAAAACAGCTTCTTGATTTTAATTTATGTACAAAATATAAAAAATATTTTGTTCTCGAGTATAATTGTTAAATACTATACGAATAATTGGATGAAATATAAATTTGCATTCGTTCAGCAAGTGCGAAATGTTACTATTCTTACCGCATATCAAGAGAAAACAAATAGGGGATGAGACAAAGAAACAAAGATGTTAATAACATATCGAGCAGGCGCAAATAGCGACTACACACAAACTTGGAATAAATGCTCAATAAACGCATCAAAACCGCCGGCACAAAATGTCAGCGACTCGTGCTCCCTATCTGGAATCGAGCGAGTACATGTATATGCGGAAATGAGTTCTCGCGGTTTGAGATACCGACGCGAAAAGCAGTGCGGGGGTGCGGTCAGAACGGATAACAGTAATTCAGCGGGGACCAAGACTAGATTCACCTGCCCCCGTGGCTCAAAGAAGATAAAACAGCCCAGCGCGCTGGTCGCGCTCACATTAGTCGCCCCGCGTGATTTACTGCGCGGCCAGTATGATTCAGTCAGCGGGGAATTTGACGAAGAATTAATGGTATTATGATATCGTGTGTAACTCTATGTATGTGCGCCCGGGCCATAAATCAGGCTGCATTGTAAGGCGCGGGGGGTTGCCTTCTCCTTCTAGTTCTCTCGGGTTAGCTCGAACGAGGGCCTCAGATCGTTCGGCTCGGCCCCCAAACGGGATACGCGGCTCAGATCTTTCTTGTACAAGTTTCGGCTTCCTCTCCCAATCGTTCGTATCATGCCCGCCTGGTTAATGTAGCATCCTTTTACTTCGGCTTACGTCTCCCGCGCGATTATTTCGCGTATGCTTCGGGTTTCGCGAGAACCGAAAGGTACGGGTAGATTCGCCGCTTT
Source organism: Tetramorium bicarinatum (assembly GCA_928718305.1). NCBI lineage: Eukaryota > Metazoa > Arthropoda > Insecta > Hymenoptera > Formicidae > Tetramorium > Tetramorium bicarinatum. The sequence goes on along the minus strand of OV788327.1, from coordinate 18,343,326 downwards.
ATATTGGTTATAGCAATATCATATTGTAAAAACAGAATCTTGTACTTGTATATATTTAGTATGATACGAATCTCAACGGCCATAACAATTTGCAGTTTTGAGGAAAATCCAATAATTAAACTGTAATTAAACTGCAAAGCAATGTTCAATAATAATGCAAAAATTCAAGATCGTTGGTAAGAATTGTTATAATTATAATTAATTACGCTAACGTTGATAACTAAAGAGAATAATAAGAAATTAATTTATACGTCAAGAGCAAAAAAAGAGATCATTTTTTTTAGAAATCTAATAAAACATTGAGTAAATAGTATAGCCTACAGTGAGTAATGTCATTATAAATCCTACTAACATGAGAATAATTACTGCATAGCAAAGAGTAGTAGCGAAATCATAAATCTTACACGAATGCATGGAATGCAGGATCCTAAGGAGCACGCTTGAAATAGTTATCAAGGACTATTGGTAATATGGTGGATTTATTTTCCAATATCTTCAATACAAAACCTTTGTCTAAACGGTGGACATGCAAAGTCTCGAAGAAAAATGCACCGATATTTGAAAACCAGTCCAAAACGTCCAAAAGAGTAATCCCAAATGTGACAATGTCCTGAAAAATTATATACAATTTTTCAGGATATTGTCTCATTTCTTCCGGCATTGTGACTTGTCGGAACTTTGCATGTCCATCGTTTAAACTCTTAGCATTTATTTTCTTGATATAAACTCTTTTCATTTGCAATTGTCTCGATTGAAATAAATGGCAAGGACGTTTTCTTTTGTAAGAGAAATTCTTGGAACTTATTTCGAATTTGCAGTAGATCAATAATTGTTGTTGTAAACTTGAACTGGACAACAATTATGAAAAATTTACATAAATTATTTAAATAAGCACGTAGAATCAAAGTTGCATGCAAAATAATAAACCGGTTAGAAATAAAAACAAATAATTCACATCCACATTAAGAGGAAAATAATTGATTCGTCGAGGTTAATGCTCACCAACAGAAGACATTCCGTTTAGACTTCATCCAGCCGTTCCGACGCTTTTGAACCCATTGCTTCTTTCGATGCATAAACGTTTGAACACTGGATTTGAAAAAATAAACTATTTATTAATAGCCAAAAGAATGAATAAGAGAATCTGACTTATTCGAAATAGTACATCACTGCATAAATTTACAATTTTCTCTATGTGAAAGAAAATACATTCTTTATTAAAATTATTTTTTTATTAAATTATTTTATAATACATAAACAAGCAACAAAATCTTAGTCATGTTATCTTCACGATGAGAATATTTTAATAAACACATTTTTTTCAATTAAATATTAAATTTAAATATTCTAATAATATTGAAATATCGTAAGATATTATTTATAATTTTCTAAATGATTTATTTAGTGTGATTAGTGGTCTTGTATGATTATTAAATTTAAAAGAATTATTGTTACGCAAATAATAGCATAATTATTTGTGGATTTTTGTGAATGGAGTGTAAGTAATCTGAAAAAACTGGGAAGAAAGGAAGGCTATTTTAAAAGGGACTTGTAAATGTGGTTATGCAAGTGGAAGGCAGATTGTATAGAAAGTATAATAACACACTGATTATTCTTCCGTAAACGAAGCCGATATAAGACAGCCGTAAAAAAAAAGATTATACGCTTTCTTTAAATCGTATCAATAGCAAAAAGCACCACAGTCTCTGGTTCTGATTATTTTATTGCAAAAGTTTTATCCGTGGTATGCTCGCTGCTTGCCAACGCGTTTCTCATCGCTTTAAATCATCGTCCTTTTCGTTTTTCAATTGTCGGAAAATACTCTTTAATAAAAATTGAGAAATGTTTATATAAATTGAGAATACCTTTTTGCATTCTTTCACAAATTGTTACGTTATTTTGGAAATTAGAAAAATTACCTGGAATACGTCCTTGCTGCCGGCAAAAACATACGCAGTCATGAGCATATGGGTTATCCTCGGGATAAGTAGCAAGTTGAAGATAGGCCCGAGATAAGTAGCTATCTGACGGGCAGCAAACGCGAATAAACATGCAATTGATGCGTGAAATGAACAGTTGTACTGTTTATTTCCGAAATATCGACCTGCATGAAGGCGAGTGGGCGCCGCGTAGCCCCTGTTTAGATAAGCAGAAGGTCGTTTTCGTCATGGAGTCTGTAATTATGGGCCGATCATTCCGCCATAAATAAGGATGTGCGGAGCGCCGCGAGGAAAGGCACGTTTCTGTGTTCCGATTGATAGATGGCTACCAACGTGATTCCCAACGTACGAATCCCCCACGCCGGAAGGGTAGACAGTCAAACCAGTGGAACTGGATCTCACTTAATGCCCTTAGCACATTTACACGTCATAAATATGTGATAGTTGGCGGAACAATTTTCTTGTCGAGGAATGGCGGCTACAAATGACTTAAATGAACCATGATATTATGTCAGGCTTTCCTGACTGCCGTTTTATTCAATTAATTTGTCATAATTCTACGCGCGCCAAAGTTCCACGCATTTATACTAATAGCAAAGAAGTAGAAAACGGCTTTTTGCCCGTTGCAGTCTACCCACTGGGTTGCGATATGGCGCAGATAAAATAAGTACAGTGCCTTAAGCAAACATATGCACGCATGTACGTACGGTTATGGCGCACTAACAGGAGAGAGAGAGAGAGAGAGAGAGAGAGAGAGAGAGAGAGAGAGAGAGATACGCGCGAGGACGCGCTTCAAAGAACTGGTTTTACTAACCACATAGCATACTGCATTTTTACACCGACGAAAATGTTTTTATTCCGAGATGCTTAATCAATCCACGCCATACGTACGACTGTTCTAAGACATTAGGATTAGCAAAATATAGGATTGTTCGTCATCGTCTAAAAATAATTTCACCATCATGTTTCTTTAGAAAAATCACGATGAGCATATTTTTCCTCGAGTTTATAAATATTACTCGTAAAGTTAATTGTTAATTTAGTAATCAAATAATGGACAATATTTAAAGAAATATTATATTAAAGAAATATTACACACTATTGTATACATACTATTTTATTAAATTTAATGATATGATTCACAAAGTAGTGACATCAAGAAAAATGATGATAATATCATTAAATTATTAGTATCATTTGTCTCTTACGACTATTATTACGTAAATACAGTACGTACATCATACATAAGTATGTGTAATACTAAATTTGTTTTAAATCAGCGAAACATACTGCATTTAAAAATTTAATAATTAATGACTTTGTCATTTCTCATTCATGATTCTCAATTAAGTACGATTGGAATCAGTTGAAGCGCGAAATGTGTCGGGCAAAGAGAAGAAAGTTACCACCGTACTGCAGTTTGTGTATAACCGCGGGAATAGCGCGAATCACTTATTAGGACATAAATTTTCATTGCAAGCGCCTAGTGCAAACGGGATGAGCCGATGGGGTAATGGATGTATGCCGGGGGCGAAGTGGGCCGCCTGTTGCTGCGTGGCCCGGTCGCCACGGGGATCCTTGATCCTTATGCTCCTGCAGTCGCCCTTTCGGCCGACAAACCCTCCCCGAGGAGAAGATTCCCTCTTCTGAAAATTTACGAGCTAACGCTGAATGGCGTAGTAAAGGGCGATGCCGCCGGTACACACATTTCGTGGTTTTGTCACGGCGCGTGAATCGAAAAACTGCTCTGCAAAAATAACCGCAAGTATTTTGTTTTCCTTCCACCATATATCACGAGATTTCGTGAAAATGTTTCACGCTATTTAACACCGCACTGATTACACTCGTAATAACATTTACGCCGTAAGAAAATGAAGAAGAATGGGAGATGCGAGAGCTTAAAATACCGAATACAAGTTCGAGTAAAAGTAGCGATAGCAAATCCGATTTAGCCTTTAAAATAAACCAATTGCATAACCATAATCTCTTTTAAATTAAATTACAGCAGTGAGATAACTATATTAAACATAAATGGTCGCGCATATAATTCCATGCGTTTTTCCCACATACGTTATTAATATGTATCGCGATAACATTTCTGCACCTTCTAGGAGTTTCACTAATGATTATTAACAACGCTCGTTCCGCGACGGGCGATTATTATGGGCTATCGTATGTAATGCAAGAGTCGTGCGGGAAGCGTCATCGTCCGTCGCGACAACTCGATTTAGAAGATACACACAAGTTGCATGCAATGTATAATAGTCGCGTATATACCAACCAGAGCCTGGCCGTGCCAGTGATAAATAAATCACGCGAAGATCAACGGTTCTGTGCACTTACATCATCCTTTTAAAATGTACGGCCTAATGTGATGTAATCAAATTCTCAGCCGTTTTGCTCTGACCGCCGCGAAACAAACTCCATCATGAAATATATCCCGCGTAAATCAGATGTAGATATTTGTCATTCGTTGCTATTAGTTAAAACATTCAGACGTGTTCCTTCTCTTATGCATACATACAACAAATTGCTAAATTCGAATAACTGTATCTAAATAATCCCTAATTTTTTCACAAGCAAGCAACATTGTACATTCAGAACGAGAAATTTAATTTTTTCAAAAATTATTTTGTTCCGTATAATCGTGGCAGTAATATTGCATGTAAATTGTTGACTGTAGTTAAACGTAGTTGAAATAAATTTCAGTATAAACTTAAATAAAAGTTAAATATAAATCGATATATTATTAGTGAAATAATAAAACAATATATTTATATTAAACATTATTTACTATCGGGCGCTGTAACATATTTTATCTAGTAATTTAAAAAACATTGATATAAAGTTTGATATTAAAATCTTGTTGTGAAAGAATTTAATTAACGAGCAAATTCTTGAAAATAGTATGTAATTATCTTATTAGATGCCAAGAATTTGAAAAAGATTAGAACATCGCCAACGATGCGATTAATACAATTCTTTCTACTTGAGATTTTTTCAAGAACTAACACAGACTTTTTCCACGCCTCAATTATCTAATTACTCTGATGCTTCAATCCATGAAAGTATAAACGCGTATTTTGTCATGGCAAGTGCCTCGCACGGAATCACGCTCAGCACACAACTCCCCTTTTTGCTTCTGGTGTAACTATTTCGGTCCTACTCGTTCAACTCATCGAAAGTAACACTGAGAGAAAATGTCTTCTCCTAGAGAAGTTTTTTATAAAAGAAATTTAAAGAAGTTCTTGAAACATATGAGGAAAAACTACAACTACCATTATCTATTGTTTATTTAAATAAATAACATTTATATATTTAATTCTTTTAATAAGATTTGAAATAAAAGTAACTCGTGTGAATATTTTTGCTGTTAACAAAATATTTCTGATAAACATTTCTCGACAAGCTCGTAATTATTTGTGAGGAAAAGATTGAGATTATTACTTAAAGATACGTGATAATCGGCATCTCTTTTCACCGTTGAGAAAATCATGAGCGAAGATAGATTTTGGACGGGAACAGCTTTATACCGCGGCGATGCACTGGGCTAAAGCGTGTTTGGGTGGTGTAGAGGCGGTCCTACGTACACCCCAGCGACTCGGGACCATAAATAAATGCTTTGCGCGAGGCTTATGTACTAGCACACGAGGCCTGCGTTCTGAGGGCTTGCGGCACCACTCGTGTGGGGTAACTAGGAGGAACGCCATGGACGATCAGAACGGACAGCCTCCTAAGAGGAACAACCTAACGTAGGAACATAGGTACTGCATGATTCATAGAGGACGTGGTGTAGAGTTCGGAAAGGGACACGCGCTTCCGATGAGATTTATCCGCCCGACACGACGAATGTTACGCGAAACGAGGGACAAATGGCGTTTGTCGCAGCTGTCGATGGTCGGGATTTTATGACACTTTTGGTAGATGAAAGAAATGTTACCACACGTAATAATTTTGCGTATAAAGTACACTGATTGTGAGAGAAAAATATAGTTACTTTTGGCCTCAGTCACAATTTTACAATATTTCCAATATGAAATATGATAACTTAACTATATGCATCATTATGTTAACCATAATTATTGTTAGAAATATTATAAAATTGTGGTTGAGGTCAAAAGTAACTATATTTTTCTCTCAGCGCATGCATCTCCTCAAAAAGAAAAAAATGAAAAGTTGTAAATATTGTTAAGACGTAGTCTAATTACATTTCGCGCTTTCACTTTATTCGCGATTACCAGCAGCGCGAAATGAGAGGCTCGGCGCGTCATCGAAAGAAATATGTAAACGTGCGAGCCCGTCGAATGAAAATTTGCATTTTCTTCTAGCTCTCGATGGGAATAAATCAATTCGCAAGGTGACACGCACGAAATGTATATATGCACGCACGTACACGCGTGTATATGCGACTTGGCGCGCCTGTGTGTTTTTGTTCGACCTTAGGCAGCTCGCATCACCGCGACGCACTGTACTCAGACACGTAGAGAGTCGCAGCTGACTGTATTGTTCCCGCTGAAGGTAAGTCATTAATTTTCCCAGCGGCAGGAACGCTCTACGCGGTCCAATACACGTACGGTCGCCGGGACACACACATGTACACGTGTGTCCGAATGGCCATACAAACATTTATGGAACGCCGATGCCTACTTCGCGCGTGATAATAGCGGTATATTCCTGTGCACGATTATTGTCAATTAACAGTTTAAGAGTCTCTAAAACGGACCATTGTTGAACCCTCAATGGGTCGTTGAAGTTCGAGAAAGCGAGAGAGATCAAACTTCGATTCTTCATCGGAATATATTCCTACCCTGATAGAACTTTCCATTGTCTCTCTTAATTGTTATTAATTAAAATTGTGTCCCGAGATTTCGAGGAATTTGCTTCCGGTGTTTTTTCACTCCCGACTGCTGCCAACCGTAGTTGGCAAAAATGGAGATAGTTACCTACCTACCTTAGTTCTCGATAACCACAGCATAGTTAGATACCATCTTTTGAACATAAATTTAGTATTATTAGAACATTGGTTATGAAACAGGACGGTATCGCGAAAACTCGGACCAAGACGGAACAATGTCCATGAGGGATTATCCGAAATCGGACAAGAAGAGGGCCATCGGTCCAAATGATATGCGCGTGTAACCCTCGAGGAGAGATAATGCATTCGGAAGGTTGTCGGTAGGTTTGAGTCGCGTGTGTCGGACGCGACGGTCGGACCGTCGCCTGATGGATGGAGACGCGCAGCCTCTATCCCCTATTCTTCCTCAATCCGAGAGGGCTTCTCCCCCGCCCCCCCCCCCAGATATATGCGCGCGCGATCACGTCTTGTGCCTCTCTTTCATTCGGTTGTATAAAGTAACCCCTCGGAGAGACGACAGTTTCTTGCGCGAGCAGGCTCGTGCGCGCACATATACATACGTACACACGTACACAACGTCGCGCGGGGATTCAATCCAAGCAGCGCGAGAGAATGGATAATATGTTATTCTTGGTTCTATCAATCTCGCGCGTGGAGATGACCTAGTGTAAAAGAGGAAGGTTCTAATTTTGGGTCGTATGTGGCGGTTCGAGCGAGGCACACGACAGATTTATCGAAAAGCGATAGGAATCGGCATACTTTCGACCGCGCCTCGTGATATTTAAATCGACGGAGCCTTGTACTTTGGCAGCTTTGAATTTTGCATAACGACTCGCGCTGTCCTCGCGTTCGGCAGGACGTTCCGGGGGTTCAAGGTCATCAGGACTTCGAGGCACGTACCTCAATATTCTCATGGTTCATGCGCCATGTATAAAAGAGACGAAAGAAAGACTGTACTGGCTTTTGTATGCTGTCAGCGAGTACAAAATGCAAAATGAAGGAAGGAAGGTAGACGTGCGCGACGAGGTGGGGACGACGAGGCGTTAATTGAATTTGAGTCCGCGCGGATTATTGTGAAGCGTTTAAAGCGGCCAGAAACAAACCTATTTGCGTCAGAGAGCTTTCTCGTGGAAGATAACAAATGATCCGCGGAACGTCCGCCGCGCAAACTTCGGCATAAAAGCTTCAGCAAGGCTGCCACTCTCTTTCTCTCCCCCTTTTCTGCATCCCCCTTCTGCCCCTCCTCTTTCCATTTTCGCCACCCTTCGTTCTTTCGTCACCTCGTTTCCACCGCGTCTTTCTCTCTTCCGACTGAATCCAGCCCTTGAAAACCACTTGCTACTCCCATTTGAATTGAAAAGCAATAGTTTTTGAATCTATTTATAACTGTCCGATGCGCGCACGCGGATGCGCCGTCCAGCGTGGCGGGCGTCGTTGGCCCAATTCGAATATCGCATCTCTTTCTCTCTTTTTTTGTAAATGAATTTTCTCCGTCGTGAGAGAATTCCTATCCAGTTTCTATCATCGCCGTTCCCCGTGACAGAACACGTCCGCTTGACCTACTTACATCGCGCAGTCTATCTTTTAATTTTAGTCGATACGTCGTATAAAATGTCCACGTAAAAATAACAAACGCGTGACACCCTCATTAACGTAACGGAGGAAATCCCCTGGTGCTATGATTGAGCGTAACAGCCAGTCGGCAATAAAAGGATTTCCATGCTCCGCGAGTAGAGCAGAAATTAATAGATCCTTTTGAAAGAGCGGGCCAGCCTCGCGTGTAACCCCGAAGATTTATAACTGGCAACTTTCCGCGGTGTGGTCCGGGCGTGTCAGCTGTATACCGATCAAAATAGATCCCCGCGGATTCCGGTCCTGAGGCGACTCGAGGCGACAGGTCTCTCAGTGTCCGAAACGTTTGGTAACAGGTGGATCGTAGACACCTAGAAGAGCCCGATCAACTTCAACGATCATCCAACATCGTTCTCCCGGCCGCCTTCCTTCGTCGTGGAATGCCGGACCGTTGATTTCGCTTCGCGAGGAAGGCCGATCTTCGGCGCGCGATTGGTCGTCAGCTGCGCAAGTACGGCCAGCTCACAAATCAGCTCCGAACGGAGGCTGACTGACGGAGCGCGCGGTGCCGCGTGTAGATAAATTTAAATTGTGCGTGGATTACGTTTGCTATATATCGCTAGGCACGACGCAACGTTTCGACGAAAATTCATGAGCGCCACTGGCTATTCACGCTGGCGGCGAGCCAGACGGAGGCGTGCGTATCGGATAATCTCCTATCATTGCTCCGACATCGGCCTTACATGTAACTGAAGACTTTACCTCGTACCATTAATCGGTACGAATCTATGTCCCAGGAAGGATAAGAAAATTAGAAAACAAATTATCACGAGGACAATTATTGCAGCCTTCATATTTTACATTAGATAATTATCTGACAACGAGACATATGATTATAATCCGAATTTTCGTAGAGACATTAAATTTCTCAATATATCCTGTGATTAAGTAATGCAATCTACTTATTTTGTTTATGTAATTTTTATATGGAACTAGAGATCATTTTAAAAATAAAATTTTACGTATAATTTAATTTGTTAAAACCGATAAGAATATTTCTGCAACACGACTTGAGATAAATATCTCGAATTTTATTAAAGTTCTTAGCACATACATGTGTAACATGAATAATACAAATAATAACTTTTCTTCTAGTCGTCATTCCGCGGAATTTGCAAATTTAAAAAAAAAACAAATTAAAAAAACACCGACTACACGCCTGTCATTAGTAACGTAGAACTCGGACAGAGCAGAAAACGAAGACGGGATATGCCAACCACGCGATACCACTAGCTGAATGTCTCAGCTGAAACAGTGACAACTTTTAAGGGGACACTATCTTGTATGGTCGAACATAAGATCTTGAAGCCTTAGACCACCTATGCTATAGCGATGCAATCGTAATTGCATAATAGCTGCGGTGAACTGCTCGGGTTATTTATGAACCTCTCATTTTCTTTTGTCAGTAGTACCGATGCTGTTTGGATGCAGACGGTGTTGGATATTTTAATTCTGAGCATCGCCCGCTTTATCGCGGGATTTGCATTGTAAATGGAATCATCTCGTTTCCATTACGCAATTAATGTTTCTGTTGAAATGCATAAGGATTTAAATGAAGTTTGCAGATTTTTAAAAAGCATTCCATTTTCCTCTCGCATTGAGCCTTTCACGAATAGTGTTGCGTACTGACCACATGAATATTAATTCCGACCAAGTTAAACATGTAATTTTGAAAAAGCAGTAGTACAGCAAGAGTTATATAGGACAATTTTCGAAAATTTCAGAAACTTTCTTGAATTCTCTCGCACAAGTGCTTCACTGTAAAAAACGCGAAAGCTGTTAAGTAAGGCATAGATTATCGAACCTGTACGTGATTAAACTCACTTAAACGCGATTCATTAATACCGTGAGAAATTGGCGCCTGATATATCTAATGGAAACGAGATTTGAAACAATTCCCGCTGTTCATTACGTCGCGAAACTTACTGATTTTTATTGGTTTCTTTGGGATTCTTAAATCGATCGTAGAGATGGAAAGAATTGATACGGCCGTACTTGAGTTCTCGTATCAGATAACCATTCAGATATATGCCAGGGGTTGAGGGTAGCAAAAGAGTTCTATATATACTTTCGTGGAACTTGCTCCCGACCGACATACTGAACTTACATATATACGTGTATACACAAACGCACACGTCGCATACCTATCTACTCGCACTCGGGGAATGCAATACAGCGCGGTTGCGATCACGAGATATTTTGATTCCTTTCTCAGCACCTAATCTATAATCTATCACGAATAACGATATATAATATTTCTGATCTATACGATTGACAAAGTCAATTTAAACACCCGCGCAATACTTCATAGCCAGGCAAACAAATGATAAAGAACGATATGCAAGTCTTTCTTCATTACGTATGAAATAATAGTTTAGATATTTCAAATGCATTAAGATTCTATAAAGTGTTTACGCTTTAATTAACAAGAAATTTCTTTTACATATACCGTTTTTCTTCCGTGCAGTTTGAAAGAATTTACATATTCCGTACACATGTAGCGAGTAAAACTCGAGAACCGAAGGAGCCGCGACAAAGAAAAAGCTCGAGTGCGTATTAAAAACCAAGAAGATCAAAATCAGGCATACCGGGAACACGCTATGGAGTCGCGCGGGATTTTATCCCAGTCACGTGTTACTCAGCCTCAACCAGCCGATCTGTCAGTCAGGCAGACGGAGCAGTCGTCAGACTGGCAGTCGGTGACACGTTTGGTACAGGGTTCGGTGCAAATACACGCGCACTCCGCGTTCTATTAAGAGCGAGGCACGAAAAGGCTAGACGACACGAGGTGACATCGAGATGGGTGACACGACATGGCCCTGCGCTTAGACCGCTTCAGTCTTACAACGACGACAGCTATGCGCACCTCTTTGGCCCGCGCACGTTTCTCATTGCGTGATAGACATGCCGAACGTTTTTATTTCAATCTTTATCCGTTCGTTAAAGCTGCTTGTGCGTCTCGATGAGAGACTCAAGAACTTTACACAACTAACTTAATCGCCGTTGCATGGCTAACTTGTGAAGATACGCGTACTTCATTATAGCGACATTGAATATCGTTTGGATTAAAACATTAAATAATTATCAGATAATATATGGATGAGGGAAAATACAAAGGATAATCTTCATGTATCTTTTCTCTTTTAATTTATCACGTAAAATTGGATATTTAAGATGATCTGATTATACTGATACTTGATAATTACAATGTCTAATTATACTGCAGCAAGCAAGATAAATAAGCGTGATCAATTGGCTAATGACGCAATTGATTGTCGCTAATGAGGTAATTTTCAAGAGATTTCAAAACAAATTTATAATGTTGCTCGATCGGTTTTACATCTAACTAATTACTTTTTTTTGCCTGTGTGTGTAACATATTTATAATCACTGCATTCTTTACCCGATTAATTATTTTCCGAAGAAAGTAAGATTGTAAAAAGAATCTTCCGCATCCTCACGGGAGTGAATTGACAAATGAATGTACGAAGTGCTCCCATTGCATCTGCTTAAGATTCAATGCGATTACGAAATTTATTACCGAGAGATATATATAACGCAAGTCATGCGTATGATTACGGAAATTCAAGTTACAATAAAATATTGGCTCGTACTCCCCTCGATGCTTTAGAATTTATAGTGCGAGAATAACTACTGAGATCGCACGAGATAGAATCTAAATGCTAATTAAACAGGTGTGCCTGACATGCGTGAAATTTAATCGGGTCAGCGATTACCGCGGGTACTTTAATGCATCAAAAGGTATGGTCACTAAAAATAATAAATCACGAGTACATCGAAGATAAAATAATATTTAGCTATTTAACACGCACACATACGCACACACATACAATTATATCATTCTGAGATTATTACTCCTGCGCATGTTCTTTAGGGATGATAAAAACTCCGAACCTGTTATAGACATCAAGCAAAGCGTTGTGAGCGTATCGAGATCTCTCTTGTGGTATTAGTTGGAAGAATTAACATGGCGCGCCTAAGAAACATATTTCAATCGCATATGAGCATCGTTGAGAGCTTTCTCACCAGTCTTCACCGAGTACATTCCTTTACACACTAACGTATATTGTATGGAGGTCGGCGAGATACCAATAGCAGAATTCAATATCAAAAACACGAGAATGCATGTTTCAAAAAGCATCTATTTTTATATAATTCACATTTTATATTTTATAATAATTTTATTTAACAAAATAGAAAGGCGAAAAGGAAATGTAATTATATTTAAAACATTACCGAAAATGCAGATATTTAACGAGACAATAAAATAAATTAAAAGAATTAAAAGAATTTTGATAATTTTGTGAAAATAATAAACTTTATAAAAATGAAAAAATATATAAACTGAAGAATTGTGAAGAATTGTGAAGAATGAAAAAAAAACTAAAGAATTTTGCAACTTGCATCGCTGGATTATTTTTAGTTAGCGAACAGGAGTATTCTATAATAATGCGAGTGGCCGAAAAAGGAATTCCGTTTGTCTGTTACAAAACGGGTAGGTGCGCTGGATAAACGATATGCAGACCGAACGAGTCCGTGTCCAGACAACCAGAACACTATTTATTAAAAAGTCAGGCCACACGACCCAGCGACGTGTTACATCGGGAGGAAAGCGATAACACCGGACGAAGGGTCCTGTCATTAAGCCCGGTAGGAGCTTCGTTGTTCAACGCGCTCGCTGGTTACCAACCTCTGCGAAAACGCTTTTCACTCTCGTGAAAGTGCCCAGTCCGTGATGCTGCTCAGAGCCGTGGAACGAATCTTTAAACGTACTGTTATCAATGTTATGCGTAAACGCTCGAAATACTGGATAATTACACATGCAAGAGAGCTATATACTCTGAACAATGGGAAATATTTATTCGCATACAAAAGCGGTCTTCTTCTTCTTCTTCTTCGTCTTTTTCTTCTTCCTCAACTTATCATACATTTCATTATCGTGCATTTTTGCTCGTATACATACATGACTACGAGTCAGCAAGATTTATTTAAATGGCTCATTTATTGCACGATTATTGCTACTTGTAGGTCCTATTCAGTTGCATCTTTATTTACGATTCTCGCCAATTTTTTCCTCTTGACCTACGCTATTAATAGCTATCTATTATAGCTGTAAATGAGCCGACTCTTTAATATCCGCAATGACCCGTGTTCACAATGAACCTGAAAATATATGTACGAACGAATGGTACCCTTGTTCACGTAACACCTGCTGAAGCAACGAACCGAAGCCTCGTTAGTGCTTCGCAGAGGAAGGGTAGAATTATTAGTATATCGATTATCATCAAGGTACGATATGAATGTATGGAAATTATACGTGTATTTCCGACAACGAGATCGCAAAACAATGAAGATTAAATTTAACAAAAAACCATTCTTTTAAAAAACATTTAATTTAAAAAAATTGTGATATCTTATGGTATACATATGTATTATTTTATCCTCTTAATTTCTAGAGTGAACGGTATTATGTTTTTTTTCGTTATTTGACGCAACATTGTGCTATAAATTACTACAATTTTAGATTTAAGAAATAATTTACATAACGGTACAGGATATCAAATTACGATTACATCAATTTGATATAATGATGATCCATTGTACCATATTGTAAATGACATTGAAGCTAAATCAATGCTCATTTCTGGCGTTGTTCTGTGCAGTCAGTGGCAATTTTTGCAAAGGAAGTGGGTGTAATAGGCGGAGTATCGTAATAATAGCGTTGCAATATTATTTATGGCCGAGGCGTGCAAGGCAAATAGGCAAAACAGCTGCCAAGTTGACCAATCCGCAGTAGCACTGGCGGAGGCATTAACCACAACTCGTTGAAATTAATTAACGAGATCGTCACGCGTTGCACGCACTTGGACCTTTAGTAATATGCATCGTCCGTGCTTTTTATTCAATCTCCCGCACTTTTCCACTCTTTTCAACTTGTTCGCGATAAGATCCGCGATTAAAAAAACCCGATTCATCTTACAAACATTACATGTAAGTTATTATTTGATAGACGCAGCGTTTACGAGAAATAAATGTAGCAATCTATCTTGGGTTTATCAGTGTCCCCTTTTAGTAGAGTTCACATTTATCCATATTTATAAAGACTCCCTCCACATAATTTGTGCTCGTCTCGCAAAATGACGAAAATTCTTCGATTTCCAGGCACGGTGAACGCGAACGGCGAGACGAAGCGGCAGAGGACCTCGTACACCAGGTATCAGACGCTGGAGCTGGAGAAGGAGTTTCACTTCAACCGCTATCTGACGAGGCGGCGTCGCATTGAGATCGCGCATGCTCTCTGTCTTACGGAACGTCAGATAAAGATCTGGTTCCAGAATCGGCGTATGAAGTGGAAGAAGGAGCACAAGATGGCGAGCATGAACATCGTGCCGTACCACATGTCGCCGTACGGGCACCCTTACCAGTTCGCGCCCCACCCCGGCCAGTTCGCTCACTTGGCCACATAGGACGAGTTCTCGCCCGCCGAGCTCGGAGCACACGCTGTCCGGTTCCCCGGGATGTACGGCGAGCAGAACTTCTAAAGGGCTTTTTCCTCCGGTCCTTGGATCCCGCGCCACGTCACCCGACGCCTGTCACTCGTGGCCGTCGTGGCGGGGTCGAAGGGCGGCTTCACTTCCACGGTAGGACACGTGGTGCGTTCCGCCGATTCCGCCGAATGCGCCGATGGGTTGAATTGTCGACAGAGGAAAGGCGAGAGAGTGTGTCCATCCTTCTTTCGTATGTCAATAACGTACTTAAATTATTATACGCGTTCATTCAGCTTGGCTGATCGGAAGGAGGACTCTATCGAGAGACACGATAGTGACGGGGGGGGGGGGGGGATAGAAAAAAATTGTTTCCTTCCTGACAATCCGTTCTCACTCGCTTTCGGTCTGCGGACACGCAAATACTGTCGCTATACGACTTTGAAGTTGAAGGAAAGCCAAAATTTTCTGCATATACAGCGCCGTGCGCCCGACTTAATAGACTGGACGCGCTCCGAGGGGCTCTCACGCACCTAGCTACAAGATATTAATAATGATATACTAACGATGCGGACGAGAGGCCACCTCAGCGGGTGAGATAAAGCCGAATCTCTAGTTTAAGGTGTAGAAATCAGCGATCTAAGTAATTAATTAATCAAATAACGAATTAATTATCTTGTCTTGGCTGCACACTGTTTCACGTGAAATTGATCATCGATTGAGTAGAAACCAAAATTCGAGAATGTGCTTGTGTATTTATTTATTGTTTCTTCTTCTACGCGTCATTCTCTTATTTAGCTCCTTCCAAACGTACTCGTGGAATGGAAAAAGCCGTTTTTACGAACGGCACGAAGTAACTTTGAAGAGAAACATATTTTCACGTTAAAATCTCTGTATCATAGTTCGTAAGACGCCTATTAATACTCAAATTATTCTTCACTGAAGGGAGAAGTGACCTTTAGAAATCCATGTTGATTGCGTATAAATTATGCTGGCTTTATAAAGTATTCTTAGAAAATAAGAAATGGTTGGGACGCGGCAACTACAATAGTAGAATAATAATGAGATATTCGTACAGCATAATTTGCATGTGATTAAAAATTAAAATAATACGGTTATTGTAGTTAATACCTGCAGAGAAAATTAATCGTAATTAAAAATTTTTACATCCGTGTATTTATAAAATATATCTATAATATTATAATATTATAATATAATTGATATTTTATAATATTATAATATTTTTTATATCAAATGCCTGGATAGTTGATATCCCCACCTTGTACACTCCTCCTTTTATTTTACACGTTTATGCAATGCTAGAAGTCGCTAAAGAAATAATATATTCTGAAATGACAAGTCTTTTCTGAAAATTAATTTTCCTGTCATGCATTTGCATTTATTTCTTTAAAATATTAATTTTCTAAAATATAAGTTTGTTAATGAAACGGTGGACAGCCCTGCATCTCTTTGTACATAATTTGCAGCATAATGTAACCAATGTCTCCCTGGAGCAGCCACGTTGTTCCTATATTGTCGATACGTAGGAAAATCTCGCGCGGAACTTACTACCCGCGAAAAAATTTTTCATATATGGACATATATAAATATATATAACTGTATATAAATACATACAATTATATACGAAATATGTCCATATATGTTCATACTAGTTTCCTTCCTTTGTAAAATTTCTATTTAATATAAGAAAAATAATAGTAATGATAAAAAACAAAAATATAATTTAGAGAATAATTTTTGCAACGTTTCACAAAAAATTCTGTTTGAAAATATGAGGAAAGATTACCCATATATAACCGTATATATTTATGATTGAAAGTATATATAAGTATGTATATGATTATATACATACTTATTCCTTATTTCAATTTTTCCTTATTTTTTTCAAACTTTTTGTAAAGAAAAACAGTACGAAAATTATCCTTTTAATTACGTTTTCTTACTATTACTATTATTTTTGTTATATTAAATAAAAATTTTACAAAAGAAAGAATCTAGTATGAACATATATGGACATATTTCGTACATAATTATATATATTTATACATCTTTATATATGTTTACACATATTTATATAAATTTATATATGTTTTTACATGAAAAATTTTTTCCCGGGTATTCATTTTATTCTACCGCATCAAGCATTTTATCGCGACGATTGATACAACAAATGAACTACTACTATTATTTCTCGCGCATCGACTATAGTAACTTTAATCCACATAGGAACTTATTAGTTTCCATAACCATAGTTTTAAAAAGTCCGAACTATTAAAAAAAAAGAAAAGAAAAGAAAATGTTTTGTGCGGTCGAACGGGATAAGTGACCCCGGATGCATTGTGAGTACGTCTGACTTCTTGATGGTGCAATGTATGTGCATGTAGCGCTGAATACCTAACGCAAAAGTGCATGCACGTGCTGCCTGATTACGCGTATTTATCGGCGCAGGATATACATAAACGTGTGGTTGAATGTAACGAGAAAGAAACGTATTGATTTAATAAAAAAAAAAGATGCAAGAAAAAAATTATCGAGTATCAACTAGTTAACCGGAAAGCGAGCGCAAATGTGTAAACTAATTAGCTAGTATTCGAGTAATTGATTATCTTGTGATACGACAGACAAGGAAAGCAGTCGCTCTTAATGCTTATTGAATTGTCATAGCCGCGCGTTACGCGAATGCAAATTCGGAAAAATACAGGGAATTTAGTATGTGTGTATGTTGTTCGAGATTCTAAGCGGTACAAGCGAGAGAGAGAAGAAACAAATAAAGAAGAGACCTTCTAGCTAGGCTAGCATTGAATTGTACATAATTATTAAATATATAACGCGATATCGAACGAGACGTTATCATTGTACGAGGCGTTAACGAAAGAAGACCTTTTTTTATCATATGATGATGAATCCTGAATTGATAAGTTACATTAATCTTAAACAATAAACTACTCACAAGATAGATAATATTTTGCATTCAATTAATTTGAAATAAGCGAAATAATTTCAGAATCTTATTTACATAGTTCCGTCACCCAAAATATAGAAAATACTTATTTCTTACAAAAGTGCAGTCAGAACGTAATTTTTTTTCGTTATCGCCTAGTACGCTATATGGATATTTAAATAAAGCATAGTGAGGATTATTATATTATTATTAATATTATTATCATTATCATTATTGAAATTCTGGATATTATCTTTATTATTGTATTGAGAGTGAGTCTGTTGCTTATGATTTGGTCGAGTGTTAATAATGTATTTTATTTGTTTTGTTATTATTATTTTTTTTTGTTGTTTACGCCGCGTGTCGTACAACACGTTCCGTACCTATGAATGATGTGCACAAATAATGCAAGATTTGCATTACTCTTTTACACGAGATCCATTGCGGGATACGTTAGCCGTGCTATCTCGATGCTTATCGAAAATCGATTCAGAGTCGTTCGTAGCCTGTGCCCGCAGTTTGGTGGAAGTAAGAGACGGAATGGAAACTGCAGATATTTACTATTTATTCGTCAGGTGCAAAGAAATACGTTCTCTCCAAGTTTAAATTAAGCTCAAGTATTACTTTCGCGTAGCGTCACTCAAATGTTATTTCATTCCATGTAATATACGTAAAATAGCCTAAACTAAAAATATTTACTTATTACATCTACGTAACCTAGAGCACCGTACGTGTAAGATCCGTATAATTAAATATAATTTAAATTGTAATTATTAAATGGTATGACGTACAGAAATCAACAAATTGTTCATTTCTTTTTCTGGAACCCGTGAGACCGGAGGAATTAACGCTCGCTATTTCTAGAATGCTCTTGCAAGGCGTATATAAAATTATATTGAGTACGTAATCATTTTATAAATTAGTTAAGTATGTTAACAGCTATAGCGTAACAAAGAGAACTGGAACGGCAATGTTAATTATGACGCGCGCGATGATAATTATTATGTTTATAATTGCTGATATGATACTTTAACGCGTCCGCGTTTATTGCTCAAACGTGAAACATGATAACGTTCACGTTGAAGAATTGAGTGATGACCACGCCGGGTTATCTTAACCGCGATACAGATTCCTCTTTACTAATAATGCATCTTACTATTTTAATTAGGCAAACGCATTCGAGCTAAATCGTTCGCGGAAAGCGCGGATTATTAGTCAAATTTCAATTAGTGGTGCTGCGACCGCAAAAATCTCGTTTTATATTTTATATAAAATGAATCAGCCTGGCGGGGCTAATCGCAAAATTTGACCATCGTCGACTTACGTTCGCGAGAATACGTTGACGCTTGACCACGGACAGTTCACATTTTACTCAGTCCGAAAGGATCGCCGATAAGAATCGGCGTATCGGCAGCAGAAAGTCACGTGTGTGTGATAAAGCAGAGTCACACCCTCGAAAACTACCGAAGCGGACAGGAGTCGTGTAACAAGAAAACAAGAGGAGAAACAAGACTTTAGGCGCAAGTCACGATCCGTCACAAGACTCACTCGAACGGCTAAGATCGTCTAAGCTACCGACGATGACGACGCGAATTCGATTGGCTTCGTAGGTGCACCTTTGTTAGGGACTGCGGCAAAGTAACCGTGACTTTCGGTGTATAGTCCGTAACGGAATACTGCCATAAGCAGGCGCTATGGCGCCAGCCTACCGTAAGGTCACGACCTCTCGATTAAATCAGACTGCTCTTCTATCGGAAAGTATAAGTACCGACTGGAATTCCTGGAGTTGAATGTACTTTCGACATCGCGATAATTAACTCGCTCCCTATCCCTGCTCGTGCACATAATTGCACGCGGCGGCAGCAAATTTAAACAATCGCATTATAGCCAACCTTGTCTTTACTCCATCAGTCGCGTGTGCGTGCTGTTTCGCGAATGAGAGTCGGCATTAAGAAGATTGCGAGAAAATTGCAATCTTCTCGAATAAGCTATTAAGCTCTACCAATGAAAATGGGAAAGGTGGGGAAAGAGCATAGGAAAGTTTTCAGACAAGGCTCTCTCGTCAGTCTATCAGAGACGAGAAAGATCCCCACGACGAGCATCAGCTTTCGCGCGAACACCGTAGGTATATAATACCTCTCGCCTGCCGTCAGTCACTCAGTCAGTCATTGATACCACGGGGTGATTAATGAAGAGTCAAGGTTCGGGATCACAGTACCGTGTGGCGAGTAGAGGGGGGACCGCGGAGCCCCGAGCACGACATCGCGAAGAATGTCGATACCACGCGGCTCCGAGAAATGAGTGCGCGTAGGTCGTCTATTGTGAAATTAAGTCTTGTTCAAGGTGTGGGATTTATCGAGCAATCATGTCGGCTGTAATTCGACATGGAAACGTTTAGTAACGAAAGACCGGAGTCGGAGAGAGTCATGACAAAAAAAGCCTTTATTGCTTATAAATTTACCTCTTTCCAGTTCGCTCGCCGAAGGTTCTCTGCGTTGTCGAGTCTGATAAAATGCAATTTTAAGAGCACTTTCTCGCGAGAGCACGTTCGACGTCTTCATAATATATGTGTATCCCCTCGCGAGAGTCGTTCGATTCAAGGAAATGAGAAAATATATCAACTATTGAGGAAATTATTTTGAAGACACGTCGACAGAAACCGAGTGAGCAGCGAGCTATCTGCGTACAGATAAGAATTCTTCTACGTACTGGCTGGCTGACAAGCGAGACAGGGAGCCAGAGCGCAAACTTGAAACAGGCCCGTCCACGTTTATCCATCCGCGCTCACGTTCGTTCGTTCGTTCGTTCGTTCGTTCATTCGTTCGTTCGTTCGTTCGTTCATTCGTTCCGTCCGTCCGTCCGTCCGTCCATCGATGTCCGAGTTGTCGATGCCCGGCCTGTCCACAAACGGAGCAGAGCAAGACTTCAGCACTTTTATGTACGGAGTCTGAATAACAAATCTGTCCAATTCACATGTCGACATCAAAGAAGATAATATAAACACTACATCGATACATCGTCTACAAAACCTTAATGTTTTATTAATGCGATACTACCATTCCCGTCCCGTAAGTACGTATTCCGTCCCATCCCCAGTTAGGCTTCGGTGGAACCTCTGAAAGACCTCCGCACTCGCGGGCAAGAAGAGAGCTATTCGAAGAGTGCAGAGTATCGCGCTAGTGGAACACCCCGAGCCTCGGGACCGCTGTCTCTTGCGTTTTATACGTTTTGCCTTCGCTGTCTGCCTTCGTGACCGCCCGAAATGTTTGGCCGACTATCGCGCTGCGATATCAAGATTCTCATCTTGACACCCAGTACATTCTCTGATATTGGCATAACGGCAAATATGAGACAAAAGGGATAAGCGTGGAGTTGTGGCTATCGAATTTCAAGATACAAATTGTAAATTTTTAGATTGTTAAATAAAGAATAATAATTTTTTAAAAATTTTATTAACAACATCGTTAATAATAAATATTACATTAAGCTACAATATTCAATAAGATACAAGATTCCAAGAAAAAAAGTAGAAGATTATTAATTGTATATTAACTTGTATAATCTTTGAATCTGCTAGATTTTATTAATTTGATAACTAAATGAGACAGTTACTGATACCTTATCTTTGTACTATTTGTTGTACTTGTTTGCCATTTTAAATAACTTTCTTTTAAAATATCAGAAAACTATTCGCGTATCCTGTCACGGTCAACTCTTGATGTCCGTCATGGTATCCCATGAAATATTTCGCGCTTCGGAAGTCTATGGAGTAGTATCCGACATGGCTTTACTTGAAACAAGTAAGTAAGCGTTACGAGGGAAATGTGTGTAAGCGCAGCTCCATGTAATAGTATGCAGGAATGCAGGCAAGGTAGCGAAGACAGGGTGTAGGTGCTTGCTGTGTGCTGTGGGGAGGTTTGAAATCGAGAAAAAAGGAGAAAGGAGGAAGAAATGTCGGCAGGGGAGATAGAGAGAAGAGTACTGATCCGCAGCTGATGTGAGAGAAGACTGAGGAGAGTCCTGAAACTCTGAGTGACAGCCTCGCCACGTACGTGGGAGGCAAGTCCGCAACAAAGGGAAGACGATAGCCTTATGCAAATGCAACCGATATCGGACGCGTGCGCTTCGTGGCCCTTGCAAGATGGGGCCACCGGATGAGCTCGAATTTGAGATGAATCGGATTCTGGAACTATACTTTCAAGATTGTCCATTGCAATAGATATACGTAATATTGAAAAAAGATTCTGGTTAAAAGCGGACGACTCGGAAAATCTTGTAAGATTAATCAAATATTCTAGTTATTATAATAGGAATTCTGGTTATTAAAACAGAACTCGATACTTTATAACTTATAACAACCGGAATATTTCATCAATCTTACAAGATTTTTCTGATTCGTCCGTTTTTAACCAGAATTTTTTTTCAATGTATTCGAGAATATTATTCATTTTTGTGTGATAGTTATATGTATCTTATACTATTTTTTTCACAATATGTTTTCACGATTATAGCAAAATGCGTTAATAGCCTCATTGATGCTATTCTTCAATAAAAGAGGAATATTAAGACAACAAGAGAGTATCCAGATTAATTTTTTCACAGCATTAATTTTTCAATATGCTAGTGTCTGCATGTAAGAATATTAACAAAAACAGCGTCGGACATAGTTTTCTTTAAGGTAAGAAACCGAGTTATCGGTTAAAGCACCGGCTCCCTTTAGACGTCACTTGGAATTCCAAATATCCGCGAGTTTCTACGATGTAATAACGAATGACACGGGCGGAGAACAAACGAAACGAGAAAGTCTGCCGGTGGTAAGAGAGGTTCAGAGGGTTGAGTGCGCGAGAGGAATGAGGTGGTTGTATGAAGAGCGAAGAGGGCCAGTGTGGAATGGGAAAGGTGGGGGTGGCGGGGACGCTACAACCGAGTTCCAAAGGGTCTAGCGCTTTCCGACAAGAATTAATCATCCCTGGCAGCTCTCAATGTCCCTACTACTTTCTTCGCATTCCCAATTATACGCTTATCTACCAAATCCGCTTTAGAGCTGAAATATTAACAACTTTCTCGCAAATGATGTGAATTGCCACGAATCGCTAGTGATTAAAGTATAATTAAAATTATCAAGTACAATTCTTGCGAAGAGAAACAACCGCACCGAAAGGATATATCACGTAATAAGCGATATTGATTAATAATCGTGAAATTATATGAATAAATAAACTTATAACTATATTTAGTACAAGTAAAGTTTCGCGCGAGGACAATTTAATGAATATGTAAAAATATTGCATCTTTAAATAACATACGATTAGGAATTTATATATCTATAAATTAAATATTGCAGTTACTTAAAAGATTAATTTTTTATCATATATTGCAATTGCGCGAGAAAATGTTGGCAGATAGATTTAAATATATAGATATATACATATGTATATATATTAAATAATAAATATATAACATGGAAATTTTATTTTGGAAATAGATTATGATTAGAAAAAGGGAACGAAAATAAGAAATAAGCGCTTCTATACATGGATGCAGGGTGATAGCAGCACGGAATTTACGAGATAGCTACCCCACTTCATCCCTTCATCCTACTTTCCTTGTCCTATCCTCAACAGGTGGTCGTTTTGCTCAACTTCTGTATAGTAATTTATAATTTAATTGATTTATGCCCCCAAGCATGCTTCTCGCAGTCTCGAGACACTGCTTTCGAGAAATGTATTATTTCATTCATCGATATAAGTATGTATTAGTTCCGATGCAAATTCAATTTACCGTCAAATTTTACAAATCGTCGTTATCCTTTTAGCATGTCTTTAATTTTAAATGAGTTTCAATAACTGTTATAAACTTTTTATTATAAAATATTACAAATTCGTAATAGAAGTAATGGAATTTACTTGTATGAAGTGAAGAAAGAATACAGCTGTTTTAACTTCAATATAGTTCAATATGACTGCAATATTTCTTAACCGGAAGAGTTTCACATAAGATTTATTGGTGCAGATTTTCTTATGTCGTTTCTAAGACGACTGACCATGACACGTCAGAGGAAAACTAAAAGACAGATGAATTCTCTTTTTCGTATTAGAATAGACCTTGAATATTCGCAAATTCACTGCTAAGTTTTAAAGGATTTTTTTCAAATCAATCACTTAAACGAGTTACAGAAATCTGTATTATCGAAAACTCGAATTCCCTGAATTGAATATCACATAATATAAGTTCGAATTTCTCTTGCCTGTAAATTTTCAACGGTAATTTTTTTAATTACTTACGGTTCTATAAAAGAATACAAAAGTACTACGTGTTACATATTAAAAATATATTAAAAATAATCTTTACTTCGCTTGATCTGACAAACGAAGTTAAATAATAAAATAAAAAACTAAAAAAAGAACTTGAATTTATATAACATTAGATGACATTACTTAGCATAACTGATAGCATCTTTATCGATGTAACATCGGTAAATTAAAGGTGCTCGCCATTCGCGACGGATCATTAGGAGATAGATATAGAACGCTAGTCGAATCATGAGCGTCTTATCGGGCTCCTAAATCGCGGCAAAGAAAACAAGACTTGCCTCAATTCAACTTACTTGATGAACTCACCGACGAGTTCATAGTTCACGTGCGACGACGATGCAGTCGACACCTGGAAAGTTTTAGATCTTTTTGTTGCTTCTTAAGAATGTCTACTTCCAGTTTCTCTTATCGTAATTTGTTTGTACCTTATTTCTCTTATTACCTCAAGATTAAAAACTCATTTTACGAAAAGTAATTTTACTAAGTCATTAATAATATTCTCTTTAAATAGCAAAAGTATTAAAATCTTATCGTTTAGCACGAATTAAAATATCAACTATATTTTGCTTTCTATATCACAATTCTTATATCTTTTATAATAATCGACTATTTTTATAAAAAGTGAGTTGCCAAGTAGATATTTTAATTTTACTGAATTTAATTTGAAGCATTTTCTTCCCTGTGTGAGAAAATGTCGCGAGTAGCGGTGAGAATTGCTTTCACAATTTTCAAACCGCGACGGAAGGGTTCGCTCACATCCCCGTATAACGCGAATTTTGAGTGACAGGCCTTAACAAAAGCAGAAGTATCCCTCGGTCCGGAATGGTACGGACCAAGACAGAACCACATCCTCCGATCTTCGGGTTCTTTCTATTCTCGCGGGGGCGCTCTCGCGCGCGCACACACCGCGTTAACCCCTCTAGCAAAACTATTACAATTCCTGGTATGGCGAGGCGCGTTTTCCCTCCTTTCTAGCATCCCCATCCCGCCGCCTATCTACGCCGCCTCCCTTCTTCGTTCTCGCAGTTCCCCGCAACCCATGTCCCGACCCCTTCCTCGCCATGTTGGCATCGCGCCCGTCAAGGGAGATTTATAGCAACTCGAATTCCTCGACTACTAGTCGGCCGTAGTTGAAGGAAGAGAGGCCGAAGAGAAGCAAAGAGTGAAAGGGGGTGCTTCGCGGTTCCGGAGAACCTGGAGAGCCCTCTGAGGGTATGTGGCTGGCGGCGGTGGTATTGGGTGACGTTGGGCGGCCGGTGGGTGGATGGGTTTCGTAGGTCGGAGGGGAGGGCACTCGTCACTCCGACGTGACGGCCGCAGAACTCGGCTGGTACTCCATCGCCTACTCACCTAGCCCGCCGACGTTGCTCCTTACGCTACCTGGAACTGGTGTTGGTGCTTGAAGCGTGCTAGTTTTCGTGATACTGTTTCACGAAACGGCATAAAACGCCCGCAGGAACGGTTTCGTCACATTATTATTACAATAACGTACTTATAAATGTGTTATTGCAATTAGTTGATTTTCAAATTAACAGTAAACTCGTCTATAAATACCGTAACTTTGCATAATGGCATGGTCTTTATTAGATCATTAATTGTATCCAACTGAAAAGAGTCATTTTTAATAAAAATAACTGAATATTTTACGATCGAGCAGAGAGGGAATTTAATCGCGAAAAAAAAAGCGCAAACGAAATAGTTTTCTCTCTTCGTGATGCGAATTGTATAGATGAAGAAAAGGGGAAGGCAGATATCAATCACACGGGTAGTGACGGGCTGAGATTTGGTAGCAACTTCCAAGCTGAGGAGTAGCACGGGGAAGTTCTACCCGCAAACAACTCCGTCTATTCCATCATTATTTTTCTGAGAAGCTCGCTGTATTGATTCACAAGTTATCAACGTGTCAACACAAGCTCTCTTTCTTGCGAATGCTTATTAAATTGTCGGAATGAGAGACCATCAAAGTTATTTATATTGATCTTAATTATTATAAATCATAACAAATTTTATAACAATTTAAATAGTTTTGGTAATACATTTTTACAATTTATACTTGTTATTGAGATTTGACCCATAGGGTACATTCACATGTAAATTTTTAAAGAAAATTTAGACGAATCAATACTTTTCCATTTTACATAAATCCATCTTTTAGGAATTTTATATACAGATATCTTCACGTTGTATGTGAATTCAGTCGATGTCATCTTCCATAAAGAAAGAATTGTCTTTCTTTGACCAATATCAGTTACATATTTCAGAATACTGGACCCATGGGAGTTCAACGGTTAGGTAAGACAGACAGCAAGGTTGTGCGCCATAGCACCTGCAAATGCAATGTGACGTCTACAGTAGGTCGAGAGGTATTATTACAATACAATCTACTGTGTGTAGATATAAACTAACTAGACGTCTGAGATGCCAGAAAATCAGGATATATGTATTATAAAAAAAAATTTTTTTGTTTTCTATTTATTGCTTTTATTTATTGATTTTAATATATTATGTTGCACTTGTAGATCATCGCAAAAAAAATCATTATATGCTCTCTCTAATGTACATGTTGTATATTGCCATGAATAATATTACTTTAATCAATTTTAAAAAGCTTGATTGTCGGATGTCATAATTCGATTTTGTTTCTAGAAATCAGAAATTGTGCCATCTACGATAAATGGCTGAACAGTTTACCTCTGAAACTCTTCTAACACGTAGTCGGTAACAATTTGTCGGAGATACTACTTTTAATATCGGCCCACAAATCTCACAACAGTTCACTGAATGTCTGAAAGATGGCAATATAAGCTAAACGCAGCCATCATGAATCAAATTGTGTCGAAAAGAAGTGGGGGATGATGGTGACGAGAGGTGGTCCTTTGTTGGTTAAGCCTACCACTCATAGGGTGGAGTTTGCCACACGCGGCCTACTACCTGCAAACCTGCAGTTGCAGCATTGGCGTAGAACAGCAATTTTATGCAGTAGTCAAGAAACATATAAAATATGTATAAATTATTTATTTCATATAAGTTATGTCTATTGTTTAAATGTATCTTGAATTTAATACATAAGTATATCTAGTTTATTTATTGTTTAGTCTATATGCTTACTTTTAGATATAGTTTAATATTTTTTACATATTTAGATTAATATTTTTCATTAAAAAATTATTTTTACATATGTGTCAAATTTAGAACAATTAATATTATTTTATTCTTTGCAAATAAAATGCAAATAACATTTATTTCCTAAAATTTTTAAAAATTGAAAAAGTTAAATAACTGTTTTTATTTTAAAATAAGATAATAATCTTCTTAATTGTGATAAATAAAAATCGATTTAAATGAAGATTATTTTTCTTTTACAAAACTTATAATTTTTTGAAAATGTTTATAAATAAATCTTAATGTAATAATTCTGTGATATATGGAAGCATAAGAGTAATAACGAAATTAATATAACTAAAAATTAATGTACAAATTCCAATTTAATCATATATTGCAAAAATAAGTTACTTACAGATAGACTTTATTTAGATTATAGTTTAATATTTATTAATGATAAATTAACTTTGATATAAATCTTTCAAATTTTATATACATATAGTTTTGTAATTTATCTTTTGTTTTGATAAAACACAATATAATATACCGATATCCAATCATTGTTTCTGATAGTACTCTGTTATATCGACATAAACTAACTTATCTTTTAAAATAATTTTAACATTTTTAATTTATTAACTTAATAATCAACCCTAATTTTGATATCTATGATGTGATATTTTGATATTAGATCTGATATTAGAGCTTTGAAATTGTATTTATATTATATGTATAAATAACACAATAAATTAAATTTTATGTGTCGATAATATATCCTTGGAGAAGAATACTTCTAACAAAAGAATATCATTTGAAGTGTTCGTTTTTACTATGAAATAAACTTTTCTTCTATATCTGCATCCAATAATTGAATCTTCATATTATAAATTGTAGAATTTGATTTTACTGAAACAAATATATCTTCTGAAGGAATTGTTACATCTTTAATCTATACTGAATCAATTCACATTTTTTAAATTTAAAATATTATAAATCTAGTATAGTAATAATATGTAGAAAAAATAAAAGAAAATGTTAAAATTTTTTAATTTCTTGTAACACTGATTCTTCCAAACGATTAGATGTAACGAGGTCTGGTCATTGAGGTTTCTACTTTAACTACGCTTTTGCGTCAAAGCCGGATTTCAAAAAATAAAGACATTTCTCTTTTCTTGTATACCGATATATTAATTACAATATTAACACATGAAAAATAAAATATTATAAAAAGAATTTTGATAATCTAAATTTTATATTTTTGCTACATGATTGAATGCATAGATAGTCAGGCTATGAATAATTTTGTAAAACTATTGTTTAAATACAAATATATATAAAGTATTCATTCAAAGCAATAATTTACATTGCAAATAATAAAATTATACAAAAATGCCATATATAAATAGATTGTATATTTTGTGAACTTTATCTTTGCTTCTTAAAATAATCTTATATTTTTAACTTGAAAAATAATTATTATTTTGTATAATATTCAATAGCATTATGAAACTTAACTGATATATAAAAAATTTTTTTAATTTAGTTATACAATAATAAGGATTTTATAACTTTTCCTTTGAACAAATAATTTTCTAATTTTTTAACTAGATTCTAACAATAAATTATACTAATAATTTTGCAAAGTTTACAGTAGTAAACTTTAACTTTACAGTAGTAACTTTAACAGTTACTTTAACAGTTTAACTTTACAGTAGTAAAAATAATAAAGATAATTTCATACCGTTAATATTATTACTAACATCACCACTAACCGTGTTTACGACCGTGTTGCCATTAACATTACGAATATTCAGGTACGCCAAACTATATTATGCATTTTGTGTATAATATCTACTCTCAGCATGAAACTTACCTTTTCGAACCGCATCATAAACCTGCTTCACAATGAGTACGTATAATGCAGTATACCTGAAGTTAGAAAGCTTTTTGTGCAAACAATAATCTACAAAGAGTGCGATAGAAATTTATTTCCTTTATAAGTATAACTAAATGCAAAAATTTTACTTGCTAAATTTAATAATATGTATTTTATTTTGCAATATTTAGATATTGTAATAAATAGAAAAGATATTAGGTATATTTCCTAAAATAATTAAATTTTATTACGATATGTTTAAAATAAAAGAATTGCAGTCACAAAAATATTGTCAGTAAAATGATTAGAATGTATTTGTCTAAACATTATTAAATGTTTAGAGGATAAAAGATGGATCATCCGTATGCGAGCTACAGTATTACGATTGTGCCTACTTTATTTTGTTCGATACTATAGAGAGGTGATGGTGGTGGTGGTAACTGTCACCGAAGACAATTTATGTTAATGACTGTTCGTAACCGAGGAGAGCCGAGGTCGCTCGACAGAACAGTCTGCAGGTCGCCGTAGCAGCGGTCGGACACGAAGCTCTTTGCTCGACTTTCGAATTCTCCCCACTCCCCAACCCTGAATTCACCACCTTGCCGCGTCCTCCTGACTCTTCCATCCCTACGATGGCGACGCCCAGCGTCGATTCGTGCGCATTTTCATCCCCAGCACGGAGATTCGGTCTCCTATGGACGCCTGTGCGCTTATCGAATAGAAATCAGTTTTGTGATAAATCAGTGTATCAACGTAAAAATTGGTGTTTTGTTAAGGATACTTACAAGCAAGTATTGGTAAGTTTTCGTTTGCGTTTCATTTGTTGTTGAAATCCATTCGTTGTTATCTGTAAGAGAAGCGGCATACCCAAATTTAACGACGTAGTAAACTAAAGGAAATCTCGATCTTAAAATCCATAAAAAGGATACGATATGGTTTGATTCTTTATGAAGATGTAATGCCAGTATAATTGACACCAGAGGAGACAGAGAAAAATTTCGATGTATACGTATTATTATCAGTGTGCTACGTATGCTTGATACCGTCTATTTTTATCGAACGAGAACAGAAAATGGCTACATAGATACGGAAAAATATTTACTTTAGTCACGAAATTACAAGTTTTAGATACTGACTAATCTCAATGTTATTTGCTTGATGCATTTCTTCCAAAATCTGTAAAGAGAAGGCTCTTCCGTTTTTACATAGTTATATTGTAATTACATGAAGTATATGAAATTTATTAATATGTGTCCATAAATAATGTAATAAAGCAGATTTATTATTGTACTTTCACTTCAAATTAGTAAAAAGTGGCTACATTTAATTTTGTTTATTATAATATGTTTACAATGAATGCAATACTTTATGCATATTTTTTTAAAAGACGGTAGGAATTAAAATTCTTATATAATTAAATAATCTTAACTCATTTATGTCTGATAGATTAAAATGTGATTCGAAGCATATAACGTTGTATTAGTTGCACAGTATTTGTGTCTTTCTACTGGATGACTTAATATTATCAGAACTTAAATCTATTCAATTAAAATAATAGCTTAAACGTTTTATAAGAGAAATAAAACACAATTACTCCATTAGTTTTTTCTCAGCGCTTAATCTCAATCGTGAGAGATTATGAAAACAAACTGATATGATTTTTTTGTTCTCATTTTTACGTGACAGCTTCAGGACAACGTTTCGATCTATTTTAAACGAGAATAATAGATATCATTAGCATAATACCTATCAATAACCGATGAATATATTCCAGCACATACAAGGCACCGACGCGGTGGCGCCGACGGTGGCGAATTTCGTGATTCCCATATAGCTTCTCGCAATCTGGCGGGATGCCGATCGATTTGCACAGTGTTCCTCACCCACAACGGTTCCGTTTCAGTTCACTTCGTAGCTCGCAATGATATATATATATATATGTACGTAATTGCATAATGAAAATTATCCCAGATCGATGTAGACTTTTATCGAAATTTACAATGGGCTTGTGTAGAAATTTTGTCTAATTTTCTCGAATAATTAAGCTTACTGCATAAAATCAGTGGAATGAATTGCAACTAGTTTAATTGTTTAAAGAAAAAGAACTACTCTGCATGTTATTATCTGCTTTGTTTAAGTTGCTTAAGTTCTGTACACTATGTGCTTGAAATGCTTGAAATTGTAGAAAGACTGTGAATTATTGATTCAATTGTAGTTTTTGATACTTTGCAATATTTTTACTATAGACATAATATTATAGATATAAATATAATATAGACATAAACTTAATTCTCAGATCATGTCAATAAATATTAATTTATACACCAGTTTGATAAATATATTTAATTCAAAAGATCGCAAGACTTTCGAAATCAGTATTACATTTTGCATCCGATTGTATGTTAAACATATATATTTTTTTCTGGAACGAAAGTTTCATGATTTAAAAGAAAATTCGTGGTCTTCTAAAAATTAAGAATTCTTTTACATGTTAAAAAATCTAAAAAAAAACGCAATATTTCTACGTATTTATAAATCAAATATTGATGTATAGCTAATTGCGTTTGCAATTTTTTGCGGAACGTATGCTGATAAATGTGCTCAATGTCTTTCACAATCCTCTACAAAACCATATAAAATTTAAAGCGAGTCTGTGTGTACGAGAATAAACCGGCTGTGAATCCAATCAAGGACTTACGGCGTCCACATTCCACATCTAACCTTCCAATCTCTAAACATGTTGAGTTCTTCAAAAAAAGTTTATCTCCTGAATAGTAGTTTATATCTTCTAACGATATTTAAGCAATTGTTAAACTAAATAACACATATTATTTAAGTAAATAATACATGTGATTAAGGTTTGATTGATCAATTTCTCGATAAGTCTGTCTCTAATTTTCAATCATATCCATTCTTTTTTAAATTTATGAAAAAAGCAAATTAAAAATAAACAATATTTTTGGATATATAATATATATTGAGAGGAAAAGAGAAAGTATTGTGTGTGTTTATATGTGTGTATGTGTGAGTGTGTGTATGTGCTACTATAAAGCAGCACGTGAATGAACAAGAGGTAGCGTGACACGACAAAGCGTTAAGTGATCGATGTCCGTCTTGTGAGAAGTATGGCCACCGTGATTGCTATATATTTAATAGGGATGTTACCGCCAAACATCCAAACAGCACGTGCCAGGCATGCGTATTAGTCTCTCGTTGTCCTTATCTTATATTATTACAAATAATTGTGTAATGATATGTAATTAAATTTACATTAGAAGCAATGATAATAATTATATAATTTTTAAGACATTCAATTAAGAAATTATTTCGAACATAACAATCTTTAAAAAATATACATTAAAATTAATTATTTATTGCTAGCAATGTAAAAAATAAAATTATTTGACATGTACATAATTTTTCATTAGAGCTTATTAACGCTCTACTCAATTGTATAACTCTTGGTACGATTAAATTAAAGCACCGGTATCATAAATTAACACATTTCCGCAAGAAATGATGTCATGCTGTGCATGGGAGATACAATAAAGTCTTGTTAATCTTTTTACAAGTGACTACGCAGCCAACTCCATCCTCTCGGGCTATTATATCGGTATCATTTTCACTGCGCAATCGTACATAAATGTTTTTATAAATATGATAAATATCATCTACGACTTGTATATCTGATATAAATTTAATTTATTGAATAACATATTTTCTTTCAGTAATCGCGCGTTATTAATTGTCAGACATTATGATTTAATTGCGATGCGATTAGTTTTAATATTCTTCCAAAAATGTACATCCAGGTTGCCTCATAGGAGTTATTTGGAATTCCTTTATAAGAAACAGTTCTGCTCTCGTGACGTTTTTCTTTTTTCGGTATCGGAGCAGGTATCACGGACCGTTGTAGGTAATAGGTCTCGGATAATGGCGACCTATTTGACCTTCGGTTTCGTAGCCATCCTGCTGCGCACCCATTTCCAACTTCTTCGAACTTTGTGTCTTCGAAATCCTATACAACTTAGATGCTTCCTAATCCCATTCTCGCATTATATGATGATATTTCACCGTGCTTACTTCGTGACCATGATTATAGTTACGTTAATATCTTTTATAATTCTAATGTCAATATGTAATATTTGTAATAATGTCAATGTGTAATAATGTGTGATCCATGCATTTTACAAATGTAATTTTCTACATTAATAAAATGCATGGGTCACACATTATTATTATATAATTACTGTTATTAGTTGCAATATTTTTTTAACATAAGTAGACAAATAATTCTGATTTGATTTATATGTATATTACTATCTGCTTTAAAACAAACTTTTAAAATTTATTAATGTTCATGTACATCATGATCGGCATAATAAATAATTAAATAAATATTGTATAGCATATCGTGCTTTGTCGTGCAGTGTAAGAAAGGATAAGAATTTTTAATGTGCCTACATATCAGTATCGATATTATTAAATGGCTTATCACTTTAATTACGTGATGGTATTATTCTAAATTTAGACTGTATTTCAAGTCTGAAAGTAATGGCGCGTAATTTTGCTAATGTGAAGAGTGTGTACATAAATTCACGAAAAATATTAGGCACAAAGATCTAGCTTGGCCGTATTGGCACATCTTCTTTTAACTTGATTATTTATTAATGCTATTTTTAGTTGTTGAATTCATATTATAGCACAAAATATGCTGCTATATTGTTGCAAGTCTCCGCTTTAATTATAATCTTATTGTAATTATAACATTTAGGTCCGATTCCACGACTTATTTTAACCGAAGTTTAACTTAATAATATCCAATAAAAGAGTTTGTTTTATATAAAACATACTTTTCTACTGGATATTGTTAGCTAAACTTCGAGTAAGTTAGCTAAACTTAAAGTAAGTTGTGGAATTAGGCCTTAGAAGAATGATATTTATTGCATTAATTAAAAACTGTTCTTATTCTTTGAATTAACTGTATCGAATTGCCTCGATAAAGACTCGCTATTGTAGGTGGATCTGCTTATTATAGTGGCACAAAAGCCGCGTGAGTTCCTTACGGATGCTGCAAGCCCTCACGTGGATTTCATTTCAGGATCGCATAAAATGGTGCTGAACGGGGCAGATGGGAGAGAGAGAGAAAGAGAGGCGAAGGGGAGGAAACACGAGGGGAGAAGAATGGAGTTCAGGAACGGCTAGGGGAGCGAGAGAGAAGGGAAAGATGCCGGCTGGCAAGCAGATGGTTGCCCCGTTTATTGGTTTATTCGTTGGTTCAGCCATGACGTTCTGTCCGGCCATGAAACAAGCCGGAGACTCTCCTTGTGTTAGAGAGTATCAAGCAACGAGGCTACAACTGCTCTTCCTATTAAAACGCATCCGCGAGCTACTTACCCGCGTAGTATGTAAGTAATTGTCAGCATATCCTATACAGTAAATTCAACTTACTATAGCGTAAAGACTGGTAATAAACTCACGTGGAAAATGTTTACTCTCTATATTATTGTATTCAATCAATTCTATAATCTGTTTTGTCTATTTTTACAGCGCCTATAAATGGTGATAGCGCGGTGAATATTGACCGATGTTTATTACTTCGCATCAACATGATGTCATTCCAGCCATGATAAATTCATATTTTATAAATGAGAGATAAAACTCTACAAATTCTATATGTAAGTAATGAAAGAGTCTTTAAAATATCAGTCCATTACAAGAATATGTTATTTTGTTTTGCCAATTGTTACTAGCTCAAAAACAATATTATGTTGATAAATATTTCTTTACCAATTGTATTTGTTGCCATTGTGCATACGCAATATTTTATTATAAACATAATTTAACAGAAAACTTACGCGCTTATGTATTCGACAGAAAAGTAATTAATTGAATGTAATTATGAGCTTTCAGTGCAGTAAAAAATATATTCTTCTTTCAATTTATGCAATTTATTTTATGTTACGTTTTATAACGTAAAAAAGTATCTAACCAATGTTCAAGTATAATTCATTTGATAGCTGGTTAGAAAATTTTAATGGTACCGTACATACAATTTTTATATCGAAAATTATGCACGATAGCAAGGGAATAACAGCGGTTTTGGTGGCGGGGTGCAAATGTATGTGTTATATAGATGATATTCAGTAATGGCGTCCTGGGGGCGGACGAAAAGCTCGGGTCGATAGGAGGAAGGTTGCTTGCCTACGAAACTCAAATACGCTCTCGACTTATTGTCGATGATCATCCCCACTTACAATGGACTTTTTTACGGCTTATTCCCAGGGATAAAATCAACATGACTCAAAATATAATCGATTATATCCAAGGAAAGTAAGTATATCCATATTAAGCATTCAATTAGTAGAGAAGAAAATTGTTGGAGGAAAATGAAAATGAACAAAAAAAAATGAGGAGAGATAGTAAAATAATAATTTTTAGCTAGGGAATTTTAGTACTCTGGTATTACGTCATGTGTCGGTAAAGTCAATCTCAAATAACATAAAGTACAAAAAACACATTATTTTATCAATCTATTTATAAAATCTTGAATGAAAAAAATTGAAATAATTCTTTAGAGATTTTAGAAATATTATTCAATTGCACTTATTGTAATTTATTCAAT
Organism: Tetramorium bicarinatum; assembly: GCA_928718305.1. Lineage (NCBI taxonomy): Eukaryota > Metazoa > Arthropoda > Insecta > Hymenoptera > Formicidae > Tetramorium > Tetramorium bicarinatum. Next base: position 18,307,514 of record OV788327.1, on the reverse strand, counting down.
TAAAAGTTAAATTTAAACTATACTAAAATAGGATATCATCGAGATCGATAAGACAGATCTGACATTATGTAAATTTCATTTTGTTATAGAGTTTTGTTTTATAATATCTTATTTAGTACACATTAATTTATACATATACATTATATATTTTGTATACATATACTATATATTAAATATATATTTTTATTAAGCCAATGTTAAGCAAAGGAATTGTATTATTAAAATGTAACAATATTTCCAGATAGCACAAAATCTACAAGACGTCCTATGGATATTTTTAGAACGTATGGACGTTCGTAGAATGTCTTTGGAAGATTTGTGCTATCTGAGGTAACAATATTATCTTCTTTTCGAAATTTGTATTTCTGTTCTTTCGAGATTTTATACCTGATTTTGTACCTGGGAGACTATCCAATAATAACTTGATTCTTAAAGAAGATAGAGTTTCTATAACAGTAGCTAAGCTCACTATTATAAGCTAAAAGGTGTAAAAATATTCCGAATAAGTCAGATATTCTCAAATCTCTTAATCCCGGATTAGAACCCAAAAACCCATCTTTAAAAGGGTTTAGAAGGATTAATATCATCAACCAATTTTACTGGGATACCTGGGATAGAATATATCTCTAAGAAGTCAATATCTTCCATTTTCTTGACATAGGAAGACAAATTTATCTTTTGTCGGTTCCTTTATGATAAATCGTCTTTTACTTTACGTCTTTTGCTACGTATTTATTAAAGTACAATATTTTTATTTTCCTACTATAAAATATTCTTAAAAAATATATATTTTTTAAATTATATTATCGTTGTAATGTTAATGAGTAATATGTTGTGCTGGTTTATAAAATATTTTCTTTTTTCATTAATTGCATGTGAACAACCAGCGTATGCGACATGACCAAGTAACCTGGAAATGAAAGGTACGTCGACACGCGTACAGGAATAAAAGGAGCTGTACCGCTAAGAAGACGAAGAAGAAGAAGAAGGAGAAGAAGAAAACCAAGGAGAACGCGACCTTGCTACATTCAGCTGTGTCATCCTTGAGCCGTTAACGCTCAGGTGGTTTCGATCCCAGGGACGAGCATCAATCATCATTGGTAGTGCAGGTGTAATGTGATCATTGTCACTGAGATAACCCAGTACGATATTCACTTACGAAGCGTGTCAAGTGACATAACAGAGTTTATCTATAACAGCGTATCTAAATATTAAAAGAAACGGCTATAATATTTGCCCCTTCATAGCGTACAATTTGTTATGCCTTTCAATAAGAGATATCACGTAACAATTCCTTACATGTTACAAATATTACATGCAAATTGGAGATTATATACAATACTCGTATGCTATCAATTAATTTACATATCAGTATCAATATCTAATATTCGCGTAAAATATTCCTTTCACAAAAAACAAATTATGATTTTAATTGGACAACAATAAAAATTAATGTTACGTCTTCATAAAATTTCAATAAAAAATATAACGTAATACATTGCATAATTATAATACGTGAGAAATAATAACGATAATTCTAGCAGTACTAAAATGAGAGGATTATAAAATATTACATAAAAATAGTGTATTTCTCCCTCTCCATTAATTTCAGAAACTAAATTCAGAAAATAAAAAGAACATAAAAGAAAATCGAATATATAATTGATGAGAGAATTACTATCGTGGATAATTATAAACTTCTTATAATATTTGAATAAATTAAAAAATTTTATTTTATTTTAAAAAATGTATTGTAGCTCATATAGCGTTAATCATAATTTTCTAATTTTGCCAATTTGATTTTTGGAGTTTACGCAGAGTTTACGCTCTAAAAGCAGGCTTTGCCTCGCTTTCTTGGAGAGTGACTCGGCATAGCTAAGCTATTTCCGTATGACTGTGCACTTCGTAAGCCTGCGAGCGTTAATTCGAAATTAACTACATTCTATAACTTCAACGATATTCATTCCTAGAAACGCAAACACCGCTAACGCAGCACAGATTGTTGAGAAAAATGTGCGTATGTGCATATTTATAAACGATTGCGTTATAACGTCGATAGAACATATAATACATTCCTAACGGAACTAAAGCCTTTATAGTAATATTTACATTATAGCGTATTATAGAAATTGAAATAGAAACGGATTAAGTAATGCAAAAATGTGTTTACCATATGAAAAATTTAAAGCAATTGTGTTTATAATTCGCAAATTAGTATTGAGTCAAAGATCTATCCGATATTCGAATTTGTCATGTTTATTAATTCTGCGTTTTACAGTTAAAGTATGGGAATTATATTAATAGAGAAATATTTTCAGGTTCCTAGAATGGTATCTGCGAAGTCTACTGAAGATCACATACTGGGCGGACAGAGAAGTTAAGACCGGCACGTATACGTTAAGTATTATTAATATATAAGAAAATAAACGATATAAATGAACGACGTGCCGTACAAGAAAGCCCAGTTAATGCTCTACATCTACCCTGTAGATCCGAATTTGTTTGATAAGAGGCGACAAATTCGGTTCTAGAGAGGTTTGTGTGGTGCATACAAAGCAACGGTGATCTTTGAATAAGAAAATATCGATTAAAATTATAAATCTAACAAACTGTTATTAATTTAGCATTGTGTATTTAAATACTGAATAAGCAATTTTAAATTTCACAGATATTATTGCAATAAATATCAATATTAGTGTCATTAGTTTATTCTCGAAATTTTCATCTATAGTAAATATAATGTGTGCGTGAATTCTTCGAATTATATGACAGTAACGGAATTTATGATATAAATCAATTTAAAATTATTAGAACAGTGTAATTATATATTCATGTGTTCAGTTTGGATATGCGTTGAACACGACTATGTAATTAGGTAGTAACAATTAGGTCGCCAGAGATACTTTTGAATTCACTCGTGCGTATCATGGACGAATTATTAATGGCGACGGAAAAGTAACAAATGTAAAAAAGAATTAATGAACGTCATTACGCCCATGGACTTGGTTACATGTATGTTGGCGTACTGTCGATGATGGACTGCTACGTCTAGTGTGACCTGTTGCATATAAGTTCACTAACACGTCGTATTAAACTGCACAGTGTATGTACATACATACATTCTCCTCGTTCTTAATACAGGTAGATTCAAATTCTATTTATAATTAATATCAGAATGAAGTAAAATATTTATGCGATATTTGTAAAGAGAGAAAGAGAGATATGGAAATCTGGATTTGGAAATAGGTAATTTTATAAAAAATGTTTTAAAAACACATTATTCAACAAGATTTATTTAATGATAATTGCACGTCAAGATAACTTTATTAAATAATTTGTAAATATCTTTCTACATTATTTTTATTATTTTTTATCTTTCATAATATTATTTATATATTTTTTTATAGCCTTGTATTTCATGAAGGTATTTTTTTTAGAAAAATATTGCTTTATAATTTTATTTGATATATGCAATATATGTAGAAAAACATTTTACGAATTTCAATGATCTATATTAAAAGCGATATAATTAATAACAGTAACGACAGTAAGTTAAAACCATACTGAAGTATTTCAAAAGTTTTATTTTTAATAATGATCTGAGTAGTGTTATACACATTACTACATAATTTCAACTACGTAGTCTTGTGTGAGAAATGTGCCATAAATATCGTTTAATATTCCAATCTAAAGTACGACACAATTTTCTTCTATACTTTTGTATCACATAATTTTACCATCTTATATCTTTGCAACGATTATTCATTGAATAGACATCACATGCGGATGCACGATTTCTTGAATCTTTCTGTAAAGGCTGAAGCAAATCCATTAATCTCTGATCGTGTTCATATTAAAATGACATGCCAGTCGTTACGCAACTACTCATAAGTGCTAATGAAGTGCATACACAGGTGTAATTACCAATCGAGTGGACTGCCCACTTTTCACTCGTAGCATAATCTAGTGGATAAAAAAGAGTGTTTCATAATGACACGACGAGGAAAAACGCTACCGCCTCACGTAAATCAGCGATTCCCAACTGATGCTTGCAAGTATGTAAAATTTCTTTAAGTGTTATAGAGATGTTTAAATTATTGCAATATTAAATAATATACAATTTATTTAACTGAAAACGATCACAATATTTTCAGTTTTCAATAATTTCCAATATAAATATAGAAAGATGTGTTTATAATCCAAACAAGACTCGGAATCCACGTATAGGTATAAACATATATCTAGAAATTGATTACTTAAAAATTTTACAAAACAAGCCACTCTAAATAATTATTTAGCAAAACATGATTAAATATTATAAAAATATTATCTATATGTCTTATTTTGGAATATGTAATGTTCAATTTTTTATTTTAATATCTGTATGCATGCTTATTTAAAAAAAATAAATAAATATTACATGAATAATATGTAAGATATGTAAATATCGTTTATAAAAATATGCATAGCTATACATACAAAAAAATACATACAAAATCTGTATATTAAGACTAAGATAGAATCACAATTAACACAACATTCTAAACGAAACAAGTTTCTTATTATTTAAGACGTATTAAATATTTAATTGATGTAGAATACCTAATTCAGTTCAAACGTGTTAATTATTAATTAAACATGCTTTTATGATGTTATGATAAAGCAATTATGTTAATAACATAAGAAGATTCATGTATAATGTATTATCCGTATTATCGCAACTTCGCGCAATCAATTACTTCATTAACGACATAATTATAAATTAATATTTATTTAATCAAGTGGGGCTGGTACGTATGTATTGTAGGATATAAAAATACGATTTTCGTAGAACTTTGCAATTTAATAAGGTACACAAAGAGAAGGTAATAACTCGATTACAATACAATAAAATAATAATAATAGTAACTGTTGAAATTAATCTCGTGTTCAACGAATTCAATTATATATCACAAATCGTTTCTACAACTAAGTAAATGTTCGATTAAATGTTGATTTAATAACTTCCACTTCGGCTTTGCTAATAACGCGATGTATATGGAGTTGTTGTGAGAGATCCAATCACACTTACATATTCTCCCCGGTGCAGGAAGCATCGGGTATCAGTATACCTAACTACATAAGGCATACCCTGCACCGAGAGTTATCGCCACGAACATCGGATCGCGATGTACGTACGCCGGACATTCACGTCACCGGACTCGCCATTCTGGTTCCAGAGTGGCGAGATGCCCGGAGTCGTGCACGGATGGAGACAAACGGCTGCACGGCGTAGATACGGTTGGACGCGTTTACGTACGTTTCCAGGGATCCTCGCGCCGGAGTCTCGTCTCGAGTCTAAATCCACATTCGAATGTGCGAGAAAACATAGCAAGATTAATGATTTTGTGTGACACGGAGGGAGAGGGTGCGCAGACCGCCAGCCAGCCAGCCAGCCAGCCAGCCTGCTTGCCTGCCTGCCTGCCTGCCTGCCTGCCAGCTTGATCGTTCGCCGACGGCGGCGGCGGCGACGGCGACTGCGACTGCGGCTGCGGGAGAACCGCGAGGAAACCGCGTGAAACTGCGGCAACGTGTGCTCCGCCACTTTTCTCCCAGCACGGCACGTTGTACACACGTACTTTTCCGTCATACGGTGGCAGGCCGCGGCTTACGAAACTATTGACCCGATTCCATAGATTCCGCACCAGTTTAGGCGACGTCCCTCGATTGATCGGACGGCGGAGAGACGGGAGGGAGAGAGGGGTTGACCGCGGGTCGGGAAAGTGAAAATACACCTCGTATGATCTGTTTCTTATCTCGTTTTCGTGCAAAGGAACGATTAGTTTTTATTCCGCGCGGGAGAAAGCATGCACTGTTTCTCCGCGCGTACGTAATATTCAATTTATGACGACGAGATAATCGCTACCAGGCGATATTCTGATTAAGATAAGAGCGCGAGCGTAGGAACCGTTTTCGCGTTCGCTTAAAACGTCAGATGTATATCGGGAGTAATTACCAATTTCATCAGCTGGAAGAAGCCAGGAGCTATCGATTACACGAATAAGAAGAAGAAAACGTTCAGGGAGGAGGGGAAACAATATCTTCGTCGCTTTTTGCAATATGCTAATTATGTCAATTATGAGTTATATCTATCCTACCTCGGCGTCTAACGCGCGGTTATCTGATTAGTTTTCGTAAATTACATCGTTCCATATTTTCTTCGTAGTAGTGATTGATGAATTCTAGCCGATTAACATTCCAGCTTGACACGAGGCATTCATTAGCTGCCGGGATTGTGCGGTGTATAAAAATAAGAACCTTTAACTTGTATTAGCAATAGATCGAATGCGTTTTCTCTTTGATACGATCGAGGGATATTCACGCGCCTCGGTAATTGCATTGTTTTACACAATACTCTTTTTTTCTGTAATATACTAATTATAACTTAACGTAAATCCTGGAATTCACGGAATCTTGACACCTTGAAAAGGGTGACGTGGACGTCAGATGTACTTAAGTATCTTCAAGTCGGGTTTTAACGGAATCCAAACGAAGAGATATGAAAGGGAGGGTTAAACTAAACGAGTCCTTTGCACAAACAATGCAGTGCAAACGGGGGTATTCGCCCGGACGAATTCATGTCTCTTTGACTGATGAGATCTCTTCAATCATGAGGGGGGTCTTTGACGGCGCTTCGAGCATCGCGGCGTCGTCTCGGGAAATGAAAAAAAAAAAGATATTAGGTATGCACAGGCACGTTCGATACATTTCGTATTAACCGTCGTTCGATTTAATATTCACCCGCGAAATTGCCAACGGTCATCGTCCAATTGAACGCCGACTGTTCCACATTAATATTTCGTATCGCCGATTTTACTATAATCTTGTTCATGACTCTCGCCGAAACTGTCAGATTAGAGTACAAGGTATAAGGACTCTCTTCGCAAGGGAGAATTATTGACGACACGGTCAATAATAAATTTCGAGATAGCCCCTAAATCGTGAAATCACGAATGGTACGTTTGAGTGGCAGCTATTTGAAGCTGATATTACAAAATTGTGAGATTGGCACGTCCATCAATTCGAAATTGTGATCCAGAAGGTATAACGAATCTGTGGTCGATAAGACGCGCCGTGGCATAGGTCTAGTCTGGTAGACGTACGGTGAAGAGGAAGGCAGAGCCTTTGATGCCTCTGGCCTTCGGTCCAGCCGTGCATCTTGTATCGGACGCGGACAGAAAGAGGTCGGCATAGATCTGACGCCCGCGATGAGCGCCGCTGCAGTATAATATTAATGATGACTCGCTCGCCCCATGGAAGAGGCTGTCTACGTGGTCTGTCCTGCAATGTCCTTTTTCTTCAGGCACGGATGCACTTTCTTCATAATCGGTTTATGCACGTACCTCATCTATTAATTTGTCTGGCGCTCTGTGATAAACTTCCAATTTATGCTCGGGATTTTTCTTCTCCATATGTATATGGATTCAGTGGCGCTCTCGGATTTTATTAATTATCTTTTAACGTAACTAGTTAATCGAATGCCTCGGTTATATTTTCTGCATATATCATCTGTCAAATTGTATTTCCGATTTCATTAGGCCGATATACAAGCTTATACTCACTGCTCCAAGTTTCCCGCAAATCTATTATTATTTTGCAGATTATTTATATAATTTATGTAAAGTATTTTTTATTTCAAAATTTTATATATTTAATATTCTTTTTATTACCGTATATACGCGTATATATTATACAAATTTTGCACTTTAATGTAAGATATATAATTTCTCAAAAATAATTTCTTTAAATAACAGCTTTTTATGAAATTCTTTATATAAATACATATCAATTTCGAAAGCTTGTTTCTATCGCAAAAGTCATATTTTCTACGTAATTTTGAATAAAATAATTTTTTAAGTTCTCAGAATGATTCTTTAGCAATATGGCGGAAGAACGTAGTAACTTGAAGAATACAGACGGTACCAGACGGTAAAGCATATCTCGTGAGGAAAGATGGCTGTGGCCCTGACCACCTGCTGCCTCTTTGATTCCGCCGCTAGAATCTCATTTAACCGTGTAATCCCGATGTTCATTGACGATGGATCGCCCCGTCTGCCGAGCATTGTAGGTGTACTAAAACATTATACGTCGTCTAATACATCATCGATCGAAAATAAAGAGTAGATCGGCAATATCCACTGTTACCAATATCGAAACATCCGGTTGGACAAAAAAAAACAAACCAGCATTGTGCGTACGTATGAGCATGTATATGTATGCGTATATGTATGTGTATATGTATGTCGTATACGTGAGAGAAAGAAAAACATATTTAAAAATTAAGATATATAAAATATATTAATAATTATTATTATTTTCATTAAGATATACACATATTTGCCATAGCGCTCCAAAAATTTACAGTCACTAATTATACAAATATATTTTTTTCTGCCTTTAAAAATTGGATACAACTAATGCAATATTATACCTTTTCTTAAATAACATGCTTTCATGTATACATTACGTTGCTAGCAATTTTGAAAAAAGATTAAAGCGATGATTATCTGCTCAGTACGACAGTATGCTTATTAATTAATAAACAAAAGATATATATCGAAAGGTTCGAGGTGATGAGTTCTCAAGCATGATAAATTGCATAAATCGTAGTCCTCAATTTTCGTGCGAGACAGTGATTTGGCTTTCCCGACTACTGACAATGAATAGACACTGATTGTTTGCGCCGTGTCACGGTTTTAGAGTTGCGTTTAATTCAATTTGTGAGTGACTTACGGTGCCTGCCCTTAGTCATCGTGCAGCGCGCGCTTTATAGTCGGCTTCTTCTCGCTGCGTCTCCGCGGAGAACCACTACTATGAGTAGTAGAATAAGGAGCTTCTTACTTCGCTTAGATCGACATTGCTATCGGTACTGTGCGAGAATGAACATCATCAAATGAATAGTGTGTAAATAGCCAAGTTATATATCGTTATTATCTCTTACTAGCTGGTGACCAAGCAGTTTAATAATTCGAATAAATTCCAATGTTTCTACCTGTCTTTCTGTCTCCCTCTCTCTCCATCTCTCTTTCTTTCTCTTTAAATGTATTCTTTTCATCTTAACGTAAGTAAGTGTAAATGAACGCACGGTTTTATTTGTGGATTAAAGTAAGAAAGAATTGGACCACCCAGAGATACACGCGCGTGTTTATCACCATTCTGCGCTATTTGTTTATAAATCGCCGATCGCGAGGGAGTAACCGGAGAAAGGCCGAAAAAAAGAATTATCGTTGAAGGCTTCGCCTTGCATCTTAGCCGCCGCGGAAAGGCAAATGATTGGTATCACAATGAGACGTGTCGACTGAGGATGCCGCTCATCAAGTGAATCAGCAGCAAATAGTAGCGGGCTAATAAGTGCTATTATTCCGTCGCCGTGACGGTTATACGCACGTGATACTAGGCACGTAAATACGGAAGAGAAGAAGGAAGAAATGAGAAGGAGGTACTGTTACGTCGATACGGACGAAAGAGAGAGAAAGTTACTGTTAGGCGGCACAACTCCCTCGTCCAGCCGCCGATGACCAAGCATATTCGCGCCCAAGTCTAGACTCGGGCAGACCGCTGGTCATGCAACAGTCCAGGTTGCCCTGAACCACGGTTGAATGGCTATCCACGCACATTGCCAGCTCTGGCTGTCCAGTTTCGCTGTGCGGCATTTGGACTTTTCACCAAGCGGAGAGCTCGAGTATATAACCAGTGTTATTAATATCTATCTACCATTATGCCCGGTCGAATAATGAATTCCGTTTCTTATCTTGGCAAGTCCGACGTAGCTGCGAGATTCGTATAAACATCATCGCGCGGCGCTGGTGTGAGGTGTTACCCGATCTGACGTATTTTTACGTTCAAAAGTGTTCGAAATGATCAACCGTACTATATATTGTTCCGAGGATATGCGAAATAATAATAATGCCGATATTAGAATGCCCTTTGTACGTCGGAAAATTTGCGATGACCTCAGCGGAAAAATTTCCTTGATGTTATTCCTTTGTGCCCATATTGAACGAGCATGTGTGTAGCACCAGCGCGTTATACGCGCGCTCTACGTGATTCCACGGTAGCCAGATCACCCGGTATTATCTCGACTATTCGCACAGACTCCGCGTAATAGCGGAGATATACGAATAGAAGGAAGGAGACGCGGAGCCGCTGGTGACCATTTCTCGAGAGTTGCCAGCGGAAGAGATGAGGACGAGAAACGGAGGAGGACAAGGACAGAGATCTAGATGGAAAGGAAAGAAATAAAGAAAAGAGGAAAGAAATGAAAGGCTGTCAGAGAGCTACGGAGAGAGCAAAGTAAGAGAAAGAGAGAAGAGGAGCAAAGGATGCGATTGCAGAAAGAGAGCGAGGAAACGGGAAGACGAGAGCGAGACGGAGGTCTAGGAGGGTATTAGCCGGTCTGAAGGGTGGATGCGAAGAAAGAGAGTTCCCTCTTTCTTATATATTTTTTCTTGTATTCTCCAGCGTTCCTTGGGAAAAGTTTGTTGTTTGAAGCAGCGCTCTGCCTCTCACCGATCATTAATCATGCCGAGTTTTGGTTTGACTAGCAGCAGCGTCGGCATGGCTCTCTTTCTCCCTCTCCCTCTCCCCCCTCTCTCTCTCCCCCATCTCTCGCCCTTACTTCTCTTATATTCTCTCTCTCTCTCTCTCTCTCTCTCTCTCTCTCTCTCTCTCTTTCTCTCTCCGTTCCTCCTTCAACTCCGTGCATTCTGCCCCCCCTTTGCCCCCTTCACTCCCGGTTCGTTCCTGTTACGTCGCGTTCCTTGAGCCAGCCTCGAAGCTTTCTGGGGGAAAGAAAGAGGGTTGCTGGCTAAGCGGCGGTGGGGTTGGCTCGCTTCTACCCCTCATCCCAGTCCCCCTAATCTGCTTCCATCCTGCTCGATCCCACTGTACACCCCTTCGTGTGGAAGAAGAGGGGCCGCTATACGGGAATATCATAGAAGGGTGCCACCATAGAAAAGGAAAACCCTCGTATTTCGTACTTTTCTTAGCCCCTTAAAAGCACTGTACGCCAACTGGGGCCATTTCTTTCTGCGCTTTCTACGAAGGCTTTCTTCGTAATAATAGATTGTAAATCCTTTAATCCTTACGCGGCAGTTCACGTACTCCACGTTTATCATGACTGCCATCGTAATATTACATTACATTCCTATCATCACATATCTGCGCATCAAGCAAGAACAAAAGCTTGTTTTATAATGCGGCAGTCGAGTTTATTTTCACATCACAGAAGATTAAATGCAGGTTTGCGGGAATAATTTTGATCGCTCGTCATCGCGAACAAGTGAAGTTTAATTAGAAATAAAACGCGCTTTAATCCCGAATCATATTTAGCTATCTGACACCGCGTTTGGGTGGAGATATCGAGATCGGAGGAAGAACGAGGTGAAGCCATACCTGTGGATCGGTACCTCGAAAGTTACGGGGTCCCGCTGCAGTTGATTAACGATGTGAGCGTCCAGGTCGAGGTGGGTGGCGCATGCCTTTGTGACAGCACAGCCGCTCCTCCGCTCCTCGACATCGCCACCGTTGCTATCACGGATTATTATAACTCGTACGTTTCATCTGCCTTCTTCATCGGCTGTTCGGTAGACATCGAAATGGTCACCGGTTATCGTCACGTTCGTTTATCTACGTGGTGGTTTGAGGCTTTGTACTCTCCGCGAGAGTGAATAATATATGTGCATATCAAATAACTTTCGCGACTTTTCAACCAACAGTACTATTTTCAGGCTATTACATATTTTTTAATGCAAGAATTCAGTCAGTTCATTATCAAGAATTTTGTGTGTCGACAGCTTGAAAAACCGAGTGTTTTAGAATAATTTTGTATCATTGCGATAATGATAGCGATAATTATAATATATCGTTATATACATATTATGTATATATGTGTCAATTATCAAAACTTTCATATACATTGATAAATCGTATAGTATACCTTGCATAAATTTACATCCAATAACTACATTGGTGGCATTAACTTTCCATTTTATCGATGTATTTGCAAAGTAATAAATAATATTCATGGCAACAATGAGGAATAATTCTAATTAATTTACATCAAACACATTAAAAAATTTGGTTGTACAAATTAATAGTGTATTTTCTATAAATAATTAAATGATAATATTGCATATATAGAAGAAATAAGCGTGATACGTGCACGCACACTAATATTCTTTTCTACATAATGCATTTATTTACATATATGTTTTATTAATACAAAGATATCTATTAATAGAAATTAAAGCGATTACACTTGCTCAAATCTGATTAAATTGATAAATGGTTTCGTCTATAACATACGTCTATAAAACAAACATTCTAGTAATATGAATAACATAATTTAATTCAAATAATGAAAATAAATAGAATAAAACTAGAATATTACTGCATTAAATCTTATTTTATAATATTACGTTACAAACATGGTGGTCCATCACTGGAAACAACCAGGCGGAATCCATTTTGCGAAATGAGTTGGGTCCAGCAAGAGGAGAGAAAAGAAGGAAGGCGGGTAAAAAGGATAAGGGTCGATCTGACGAGGGTACCTACCCTATATTGGCAGGCGTGGCTGCGGGCTGCAGGGTGCAAGAGGGTTTTGAGGGATCGCTGATTGGTTCTCTCCAGCAGGATCGACTGAGAGAGAGAATGCGAAACCTCGTGAACATGGAATCTATGGGGCTGAAATGTCGAAGGAGACGAAAGCATATGACCCCTTCTCTCTTTTATCCATTCAGAAAAGGGGTACACAATTCCCTTATTCACGTAGCATAGCCCTTTAATAGAATGCACATTTATGCGAATGCTTTTCGACGTGGATATTGCCTGGAATACGATAATCTCCAATCCCCAATATTCTATAAGCTATAAACATGCTTGTATATTTTGGTTATACATTAAAAGTAGATTAAACAACGTATACACAGAATTTGATTTAATTCCGTCTCTTAAATTTTTTAGTTTTTTTTTTATGTTATTAATATTACTTAGACAAGTTTGGAAATTTTTTGTATTCTCAATGCATTCTATCGTATTCTTGAGATTCTTTTTTGACAGAAATTAAAATTTTTTTGTAATAAAAAGTGTTAAGATATAAATGTCTAATGTTGTTTTATGGTTTCGATATAAAATGCGAACAACAAATTTAAGCATTAATTGGATTAGTTTAAATTTTCATTATCGTCAAATATAAGTGATTTTAAGCAAGAATTGAAATTTTGATTTTTGATTAAAGAAAAATGTTACATGCCACTATAAGATGCGAATAATAAAAAAAAAGAATATTTTTTCTATATATTTTTTATATCCTGTATTTTTCTTTTTTATCATTATAGCTTGAAAGATGAGGAAAAGAAAAAAAGAGCGATGGAAAATGTTCCCTTTTGATAACGTCATTTGGTGTCGGGTCTGCGAGTGAACTTGGGTATGAGGGACACCAAAGTTTTCTGGGTGACGGCGGCTGGAGAGTGACTGGCGCGATTGCAAGCCTCTAGATAGGTGATTGATTCACTTTGAATGATTAAAGAACGCCGAAAAAGGGCAGAAAAGTGGGGGCGAGCATAGCATTCGATAGACTCATCAAACTTTCAGGGAAAATATTAAAGTTTTCTCTGAATAAAGTAAAGTGAATAGAACGCCGTAATTATTCACTTCAAGAAATTGAACTTTTGAATTAAACGGTTTTGTGCGCTTCTTACATTATGTATTCATCTCTCATACCGTTCGTTTAAAAAATAATAATTTGTTATATATTTTTCAAGTACCATTTTTCTTACATTGTAAAGTAAATTTGTTACATGATACAGTAAAAATAAGAAAGTATTTTATCAATCATTATTTTAATAACACAATTTTGTTGACATTGTTTTATTTCTTCTACAAATAAACACGTGTGAAAAATACATTCCCTAAATTTTTAAACATATTGAAAAATGTTTCATTTATTATATCTCAAAACGCGTCGTATTACGACAAATAATGACAACTAAAAGATTAATGATATATTTTCAGAAAAATCTATTCCTAAAAGATTTTCTTCTTCAATGAAAAAAATTGAAGATAATACTAGCTAAATATAATAACTGAATTATGAAACAGATGATACATATATATCTTTTCAAAATAAGATAATAAATGGTTATAGAAATTATAATAACATAGAACAAGTCTCAGTTATTATTGTACAATTGTAAAAGTCACCAACAGACATACCACCCAAATAAAAGGGTTCGGTATTTCTTTGTAGTCAAAAAGTTAAATGATTGATTTATTACTATGCAAAATGCTTTCTTTCTCATGAAGAATGTCCTAGAAATGCAAAAATTTTGAAGACATGTCGATCATGCAGACAAAAAAAAAGCAAGTCATGGGAAAGTTTCGACTCAGGACGAATTCCTCGAAAAAAATCTTGTTAAAAGTATGAAATATACGCGTTTATTCTTTTATAACATAATATTTTTAAATTAAATATCTCCCAAAAAATAGATTATAAAATATATAAACACATGAAGCGTCTCATGGCAAAACCGCCCAAGTCCTTATAATAGCATTTTGAGAAAATTACAAAAAACGTACCCCGGAGAATCTAATAGGTATAGAAAAAGTGAGAAGTACATGCAAGTGGCTTAACTTATATGAAAGTATTAACAAATAATATTTTCTAACAAAGAAATAATATAGAACTTGGCCGATTTTGATATGTAAATATTATGGATTTAGCCGATTTTTTATTTGCAACATTAAGTTTACGTTCAATTTTTAGGACAAATAAGAATAAATTTTGAACATGTTTGATGTAAAATGTATAGAGAAGGTTGATAAAAATATGAATTTCGGCTCAGCTCAATTTTTCTTAAAAATTGGATGTGGCCGGTTTTGCCTTGAGACGCTTCATGTATTGATCTTGTTTTAATAAGCAGATTTATTAAAATTTATTAAAATTTTAACATCGAACGTTTTGAAATTATGTTTTAACATAAATTTTTATTAAAAGCGATCAAATTTAAGCAAGATTTAGCAAACAAAATGCTAACTTTTATTCTTCTTCAAACATTTATGTATCATAAGAATTAAATTTTTAATATCGAATAAATTCATGTCTCAGTAAAACAAAAGCTATTTTGCAGCCTATTTTCTATGGTCGAAGCGATATTCGATGATTTTTGGACGCGCATTATGACAATAATAAATACAAGATTATAATATGTGCGATAATATCAATCAATATAACAGAGAACTTCATCATAAAAATAATGCGCATCGTAACGAACTCACTGAATACCAAGGTTCATTGATCGAATATATGTATAAGAATATAGGTATGCGCCGATTGACACGTTGCATCAGGAATGGTAAGATTGCGAAGCACACAATTGGGTTGTTGAGAATTTTCTTATGCAGTTGGGACGTGAAGTTGAAATAAGATAAAGGTCGATAGGAGTATCAAAAGGGGAATGAAAGATAGCGGTACTGCTTACGGAGGGTTATTGTGCGTCCATCGGTTACGGCTCATCAGCTGCTGTAACTCCTATCTTCGCCTCTCCGTAAGAAGGATCGAAGGTCCCAAGGCGCCAACTTTATCCTATTCCACCTTTGTCACGTTTCTTGCCACTTTTCACGTTGACCGGCTATTCTATCCAGTTTTAGCCTAGACTTCGTGATTTGTCGTAAGTCTTTAAATTACCATTAAATAACACAAATCGCTAGTCTAGCAAGTTTTTGACGCGCGGACGGATGATCCCTTGCGACTTGTTTGGATCCGGATAATCCGACTCCCAAACTACTTAAGCTTCTTTTTCCCGCCGACACAAAATCTAAGCTAATTTCGCATTCGTACAATGCAAATATCTAATGAAGGTCAAATATCACTATCGTGAATTACGCAAGACCGCAAGACCACATTGTGCGTTGTCCGTATGCAGGAAATTGACGTCACCATTATCAATATCTATTTTTAAACGATCTAACGCACGACTATGTACAGATTACATATGTGACTTACCTGCGCGAGAGGATCACGGTTTAATTCGAAACCATTAGCGTGAGGCGAATCGATGCGATTTTCTGTGAGGCCCATACGCGCGCCAGAATTTTTGAAAAATGAGACGCTCTCCTCGTCTCAAAAGTGTTTCTAAAACGCTTGAAAAAATGCCGACAATACACATCCATTAATCTTAGCTTGGCGCTGCCGTGTGCTCTTTCTTCGTCTCGCCGTTCTCGGAACCTTCGTGCCTTCGAGACATCCCTTTGCACTTACCTTTAGCAACAACACTTTTCCAGAGTGCTGTTTCTCGGTTTTCAGAAAAGCGAGGCCCACAAACTCATATGTTTAAAAGGAGTTTGCAATGAATATTACTTATAAAATTAAACTTACTAAAAAATCAATAAAAAGGCTCCATTGTATTTCGTGCAAATACATACTAATATTTTCTCACTGTTTTTCTCACTAGAAAGAAAGTTAAAGTTATAATTACATCATAAATGTAATTTTCTATCTTACTCCTATCATCCGATTAAAAAAAAATAATTTTAACTAATATAAATATTCTTAATTTTTATACATAGATATCTAAGTGCACTATTATAACTGTTTTTATATTTTTATTTTTTTGTCCGATTGTAGCATTATAAAGATTCGACTGAGAGAGATTTTGATACTGTTTATAATATAAGAAAGAGAATTAATTATCAAAGGCCTATATGAAGAAAACTAAAAGTCGCTGCAATTAATTGTTTTCAAACCCTCAAATCATTAATAAAAATAAAGCAATATATTGAAAAACAAATAATAAAATAAAATAAAAAAATAAACTCAATTTAATATTACCACTTATTCAACATTTATGTATTTATTATATTTATTATATAATATGTTATATAATAAATATATATTATATAATATAATATATATAATATGTAGAGAAAGGAGAGAGAGAGAGAGAGAGAGAGAGAGAGAGAGAGAAACAGTTGACAAATTATTTAATATTTGCAAAATTGGCACACGTAAACTAAATTTATTCTCACTGGTACTGCTTGCATCAACATTCTCGATATTGTCTTTGTAAGTATTGTTGAGATTAATAACATTATGTCTTACATAATGTTTGGTCTCATGTTTTCGTTTTCGATATTCACTGTTTGTGTACAATGGCATCTGTTAAGACTGCTTGTTTGTAATACGGTAAAATAATAAAGCTGATCGTAGAAAAAAATTATGAGGAAAATACGTTGACAAATTATATATTACATTGCATAGACTTTATTAATCTCTTATCATTTATTATTTATAGATATATAATTTGTTTATTTACATTCAGATAATTATTTAATAACATTTATTATGCAATGCATGAAATGTAGGTTTCAATAATTTTGTTGTAAATTTAGATTTATCAAAAATTTTAAAAATATTTATATCAATTAATTCTTTATTACACGATTTAATTTGTAATTTATAATTTAACTTAAATAATAATAAAAAAGTTTTTATGCAAAAATTTCATTTTTTAAATTTTTATAATTTAAAAATAAAACATGTTTCAGAATTCTTTGTATTCTTCATTTTTACTGCAGAAAGAATAGTTAAGAATTTTCTTTATATTCCGTCCCCAAGGTTATTGTAATCAATAACATTAAAATGCCTTTTATTCCGAAGATCGGTCAAAGCAGGCTACTAAAAGTCTCGCGCAGAGGCAATGGTCGGGAAAAATTAGCGGTGAGACAGATTTTGGGTCATCAGCTGTCAATCAGAACCCGACCTATCCATTTTCGAACAATGCCGAAACATTCTTGTGTATGCAAACTGCTTTTGAAACGGAAGACGGAGGGTGTCGAATGGTAATTGCCGAGGTCATGGGTGGTAAACGACCTTAACCTCCTTACCTCCTTCTTTCCTTCTGCTTCAGGCAGTAATCAACAGCATCCTGCAGAAGTGTAAATGTTCCCGTAAATGCCGCCTCTTCAGCGAGTGATGCTGCTGCTGCTGCTGCTGCTGCTGCTGCTGCTGCAAATAAAAACAGCTAGCTAGCAATACCACGATATGAACCCGTCACTGTTCATTATATCATGTCACATGTTTAAGAATTTATTTACTTTGGATTTTTAAATTAGCGTGAAATTAAAAAATAGCTAGAATAGCTAATTATACGTATTATATAATTTTATATATATATATATATATATATATATATATATATAAATTCACGGTAAAATAGTTAAATATATTATTGCGTTAATTATTGCTGTTAGCATAATGATGATGGATTTGCATCTTACTTCTCAGTAATTTATTTTCAGAAAAGTTTGCAAAGACAACTTTGTTGACTTCAGTAAATTTGCTATTGCAAGTATTATAAATATATGCATTGTTTTTAAAAACACTCTCAAGCATAGTTTTTGATACGTTTACTTACGTATGTACCAACGCGAACCGCGCATGTCCTCGCGTTGGCTGACCCCGGATTTGTTTGAAGAAGAGTGTCAAGATTGTCAAGAGGGATTGGCGCTAACGACGTTTCGAATTGCAAAGGTAACGAGCCACTTTTGCGCGTCTTCACGCGTCGTCGACGGCTACAGGCACTTTTTTATTTTTGCGCTATCTTTTCAAGGAAGTTGGAAAAGTGCGTTGTATATGCAAATTGCTTTCAAGCGGCGATGTCAGGTGGTAATTGTCCGAGGTTACGGATCGAAGGTCGCGTTAACATCTTTACCGCAATGCCCAGCCGATAATTATCGCGCTTCTAGTGACTCTTCATCTTCTCCCATCCTGTAAGTGGGGCTACTGTTGGCCAAGAAATGACTTACAGCTGACACTTTCACTCACGCGCCGCTTCAGACATCGAACTTGGGGTATTCGTCCATCCAGTTGCCTGATGAAAGATGTCATGTTCATTGCCATCAACGTGACTTTGCGTCAATGCCGCTCATCAAGTTATTGTCGTTTCGCGCGGTACTTTTTACATTTTTTAAGGCAACATTTTTTTCTTTCAACAAATTATTTTTACGATACGGCTTGTAAATAAATGATGACGTTTTGTGATTTTTATCTTCTGAAACCTGATAAGAAGGTTGCAACATTCATTTTTCAATAACAAAAATTATCATTACTTTTCACAATTTTCTCTTACAATAATAAATCTTTTGCTTAAAATTTCTCTCTTCACATTAAAGAAAATACCCGTGCATATTTTTATGTTATCTAATCGAGCGTACGTGGAAAAAGGAACAGTCTTGAAAAACGTTCGGAAGGCATCTAAGGCATCAGATGTATACTGGATGTCCCCAAGGGGACATGGACCCCTTTTCATGTCGGCAAGCTCGAAATCGTGACTCAGCAGCGAAATCGAATCTCTGGAGACTCATGTTTCTCACCTCGGACAGATCCGCTGCCAACACCTTGAGCTAGAACGAATGCGAAAAACATTCACATTTTCTAAATTTAAAAAATCTGAAATGCAACGCATTCGGATGTATCGCGCATGATTTTTCCCGAAAGATCTATCGATCATAATTCTATCGTGGAAGATTGTATTGATTCGCAAATATTATGAATGTAGTTTGAATTTGGAACGGATCGTCGATCGATAACTCCCTGTAGAATACAATAAAGATTAGATTGTGATTTCCTTGAGGGCTGACTTGTGTCACAGCTTTGTGAAATAAAGCAATATCTATTCAACGATATTCAACGATGCATATTGTGTCTCCCCTACTTTCCGTAAATTATTTGTTACGACCATGAAAATGAACCTTCAATATAAATTTTTTTTTAATTATATCAATTTCCCTCAAAATATCTCGTCTGCAGCATTCTACCTTCGGTTGAGATGATTAATCAGTTGGAACCTCGCTAAAAATAATCCCGGAAACGCAAATTCGCGCAGCTTCAATATCAGACGATGCTCCTCTTTCATAAGCGATCAACAAGTTGAATATAACTGAAACGCCGTTAATAAAGCGATGAAAATGATAAATCGCAACGGTTCCACCCCCGTCCGAGCACCGTATTGCGTTATTAAAACTTTACTAATGGGCAATAATAAGCACCAGCCTTGGCCAAGATTGATATTAAATCGTAAACTGTTTCGTCCTCATTTATCATTATCACGATGCAAGTCCGTTGAACTCTTTAAATCTTGAATCCACGAAGAATTTTTGCCAAGCGGGTTTTTATAGAAAGGTGGCACGCGTTTTAGTTTAAGATCAATTACTTGAAAGTGCGCATTGTCATTTTAACATCCATTTCGACCCTTCAAAATAACCCTTAAAGGTGTAACAACTCTATTAAATAAACTTCAACAAAGAAATATATTAATCAATTATCAATTCGTTGTTTAGAAATTCATTAATATCAATAACAATTTGACACATCGTTGTGAAACGTCGATACAGCCTCTCAGAAGCACAACTCATTTTGGAGGTCGAGACATCAACAATCCTCTGTAAGACAAGAAAATTCATGAAGCGATATGACAGATCCACGTGTGTGATCTCACGATAATCGTCACTTGGATGATCACACATTCGTCCGGTAGCCGAAAGGACTCGTCGTTGACGAAGCAGGCCCTCTTCGAGGATAGCCGTGGGTGTAAAGGGGGTGTCATGCCGGCAGACTGGGAAAAGTGATTGATCGTGTTTCGCCGGAAGACAAGAGCAGAGGACTCGGGGCAGAAGCGGAGGAAAGGAGCGAGACGACGAAAGTAGAGATGGCGTAAGATGGCGATGGTGGATGAGGAAAGAGAGAAGGACAGCAGTTCCCGAGCGTCGTCGGTGATAAAGACGAGGTTGTGTCGCAAAACGAGGAGACAACCCCCTCTAGCCTTCTCTACGTCATTCAGCGGCTCCTTCAACCCCTCTGGACTCTTCCAGATTCCACTCAAAGCTCCGCTCTCCTGCTTGGAGCGACATGAAGTGGCCATAAGAAAAATAGAAATAAGCCGCGGCGTATCCGAGTAAACGAAGAACTAGCTCGAGAGAGAGAAAGAGAGAAATCTCGCGTAAAAAGGGGTGATGCATTTTCAGCCCTCTTAAAACGTTCAATCCCAAGTCGTCTCTCCATTCTCTCTACATTTGACGCGTATCTGGCCACTAATTAAAAGAAGAACTTTCGAGAAACTTTTCCGAAAAATTGAATTTTGAAAAAAAAATTTCATTTCACTCACGCGAAACGAGTCCTGGACTCACATCGCTTTTGTTCTATAATACCGTTCTACAATATACTGTTATTTCCCGGATCGTTTATATAGCACAGTCAATGTAGCTTAAATTTACCGTGCTGTATTGTCGTACCAAGGCAAAACACAGTGAGTATGCTCTTTGTGTAATGACTCGGCGTTTTATATTCTCTATGCCACGCAGCTGATCGCGAGTAGACGTACTTGACCGAGTACGCCGAGACACTAGTGCATTAATATGAGCAGAGTGTAATCGAACGCCAGATCTATTACTATTAATTTAGCCAATTCGAACTCGCCTTACGTAACATCTTCAGGCTTGAATGCCAATTAATTGTGAAATTAAAGATGGCTGATTTATAGCAGTAGCACATCCAAACTTTACTCGTTATTCCTGTTTCGTAATAATTTGAATGAAATTAATGAACGTGTCTACTTTTTACTCGATATAGATATAGAAAGTATATCTTAACTTGTTTCTACGAATATCCATTAATGACAAGTATATTTTATCAATAGCAATTTCAGATATTAAATTCTATCCACTTGATAAGAAAGATATTTAATATCAATTAATGCCCAGGTTTCATACAATATTGGCAAATGGAGGTGTAATGGGCGGTTATGGTAACACCTGCTGACCACGACAAATAATTCTAAATTAGCAGGACGATTGCCCTCGCAACGGTATTCGATATCAACAGCATTAACGTTTATTACCGTCGTTTCTCTCGGCATTGACTCCGGTATAAGATGAATTTCAGAAGCATGGAGGCGGGTTAAAGGGATACGTAGGAGTGACTCCACGGTTATAGGTACCCTCGAGTATGCCCCATAAGGGCACAAGATCCACTGTTTCCGTGGCAGGGGTTGGTCTCATGCTGCCGCGGAGTGGGGGGGTGACTCTAGAGAAGACGCATGACGAGAAAGAGGGGACGCGGCTCTCTGCATCGGCTCAAAACCAGCCGGCGCGAACGGAGCTGGAGGGAGTTGGAAGCAAACCAGAGTTGTCAGACGAGTTTCTGCCGACGCGGGACGAGCTCACTTTCAGAGCTTTCCGACGGAACTTCTCGTCCAGCTCTACTCCACTGTTTACAGTAGAAATCAGTTACGGTTCGAAACGTAGCAGTGACGGAAGTGCAGTGCGAAGACATCTTTGTCGTTTGTTAAAAAAAAAATTATGATTTGTACACCTGACTTCGCAGAATTGTTTGCAAAAAAGTCAGCTTGATCGAACTGACGATGTGAACGAGAAGTGAAAGTTTATGAAAAAGACAAGTGCGTGTGGTGTGTTTTATTAGGGAGCGAGACTTGTACTAACGAAACGTGCGTAAATATAAATAAATAAATAATACGAATGCCTACGGAATCCCCGATGACAATCGTGAAATAGAGAAGCAAAGCGAGAAGTTGCTGCACCTGCCGCTGTGGTTCTCGCGGCGCCACTCACGTGTTGCATGCGTGCCGTGGTTATCCATCATGGTCGCGGACTAGAAGCAGCTCCGATTGGTCGGTTTTGTGGTCACGTGGTATGGTAATTGGGCTCCGGTGGGCGGGAAGGAGCGAACGAGGTCGTGGTGGATCGCGAAAGTGGCGGAAGGAGAGGAGAGAATAAGCAGCTGTCCACCGGGAGTCCTGTGCTCGTTGTGGCCCCGCTCTTTCCATTTCTTTTCTCTTTTTCTCCCTCTCCTTCTTTCTCTCTTTTCCTCCTTTCGAGAAAACGTCACCCCTTTTCGCAAGAAGCGGCGAGGTGTGGACGATGGACCGCAGCGCAGTGTGTCGTGCAGTGTGAGCTTGTGAGAATGAATATTAACTCGAAATGATGTGCCGAATCGAAGAATTGACGCAGAAAGCGAGATAAGAGAGAGGTATCGAGAGGTGCGGTCGTTTAAAAATTCATCTAGACTGTCGCGCGCGTGTGTCTTTCACAAAAGAAAGTATTCAGGAACATGAATTCTTTCCTTCAATCCACCGCCGGTGGATACCATCACCATCAGCATCAGCAGCAACCTGGGAATCATCATCTGGCCGCCACTTCCTCGCTGGTCGATCCAAAATTTCCTCCTAACGAGGAGTACAGTCAGAGTAATTACATACCCTCGACCGGAACGGAGTTTTTCACGAGCGGCAGCGGCGGTCATCATTTGAACCATCCGCAATCTCAACTGCAGTACGGCTACCATCAGCATCATCATCAGGCGGCGTCGACTCCTTACGGGGCTTCCTCTGCGGTGCAATTGAACGGAGGATACGCAGGATACGGACATTACGGGCCTCATCATCCTCACTACCAAGTGCACGCGGTTCATCACGCCAGTTTACATTCTCATCATCACGCGGTGGGTGCTTTAGCGATGCCGCCGGAAGCTCAACAACCACCGCTCACGTGCCCGTCGTCGATACAGAGTCAACAGCAGCAACAACAGCAGCAACAGCCATCCGTACCGACGTCAACTATCCTCGGATCCACACCTTTATCACCATCCATAATGCAGAATCATGTGCAACAGCCGGACGCCCTTCAGCATCACCAGCACGAGAATAATGCCTGCAGTCCCGCCGGTTCGGGTCAGTTGCATCGAGACAATTCACCTGATCTTCAAACGCAACAGTCGTTGTCTCAGCAATCTCAACATATACAGAGTGGTCAACAACAGACGCCGCCGCAGCAGCAGCCACACCATGTGGAAGACAGCTCGGACCCCGACGATATAGAAGATGGTCAGATGGACGGCTCGCCGGGAATGATGGAGGAAGAAGATGATGACGATGAGAGCAGAGATCGTACGATTTATCCGTGGATGAAAAAAATTCATGTTGCAGGCGGTGAGTTTATGTGAATCTACAGTTATTTCTGCTGTTTTTGGCAGTCATAAACACTAAGTAATATAACTTTGTTATAGTTGATCTCTTCTTTATAGCTGAACTGACTGTACTAGTTCTGAGTTTAACTTTCTTCTTTCAATGTAGAAGGAGCCCTAGTAACATTGAAATTTACTTTATTTTGTTTCTGTTATAACTCGTAATATTACACTTTCAACCCTGTCTCATCTTACTTTTAGAGAAAGATTTTTACATCCATTTTCGAAACTATCATTCACTTCATAAATATAAACGTACATAATCCAATTAACAAGATATTGATATCTTGCTCCACGATTAATAAATATTATTTACCGATATTTCGATTTATATCGTGTGAAGACTGCAATTTGCCGCTGCAGAAATTATCCGACGGCTTAGCGATATTGCTACGTCTTATGTGATACATTCAATAATAAGCATAGAATTCATTATATTATTTATAATATTACAGTAAAATAAATTAATGTTTTTATTTGTTTCAATTTTTTCTCAAGAATTATCTTTTCTTCTTAAACGAATAAAACTCAAACATTTAAACGAAACCAATTAACGTATTTATTAGTTTTTACTTTATTATTTATACTATATCAAGTTTAATTTAATACTATATTAATACTATATTAATACTATTGTAAAATAAAACAGGGATAAATATTCGCAAATTTGAAGATACAAAAGTATGGCGGTTGAAAAGATTTTTTCTGAACGCGAGAAACCTGCTGAAAGTATCTGTTTGTATATTTAGTGGGTATACATTATATTGTGTTTACAAGGTGACGAGCTTTAGAAACGGCCCGAAGAGTTATGGGCTGAAATTTATCCCAACACCTTGCAATCACCTGCGTGAGGTTGTAGCGGCACCTCGTTTTATATGAATTCGGTTACGCCTAATATATCTTCATTTTTCGTCCAGTAGCGAACATATGCTATAATAATAGGACGTCCACAGTACACAATTCAACGTTGCGAGCGAAAATAAATTTCAAAATTCGACACAGAGATTCTGCCGCGCTTTAAGTAGACGTTCATCGTTGTGCAAGGTTGCGTAGCGCTCGAGACTTGAAACAGATGCCGGTGATGGTATAACGCTCCTGGTTGTTGTAATTAAGGCAATTAGCGCGAATGTAGTTCTTCTTTCATAATTAATCAGACAACTACTTCCAGAACTAATATACGCGTGCTTCCTATCTTCATAAAGATAGAAAGACGTTTTGAGCATAACCACAACACACAGGTGTATTAATTAATGTCTCACAAATTATAGAGCAATGCTTCTATAAGCAGTGTATCTGTAACGCATTTGTTTCTCCGGAGTTTGTGTCGTATTTTACATCGGGCTGGGCTAGAAACTATTTTCCAGGTATATAAAGTATTCCCAAAGGTAGTTTTCGCAACGTAATATCCTTTTAAAATTAGGCTGACTGTGCTACCACAAAAATTTCTATTCCATTTGACGTCGGAAAATGCTGCTCATTCCAGCTTGCAAATATTTCTATTGAGTCCGTTGTACATAATATAATAGAAAATAAAATCTCATACCATTTATATTGCAAATCCGAATACTATAATGCTTCCAAATAAAATGGCCTATCATAAAAACTTATCATTTCTATCTTTTATTTTTAATGCTATAGATCAAACATAACATTTTTAACAAAATTACATTTTTATATAAATTAATTTTATTACATAATATATTATACACATAATATGTTTAATATTATGTATTGAGAAGATTTATTATGTTAAAAAATGTTTTAAATACAATTTTTTTCTAATGTATGATAAAAACAAATATCTTTTATAAAACTTATTTTAATAAGAAAAGTATCTTACATGATATTTTGAAACTAATTTGGATCTGTATATAAAATTACAATAAATATTTTATAAAATATTTATTAACAGATACATAAACATTTTTCACATATTCAAATTTATTTTTAATACTTTTTATTAAATACTTTTTCAATTAGATTGATATGTTTTCTCCAATTTATAGGAATATAAATATAGAACATTTTTATTTATTGCATAAAGAATAAGTGAGGTACATCAACTTAACGAAACTAAAAAATACAATCTTCAATATTATCGAAAAAATATTCGATTTATATAGAGATATTGAAATCATTTTTAATCACTACAGTAACTGCTATATTAAAATATCGATATTGTAAATAGTACTTTTCGGACTTTCCATTTTTATGCTAGGAATCGCACGATTTAATATTTGAAATCTCTGAACTTTGGTATGCTCGTCCGTCGGGCTGTCAGAGACTGCAATCTCTCCCCTTTGCTTGTCGAAGTACGGTCGCCGGACGTCGGAGTTAAAAGGGGCCTCCGCGAGACCGACGGTCAGCTCGGAATGGAATGTCTGCACGGATTCTAGACTGAACTCGTTCCCATGTTTCCTCTATCAGACTGAACAGACCACCACGAATTGCTACTAGCGTGACTCACAAATATTAACATCAACGTGTCGCAGCAGGATATATTTTTTTCCAATCTACTTGTCCAACCTTTCGCTGCGTTTCAAACGATTTATCTGATTATTTTCTAAAGTACTTCGGACATTTCGCGGTTATTTATATTCACCTCCGCGCGTTCTTAAATATTTCTTAGAGATTTCTGCCGAGCATTAATCAATTGCACGACGAATTTCACGTTTCAACTAGATGAAACTAGACTGAAAATCCAAATAGACTTAACGGGCGAGACAACTATCAAATTATTTAACCTTGGAGCTAGTTTGCAAAGGTTAATCTAATGTTTCTGCATTTCTCAAGATGATGCTCAGCGGGACCAATGCGCGTACACGCTTGGCACTTTTTATCCTCGCGAATTTGCATACGCGTATTCTGCCTTCACAACTCAACTGGCGTATCTCATGGATTGATCAGATTACAAAAGTCACTTCAGCCGACTTTGATGCTATTCAAAACGGCCATGACGTGACGAATGGTCATATGCTATAAAAATGTTATTCGCGTTTAATACCTCTCTAGACATCAGCGTAAAGAATATTTTATAATTATGGCAATAATCATACAAAGTACAACGAATCCTCCTTCTTTTGTTGTTGAAATAGCACATGGCGCATAGGCGTTACTTAAGCGAATTGTTCTTCATGTTTCTTTGCACCTTGCACTACATTTCAGCGACTTGAGAAGAAAGATTTTGTTGAACGAGCATTCTATATTAATCCTTTCTTCACAAAACTTGTTGCTATGATTTAATGAATGGTATGTGTGAAACGTCTGTTGAAAAAATCATGAAAGAACTTTAGTACACGTAACAATGAATAATTCAGCAAGATTGTTCAAAGGTTTATTTGTGATACTTTGTCAGACTAATAGAAAGAACGTTAGAGGATCATTAAGAAAAATAAGAATAGTTCATTTCGGATCTAAATGAAAAAAATTAATTATATACAACAACTGAGCAATATGAAGTTTCTTGCTATACGCAGAATTCTATTTTACAAAGCATCATATAAACACTATTAATATAATATAATAGAAATTTTTATTATTTCTCGATGTACATACATACATACATATATTTGCGACAATGGATATAATTAATATAGATAATATGAAATACAAATTTTTTAAATGTTTTATTCAAATTGATATTAAATTAATATTAAATATTATAAGTTAATCTGAAAAAGTTATATTAAAGTAATCTTTATTAGAAATTAAATTAAGAATAATGTTTTGTTAGTTATTTGTATTTTCGGAGTTATTCAAAAAAAAGCTATTCGTTGCTTATTGCTTATAATGCAAAAACTAAAAATTATTGATATATTAATATTTCTTTTACTGCCTTGAATTATTTAAAGAATTAACAAATGAATTAGATAGATCCATGGAGTATTTTATAAAATATAGGAGATATAAAAAGCATCGTAATATGTAAATTTAAAAAATAAATAAATAAATAAATAAATTTTTTGGCGAATTAGATATCAATCTTTGGGGTAAAAATATCAAGATACCGATTTTTGAATTAAGGGTGATAAAAATAAAGAGCTTTTTTCAAAGTTACATTTAGTTAAAAAAAACTTTAAAACAAAGCTTATTCTTTATTCAATTTTATTTATGACATTTATTTTAGAACAGTTTTAATGTAAGGGTTAATTGCTAAGATGTTTAAATTCCAATATTAGATAGTTTTTAAAAGTTTTTAAAAAGATCGCCTAATCAAACTTTTGCTAGAAAGGTATCAACTTGAAATTATTCGAAAAATTTATTAGTAAGTGAAATTTACGTGTTAGAATACAATCTGTATAACTATCTACTTCTCAGATAAAAAAGTAAAGTAATATCTCCAAAACTAAAAATTTATCATTTGTTTATAGTTTCATACTAACATATTTGAATTTCTAAATTTTCTTCTTTCAGCGAACGGCTCATACCAACCAGGAATGGAGCCAAAGCGGCAGAGAACTGCTTACACGAGGCATCAGATACTCGAATTGGAAAAGGAATTTCACTACAATAGGTACCTGACGAGACGACGACGAATCGAAATCGCTCATACCCTGGTCCTGTCGGAGCGACAGATCAAAATCTGGTTTCAGAATCGTCGAATGAAATGGAAGAAGGACCATAAGCTACCGAACACGAAGAACGTACGCAGAAAGAATGCGAACGGCCAAGCGCCGGCATCAGCGGCGAAATCGGCGAAGAGCTCAGCGACGCGGGCGAAGTCCGGCACCGGTAACAACAATAGCCAAAGGAAAAACAACAACTCGCCTTCCAGCGGTATGGAGAACAGCCTGGACTCGAATATTGGTCACGATATGAACGAAGTTCATGGGGTCAGCTCCAGTATTCCTCATCCCGTTGGCGTGGTTCATCCGAGCTTTCAAGGTCATCCTCATTCTCTGGCTCATCTCCAAGCACAGCTGAGTCATCATCACGTGGGTGGAATGATGGACGGTCCGACGGGAGGACCGTTGGGACACATAAGTTCCGGAAGTATCAGTCCTCTTGCCCCGGCTACTAGCCCTCCCGGATTGTCGCAAGTATCAGCTCCTGTGCCGCCATCGGCGATAAAATCCGACTATGGGCTCACGGCGCTGTAACATCCATTTCGTGAGGTATATTCAACGATATAACTTTTCTTTCGGTACCACTTTACGACCGCTCTCCGTGGATAATTCCATCGTTTGACTGTATATTTATTGCTAATTAGATAAACGTAGTTTGAGTTTTTCTCATTGCAGCGTGAATAAGGAGGAGAGTAGTCTCAAACCGTGAGTTGAAATCTCACAATTTTCGAAAGGCAGTATTATTCTTCTTTTGCGTACAAGAATATAACAAGTGTCTACAATTGCAATTCACTTACTAAGGTTGAGCCGGTATTTATAGACAGTTCTTATATTTAAGATTATCTCAAGTACAGTCTTAGATGTTCTAAACCAATCACAGAGCCGTATTAGCATTTTAAGACATTACTTAACACGGTCTTGAAATAAGAACTGACTACGAATACCGGCCTATGACATAAAATGCTAGATCCAAAATTATTTAGCTATTTCTTAAATCTATTATGTAAAATAAAAATGTTCCTTAATTTGTAAAGTCGTGAAAGCCAAGTCTGAAAAATTTGTCATAGGTAAACATAAAAGATAGAGAGAGGAACATAATTCTGTAGTGAACGAAAACAATGTCTGGATGAAAAATAAACTGTCAAGTTATCAGGTCATCAATAATAAATTATTTATTATTAATAAAATTCACATAATAAACCTGCTTATAAAAAAATAACAAAAAATTTTATTTTTGCTATATATATGACTGAATTTGTGTTTTTTTAATATTTGGTAAGCATTGGTTATTGAACTGAATGAATTGAATTTGAACAAACATTTCAATAATAATGCTATGACAAATTGTAATCATTATTTGTTTAATTACAGTTGTCATGAAATTTTTCTTATTATTGTAAATTCCAATCAATGATGATAAAATTTGAGCAAAGGTTTCTGATGATACGCGATAATATTTAATTTACAGATTGAACATTAACATATTTACAGTAGATAATATATATTCTTGTCGCATAAGTATAACGTGATTACATATTTGGAATAAACGCGTTTAGATATTCATGCATCACAATTAACAGACATTCTCAAATTATCTATTTATTTAATTTAATATTATATAATTCGTTATCATTTATTTCTTTAATTGGTAATTGAATTTATAATTTTTACACGTTAAATGTTTAGAGCTGTTAAATTGCAACACATGATTGAAACTCTTGACGGACGAATATCTATACCAATGTCCAATATGTTTCTAATATGTTTAACTTTATGTGATAACACATATATAACTTCTACTGTACAATATGTTAAGAAGATTGTGCATATTACGCGTAATGTATATGATATTATCTGATGAATTAGAATTCTACATCTGGAAAATAACAGTACATATATATATATATGTGCAGATAAAATTGTATTGTAAAATCAAATATAAGCAGGATATTTTAAATTATAATGTAGTAATTTTTCATTGCGATTAAAAAATTACTACTAGTAAAAGAAATTGTAAACTCCGTTCTGATACTTTCTTTATGTCTCCAAGCAGCTAGATATCTCTTATCAAAACTTATAATTCGGAATATTATTAGAGAGTCATTTCCTTGTTATATTCATATAATACCAATACCCAAAAGGAAATTGATAAAATGTGAATTGTATGTATATATCCAATTTTATGTATGTATATATTAGTGTAAAGAGAGTTTTATTATAATACAATTGAAGTAGTGTTCATATTGCATATATTATTGCATTATATGTTGATATTAACATTTTGCATTACAGATAAAAATTGACGTTTTAATTAAAATTTTTTATCATGATACGACTACGGACTGTTTATTACTAATATTAGAAACATAAAATTTTCAGTGATACTACAAATAATTTTCATGTATGTTATGTCATACTCAGTCTGAAAAACTATTATCCATCCGGAATAGTTTAATTGTCGGAGACGAAATATTTCAAGAGATCTCTTTAAACACTTCAAAAAATAATAGTTAATTAAAACTACCCTATTTGAACACATCCTTCCGTAATGGGACATTGTAAATAATTCGATCGAAATGAATAGTATATATTTTTACCGAAAGCGAACGAGGAATGACCAATAATAATTAGGACGCAATTGCACCGTGAATAAATCGGAAGTTGTACTATTAAGCGAGTAGTAATCAAACAATTAATGCACAGAACCGCTGTGACGATATACCAAAACAATATTATTAAATATAAGAAACAGAGTTATAAACACACGTTAAGGTACATTAATTCTAAAGAATCGAATTAGTGTAACTAGTGAAAGAACATAAGGAATAAGTGTATGAGTTTCGAGATTGTTCTATAAGTGTGACATTATACCCCTCTTTGCTATAATTATTAATTGTATATAGAGCATGTACGATAAGGACATCCATTGGGCACACTTCAATGCTTATGTTTATATTGATCATAAGGATCGATGAACTATACAACTGTCAAGTAAATAAATGAATAAATAAATGTTTCGTAATTTACAATAACGTTATGTTTCAAAAATCATATTCCCACGTACACCTTATTTAACCTTGTCCATCAATTCTTTTTGTTCAACAGTTTTTTTTTTCTGGGTATTCGTACGACAGTTTCCTGCTTTAATATTTTTCATAATCTTTTAGCACTATTTATTATTCTGTCAGAAAACACCGTTAGTTAAAGCTAGCGCCACTTATTATCTTAAGTTTTGACATTATCTCTTCCTTAGGTGCATTCGCATTGAATTGTATGTGCGTATAATGTATCGTTTCCACTCTAACTTCGATAAGAGCTAAACTAAGACTGAGAGCAATATTGTGAAGCAAGTTAAAAAATAATAAATAAATTTTATAAAAATTTAAAAAGTAATAAACAAATAAAATTATTATTTTTGTCATAAATGTAATAAAAGCTGGATAAACCACTCGTATTCAATATTAAGATAATCCAGAGATAATAATTGTTCATACTAGAGTTTAATAGAATTTAATTTAAAATTTAGATCACGATAATAAACATATAAGGGATTTATTTCAATTAATATAAAACATGAATACTTTATTTTTTAGAATATTTAATTTTTACATCGTAATACTGTTTGCATGAATAATTTAAATATTTATTAATTTATATTATTATGATCATTTTGATATATACATATAATTTACTGTATTCTCATTGTACTTTGCAATAGCTTAAGAAAAATTGGCAACATAACTTGTGGGACAACAATTGGAAGTATCACACTCAGATCACATTCGGTTTAATAGGAAAATAAACAGTCCTGAATGCATACGCTATCGTAATTTACAGGTATCGCAGGAGGCATTATGGTGTATATCATAAGTATATATTTACTATTTTCTTGTATCCCCCTTCCCCCTGTGTGTCCCCATGTAATCGTGTGGGCGCCCATGCGTGCGACGTTGCCGTAGCAGCGCATGCGCGAGCATGTGCGTGATTGCCGCAGCCCGGGGCAAGGAATACCTCGCAGCAGCTCGAAAAGAAGGGTGGCACCCGGAAAGCGAATGGGGGGCCGCCTGTGCAGTTCTGCCTCCGCCCATGCCACGAACATCCCGGCCAACTGCCTAGATATGTTGCTACCAACCGGGTTCCAAAGTCAGACATATTATGCCGTGAACCAAGGTCGCTACTCATACAACACACATGCCGCGGAATCATGGAATTTTAAAAAAGTACTGATAATATTAAGTAGTATCTTCATACCACAATCGCTTATCTCCTTTATTTATTTAATGATATTGATATTCCAACTTTTGCAAAATTCTAACAAATGGAAAATGTAATTTCACTGATTACTCATAAGGAGATAATTTTATTGTTCTTTATACTTCGTTGGAATAATGAAAATATCTTTTGTCAATTTTTTTGAGATTGTCATATGGGATAAATGGAATGATGACAAAGAAATATCAAATTTAGCTATAACTTCATTGAAGCTAAATTTATTTTATAAATATTATAATTTATTGTAATGTATACAGCACTTTTTTATTTTAAACTTTACAAAATTATTAATTTTATTACTAAGTAATATTTAAAGAAATTATTTCTTACTTTTTTTAATGCCTTTGTATTCAATATGCTTATATATGCTTTCATTTGATCGATAAAATTGTAACATTTTTTGCTATAATATTTGTAATAATTATTGGCAACTTTTGAATTTATAAAATCTCCAACAGACTACTAGCTACTTATAGTAAATATGACTTTACACATATATGTATAATATTCAGAAAATTATGTCAGTAAAATATATGTACTATTTTCATAATTTTTTAATAATTTTAAATTAATTTATGTGCGATTTATACATACACAATTCTAAATTAATTAAGAATATTATGTCTTATCACTTACAACTTACAAAATTAATGGAAAAATCTAATCTAAAAGTTTTGATTACAACATAATATTGAGTTAACATGTGTGACACAGCTTGTAATTAGCTGATGTTTAACTTTTTCCACTTTTTATCTCTGCTGCATGTTTCTCTTTTTTGTAATTTTATAAGAAACATTTTTAATATATAATACGAGAAAACGTAATCCGAAATCTATGATCTAATTCCAAAATACATGTATACTATCCAACGCAAGACGATACGATTAATAGCAAGCTTCCCAGCGAGTAGAAGGAAGGAAGTACACAAGAGCCGCTAATTGCAAGATCTATGTATTGTTGTCTGCCTGCTATCCGTGGATAGATAAACCATAGGTTTCGATGTTAAACACCTTCGCTAACTTCTCTAGGATGTGGATTAGTTGGAAATTATTGTAGACAGTTTGGTCAGTCTATTGTTTCAAAGTGGAGCGAGATATAATACGAAATTGATTACAGCTATGTTTGTATTAGAACAATAACGGTGAATTATTATCTATTTGAAAAAAAGAAACAGAGACAGAGAAAGAAAGAGAGGAAAGAAAAGAAAGAAAGAGTATCACAATTATTTAAAATATAGAATATTAATAATGTATTTATAATGAAATTTTAAAAAAAGCAAATATCATGATAATAAATTATAACGATAAATTGATTATATGTTATTATTTTTTTTATAAATAAAAATGTCTGAGTAGTATGTGTATAAATGCATGCTTATAAATGCGTTTATAGTTCTTTAAAATAGAAATCATCAATTATACTTTCGTTAAGTATAAATCGAGAGTATATAATCTTTACGTAATAAGTTACATAAAAGATAGAAGTACCTTCTCGAAGATTGTTTATCAATTATTTAAACCGTTCAGAAGAAAAATCAATAAGAGCCAAAACATAGCTGTTGATGATTAAATATTTCTATTACAAATGATTGTTTTGATAACGATCACAGATAAAACGTGATTGACATAAAATTATTATTATTAAAACGATCATATAAATATTTATAAATCAATAATTACATGTTGTTTGTCATCGATTCTTTTTTACTCTTTTCGAGATTTTATATCAAGGAATTCCTTTCGTTTTCCTCTATTTAGATTGTCATTTTTCGGTATATAAATACTAAACTGATGCATTTCCGAACCTTCTCTTCGCTCCCTATCGTTACACCTACGCGTCGCGTTCCATATTCGTTCTCTTAAGACAAATGATGCATACATGCTGGTCATTTCGTCTATATCCGCATCTACAATCGCCGCGATCTACAACCTGTACGGTGCTGAACGTGAAGTGGGTGGTCGTTGGATTGCTCGTTTAGCGAATGCAGAGACAGACAACGAGAATTTTGCGCGCGAACTCTGTCATATCTCTTATTATCGTCAAAGACTTAACTGTAGCGCGACTACACATTTTACATTTCAGCAATAGCAACGTATTGTTAGTAAAACTTCAGCAGCAGCAGCGTTTTTGTCACTCATATCGACCAAACTCCCAACTTGTGATTGTAAAAATTATTTTCTCGCAGTCACATCTAAAGTTCGCGCTTTACAACGTGAGAAAAATCAAGCAAATTCAGCAGCAAGTTCGATGAAATTACATTACTATTATTTGCGTCTGGAAATTTCAAAAATGATGCAAGATAGATTTGGTGTGAACGGTCCCCATCAGATGTAATTGGAGGGGATTAACGAGTCACGACTCCATTTATCAGCCACCGTAATTACAAAGCATCTCCACCCCCCACCTCCCTCAACAACCTACCCTTGCCCTTTCGCGCGCTCGCCGCATCGCTTTCCGCTCGGCGCGCTTACTCCGCTGACTGACTGACATCCCCCAAAGACAGTTTCACATCTCGAATACACATTCGCCTGTAACTAAAGATAACGGGCATCGCCGTGTCGTCGAAGGGAACCGACACCGAAATTGGATTTAAATCCACCGCACCGACGTAGCGCGGAAATATTTGATGTTCGCGCGCTATTAATTGTCACTTCCGTTTGAACAAAGATCGCAAACGATTGAAGATAAATTCGCAAAAGGAACGGGCGGCTGGGGGAAAGAGGGAAGGGAGAGGGGTAGTTTCGATTTCGAGAGACCAGGTAACGAATCGAGATTGCCCGTAACACGCAGCACAGTAGCAGCCTGACGACACGCGCCAGGCTGATCGAACGAAAGACTCGAAAAGTGACATGGGCGGCCACGTCCATCTCTAGAATTAATTAAAACCATCGGTCCGAAAGGGACATGTATTTTTATCTACGGGCTAACCCCGGTGACGTGATCTACCTCCGAGTAGCTGGATATAAAAGGGAAAAAGTGTGCTGTTACTGTCATCACACGTTCCATTGCAGATAATCTTCCATGCCAGCCCCAGTTCACAATGTCATATATCTCATACCGTTAATTTCAGTTACACGACGCCTCATGAATATTACCGAGATACTTAGGGATGTAAACAGTATTAACGCATTAACATAAATATGCGATCGTTATCGGCACAATTTAAGATTTCATTATATACTTCGAACTTTGAGGGAGAAATTTTAATTCGTGCGATATTCAAATTTGAGACATGTGTCGATCGAGCGATTATATTAATATCTATCTATCTATCTTAATGGCTACTTTATTATCTTCTGGAAGAAATGGCGAAATTTTCAGTTCTCTTTCTCTCTCTCTCTCTCTCTCTCTCTCTCTCTCTCTCTCTCTCTCTCGTGATAACGCTACCTAAAGTTTGCGCACCAACAACAAGCACCACGAAGTGCTACTATTACGAGAAGCCGTCGACGGTACCTGTCGCTAGTCGCTGCCTCTGTATAGAAAAAGAAAAAGCGGAAAAGAGAGAAAGAGAGACGAACAGAGAGAGGGGGGAAGAGAAATAGAGAATGAGAACGACAGACTGGGCGGCGCAAAGGCTTCGACTCGCAAGCCGCACGTTCATTAATCTTGATCGGATCAGTCGAGATAGCGGCGAGCTGTTTCGGAAACCCTCTCCTACCACCCCTTCTCATCAAGTCCCCTAGTACCATCGCCTCCACCTTCTCCTTTACCTCTTTCTCCCCGTTCTCTCCGTGTCCCTCAGCTCCTTTTTCTTCTCTGCTCCTCGAACTCTTTCCTGCAGGACCCTGCCTTTAGATCGGTTCACCCGAAAGTTAAGAGCGAGGAAACCCTCGGAACGGATCGACAGTGCGCCACGCCGAGAACGCCTGGACGGTTTTAATTCCAGTCCACGCGCTGACCAATTTCTTCCATCCGAATCTCCGAATATGGGTTCTCGGAACTGTGGGTGATCAGATTCTCCGTTCACAGACGCAGCTTATCGAAATTAATTAATTGTAGCTGAACGAAACCAACTATTATTATTTTATCTTTATTTAATAATGCATTTCAAACTTCAACCTTAATTTTTTCTTAGAACTGAGTTTCTAATGCATTTTGCAATTATCTCGATTGATTCAAATAAAATGCTAACACGAAGAATCCGTGTTTATAAGACTCTACATTCCACAATTCACACAAGAATATATTTTTATTAGCTGAATTTATATAGTTTTTACATTTATATAGATTTATTCTTTATAAATGTTTTGATATTATAGTTATATTCAGATTTTAAAAAATATTAAAACGTTTCGTCTTAATTATTTATAGAGAGGTGATGACGTTTAGCACTTTAATTCCGAGTAAATTGAATATTAATTTTCTTACTTCTATCCCACTTCCTACTTATAATTCATTAAAATTCTTTTTGCTTCCGTGAAAACGTGATGGATCTTGTTTTCAATTTAGTAGAGCCCCAACTGCGACTACCATAATGCTCCGCACGATCTACTCACGGAATAGCAATGAGCTTCCCACCCTGGTTGACAGCGAACTATGAATTGCGACGGTGATCAAAAAATTTGTGCATAGAATCGATTACATGCTATAGCAATATTAAACATTTACTTTTTTACTAGATAAACAAATTGCAACATACATTTATTTATATATTTCAGCTATTATTTCCTATCTCGTTACACGCTTCTCAAAATTGAATACTCAAAGACACATAAATAATTTTTAACCAGATTTTTAACTTAACAACCAGTCTGATGATGACAGATGTTTTATGTAGTAAATTCCTCAAAGCTGTTGTGGCAACTGTTAAGTGACCGCTAATATTATTGCCTTATCCCGCTATAAGCATCCCTCTTCAACGCTAGCCGAATTGGGTATTAACGCCCTTCATGTAATTAATCCCTTAATCCTATGGACATGTTCTGTATTTCGTAGACAGGAAAGGAACGATATATCTGATAATTTTATCAAAATCATTTATAAGAGAAAGAATCTGTAATAATATGTATTATGTAATTTAAAGTATTAACTTATTTGTGCGATGTGTTAGACGTATATTTTGTTTTAATCATTTAACATCTTTTCGCAAAACAAAGAAATAGTTTTGCGCTTAGATTTTAAATTAATATTTATTTCCCTGCGAAATTAAATTTCTTCGTCAATCATGCTTGTTAATAAATGATTCAGGATCACTGAAATTGACTCACGAAGTCGTCGGATAAAAAGGGACGCCGCGTATTTTGTGACGCGCAGAGAATCGCCATTTCGAGGTTCTATTCACAGCTGCTCTTTTTTTCGTCTCACTCATCTTGATCTTTTGTGGCAGTCTGTTTGAAGTACAACGCATCGACAATACAGTCACGAGTTGCAATTATTCACGCTGAGCTGAAATGAAGTTGTTAAAAAAAATACCTCAATTGACCAATAAATACATATTACCTGACATAAAAATTTATTAGAGAGAAGCTAAGAGAAAAAGAGGAAGGGAAAATAGTGTAGCGTTTCTAATATTCCTCAATTTTATTATAATTTCTTATTTAGTTTTAGTACAGCAAAAATGTAATAAATTGAAAAAACACAGTCTAATGTAATACATTGATTTAGATTATATTAATATTTAGGAACAAAGGAGAGAAACAAATTTAGGAAAAAAATAGGAAAAAGTAATAGTTTTTGTAGAAATTAATAGTGCATTATACCATGACGAATTTCGGAAACATCCGATACGGTACATTTCTCACGAGTCGGTTTTCGATAAGGATTTCGTACCCCTCGACACAATTAAGAATGGTTCCGAGATCCGCCCCAAACTATTTCGTTCGGCATGCAGCCTGTGTTACTCATACTTATATGGGATTGGACGGCACTGAAGCAAAGGGAGGATCAATGTCCTTCCGAATATCCGGCCATTTTTGTGTTTTTCATTTTCTGTGCTTACAATGACTACTTGAGAAAGACATCCAAAAGAAGATCATATTAGTTTTTTTAATTAATTTCAAAATTATTACAATAATTATAAGCTTCAGACTTATTTCTTTTTTTAAAAAAAGAATATTTAAATAATGTTATCTGATAGAAATCTAATAAATGTTCTGGAAATAATATTAGAAAACAATGAAAATGATGTAAATGAATTCTTTCTGGGTGAATAATCAATTGAGTTTAGATTGGGAGGTTCTTGTTACATGGATCGATTCCCCTTAAATTGTCAATTTTATCTTGTTATCCGGATAACGAACGAGTCCGTAAACAGAGCCTGATAGACGCTTAAAACAAACCCTTAATTGAATTCACACTTAGTCACTCTGCTTCGCTTACGAAAGAGCAGAGTCATCCGACACAGATTTTTTTCTGCCTTCTGCACCCCTTGTTTTGAATAACCCACTGCATCGCTACTACTTGAGTGAAATACGAAATGATAGTAAATTAAAAATTAAATTGCTTCCTAATATTGTCAAGATCCTTCCTGCCCTCCTTCCCTTTCTCTTTTTATCTTACTTCTTATGATTTAATACTTGAAAGTTTCAAGCAGCAAAATATTTTTGTATTTTAATTTTTCTGCATTAATTGTCTGTGTATTTTTTAACTTTTATTATTATCTAATGTATAATATAATATGATCAATTATTTTTGAAAATATCTTTGTGTTTTCGTAAAGAAAGAGCATTTAATATGGAAAAAATCTATTTATATTTTATTATTAATCAATTCAATTAATCAAAAATTTTAAAATAACTTTATTTTAAGTTAGATCATAATATTTTGAGAATATATATCTTTAAGAATAGCAAATATTTTTCTATTTATATTTTTAAGATATCCTGAATTCTTTTACTTATCTGATTTTAAAGTTATAATTTTTTTTATTCTACGTTTTACATAGTTCAGGAAATTTATATTTCTAGTCATTATCTTATTATACAGAAATTTCAAAATTATAATTTTCTGGAAATTATGTACACTTTCAAACATTGTAGTAATATATTTATTTGATTAAATCGTTTTAAGACAATATATTTTTTAGACTGTTATTATGCATTTCAAATTTGGTATGCTTCTTTTTGTCACTTTGCACGCATCTGCCAATATATAACACGGGCAAATTTTATTTTGCATTTATATTAAACATAAATGTACACGCTATGCTTTCGTAAATATAACTTCTTATAAATGCACCAACACTTATGCTATTTAATGTCCACGTGTTAAACAAAAATGCCCATATTATACCATCTTACGTATGCAGCATTCTAGGTCTTATCGTACTCGCTATTCCGCGCCTTCATAGCCGAGTCGTTACATTATTCATGTTTAATATCATCAAGTATTTCATCCCCCTGACTAAAAGCAACCAGCCAGCCACCACCGGTGGCGGCGCTAATATTGCCAGGAGGGATGGACTCTGATGGACGGACAGCAACGATAACACCTTTGCACGGCATGTAAAGGAAGCTTTTTTTAAAGGCGGCCCTCGAAATATATTTAAACCTTTCTTCCTCGGTATGAATTATTCTGGATTTTATCATCGCATTTTTCGCACTCTAGTTTTATTTTAAGCAATTAGGAAATTTAAAATAAATTACGTAAATATTATTCAATTATTTTGGTTATATTAAACAGTTTTTTAAAAGTGTAAACGATCATATTTTCAGAGCAAGAAAATATCCAGGCAGCACAAATCTTCCAAAGACATCTCAAAAACATTCTAAGAATGTCCCTACGTTCTAAATATGTCCATAGGACGTATTTTGGACATCTTGTGTTGTTTGGGTAACTCTCTGAAATTATAAGAGTAGCTTGTACAAAATTCTTTTTAAAATGTAGAAATTTTAAATATTGAATTTAGTATTAATTTGATTATTGCGAGACTCGTGCAGTTTTTATAAAATAGATACTATAATATCATATTTTCTCTAAAAATTGACGTATAAAATCGTAAATAATAGAAAGCTGTTTCTTGTTTTCCGCCTTGCGTATAGAAACAAAAATGTTGTAAAGAAGACATACAGAAGAAATAAGAAATGCACATTATTGTCAAGAGCGAACGTCATAAGAGCCACGGATATAATACACAGAAGCGAGAGCTTTTAATCCCGGTCGCGTCAAACAAAATGCGGAAATAGAGTCGAGCAGGGTATGGGCACGTCGGTAACGTGGCACGTCGTCAGCGTCCCGACGTCGCCGGGGACGAGTCGCCATCCTCTGCGTCCCATCAGACTCACTCCCGTTTCCAATTCTGTAGCCCCGGCGACCACTATCCACTATCTCCCCCTTTTCCGCGCTATTCACTCGTTGCCTCGTGCAGGGACCGACGGTGGTGGTTCGGCATCATCCAACCCTGAACCGAACTCGCCGACAATACGCCGGAAATTTCACCGAACCGTTCGCACACCCCCATACCCACCCTGTCGGCAAAGCTGACAACGGGCGCCGCTGATTTCCGCGGGGAGCACGAGGTCTGATTGTGCGCTGGTTAACATCGGGATGCTCCATCGAGGTACACGCAATTGGATACTATTATCGATTGCCAATCACACACGTACGATCGCGATCGATTCCGTCCTGCTTCATCAATTGATTCTACACGAACAAAAATCGCAAACTAAAATTATGTACACTGAAAAAAAATTCTGGTTGAAAACGGACGAATCAGAAAATCTTGTTTATTATTATAACAGAAATTCTGGTTATTATAATAGAACCCAATATTTTTTGAAACTTATAATAACCAGAATATTTGATCATGCCTACAACATTTTTCTAATTTGTGCGTTTTTAACCAGAATTCTTTTCAGTGTACGGATGCTGAAAAAATATTTGAGTAATCGAGACGTTATCTATATTAAAAATATTTTTTATTCTTAGAAGAGATCTTTAATTAAATTCAATTTTATGCAAAGAATATAAAAATCTAACACAATTTCTTATTTTCTATAAAATTCACTAAAGGATATAAATACATATAATACACTGAAAAATATTCTGGTTAAAAACGGACAAATCAGAAAAATCTTGTAGGCGTTATCAAATATTCTGGTTGTTATAATAGGA
Source organism: Tetramorium bicarinatum (assembly GCA_928718305.1). Classification (NCBI taxonomy): domain Eukaryota; kingdom Metazoa; phylum Arthropoda; class Insecta; order Hymenoptera; family Formicidae; genus Tetramorium; species Tetramorium bicarinatum. The sequence goes on along the minus strand of OV788327.1, from coordinate 18,265,553 downwards.
ATTCTGGTTATTACAAGTTATAAAGTATTAAGTTCTATTATAATGACCAGAATATTTCATCACGCCTACAAGATTTTCTGATTCGTCCATTTTTAACCACACAGTAAAAAACATTTTGTATTTGTGTTAAAATTTTCCTGTGTAAAAAGTTTTGTGTATAATGTCTAGCAGGTCGGATGTTAATTTAACATATCGTCGCTGTGTTACTAAAAAAAACTTTTCTATGTTAAATTAATATTAACCATTTTCAAGATTTAAAATAACACAGTTTATATATAAGTGCATGAATTCTTGGTAACATATTTTATATGTTAAAGCAAACAGATAAATTGTGTTACTTTCCTTTTCAGAACAGTTACCATGTGTTAAATTGACACAATTCTTATTCAACAGTTAATATTATTTTTTAGTGAGCATAGATACTCAATCTACTTTCTTTTATACAATTCTATTTTAACATAAAAAGCATTTAATTTTATTTCAATATTATTAATGTCACAAGAATTTTATAGAAAACGTGAATCATTCTATTACAAAATAAAGACATAGATACGCGAGATAGATTGGCAGGAAGTACATCGACAGATTCAAAGTCATCCTAGACCGATGAGAGATTGACTGATTTCTTTGTCGACTCTTTATCTATGATATTCTCATTTTCTTGTAAAATTCTTTCGTGAACATCTTCATTTTATGCAAATCTACGAAGGCGTATGATGGAAATCGGTCGGCTCTTTCAAATAAGAATTTTTTTATAGATTTGAAATGGACATAAAACGAAACTGAAATATATTCTAAATTCACCATTTACGTAATGATCAAACAAAATCAGTAATTCAGAAACTAAATGAGCATTTTAGTTGGTATTTCATACTTTACGTACCTTCTTTCATGTCGTTCTTCATAAAATTGATGTTATCGATTATTCCATTATTTGATCGTTTTTCTTGAACATTAACGAAGGGCCAATTGATTGTTCATAGATTGCTCTATCGCACAACTTGTATTCCCTCGAAAAACTTTTAGAATAACTGAAAGTAGGCTAAGCCGTAACATGAGACCTAACGTCAAATAATCAGCAATGCCCGTGGCTCTCACCGGTAAAAGAAGAAAGGAAGAAGAAAGTTACCAAGAAGAGTCCAATCGCAGACCCGGTATTGTGCTTGGGCGATTGCAGCGGCAACGGCAGCAATGCCGCCGGCATCACCAGGGGTTGCTGAAAGAGAGAAGAGCAGGAGAGTGACGGTCACGAAGAAAGAGGCGGAAAAGAGGAGAAAAGAGAGAAAGAGAGAGAGAGAAGGACATGGGGAAACAGAGAGAACGGTGAAGGGAGAGGGAGAGAGAGAGAGAGAGAGAGAGAGAGAGAGAAGAGAAGAGAGAAGTGCGCTGCATGGCTCTCCGTTGCGATCATTAATCACGTGCTCGTGTCACGGCTAGCACCACGCCGCCAGGGGTACCTTACTAAGGGTATACGGCAGTGGTATGAGGCTACTAAGGGGAGGGCCAGGATGCTCCCGCTCTTCTGATCACGTTGAAGACCGAGAGCAGCCAGCCTTCGCGGACGACACGGAGACAGGACGATTACCATTATCGTCGCCCGCAAGAACCAAGCGCGTGAATAATATTGCACGGAGCATTATCGCGCTCGCGTGAACGGTGGATGATACTGAGATTATTTTTAGATATTTAATTGAACACTATTACAGCGAGAAACGATGATTTTAGAATATATTGCTTTGTGCGGAGAAAGAAAGAGAGAAAAATCGGCGAAAAAATTAAAAAATTATCGGAATGCAGAATCAGAAAATGTTTATGTAGTAACTAAATCTTATCTCTCTGTATATAATTTTCTAAATTATCATTAAGGAAAATGCGTGGAGAAATGCGTAATTATTATACCACATGAAAGAAATGCAGGATTTTATGTACGTATTATTATAATTTCTTTCATTTCAAAGTATTCATAAGTATTTGTAACGGAAAATAGGAAAATTAGTACGCGTCACGATTTCCGACTCGACTTCTCCCGCTGTTTTGGACGCATCAAAGCTCTGTCGGTCTAGGCATTGTTTCGCTCTTAACCCTTTATCCAACCCTTCGTCTAACAGAAGACGGTCATAAATAAGTCAGTGGCATGCCATCATGCTCCCGTTGTAGAAAGATTTATTTGGACGTGCAGGTACTTTGTAAATTTCCATGACAAGAATGAAAGTTAATGGAAGTATTCTTCTTTCACAAGTATTCGTAGGAAAAATGCTATTGCCATTTCTCCGTGGGTAGTTATAATAATCAGATATAATAATTATAATTACTTGAGAGAGAGAGAGAGAGAGAGAGAGAGAGAGATATTGTTCAAGGTCAACGTTAAATTTATGTACGAAACATTATTTATCATACTCGCGTAGGTAGAAATACGTAGAGAATTCTTTTAACTAAAGCTTGCGGTAATTCTCATTCACTATATCGTTGTGTATAATGCGAGAGAAAATTTCGATCTTCTCACAGATAGAAATTTTCGATACGGATAATAGGATGAAACTAAATAATCATTGCCTTCGGCATTATGCATGGAACAGGGCAACGGGCGTTTGCCACGGTGAAGGATGAGCATGCGTGATTCCAGCCCAACTCCTAATTACTTGGAGATAAATATCACTCGGCGTTTGCGAATAGCGTGCTCCTGCAGAGCCGTCTGAAAGATCGTCAGTCAAACCGGTGAGCTGCGCCTGGATGTTATCGTGGGCTGTAGTAATCTTTAATTATACTGATTTTCGGCTATAGACATTTATTTAAAAACATCAAGTAAAAATTTAACTTGATTTTTCTCACACTGGCCGACATTGATATTAATGTCTTTATTGTATAAGTGCAATAAATGCACTTTATCATTTCATGCACTTTATCATTTTTATATAAAATTATTTCATGTAGGAAATATGTTTTTAATTCAATATTGACGTATTGAAGATTATTCGATTTATTCTAATGCTATTAAACTAATGGCTAGAAATAGCATATACAGTATTCGCAATTGTTTTGATAGAAAGTGTATAAATGTCATATAAAATAATAAATAATTAATAAACTTGTAGTTTAAACATTTCGCAAGTAGACACTTGATAAAACACAATTCAAACAACTGTACACATCAAATAAAAAACTTAAATGCGCATTTGTCAAAACAATGATTTTGCTTATTTGAGAGACGACTTTCATTCCAATTGAGATTGATTAAAATAGAATTATCTTCTTTCACTCGAAGAATTCAAAAACATACTTCTGCCTGATAGTAGTATCAACGTATAAGGTATTGTTCTCCTAATTAAATTAATAGTTAGAGTAAGCCTCGGCACATAACATTAATCCTCGTGGTATTAGTAACACGTTGAAGACTTGAGCCGAGATGCTGAGGAGAAAGAGGGATGCACAGAGGTACCAGAGAGAGAGAGAGAGAGAGAGAGAGAGAGAGAGAGAGAAGGAGAGAGAAGAAAGCTCTGAGAGACTAGAGGACGACGACACTAAGAGTTCAAGCCACGTTAAGGTTTCAGGATAGCAGGATATTACCTTCAGAATAGTAGACCAACCGGAAGGAGATGAGAAGTAGAGCATAGCTGAGGATATTGGAAGAGGCACTTTAAAGTGTCCAAGAAGGGAAAATTATACCCCTTCTCCATCTGCCTCCTTTCTCTCACACACTCCCTCCTTCCCTCCCTCTCCTCTCTCTCTCTCTCTCTCTCTCCCCTCTCCTTTTTTCCTCTTCCTCCCATTTCTTTCTCTCATTTTCTTTTTATATACTTCTTTTTTATTTTATTCATTTTTTTCCTACTTCTCTCTCCCTCTTATATTGTTCTCTCTCTTTCTGACATTTCCATCTTTTTATCATGTCCTTTTCTTCTCATTTTGAACTTTCTTACTTTAATCTCAAGATTTAAAATAAAAGGATATATTATGAATTATTCCGAAGGCTGAAAGCTTAAAATGACGAAATCACGTTAATCTACCAATGTATCGCTAGTGCATAGTATCCTTTTTTTCATCAATCTTTATCGTTTTGTAATTATCTATTATCTTTTGGCTTGGATTTTAAAAAATTCCACAACAGATTCGGGTTTGATATAGGTCGGGCAACATAGCAAAGTGGCATGTATTTATAATGCAATCTAACGCGAATGATTTTTTTAGACAACTATGTTAGCATGCAACCCGGTAGTACCAGGAGAACGCCGGATATTACGACAGCTGATGGGGACAGAGCTCGTGGAACGATCAATAATATAATACCACGTCGCCCCAGGTACCACCATGCTATCACACCATCAAACATCGTGCTTCCCATACATCGAGATCTGCTTGCCTTTAGCCTTTTCATCCACATGCGCACTATTGCACGCTCTTTTTTTATGATTCGCACGAATCTGCAGATCTGTGTATTGGTCAGAGCACCAAAAAATAGATCTTCCTGCAAACTGAACGAATACATAAAAGAAAAATAACTTTGTTATTTTCAAAGCGCGAAGCATACATAGAAAATACACATTGAAAATACAGGTATTCTTCTACAAATTCACAAAAATACTTTATATTTTATTATCTAGTTAGTTAACTTTTTAATATCTTAAATTTTTTAAAATCTATGTAATAATAAAGTTATTTTTAGAAGAGATTAAACATTTATTTAAAGTTTATGCGATTTAATTGAACTCGTTAATTTTTCTAATGGCAATGATAAGTAATAAAATATCGAAAATTTATTATTTTATAATAGATTACAATAATATAAATAAAATATTTTTATTGTGTATTATTGAAAATGTTATCACGATTGATAAATTGATAAATAATTAAAATAACTTTTTTAAATCTTATGTACCATCATAAAATATAAATAACTTATTATATAATATACTATTCCTTAATCATTATTTTTATTTTACACTTTCTTAGCATGCAGATAAAATAGATAATCAGATTGTTTTGCAGATTCTCAGAAAATCATTATTTACACATTATAAACAAGTCTGGCGTCATTCAATAATCATGCGGAACTCAAAGCTGAAAAATTACTGTTTTATAATAACAAATCTTTATTACTCGCTGAAACTATAAGCTTCTATACCTATATATATTTATTAACAGCTTTTTCGGTTCTAAGAATATATCATGAGATATATTTGTATTTATACATTTTTTTATTTTTTATTTCTTATAATATTAATTTTTTACACAAAACTAGTGAAGAATACATATTTGCAGCAAAAATAATTGTAGTACGAAAGAAATATAAGAAACTTTTTGAAATTCCAGCTTTTTTCAAGATTTCTTCCAATCGATAATGACATATAATATCGATGAATAGCTGCCGTATTTTCCAGACACTTTAGTGACATCTAACGAAGAAGCGACAACGACGAAGAAGCAAAGAACGTATAAAATTATGCACTTGGTATAATTTAACATTGTCTTATGTTCAAAATACTTAATAAAACATACGTATTAAATTAATATTTCTATACCATATAAATTGTTTTAAACTAAAAAAATTAAATAGTTTCTCTTACAAATTTATATATTAAATTCAGTAATATAGATGTCTATACTAGAAAGGTCGAAAAGAAGATTTCTGTAGTATCATCGCATATACATGTTAACCTCGTACCTAAAATTTCCGCTAGAGCATCGTTAATTATAAGTATCCCAGGTAGAACAAAAATTATAATGACATCATATTGACATCAAAATAACGCTAATGCAGTGATAAAATAACATAATAATGACATTTTGGAGTCATTTTGATATCATTTTGGCATCATTGTGATTTCTTGTTCTATTTAAGATTCTTTTCTTAATTTTTTTCTTAAACATTATTTTAAAAATTATAATCTGCAAATGTGAAAATATAAATAATTTAATATCATTAATCGCCTAACTTAAAAAATAATATTACAATCACTGAATATACAATTTACATTTTACTTCTATTAAACTTTAAAAATAAATCAATTTCTTAATAAATAATACATTTATAGGTATATAAAATAAACAGAAGTTAATTATATATGTATATCTATTAAATACAGATTGCATTCTTTAGATAAATGCATCCTATTATAATTAAATAAAATTTTTTTAATATTTTTTCTACAAGATTGCTCGTTTCTATTTTAGTGACAATATTTTCTTATTTGTACGTTTTTAAAAACTATAAAAATTAAGATTGTAATATATAAATAATGTATAAAAAGATTTTTTAAATAGAAAAATAAATAACAAATAAATAAACAGTTGTTTTTGTTTTATTTGTTACATAATACACTTTACTTTACGAGATGGACATCATCTAGTGCATTAATTAAAAATCGGCTTTCATCAATTAAAAATTTCTATACTATTTCTAACTATCAAACTATCTAGGTAAAATAAAACATCTAGTTTATCAAATTTAAAAAATTTTTTTAAATAAATTTATTAAATATCTACTAAATATTGTGAAAAGTATTTTATAGAATTAGTTAAAACTGTTGTAATGTATTAACATACTAATATTGAAAGAAAAAGAAAAACAATAAAGAGAAATGACATTGTAAGATACATATCATGCAAATGTGAATTAGAATTCTAATATGATTTTTTATATGATGATGTATATATTATTATGCATTGTCTCAGTTTCTAGATATAATTGAATTTTTAAAATCTGATAAAAATTATAATAATTTATATTAATTATAATAATTGTAACATAATTATAATAATTATTATTTAATAAATATCATATTTATCGTCATATTTTACATTTACAATTCTTAATGTATGTACCGATTAAATATTCAAGTTATTCTGCAATTCTCGGAGAATCATTATTTACTCATTATGTAAACAAGTATGGCGTCATCGCAAGTCTAGAGTCGCGTGGCATGTCATCCGTAAGATACCTGTAGAGTCGAGCTTCTGATATTTACATTCTACAAAAGCCCGGATCTACAGGGTAGATCACGAATGTGCCTATTCTTTGTAATCTCCCCTTGCCATTCCCATATAGTAGCAATCTGCAACAAAATTTTCGATTTAACATTTATTTTTACTATCTCAATCATATTTATATCTAAAATATTTTGTATAATAAGTTTTGTTTAATAAGCTACATGGATATATGGATGATCTCGTGCCTTTTTTATTCTAAACTAATATATCAAAGTAATAACACATTTTTCACATTTAAATTATATAACTTCTGGTTAGCAGCAAAAAAGCGGAAGAATGGAAGAATTTTCAACTAATCAGATTTGATATAAAGCACAAATAACGGACATGACTATTTAAAGCTGCGGCAGATTAAAAGTTCAGTTCTGGCCGCGCCAGCGTACGTGACGCTGGAAAACCTCCGCTGAAACAGGACGTGACCCGGCATGCATATCCGGGGTACGGTTAAAGGAAGTCGTGAATTATAATAGCGCCTACCTGACACGATTACCTTTCCTCGATTTTAATTCTTGATTTAGCACATTGTGCTTCGTATCATAATCATCATATACATTAAAATTGTTGAAATTTTTCACTTCTTTTTTCCAAATAATATAGTACAGAGTTACAGATACAGATATAGATTTTGAGTATTTGTTATTTAAAATACTCACGTGTCGTTACGTTTCGATGCGTATTTTGTATTTATACGAATATCATGAGGGCCAATGCTTGATATCCTCTTTGAATAAGACAAATATAGACAAAAAATTTGTATTTATGGCATATTAATTGTGTAAATTATCAATTATATCATGTGTATTGGCGTTGAATTCAATATGGAGACGCAGGGGAAGAGTAGAGGATGGTTCTAGAAGTAAAAACGTAATTTTTTAAAAGGAACTAAGGTAATAATTTTATAATATAGAAGGTAGGTAATGACTTGGCTAACTAATAACTACTCTTGCTGTTACGAAAACTTTTCTATTGACAATATTATAATTGTAATACAAATATAAATATGCGTATCATAATAAATATGGATGCAATAATGCAGGGTACTAACCACTCGTTCATCCAAGCCAATATACTAAAAAGTTGTAATTAGACGACATGTTCATGGAAGAAAATATCGTTAAAAGTGCGGAAAGACATGCCAGAGTAGAAACCATGCTCGAAATACGAATACAAGGCGAATAAACCTATGTGTATAATAAATATATACATGTGTATATACATATACACGTGATTGTTCACGATATATAGATATTTGTTTACAACGAATGTAGTCTTGCATACAATAAAAAGTAGAGGAAAAACGATCATGCGAAAATATAATTTTCCGAGATGTTGGTGTGCAAAAATAATATCTCTCTCTCTCTCTCTCTCTCTCTCTCTCTCTCTCTCTCTCTCTCTCTCTCTCTCTCTTCAGATTAATATTAAACCATCGCAACGCAATCCGTTAATTACAAATATACATTGAGAATAACATACGACACAGTACAAAATGATATAAAACATATTTCTATGAGCAAACGGACTCACATTCATGCACATTTAATACACATTTAGCACATTCTCGCTCTCGGAGCCGTATTAGATAATTGTTATTAACAAACTGTACAAATTTGCGTGCGTGAAGGAGAAGGACACACTTGAGCCGCTCGTAAAAACACTAAGAGTTCCTGCGGTTTGGCATTATTTCACATTCGATTTATCCTCGAGGTCATCCGAGGTCGATCTCAAGCTTGTCACTGGAGCCTCGCGTGCCAATCAAGCTTGCCAGGCGTATCGGGATGACGAAATTCTGATGGAACCGTGGTTTTCCAAGATTCGCAAGGGCACACAGGGCAAAAGAACGGGCCAACGCCCCTCTAACCAAACGCTGTATACCGCCGACTGTCCTTTACGACTCGGATACAGAAGATATTCGGCGACAAGCGAATCCTCGAGTTGCGGGGCGTCTCTCCCACGGCTGCCCGGGTGAAGCCAGGGGCTTTCTCCGGATTCTGCGATGATTGGACCGCACGCACCCTCACTCCGGCACGGGGGATGCCACAGCACAGGGCCGTAAGTTTGCGCGGCACCTCCGCAACTCGATACATCGCTATCTCGATTCTCTTAGCAACATTTATCTATTCTATTTCCTATATAAATATTAGACTCGTCGAGTTGTGTCAATCCTCGTAATCGAATTTTACTTCAAAATCCAAATTTTTTCGTGTTATTCTCTCCCTCTCTCTTTTTTGTTTTTTTTTTCTTTAGTAGCTTTTACTAATAAATTATAGTTTTATGTCAGTAAAAATTGTGTTATATTCTGAGAAAAATATGTCGCTCATTCTTTTCATTTTATTAAAAATTATGCTGACAAGTTTTAAATTACGGGCGAATAAGATACACTTTACTTGAATAAGATATATCATTCTGCTTATTCTATGTATATTTGTTATTTTTATGTGCAGGATTAATAAGTAACTTTAGCACATTAATCATATAATTGGAAAGCTACAAAAAGTTAAATTTCTCTCTTGAAATATTACGAAATTGTTAAATACCGATTCATAATCCTCAATATGTGGAGAATTGTTATATTAGTTGCTAGTTGACGCATTAATTATTGTTAGCTAATAAAATATCAACAATCTCATATATACACGTGTGTATTCGCCGAAAAGTCAAATCTACAATTGAAAATTTATGCGTAACATTCTGTCGTTTGCACGCCAATCGATAGAGCTTTTCTATATCACAGCACACACTTGAATAGTAAAATTTAAATAAATCTTGTAACTGTCAGGAATTATTGGCGAACTGGAAAAAGATAATTCCACAAGTGCATTCAGAGAGAAGTGATATAGATATTTGTGTCACTTTTATAACAATTGTTGTGTTCAAATGAAATTATCATGTAAGTGCCTCCAGAAATAATATCTAAATATTTTTTAGAATTTCAATTCACGTCTCCAATAAATGTTTGTTTATTTCTTTTGCAAAAAGACATTGTTTTGGATTATTTCAAGTAACGCTTGGACAGTTGGCGGTCCGAAGTTAATTTATACGAATGGTAATCATCAGACCGTCTATCTATACCGAGTGGTAAACACTAAATGTAATACTTAAATCAGATCGCCGCGAAAGGCTAAAAATCATGAGACCTCCTGATAAGTTTATCAACGTTGGATGGAACCGATCGCACAGCCGTCCCTGCGCTCGTTGACGTTCGGTTCGAGTCGTGCAGTCTCGGGCCGGAGTCCCTGTCAACCGCTCTGCTAGAGAAAGAGGGATGCAAAACCTAGGGGCCACCCTTCGTCTCATCATCTTTTCGCGCTCATAGCTGGGCATATCTGGTCTGAGCCAGGCCTGGTCGCCTCTCCTCTGCTTCTCGAGGAATCGCCTGGAAAAGGTCCCGTTACCTCGGCCCCTTTCCACTCCCCCACGAGCACCAAAGTCTCCCAATGACGTAGCTTCCGTTCCTTCTCCGTTCTAGAGCGACGTATTGATCGTCTCTCTGCTCCTGAAGCTGCGGAGCCTGACACGAGAGGGAAACGACAAGAGTGGAGAGAGAGAGAGAGAGAGAGAGAGAGAGAAAGAGAGAGAGAAGCATGTCTATGTCGGAGGGTGAGGGCTGCGCCGTAGAGCGTGCCTCCATCGACGCTTAGCGAACGGAAGGAGACGGAAGAGTTAGCAGCGTGTGTGTATGTACAACGGATAGAAAAAGTTAAGTAGAAGGAGAAAGGACACGCAGCTTGCGAGGGGGGGATGCTTAAAACGGCGAAGGAGTCGAATCGCGATAAGAGATAGAAGAATCAAGCAGATAGCGATGAGCCGTTGTACGCCTTTTCCATCAGAAATATCACCGGGATGAAGGGATGAAAATAATGAAGCGCAAAATATGAAGGATAAACGACGAACGATAAAGAAATGGTACAAAATACTTCGTACTGTCTCTGTGATGATAAATATATGGAAGACACGGTTCGTGAACGTGAAAATAAAAAAAATAACTTGAGCTCAATCAGTTGAAAAAAAATATGTTTAACGAGACTAACGAAGCGGAAAAAAATGAGCGACGCTGCTCAATATACTTTATTTGAAAACAACGCCGAGTTCTCTTTGCGTAGCACATATTAAAAGTCTTTTGTCATTTTAACGCAATATAAAATAAATCAAAAGTAGACGTAGAGACGAAGAGTAAACAATATTAATGCATGCTACATGCTGGAGAATTAAAATTCAACGAAAGAGAATTTGGTGATCCAACTCAATAAATCGCAACCATACTATTTGTCTCTTCGTAACATCGGCCCCACGTCATATAGCATTCAACCACCTTTCCACCTGTCATTCTCAACTCACACGCAATATGTCTTCCTAAAGTTTGCTTACGTCTCATCATCGGGTAAAGTTGCGAATGTGGATGAATCTCTGACACCGACATGAGGATCTCTGCCTCCTGATCATTTTCGGAACTTTGAGCAGGTCTTCGTCAAACCAATCAGCTTACACTTCGTGGAAACTGACTAGACACCTGAACAGAGATTAATCATTAAATGCATGGCTTAATTCGCGCACAACATCGTGGTCAATTAATAATACCTTTCAGTGTCCATCAGATAGAAACTTATTTCATACATAATTGCATGAACGATAATTCGGAATAATAATTTTCATTAATTTTTCAATATTTCGAGTAAAAATATTTCCTAACAATAATTAAATGTTGTCTGAATAACCAAAAATATATTTGGCAATCGCGAGCAATGCGTCTGCGTTCCCAAACACCATTTACAGGGAAACGTAATATAGTTCACGCAGTGTAGAACTACGTATTTATTGATTAATTCACTGGGGGTCATTGCCATAAAAGACCGCTTAGTCCAGCGCGACAACAGAGGAGTAACATATTGACAGATAAAATTTAACAGAGAATTTTCTAAATACAGCGCCGACATTGCATATTAATTGTACTATTAAAATATATTTTGTGTGTGGGTATATCTTACTTTCGCAATATTATAACAGAAACTGTGTAATGTAAAGTAAACTGTTAAATAAAAAATTAAACGATCCAATATATACAAATTTTAATGCAATCAATCTTTAAGTAATAATAAATGAATTAAAAAGTATTATCTAAAAAGTGAGTACCTCCTTTGAGATTTGTTGTTTCGCAAGCGTATCCCAATCGCGCCGCACTTGCACGTTCACGAAGAAGCGTTGGTCTTCAACTGGCACCATGTATCGTATCGTGGAATGTTTCAGAAGCAATGGACGTCCGAGAGACATGCCTGGAATAATAATCCAGTCGATAGCCAGTCGATTTCCTTTTCTGTTCCTCGGCACGGCAACCGACTCGCATTCGTAACTCGCGACAAATTTGAATCTGAAATTGAAGTTGCCATAAAAGACTCAGCAGTGCTTTATTCTGTGTAAATCAAATTGCTCTATGTGATTGTTACGCGAACAATAGCTAACTGAGCTTTGAGTGTAAGAATAATTAGAAAGTTTAATATAACAATTTGTTTTCGTTCCTTTAAAATTTAAATTTTATTGATCTGCTTTTGTATACAAATATAATTTTATTATACATATAAAATTTATGTATACATATACAACGTATGATCTAAAATTATAATTGTTTTCAGAATTGCTAATATGTTTACAAAAAAAAGTTCAGTAAATCGTACGCAAATTTTCTATAGGATGAATATAAGCCGGCTTAATTAAAAGCTTAAACGATTAAGCTAATGTTATTGAGATGAATCCGAATTGGGCGGGTTAAAGACTTTAACAAGGAACTGCAATGCCGCCCACTGAATTATACTGAAATTTAGATCTCTTTCGCTCTTATCTTTAAAAAAAAGCCTTTGTAGCAGTTACGTTAAACCGCGCACGCTGACAAAAATAATATTTAATTATATTGATAAAGCTTAATTGTTTAAAAATATTGTACAATCGCGAGTTTTCTCATTCTTCACAATTTATTTAAAACCTAAGTATAATGAAAGTATAAGGAAATCTCTTTAATTACAATTTTAAACTTTTTAGTACTTTTATTACCCCGAAAGTTATAACCTGCCACATTTATAGATCGCTATAAAAACTTGCACGAAACTCGTGATACACTTTACTGCCACAATATACAATAGTGTGCTTAAAATGCTTGCATTTTGAAAGCTATTAACATTCCATTATTTGTTAAAAATAAAATATTTAACGTAAATTAAAACCTAAAATGTCCATAAAAAAAATAACTTGTTTGTTTGCCAGGAATAAATAGCGATTCGATATAGTCGTATCTTACACTTGCCTCAGCTCCAAAAATAAAACGGTTAATCAACGTTCCTTTTTCCCGCGCCGAGAAAGTGTTGTATGTTGCATTAATGAATCCATAAATCATAACGGGGAAAGAAGAATGGTAGAAGGTCGGAATCTGAGTGACGTCCGTCCAGAAAACTCGTTGCCGTTGTGATCCTGCCCATCCGTGAAGATCCGTGAAGAAGTAACTTGAAAGGCCAAAGGATCGGGAAACGAAGGGGGGTTTCTGCTTCTTCTGTAGGACGTTGACGCAGCTCCCGTGGGGCACTTTTGCGGATGAAGACCACCCTATCTTATACTTGACGTAGTAAGAGACGTTTTGCTTTACCCTCTTATTTTCTCTCGCGCTTTTCGTCTTTCTTTTTTTATTCCTTTATCTTTTCTCCAATTCTTCTCAGATTCTCTCCTTTATGTTTTCCCCATATTAATGTAATACTTAATAACAAACAACAAACACTGCAATATCCGTCATCCGGTCAGATAATATATTAGCGCTTATGTTTATTTTCCCTTGACACACTGTTCTTCTGCTTCGTCATTTCAGATCCTTCTATAAATTAGTAAAAAAGAATATTTCCGCGGACAGCAATATTGAACTATAAAACATCGTTTTATTAACGTAGCTTAGGAGGCGCGAGAGAGATTCCGCAAAAGGCGATCATTTGTCAAAGTGAAGTGGATGCGAACGTGAACATGTTATCGCAGCTTTACCGAGGTAATCTATCGCGCGTCTTCTATAAGAAAGAGATTTTTAGGAGAACGAGACCATCACGGACAATAAGAAGTTGCTAGAGATTAAACGTAACAACATAACTTTAAAATTATATGGCAGATATATATATATATATATATATATATATATATATATATATATATGCCATATGTATAAACATAAATTATTTTATGACACTCGTAAAAAATCTATATCATAATAACAATTTTTGTACATGTATAAAAACTTTGAGAATTCTTGGCAAGTCGACATAGCAAATACTTATAACGTGAGTGACATGAAGTTGCCATTTTAATTAAAAAGATATGTTTTCGGGGAGGTGAAAACATATCTGTGTGTGTGTGTATGTGTGTGTGTGTTTGCGACTTGTGGAGCTACCTATCCGTATATATAGGCATAGGCGGAGACGAGGGGTTGGCAGGCAGTCCAAAGCATTGAAGGGGGTTGGATCGTGATGGCAGGTGGTGGCGAGGGAAGAGGAAGTTGCGATTCCATCTGCCAGCCTGTCATTCTGATACTACGTACAATGTCGGCAGTTGGCGGAGACGATCAATACATTGCAATCTATATAAAATGGCTGCAGTATTTGGGGCGCCGTGCATAAAACGCTTACTCTCATGGAGACGAGAATATCGCATATACGTACGACAAATTAAACAAGTATCCATTGTAAATTCCGCGCATGAGAGTATTTTTTTTTCTCTTTATCGCATATCTGTAAAAATTATAGTACTTATCCGCTGCAAAGCGATTAGTAAACATGCACACTAAAAATGCATTCTATGCTCACAATTTCATATTTAAATATTAAATTATTACAATTTGCTTATAATTTATTTGATTATTCTTTCCTTAAAGTGACCTTAACATTTAAAAGCCATAGATAAAAGGACACGATGTGTAATTCTTGTGCAATCAACATATTTTATATTGTAGCAAAAGAGAAAGATATGAAAAAACAAAAGATATGAGTAAGCAACATACGATGGATGTGTATATATTTAATTTTTATCATTAAATTATACTAGAAAAAAATGTATTTTTCAGATTTAAAATACCTACGACATACTTAGATTACAATTTGATAAATAGATATGTAAAAAGAATAACACATACATAGTCGTGCAATATCAGAGTAGCTACACGGTTAATATGTTTAATCAAAGATTTAATCATTTCATAGAAAGAAATAGTAACTCGTTTTGTTACAATGACAATGAAAAACTACAGTTACCTATACAGAAAATAATAGTTAAAAATATTTGCAATGAAACATCAGTAAAATGTCAAGATGTATATCATTAAAAACATTGTACTAAGATTAGTATAATAACAGTTTTTGTACATTCTCTGTAAAGAAACAGGGAAAAATATTTATTTATCTAAGAAATAAATCTTCCAGATTGAACAAGATGAAAATGAAAGTCTTTATTAGTCTACAAATATAAATTAATAATTATTATGCTTTTTAAATGTATTGAACAGAACAAGCAATCTAAGTAATGCCCTAAATTTAATAGAAAATTCATAGAAAGAAGTAACAGTTCTGGAACATTTTTTATAATATTTCATATACATTAAAATAAAAAATAAAGTATATAAATAACAAATATCAACGCATAAAATATTTAATTTTTATTATTAAATTATTACCACAAAAATTTGATTTGTAATATAACAATGTTGCTTAGAATTATAAATTTAACAATTATATAAAATAAAAATCTAACAAAAATAAAATATTCAAATATTTTTATGTTATAAAGTATAAAAGTGTAAAATTTAATTATATAAATTTTAAATATATTTAAATTTTCAAAATTGTTTTAAAATCTAAAAGCAAGCATAAAGGATTCTAAAAAATTATTAGCAACATAAACAAATAAATATTAATTTTTTTCACTTAAAAATATTAAGTATTTTAGTTTGTAAATTTAATTCTGTTTATTCAAATTATATAATCTTATTGAGAGAGAAAAGTTTTAATTTTTTGCATAATATAATTAATGATAAATTGTTCTTCCACTCTGATATAGAAGAAAGGATTACAAATTGCTGCAGCAGCGTCATCTTTTGCATATATACTGCGACACTATTTTATGAAGCTTGTCGATAGATGGCAGCAATTATATGTTTCATCCCTTTATGATTTAATTAAAAATCCGTTGTTATAAAAAAATCTAAAGAAAAAAAAATCCACTCTCCCATTCATTTATTTACTCTTAATATAATTCAAATATTCCATTCTTGCAAATTTTACATTACACAGTTTTAAACAAAACAATTGAAAACGAAATGTACAAAATAATAATGCCTCCTTTATAAAAAAATTCACTATTGTTTCACAAATTCTTGCAAAATTTAAACTAAAAATTTCTATGTGTCTATACAATCACCTTTTCAATTTCATACAAATTCTGTTACAAAATTAATAAATTTTATATGTCACGTCCAATATTATATCACAACACATTATCACAATATAAATATACACGGAATATGCGCATCAGACACACTATTGTTTTTCATCAATTTGTAATTATTATACACTCCAGGGTTGGTGTACCACGGCAAAGTCAACATGGCCGAGGCATATCGCGCATAGAAGTAACACGTGATCATACAATTAATTGCTCCGACCAATAAAAATTCGCGATGTAAAGCAGGAAAAAGAAAAGGAAGAAGCACGCATTCCCCCGGCGCGAGACGCAGAGCGGCGGCGGTGCGACTGTACAGGAGGCAGGCCAAAGCGAAACTAACTCAGCTTGCGTGCAATAAAGGAGATCATTTTGAATCTGTGCCGCTGAAATTTATGGCCTCCCACCAGGAGAGTTCCGGCCGTTAGTGCCGCGTAGTAAAAACTGGCTATTAATTTTACGTTTGGTAGTCGTGCAGCAGGCAAACGTTCTCTGCAGTCTCTATTTTCTATAAGCTCAGAAAACTAACTTGTATCTTTACCTTTAAATAGTCAATCGACGCTAATCAGTTGCTGTATAATTGTAATGCAAACACCAAGTTACTTGACCAATAATAAGCAATGACCACCGTTCTTGAATAACAATTAACAAAGACAATACGGTGTTTCGAGAGACAACATTTTTATCTTTCACCTCGAACATAATTTTTAATACATAGAAATTTCTCCCGAGCATATCTCCAAAGTTTTGCAAACGAAAGGAAGATCGTGCTTTAATAATAATCTTAAATACGTACCTGGTTCTTTCACCGTGGAATTTTATTCTGAGATTTTGTCGCGAGAGCAGGTACGATCCTCTTCGTGGTGCGCTCCAGGTGATGTTGACCGTTCGCCGATCAGCGATGTTATGGTGCAGGAAAACGCCGAGGGGTAGTATTGCGGGGGAATGATTTATGACTTCGGGGACCAGGTAGGGCGCCATTCAGCACCAGGCTCGTTCTCTTCTTCCGCCACCTCTCCGACGCTCCCTCTCTTAGCCCGGTGACTTGCGATGTCAATGCGTTTTCAGTTGGCCTATTTGTGCAATAGGCATAAGACGAATTTCACGTTCCTCGCGGATGAAACAGTGATGAGAGTAAAACGCGTCAAATTTCTTGTGTCATTGTGTGGTGCGGAGCAATTCGTCAATCAATTGTCTGTATTTGATTTCTGTAATGATGGGAAAACTATGGTAAGTATTGTTACTCTATTCGTAATATATCTCATAACAGATTCCATTATTTTATTCTCGGTATAGATCATTTACAATTAAAATGAATTTTTATAATGAGTATACAAAGAATTTATCAAATAAAGTTATAAAAAGTACTTCTAATGCTAATATATTAATATTAATTGATATTATATACGTGAAAATTATTGTATTTTAAAGGGATGAGAAAGAAGGATATTTATTACAAATAATATTGACATATAAATTAAGGAAATAACGTAATAACATTTTTAAATAATAAATAAGAGAATATAAATACGAATTGATAAAGATAAAAATAATTTTATATGTAGTCCAAATATTTTTCAAGACTTTTAGTTTGATAAAGAGATATGACAAAGTAATAAATTGTTATATTTATAAGTAACAACTACGAAGAAGCTGATAATGATATGACAAAATGAAGATCTTTTCAATCAAGATGTCAAACTCGATTGACGATAGTATAGAACTTCGTCCGCGGGCATTCGGGCAAAACGACAGCCGGATATCGCGTTTCTGTAGCGAAAGACTTGGCAGGAAATTATCTCGCGGAAAGGCACGGCGGCGGCGCGCACAGTCTGCAATACCCGGCAGTACACGCGTTGTAATTGATGTAACTTAATTTGTAACATGCGGCATGCGAGATGCCGAGTCGCGCTGGCCCCGACGAAGTCAAAGGAAGAATAAAAAGAAATGCTCGCGGTAGCTCGCATAAGTGCCGCTCGCACGCACGTACATGAGGCTAGGCTTTGCGCGCGAGCGACGCAACGCGGAATAATGGTCAGCCCTATGGGCAACTTTTTCACTTTGCATGTAATAACTGGCGAAAGGCCAGCCAGGGACGAAAGGAGGGAAGAGAGAGAGAGAGAGAGAGAAAGGCGGAATGCCTCCTATGCGAGCGCGGAGAAGCAGTTTAATAAAATCTCGTTGGCCTAATGACGAGAGCAGAGCTCTCTCCGGTAGTCGTCGGGTGAGACAGGGGCGACGATGGGGAACGAGGGATGGACGGAGACGGTAGCAGACCGTCGTGATGGTAGTTGGGTAAGGGGGGAGTGGCAGAGGGGGGCGGGAGGGTGGCAGGCTGGCGGTGAGAAATAAAAGGGGTTGGGACGAAAGAGAGATATCGCCCGTGTCGCATACGATGCTTGCCGTGTAGCTGATGTCTTCGGCCGAAGCTCCGCAACCGGCTGTTTTTATGCAAAGATGTTCATCAGCGCTTTGATCTTTACCGACGAGATACGCATAAGCTTGTAATTTCGGATGTACGACGGTGTGAAGCGAGATTGCAATGAACGCGAGATAAGTGAGGAAGCGCGTCAGAAATGCGAGAATTGGAAAATACGTATCGCAGTAATAATTCAACTTTTATTAATTAAATGCCATAATATTAGTGTACTTGTAAATTCTGAATTTTTAAATTATATTATTATTCTTGTTATTTCTTTATAAAATAGAATTATCCTATATTTATTATTTATTGTTCTTAACTCAGACGGTAATTTAAATATTGAGAAATGGCCGTTGTGTTATTTCTGAATTTTTCTTCTTTGTACAAGTTCTTCGATGCTCCATCATCCGTCTTTTCTTTACGCTTGTTGCCCCATTTCCATGATTTTTCTTAACGATTTAAAAGAAAAATTTTAACATCGTATGTCGACCCGGTACGTTGCACTGAAATTGTTAGGGAAACGAAAAAAGCCGGAGGGAAAAGAGGGAAAAGACAGACGCAGAGTCAAGGCACAGCAGCAGCTACCCCGAACGATCATCAATCATCAAGAGCGAGACAATCGAATAGTGCAACCAACCGGTGAACAGCTGTCGCTTCGGTGGGCTCTAACAGTACACGTTACACGTTGCTACTGCAATTTCACAAAAAAAAGACAAGGGACATTGTAGAAAATCAATCGCATAAATAATGTTATTGCTATGCATTTAAAATTTAAGTAAAAATTTATTTTTATTTTAGTTATTTATAAAATAAACAACAGACATCTGTTACAACACTATAAAAAATATACAAAAAATATAATGTAAATATAAAGTAAAACAATGTGTTAACTATTTAGAAAAATAGCAATATAAAATAGCAAAATTAAATAACGATGGAAACGTACGAAGACAGGCTGTGAAAAACAATATGATTGTATGAGAGATTAAAAACTCACTCATTTTGCCTTTCAATCTTTTATAATTTATTTTCCGGTACGCTTCATACGTCGAGCATTATATATCTCAACGAGCTCGATCCTCCTCGCATCGCATCACATCATATCAGAACGCTACCATCACATGCCGACATCCTCCCTACATGTTCCTATATTGCCTGCTACGTTTCATAAATAACTCTCATATTGCAAAAAGTACAATTTCAATATTAGAACCGATGGGCATGCCAATATTGCTCGTTGTATGATAGATAGACGAGTTATATTGTCTTTATAAAAAGCTAGTCGTTCCTTTGAAAAATATATACTGAACATAGCTTTAAGGAACATTTATTCAAAATAGCGTGAATATCGAACTATATTTGTTTATACGCGTGTCTCGTATATTAAAATATAATTTTTATATTTTAAATGGCGTTTAATTTATATGCACTTTTAGCAAGTGAAGCAATAGAAAGTTTACATCTTTAAAAGGCTATTAATATATCACTCTCGGCATACATAAAAACTTCTTTACATTACGTTATTCTTTTCTATTTTATATACATGCGATATAGTGCACAGTAAAATTCAATTATTTTTAATTTTTTTTAATGTAAGAATAGAAATACTTAAAGTAAACAATTATTTAAATAAATTTAGTAAAATTTTAATGCACGAATAATTTGAAGAAATAAAGAAAAACACAAGAAATCTTATATCCATTTAGTATATTTTCTACTCATTACAATTAATACTTATCCGAGATAGACTTGATAATGCTAATTTACGTTAAATGGAAAAATTTGAATTTAAAATTTAAATAATTTGCTGAATCTAACGTTAGTAAGGTAGTTTACTGTAGAGAAATTTCGTTTACCGACCAACGCAAGACGCGTTGTCTTGAAGCACATTTATAGACGATAGATGGAACCGAGGAAAATATTTTTCTACAATTACTTTTCCGAGATGAAGGTATTTGCAAATATAAAGAAATAAATTATCCTAATTTTACCATATTATTATGTAATTGCATTGTTCATGTAAATTCGGATCTATAGATAAACCTAAATCTCACATTTTCTCTAGCCATTTAATTAATTTATTCATGTAATTAATCCGCAAATGCAAATTAATTAGCTTTTGATAATCCCTTGATTATTTATACAAAACAATTAATCGATAGATTATCCCAGAATTACAACTCTAAATGTAGACACACATATATATGTATATATTTATATATTAAAACAATATTGGACTTTTATATTAAATTTCCACCGAGCATATTAATAATAAATCTTATTTTTTGTTTAATGTAATTTTTTTAAATTTAACATCATAAGTTAGAGATAAAATATTATAATATTAAATGCTTGAAATTATTTTATTTTCAGTCTATTATTTTTTTATTTAATTTATTTCTTATTTTAATTCCATTTTCCCAAATAATTAAAATAATCAAAAAATTTTAATATATTGATTGAAATTAACTTTTTGAATGTATTACATTACGTCTTTTGATAATTAAAAATCCCAATAATTAATAAATAATTAGAAATATTATTACTAATGCACAATTTCGTTAGACAATCACACATTTACTGAAACTTTTTACACTAATAGTTTGCAGTAAGTAGGGAAAAAGCACCGCTTCGGGGTTGATATCTCCTTAACACGATTATCAGCGAAGGCGTAGACATAGCCAGTCAAAAGTAGCAAGCAGAGACGGGAGGGTTGTCACCCTTGTCTCTCTCTGAACAGCGTGAGATGCCAGCCATCTTGAATGATATATGGCGCCGGTTACGAGGTCGACTGAGCGGCGATCACTCAACGCTAAGCTCCGCGGCTTTTGGGGACATACGTCGTCGAGCCTCCCGTTCTGTCCATTCCCTTCTGGCTTTCTATCCGTTGCGATTTACACTAATTATTATAAGAGAGATACAGACTTCTTTCTCTTATTATGATATATAAGATCTCTTTAATTCTTCTTCGACAAAATATTCAAAATCAGTTTTTCTTTAAATAATTGAAAATTTAATAGATCTCGATAAAAAAATTGGTTTTAGAAAAATAACTACAACAAAATGCCCCCAAATTTAAATATTACGCTATTATTATACAAAACCAATATTAAATACATTATCAAACTTTTAATTAAACTTTATAATATACAATAAAGAATAAAATTTAAATATCTAAATTTTTTATTAAATTTAAATATTTAAATTTAAATAATAAATATTATATATTTATTATTTAAGCTTGACTTATAAAAGAATTCTCTCCTAATTTCAATTGATTTTGACATAAAAAAGAACCATTCATTACTATTACTATTTTAATATTTTTATAAAAGAAAAAAGTCGATTTTTCTAAATTAATAAAAAAGTTAAACTTCTATATACTGTTTGACAATATATTTAAAATGTTACATGATAGAGTTAAATAAATATTAATTTTTACAAGCTATCAGTAACTAAAATTGTACAAAAAAATATCTGCACAGAAGTCCAACTAATGGCTGAAATAATTCTAATTAATTAAATAGCCAAAGTTCAAACAATTTTTTGACATTTTCAAAATTTGCGCAAGTATTGGATACAAATATGTGTATGTGACGAAGAACTATCACTGTTTCCATATGACGGGCCGTCAATGACAGTGATCCGTAATCAATAACCGCATCAAGCTTACACACATTGTTCCACACGGTCCTCTTAAATCCCGAGCTATTCCGCGCTTCCTCCTTTTACCGTTATAACCCCCTATCTGCGCATTTAATATGCAATACCCCATTTACCCCATTGAATACCCCACTGAATCCACTCGAGGGAGCCTTGCGACCCACATTTCACCTCATCCCACTTATCAACTTTTGCCTAAGATTCCTAATCCGGTGAGCTAAAAAGCGTAAGATCTATATACATATATGCGCATACACAGATACGTATTTATTCATGTGTGCGTATGTAGAGTCAATTTGGCTACACAAGTTAAATATGTCCTTTTTACATAATTTTCACATTAACGAACGTTACGTATATAAAATCTCGCAAAACTTAGTCCAATAGTAATCCTTATAGTAGAGTAAACATCCACCGGTTGCGAACAGGCGAAGAGGAAAATGATAGTGAACTGAATTATACAAGCCATTGCAATTAATTAGCCTTAATACAAATTATGCCAAGAATCGCAATTATAAGCGATCGTTGGTCGACGCTTCAATGGATCTGGAGGAAAGGAGAAATCTCGAAGAAAAGAGCGAGAGAAAGAGCGGGTCATGGGAAACGCTGGAAGCAGTTTGCGGGCAACGCAGGGAGAAACGGGGAGATGGCGGGAGAGAGAGAGAACGAAGGCGGGAAAGCGGACGAAGGATGAGTCCGGTTGCCGTTGGCGCGGAAGAAAAGGAGAGTCACGAGATGCTGGGTAGGTTTGTGGGACCTGCAGGCGAGTCGCGGGGCCGAGATGCGGGAGAAGCTGGGACGAGGAGCCGGTGGACAAAGCGAGGGTGGTGGGAAGGAGAACGTCGGGCGTGCAATTGGGGTGGTGGCGGTGGCGGTGGCGGCGGCGGCGGCGGCGGTGGTGGTGGTGGTGGTGGTGGTGGTTTGCGCCAGAACGGAAAAGGGAAGCCGGGCGGGTAGTTGGAACACCGGAGGATCGGAAAAGAGAGAGAAAGAGGGCTCGAGGGCGAAAGGAGAGGCAGAGGGAATGCCGGCACGCGGATCCTCCCGAAGCACCGCACAATCCCGGGGGCCGCTTTAAATGAGTCAGCGTTTTTATGCCCCGCGATGTTGTCAAAGTGCAAACAGCGCCCGATAATATATCATCCGTTACGCAAGCAACTCCCCGCGCGCTACCCTTGTACATACACTTGCAACACGCCTGAAGAAAGGCATGCTGTAGGCATTATGGTGAATGTCCCCCGGTTGACCACATGTCTTCTAACGAGTAGTAAAGTTTGTGTAACTTGTAATATTATCATCGTAATGATAACTGGATCAAGATTTTGAGATTCTTGACTGATGTATATGGACAATATAAATTTCTTCAAATTTGACGCAATACTTATCTTTTTTAATTTTAATAATTTAATAAAGAATTATTTTCATGATATCAATATAATGTATACATATAATTATTTATGAAATGTACAGTTACAAACGTATACTTATGTATATTGTAAAAATTGGAATTTGTATAATAATAATAATAATAATTTTTGAGTGTCGCACACAGACGGTGTGCACAACCACAGCAAGTTCGTTCCATTAAAATACAGTACAAGTTGGCCATGAAGAGCGACGGGCCACTGATTTTATATTCAGCAAAGTTTTATTATAAGATTGCTAACTTTTTACTTAAACCGGGGACACCGAATGGACAACAGAAAAAAAATGGAAAAATATGATAGACTGAGTACGGAAATAAACTAGTGCGAAATAATAGAGCATGATATCCAAAATTTGATATTAAAATTATATTTAAATAAAAATTACTACTAAAAAAGATCAATACAATTTCGCTTCTGATTATCTTATATTTTGAAAGAAAATTATTATAAGAGAAATATGTAAGAAAAAGAATAGATATATATTATATATATAAGAAAATTTAATTAAAAAGAAAGTAAACTCGAAAGTAACAACAATAATTGGATAAGAGAAAAGAAGTGATGGGCAAGAGAGGAACGATGAGAGGGAAGATCCACATTTTGGTGAGGGTGGGTATGACGGGAGACGTCAACCAAGCTGACAGGGTTGCTTTTCCCACCAAAGTATGGTATGGGCAGAGGTATTCAACCCCGAAAGTCAAAATAACTTCGTAAACTTTAACCTCCAGAGTATAAAAGTGCTATGCCTTTTCTATCTGCTCACGCGAATCTCGGCATCCGCCTTGAAGTTGACGGCTCTTCGGAGTCTGGCAGAGGTACTGCCGATAAAAACACGTCATATCCGCGGGTGGTTCTTGCGCGAAACCAAGTCCCCAATCCCCAGTAAAAACGATTTTCGACTCATTTTGTCGAATACCTTCGTCTTCTTCAGTGTTCGCGACTGCGATATCTCAATATGATCGAGATCAATTCTCGCATCGATATATTAAGTTGTAAATATCAATATGCATTTAAAAAAGAGAAAATTTAAAAATGCAAATAGCAAATTTAATAGTTGAAAAAGGAGTATTATTTTTTAAGTTTACAAAAATATTTATCCTACACGTAGATAAATCCTTATTATATGTACGAAAATATGTGTGATAATATATATTATATATTTTATCACAATTTAATATATCATCTCAAAGAATTGTGCAAGATGCATTCAAGGGACACAGAAATACACGAAAATAGAATGTTCCCTTACCCGGGCGTGCGTCCCCGCGTAGATTCCTTCTAAGGAAAGACATAATGTGGCCTCTTCAAGGATATACCATCCCGCGACGCCATTCGTCGTGTAACATATGCTTTTATCTAAATTAAACAGTGTCGGCGCGATTTTCATTTCCTGCCCTGAAGCCGCTGATGTTATCCGCAGGATAGCGCGTCGCGAGAGCGTTGCTAAGGGTCGGGAAAGGTTTACCCTCCTACTTCAACCGATCCCCCCCCCCCTTCTCACCCCACTGTCCCCTCATCATCCTTCCTGTCCTCCATCGCCTTACTCACCCGTCTCTGTATACGTATGCACGTTGTCTACTATCTCCCCATATTCTAACCAAGCCCTTCATACCCGCTTCTCCTTCTTCCTGATGTCAGCTCGCTCGTTCTTGCGGTTGAAATATCTTGCTCCGTTCTCCATCTCTGTTGTGCTCTATATCAATGCGCATCCCGACATCTCAAAGATTATTATTACATGTATATATTATGCGCACGATGTGCGATAATTATTTATTACTGCATGGGTGTAAATGTGAAAAATGCAAAGAAAATTGCGTGTGATTGTTATTAAAAGATAACATTAAGCACTCTCAGCTTAAACATGTCTTTAATACGTAATAATATTGGGAATATATGCAAAATATATTTGTTTCGTCCAAAGAAAAATTAATAAAAAATTATTTCGCGCTTTTAATCGTATTTCCATGCCATCTTTATGGGATGAAAATTTTATGAATTCTTGAACTAGCCACGAATTGCAGGGCGTACATCGTAGCGTGAGACAATAATTTTCGATGGTAGCGGAAACGGAGAAGGTGCGGACGCGTGATCCCATCCAAAAAGTTGATTGCAAGAAAAGAATGGAAGAAGCAACGAGAGGATGCTCTCTCTCCTTTTTTTTTTCTTCCTATGGTATTACTCACCCCTACACTCATCCCCCACCCTCCCCCGACAACCGCCGGTCGTCTTTTTCTATCGCGGCGATCTTTGTCTACGGAACAAGCAGGCGTAGAAAAAGAGGACGTTCAGACGACGCAGAGGAAGCTTCGGCGAGGGGTGGATGTGGCCGAGAGTCGGAGGATGTTCGTCCTTGGGGTGGGCAAGGAAGGTTGGAAAACCGGTGGCGCGGATCTGCAGACAGCTCTCCGGCGCGGATAGCGAATGGCTGATTCTGTGAAGAGAAAGAGAGAGATAGAGATAGAGAAAAGGAAAGGCAAAGAGAAAGGTGGAAAAGGAGAGAGGCGCAAAGAAAAGAGACGCGAAATGGACAAAAAGACAATATAGAATCTCGCGGTAGTGATAGGGGAGGGGAAATACCGGCGAAGAGTCCAGGAATAGACGGACAGGATGACGCTGATCAATCTCCCGGTTTCGTATCTCGAAGTCCAGACCCCAAACCGATCCGCGTTTTTCCTTCTCCTCGCCAACGCTATTTCATAACATAAGTTCGAAGGAGAAGTCCGTTTATGTAGTCAAAAATCTATCGCGCGCCGATATATGGATATATGCGTTGTTCAAAAATTCTGACATAAAATACATATATCCTAAGAGGGAGGGGCATAAACACAAACAAAATAGAATAATATTCCAATTATGATTCCCTTGATTTATTTGATATCGATGTAAAGAATATGAGAATTCAAGAATTTGATTTCGAGTAACAAAGCAATCCTATTTATTTTCAAATGTAAAACTCTCATATATGTATATGCAATTAGTATTCTAATCGAACTATCCTACTTTTATCTGATTTTGGTCACTGATTAATTTCCATTCATAAATCCCAATGGGACCGTTTAATCGAAATAACACGCCTTTAGTGTTCGAGCTTTTGAAACGCTCAGCAGGTGTAGCGGCTTCCTTGTGGGTCGACGAGTTTCCCGCTGGGCGACCCTTGACAGTACTTTCCTGGCCGCTGTCAGCATTGCTGATTCTCGCGTATTTTAGAATATTCGATTAAATAATTAATAATAAAATTGCTCCAATTATGTAATTGTGACATAGAACATGCATATTCAATAACATTATTCATGTAAAGCAAATATATTTTAATTTTTATTTAAACGGGATATTGTGACAAAATAAATAAATTTTTAATTTTTATTAAGATAAGATCTTGAAAATAAAAAACATAAATTCTCAAAAATATTTCAACAATAAATCTACTCCCAAAAGCGTAAATATAAGAACATTTTTTTAGTAGTATTAGTCGCTATATTTTATTTCAGTTGAAAAAATCAGTGAGTTTCATTTTTTTGAAAAAACGTTGTAATTAATTATTACTCTTTACAATAATTAGAAATGTTATAAATACTGTGATTTACGGAACATATATTATTGCAAGATTGTTCTTTTATTAACTATCTTTTTTTACTTAAATAAATTGTATAGTTTAAAGTAATTGTGCCTTCATTCTTCAATTATGATTTAAGGAAAATTAACTAGTATAATTTTTTTCTTATTGAAAGTATATTTTCATAAATTGTTCCATCTACTCTACGACAATTACAAATTTTCTATTCCAGCAACCGTGAAAGAGAAGAAAAGAAAGCATATCTGAGCGGCTTATGTCGCACAATTAACGAATAACAAATTTTATTACAACAACGAAAATTATGTTTGATCAAACTACTACATTGTATTCGCAAGAAGAAATTATTAAAACTATTTCTGATGAAAATTCTAAGGAAAATTACTTAGAAATTTAAATAAGACAAAGTATTAGCTTACATATATAATTGCATTTATTATAATATATATGCAATTATAAACTATTTCATAAATATAGACAAGCGTAAAATTAAAAAGATATGAAGAGAAGCATTGTTTGATTCCAAAAGCATTCACACAAAAGCATATAATTCCGTAAAACTGCATGTGAATAGTTTTGAATTGTCAGTCCATATCAATTGTTAGGCTATGTGATTACGATAGGGTATTATTTAAAATAAGATCGTAGACGTTCTTTTGAGAACTACAGCGCAATCATGTTGCGCACAATTGCTTTGTCTTTACGTCTAATTTGCTTCGTGATACATGTAAAAATACCATCCTACAAGTAGAAAGTACTGATTTGCTACTTGATATAATCGCTCGATATTTCTTCTCTCTCGCATATTTATAACAAAGAATTTCGATTGAAGACTGAAAGCAATATATTTCTATAGACTCACGATTTATCGAACCATCATTGTATGTGCAAATAAAGTAAAAGTTTACACATTGATATAAACAGTATTATACCTAAATGCAATAAATAATTATGCACGGTCATTTTGTGCATGTAATAGTAAAATTACTTTGTTATTTCTCGTCAATCTGTGATATACATATTGTTCGTTTAGATTTTAGATTTATCAATACATGTTCCAAAATTATTACATATTCCAAAAAATTATAATTTATAGCGTAATCTTATTTAAATTAAATTTTTTTACAAAAAGCAATTTTAATTTTTATTATTCGGAAATATCTAAACCTATAATATCAAAAAGAAAATATTTTACGACATGTTTTACTATGATATGTAAACTGATAAGAAGACTCTATTTTCAGTCTCTTCTTTATTATATCTCTTTGTAAAGCTTGTATGCATGAATTATTTCTGCTAGATTTTTAATTTTTATCATTTTTTTTCTTTTAAAATTATTCCCGTCTTATGTTTCAGAAAACACTAAGAGTGAGCACATTTTTTTATTTCAATAATAATTGCGCAACAACATCTATTATTTAATATTATCAGCTCCTTCGTTAATATATATAAAATTAATTTCTCATAGTTGTACAAAACTAATTATAATAAAACATTCTCATTTTCCATTTTTTAGCCTACGATTCTGTCCTAATATTTTTTTATTTTAAATAATTTTTTTAGCCAAAATTCATGTACACCTATTACGAAATATCCTACATATGTACAAATCTCACAATTATTACAATGTTTATGCAAGAAAATTACATAGGAATAACTATAAATTGTAGAAATATTATAAATATATGATGAATAGATTCTCCTAATATATTTGTATTTTGCGAAGGGTGAGACGGGCAGGAGGATGATACGAGAACGAAGTGTGGAATAACGCGGGGGAGGTGGCCCTCTCGGCATAAGGGTGGTCGCAAACAGAATGGAGGGGCGCTCTCTCACAGTGGAAGGAAGCAAGGGTATGGGGTTGGGTTTCAACCATGATTTCCATTCGCCAGCCATCCATCTTGTTTGAGACTGGAAACTGACAGATAGACGCGGATCCGAGTGCTGGTGACGTGGCAAGTCTTGCATGTTGTGTGTGTGTGTCTGTATGTGTGCGTGTCTGCGTGGCCCTGAGTGTGAGTGCGCTATGTGAAGCTTTGCGTGCCTTTAAACTTCGCGTCCGTGTGAAAAATTCGTTTCCAGCGACACTCGTACAGCAAAATTGCTTTTATATCTCACCCTCAATATAATACATAGCACAATGCGTGGAGATGTAAGAATTTACGAGAAAAAAAGGCACTTTTTTATTAATTTCTTCTAATGTTTAAGTTCAGTAATGTTTAAGATTCCTTTTACAGCACTAGAAGAAGGGAACATTAGCTGCGAGAGCACCAACTTTGACTACGCGAGCGTTAAAGCTACGATTGTAAACAAATTTATGTTGTACTACATATAAAGATTTTTAAAATCTCTAACTCTTTGTTGAATTTTTATTATACTGCGATGATACCACCGTCTTCATTACGACACTTGCTCTTACATCTTAGGTATACAAGTGTATATTCATTCTGGTAACTCTTACGAAATCGCTGGGAGAGTTCACAACTTTTGCACTGTGGCCTTAAGTCGATCGCGCTGCGAGATCTCCTCGACCGAAACGTCTTTGTAAACGTATGTACTCATGTACGGATGAATGCGACCACGCGTGCGTGAACGATGAGTGAGGTATGAGTACATGTATTCTTACATAAGGTTGCTTTCACCCTGGTCGCCTGTTTCTACCAATAAATACAATGGACTGCGGAATGCCCGTGGATCTACAGCGGGATCTATGAGCATTTGAATCTGAATCAGACGTTTTTCGCCGTACGGATTTACTGCGAATGCGATTCCAAGAGATTCCACTTTTATTCCGGATGAATAATGGATGGATAATATCGAAACAGGACGGCCTATTATCGGAAGACGAAGCGCAGAGCTCCTAGAATTTTTTTTTTTTTAAGTAAGTCATACTCTCTCTCTCTCTCTCTCTCTCTCTCTCTCTCTCTCTCTCTCTCTCTCTCTCTCTCTCTCTCTCTCTCTCTGCATCATTATCACGATAATATTAATTTTGTGAACTTAAGAGAGAGAAAAAAAGGGAGAAAAGGAAAAAGATAAGCAGACACAATTTTAAAAAATAATGATGTATCCTACAATTTCTTTTTATAGAAATGGTTTTTTCCTAGATGCCTACGTTTTTGATATGAATGTCTAATATGAATTATTAAAGTCTTATATTATTAAAATGTAATTCATAAAGAAATCTAATGACAGGACTCTGCTATTCCATTTCGAAATTAATTGCGTTACACAAGCGATCAACGGTATAAACTATGAAATTTATCGAGCGCACGTTTAGGTTCCTTATGTGCATGCGAGACAAAATTCAAGTCTCCTTCGGTAAAAATATATGTGTATGTATATACAATTGAAATGGGCAAGAGGAGAAAATGAATAAAGAACAGTGAAGAGAAAGAGAGGGGGAGGGGATAAGAGAAAACAGAGGGGAAAAAGCCTGGAGGGTTGCCGTTGCCAGCACGTAAAGCGCAACTTGGTGTGCCGAGAAGTGAGGAGAACCTGCGAGAGAGGGGAAAGGGAGGGGTCGGTTTGCTCGTGCACGCAAGTGATATTAGGTAGAAACGCATGAACTTTGATATATTCGTGAGGTAGAAGGAAGAGAGGGTGAAGGAAGGGGAGGCAGGGGGGGAGAAGAAGTAGTCAAAGCGTGGAGAAGGTGAGCGGCGGTCGAGCATGGCGGCACAAGACGCCATATCGCGGCAAGTATCCGAACCATACGTGACCTGCAACTTTCTGGTAGCATCTTTTCCTAAGAAATTGTACCTGATGCTTATCTTTAAGAAGTCTTGCGATTTTAACGAAAGCTCGAGTGGATCGATTCGACACTGAACGCGACGATTAGTGAAATTTTATTACTCAATTACGCATTGCTGAAACATTGTTAATTTATCGGAATCTTATTTTCTCAAAAATTATTCGCGCTTCGATATTTCTGTCAAAGGAAGATTGTTTTGGTTTTCAAGAAAGAGTGTCACTCTATTCACATTAAATAAGTACATGTACTTTATGATTGCATTTAACGGGCATTCAAGATACTGCTCATGTACTGCGTTTGCTACAAGAGGATTAAGAATGAAATCAGTTTCGCGACTTCCAAGTGTATAGGTCAATGCGCGATGCGCCGTGCAGCGTCGCGAAAACGGCGCGAGAATTCGAGAGACTGCGAGATTGTGGTTGGAAGCGGCGGCGGCGGTGGCGGAGAAGGCGGTGGAAGGCGGAAAACAACGGAAAATAAAGCAGCGGAAGAATCGCGTCGCAGGAAAAAGAATGAGGGCGCTGTCAGCTGGTGGAAATTATTCTGATTATGCTAATTCCGGTTCTGTTCCACTCCTTTACCCAGGCGTCCCCCAGCCCCATCGCCTCCCTGCTGCTGTCTGCGCCATCTTTCATAGGTGATATTTATAATACAGGGGTTCCCGAGCAGTTTCAAACTCTTTTTGACCCCCCTCCCCTCCCGCCTCTTTGCCCCTGTCCTATGCGCCCCACCACCATTTGGCTTTCCATCGAGCTCTCATCCCGGTCTCTCACCCTCCCGCACTCTTTCACTCTTCACCCCGCCCCACCATCTCCCACGTACTCTTTCGATAAATTTATTCATATTCCGCTCGAAATCCGTCAGCCTTAAGTCGGTCATGTTACTTTACACTGTGCACTTAAGTTAACTGCAGTCAATTTTCTCGATGTGGGGATACATCCTCGAATTCAGATTCGGAGTTTCTTGGAGATTGTGTTTTCGCTTGCGGTACTATAAAAATACGGAATGACTGATTGTTTCGATAGTTTCTCGGCAACCCGGGTGTATTCGCAAAGATTCTACATATTACGAATTTTTCACGCGTCGTTTGTCACGTGTAATTCAAATGTTTGGTGCAGTGTAATCTTTTGGACGCCATATCCATATTTGCCTTTTATTGTAATATACGGACCTCTTTTTGCGTATTTTACAACTATTGATTAGAGAACCGATATATTTAACCTTGATACGAAATCTACGAATGCTCGTGCTCGTAATCTTCTTCAAGGTAGTAAGTTTTCCTTTTTAATTAAAGGTGCTTTCTATTCATGCCGCAGACCGCCACGCCCGCCGCAAAAGTTACGGTACGTTATTTCGTACTTCACGAAAAACGTTATTCGCGCAAAGCGGTCTGCGAGTAGTTTCGGTGGCGGGCCGAACTGCTCATCGATTTTAGATAATTACCTTATACATACTAAATATTGTATATATAGGATGATTCACTTAAATTGCTCGCCCATATGTATCAACTTCTCTTCTAAAAACTTTAGACAAAAGTTAAAGAAATTATTGTTTTGTGTCTTTCTATTTAAGGAAATTGTGTTGTAATAAAAACCAATTTTTGTTATTTCCATTCTTCTATTTTTTAAATAACTTAATAAGGATATTAATTTTTTATTTATTAATGAAATCTTATTAACGAAATGCTCACATCTTGAGATCATACAGGACAATTTTCAATATAATACCGACCTACAAATATCGAGCCAATAAGTTAAAAAAACTTGATTATCATATAATTTCTCTAAAACAAAACAATTCCTTTAAAAAAATTTTTTTAATTTTAATATCTACAAAATGTCTACAAAAAACTGAATGTATACAGGAACTTAAGCGAATCATCTTATGTGTTTTCTAAATTTTTCAATTTTTAATTAAAAGATTTGATCACATTCTTTTCTATGTATAAATATAAAAAATAAGTTGTTATATTACTTTTTCAAGGTTACGGTTTGCGTCAATTAAAGACATCATCCATCACCATAAAATACTTATTGATTGACTGGGCCGGTTATATCACGACTTGCTTCATCCAGACTGAGCAAACGCGTATATGCAAATATGGCCTAATGCGTGAAGAGCGAAATGTTTGCTCTGCATAAATCATTGCGACTGCGACTCATATTACTTTATCTGAAACGTCGATTCCACTTGAAATTCAAAGACATATGTTTGTTAAGCTAAATATTTAAGTAAGATTAGATATAATAGATTCATATATTATTACATCCGCATGTAATTATTACACGTGAATTTTAATTATTATTTATGCAAACAATTAAATATAAAATATTTCAAATAAAAGGAAGCATGAAAAATATCAATATCAAAATTGATGTTTTTATTTTATAACTAAAATTTATTTATTTCAATACATTAAAAAATAACTTTATTTGAACAGATAGTGGTAAATATATTATTGCTTTTATAAAATCATAAACAGAATAAAACTAATATATTTACCACTATCTGAACAGATTTTATTCTGTTCATGATTTTATAAAAGTTATCCTTTATCTTTATTAATTCAAAGTAAATTTTCATTATAATATCAAGATATTATTTGTTTGAAAATATTGCGCACGTGCAAATTTATTGGCACTGAGAAATATTAAAAAATTAACATATATGAAAGCAGCTAACCGTAAAAAAGCTGAAGAATACTTGAAACTACGATTTTTATGGCACAACAAATTACTCCAAGCAGACGAGGACACGAGGCGTCGAATAATAGAAAGCAGGGACTCTTGTCAGGTGGATCATTCATAAGCTTCGTAGGTGGGCACGATAAACGTCAACTTTAATTAATCACTCAACTGTATTACTTCCCATTTAAGACCGTATCCCACGTCCCTCACCCGAAGAAGCGTCCCGTTCCCCTTTTCGACTACTCGACGCGGCAATAGGTATTCGTAGACATTCACCGGATAAATCGTAAGCAGCGCACTTTGCTTGAGACATATATACAAAAGAGGAGCACGAAAGCAAAGCCATGGGCACCTTTACAGACAGGCTTCGTATAAACATGTCAGTCTAGCGAAGCTCGTCTTCGAGAAACCGGCCCGCGTTCATCCATCACTTCTTGGGCGTTCTCTTGGCCTCTCCTAGACTACGGCCTCTACCCCTTACGTACGATTCTTCGCGAAAATTTTTATTACCAATGTAACCAGTCTTTAAACACCGCGCGTGGAAATATTTCTACTTGCCTTTTGCGACTCTTAAATCGCGAATGCACCTAATAAAATACGATACAAAATATTATTCGTTGATATATATAATTTTTAATATTATTTTAAATTCTTAATATATAGTGAGAAATATTCTTGTGCAAAATATGCAAAAGTAATAATAAGAATAGAAAATAATATCAACAATTTAAACAAAAATAATTATATATGTATATGACACTAATTAATTGGTATCGATATTGCGTCACAAATTCAAGAAATTACATATTCGTATAGGGCACATACGCGACGATCATGCGTGCGGCGTCCTTTTTCCCTAAATGTTTTTTTTAACGAGCAACAGCTTGCGCAACATAGCGCGCCGATTTCCACGTACCGCTTCATACGCGATTGAAGGGCGTTTCGGCAAAATTCAGGGAAATATATGAACCGGGCACGTTTCATCTCCATCGCCTCCGATCGTAACTCAGGCAACGAACGACTTTTTCCTCTTCTCCTGCACGTCGTGCAGTAGCGGGTAGACGTGGGTAGGCGAGGCCGCGCGTCGCGCCGAAAAAAAACGGTAGAAGAAAGCGGCAAGGAATACGAAGCGTGAAGGAATAAAAAGGATGCGATAGAATCACAACGTGGAAAGCAAGGGATACGTAAATGGCGGCGTGCAATGTGTGTACCTGGCTGAAGTTCCGCGGCTGCGGAGAACGACGTAAGGAAAATGAAGAAGGAGGAGAAGGACAGCGTGAGGCGCGGTAGGGATAAGAAGCCTTTCGTGACGTATGGCATGTCGTCATGGAGCGTCACTTAGAGTGGCGGATGAGAAAGTATCCCATGAGCTAGAAAGAGAGGAGGAGAGAGAGAAGAGAGAGAGAGAGAGAGAGAGAGAGAGAGGGAAGAGAAGAGAAGGGATAGATAAAAAGAGAAGGAGAGAGAGCGAGACGTCGACATGTCAGGATTCTAAGGCCGCTGGGACCTGTCTGCGCCGGTGACGCCGCATTGTTGCCAGGGAAATCAGACGAAAAGACGCGATAACTAACCGCATAATAAATGAAGTGTTCACGGGGGTGTGCATCGCGCCTGGTATGCTGATATCGGGGGATAATCGTCCCTTTCCGTCTTCTTCCTCAGAGCTATTCTCATGGCAGCTTACATCAACAATGGAAATATCCCGAGACGGCGATCAGAATATTTTTCAGGATATTTATCACAATATTTTTTATTATTCTAATATTCTTAAATTCATTCTTGTTTGCAAAAAAAGTAACGAGCGAATCATGGTAAATACAAAGAGACAAGTAAAGATTTTATCATAGATTTAAAAACAGGTCTCCACGCGATTAGCAGTAAATTGCGACGATTCTTCTCAACCACTTAATTATTATTAATATTACGATTGATATTTCTCGAAAGAAAATATACTTCATCAGAAACTCGTTTGATACGTGGTGGGTGGTGCATTATTCGATACATACCACTTCGCAAAACATCGCCTCATCATCATCGTCAACTCTGGGTAAGGATACCACCCATCTGATGAGCGCACCGACTGCTAATTCACTGATAAGAAACACACGAAGACTCCTCGCCACCCCATCGCGCCGCCTTCTCATCGGCTCAATACTTATTGGTTCGTATCTCGGCCGGCGCGCCAAGTCTGATATCTAAAGAAGCCGGAATTACTGCCGTCTCGCTCACCTCTCATTATTGA
This sequence comes from Tetramorium bicarinatum, assembly GCA_928718305.1. Lineage (NCBI taxonomy): Eukaryota > Metazoa > Arthropoda > Insecta > Hymenoptera > Formicidae > Tetramorium > Tetramorium bicarinatum. The sequence goes on along the minus strand of OV788327.1, from coordinate 18,229,362 downwards.
GCGTGCAAAAATGACGTAATCTGCCGCTAAATACGGAGAGATTTGCATTGTCTTAGGTTTTCCTAGAACTGATAGGATAAACCGTATAAATAAGCTTTTAATTTTTATATACTTACCTAATTGAATCAAATTTATTGATTTATTTCAAAACTATCGTGCAAATATTTAATTATAATCACTTGTTACGCATTACAATGTAATAAATACCGCCTACAGTAATGAGATACATACATATCCATATTTTGTTTATTTAATAAATAATACATATTTAAAATATTTAATAACGTTATATATGAAAGAACGAAGAAAAAAGAGCAGCTAGAAACATAACTGGAGCGCAATCTCAAGATCAAAATAAGATTTTACGAGGCCTGGGAGAGAAGAGTCGCGAGAGTGAAGGAAGGGGTGAAGGCGGGTGTAAAAGTGAAGAGGCTGTCGGTATGATGTGAAGGTAGGTGAGACGAGAGCGTAGCAGAAAAGAGGAGGGGAAGGGTGCCTCGATGGGGGGTAAGGACGATAAGACGCCGTGAGTAATGAGCAATGCCGCGAGTGATATCAGCGTGCGAGAACGAGATACTTCTCGCCGCTTTAAGAAGTTAGGGGTGCGAGCAGCGAGAGAGAGAGAGAGAGAGAGAGAGAGAGAAGGAGAGAGGAAAAAGGCGAGAGAGAGAGAAAGAGAAAGAGCTCTACAAATCAAGTTTTATACCGAGAAAAAAAGTTCATTATTGGTTCGCCGTAAAAAGCTGCGGCTGAAGATTCTGTCGTGGGGTAGAGAGACCCTTTTGGCTTCGGCATGGAAGGGTGGAGGACGGAAGCTTCCGCAGGGTAAGGTCGAATATGAAGTAAATGCGAGGAACGGGGAACGCCTTAAGCATTCTCATCAATTTCTCTCATCGCCTCTGATAACGGATGTGGCGAGTAGTATGTTGATAGCCATCAAAGCAAATAGCGTCTTTGCCGACATGACACATTTACGCCCTGTGTACTTCTATTTTAAAGCCGAATTATTAAAAATTTCTTTCCCCCGAGCAAATTATTAAAAAGTACTTTTACATTCTCTGCCAAATTACTTATTTTATTTAAATAAAAATTTTACCTTGATTCATAATCAAAATCTAATGAATTCTTCGTGTGATTAACAATGACAATGCAAGAGTAACATTTTTAAATTACAAACATTTATATCTATACACATACATATTAAATAATAAGATGTTGAAAAATTAATCAGTTTGCATAAGACGGTGGTTTAATAAATATAGATTATAATTACTGATAAGGAGCAAAACCGCGCGCTTAAAAATGCTTTCGCCGTCCATCGCGTCGACTCCCCCGACGCGTGCTGCAGCCTCTGTAAATCTAAGCGGTGTCGTTTCCACATCCTGTTTCACTGTTTTCCACCAAATAATTTCAGCTTCATTCTTCATTTAGCTTGGCACAAACTGCCGCAAACAACCGGCCCTCCCCCGCGCGAAACGAAGGCTCACCCAAGTCGCCCGCGCCGCACAGCTGCATTTATATTAAAATACTAAGAAAAACTTCCACCTACCCCCGACCCATCCCCGGGCCCATCCTACCGCCGGTAGAATCGTTAATTTTCTGCTTCCATTCGCTTCCCGTAAATCCCCGCTACCCCGCCAGAGAAAATAATACGCGGAGGAAACGTTGACCATTATTTTCAGAGTTCACAACGCGTTCATTAAAATTATGATTTGAATCCGTGACATAGTGGCTCATAAGGGGCGGGGGTAGCAGTAAAGTGCAGACAGTTGAAGAGTCTGATTAAAATGTTTAGATTGCGATGCCCCCATAATAATACAATAATTACAGCACTTTTCTGCGGCATTTTTGCATATGCTGACATATCTAATAAAATCAATTATTATAATTAAACGTAAAATTAACGTAATTCCTATCGAAAATTTAATTTTGTTTTAATAAAAAATTGTAATTGATAGACTGGAAATTAAAACCAATTCAATTTTCTCTGTTATTCTCATAACAAATAAAAAAAAGTAATCATATAAAATTAAATTGAGAACATGTAATAATCAAAGATTAAATCATGATTGAATGAAATTCAAAGAACGAATTTATAATGACAGAAGTAGTGAGGACCGAAATGTTCATTACCATCTCTCTAACAATTTAAATAGATTCTTGTAAAAAGTATATAACGAGAAATTTTTACTTTCAATATCTCCCGTGTATTCACCTCTTCTCGCAAGTAGACTGTAGTCGCTTTTATGTGGTCATCATACGCGATGAAACGGAGTTTTCGTGAGATCCAAGCGGATGGATCATTAAGGAACATACACGTAAAAGTTTTCTTACTGGTAAGCGTATAAAAAAAAAACATTTTACTTTTTGCTATACCCGTGATGTAGAACCTGTACGTCTGTTTTACATATCTGCTGAGTTCCGCATGTATGTGTAAAGTATATATATAATAATATTGGCGATATAAATGGTATTTTATATAATAAGAATGTTTCATGTCGCTATTCAAAGTATCTCGACGGGTACGTTTTGTTTATTTTTTTTTTCACTATTATTATTATCATCCCATTAAAGTTCAGTCATTAAAGTCAGACATCCTATTATCCGGCTATTTCCGCAACGCTTCGTATAACCGGGGCGGTAAACCGACAACTTCAGAAGAGGTAGCATGGCCGGAGCACGCTACATTATGTTCCATTATCTCACGTTCACTTTTTCAAAGAGGAGAGAAACGTCAGAGCGTATATAAAACTAGGACGCACACAGCGCCGCGGGAGAATTAAAACTCTCTTGTCTTTTACATGCGTATCAAGCCAACTGCCACATCTCGCTTCCGTTCTCTTCTTCTCTATTCTCCCATCTCGGCTTCGCCTCACCTGATCCGCTGGACGCTCGTGTATTCCAACCGTAGTCCACCTACACACGAGCCTACCTACCGCCGTGGTTAACCAACGACAAAAGACGTGACAAAGGAAACGCGTCTTTAAAAAGACAACAAGATGTGATAAATGATCCTCGTGAGAGACGTCCCGAGTCTGCAAACCTGATTCACGATTTTAGAGAAGGAAACTCAACGTGGTTATCGTGGCTCGTTTCTAGATACGCCCGAAGAAATTTTGTAATCGTTCCTATTATCAATCTAAATTAAACTGACTACTATAATACTTTATAGAAAGTTAAAATTGAGAAGATATCAGCGCCCACAAATACACACGCGTGGGTATATACACATGTATATACACACGGAAAGATAGACGAAGAGGATAGATTAATTTATAATTCCTTACAGATTTACGAAGAAGGTATTATTTCGCTGCACTATCACACACGCTAGCGTCTTAAAGACACTGAACAAAACATTAAAGTACAGCAATTTGAACAAGTACGATTGGTAGTAGTATGTAAGTAGTTAACGTAATTATAAGGTATATGCATGGCCGGAGAGCGTGCAAGACTCGCGGAAGAAGAGTGATGATGCTACATGCCTGTTGCTCGCTCCTCCGAGATCTCCGATGCATGGTTGCTAGCCAGCGGAGTATCTCCTGGGACCACGAGCAGTCCAGGAACCTGTAATGGGAGGAGCCGTGGATTCTTCAAACGGCGGATCGCAGCCTGTGCACTTGACTAATCGAACGTCAAACGCTAATAAGCAACCACCGATTGCCGGGGCAATTTCATTCGGCGAGGCGAAAGCAGCTTTGCCACGGTTGCCCATCGCCTGTTCTTCCTACACGCTTTTTCCTCGCCCATCTTCTTCTTTTCTCGTAGAAGCTGCAAGAGAGCTTCAGATCGGACTTCTCCTCGCGTTGAATTTCACGTCGTTTAATGCTGAATCGGCGATTCGGCAGTTTGTAATGTAAATTATCGGAAATACTGAGCGATTGAAAAACTGAAGAAAATGATTACTGTAGTTGCAAGAAATGGAAAATAAAGTTATTGCCTCAACCTGTATACTGTTACAATAAATATTGTGCATATATACTTTTTGTGCAAAACAATATATATATATATATATATATATATATTACTTTATATATAGCCTTATATAAAAATTATAGGATTTTTATAGGAGATTTCTTGTCAAGTGTAACAATTTTCAAAAATAAAATAAAAAGATGAGAATATATCGGCCTACGTATGTTCAATGCCGCTTTAATAGATAAAAATATGTTTTCGTTCCACTAAGCGGCGTTAGAAAAGAAGAAGGAAATTAGCTTTGTTAACGTATATCGCGAAGTGGAACGATCACCGTTCATACATGAAGGATGCAATTAAAACGCTCATTATTGTGCTGTATACGCCACGGTACACCTCGTGCGAGTGTTCTGGTCACCTATTTCACATATTGCGGTTTTTTCTTTGCCTAATTTTATCAGTTTATGACTCTTAAACTTTTTTAAACGAGCAAAACTTTTAGAAACAAGTTTATGGCATAGAATATAAAAAAGTTAATTCAATAAACTCAAATGTAATTAATAATAATAATTTAAAATAAATATTATATAATATCTAATATTATCAAATCATTTTAACTGCTTATAAAAAGCATAGAATACTGCACTTTAGATAACGCTTAAAATATTGACTGACTAAAACAAGAATGCAATTCACAGACAAATCAAATATCACAGACATGAGTTGACTCACAATCAGTTCGTACGAAACAGGAAGGCAAACTCAACGCGGACACAGAAACCTATCATTTCCAATGACATCGTAGAGAACAAAGCATTTTTTACTGAACTCATTGTGTCACCGCTGCCATTATTATATTTATAATTGCGTAATAGGCACGGAAGGTATGGAGGAGAGGAGAGTTCCACCAGCGCGGAGGATTACAAAAGGCCGAATCAACTAAAGAGTCTCGCATTTGCAAGTAGATTATCATTCTGAGAAGTGCCGGGACTTCCTTCTGCTCCGAAAACAACTGGGCAACGTCTTTGTGCTTGACGTTTGACAAATAAGAAACAGGGTCCAGCCGTATCATTACCCATCCTTCGCGGTGGATTCGACTTCGCTTCGGAGCCCGGGCATCCTCAAAAACTCCTTCGGCGATCTAATAACGTCGAGGACGCACCGCCTCATTAGTCAAGTCCAAGCTCCTCACCCTCGGGCTCACCCTATTACAGGCGCTTGCATGTAACCGTTGCCACGTCACAAGCCAACCTGGATACCTTGCCTATGAAAATGCTTCCTTCTCCATCTCGCCGAAACCTGACACGAAGGCCTTCACCTTTCTCTCTTTTTTTTTGCACGAATGATCGATCGTTGATACGGATACTGACAAAATCGGGATTAGACGTAGTTCGCAGTACGAGCCTCAGTAACACGGGAAACATTCGCGAAAGCATATTGAATCGTCAGTGTATTGCAAAAAGCATCGATGTTTTAGCTCAAAATAAAATACGGAATAACAATTGTAATCAATATACATGTGTATATACATGTGTATTATTCATGTGTATATTATGCACAACTTATTAACTTTAAATTTTGTCACTTTTAAAAATAATCATCTACAAATAAATTTACATTAACATATTCACCGATAAAAATAAAAAAGAAAGCAATTATTCACAGGAAGTGTTAAATATATATTATTTATGTTTTGTATATGTAATTAATATAATTATACAATAAATATTAAGTTTATTTTCTTTACGTAAAGTAAGAAAATTAATGTATTTTTCTTTTACCAATTGCACATACACAATCAATTGTATGTAGAAGTGAGAAATGAAAGATATTTATGAATATTTATGAATAATTTGTACATATACGCAATAATTACTTTATTTGATTAATTTTATACCTCGTATTGCTCCAATTAATTCTCAAAATGGTGTGATGATACGGGATGTATGTTCACACGGAAGTCCGTTGACGCAGCGTGTCACCCATGGTAAAAATCAAATAAGTGGTAATCAACGCGTGTCAGTCGGGCGGACTGCGAGTCCAGGAGGGCCAAACACGGATCATCTCCTCTTTCGCTTCGCTCTCAATCTAGAAACAGAAAGCGCGTCGTGCGACTACGCCGAAGAAGGCCCGCCATAGGTGATGGATGGGTCTCGCCTCTAACAGTTTTGTCTATACATGCCCTCTCGCGTCGTTTCCCCAATTAAACAATTGCATTCACATCCATCCACCCATCCCCTCCCCCTTGTGAGATTGCGACCGGAGTCCCCTCGCCCCTCAGCCATCCCGTTTCTTCATCCCTCCGTCCCTCATTGTCCTCGTACGTTTATCTCCGCCGTTCGTACCGAGGCATCAGACGTACAACGGACTCGTCACCGGAAAAGATTTCGCCTCGAAGCAATTTACGATCAAATTGCACGCTGGAAGCCCACCACGTAGCCCCGCGCGAGCTGCAAAACGGCGGATACGTGATGTCTGATCAGAAGTAATTGCGCTCGGCGCGCGGAAGGTATACCCGATGATTTGCATGCATTCGCGATGCCAGCTAAGGCAATTTTTCGCTCTTTCCTAGTGTGGCGTTTCCCATTTGATAAAATGATTGCGCGTCCATGCGCAATGAACGATATCCTGTTTCGGATCGTCGATTATGAACAAAGAATTACATTGAATTAATCACGTGTGTCATTTGTAGCTCTTGAGAGATGCAGAACTTTTATAAAACTTTCAAAACAGACATTTAACTGAAATGTCCGTTTCAACAATGCGCCAGCGTCAAACAGGTCCGAAGACTTCCCGAAAGAAGTCCTCGGGCGACATTTTTGCGGAATGTCTCTTAGTTTCTTGTGCCATTTTACCGAGATGTCTAACGCGTGCTACAGTAATGCACGTAAAAGGAAAGGCTTGCTGAATGTAAAACACGACGGCATATAATCCGTAATCATAATTCAACGTGGCCGTCGCGTCGCCGGTTTTGCGACCAATGACTGTCGGTGGTTCGTCACGTCTCCCCGTCCATCTCCTGAAATCACGGCTCTCGGCCGGAATTTTATGTAAAATCCGATGCGCCTGTTAGTTTATGCGGGCAGCATACATTGGCGGTGGTCCCACGAACGTGCCCTACGTACCAAGCCCCACTCTTTCTCTCCCTTTTTCTTTTGTTTCTTCCCGTCCTCCGCCACTTCCTTCTTCAACGACCCCAACCGTCGATTCGAACCGTCCTCGATATTTCGGTGCGATCGCTCACGGCGATACCGAGATTTAACGACCCCGCCAAAAGGGGAAAAAAATGAGCATAAAAGATCGGCAGAATCCTTTTTTTTTTATCTTCCGCAATGCGGGGGAAAGCGTAATGGATGGAATTGAAATTAGAAATTTTTGAGTGCCGTTCATTTTTCTCGCTTACGACGACGCCCGTGCACGATTGATCACGGGGACGTCGCGGCGCGAGAGGAATTGCAATAATGTGTCTCATGGCCGCGGATCAGCCGCGGTGGATTCAATAGGCTTCGTGTGTGTACCGCACACGCGAAATGGAAGACACGGAAATGTCAAGGAGGAAGAAAGACGCATTACAGGCAGAGGGCAGACAGACTGTTCGCTGACGTTTGACATCGCCGGCGGCCTCGGCCGGCGTTTCTCTCGCTGTCTGTCTCTTTTACGAAGCACCGTTGAAAAATGATTCTCCCCGTAGCTGCCCCGGCTAAAAGCACAAAAATATTTTTTCGTCCGCTGAAAGATACGCCTCTCGGTTTGCGAATGTTAAACGCCTCGCGTCCGCCTGCTCTTATTTGTGAATAATTTATTTGACAAATTTTTTTTTTATATCATCCAATATTCAATAGATTTTTTTGAGTTACGAAACACATCAACTAAAAATTTTTCGTTATATTAAAAAGATACAATATTTTAATATAGCATATTATAGGATGACAATATTGAAAATTAAAATGTAAAAATTGCTCATGTATATTAAATCATTTAAATTTGTAATGTATTTATCTTTATATTATGTATATTAATATATATTTTGTAAAAAAATGAAAAATTCAACGCGGTTCTTATTAGCCTTAATGAAACTTGCCATAACTTCCGTGAATATGCATATCCAATTCTTTTAACCGCACCGTGACCACTGAGCACGTGGTACTCAAGTTCGGGACTGGAATTCGTTCTGCTTGCGAACGCACAGTAGCTTTCCGGATTTTAGAATCCGGATTTTAAATCCTATCTAGCGTGCAAATTAATGCATTTTCAGAACACGACATGATTTAGAAGAAAAGAAGTCTTATGTAAATATCGTGTGAAACTCGCCGATAATAAAAGTGACTTTAAATAAAATAGAAATTAATATTAAAAGATTAATGAAAAATAATTTTCTACAATATAACGGCACATAAATTTCACAATCGAGAATAATAAAAATCTTGGCAAGCGTACAATAAATATTAATCTATCTTGAAAACAATAATATTCTTTTGTCAAAGTAATAAATTAATTCTTCCCTTTTAATTTTAGAAAAAGATTCTTAACAAATGTAAATACATTTAAATTGAATCACACTCAAAAGTACCTATTGTCAATCTCTTTAGCAACGGGATCTGTCAACAAAGTTACAAAATTTATTCGAAAGAAACTGGACGTGTTAGAAACAAGGAAGTCGATTAAAGCACACGTGTCATTGCGGAAGTAAGGTATGGAAAAGTTTCGCCTACGAGTAAATGAGTCTCGCGAGTAGCCGGAATACGGAGAAGGTCGGAGGTTGCAGGTTGCTGGGGGTTGTGTCAGTGCACCGGGAGAGGAAGGGTAGCGAGAAGGGGGCGAAGCGGCCACGGCCCGTGGATACGCAGGGAGGTCCTAAAGGGCGAAAGGACCGTCCGACGCAGTATTTCTTGCCGGCTCTGCGCTATATGCTCCCTGGTCAAACGCTGTGTCGCCTTTGGTATTTATCGGGCAAGTTCTCACCTCAAGCTCATTTGTCTTCTCGCCGCGGGGAGTTGTCCAGGAGGGGTTCAGCCAAGAGGTGAACCTGTGTGACGGCACACGGCCGAAAGAGAGTAGAGGGGTGGATGAAGAGGAAAGGGAAGAGGAAAGAGATCGTTTTGAAGCTCTCTCTCTCTCTCTCTCTCTCTCTCTCTCTCTCTCTCTAGCTCTCTCCGTAGAGCTACCAAAAGCTCGCCAACCGCGCTCTCACGGTGGCCGATTCAACTTCGCGTCGCTATTCACTTTATAGAGCTTAGGTTTAAAGGACGTAAGCGCCGGCGCGAAAGTTATCGAACATGGATAAGCATTTAAAGCGGCATTATGGCGACAACTTTGATAACACGGCCGATGATAGTACGTCGACTTGCATTTCGTCTCTCTGCATTACACGTTATCGCTTTCGAGCCTGCCATTGGCATGCACGTATGACATTTGTAACAAGCGTTTCGGCTCCCATTCGTTTCGTGTGTAATAAATAAAATTGAAAGGCGAATTAGAGGCACCAAGGACGCGTATCGAGCGCGAGCTATTTTTCTACGGATTTGGTAATAGAGGGTGTATGTGTATATAATGTACGACGTTCGCGAAAGAAAAAAAGATTGCGTAGCACGGCTCGGCCGTTATTAATGACACGTTCTCCGGCCGCATAATATTCATTACCACAAATAGTTGATTATGTACGTTGGCTCATATTTTACGAGTGGCCGACAAAGGACGTTGCTACGCTGCGAGGCCATGACGAATTAATCTACTGATTAAAGCAATCCCCCTGACACCAACGGGCGCTACCACACATTTAATACGTCACCGAGAATCAAATTCCGGCCGCCCTTACGGCTCGTCTTCTTTTTGTAACCATCTGCATCGCTCACTTTGAGATCTGGGAATTTCTCGTCGAAGATCATGCTCGGCGTACACGCACGGCGTATAAGCTGCCGTTCGCATTAGCAACGTTCTATGTTATTGAATTAGAGTCGTTAAATGTTTTTACGTCAATGTAATTAATTAGAGATAGTTCACTGCTGATTTCTGAGAATTTTATAATAGACACATAAAAACATTGTTTGACGTAATATATGTGCATGTCTGTTTTATACTTCGAATTAATTTTCCAAAAAAAAGATAAGTAATTGAACAATATAATGTTTTGGTGAAAATTTTTATATTATATTATTAAGATAAAAAAAACAATAAAAGATTTATCTCCAATTTTCTTCCAAAGTGTACAATGTTTACGACTACAATGTACATACTTCAAACGTATTTCTAACGAAGGTGACGCGTATTATTAAGACACGGCACGGGATAACTTATTAGGATACACGTAACAGATTCTGTCAATGTTTATAGGCAGCGATATACCATCCATCACCATTTTTCAGTGTATCTGCGATCATCCATCACCAACACTCCGGAATCCTGGGGTGGGCCTGACGCGAGCTGCCCTTTCGGGCTAACAACTTGTTTCTGTTGACACTATCGAATGAGTTACCACTTTCGGATGGTTTTTGTTGACACTATCAAACGCTTTACAGTTTACGAACAATTATGCGTGATTTATCACCGCGCCAATTCGACGTTATCCTCCCAACATTCGCGTTAGCTAGCCGGCGTGTTATACGGAAATTTTTACGGAAAGTCTCGTGCCCGCGCGACAAACACGCGGATGGCGGGACCGTAATAATCAACCCCGAACCCTTCAATTAAATCTCATTTCATAATCAAGACTTTCCTACGTTACACACGATATGTATGATAGTGTACTATCGCGCCTATGTTGATCTGGAGATTGGACTGCTCGGAACCGACGAAATTTCCTTCTGGCGGTTACAAGTGCTGTCCCTATAACTTTGCAATGAGAAACGACGTACACGCGAAGGCGTACTTAGCATCACGAATTGATATCGAAGCCGGCCGGTTCACGTGACCTGAAACATCAAAGGATCTCTATGCACGAGGTACAAGTGTATGTATATACCAGGGCGGACTCTGAAAGCCGATTGGCCGACGTAGCCGATCGACATAGCGTGTCACGTGGAATGCCTACGAGTCACGCAAATCTTCTTTGTTCTCGAATTGAATCTCAAATCTCCAAGTTTGCTTAACGCAAAAAAAGAATTGCCTAACTGTCTAACACTTTTTGGAAACTTGGATCAATCTTTAGCAATCTGTGAAAAGTTTATAACGGAGGATTTTGAAAATTGCATGATATCCTCGAAATATTGTTTAATTATTCTGAAATATAAGCTTCGAGAAAAATCAAGAGTTTTTCGATTAAAAAGGTATAATGAATTATGATATTATAATTTGTAGCAATATAATTCGTAATTTGTCAAACTTGTTCAAGCATATCAGTATCTCGTGATCAAAAGAACTGCGTCGTTTCTTATTGTTTCGAAATTAGTGAAATAATAAGCGACGGCATTTGTTTCCGCGGTTATGAACAATGCTCAATAGTACCGAATACGCCTACCTACGAAACAACCCCCCGCAACGATACGCATCTAATTACATAGCGACGAGAACTCGCCCCAACAAACGTATAAACGCAAACACACGCGTGCGCGTAAACGACAGATAAAAAAAGAGAAAACAAAGAAACATCTTGTCTTGCCAAGTAGATCAGAAAATAGATAACATTGTCAGTAGACATCGATTGTAATCATTGAATATTAATTTACTACAGTTGATTAAATTTCTTGTCAATAAAATTATTACTTTTCATAATTATTTATACTACATTGATTATATACATATGAAATTATTGATAAATAGAAGTAAAATCCAGAAAATAAATGTGTACTACTCATGAAACATACTTTGAATTTTTTTATATTAAATAGAGACACATTTTCTAAAAATATTTTACATCTTTTTTATCTACAGATTTTTATGAAATTTTTGAAGAATTGACTGAAATCTTATTTGATATCTGATATAAAAATTTAATGGCAAAGATGGGACGAGTCAGAGATGACCGGTTTTTACACATACTGTTACTGCATCTGCTTGTCCATTTACCGAGAATCGCGTGCATTTCTTCGCACGTCATCCCTATCATATCTTGAGTGATTGTCATCACAATGAATGTCTTTATTTTGTATGCACAAAATCATCAAATAACATTACACTCACGACCAAACTGGCTTTCATGATACAAATCGTGCTAATCTCTCGATATTTTGCAAACGGGAGCTTTCGAAATTTACGTACATCTGCTTAAATTATATAATCTATGGATAAAAATTTATAATCCAGTTATTATTATTAAGCCAATCACTGCATGGCTGCGTTTATTCTTCATTGATTGCATATGTATTCGATTCAGAGAGTACGATTTACCTTTACAATTTATATGATATTAACTTGACAGAATTAAATAAAATGCAAACATATTATAAATTTGGTTTTGTTTATTTAAATTTGTTTATCTAAATACTCCTTTTGTAGTCTTTAAATTTTGATTTGATTTTCTACATAGTTTTTAAAAATATCTTTTTTTTAATTATACTATTATTTATTTTTATGAATACATTGTAATCAACGAACAATTAATAAAAATAAAATAATTCTAAAAGTATATATTATAGCATTTATTTTAATATCAATTGCCTCGATCACTTCTTAAAAATTTGTCGGCGTACGATAGCGGTTTCCGCGACAACCCTTATCCGAGCGGTTAATAGAATAGCGAGCTCGGTACTCGCGGCTGCGTCTTCGAGAAGTTAAGCGGACCGCCTCGGGCTGTTCCGTCGCGGCTTTCCGTCCCCGTTTTGCGGCATTCGAATTGCAAATACCAGAATGTTTGCATGTTGTTGTCACCGCATCGGTACCCGGAGGGGAAAAGGTAGAATGCCGCGACGGCGGTGGCGGTTGGAGGCGATGGCGGCGGCGAGGAAAAGGAAGAACTCTTCAAGAGGAAATGGAGAGGAACCGACTCAAGTCTCAGATAAAGACGAATAAAAATAGGCGAGCAAGCGAAGAGATAGAGGGTGCAGGATGGAGACGGCGTTTCCTGCCTGGGGAACATTAGCGCCCTCAATACTTCCCCGCCCCCGTTGCTCAGACCGTCCAACCACCTACGGTGGTTGGGAAAGGGGCCACATTCCCCCTGCCCAACTATTCACCTCTCTCGTCCATATGACAGACATTGTGAGTAAGAATCAAGCAAACATCGCTGAAGGCGTTCATGCAGGATGCCGTGTACGGTTTCCCGTCGATCAAATGATTCGGATTTACCCACCAACATGTGTCAGCTATCTCAGTAAAGCAATTATTCGCAATTTGCTTATGTCATTTAAATTTGAACAAATTGAGAAACTAAACAAGTTTATCTTAAAAATGGAAAATATACTTTTTACCTTAATGTACAATCTCGGAGTTTACATCGATACCGTAATCTTTGTTAGCTTGAAAGCCGGATGTTACGTTCTGACGTAAGGTTCCTACAGTATTTATATTAGTGCGTTATGAGACTTCTTATCTCTTTGGGAATATACTTTGCCTCCGTGCCGCCTTCTTGTATCGCACGTCTCTATCTTGTATCATGCGAGAAGAATGTCAAGATAAAGATCCGTTCGTCATAATGTAGGCGCTAACAAACGTGGCCTCGAGCTAAAGCAGCTGATAGCCATCAACCGAGAGAAAACAAGAAGATATAGCGGAAATTTTATTTCGCAAAGTTTTCCCAGCTCAACATGCCTGACCTTTAAATTCAATTTCCATGAACCACCGGTGGCTATCGCCGTCACATTTAAACGCCGCGGGCCGCTCAAGGACAGGAAAATCATCGCGTGATGGGAGAAGCCGAGCGGGCAGACCAGGGCAGACCGACTCGCCGACCTGCCGTGATTTCGCGATCATCGTACGTGATGATTGCACGCGAGGATGCTGGGAGGTAAATGTCGGATCCGACTGTCCCTATTATAGAAACCATTTCGTTGGCTCCGGACATGGTGGATGCCGCATTACGATAATACAGCCTAATAATAGAGTGCCGAGAGAGAGGTAGGAACCTGAGGGACGCCGATTGGCCGCCTCGAGCATCGTAATTGCGGCCGTCCGATGATTATTGGTGGCAGAGGGGGCTCGATCACGATCGAGAGTCCGGTGCGTCTCCGGATCGTCGACTGGCTGAGACCTTCGGGATACTCGATCGCTTCTCCTCCCGCTTGTATCCCTCTCAACGGCTCCCATCGACTAAACACACCCATTATGCTGAAAATGCGACTTTGATGATTGGGTGCGCGGCATCTGAAGCGGCTCTCCTTACATGTGGTTTCCTTAAGATGTCGGCTGTTCTACAGATTTTGTTTTTTAATTCAGCTGCTGATCGCTATTTGTAAGAGCAGCCAGCCAGAGTTGTTAGCGTTGCTCTCTTTGAGTTTTATTTGGATAGTTGTATACATGAATGGCAGATTTTATACTTTAAAAAATTTTTCCAGTTTACTGTCTTTTAAATGTTAATTATGTATCTGGTACTTTATATAACAAAGTGAATAATTATACACATCTGCGCTCGCTATGAAATTATAAATACAAAAATTGTATGGAAGAAGATAAGTCTATTTATCAAAACTTCTTTTTTTTAAATTCATGTTGCAATTGCTGTATGTAGGTCGCGAGATGCTAACGAGGAGAGCTTCGAGATGCATTCTAATGAATCTAAGCAGGTCTTTTGCGTTATATTACTTACACGGAGGGTAAGTCACCATACGGTCGCTTTGTTTTCATTTGTCGTCCGTGAGGCGACTTCTACCATTTCTACTTTTATTGTGGGTCGAGCAAACATGTGCGCTACGGTGGTCAACATGCAATTAATTTCAATTATAAAAATATTATTGTCCTTTTTACCGCGCTGGCAGGTGCTTTGTGGTCAAAGGTTAGCTTTTGTTGGGGGAATCTTACGGTCACAATTTCCATGTATCTTTAAAAACCATCATGATTTTGCTAATTACCACGGTATATCAGACCAGTATCGTTCATCGTACGCGAAAAATATTGTCTTCTAGGTTTGCCCAATTTTTCCTTTTTTTTTTTTTAATCTACCTCTGTCTCGCCTAATTTATTATTTTAAAAGTGTCAGAAAGTTTATACATCGTACAATTTTCTGGTTGAATGGCGTAAATTACGGCAATGCTGATTTCAATAAATTACGGATTTTGTTACGTCTCCCTCGGCCGCTTACGGTCAGAAAACTACAGTTGGAAAGGAATACTTGCGGGGCGCCTGCCGCGAATATTATTCAAAATTAGCGGGGCAGCGAAAGTCGGAAGTCCCAATTTCGCGGGCGAAGACAGTGAGCCCTGGCCGCGCTTTCTCATCGTCATTACTTGGTAAGCTCTCGCGTAGCCGGCAAGCTCGCCCTCGCTCACAAAAGAGCGAGAAACTTAATTAGGATTCTTTTATGATTCGATTTAGCCGATCACCGGTCTTGTAAAGCCGGCAGCCTCCACGCGCAGAAACGTCTGACGTGAAATTTCGCACAATGTGTACGCGCAAAGTATTATTGACTATTAGCAAACAGACAATGGCGTGCCCTTTTTTCCACCTACGTGGGGCGTGATCATATATTCCGACGTTATACGGCAAATCGAATAGAGCGCATCCAGAGAGACGTAATTTACAAATAGGGCTTCTTTCTTGACAAATTGCACCGAAGCCCGCGGTTACGTTGCTCCGATGAGAATGCGCGGTATCATTTAACCTACAGACTACGGGGGCCTTTAAAACAACGAAAAAGAGCCATCGAGCTATTGGAAGCTCGGGAGCTATTTAAATCTGTTGAATGGCTCGTGGAAGCAGAGCAACCTTCTCTTTCAGCACGGGGATTCGGCAACAAAGGCGGAGGTTTTACTTTTAAATTTAGTACACGGCCGAGATCCCTCCCCCGGCACCCGTCTTCATCCCTGCCGCCTTTCGGTAAATAAAATAGGGATTTAGTTCCACCTTGACTTGAGTTTATTCCGTAGCCTCGCTCTTGAAAGAGAAAGAGGACGACGGGATAAATCAGCCGCCGAAAATGTCGTGTGTAATAATCCGTCCGCGATTAACGTCGATGGATAATTAAGACTAAACCAAAGCGGAATAACAAAAATCAAAAAGTGATTCGTCATCAATTTTTTTATAACAGAGTAGTTTCAAAGTTTCAGTAGTTTATAAAAATCAACCTTGCGAATATTTTGTGCAACAATGCGAAATTAATGAAAAGAGAAGCTATAGAATTTCGTGCAACAAGCAACAGCGTTTCGACAGGGATTTCGCGGAAAGGTGCACAACTTTCAGAAGTGTGCTGGATTGCTCGTGGCACAAATTACCTCTTTAACGGAGGGCTACCTACTTCTCTCCGAGGATCCGGTTCAGGGAGGAAAGATGGAGTGGTCCCAAGAGAAAGAGGGGAAAGGGAGGGCCATTGAGGGAAAAGAAAGACCACGTACGACGTGGTGTCGGACTCTGGCCAGGCGTCACGACGCCCTACTGTCTTCCCGAAGACAGTCTGCTACGAGGCGGTAGCCAAGTGACAAATAGATGTACGTCGTGACCGCACGATTTACTTCTCTTGCCAGGGGATAAAAGGTTCCTGACAAAATTCCGCCGCGACAGCGGATCTTACCATTACGATCCTGTTGTTTCTTCATAACCAATCGATTATTACGGTTCTTCGAACGACCAATACTTTAAGACGCTTGGATTCTTCATGTGTGATTCTTGTACCATTTATAATTTAGATTTTTAGATTCAAAACGTAGTCAAACGTGGAATATTTATTTATATAAGAATATAATGCATATATTAATTAATTATTAATATATTTTTTTATAATATTTATATAATAACGGTGTAATATAAAATTTATAAATGGTGGAAGACAGATAACTCGACAGAAGAAGAAAAATATCACATGTATAATGTTCACAATAAACCGAGCATTGTATTGCTCTCACACATCCCGAGATATAATTAAGACTAATGATAGAAAGTAATTTTTCCCGTAACCAAATGTTGCTCTAACTTTTTGATAAAAACATTTTACAAAGTGATTACAATTGCTGCAATTGGATTATTTCGTTGTGCATGCTGCAAATATATACTATTTATTCTCATTCGTCTTTAATACAAAGTGTTTAATTTTCCATATTTTTCTTTCAACGCCTTTTCTCTCTCGATAAGTTTGACGCTCTTTTCTCCCTTTTAATACAGCATGAAGAAACGGCGTCTTCTTCCGGGACTCCTGCCGGTATCTTGCCGCCCACCACCGGCCTCCACTTCCTCGTGCCCACTCTCATTATCTCGAGGAAATTAAATATGTCATCTGATTCTTAAAGTTAATTGAACTTTCGGTCCGCCATGAATGCTCGACCAATTTCTAATTCATTAAGGTAATGCATTGAGCACGTGCCAAGAGCATCGTAAGCAAAAAGTTTTTAGATACACGATAGCCTAAGATAAGCCGGTTTAATCTTATTCATAACTGGCATGTCCAGTGTGATATTGTTATTGTGGTACATTCACTAATTGTATAAGATGGCAGATGTAAATTTTAAATCCAAAGAATGATACATATATATATATATATTTCAGGTACTATGTAGAAAATATAAGAAATGAAAACATTTCTGTTGCCCTCAATTAATTATAAATGAAAAATTATATTCTTTTACATTAATATATAAACAAAGCGCTTTTATTTCGACTAAAAAATTTGTCTCTTATGGCACAAGATAAAGTTCTACACATTTATATCAACTATTTATACATATATATGTATATTTAAAAAAATAGCATGATCGAAATTTAAGAGCAATGTCATTCAATGATTATATGTATTTTTCCAGTTAAAAATAGATGGATATGTGATCCGAACGGATAACGATCTCGAAGGGTGAAACACATTGTCCATCGCACATGCACATGAAGGAGATTCATGCTGCGTGCTCTGGATGCCTGGCTACGAATGTGCAAGTCATCAAGCTCCATAAGGGGGATGATGAGACGCCTAAAGTTAGAACACTGGAGGTGTTCGCGAATAATATGATACACCTAACGGCAGATACAGAGCATGATTGCGTGAATCTGCTCTCTGATCGATTGGAGAAACGTTATTTCTTTTCGTATCTTATTCTCAGAAGGGAAGTTAATTTTGTTTTCCCTTATCTACTTCCAGCAAAATGACGAGCGGTCAAACGCGCGATTTATCATGGTCATCGAAATTTCATCACGTGGCGATTATGACCATATCTTCAGATTGTGTGTCAAGTTATGACGTCGTTACGATACAATCAGCGAGAGCTTGCATAGGTAAATCAGAAAGCGATTTCACAATCTAATTCCAAGGATTGCCCGTACATTGTGAGACCAGAGAAACCCGGAAAGCCTAAATGCACCACCCGTTATATGGTTAGTAGCAATTGTAGAGATATCAATGGGAATGTGTATTATCATGTAAATATTTTAAGATGCTTGTCAACGCATGAAACAAATGCTTTTCAAATTGTATATTTATATGATCAATTAATTATTTAATATGCTCTACAATTTTATCATTTTTTATAATTAAGTAGAAATGTAAGAGAAAATCCTATATTTAAAGTAAAAATTGTATAATAATATTTGCTCTATTATTTACAACATTATATATTATTTTATATCTAATTATTCAATTTATGCATTTTCGTTTGCTTTTTATAAAGCGTTTTTCATTACTTTAAATAATAAAAAATTTAAAATTAATCAGAGCTAGATACATGTTTCATAAACAGATGTCACAATTCATATTGAAATAATTTTCTCTATTTCATAATATTATTTTACTCACAATGTCACTATAACACTTTGCGGAAAAGTAACGTAGATAAATGTAGAGTAGCCGCAATTAATTATGCTCGATCATCGTCGGACATATAGTCCCATTCGGAAAACCCGCGTCGACCTAATCGCTGCCAATTTATTTAATCGAATAAAGAAGGGCTTACGCTGGAGATCCCAAATTCCTGGTGTGCGACATGGTATTCGCATTACGAAAGGCCGGGTCTGGCTTTCTGACCACCCGAGTAGCAAGTGTGTGCAGAGGTTACAGTTAAGGTGGCCTGTTAGGAGCGGAAGGGTTGGCGGAACTCATTCGGGGACGAGTGGAATATGAGAGACCGACAAGGGTGAGACAACAAAAGCGTTGTACTTTTGACCAGTGGGCTACTGCCTGTATTTTCAAATATGTGCGCGTTATATTTCCGCATTTGTGTATTTTACATACATATTACATGTACATGTTACGCTACTTTTATTAAACGCAGTCATAATTTCCACCGTATCTCTGCTAAAAGATGTCATCCAAGCGAGATATGAACAATGTTTAATTCTGGAAAGACTGTCCGTATTAATAAAAGTAGTTTTACATAGTCCAACTCGATTTGCGACACTTGAAAGTAAACGCGTACAGTCAGGTGGTTGTGCGAGAAAAGAGGGATACGAAAACGTGGAGAAGGTCCTCGGACGTGCGGCATGTCGGTGCGGAGAAAGAGAAGGTTTACGAGAAATGCGGCCACCGCAACACACGCGGTGGCCGAGACCAAACCAAACCAAAGATTAATGTACTACACTTACTGGGGCAATTTGCGCCAAGTGTCGGCTGTAGAACTGTGTGTATACCTCGAGTTCTGGAGGTAGATTTGTTCCACGGGCACTCGCAGGGAGATCCCTCGCTCTCTCTCTCTTCCTATCCCCGAAGAATAACGCGAAAAGAAAGTTTCAAATCTACCATGAAAAAATACAGGGGGGGAGAAGAATGATAAAATTTCGTACGAGATCCTCTAAATTTGCGATAGCGCTGACACCAGCGTTCACTTAATCGCTAATGGAATTTTTCGCCAGCGATCCGCAATTGCCAAATCGAAAAAGTCATCCGGCTCGCCGCTCCACTAATATTTGCGAACGAATGAATAATGGCTGCTGCGGAAGCGCGTCAAGTCCCGCCGACATGCCACGTGGGGGCCAAGATATAAGCAAATTAAATATGCATAATTAAAACGAAATAGCGACGGGAGAAACGTCGCTCGTGTGGCTCTGGCTGGCTCGAATCAGAGGGAAGAGGACTTAAGGCAAGGAACATTCTCGTAGCAACATCTGGCCGCTATGAAGTATAAAGAGGCATGCGATATCATCCGCAGTGAATGCTTAATTAAAACCTCAGACTCCTCAGCCACGGAGTTCCCCTTAGTCGTCCGCTAATCGCAAGAACCGCCGTTGCTGTTCAACACGAACCAGCTCACCTTTACGTATATATCCCTGTGGTAACAATCCCTTGCTTTACGTGCGCTTTACGAATGATTTTCATCCCTGTGCCGCGATCGTTTAACAATCATATCTGCCTCCATCATACAGCTGTAATTATTACCATCACACTCTGTTATTAGGCATTTAAATATACGACTTACAAATTAAAAAGTTTTCTTTGAATCGCATTTAAAGGAAATTAGAGAAAGAGTGGCGCTCTCTCTCTCTGAATAACAGGTTTCTTTTTAAAAATGTGCGCGCGCGTTGTGCAGATTTTATTTTAATAAAAACCGGTTCTTTAATCAAAACTTTCTCGTATAAAGGTGAGCAACAATTTTTAATCGGTCCTCGAAGCAACGTGATAAGCGACAAGACAGGTGAATTTAAGAAGCGGTAGTGAAAGTAGGCGCTCTATAGCATTTCCGGTGGCATACTAGCTACCCAGCGGGATGAGAGAGAAAATTTCACTTGGAGCGTCTAACGAGTTCGCTTTTACCCCAGACGACGAAGAAGAAAAAAGTTGAAAGAGGGTCGAAGTGGGGAGAAGAGTTTTAGGTACGAAAAGCGAGCCTCTGCTTTCCAGTGGAGTAAGGATAGCAACGACCCGTCTCAGTGATCCGGTGAGATTGACAGGTCGAGCCCTACTCGTGGACCCATGCCGGTTGCTATGCTAAAATGGCGATGAAAGATGATTTACTTTTAATAGTGGAAAACGCTACTTCTTTTGACTAATTATAACGACTCGCTGAAGGAGGGATCTGATAAATGTTAAGTAACTTTCGAATCTCTTTTAAAACGCCTACTTAAATTTTGCATACGTAGCAGAAATGTCTTGTCATTCCACTTAATACACATCACATGTTATTAAGCTGTTGTAATGACAAATGTTTGACCTATTGCAAGGAGGCAGGTATGCATTTTTCGTACACCCTATAGTACGTATATCATGCATCGTCGCAGGAGAGACAGCAACGTCAATATATATGCAAACGCCGATATAACGATCTATCGGTACGTAAATACATAAAGGGCGAGGACGAGCGTGGGAGAAAAAGCGATGGCACGAAAGAAAAAGGTAAAAAAGCCAGCGGCGAGAGAGACGCGCGCGCGGAATAGGAGAGAAAGAGAAAGAGAGAGAAAACTCCAAGCTTAATATAAAACTTCATTTCGCAATCGGCAGCAGCCGGAGGAAACGCGAAGATCCGACACGCAGAAATTCCGCGGTCGTCACAAAAAGGGCGAGCAGCAAAAGAATCTTATTTTTCTGGCATTAAGCTTTTCGCGCGGTGCGCGCAAAATTGCTCCAAATATAACTTATTATTCTCGGCAAAATATCGCCTCGCAACGTGCCGCTTTAAGGTGGAAAAGATTTTGGTGACAACTTTCGAAACCCCCTGCGAGAGCGCAGAGCGGCGAATTATTTTGAGATTAATAAAACGAACGTAGAGAGATCCGAACGGTGAAAATTATCGCCGAGCAGTTCTCCCGAGGAATCCGTTATCGGAGAAACTCCGCCTTACACGGCAAAGAGAGTAAAATAAAGAATCGCGGAAGAAAGATAGCGCAGTCGCTTTTATCACACGAAGCGCTGCAACTGTGTCGATCTGAGGAACGCACCCCTCCTTTCCCTTCGCCGCTCTTTTCTCGAACTTTTCGTTCGTATATTTCGGGCCTTTCTTCCTATATGTTTTCGGAGTGCGCCTGAAAGAAGGGGTCGGGCTGCCGAACATCGGTGGCGCGAGCGAGGCGCGCGCGATGAAACTTTTAATAAATGGCAGAGTCGATATGAAGTATAGGACTTTGACATATCGTGTGTCTGTAATGTATAGTTAAATCTGGTGGCAGATGTGGAGGGTGTTCTCCGTTCTCTCTCGTCTTTCGTCTCTCTCTCTCTCTCTCCGTTACCCTCCCGCTCACTCGCCCTCTTTCGCCCGCGCTACGCGCTACGGAATGGTTGACACCCTTGCCCCTCTCGGAAATTTCCTTCTAACCCACTGACGCAATTGAATAAATTATTAATCCGCGCTCACAAAGAAGATAGCAATTAAAATATATCTCGTGTTACTGATAAACTAAAGAAATCTTTTCCAAACGTTTCTACAATTATTTTAATCTCTCGCATTTTCTATATTTCTTTTATTAGACTTTAAGAATTATATGTGTATCATATTTGTTGCTCAAAAATTTATTAAAAATCTTAGGCTTTACCATAAAGATTTGTATAAAGTCAAAAAGAGACAATGTATATACGGACCCCTCAATTCGCGAGTTTTATCCTCGTCGCTCTATTGCAACGTGAGGTACATATAAATGTATTATTTAACTGCCGCAACATGTAGGACACGGATGAATTTGATCTTCTCACGCTAAAGGGGATCGATTCTAGCAAGTAAACGACTTGCTTCATGCGGCTCGCTCAATGAGGGTAGTGGCACAAATTTTTTTCTTCGGAAGCGACAGTGAACTTTTCAATCAAACTGCCTGTCTAAATGAAAGCTCCTCCACAAAGCGGATCAGGGTAATCTGTCATCAAAACTGCTCCACGGCGAGCCGTCGCGATGCCAGTCGGCGCGCCCCCAGCAGCCCCGACCGTTGCAATAACGACACGGCTGCATTCGATCCATGAACCAACCCAGTACCAAATTCGCTTTTGAAGGAGCATTCTGCATATCGTATTTGCATGGTATAAATATAAATATATGTATATGCATAGAAATACCACGATTCCAACGATATACAACGATTGATCGTGGGTGGATACTTAAAAGTTGTCGTAAACCGAACGTCTACACATTCCCTACCGTTAGTACTGGTCTACAACCTTGCTTTAAGAAAATATTTTAGCTCTAAGCTGTGATCACGCACAATCGAATGTGAGCAGAATAATCGACTGTGATTGGTTACTGTTTACGGCTTAGAGCTAAAATACTTTTTTAAAGCAAGTTGTAGACCAGCACTTACGAATAAATAAATGAATAAATGACAATAAATAGATAAATAGGTCTGCATCACTTGTAACAAAATTAAAATGTCTTAACGGATAATCATAAATATGATTACAAATCACAACTTTGAATTATTCCGAGAGGATTGGAGCCGGCCCAAGAGGATCATTCTATTATTATTATTACACGTAACTTGGAGCGCAAAAAAGAGACATCGTTGGCGCAAGTCCAAGACAAATCGGAACGTGTTGAGAGTAAATAGTGCGATTTGACGAGCCGCTCTTAACGCTCCTAACGGTTTCCGGGGGTTTCGCGGAGCTGACCGGATGGATTCGCGGTATCATTCGTGGGTTAATAAAGGCGAAAGACTGTGTCGTACCTTGATTCGGAGGCTCGTCCGTAGCGAAGGTGGAGGACCGCGTGGCCGAGCACGTGAGAAAGTTCCCCACCACTTGGCGGGACACCGAACGACGCGCTCGCGCGTACCGCCCACAGTTGCGCCGGGTAAACCGTGGCCGCCCAAACGGGCCTCGTGCTCGTCCGCACGAGAGTCGCCCGCCTGCACTCTCACGGCACGGACCTGGTCGCCGTACCCTCCTGGCTGTGTGCCCTCCGAGCCCTCCAAGGCCACCGTCGCCACGACAGGCCAACCCGCCTACGTCGGCGGAGGGCCGTGCCTCGCCGCTCGCGTTACCGCACCGCGATTGGTCGCTCCGTTCCGGGCGAGCCGAGTCACGTGACCGGGCCGCCGCCACATTAAAGGACGACTTCCACCTCGATGCCGAAGTGGACTCCCAGCCGCCCCCTCCCGGAACGAGGAAAGAGACAGCAGTAACAACAGAGACACCGGAAACACCGGAGAGCGGCGAAAAAGATCGTGGAAATTTCGTGGTTCTGGCGACTGGAGACGCGGCCGTCTCTTTCTACGGGACGTCCTTCTCGCCTCTCCCGCCTCGCCGCACCTTCTCTCCTTCGTGGGGTACCCTCCACCACACAGGCCTCTCTTGGACCCCCACCTTCCCTCCGCTAGCTCTCTGCTATCTCTACATCCTCTCTCTCTTCTCCGTCACTTAGCGAGTATACCGCGATCGGTGACTGGCTTGGCGTACCCTAGCCCGCTTGCCTGGGTTTCGGCCGATCGGCAACGGTGACGGCAGCCGTACGCGGGTACGCGCGATTCGCCACGGCGTTCTCCGTCGATCGGTCCAATCTATCGATCAACCCGTCGCGACTACGTGTGACAGTGGTGATCTGTGCTCTTGGTTGTTCCCTGCATTCAGATGACGGATCTATGAATCGGATCTCCTGTCCGAGATATGTCGACCGCGAGTAAACAGTGTCATGTTCATAACGTTTGTAACGTGGTCCAACCGTCTGCTTCCCGTTGACCAGATTCAATATCACGAGACAAGTTGCTCCAAGTAGTTTGTAAAAGATGATGAGTATGGATATACAGTTTATGATGATGATTTAGTGAGGTACCACAGTGTGTAGTGTGAATACGTGATAAACAATTGTAATTAACCAATTGCTAATCGATGTATCTCTTGGCGTAAACCACAACGCAAGTAAGTAACAACCGAGGAAAGGCGATACTTGTAAAGATCACGTGAGCGAGAAACGTAATCGATTTTGTGTTATTAAGATAAAGAATGAGTAAAGTTTGCATCATACGCATACCAATGACAATGTACGAAAGAAACGATAATAGGTGATGGGCTACACAAGCAGATCCATGCTTTCCTTTAGCCTCCTTTAGAGCAAATTTCGGCTTAATGAATTTCCATGGTTAACAACAATGCGATGTTTTAATCTAAATATACCATGCATACATTTTGAATGTTAAAGAATAGGCGAAACTCTTATAGTAAGACATTTATCGAGTGAATTTCAGTGCATAGGGTGTTTTTTCAAAGTCTACACGTTTTCGAAATTACATCTCGGAAGGACATCACTTAATAATTCCACGTCGTATTTTATCGACGAGTTATTCCCCTGATTGCCGCATATTTATCATTTAGAAAAGACAAACTGCACGCGAAAATTAGTGTGTATTGTCCCATGCGTAGCAAGCAACAAACGCTGGTACACCCCGAAGAGAATCCGCGCCAATCGCACTTGTCCAGCTCTGGCAATCTGCAGCTCAGCAATCATCTTCAAAATTTGGTCCACGCGAATAAAGAGCTATCGACCGTGAAGACGAGGCCGACGACACCCGTCCTGGCGAACGACGGAGGGGGCAGCTTCTGGCTGGCCACGGTGGCCGCGGGGGCAAGTACCCCAGCCGGGCTGCCCCCGCACGGTACGCATCATCCAGCCATGGATCCAACATGCGGATCCGCCGAGACCGGCTTCATCAACAGTCAACCCTCCATGGCCGAATTCATGACGGCATTGCCGCAATTAGCCGGGGACAGCAGCCTGCAACACTCGCCGGGGACCGGTGGTTCCATCAGTCCTGGTGCTCATCATCCCGCGTATCATACCATGATGGATCCCCACGGTGTCGCTGACCCCTCGGGTGTCAACGTTCCCGAGTATCCTTGGATGAAGGAGAAGAAAACCACGAGAAAAAGTAATCAGCAAGGTAAGTCATCGAAATTATTTACTAGATCATCGCAACTGTTAGCAAGAGTTACAATTCAGAAGTATTAGAACTTGAGAAAAAAAAATGTCTTTGAATTATCATCACTATTAAGACAACGCATTAATTATATTTATTGAAAAATTATTGCACCAATTGTTCCATATTAATTATTAATAATAATTAATAATTTTAAAATAAAGTTCTGTTTAATTCTTATTTGTGAAAGATAAATAACGGATAAACTAATTGCCATCATAAATTTAATTGTACGTAAAGATCTTAGCGGCGAAATGGATACTCGATTGATATCTATTATTAAAAAATAAGACTATATTGAATACAATTACGAAATTCGTCAAGAAAGCATAGTAACAAATATGAATGTCTATTAACGTGGTCATCAGGATTCGGCATGCCATTTACAGCATTAGGACTCTGTTGGCTTTTCGCCACTACATTGTGGCTCACCACAGGGTGCCTATCCGACGGCTAATAACAATTTCAATCTTTTCCTTTTCTACTGGTTATGTCGCACATCTGGAACATATAGTATGTCAATACCACAAATAACTGGACATTTGCAAACATTCTAATTACGATGTGCTGCTTTGTTTTAAAATATGGCATCCAGATGGGGAAAATTTCTCGAAAATAATTAAGCCTCTGGACAGAGCTGTGCTTCGCACAACTCGTCGCGCATTCATAATTTATAATGTACTATATGTATGTATACTATACATGAAAGATTAATGTCTTATACGTAAAAAAAAAATTTTTTTTTACGTACTCCATTTAGTATTTATTATACATAGAGACTCTATAAAATTCTGTACGGTACGAAGTGTCGCAAATTAACTTTGTTACATTAAATCAGTAAGATATCCGCAGCATTTATTTTTCCAACAACTTGTTGGGTTATTATTGCGAAGCCATCGAGGACCAACCGATAAATTCGTGGAGAGATTTACGACGCAAATTTATTGGTGTCCGATAGCCTTACAATAGCCAACAAGTTGCTCGGAAAACGAGTGCCCGCAAATATCTTCCCGACTTAACGCAGCGAAATTAATTCGCGAAGCTTCCAATGAGTTGCTCATATTTTTTTCAAACGTAAGAAAATAATAACAAGTGGAATATGCAGATTAAATCTTTCTAATGCATCAATTTTACACGTTGAATCGCATGATACTTGACGCGTCATTGAAGTTCATAATAGTGAATGGCGATACAAATCCGAAGGGTTGGCTAACTTTATGGGCCACTAGGGTCGCCGTTCGACAACGTCCGGGACCCTACAAACGTCTTGGTCTATTTATCTATCCCCGTTTCTCTCTTTCTCACATCGATCTTGCGTCTACAACGGCGATTTAACGTCGTGCCGACTCCAAAACGTGGTCGGACCGTCCGCAGGACACGTCGGAAGATTAAGTGTTTGGCACGGAGGTTAACCAGCCGCTGGCCAGGCGGTAACACGCGGAATCATCTGTAAATTGAGCCCAGGACTAGCGGGAGAGAGCGTCGGGACGGCCATAACTCACATGGGGTGCCGCCACCGACGCCTCGTACACGTCGGCTCTTTGCTTTCAACTACCGTGTTATCCCTTATCGCACGTTGCCTCGGTCATCTCTTTATGATTTGCGAGCCTATATATAATAATCGCGCGCGCCTCTTTATAATTATACTTCTCGCGGAAGTGTGTGAAAATTGCACAGCTAAAATTTATATCTAATTTTCTAAATGTGTCATTTAAAATTGCGTCTCGTTAATATTAAAACGTAAATGTTACGACAATATTGATAAAAATTTTACATCAGATTTATTATTGAGCTTTTGATTGAATTTATATTATCTTGTCCACAATAACACTTCTTTCTATTTTAATCGTGCCTAAATTTCCTAAATGAATTATAGCCAACAGAAATTAAACTCATTATCCCGTTATTACGATTTTAACTGCCATTCGAAGCCACATTAATGAATTTCTATCCAAGACGGCGCTATCTCCGCTTGTGAGGATGGTGTCCTACGAAACCTTAAGTAACACATCCTCGTCTTTTCGTATGTGTCACCATGCTGCTCGTATTAAATTTCAATCTGTTACATCTACGTGCCCTCCAGCTGAGATGTTTTAGTTCGGGAACGCCGTGGCTGGGACGATGAAGGAGGACGTGGTCTGATTAGTTGAGTTATTTGCCAGGAGAAGAGGCGCGACCGACGTTCCATGCTTCGTCGGTAATTCTTGCTGGATACCTTTTCTACAAAAAAGCCACGAATCTACGAGTGTTTTTCCCGACGCCTTGTTCCGGGCGTCTCATCAGTCACGTCGGTGGGTGCCAAAGCAGAGGCGTCAGCCCAGCAGACTCCTTCAAGACGCCGATGTGTCAATTAATCCCTGCATCCCTCGGGATAGGACTAGGCTAGAGGCTGGATTATCATCATCCTCGCGCTACTATCTTCCGTTCTCCGTCTTACCACCCTCCTGCGGGACGGCCATTTTCGTGGCCAAACTGCTTCTTACTAAACTACATCGAGCTGCGTTTCCGTCATTAATTAATATAACGGTGATGCTTGATGTCGCACTAACAGTCCAGCTTGACGCTCGCGGAATTGTTAAATAAAATTACGATGCAATTTTAAATTCGTATGAACGGAGTGAAAATAACGGGAGAGGAGATACGAGTGTAGAGGAGCAGGGATTTTCCAAGAGCCTACGGCGACACACAAATATCGGAGTGAAACTGAAGGGAAGGAGGGCGTAAAGATTCGATAACGAAAGAAGGGTGGAAGGAATTGACTATACTTGGCGATTCCATGATATAGGTGATTGAGCGAGTGGGGGCTTTACCCTTCGGGGAGGAGCGTACTACGAAAAGAGCGGAGCATCTAATTTAGAGATTCATTGGCGAGTAAATCCTCGCTGAATTAGAGATAACTCTCCTAGAAAATCCCAGCTACTATGATGTTCCGCAGCCCACTGTCTGTGCGGTTGCTCATGAGGAAGAAGAAATTCTTAAAACGATCATATTCATGAAAAACGAATTTAATATAAAATACGCTGAAGATAATCAGAATTTACTGATATAAATAATCTTTTATATCAGCGAGTACTGATTATCTTCAGCGTATTTTATATCGGAGATTAATCAATCTCCGATAAAAAATATTGTCTATAATGCAGTATTATATTAAGTACAAATCCTCTTATTATTAAATCACTAATAATGACGTACAAGCAAGATTTTGCTAAAAAAAATACTGTTTCTTTTGTCAACAAATCGACAAACCAAGGACAACATGTCAAACATATCGCGTATGTTGATACGCGATATGTTTGACATATGCTTAAAATACATATTAAAATCGTACATTCAGGCAGCAGGGAGTATTAGCAGCCGTTACGCGAGATGATTGCAAATATTCGACGCGGAGTCCGTTCAATCTGGCAAGACGAATTATAGAAAAGGAAGAAGCGTAGTTCTCGTACGTTCTCATACATACAGCTTCCCGTACGCTCGCACGTCGGTGCAAAACATCTGGAAGAATAACACCGCATAAAATATTCCAGATTATCCCCCAAACCGTCCGCGTACGACGCTTCACAGCTGCAGCAGGGGGGTTTCAGTAGCAAGATGCGGGTGGCTCGCCCGTTTGCGCAGAGCTCAAATAATAAACACGGTATAACAAATTGATAATCTGAAACCCCATAATCGTACGCATGTTTCGCCCCGGAATCTGTAGCCCGGCACTAAAAGAAGTTTCCACGCTCGTTGTTACGCCAAATGGAGCGCTATAAAAGTGTGGGGTTCGCAGCGTTGTACTTCCTTTCTATCTCTTTCTCTCTCCTTCCCTCTTTGTTATCATCCTCTCTCAATCTCTCAGCAAATCGCGCGATTTATGATCTTTGAGAGTAAAGAAAAATTTTTATGTTATGATGAGATAAACATCAATCTGTAATTGCAAATATTAATAAAGTTGTCTTTTTAAATAGACAAGATAATGTAACATAATAATAATAATATAATATAATACAATATATTATAGTAATAATGTAATATACGGTGGAAACGTGATACTAGTCAATCGATGATTTACTCTACAACGTTCCTTAAAGAAAGTAAAATAGTCGCGATTTTCTGCGGCAATAATAATTTTATGCAAATGTTCGAAGGTTGAAGCTCTCTAGAATGGCGACGATATTGTCAGATAGACATCTTTCGCCGTACTTTTCGTATCTTCCCCTTTCTAGCAGGGAATAAAAGACATTGAGGGTTCCTATATCTGTTATTCTACACTCGTAAAAGGAAAGGAGGTGTAAAAATTTGCAAAAAAAGCGATAACATATGCTGAAGGGTCAACCATAAATGATCGTAAGAACAAACATATCTATTGTCACTTAATACTCTTATTCCTTATCAACAGACCTACAGTGACTCATGCCAAGTGTAAATTAAACCGGAGACATTTGTTAACAAGTACTCTAATTATTCGTGCTAATTGTGTGCACAACAGTGCGAAAAATTATACTAACATTTTTTAAATTACTAATTAAATGGAAGTAAAATCTGCTTTCACTAAGTTTCTCTGATTTGTAATATCTATAATATTCTTTCTAAATAGTCCTCTCACTTGTCTGCTTTGCAACATTTTTATAGTGAATATTTTTATATGTGAATGCAATTGTTTGAGCAAGATGTAGAAATTTCTAATAACCATAATTTCCAGAAATAAAATTTTTAAATTGCATAACGCAAGCACACCGATATATCTTACGGTCCATTTTTAAAGAAGCTTGACTGCCAGTCTAATAAATTGCCAAACTGTTTATAAATCGTTTAAACGTCGCAGATTCCGCGACCAGATGAGAGTGAGAATTTGAGAGAAACTTGAGCCGTAAAGAAAAGGGATGGTTTCTGGTTGAGAGACGATGATGGATGAAGAGGTGGACAAGTCACGATATCATGTGACAATAGAAAAAATTCTTATTTATTTTTTTTCAATATTTTTTCATATTTCTAAATATTTTAACATAATTCTGAGAACTTTGTATAATAACTAAAATTTTCATGTTTCAACGTGAGAAACAGCCTGGCTTGATATATCTTGGGCAATGCAAACGAAACACGCCTTTAACGTGATAGATGATCCACAGCCGTAACTTTCGCATTAGATACTTCCTATCGTGAATTCGTAGATCTGGAGATAGGTGACCCGGCAGGGCAGTTGCCATATTCTTTTTGTCACTGCATCCCGGAAGATCTCACCCCCGCCCGCGCTTTATATTAAAAATGAACTGTCGCTTCCACTGACGACATGGACGGGTATTTGACTGTACTACCGCTTTTATTTGATAAATCGCGGCGCGACCTCCTCTCTCGGTCATCTGAATTTCTAATGCATTATTTTTCCCGGTCGGAACCATCCGCCCGGCTACGTCGAGTCGCGAGGGTGAATCGCGCCACGCCAGACAGGGATGTCGGGTGGCTGAAAGAGCGATTAAGGATAAAGCAGTGGAAAAGCGACCGAAGAAATAACGGGCGCTGATCCGAACGAGCGTGGAAACTCCTGACTTCTAGTTACCACAATGATTACCATTAACGTTTATCGTACTTTGAGTATCACGTAATCGCCAAGAGAGAAAGCTGGATTATTTCGACCAATCACTTGGCACGCTTCACGTCTGATTAGAGTTTCGCCAACGTAAGGGCCTTCTTTTGCTAGAAAAATGGGGATCAACAAGTTCGCAATGATTTTAACGTTTCATAACACGTAATATACTGTCTTCAATGTTACCTGTCATATTTCTCGAAGATTTGCCGCGGTCCACTCAGATTTCACTGTGGACTTTCTAAACGATTAATCAAACTATAAAATTAGAAAAAAAGATATTAGGTATCTTATGAATACATAATATCGAGTGCGACACAGATATAATTCTAATATCATTATTCTGATCAATCTGAGCACACATGTAAAGTAATTTGAAAACTGTATCTCAATACCTCGTTCCTACCTGTTAACCCCCCCCCCCTCCCTCTGCTTCCTGGAGTGGATCAACCAAAACCTGTTGCCTGTAATGGGCCTCACAGAGCGATAAAAAGTTTTCAACTCTACAGAAGCAAAAGCCTACATTTCTTCTCCGCCGACAGTTTAGCTTCATAATGCAAAGTCGCGAGTCATTCGGTGATCAAAGTGCCGCTCTCTCTCTCTTTCTTTCTGTTGGATGAGTGGGTACGCTTTCAAAAGCTATTCTGACGTTTCTTTGAGTCGCCATCAGACGTAACATCAGGACATTGACACAAGGAAGCACCGTTTTGCAAGACAAGAGACGGTAGGACCACAGTGAGCGAGGCGGTATGACATGTCCTTTTGATTCATTTCAACGATGGAGAATTGCATCCTTTGGATGAGCAAACTGCGTTTGAATCGTTGGGAGATCAGACCTCAATTTATAATTTAGCGATTTTAATTTAAGTTTCTCGACAATTCAAGACGTAAAGGAAACAATTCGACAATTTTCGGTTTCTTTTTAATCGTAATAAAACGTGACTGTATTGTAAGAATTACTTATAAACATTCAACGAATTCACACGATTGTGAATCTAAAGAATTGCATTAAATCTATAAATCATTGTAGACACGGTTTGTTGGAAATCCTTGCTTTTACTAAATACTTGCCGATCTACGGACAAATACCATATTAACACAGATTTAAAATTAACTTGGCGGCAATCTCATGCGGACGTTTACAACCAGACTATAAGTACTTTAGGGTACATTAGCCTCGAGAGCAATGGAGAGTTCACCCTACCCTACCTTCTTTTCTTTCGCGAAGACAACGCACAGTTACGCTAGGGTGGACGCTGTAGGTCTAACGGGGAGAGAGGGAAGAGAGAACGGTAGAAAGAGAGTGGGTGGCGAAGGGGGGAAATCGTCGGCAGAAGGGAGTGGGACTGTCTAGAGTAATTAGCTAGCCAGACCAGGCCAATATCGTGCTGAAAGATTTTCAACTCCCCGACCGTCAACTCGGATCCGTCGCGACGGGAAAATCCGGCTCCACTCTGTTTATAAAATGTCAGGACGCCAATAAAAAGTCATGCTACGTCGAGCATCGATAATAACGGGAAAGAGAGAAAGAGAAAGTGAATGGAGAATTCCATAAGTTTATTAACAAGTTGCACAAAAAAATTGCTAGCGGGTACTTCCGGTCCCCTTTGGCCATTTTGAACAACTGCAAAAGTCTTGTAGGAGAAATAAGAACCCCAAGTGACCTTCTTCTGTGAAACTTTTGAGAAAGGTTACTGTCTTCTCGAGAAGGGAAACACACGCATTGTAATATCTACTTTCTCACGCAGTACAGTCGATCTAGATAGGAATATAAAAATATTTGTGAATTATTCCTCGTATCTATTTTACATACGTTATCACATATTTTTTGTTGTATGGAGAAAAACTTTGCTGTGTTACAGCAGAACCGTTGATACATTCGATATCAAAATCACAACTTTGCTAACAATTATTTAATTTTATACATTAATGTGTTAATGTACTATTCTTTTAATCTGTATATTTCTGTATATTTTCTACATACATATTTTTACATACATATATATTTATATATCTGTATTATTATATAATATGACAAGCTTACTTTTTTAATTTAATTATGTTTAATATTATCAGATTAAAAAGTCTACATAATAATAAACTGATACCTTTATTATGAAATGTTAAATATTTCAAGATAAATTATTCGAGTCGAGATACATTGCGATTGGATTCTGTTAATAAACGAGCTCAGAATCGGACATGTCCGCTTGGCTATTCCTTACGTCTGTATCTACTTCACGGAATGGCCGAATAGAATCCTTAGGCATGGCAAAATAATGGAAAGAACAATTCCGGAATTGGATGTTAGTGCTCAGGTTCAATCGATTGTCAGGATGACAGTCCAAGCATGACTCGCGGATTCGTCGGTAGGAAACCTCCCGCGCGAAACTCTGTACACGCTGGACGTGGCTGACCAGCCGGCCGACTGACGGACGGCTGACTGCCTTTCTGATTGATGATCGCTACTGGACTCTCCGCCGCCATGCATACCCTACCAACACATCCTGCTCCGTCCTTCACGGGCATCCACCATCCCCCGAGCGTAGCGCGAGTGCCAGCCTTCACCCTCTCCATTCGCTGGACGCGTCGATTCATTCCCAGAATCGCGCCTCTATCCTAATCTTTTTACGCCGCTCACATAACACCTTGTTCTCGAGCCAACTCATTCTAAAAATGCGAAGTTAAATTGCGGCTCGATTATTGGACAAATGTTGCTTTAAAATAACCAACGTACATATTATTTGAATTTAAAAATAGACATAAAAATTATTATTTATGGACGACAAATATTTAGCTGTATTTGTTAAGTAATTAAACGTTATTACATCGATTTTTTTATGCAACATAAACAAATATTCTTATTACAATCTTTAATTGAGAAGCAAACTGTAATGTATGCTGTGCATATGTATGTATATATGTTAAAATTAATGAGTATGCCGTTCTTTATTAATTGCTTGCACAGAAAGATATTTTCGGATAAAATTGATAGTCAGAGTTTAAACCGAAATAGGCTGTGGGAGACAGCAGATGATTTCAAAGTAATGAAAGTGACTAAACAAAATACTATACACTTCCAATTCATTTTAGTTATAAATTTATTAATTACCAACTAGTATTTTAATATATTAATAATAATTAATGTTATAGCTTAATAGAAAAACATGATAGAAAAGTAAACAATTGACATTAAAAAAATTATACTTAAAATATCTATTTAAACGAAATAATATACAAATTTATATTTATATTCATAATTATATCGTCATGCAATAATTTACAAAAGCAATAGGAATAAAGGATATTCTAAAAGACGAACCGGAAATATGTGGTTGGTTACGCGACAAAGCCCGTACTATTTAACTCTTAATCGAGCAGAATTCGCGTATGGATGACCCGACACGACCGGCGAAGGAGCAGTTACAAGTGAATGGATCCACCCTCGTACCCCGCAGCGCCCCACCGCCATGTAGCCCATCGCCCACTTCCTTTCATTGGGAGCAATATTTCTTTTCGCGAGTCCCCTCGCAGGGCCTTTATCTAACAAGGAGCAAATCATTTCCCTATTATTTGCTCGCTATCGCACTCTCGCTCTTCCAGACTTCCTCTCTTCTGGATTCGTTTTACTCGACCGAGTATTCGGGCTCTTTATCCCCTCTTTCTTCCACTTGTCGTTGCGTTTTCCTCGTCTCGCTATATCTCTTGGAGACCATCCAAACTCTTTTCATCGCAGTGCTTTTGCTCTACTTGGTATTTATTTTAGAGATTCATTACATATTTCTTCATTTCGTTTTGTCCTCCCCCCCCCCTTTCTCTCTCTCTTTTCATTTCGAATATTTATGTTATTTTTAAAAATATAATATCTTATATAAAGCGTAAAATTTTATCTTAATTCTTGTGTACAAAAGCAATCTCTCGATGTACTAAAATAGAAACAAACTTTTATTGTATTTAAACTTTCTTCATTTCAACAGGACTCAATAAAGGAAGCTGGAGCAAAGCTTGAAATTCTACTGATCAATCCTGAAGAGATAACTTTCCGTTCGCGGCATTTCTTCCTCGGCCAAACTTTTCTCTCGATAAAGTTTTCCAAACATAGATTCAATAGAATTCCTTTCTTACAAATCTTTAAATTACATTGCACAATATCATCTTGCAAGCATGTCTATACATATACTGAATTTATTACCGGGTGATCATAAATTATCTTGCTAAAGATGTTAATGTTTGTGTTAATAATATATAATTGCAAAAGGCAGTTCTTAATTTATATTAATCTCACTTTTATGATTTGTAACGATAAAGGGAGAGTGATTCAATCGTAATGAAGTTCCCTTACACTCCCTATAGAAAGTACGAAG
This sequence comes from Tetramorium bicarinatum, assembly GCA_928718305.1. Classification (NCBI taxonomy): domain Eukaryota; kingdom Metazoa; phylum Arthropoda; class Insecta; order Hymenoptera; family Formicidae; genus Tetramorium; species Tetramorium bicarinatum. The sequence goes on along the minus strand of OV788327.1, from coordinate 18,193,698 downwards.
CTCGTAGGAGCGAATAGGTCTCAGGATGGTGTTTGAGTCGGACTAAAGGGGTGGCCAGTGGTCGGTTTAAACAATTATCACGAGGGTTGACCGCATGTACGAGTCGACACGGGTGGTAAATTATTACACGCGGGGTTGGTGGACTCTAGAGCTCCAGAGTTCAGACCACATTAGCATGGCATTATCACTAAAGATCAAAATCTCTTAACAGTTAATTTATAATAAAAGAAATGTTATGTGTGGTACTTTTGAATATATTATTACATTAGACAGAATTAAAATATGAAATTATTTTAAGTTTTCATTTTCTTTAATTGTTTATTGTGTTAGACAATTGTATTAGACAAACGGCAATAAAACTAAAGTACTAATGAAAACAATTATTATAATTTCAATATATTTTTTACGTGATTCAATATTACACATACAATTGCAAAATAAGTTGAATGTAAACACAATCTCTACGCGATAATGGCAAATTTCTCGATCGTTTGTCAATTTGTATCGATTGCATTATTCTATAAAATCCTTATACGTGTAGAGGATCGAATTCCAATGCAAGTTACGTATTACCGTTCATCCGCAATGTTACTGAATTGCGCTGCATAAAAATCGCACGGAAAGGAGAGCTCGTAAATCCAGTCGCGCTAGAGAAGACTTGTGTATCTCCGTTCCTTGAAATAAAGGGTGAGACACAGGGCGAGTGTCCTTTATAGCATTGTTAACAACTAATGTATGCGGCTCGGATCTCCGAAACCCTCCCACATTTAACATTCTTTAACATTATTATACACATGGCGCCCGTCTGAGTACTCTCCACGTATCCGTCCTTCCTCTCCGTCACCCTTCGTCCCAGGACCGACCCTTCGTGCCCTCCGGGGCCGATTTTTGTCAGTTTTATTTAACTGCAACCACGGAATCCCTTTTCCACCCTTTCCTGCTTTCTTTCTTTTCTCGCACCCTTTATATCTTCGAGACGAGACGCTTTCTCTTTCTCTTTAAGATGCCAGGCACGTTTTAGGACTTACGATCAGCGCCGTAATTTCGACGAACAAGTGGCGCTTACTACTTTCTGATGCGACTTTAGGAGCGCACAACGAGAGACACTTGGAAATAATATCTCCTATAAATAATCTAACCGATGTTATGGACTCTAAAATCTGTATATATAGTCAATAACAATTTGAAAAAAGTTTTTTTATGTCTTGGATAATTTTATCCTAAAACTATAAAATATGTACTATACACAGTATATACGTTTTCCTTAAGAGACCTATAGAGTGACAGAAAAACGTTGCGGATAAAGAAATTGGACCGTTAGCAGTCGTGCGTTCTCGTAACATCATTGTTACTGCTCTCGCCGATTAATTAATCGCCACGTTCAGCGGAAATTGATAATTAAAACTGCTTTCGAAACGGTTCTTTTGGCGTTTCGCTGTAAGTCAATCACGTGATTTTGTAATTACCTGAAATGCTGGCGTACGCTATAACGAACGTTCTTAAGAAATTCGTGTAATTAATAACCCGCTCGTCTCATGATAAAACGAAGGAAAAAAAAATCAGAAAAGGAAACCTTGCGGTGCCGCTGGGTCGAGACTAATTAAAGGTAACTCGTGATATTAGTTAATTTATTGCCAGCTGCGTATAAACGTCACTTCCTATTGGCCGCGCGGACGGCCTGATGCATGCTTAGAACCAAACTTCTCTTTCGGTAGACGGTTTTCCTCGGCTAATTCGAATAATCGGCAAGATTTCTGTTCATTCGTTATGTCAGATGCAATAACTCATAGTAACGCGATTAATGAAGCGTGTTCTGACTTTTGTTTCACTTCGATATATGTGGCAGGTAGGAACTGAATTTCCACGAATTACATTACGCATTATTTTTACACGTGAGAAATACATGTCAGTGAATATTTCACGCTATTACGCATTACGTTGCGCAACTTTATCTTTCTGATATTTTCATCGCTTACAATATAATGCGTAATGCAACGCAGTTAATATATTTAATCTCTTACATATATGTATACATATATATATATACATATATATATATATATATATATACATACATATATACATATATACATATATATGTATATATTAATCTGTTTTTTCATGAAACAAGGTTTCTTCTTCTTCTTGTTCTCTCTCTTGAAAATAGGCTTCTTGAGTCTATTTTTTCCAGACAAGTTTTCGACTAGTATTATTTCAATAAAACCTGCGATTTACATTACCCGACGAACAACATTTTCTTTATGTCGCTGGCTTGATTAAGAAACCAGTAATATCGCTGATTAGTACAAGATGGTCAAATATGCCTATAGATACGTGTATGCGAACTTGGAAAAGAAAACAGCGTGCACAAATTACTCACGGTTATCGACCATGCTTCTCTTTTCAAACGTGAGTCGACCCAGCTGACAGACGCCTAATTACTGCGATATTGATCCGTCGAAACATCGCGTACGATTCTTCACTCTCTCGAACGCAACTACGCACGGAATACCGTCGCCAGCATAAGTCAATATAATAATATCCATTTTCGTGTATATAATAGTATAATTATATAATCAATATTTAATAAAACTGAATATAAAATAGAAATCAAATTAATTAATCTAAAAAGTATCTATGTTACATAATGTATAAAAATGTGCTGGGAAAAAAATGTATAATTATAAATTATTCAAAATTCTCTAAGATGCATAATATTCGATCGATTAAAAATAATTAGGTATAATGAAATGTAAAAATAAAATTTATATTTTAATAATAATGATAACAGCGATATTGATCCAACGGAAATACATATCGCTGGGATGTAAAAAATTACGTTTTATGTTCCTTTATCCGTATAAAACTTCATCTTTAGCTATACCTATAATTAAATGCTTAGGTATGCCTAGAATATTATGATTCCATCGTTTCATCGGTGAGCTGTACATTTTAAATATGTAAGAAGTATTTTTCGATAATGTTCAGCATGACATTTCAGAAGACAATGGAGAAAAATATATGTATATTGAAAGCCACATAACAACACGCAATAATAAAAGTAAAACGTTAAGCAGAAATAAAATAGGGCAGAACGTAACTTTCACATGGAATTACCGCTGTCACGTAACGAAGAAATTTTTTTTCAAAGTATTCGGTCGGAATATCAAGGAGATACAAGATTTACGAAACGGGGGTGAGTTGCGAAAGATGAAAGAAGTAGAGGAGCTAGCTCTTATTTTCTCGCAACGGTTTACATGAACGTTGGGGGTAAGCCGCGAAGGATTTAAAATTTGTAAAGATTAAAATAAACTTTTTATCCGACTGCGACTTCTCGGTCCCAGAGGAGAAGGTGGAGTAGGAGGGGTTGGAGACGACGGCAGTAGACAAGAAGCTTGCTCCGGGACAAGAAGCTCAGAAGAGCTCGGAAAAAGGCGGTCGTAACGCGAATGGAGGATGTAATGAGAATCTCTCAACTAGAACCATAATTCAAAAAATTGTTGAAGGATTCTACGTTCTGCGCCGCAAATTGTCGTGAAATTAGTTTCGAATTTGTTCCTCGGGGGAAGGGGAGGGGGATACAGCACTCGCTGAACGCGATAGAAGTGCCTTAAATATTTATGAGGGCGGTACTAAAATACATAAACTTATTATTAATATCGATTTTATAACTGCTTGCATGTGCGGTTAAAATATTACAGATTGATATGTACATATGCCGACCAACCAGGATTTTAATATCCTCAAATCCTGCTTTAGCCCTGGATTGCGTCCACATGTAATTTTAATTTACCTTTATCTCTAATTTGCCCACGTGGCAACGCCAGAGGAAATTGATCCGGGAAAATCAGGAACCGTTATGTATTTTGATCATCGCTGGATTATTTTAATCACATTAGTGTTCGAACATCGGGGCACACCGACATCTCGTTACGAAAAGGTGCGCTCACAAAATCAATCTCGCGTCTAATGGAAAGATGGCTTTTCATCCCCCTGGAGACCACTCCCGTTTCACATGCCGAGCGCCCTATGCCTTAAGTATCACTGTTACTCCTCGGTCGCGATCTTTTCAATATAATACTATATATTTTTAATATAATTTTTTTCTTACAAAGCATATTACTTCGAGAATTACACTGGAAACTATAATTAACTATTTTTTCCATGAAAACATTCATTTTAATTTCTTCCTAGATATTATAATTTTTTTCCTTGGAACATTTCAAATACCACTTTAGCATCGCACTACAAATTACGCACTAAACATTGATATTCAATCCGCGGAAAAAGAAATAATCAAGAATATAGCGCTGAAAATCGACTTCTTTCGTTATATAAGTTATTTAAATTGCATAAGAATGTAGCGCTGGTAATTCTAGAGAAAAAAAAATCATGTAAAATGGCAAAATACTAACTGCGAGCGCGCACACTCCGAGAATATGTGTGTGTGCGATAATCACAAAATTAATCCCGACCAATTGCAGACCACGGAACAAAACACCTGCAATCGGCTTGTGTTGGGCAGTTCCACTTCTGTGTATCTTATCGCGTGATTATTTCGTATATTTCACAGGCAAGCATGCCAAGCGGAGATTTGTTAAGAACAAAACCTCTCCATGCATAGCTTACAATTATACAATTCCTTGCGAGATAAATATTTTACAAAATTGTCATAAATAATACGACACATACTAAACCATACCATCAACCATGCGATCAGCTTTCCAAGAACTGGCCAACGCCAAGTGGTTGTCACGAAGTCTCCGTGAGTCTTTATTATGAAATAACATAGCGCTATCACATGGCGAACCCAGAGATATCATTAATCAAAGATCGTATCCCTCCAATTATGACTCATGCTACCGCATGCTTTTGCGAGCATCAATTTTTGAATGAGCCAGGCCAGGCCGTTCGCGTTTAAGTATATATACATATATAATCTTTTATCGCTCGGATCGACATGAGAGGCGAAACTGCGCGTTCGCCAGTCGTGCACGAAGAAGTCGAATGTACTTGGTCGCGCCACCCCAATGATTGCAGGTTGCACCGGCAACGCCTTCTGACGTATCCAGCCAGTCTGAAACCACGCATATGTACGTCTTGCCTTTCTTTCACCGCGGGAGAGATCCCTGCGTCCAATTTTCTTGCACGAAGGGCCGCTCGCCGTCGCGCCCACCATAATCACAGGTTGGCGAACCTGTGCACGTCCAACATGGCCGCCGCGGTGGTTGGTGCGCGGAGCACCGACGTTGCCGTGTCTTCGGCAGCACTAAGCCAGCAGCACGGCGACGGCCCGCGATGTTGCCAACAACTTTTTTCGAACACGCAAATCTTCCTGTGCCGCTTTTATATCTTTTTCCTACCATCATCGTTCTTCCGTTCTTGTATTTCTATCCTTTTTCATGCTTCCTCTTCCTCCCCCCCCTCTCTTCTTCTTTTTGTCTGCTCTACATGCCAGCTAGCTCGACGACTCCTTTCTTTTTCCGTCATTACAACAAGATAACTATATATAAAAAGTTATGCTAATATCTGAAGCGCTATTATGCCAAAAAAAGACAAGAACTAAGTCGGAAAGACGTGGATGTACGTACAATCATGAATCCAAGCAAAGGCTCCATGATAAATAAATATAATTATATTGTTTTTTTTAATTAAGGTTAAATTATGATGGCAATAACAAAGACTATATTTTACGTTACTTCACTTTAGAGGAGAAATATTTATAATCCTAAATATATGTAGAATATACTATCTATTAAAATTTAAATAAATATTCGTATCCTAAAATATATAAAATATAAGGAATTACAAGAAAATTACTGACAATTGCGCTGTTTGCACAGTGGTTTGTACACATAAATTATTACCAGCTCAGCACTTCAACTGGTAAATAAGAGGTTTGAATTTAATCAAATCGATTGGTAGTATCAATGTTCTAAATCGTCGTATAATGGTATAACGCTGAAATCAATTCCCCTGGACAACAACCCTATCAGCAAGTGAGGTAGCCACTTGAACATAGCGATGGGGTTCCAGCCGAACTGGAACAGGAAGGTACGAAATATTTTGCGGCCGTGGTCGGTGGTCGGCCGCAGTTCTTGTTTTGCTCACTGTTAATTGATTATAGCTCGTATCCAACGCAGAGGCCGCAACCCCCGACAGCCCACCAAAACCAAAGCAGCCAAGAGCCCTTCCTGCCAGCCATTCCACTTGGACTCCCTTCATTCTGTTCCCGTGCGTTTAGTTTTGTTCGTTGCCCCTCACCCATGCTCCACGTCCTACGTCTTGGTGTAAATCTGTAATGAGCCACAGTTTATGCCGATTCCACCTTCCAGTCTTCCCTCGCTTATCCGCCACAAATTACCCAATGGCGCATTAAATACCTACTTTATTCTTACGTGATGAATAATTCTTCCATTGTTTCAAACAAGCACGGAACATTATAATGTAAATTTTCATTAGTATCCAATGTCAATTGGATTTGGAAGTACAGACGGGAATGGGTAATTAATTTCTCCATTCGTAAGCACTTGTACGAATCAAATTCAATATAGAATTTTACTTGCTGTTTATATACAAATATTCTTAACAAAAGAATTTTTATTAAAGCAACATACATTGTTCGATATACATTTTGAATAAAACGAAATGTTTTATTACCGTAAAATCGTGAGACGGTCCAAAATTAATGTTGCATTCAATAAGACGTTATAGAGCTGCGGCATTTTAAAACGGATCGTTCCCCAGAATCCAGATTCGCAATGTTCGGCGAGCTTGAAACGCCCGAAGGCATCCGAAACGATCAAAAAGTTATCGATCACGGTAACCTTCCACGCTGACCGCCGTCTACCTGTTTCGGACACGTCAAAGCACGGACATGGAGCCGGCTGTCTTCTCGTTTGTTTCAAATTCTCGTCACTCATTTTTCATACGTTTACTCTGCCGACGCCGCCGCCGCCGCCGCCGCCGTCGCGCCGCCGCAGGTTCCTCTCTCGATACTAAAAGAAAGAGAGAATGAGAGACGAGGGAGACGGGCGGAGGGAGAAAGGGGAAAGGCGGAGAAGAGGGAACGGAGGAAGAAGTTGCGAACGGAGAACGAAGAGGGGTAATCGTTCTCCTCTCCACGCTGTTCGAAATAGTGGTTCTTTCCGCCCTTTGTTCTTCCTCGCAAGTTTTCTTCCTTCGGGCGCGGGGGGAAACAAAAGACAAATTACAGAGACGCCCGTCATGTGACCCTTCCCACCTGTCTATAAACGACCTGGTCCAGTCCAGAGAAAACGAGAGCACATCCGAGGACGGACACAGGAGGAAAATCCGTGACGCGGCGCCGCATGTGTAAACTACTTCTCTACTACTTCGATTAAAGGTCCACTTTTTCCTCTCGCTTTTGATGATCGTATTTCCGTTGGGACACATTTCTTTATTGCTCATTATCGTTCAACGAGAATGTCTAGAAATTAATCATAAGTGCAATGGGACAATGCAAAAATTAAGAAAGAGACAGAGAGCATGAGAGTTTTACCAGCTGTTCTCGTAAATGTTCGGGTATAATAAAAGCGAAAGAATGGAGAAGGTACGAGCGAGTAGAGAGTGGTATTGAACAATGGCTCGCGTGTGGATCTTTTTTCTTCTATTTTAATTGTTTTGTATCGAAAATTTTCGCAAATAAAATTTCTCTAGAAGTCAAAATACACATCATGAGCAAGCAGTATGGATAGCTTTATTGTTATTTCATCAATCTTGTCAAAATAAATGTAATAAGTCTAAAGAAGAAATGTTAAACTGAAAATATTATCTTAAAGTTTTGTATTCCTGGATGTAAAAATTATATTATATGAAAAAGTCTATAGAAAAAAGTCAAATTATATCTAATTTGTGCACAAATAAAATCTTTTTGAATGAAAAATTTAGAATATTAATTATATAGAAATTCAATACGAGAATATAGCACAATAATAAGAGATACATATCTCGATAAGATGCTATTAATTTAGAAAAAGAATCGCTTCTATGTTTTAGTTTACATATTCTATTATAGATTATTATTATTATTATTTTATCATACAACACTCGTACAAATAAAGCAATTCATATACCCATTTAAACTTTGTTTAAAGTTTACATTGAGATTAACACATGTTTTTAAAAAAGTGACGGAAGGATATCGCATAACTTACAAAGTTATGTTTCATCAAAAGGTTACATTTTAGAGTAAACTCATACCGACGTCCTCATACTGATGAGAACGCGCGAAGCGACGGCTGTCAGCTTTGTCACGGACACCAGCATCTGCTCCATCGACGATTGACGAACTATTACATTAACAAACCTGTTATTTTAACATCGTTTTTCATATTTTTCCTTCGACTTTTTCATTACTTTGTCATTTTTTTATTAAAATATAGATATATTGCATCAATTATGAAATAAAATTGTGACTTATTAATTATGAATTATGAATAGCAAAAAATCACTTATTAATTATTTTTTATTAACTGCAGTTAATTTGTAATATTTTATTGCAAGTATATTGTAGTATTTTACATTTAATTTTCTTCTACGTTATTTTTTTTAATTATTATATAATAAAAAATATAGACTTAACTTTCAAAAAATTAAAAATATTAATTTTTTAATATTAATTTGTTACATATAATAAAGTCTACATTAACAATTGATATTAACAGTATTGGCATTTTCATTTACATGAATATTATTTCAATAGTGATGTATATGCTTTAACAATTTTCATATTAAATAATCTTCATAATTCTTTTGTAAAATATTTATGGCAGTTTCAACCGGATGAACCCATAGACGAAGTTAACAGCGTGATATACGAAAATACGGACTCTATTTTCGTGCTCTATCGTTCTCACCTCACACACGATCCTGTCAGGTCTTCATTTTGACTACGCCTTGACAGTTCGTCATCCTCTACATCGTCTCGCAAGAACGAGAAGCTTGCTAGCAACGTCGACATTTTCGTCCGGAAAAAGTCGTTACCGTTACAAAGCAGTAACGCCTGTCACTAATTTGGATTAGCAAGGAGTGGTGCGACATGCCGTTACTTTAATTATTCACAAACGCTAACAATAATACTTAATTACTGCCACCGCGATATATCTGAAAACTCTATGAAAAAAAATCCATTCTAAAAATGGATTTTCTAATCTAAAGATCTATTTATGTTTATTAATATCTAAATATATAAAATGCAAATAACTTTTCTATAACAATTTATACATCGTAAATATTCACACAAGCTCAAAAAGAAATTTCGTCATTTGTTATTATATATATTTTTATTTAATAACAGTTTAATTTATTATATCGGGTAGTTATTTGCCATCCAAATATTGCTCCGAATTCATCGCCGGATTGAATTAAACTCCTGGAACGATTGAACAGATACAGGGCGTGGAGTGGAGTTTGATCGACAGTTTCGTCCAACCAATCGCAAGACCGAAATGCTGATGAGGCCCACGTCAATCATGCGATACTTTCATCTCGCCACCATCGCCCTCACCCTATGGAAACTCCACGTGCAGGATTTGCTAGGTTCAAAGCTTACTACATCTTCAGTCTACACCCTTCTCCCTCTATCCCCGAGTGTCTTCTCTCTTTTCTATTCTTCCTCTCCCTTCCTGACCGTCTCTATCACGTACCCTCTCCGGCCTTTTCCAGTCACTATACCTACCTCTTTTTACCTTTCGTCCTATCCATATCTTTTTCCTTCTGTCTCGTTCGATTATTCTCTTTCTCTTTCTTCTTTAACCCCTGACGACTCATCCTACTGTCGAACCACCCCTCAGCCACCCTACATCCGCTCGCACGCTATGGGGTAGTTTAGCATCTCGGCCCTACGAAACGAACCACCTCGTCCCTCGCCGCCCCCCTAAGCTCCAAACTGCGTCACGCCGTATCGGTTTTTTTCTTTTCTCATGATACGGCGACGCGTAAAAAAGTGTAACACCCCTGCTTCTGATAAAAAAAAAGGACCTTGACGTCCAGGTGGTCAGTGACCGTTCGAATAAAATATCGGCGTGAAATATTTTTCTCGCGCCATTAATGTCCGTCGAGATGTCTTTCCCTGCTCCTAAATGACAGAGAGTCTGAAGTACTCGGGAAGTAATATATTGGAGAAAGTTTTTCTAAACATTCACGGCGAAATATATGTAGTTCCTGGAGAATTTGCCAAGACACGTCTTGTTAAACAACGCAAGCTCGCGGCGAGCCATCAAGTTTGATTGAAATATTACTCTTCGGGGCGTGCAGCGAATTCTGTAATTACGATAGGCGGCTATTAATAATTGTTTACCGCAGTTGGGTGGAAATTACTCTTACGCCACATGCCTCGACAAAGTACCGTGAGATACTTGGTCGCTACTTTCTAGACCAAATCTGCCCGAATAAGCCGCGATATGCTTCCTTATACCGTCCCTCCAACGCCCTATCACACACTGTTTTCACGTCCTCTCGATCCTGTGTGGCATTCCTCTTGTTATCGCGAAACAAGTTTCTTATCCGATAACAATTAGGAGGTGTTTCGCATCGACATGGAATAGTGCCGGTGGGAAACTTGCCCAAAAGTTTCTAAGGAGCCCAGTAACTCGCCGGAACAACACCAGAATGGTCCTTTTCGCCGCGCGGGAATCTTCGCTTATGCATTGTTAAGGATGTCGTGTCTCGCATCCCTCGCTCTTCTCACCTTATCTCTGTCTTCCTCTCTATAGTTTAGGTTGCTTAAATGATCATTAATTAAGATACCATTTACTTCCTATAACAGACAAAAAGAGAGCAGCGCTGCGGCAAAGACGAAGCGAGTATCGGAGCGCGAAAACTTTAACGTATTGCAAAAAATAAAATAAAACATTTAAAAACGTATTATTTACATAGCGTATTTTTTGATAAACATATTTATAATATTCGTAAAATATCTAAATATCTAATATCTTTCTATCCCAAAGTATGAAAATAAATTAGCGCAAATAATTGAATTGATTTCATATTGAAGAAAATCTACGTCATGTTATTTCTATTTATCAAAAAATACAGCAATATTTCACGCTAAATATAACAGCAAGACAAACTGTACAAGCAAAGCAAGACAAATCTATATACGAGCCGATGAGTTGAGAGACCCTTAGATTATCAGATCTCAATAACGGCTGAAGCGATTAAGTTCTGAATAGGCTCAATCGATAGGTTGGATTTAAGTTATAGGTATAATAAAAGTGTTTTCATTTTTCATCTACATGTCCTATTATAATTATATCGAAAAAAATTGAAAAAGAGTGAATTCTTGTTTTACAGAGAACGGTCTGCCAAGAAGATTACGAACAGCTTATACAAATACACAACTTCTCGAGTTGGAAAAAGAGTTTCATTTCAACAAATATCTTTGTCGACCGCGAAGGATAGAGATCGCAGCTTCGTTGGATCTTACAGAAAGACAGGTAATAATTTAAATCAGTAATGTATAACAAAGTAATGTTATAAAAATTATTTATTATATTAATTCCATTTTTAATAGCTTAATTGTTTCAAAATCTTTTACACTATTTCAACGTTATTAAAAATGTCACAAAAGACATCTTCCTTTCTGTTACATAGTTTGATACATCATATGCATCTGTATATTTAATAAGTAAAATGTAAATAACTAAATAAATATCGCCATTTTCTTTTCAGGTAAAAGTGTGGTTTCAAAATCGACGAATGAAGCACAAGCGGCAAACGCTCAGCAAGGAGGACGGTGACGAGAAGGATGGCTCCACCTCGGACGGCATGGAAAAGAGCAAGAGCGACAAAATGTTATCGCCTGATGACGAGAAAAAGAGCTGTCATAACTGTGATATTTCGGGCGTGGGCGATGTCGGAAGCACCCTCACCGGCGACGTTACCGATCTGGGTTCGTCCGGCCGAAGAAACAGCAATAACAATAACACACCTGGTGCAACAAACAACAATAACAACAACAACAGTAATCCCGGTTTTAACACGAACAGCAACGGTGCGAGCAGCGTCGGTAGTACCAACAGTGTATCCAGCTCGTTCGAGAAGATGATAGTGGATGACGATTCGAGGTCGCAAGATGGGAGCGAGGTAACGTCGCCGAGCGTGACGAAAAAATTGTCGGGCGAGGTGAGAGTGAAGGTTGAAAGCGGCCACAAAAGTCCGAATACAGCGAAGCAACAACAGCAGCAGCAGCAGCAACAGCAGCAGCAGATCTCGGTGAGCAAGAAATCGCCATCGGCCAGCACGAAGGACATGTGTTCGGTGAACAGCAATGGGGTCCTGTTGGCCATGCCGGACTCGACGGTCAGCACGCCGGTTCTGCCGGGTCAAAATTCCACGAGAAGCTTGACGCCGTCCTCGACACCCGGCACTCCCGTTTCCGTCCAGCTTCAGCAGGGCAGCCCCCTCGGTATCCAGCAGGCGGCTCACACGGCCTACATGCAGAGGCCGCGAAGCTCACCGTCCTCCACGACCTCGTTATCAGGCCCGATGTTGCACGCCTCCACGAATCCGGGAACGATGTCGCCGCACGGCGGCCCCCGAAGCATCCCGAACAGTCAGCAGGGACACTTCCAGCAGCAGGGCGTGTACCAGCCCACGCCGGCGATTGATTATCGGAACGGCGTACCCGCAAACAGACAGAGTATACCTACGGCGTCGCAGCAGCAGGCCCAGTCGCAGAGCAGTTACTGCAGAGACACGTATCAGCAGCCACGAATCTCTTATCCGAGCGAGGTGAACTCTCTGTACGTCAGGCAGAATCAGACAGTGGGCTCGAGGGTGGCGCATCACGTGAGAGCGACGGGCACGGTGTCGAGATCGATGTACGGCGCCAACATGCAGTTCCATCAGCAACAGTTGCAGTATGGTAGCACGGGCGAGTATAACGGGTATCCTCAGGCCGGGCCACCCTATCACGCCTATCACCGAGGTATGCAGGGTGCCAACGCGTACAATTCCGGCCAGGGATACTCGGCGACGCAGAGCGAACAGAGCACCGACGGCTACATGACGTCTGGAAATTACGGTTACTCGACCGGCGGCAATTATCACGGAGCCGGCGAGAATCTGGCGACGCACGGGCACGCCGCGGTGTCGGCGCAAACCGGCCAGCATTATTTCAACGACATCCAGCAGCAGCAGCAACACCCGCAGCAACACACCGCCGAGGGCTACGTCACCCATCAGCCGCCGATGCATCCGAGTTCCGGCGATTACCGACCAGGGAACAAGTGTCACCCGGGAGCGTATTACGAGCAGACTGCCGGTCAGTTGCACGTTCATCAGGGTGGCGAGGCCTCCAGCATCCCGAACAGCTACGTGTCGTCGCCCGATCCGTTTCCGGCGCCCGGCATGACGACGACCGCGACGGCGATCGCGGCCGCGACCGCGGCGGTGATCACGCCGCCCGGGAGTGCCGGCCAGGCTGACGGTAACAACGAATCTTACGGCAACTACGGGAATTTCTACGGCGAGCCGGTGCACACCGCCGCGGCGCCGCCGCCGTCCGCTGACAACAGCAACAGCTCGTCCGACTTCAACTTTCTCAGCAACCTGGCAAACGACTTTGCGCCCGAGTATTACCAGCTCAGCTGAGTCCACGAGACCGAGAATCCTTGCCAACTGGACTGGGCCGACGAGCAATGCCTACTCAACGCTTTGTACTGAAGCTAACATCGTGCCGCTGTAGACTCCACGTGATTTGTACATACTTTTAGGTGTTCATGACTTGACTCTGCGTGTAAATGGAAATCGTGTAAAAATAAAACGGACACGAATTAGAGGTATCATTATCGGTGCGTGTGTCTGTATAAGTCTATGCCATCCGACCTAGCTTGTCGAATGTCCCCTAGTTCGAAGTGACTCTTTCCGCGAGTTGTGTCGAAATTATTTTCCAAGACTGGCTGCATTAATCAAGGACTGATTTATAGAACAGTTGTACATAATAGAAACCTGAAACGTCTAAATTCAACAACTGCAAGCATATCTGAAGTAATCCGGATTACCAGAAAAATTGTCGAGCTGTTCTAGAACGCAAGCGTAGCCGAGCAAGTCGACATCGTTACGCATCCGAGAGTAATATCAATTTTAATATTTCTTACCATGGACAGGACGTATAACTCTGCCAATTTACATTCCAAACATTGAAGGATGTTTCGGAAGCGTACAACAGTGACAACGAGTGCAATGGTTGTGTTACATAATTTTAAATTAAAAACAACGATAGCAGAGAATTCCTTTCGCTGAATTCTTTTTCAAACTGTGTTACAAAGTGACATCCATATCGCCACTCTTTCGGTGCGAAACGCGCTTAATCGCAGAAGATGAAAAGTGATTCGCAAGTGATATTAGGCTGATGTACACGAGTTGTGCTCTACAAATGTGCATGAAGAGTGTTGTAAATATGTCAGAAGTTTACCGATACGGAAATCCGAATTGGAGTTTTAATTCAACGGTCCGATTCTCTCGTGAACGGAAACACGAAGTGTAAGTGCAATCTTCTTGGCGCGAACGGTCTCTCTACGTTGGTGCATCGTTAGGGTGTTGAAAAATTAGATTGTATAGATCACCGAAGTCATGTTCCTTTCGTTTTCGATGTAACTTCAGTCACTGGCACGGAGCGTGTACTTAGTCGGAGCATTTAATTTTATTTCGAAAATCTCGAACAGGGATTCAAAGATGTTTTTCAAATCACGCACATTCGACAAATATTTATTAATTTCTACATGATGGTCAACACAAGATCATATTTGATTTGAAACGATAAAACGAGGCCTGAGACTGTAGGTGCATGTGAGCAATAATTAACAGTGAAGCTATGTACATATATATCATACGAAGGCTAGATTAATGAAAACACAAATGAATAAGAAAATCGCATTTATACACAGTCATGATTACTATATCGAATATACTTCTGAAAAGTGAAATAGGTACAATCCGTTAGTTTTAATTAAAACACAGGAAATAGATGTCTGTCTCTCTCGCTTATAAAAAGAAATCAATGTCCTCCAGTTGAATATGGAGAATAGCTAAAAAAAATCAATTACTTGGCCACTACTGCGGAAAGAGATAGATGCACTTGTAAAAATGTTGCGCTGTTCGTTTTGTGAAAAAATGAAAACGAGTTTTGACAATTAATTTGAATCGATATGTTATTCTGTGTCGTGGATAATGTCATTTAATAATGAACGGATGTCGGTACAGCGATACTCGGAACGATAATCCACTTTTGACTGCGGGAGATGTGTATTTATTGCAACACCCACTAAAAATATCGGTTGCATTATCATTTTTTCACAAACCACGTTTCGTTTTTTCAAAGCTCTACTAGCGCTACTTTAAGCGAACCAAATAAATTATTGACTCACAGTAGGTAATAATAAAAGTAAAACGTAGATAGGGACATAATTTTAATTTTCACCTCGCGACAACATATTTAATACGCAGCTCTTTTTGTATAAAACACATAGGCGCCGTCGTTGTTCATACAAAGACTCTCATATGTACATACGCGCGTACGATAACCGTATATATAAATATATATATATTGTTTATTCATTCTGATTACATAATTGTGTTGCAAGTGAGCCCTCAACACGGTAAACAAAGTTATCACACGTGTACATTCACTCACCGGTACATTTGACAAATACAGATCATAGTGAAAAGTACGGAGAGTTTTCATTTTCTCTAGTCTAATCATTCTTTTACTGTTTCAGTCGGTCGATTAAAAAAGTGCTAACGCGAACCGTATTGGGTCTGAAAGCATCGTATAGACCGACGAATGATACGGAAAATCATAACTTTAACGAAGGAGTGACCATGAACGGGGGCGAAACGTGTAAATTTTGATCGTAGACGGCGCGGTTTGCCCATGCCGGCGATGAAAGTGACGATGATAGATGACCCAAAATATCGGGGCAATCGAACTGAAATATTATTCTTAGCAGCATCCTTACACCGTGTCAACTTCATATTCTATTCAGAGATTAACGCGCCATTTGTTATACCGGAGCAATCCCTACGCGCATAAATTGATTTATCATAGTCGTGCAAAACTAGAAAAAGAATAAGCATTGATTCAGTCTGAGACGTAGCCCACGTATTAGCGGAGAGGATTTTATTGTTGTCAGAGTAGCGAAACAATAGCGCCGTAATAATTGCGATAGAGCAGCGAGAGCGAGAATCGTGAATCGCGACGTTTTGTACAAAATCACAACTTTGACGAAAGAAACTCAAATCGAGAGCCCCGCACATTGGTAGGACGGACGGCTGTGTCAGTGAAGAGACTGACAATGATGGATGACTACGCGTGATGCGTGTGAGTCAAGCCCATACGACGCCATAGCTTCGAGCTCATATGTGACCTCCGGTTCCGAGCGGGCCGAACTGTTGCTATCGTTGCATCTGTGCAGAACACCCTCCCGAAACACGATCCCCGATCAACGATCCTCCCCACATCGGCTAATTTCTCCAAGCTATTAACTTTTTCTCCGGCCAACGAGGCCTTGCGGAGAGGAGGGAAAAAAAATACGAGTCGGAAGATTAGAAAATTGCGTTTCGCAAGCTGCAGTCTTACCGACTTGAACTGTTCGTGCGTCGCTTCTTCCGAGTTTTCGGACACGCGACACTATTTCGCAATATGCACGATACTGTAATACACAACAGCCGTTTGGTAAGCGTCGGACAATGCACCGTCATCGAATCGACATCTCAATAAAGTTTACATTCAAATATTTTACAATATATCTTTATCGCCGATTATGCGGCGATATCGTGGTCATATCGAGGGTGGACTTTGAAGCTGCAGGGTCAAGGGTTACCAGCCCTGAGTCGTGCGCGATGCCTGCCCTTTCCGCCCAACCGTCGCGACCATAAATCTTACGATCGTCAAGGGACGACTCATTCACGCCACTTTGCTTTCCATCCGATATCCGCCGGGCAGAAAACGCATGGATTTCGACGACTTTCGCTTTGATCATTCACAATATACGACATCGTTCGAGCTACGTAATACGCGTTTCTTTTTATTCCGCTCAACGTGATTTGTTAATTTTCACAATATTGTTTTGCAAACGTTTAATTCAGTCGCAAGTCGTTCCTCGGTCAAAAGTGATTAATTAACATGCCGTGCGCACGGGCAAAGGATTTCCAGGATTACCGCAATTGTTTCATTTTAATCGATTTCGCGCTTTATCCCTGAGACAAAGAACCGCGTCTAAATCGAAAGAAATCCCGAGGTGGAAGGCGAGCAAGACACGAGTAGCCGGCATAACGATTCTTATTTTCTTTTTCTTCCGGGGCGCGCGAGAGAGAAATGTCGTTAACGCTTAAATGTTAATAAATGTAGATAGGGAATAGGGGGTCCTGTATATCAGACAGGTAGATGCTCACCTGAGCGCCCGGTGACTAAGTGAAGAAGGTAAGAAAGTACTGCTACGCTGGCGGCTGCTTTTGAGGCTCGGTTTGTCATGGTTCGTATGATAGATGGAGGAAGCGGGAGCTTCAGCTCTCCAGTGTATATATATATGTATATATATATATATATATATACATATATATTGTATATATACACACATATATATATATATATATATATATGTATATGTATATGTATGGTGTTGAGTTTTAACCACGGGGACACCTTGCGATCATCCCGTCCGTTAACTCTTTCGCCTACCGCAAATAGAATCTTACACGCCTCGCGTGCTCCCGTTGCTGCCAATGACGAAACTGTGAAATTTACTTCTGACTCTGATTCCTCCGCTTCTAATGTCTTTCTCGCGAACGTATCAAAAATTAATGATTGACTTCTAATTTATACAATCTCGCACGTTCGAACGCGAGCCGTAATTTTGGCCCATCAGGCGAGACGAAAACAAATTTTCACGTGTGGAAGCCTTCATGTTCGTAGCAATTTACTCATTTGTTGGCAATAACTGCGATACGACGGGAAGGCAATGAGCGAAGGTCTTTTACTACATTACAATTGCAGATACGCGCCGTATCTTGAAGAATAATGAGACCTGCAGCGAGGAAATTAATAAACGTAAGTAGTAAACGTTAGTAAAAGTTGCTGAGTAAGTCAAATATAACTTTTTGTACATTAGCGCGACCTTATAACTGTTCTCATTATTTTTTCCATTATTGCACTACCAAGTAGCTTTAATACAGCGTTTAATAATACATAAAACTGGCTTAATGTTGATTAAATATTTTCAATTAAATGATTTTCATATAAATAAACTTATGCATACTTTTGATCAAATATTTATTGAGCTAATTGTTGAACACAATGAAGCAAATAGTGACATTATCAAACGGAATAAAAATTTTTATTTCATTAAACTTGAAAATCTATAATATTTGAAGTAATAAGCAATATGAAGATAATTACATAAATTTAATGCGAAAGGGATATTTCTCGATTGAAAATTATTTGGTTGAATTAGAAAACTGTATGAAGCAATTGATATCAATGTTTTGAAAAAGCCCTACAAACATAAGCAATGGTTGCGGTGATGAATTAACTCTCGTCACACCTCAGAGCACAAATTGTTACATCAGACATGAACATAACATGTTTTAATTAAATTCATTAATTGCGCTTACAAAGGTTATAACGAAAGAAACTCAGGTTGAATTCTCAGTAACAAGTAATTTGCTCGATTAAAAACTTTCCGACATTTAGTAACAAGAATTTTTAGACAATAATTAGATTAATCGCAATCGAGGAGCGACAATACAATCTTCCCGACCGACAGACTTATGTCGGGATGAGACGACAAATCAGTCGCGAGCAAATGCCGCGTACGCGTGTAACGGAGCAGAACGGCCCTATAAAATGACTAATGATGTAAGGTGGGTGTAAAGTGAAGCGGCTATTGATTCGTAGACGCATAAATGACACGTCTATCGGCTACCGAGGCCACCAGTCATGCTGAGGTTTCAACTCTTAGCACGGTGAACCCCCAAATCTCCTCACTCAACGACCCGGTAGCTATAGAGACGATGATAAACGGTCCATAGTAGCTGTGGAAGCTGCGGTTTACAATTACCTAGTAATATCTTCTTGCTCCGAAACCGTGTAAGAGGACACGAAGGAGGGACATTAGTAATCCGTTAATTTTTAATCAACAGTATCTTTGCAACAAGAGGCCTAACAGCGAAATACCTCTCGCATGTGTCAGACATTAAAAGACAGATAATCGAACGAATTATTAGAATAATGACGTCTATGAATTATTAATAAGCAAATATGAATAGCGAATTGCGTCAACCGTCACGTCATGATCATTAGTTCCATCAATAAATGTACGAGATAATTAAATAAAATTTAATTCCGCGAAGGACCGAAGATGAAAGAAAAAAAGAAATGAACGACGCGTAATGATAGAAAAGGTGTTTACTTCTGGTTTGACGTGGAATCCAATCAACGTCTCCATTGCGACTTGACCTTACGAGAATTGGGTCGAGGATCCACTTGGAAGATTAATGCTTAGTCTGATTAGTCTCAGGATCTCCCCGAGACCGGCACCTTGAACCATTAGTTGATTCGTGATCTTTGTTCATCGCTTGCAAAACAATTACAAAATCAAGATTCCTATTTTTTTCTTATATATTTTATCTTATGCAAATTGATTATTATAGATGTTAATTATTATTAATAATATTATTTAACCGAACAATGTAACATACAATTATTTAAAAAATATTATAATGACAAAACATAAAAGTTTAAGAATATTAAAGAAAAGAAAATTGTATATGTATATTAAAATTTATAAAAAAATATATTTTTCTATCTTTTTAATAAACGCATACACGCATATTTATAAAATTAGTTTATGATTAAAATTATAATAAAAATAAAGCAATAACATAATCACTATTTTAAAAAAGTTAATGAAAATTTTACATAATTTTATTATTTATTTATAAATATATGCTACTTATATTAAATTTATTTAACGTGACAGAGATTATATAAACATTTTTCGAAAAAATGCAAATAACGTATAATCTCTCTATCGGGATGAAATCGCTTGTTACATGTTGCTTCCGCCGTTTATCAGTTACAATGCGCAGGGTTTGTTTATGTATGTTAACATGGCGTCGGCTTGTCTCCCTACCGCCCATAGGTTTGATTTATAGGCGGAGCATCTGACAGTAGACACCACCCCCAGACTGAGAAAACAACAGCTGTTTCATGCGACATGCCGGGAAACTCAGCTAGGTTTGTGACATCTATATGACATAAAACAAACTAATTTTTCCTTCTATAATATCGCATGTTGGATACTTCACCAAGCTCTCGCAATGAAAAAATTTATCGATTCTCTGCATTACTGTTTGTAGGTACATATCTCTTTACCATCTATAAGTAATTTTGTTTTCAGATATCAACTATAAGTAAAGAAGAAATTTACTTTACCATAATTAAATAAAATCGAATATTGTATGTATCTAGAATTTTTTATTACAATATACAATAAACATATACATATGTATAATCCTGGTGTGTATCGCGAAACATAAACTTTTTATATCTACAATTTGTGGATGTTCCGCGAATTTTATTAACAATTAATAAACAATTGCAATATACATATGTATGTATGTTTTTAATTGTTTTAATTTGGCTACGAAAAGTGAAAAAAGGTTTTAGAGATTTTTATTTTATTCCAGTAAAAAAGAAAGATAAATAATAACCTTTCTGCATATACATATTGCAATTGGGAATTAATAAGTAATACTACTTTTTCTCCTTTGAAAGCCACAGGTCAGCATAAATAATATTTTTTTAAAATAGAACTTATAAATATGTGTTAATTTTATTAAATTATATTTTATTTAGACATTATGTATACATATGTCTCTAATTTAGAATAAACAATTAACTAATAAAATGATGCTTTTATTTAAGCTTGCTGTATACAATATTATGAAAATTTAATACATTATTTACTTTTCAAATGTTAATCTTCTATTATTAATATTTTTAATATCAATATTCAAATATATTGACCTTTATTTCTAAAACTAAAAAGTAAAAACTTATTTTTTCTGTACTATGTTATCCAATTTATAATTTACATTAGTTTTTGTTTACACGAAAAAAGTTTGTATAAACATACTGTAAACAATACGTAAACAATGCACGTAGACGTAATCTTGAAATGTATAGCACAAGCCTGATTAAAACGTCTTATCTTCGATCAGTCTCAACTGTCATCACAAGAGAAAGTAGTTTTCTACATATACATTCAACAGTAATTTAAGTCTGTTGATACATTTTATTATATATTGATAATATAATATCAAATTTACTATTGTAGATAAATCAACGTTATATGTATGCATTATTTTCTATAATGAGTAAATAACGTTTCAAATTTAGTGGCAATTAATAAAATAGTGTAAGTAGTATAATTATCATACAGTTTTATATAAAATTATCATTCTACGAAAACTTAGAAAACTCTATCTATGTTATAAAATTGACATTTCGAACATAAACTAAACTATCAATTATTCGTGTGATAATTATTTGAGCATTAATTGATCAATATTTGATCATATAAAGAGAAATTTTTAATTAAATTATTTTATTTTTTATACATTATATATTATACTTTAAATTATTGTATTTAATATCGCGTTTATGTTCTTTATTTGAAAATTTTATATTGGTAAAACAAATATTTTAATAATTATTGTTTCTTAATTTATTTAGGTAATCATATCTCTGCATATACATATGACAAATATGAATCTCTAGCTTACAGAAGACGTTTTTGCTTTTTTCTCTTTTCTGACATATTATATACATATTATATACATATGTATATGTATACAATAAATTGACAAATTGTAATAAATGATATTTTCTGTATGTAATAAAATAAATACAACATGTCGCGTTATAAATATATTATTGTATAAGTTTAACTTGAAAATTATATACTTAAACTTTTATATACAAAAATACTTATATTTTCTTTACATGTATGTACATATCCCCAAATTATATCATGGAAAAAGAAATAATTTGTTCTCCTTCAAAATGACGATATACCAATAAAGTTTGTCGTTACTTAATACAGAATCTTCGATCGTTTGAGTCGAATGGGACTTCTTAATAGAAACTTCACTCGGGATTGGCAGCATCTGCGAGAAAGTGGCAGCGGATACGACCTTAGCCGAGCCACGGGAGGGGAATCAGCGATCCGGTGTTGACGCCTGAAATGCTGTCCGATCGATCTTCGTCAGACTTGATTTCGCAGCAGTACAATCATCCAACAAATAGAACTGTACGTTGCCCTATGCGGAACCACGTTCCCCAAAAGCTTCACAACTGCCGTCTGTTGTCAACAGGCCTTGCCGAACTTACGCCTAAAATCCTTCCTCTATTCAGCCCGACCGGGGCTTCATTGCTTGTCTTCGGGTCGCGCCAGTTTGTAACGTGTGATTACAAAGAGTCTCTATTCGGTCGTATACGCCATTGCGGCGCGGCCAATAAAACTCGCACGAAAATCTTTGTGATCTTAGCTGTTGGCCGATTAAGATGTCTCATTGAAGGCAGTCCGCTGCCGTGTAGTACAGGACACGCGTTTTATCACGTAACGATCAGCGGACACGCATAAGCGGCATGATTGATTCTCCTGCGTGTTACCGTATTTACCGACGACGACGTCGTTTTAATTAAAACGTTACTACCCTTAGCACTGCCGGAAACTGGGCTAATGTGTCAGCTAGAAGTGACATTCCGCATTGTTTCGTGATTACGTGTCATCCGCTTAGCGATAGCAAATTGATGCCTGAATTTTTCGGCTGCTATTTTTGTCCATTATTATCTGTATCGTTCTGTTATAATAATAAATCAATTATCCCTATCGCAGTCCTTCTTAGAAATCTGTACGAGCGTACAGTTCCCTAAAATTTAAATTAATTCAAATATTTTTTTATATATTTAGAACTTTTGCCTATTAATGTAATTTTATATCAAGGAGGTTTAGATACTTGATAAATGTTATAAACTCTTTTGACTAATTTCGATTAATTTCTTCATCATTTCTGCCTTCCATTATTTTTAATGTTTAGTTTGATTTATTTATTTATCCAATTTTTTTTAAATTACACTTGAAAATTTTGAAAAAGTCATACTTATAGATAAAATATTGTTGAGTACTATATCGATGAACGGATATCTTGTTCTCTAAAAGGATATAAAGATGGGATTTGACGAAAAAGAGCGAATATCTCGCCAAAAGTAACGGACATGCGAATGCGCGAACTGGCAAAAGCGAATAGAAGCAATGGCAACGAGAAGAATGTCATAGCTAGTTGTTTCTGGGCGAAGAGGGAGGCTGACACCTTCATGATGGATGATCGCAGCCCGTTAAAGCTGCAGTTGCTGTTGCCGCTACCACCGTCGGTGCGATCGCTGCAGCTATTGCTCGCTGCTGGAAACGCGGAACTGACTCCGATCTCAAGGAATCCATTGAAAATTATTCTGTTCCGTCGACTATTTATTAACGTAGTAAGATAATAAGTTTCAGTGACCGTAAATTAATTACGGCATTTTGCGTAACAAAATTTACTCGATTAACAGGATAAAAAATTCAAGATTAATATTAATCTCCAGAATTCATAAAAGAGACATTGTCAACATTGTTGACGGCTCTATTAAAGATATTAAGCTCAAGAGATTCTTAAAATATCATATAGATTTTATTTGTAATTTACATTGTTGTATTTTAACTTTTGAATTAGCCAGATAGCTTTAAATGTTTTACGAAATTTATTACTAGTGGAAAGTGACTGTCATCGTCAAGAACAAAACTGAAGAAAATAATTTCGAAAAGAAAACAAGCAACGTCGGAAAAGTGAGACAAGAGCTCAAACAAGTGGATAAAGTACGCATCGAGTACCGCTACGCATAGAAGTGTACGCTCGCGGGCTTTAGATATACGGAGCATTCTGTGCTGCGCGCCGGTGGGAGCGTGCTAATGGCTACTGACATGCAGTTTTGATGGATCGAGCACCACTCTTCCTCCTTTCCCATCCCATAACAGCGGAATATGCGACTCTCGATACTTTCTCGTCTGAGAGAAACAAACGCGAGCGCGAAGAAACGAAGAAATGCCGAATTAGAGGGGTCACGACTACGGAGAGAAAAGCAGCAGGTATAGAAATAAAATTTCGTGAAAATTAATGTCCTGAAAAAAAATAATGTAACTGCGACGCGCCACTTTGACATAATTATTTTTATGATCTAATATAATTATGATATTACTATGTGTTAAAAATATAGCTAGTAGATTAAATAAATAGACAAAGCGAAATATCTTCATTTCATTTAATTTATTTTATATCTTTCTCCAATAAAGTTTTCTCGTTTTATACATATATAAATTTCTATAAACATTTGCAGTATTTTTTCATTATTTATCATTATTTTATCATTATTTTTTATAAAATAAATCATATATTATCGAGCTATTTATAGAATAAGAAATTCATGAAATTACAAGAAAGAATTAGTACTAGAAATAAAAATTAATATTTCCAAAAGATGTAAAATAACCAACATTGACAGATTGAGGAAGAGCATGTTAGTGTTGTCTCAACAGAATCATGGTACGATCCTAATTTATAGCTATAGCGGAGCAACATCGGAGCAGCGGAGCACGCATTCGCGTTGTCCACGTTGACGTATCTGTCCCCAAGGATACAGTTCTGATTCTGAGGCCTAAAGGACCAGACATCTCCGTAGGCTGGACTGGAAATTCTCATTGACAATCTATTCACCTCTACTGGTTCGACACATATACATAACATATTATTATAACATATTATTATGCATAGCATATTATACGTTGCACGTTGTTAATTCTTGAATAAATTATTTCAGTTATCGCGGACAATGCGAGACATTCGCGTATAAATTAATTGTGACAATTATTTCCTCCATTGTCAAGAAATCGAACGAATATAAATGTGTGGAAATAAAAATTAAGCTCCTTTAATTTAATACAAGGATTACAAATATAAATTATGTGTGTTTACGTGTAAGCAACGATTTCGAAATATTTTGAAAATCTACAGTTCGAAAACCTTTAATCTTAGGAGACGAGTCAGTTACATGTTTTGGGGGATTAAACGCGTGACTAGGAATACGAATCCTCGGGGACATGACGAGAGGTCTCACAAAGTGTAGGATCGTGTAGGTACCTTCCGTCGAGTCTCCCTTGGGATTTCCCATGTACCTGGGCCATCGCGATCGGGACCCGAAGGACCACCGGATACGGCCAACCGCGTTCGAAAGCATATAGGCATATATGGGTTGAGACCGCGCATAATCAGAATTTTCAACGGTCCCGGGATACTCTCCTATCGAAAAATATTGTCACTTGCGTAAGTAAACAAAAAAATTTGAAAATGTCAAAAATTATGCAGTCGCAACATTCCGGATGAAAAGTCAGACTCGAATAGAAGAACTGCGTATGCGAAACGTGGAGATCCTTTGATTTTGCCGCAGCGGAGCGTGTCGCGATTACGTCAGAAGTCTGTCGATTATTACAGACTGACAGCTTCAAATCCGGATCGCTATCTTCGGGGAAAAGATGCACGTCCTTTCCCGTACGTCTCTGGGAAGGATTAATTAACAGTGCTGATAAGGATCTTGAAATGGGACCGAAGTCAAATTGCTGAATAACATGGTTGAGCAACTATCTTCTCGATTCGTTGCCTTTACCATTCTTAATACTTTTCTCACACTTTACTAAGTATTGTATATAATTGCTGGTTTTTGCTTATCATATAATTATTAATATACAAAAATAAAACAAGTACTAATGAGGAAAAGTAAACACATACTAATCGCTGCAGATAATCACATCTACGTAGACTGTACGTTATCTGTCGTCTAAAGCATTATCGAGCAATGCACTCGTTACTTATAAACAATGAATCAACATTGCTCCTGACATTGAAGGCAGAAATCAAATCGATTTTTTTAAATTCAATATCATGTAATGTATCGTTTTACGTTGAAAGTAAAAAATAGCACATATTATACAGAGATTAACAGATAATTACGAATAGGTATATTATAAACTTTGGATTCTTTGTTACTAATTATAAAGAACTCAATGATTATAAATTCTCATCTTTCTAATAATCACATGATTGACGTATCATTGTTAATTATTGAGCAAGAAGTAAGAAGAGTCTGTCTAGATACGACGGCCAATCTACTGCGGTAAGTCTAAATGGCTTAAGTGCAGGTATCTGTCCTTACCTCTTGGTCCAGTTGCAGCCAAATCAAATTCTGTATCGGCCGTTCCCGAGGCTGACAGCTATCGCTAGTTAGGGAGAAAGAGATCCGAGGAAGGAGACGAAGGGACTGAATGACACGGTCACCGAAAATGACAGGTACACGGCCTCGGAGGAACTGTGGACGAGAACCCGATATCGCGACCGCATCTGATACAAGCTCTGAAACGGTCAGCCTTGTCGTCTCCGTCGCTCTTTCTGCAGTCTCCGTGTCTGCCTGCCAATATACCTACCTGTCAACACACGCTGCATTCAATTAATTCGGAGCCAACGCCGTGCCTGCGTAATGACGCGGAAATCAAGCATATTCTATCCACCCGCTTTTTCCGTATGCTCATCTCTATGCGTCGAGTTTCCTTCCTTCGTCTCCTTATTATTTTTCACTATTTTCGATTATCAGTATATTAGACTTGATATTAAAATTGTGATTTACATATATAAATAGAAATGAAGAAAATGTTGTTTTATTTATTTATCTAGTTTCTAAAAATATATAAATAGAGAAAATAACAGATAAAATAATAGAACTGAATAAAACTGAATAAAAAGTAAAACTAAACATTTTAGAAAAATTTAAATGTTTTATAAAAAGCAAGTTATCTTTAAAAAGTTGAAGATTATTTTTATTGATTTCCATGTTATACTAAAATTCTTTTTAAATCTATATTAATAACTTGCAGTATGTTATGTTACTATTCCATATACTGCTCGTGTAAATCACTCATTATTCTGAAAATTTTATTTTAAGAGTTTTTAATATTTATTTAAATAAAATAATTGCATTGTAAAATAACTAAGATATAATCTTTTATTTTTCCTATCATAAAAGGAATGCGGAAAAATCGAAACGTTCAAGATTTCTTAAAAGCTGATAATCTTATCTTGGATAAATAAATTCAAGTCTTGTCTGACACTGTCGACGGCGAAGATTAAAGTAGCTTAACTGATGCTTAACAATAAATAAAATTAAAGTCATTAATCACTAATACATTTATTGTCATTATAACTATGTAACTGAAATTTGTCACTATTACATTCTAATTCATAATTAGTATAAAAAAAGTTTAGCATAAAAACATATTAATACAAACGTGAAAAATGCAGTCTTTAAGAGAATTCATATTCTAACAAAATAACAGAAGAAGCAGCAACGTTAAACATTGTTACTGTTTTGTAAATGTGATTTCACAATACAGCTTCATTATGTTATAATAAAATTAATTTTAATATAGTATACTATAATAACGTTTGTTGTAATATGCATATTCATTATCATTTTAACTTTATAAAAGAGATTTTCAATCAAAACGATTTTAAGAATTACAATACAATTATCATAATGAAAACTCAATAAAATATTTATTCCTTTTGAATTTTATTTCTTTTTTATACAGATAAAGTTTTATCTGCACATAAAGTATATCGAGCTAATATGTTAGGTATATGCATATATCTAAAGCTTGTTTACGAACGAAACAGAAATATACGTATCGTACCAGCCACCCCTTGGTTCGACGCGTCCATTCATTAGCACTTCATATCCCGTAGCGACGTGCTGGTAACGAGCCTGTCATAATTACCGTGCTAACTTTATTACCGCGAATGCACGTTCTCCTTCATGCGGCTATGATATTCGTGCGTCATAGGGCAGATCCAAGCCGTACCTTCTCGCTGTAGAAGGGCACGGAACATAATCCCTCAAACATCAGCCCTGCACGACACACGTTCATCGATTTCGTGTCATTAAATATAAAGGCAAATCTAATACAAATTCATGAAACATTTAACGAGAAATACACAGTAATGTGATTTTGCAAATATTTTACAATATTATATCATTATTAATACAAATTCATTAACTCGCTAATTATTCGCGTTTCTAGCAATATTCGCAAATTTGTAATAAATATACAATGATAATAGATTATTGTAATATTACCACATCACTGTTATAATACCTTTACACATGTAGGTGCGTATAAATATAATCATTTTATTTTGTGCTTACCAACTTTCGCAATATATCAGTCGTTATATTAACTAAGAGATGAAAAAAGAACTAATACCAGCTTTGATAATAAGCTTATTTCTCGCGTTCAACGCTCGCTCATGCACTACCGCGTGAACACACAGAAGTTACATACTCATCAGGATCACACTCGAATGAATAATACTATCGTGTGCACGCGCCCTTCTAACACCAGCGCCTAATTACATTTATTCAATATTTACCACGATATGATCAACACGTAGAACAGACTAACTGTGAGTCAGGTTGAATGAAATGGCATATCGAGCACTGCAAAGTCATTCTGCGTGCCTGCTGAACAGCTCCCCCAACATAACTGCCAACGTTTTCCTATCATTGTCGTGAAATTTTCCATATTCATGTTTTGAAAATGATACAAGTATGATACGTTTCAAATTTTTAATGACACCTACTTGTAAAACATTTTCCCTTTTTGGACATTCTGGTGTTAGAACGTTTTAAACAAAAATATCGTAATGTATTATTATTTATTTCAAATTTTATGGTGAATCTTACTCGTTATTTTTGAAGATTAATAACTGTAAGACTATAATTATTTTTTTCAACTTATAGAAAATATTAATTAAAAAATGCTGACCAAAATGTAATTACAAATAATTTTTAATATTATCTGCAAATGTATTTGATTACATTCACATTTACGCCTAACTCGACAAGGCTGCGCATAGTTAGAACAGCAATCGAGTAACTCTCATACGGAATGATTGATGACTCCATTGTGCAGGGTTTCCCATGTCCCTGGTACGATTTCGTACGAGCGGCATACAAAAAGCCAGGCGCCATTTCGAAAATGAGCAGAATTATGGAAAATTCTGGCCGGAAGATCGATTGGATAGCAGATTCCGGAGGAAAGTTGCACGTACTATGCTTGATCCAATTCTGGATTCAGATCGTTTCGTTTAAACGTTTCGGCCGTTTCTTGAAACTTACATAACAGATGTAGATACTTATTTTCATGACGTCTCAAATCACAAATATTTTATCAGTAAAGAGAAAAATAATTTAAAGAAAGACAGTTTTCTGATATCTCGTTAATATCGCAACTAAGAAGAACTTGATCACAGCTAATGTCATAAAATATAATCATTCATAAAGTTATCATTCATAAAGCATCCTCTTCAAGTTTCGCTACCTTCTTGTAAATGTAGCAGTTAATATTAAGTAGAATAAATTTATAAAAAGAAAAATCTAAAGTTATTTTTCCCCTCAAGGCAAGTCGGTCGAGATTTCGGGTCTTTCTTTAACTCGTCTCCTCTACTTTCTTTTATTTCACATGGTTTCAAAACTCCCGTTTTCCTCGCAGGAAGTGACACCGTTTCAGTGGAATGTGGTGTATCATTTTATAAAGACGGAATCCTTCTCGAAATCCCACGCGATTCTCTCAATAGACAGCTGTCTGTTCGTCAGTGGACACCCGCTGAATTGTTGTGACTGATTCTTTGATGGGCACAACGCCCAATATCCGAAAACGTGCTGTTTAAGACATGACATCTGGGAGCGCAGGACAATTAACGTTAGGCGCTCTTCAAATATCATCTCAAGCAGTTGACAGGAGTCAAAGTCCACTACGTGTTTCTCAAAAAGTAAACATTTCTCCATAAACAGACAGAAGCAGGGATATTTTTCATTAGCTTTTTCTCTGTCAAACTTCAGAAGAAAAGCTTCTGAATTAGCTCCCCTTATAATCTCTTTCACCACACAACATTGTGTCAGATAAAACGTTTAATATTTCTCGCTTCATGATTTAAAGTTATTTGATGATTTAATTATTTCATCGTTGTGCACTTGATAATTTTGAATAAAACATTAATTTCCGATAATACGGCATGAATTGTTAATAAAGGAATTAATTTGTATTATAAGTAAACAACAGTCACAGGAGTGAAGGAGTTTTAACAAAAAAAAGAGAACACTCTAAAAGGCGATGGCTTATTGTGGCTTGCAGATAAAAGTCAGGACTGCAACAAAACGACTATAGCTCAGCATGACAATGCAGGTGCCTCATCCCACGTCAAATCACAGCGTGGCGCTGCACGAGAAGACGGGTACTGGACCGATTGAGTAGACTATAATTGTTTAATAGGATTGGAAACCCCAAGCAAAGTTTGCGCATTGTCTGGAAAGAAAGGTGCTGATATTTATCCAACATTAGATTAGTCTAAACTCAAATTTACCAGCTTAATCCCTGCAAATTCCGACAAACACTTCTTCCAAATGATATTATCTGAAAAATCGTGTGCTCGTCGATGGAAAATCGTGCAGCGATTAGTTTTACACCAACATCTCGATTTTAATATATCTCTCAAGAATAATAAAAATCTCAAGAAACAAAAATTCGATAGACAAAGTACTAACTAACTACTTATTATTAATTTTACGCTAAATTGCACGACCTAAACATTTTTATAAATCTATTATTTAAAATTCTCGACATGGCAAAATACATATATAGTTAAAAGTATACATAATACGTAAATTAGGATGTATCAAACGCATAATTAAAGAATATTAAAAACGGAAAAGTTTTATTATTTACTGATTCAAATTCAGTTTTTGCAAACTTTAGTTAAAAATTTTATTAATAAAATAAATTATTGATATGTACTTATAATAAAACGATACAACATATTTTCTGGGAACTTACTCTAAGTATGATTGATTTAACAGTACTGAGAGCTCCCATTTATTTATTTATAGCAATAATATAATTTATATATTGAACAAAAGTGAGATAATTCATCCGAATTGAAAAGTACGAAGAGTCTGAAATTGCATACATTGATAGAGATAAAGTATGTAAGTACGCGTTCGAGTGAAAAAGATTAGCCGACAGCAGGAATCAGAACTATCAAACGTCACTGCGGCTCGATCAAGATGAAGATTCCCCGGTCTGATGTACGGAACAGGACG
The DNA here is from genome assembly GCA_928718305.1 of Tetramorium bicarinatum. Classification (NCBI taxonomy): domain Eukaryota; kingdom Metazoa; phylum Arthropoda; class Insecta; order Hymenoptera; family Formicidae; genus Tetramorium; species Tetramorium bicarinatum. The sequence goes on along the minus strand of OV788327.1, from coordinate 18,162,374 downwards.
GATGTCGCGGGTGGCCGCAGGTGGCGCCCTCGATATAAGCTCTTCTGACTGAACTGCTGATACGGGACCATGCTTCTAAAACTCTCACGGTGGAATGTGTCATCCTGTCACTGCGCTCTCGCATGGGGTAGGAGATATCCCATGGGCCGTCACGCGTCCTTCGGACGAGCGAGCTCTTGTCACTTTTCTCGGATCTCCTTATTGCCAAAAATGTTCACGAGTCGACCGTTAAATAATAATCGGAACAATGTTTCTTCAATACTTAACGTAAGATTGAGATTATTTTCAACAACAGCAATATCGTGATAATATGAAATTTTCTTATATTGTTCGTAATAATCGGTCGTTTGAATTGCATTATATGTTATTGATAAATTCTTTGATTCACTTAGAGTCTACTTATTATTAACAGAAATATTAAAGAAGCTTACTATTTTAAATTTATTAATTTTTTAGTATTAATAATATCCTAAATATATCTGTGTATAATAAATTTGTGAGCACCATAGATATGCGAGGGAAGTTACCTCGCCTGAATTAGACAATAAGACTTACAATTAGAAGAAGAAGAATATCCTATCGTATATATCCTAAATAGATGATTGTTATGAACACAAAAAAGATTTCTTTTTTTAATTCTTTATGAATTAGTGTAATTTGTTCGAAAGGAATCCAAAAGAAATTCTTTCAAAGAGATTTCTATTCTTTTAATAAGAATAGAAACATATGAAGAGTTTTCCTTTTATTTCTAAAGAAGGACCTAGAATTAATGACATAAAAGAAAATTCTTTTTAAACTCTTAAGAACATTTTCAAAACTAATGAAACGGGAATGAAAAGAATTTATTTTTCACAAATTGGCATTTTAAAAAGAATTCGTTTTGGATTCTTTGTGTTATTTGGGACGTGTAATATAAATACAATATAAAAAAAATATAATTAAAATCTATGAAGTGAAATGTGTAGTTTAGCCTGATCACATTAAATATCTTTTCACACATATTCATGTTGTCTTACAATTGATCAGTAAAAAAAGAAGAATACAATTATGTAAGTTATATAAATGCTATTTAAAAAAGATAGAAGGTACTCTGTATATTTTCATTGTTAACTTTCAAATTCGGACTCTGTTAAACTTTATTTCGAACTAATTAGAAACTATTTTTATCTTATACGTTTTACTTTTCTCAAATTTAATTTGCAAGAAATCTCTTATATCCATTCTTCAATTATTCAACATTTTCTCTCTTGCTATTCTTATTCTTTTTTTTGTGTGTATTTTTATTAAGAAAAGATGGTTCTAAATTCATTAAAAAAGTATTATTTAAATATAAATGATATAATAGGAAAATGAAATTTTAATGCGCGTGCATTAAATTTAAAGAAAAAATATAGTTTGCAGAAATACTTTTTATAATTTTGTACGATTGTGTACAATTGCAAAATTACTAGATTATATTGCTTTGTTTTGTTTTATTATTTTAAAGATATTTTTCTGATTGATAAACTTAAATATTTAAAAAATTTAACTCTGTAATAGAGATAAAATTTTTATATTTAATGAGTAATGTATGTAAGTGTATTAATAAAAATATGATATTTTAAATAGGGAAGCAATCAAAATAAAAATACTTTAGAAATTTTAAAAGGAGTTTTTAACATTTTTTCCGAGATACGGCGTCGAATGTGACCTAGTCCTTCGTTATACCTTCAGAAGTAGTGTATTGTCATGTCAGGGTTTCGACGACGTGAAGATGATGAATATCCTAGCAGTCTGAAGAGTCACAAATTGTTTCGTGCGTCGCGCGCCTGTGACCGAAATATCTTTCTTATTTATTAGCGTGACACAGCTACCAAATTAAATTATGTATCTCCATTTTTTCTAGACATTACAAGTCTACACGAAAGCTATCTGTAGATATAATTTATTTCACACTTTTGGTATAAATTTCTATTTCTGTCATTACAAATATCTTATTTGAAAATAATAAAATTGCTGTAAATTTGACCATCAACTAGCAATTTGATTTTCAACATTTTGATAAAATTAAATAGATTATGTACACAGTAGATCAACTATAATTAAACTATCAACCGTCAGGTTGTAATAAAAACGCAGAATGTTGGTACCTTGGTACCTCGAGGCAAGCGAGACACGCAAGTACATAGAAAGACCCGTCAAGAGCGTGGAAGGAAAAAAAGGCAGAAGGCACAAAACAACCTATCCAAGGGATAGAAGGGCGGAGGTTGCTTGCCTCTGGATAGCATAGAAGGTGGGTACCGAGATATAATACCCGACTCCTACCCGCGACGATAAGTGTCAACTGCAGCGTGCCAGATAAAAAGAAGGAACGAAAAATAAAATTCACACTGGTGATCCATCATGAGGCAGTGGACTCGGGGCGCGCAGACTCGCCCGTGATTGGTTAGCACCGCCCAATCGCCATCACGTGACTACGTCTAAGCACCGCCCTCCGATAATGGAGACTCCCCCTGGAACTAACCTCACGCAGCGCAATACGTCTGGGTGATACGCCCAAGTGAGAGAGAGAGAGAGAGAGAGAGAGAGAGAAAGAGAGAGAGAGAAGGAAAGGTTTAAACACGCCAGACCACTGCGGGTCAGTCTCACCTGTGTGTAGCTTTCCGCTACGCTAGTCTACCTCACCAGTTCACTCCAACGGCCCATGTTGGACGGATCGACTGCACGAGTGACCACGCGGATTATTTTTGTGGACGACGGTTAACATTTTCTAGTGCCCGCGGATTGGCATCGTTAGCTATTCCTGAAGGACTTTTATGCTCACTTTCAGAGCATATCAAATTTAAATCTTGGATATTTTTGCCGTAAAATTTTATAAAGCTATTGCATACCTCTTCTGTGTGATATTAGTACGCACTTGTGACAACTTGAAGATTTAATACATTGCTTCTGTGATTTTATATTTTGTGTATGTACATCTGTGAACACTTATTGTTTTATTCAAGACTTTTACTCAAGATCTTATCAAGCACTGATTGATTCTGTGCTTGTCGTGAATTTGTTCATCGGGACGAATTTAAATGTTTATTTTTTTTGTGGCATTTACATAAAACTGAAGGATTGTAAATATGTATATACAATGTTGAAATGATCGATTAAGAGAATACAGTGTATAATTTTAGCCATGATGTAAATCATCTATCTTGTTTCCACTTGAACAACACGGATCGGAGTTGCCGAAACAGTGGGTGGTCAATTGATTCGTCTCTCCGTTACGAGGATGATGATGATGGACATGGGCATGTACGGGACCTATGGCAAACCTGACTCATATCCTAACTATGTGTTCTCGGGTCAAGGAAATCATCACCATCATCACCATCACCAGCCGTCATCCGTCGGCAGCCACGTGTCTGTGCCTCCTTCCCCGGAGGTAGCTCCGACTCATTACTACCCCCAGACCGCAGTGGCGCCATATTCTTCATCGTCTTCCGAGAGTTTCCTAACCGCCGATTCGGGCACGTCGTCCAGTACGCCGCCTCAAGGCTTCTACTCTTCGACGGGCGCCGTTCTCCACGAGAATGGCTCCACTACGGCGATAATCTCTTCGGAGAATGGTCTGAGCTACACCAATCTGGATTACGCATCATCCTCGTCGTATACGAACCAGCAGCAGCATGGAGTAACCTCGGTGGATCCGCATCAAAGTTATCACGTTCAACAGGCTGCTTACCGAGAGGATCCTCATCACCATCACCATCATCATCATCCACCCGGTGGTAGCAGTCTCCATCAAACCACGGTACCCTCAACTAGTCATGCAAGAACGGAACACGATCAGCAGCTCCATCATCAATCCTCTAGTCATCACCATCATCATCATCATCACCATCACCACCACGAACCCGATTATCCGATAGCAGTCGCCGGGACCTCGAATTATCTTCATCAACTGTCCTCTTCGGACGAATCTTTGCATTATCCGACGCAGATTCAGCAGAGCGAGTTCTCCACGCATCCGTCGGGACATTACAAAGAAGAGAGCTCGGACACAGCTACCTATCACATTCTGCAGCAGTCCAGTCACCTTCAGCATCCCCATCAGCACGGGCATCATCATCAGCAGCAGCATTCGCACGCACATCATTCACAGCAGCAGCAGCAGCAGCAACAACAGCAACAACAGACGCAAGTACCCACATACAAATGGATGCAGGTCAAGAGAAACGTACCCAAGCCAGTCGGTAAGTGGCCAGTATCCACACTTGATTTAAATTTCCAGTCGAGTCGACGCCTATGTACAGCGAGCAAACTAGCGTGAAATTAGGTATTCTGTGGGCGCGATCCGGTAGCCATTCGTTAAACCTCGTTCATCGCCTGATTAGCTTGAAATACAAAGATGCAGAATCATGGCTATCTTATCTCTCGTGGCACCGTTATTTGAAAAGCTGGATATCATTGCTGGATAGTATGTCACCGTTTTTAAAATTATATCATTCTGGAAATTCAACTATGTCTGTAATAAATCATACAGTTTAGAAATCATAATCATATTTTCTCTCTAATTCATGTTCCTAACAATTTTTTTCTAGATTCTCTTTCATGGAAAAATGTTATTGCAATTTACATTATTATTTAGTAATAATACATTTTATGTGCATTATTACAAATGTTTTTCATGATCCATTTTACGTCTAATAATACATATTTACAAAATATTTAAAATTAAATAATTCTTTATTTTCTAACATTGAAAGGCTCTTACGAACGAATAAAAGTTCACAGAAAACGTTTATTCGTTGATTGCTAACAAAGCAATCTCAGTTCCTGGAAGCATAATTTGATCCAATCACGTCTTGTTGAAGACACTTCACATAAATTCAATACACCGAAGTATTACTTCATGAAGTAACATTTGATAGAAGATCAACAAATTTTACGTAGATAGTCTTCAATTAAGATTGACAAACAAGGCGGACAGTTTGTCAAAGACAGAATGTGACGTGCTATTCCGTAATCGTCAAGTCAGTGACTTTCAAACAATTTGTATGTATGAGAATTAATAAAGTGCGACACGTAATCTCGGTTTGCCATAATCATTAATCATACGCGCACCACCCAATAATACTATGCCTTAAGAGACTTTAATATCATTAGTCTGCGATTTATTACTGTATTTCTTATTGATTTTTCTTTATCTTATCTTTAAACAAATAATGTTTATATAAATATAATCTTTAACTCTAGAAAATTAATTTAAACTTGTTAAACAAATTGTTAAACGTAAATTAAGCTATTAAACAATATCATTTCAATCTTTTTAAAAATCTTATTTAAATTTATTACTGATACTTAAAACGTAATTATCGTTATTTTTATCGTAAATACAATCATAATAAATGGATAGTTAATGAGTTTATAATAACAGCTTCGAAACTGAGTCATTCATAAAGCCGAATCGTACATGACTTCAGAGATAAGTAATGTTTTCCAAGATATTTGTAAAGAAAACTTATCAGCATGCGTGATATGTTACCTTACAATTTAACTTTCGTTTACACTTATAAAAGATTGTCGTAATAGAGATAGTATGTACATATGAAACGAATAATAGATATAATATTTACATCGAAAAATATCTTTTTACCACCAGAAATTAAAGGTTAAATTTATTTATAATTCCAAAATGTATTTATTATTATATACAACTTGAATATCTTAAATTAATTGCATCAAAATTTTTACTTAAATAACTGCATATTTATTTTAATTATAATTGGCTTATAATTGGCTTATAATAAAAAGTAGTAGGTTTTTCAAATAGTAGGTTTTTATTTAACTATATTTTACTGTGTCTTCTCTTTTTGCAACTAATATTTGTCAAAAATTTATTTATTTAATGTTTTAAAAAGAAAAGTAAATTTTTGTATACATGACACTTAAATTAAATTTATTGTAAATTTAAGAATTAATATTGTTTAATAATCAGCTAATGAAAACTTTTTTCATATTCATGTATTTTTATCATTCGTACATGATGTTCAGTTGCAAATGTATTTTTAAATATCGAGACCGGACAATCTTTATCACAAACTTTATGTATAGAAATATGATATATTGGACTTCATATCGTAGCATTTAGGACTTTATATTGTAGACATTAGTAGCAGAACATTAACTGATTACGATAAGATTTATGATTAAATAAAACCATGTCATACTCGAATTTATCAGATTAATTCTTAACAATGATAAGATAATAAATTTATTAAATAAATATATTTGTATTGAAATAAAACTTCAATGTATTGATCACGAGGAAAAATATGTAATAACTTGTTTGTTACTTATTTGTTTATTGCAATGATTCTTATCATCTATTTTGTAGTAAACACTATTGTGTAGAATCACGATAATCTAATTAATATCTTTAGCTTTATCCGTTACTATATAATTTCATTACGAATAAATCAATTTGAGATTATACTCATGAGAAGTTCGACATCTTATTTAAAAAATTATAATATATGTAATATATGTATATTAGATATGTGTATGTGTATGTGTGCGAATCATGACTTTCATATAATTAATATTTTAGCAAGCCAACTCTCGTACTATAAGAATGTCTACGTATTGTGTTAACGTCGAATTGATGACCATGAAAGTGACGTAGCACGGCTCATTGAAAATAATGCCTAAAAAGGCCGGAACAGTTCCCCTAACTTCACACTAATTTGCTTAACGGCCATGGTGCTCCCCGCAATCTCCTAACTCAGAGAGTGAGTGTGAGCTTAGTCGTTGGATGGAGCTTGTCGGAATTACCAGCGTTTCACTTAATAGCTCATTATAATCGAATTAATAACGCCATCGCAGGCACTAAAGGGACTGACGTTTATTGCAGCAAAGCATGCAAACCGAAATGAAACTTTGTCACCCTCGTTTAACCCTTCTCGTTTTTACTCCTGCTCTTACATCTTGATGTTTCTAATACACTGTGCACAGTTAAATTGTTCTTCGACAAATTTTTATCACAAATTTACCATAAATATAATATTTGCAACATAAGTTACATATAATTGTAAGATTTTAAAATGTATTCTATAAACTCTTTCATGATAATATAATATAATAAATTATACAAAATCAAAAATATAAAATATTATATTGTAAAAATACTTAAAACATAAACAGTAAAATTTAAATAAACAATAAGATATAAAATCATACATTAATCATGCATTATCACTAAACAGGATATATAAGACGGAGATAGTTTTTGAATGTGATACAATTAATCGTAACGGAATTATATTTAAAGTTGGATAAAGAAGACACAGTACGCGACGAGTACGTTACAACGAGAAAATTCAAAGAAAGTAACGAGATGGGCGGAGCAGAGCAGTGGGGCGATTTCGCTAGATTTTGGTTGGTTAACTTTTTTGGTTGGCCGAGGACTTACAATAGCGCTCCTTTTTCCCTCCCTGCTTCCATAACATGCTTCAGAGGGTCCAGAATAGAGGGTCTCTATGGGGACGCGCCCGGCGCGGACCACCCTTAGTCAAGATTGGAGCGAGACAGAAGACGAAAAGACCGTCGTGATGCTGTCAACCCGCCCAATCTATCATACTAAACTCGATTTCTTCTCTCTATACTCAATAGCGGGATTGGCAATACCGCGCGGAGAAAAACGAGACAAACGAACGTCCCCTCGTAACATAGCAGTAATAATTCCATATCTTTGTCATGGTAAGAAACGGAGAATTTCATTTGAAAACCTCGGCTTATCAATATGTTGTAATGCCTTGGCAATACAGAACAATACAAAACATCGCGTGATATCTGTAACATTTAATATTACAACATAATCTTTTATACTATTAATAAAAGATAAAAATGTTTTTATCTTTGTTACGTCTTTCTGTCGTTACACAGTATCAACTTTTAATAGTTGTGACCATTGTAATAGCAGTTCTTACACTATCATTCAATCTTAGTAAGCACAGCATAATACTCCTATCGATTATAAAGTCGATACAGCTATAAAGTTGTGTTTTCAGACATATCTGTATTTTATAACATATCTTGTATCGTATAGATGTATAGATTAAATATTGCAATTTAAAATTTTTAAGAATCACTAAAATTTAATTCTTATTGACTAAAATTAAAATCTTATAATCTGTATGTTTAATATAACAAGATATAATTTATTTATTTTTTAAGTAATAATAAATTATTGTTATATTTATATGTATAAAGTGATTGATATTTTATAATTAAGAAAATAAATAACATCTTTTTATATACCTGTCAGCAAGAAATGACGAGATAAAGAAGCGGCATATCTCCACGTCTATCTTTTCACGTAGCAAATACGAAATAAATAATATTTATCGGGAACACACTTCGTGGATTACTTCCCACTTTCGGTGTTACCCTGCTTCCTCGAAGACTATCACCTTTTAGGCTGACTTAAAATATGCATGTCGCTATCGACGCCCTGACCGAATATATGCAGGGGCGGCAATACGGCGAGGCTAAAACTTACCGTTCAGCTCGCCGACTTCCTTACGTTCTCTTCACGCGCTTAGATGTAATCAAACACATTCGTGATTATGTAATACATAAAAAAATAAATATGTAGAAAGATTGCAACGCACAGCACATTATGTTTTAATTACAGCAAAATGGAGATATATTAACGTTACTCCATATAACAGTTTTTATATTTAGAATCTTATAAATATCAGGATACTAAATTTTAGCATAGATACTGTTTATACTTCTTACGGTAGATTTTTATAGTCACGAGAGACTTCCTTATGAGCTTTGTCGTAACATATTACTTGTGCATAAACAAGGTAGTATGTATGTACAATACCGCCTTATCGATTGATAAACAAAAATGCTTCGTGACTCGCGACGCTCGCACGAACGCAACAATTCGCCGAGCAGCAAGGGGCCTGGATTATCCCGGCAAATAAGTAATAAGCGCGCTCGCTAAATGTAAAATCTCCAGAAAATCTCTGATCAAGTTATCCCGCGGGACTTTGGCCGCGAAGCGGGGTGTCGCCGAGCGTGCACGCCAGCCCTGAACTTGGGAGAGACCGAGAGGACGATAGCGCGGAAGGGAATAAAACGTAACGATAGAAGGAGAGAACGCGCGGGAGAGACGACGGAACAAGGATACGTAGAAACAGAAAAAGAGCACGGAGAACCCTCGGCCGAAGATAGAGAGACGCATTGGATAAACGGGAAAGGAAGCGAGATAAACTAAGAAGGAGGGCACGATCGAGGGAGAAGAAGGAAGGAAAGTCGAGCGAGAGGGCGCGAGAAGGAGAGAAAAAATAGCAGGGAGGAAGGAGAGAAAGAGAGCGAGGGCAGAGATTGTGGGTAGAGTCGAACAACTGGCTGGGCATGTTGCGCGCCGCTCTCCGCAAGGGTCGCCGGCGGACGCGTGAGTGAGTGGCCCGATATCTCGCGAGGGGATCAGAGGATCGTTCGCGTGTTTCCACCCGGGCTGCCACCCGCCGAACCCGGCAACCCCGGATCCCGCAACACAACCCTGGCAGCAACTGACCCTCCTCTGGCCGACGCTGCTTCTGCTCCCCCCCTCCCCTCCCCTCCCCTCCGCCTACCTCCTTGCCACCCCCTTCAACGCGCCGGCAGCGCTGGCTACCACCGGCTTTACTCCTGTCCGAGCGCGGCCCGACAGATCCGCTCGGCCGGACTCCGACAACCGCCGCCGACGCTGTCCACGTGTCTCGCCTCACGGTGATTTTCATTTCCGCGCCGCGCCGTCGACGGCCGGCCGTGTAATCTTCCTTCACGCGGCTCAATTGCCGTAGACGGTATTTACACGTTACTTTTAGCCGTGCAAGCAGGCTGCTATTACGGACTCGATAAATGCCCTTCCTCGTACGTTGGGCTATTAACGATTTTCTCCGGGGCTTCTCCGGTGTTGTCTCGTAAGAATTCGTGATAAGAATTCTGATTTCAGCAAAGTTTCACGATTTTGTAAGGGATAAATAGAATAGATAATAGGCCGAGATTTTAAAGCTTATTGAATCGAAATTGCCATTTGAATGAAGAACTCCACGGAGGAGACTCTTCACCCCCGGAGCAACGGCACCTGCGCTACTGCTCGGGGGTGGGTCGTTGCAAAGAAAGCGCGCGAAACTTATCAAAGACCCCCAGGAGGTGTCGTGCTGAGCCTAATTTCACCGGGAAATGCTTCGGGCATACTCATGAACGCACGTACACACACGTACGAGCGTAAACGCAGGGGAAGCCGGAGTGTGAATGTCGAACGTGCTGCACGCAGCCCTCCCACACGTACACCGTTATGATACACAACATTGCTTTTTCGTACGCGACTGTGACTCAGGATATTACCTATCATAATGCTGAAATCAACGCGGCCGTCGGGGCATGACAATGACTGACAGCGGGGCTGCGAAGCGAAAGGAACTGTGCCGACGAAATCGTTTTGTCAGTTTCTGCGATAAACCGTCGCGGCTATGTTATCTCTAGGTATGTTATCTCTGAGAAAAACTTTCGGCGAGTCAGATGGCCTGGAAAATTTAATCGCGTTTTCTTAAATTGTCAATATATACGCCGTGAATCGCGTTTTCGGGGAAAGTCGCGTGGTTTTAACACATTATTTACGGAGAAGATACCGTACGCGCGTTTTTGGATTTTCTAAAAAAAGTGACAGCTACTTATATGGGAAGTCGATCCCTTAATCGTGCGGGATCATCTGCACTTATGCGTCGATAGTCTCCCCCTTCAAGGAACATTACGCAATTCAAATATTATTCAAAGGCTAAAAGCCGTAGGGATGGCATGACGTAAGGAAAGGTGATGGTAAACACAGGAGAATACAAGGAGCTTGTGTATTATATTACAGAGAGGATAGAGATACGGGCGCACTGATGCTTTTCCTAATTCACAGTATTTTCTGGATTTAGGATGAGACGGTAGAGTAGCTGAAACGAAGATAACTGTGAAATGTAAACAACTATTATTTTTAAATGATTTTTAACCGTATCTCGTTTTTTTTATAGACAGTACAGACTGATGTACCAATATTCAGAATCCAGCTGTATTTGATTTGTAAATAATGTCTGGATTATCCGCATCAACGCCACCCACCCAAGTTCCTAAACAAATACGTATCTTGTGATAATTCAGTCACCCGCGGTTTAAAAGACAACGTTTTTATCAAAAGGACTGATCGGCTTATCGGAAGGACATTTCGCAGTTATTATTAAAACTCCATTTCGCTACGTTGTTTTGCATTTAAATTGCATCTGATATTCAATTTATTTCATGTTTTTTATGTAATAAAAATTCTATTACTTAAAAAAAATCTATCCAAAATTTTATACACTGAAAAAAAATTCTGGTTAAAAACGGATGAATAAAAAAAATCTTGTAGAATTGTTCAAATATTCTGGTTATTATAATAGAAATTCTGTTTATTATAAATTATAAAATATTGAGTTCTATTATAATGGCCAGAATATTGATCAATCCTACAAGATTTTCTGATTCGTCCGTTTTTAATCAAATTCTTTTTCAGTGTACCGTAACTGCAGAATTGAGCCTCTCATATGATTACAGAAAATTCGACAGTAACAATATAATCACGAGTGTTGTAAAACGTGACTTTGAGAGTGCACCCACATGTCTTATGGAAGATAATTAAAGATCAATACATCTCTCTTAATTAACTCAGCGTTATTAAGAACTCGCTGCGTGCAACCCTTTTCTCTTCCCCATTTTATCGATATTATATTTATCGCATCGCAAAGCAAATTTATTCACGGAGCTTCTCGGCATTAAAAATTGCGACTATTAATTTCTACATGCAATATAGCGTTGAACTTAGGGTAAAGGAGGCCGCTGACGTAAGACTATTCGATGCGTGCTCGCGATATAATTTCTGCGTAACATGCACGAGCGTAACTTGTCGATAATACTTTGTGCTAACGGAAATTCAATCTCCATTTGCATATCGTATTTATTTTAAAAATATAAATCTACATCGAATCCTCTCTCTCTTTCTATTTATCCAATTTATTTATTAAAGATATCCTTTTTTTTATTATACTTCTTGCATGCATATATTATTTATAATTTACCAAAATTTGAAGAGATTCTCTTTTACGTTGTATAGACACAACACCTTCGTTGTTGCCAAAGAAAATTCGTATAGAAAATCAACGGCACCTCCGTAGTCGGTCCTCCGTTAAAGTGCTAAATTGATGAATGAGTCGCGGAAACGAGAAACATTTTATTGTATCTGGCACTGGCACGCCTAATAGAACTTGTCCAAGTTTATTATTCGGCTTGGAAAAGCGTAAGCTTAATGGCCGCAAGCTAAATTCAGGACCTCAGTATAAGTGACTGATCTTTTCGGTTTATATTAGAAAAGTCATTTTATAAATATAAATATTTTGTATATATGACGCGTGATTTTTTCGCAGATGCGATAAACAACGTCAGAATATATTACAACTTCCCAGAGTAGATCAAAACAAAATGTATTATAAAAATATCGAAGGGCCAAGCTGGAGACACCGAAGGAAAATGTACATAATAGGGAAGACGTGACTTTAAGGCGGTGGCTTGACAGTTTTGTCCACCCCCTGCCATTAAGTAAATTGACTGCTACATACCGTAGTCTAAATAACAATCTAATTTTCATAATGCATCCTCATCCTTCTGTCGAAGCGCGTCACTTTTGCCCCTCAATATTTTAATTGCATTACCCTTCGAACCAAAAATTTGTCTACGTTACAAGATAATACCGATTGAATAATATCATTTCTAGAATATCTCTCTCGATAGGAGCAGAAAAATCAAAAATTTCACGTAACGACGTAGCGGATGTTTGCTCTACAGCTGATGCAATTTGATCCAGATTTAGGGCTCAACCCTACCGTTCTTTCAGCTTTGCACAGGTCATCTCCCTAAAACTGCTCCCCGAATAGTGACCAGCTGTTATGGCCGGCAAACGACTGTCACTTAAAGGATTTGACTTGATCTTAATTCGACACATATTGCGTCCGTGTCTGTTACGTTTTCTATTATACTTAGATGGCTACAGCTATCTAAATTAGAAGTAGAACGATCGTTTTCGTTCAATGAGAATATTGTCGCGTACCGTCGTATTTGATACTCATAAATCGCTCTACTGAAAAAATTCTGTATCTCACATGTTTGTTATCAAAAATTTACGAATATATTTCAAGGTTTTTCTTAGCAGATATCTGACTGATGAAAATCTTTTCATGAGTATTTTGGCAGCTAAACTTTAAATTATACTACGATAGAATACAATTAAAATTAAATAAAAACAAAAACATCTATTAATATTAATTAATCATTGTTACCATGTTTAAAATTATATAAAAAATATATAAATATTTAATTTTCAATCGTTTAATTTTCTTGCTGAAGAAAAATTGATTATAAATTGAGAAACATGTCAGCAAAATTTAGCCAACTAATTTACTGATTTATACGTTTATAACTACTTAGCGTAGATGTTCTATAGCCATTTATAGCAAAAATAACGAATTTGTTTCAGCGACGAAAGCAAATCCTAATGTAATCGAATTCGGGGGCAGCGCAGCGGCAGGATCAAGCTCGTCTGTATACGGAAGCACCGCCAGCGGAACAGTGAGCTGCATCGCTGGTTCACTAGCCGGTATCGCTGGTAGCTTCAACAATACAGGCCGCACGAACTTCACGAATAAACAACTCACCGAATTGGAGAAGGAGTTCCACTTCAACAAGTACCTGACGCGAGCGAGGCGCATCGAGATCGCTTCCGCGCTGCAGCTCAACGAGACGCAGGTGAAGATCTGGTTCCAAAACAGGCGAATGAAGCAGAAGAAGCGCATGAAGGAGGGCCTGATACCGGCGGATAGCACGAACGTGACGCCTCTGAGCGGCGCCAGGAGCAGCAGCAATTCCCCGACGGGCTCGTCCAGCCACGAAATCGGCGGCCTCGGCTTGTCCAGCTTCCCCAGCGACAACAGTAGGGAGTCACCCCCATCTTCCAAGGATTGACGCGACTTTTGCTGCAGTAACGAACGGCACTACGGTCTATGATTCGACGACTGCTAGAGCTCGATGCTCTATTGGAGCTAGAAGTTTAATAAGAATCATGACAACATTACTGCAGCCACTTTTTTCAATTTCACTATTTCAGGCTGCATCATGAAAATGTAATACGACGAGGACGGTAAGACAAGTAAAATGTCATTCTGTATCCTGAAAGTAGAGGTATGTGATATATGTATATACGGGACACATCTATCTTCCCGTTTTTAAACTATAGAATATGATATTGATTGTGCTCTAATTCCATCATACTGTACGAATCATCCGGAATTCAGAAGTGGCGAAGAAAAATTATGGCCACAAGAAAGATATTAAAGTTTCATGTTATAATGGTCCATTTCAAATCATCTTTTCGTCCCGACTTTCATCCTTTTTAGTGCATTAAAGATAGATTGTACATTATATAATTTCGTATATTATTTATTTCGCGTATGTACGTTATCTTAGTTCCCAAAGCGCCTTGTACTTGTAAAATTATATATAAGTTTAATTTTATCTCTCCACAATTCACATTTTCTTCAAGGTTACCATGTACCTCAGTTCATATAGCGACATTTATAGATAAATGTAAATGTTGATGATCGCGCGAATCGTTTATATATCGTTTATATTGTTTAGTTAATTTCTTTAGAAACTTTTTCGGAATATTATTTTCTTACATTTATGTTAATAACTATAATAATTACATTCGAAATTCAAATCATTCCCAAATATCTATTTTATCAATAACATGTTTAATATTTAATTTTTCCTGTTACTTTCTCGACTAAACAAAATTTTAATTTACTGTACAATTGTAAATGAATTTTTAATTCAGCTATGCAAAATAAATAAAATAATATTAAACTGTCAACATGTCACGTTTTCATGTTAAAAGTAAGATGATAGCAATTGAATTTTGTCATCCGCTTATTTTTTAACTCTTCCAGTATTTTATGATCAATAAATTGCATTGTTTCATGATTTTCTTCAAACAATTATGTTATATTTTACTTCTTTTTTTTGTATGAGTTTAAAAAATACAATTATTACCAAAAACTTATATCACACTACATGTAGCCAATTACAAATACAGATACATATATTTAAATTACTGAAATAGATGTTTTTTATATCTTTATTTTGAAATTAAACCAAAAATTAAATCTACGACAGCATGCTAACGTTACCTATTATCATTTTGAAAATATCGTCAAAAACACAATTGACGTCAAATTGATGATAAGCAACAACTTGCTACTTGAATAACAAAAGAGTATTTCAAGACATCTATATTCAATTCGATACTGGAAGAGTTAATTTCATCTTATTATGAAATAATTATGATAATCTTAAAGATTATGAAACAACCTAAATGTCAAAATATATGTAAAATATCGCTATTGGAATTATAATAGAAAACATATTACATCAATTTAATTTTTAATTTAAATGAGAGCTTTATGAGAAACGATTTACGTTTGATTATTTAAGGATTGAAGCTACAAGCAGTCCTGAAACGCCAAATTGGTCTAATCTCTATATAATATTTATCTCTTACTGCGTGGTTTAACAATAGTAGACAGAAATATCCTTGATAATTACAGAATTTTACGAGTAATTATCTAACGGTGATGATTTAATAATTATAGATTTAATTCTCGCCCAACAGCGTGTATTTATATGTAAATAATATTCTACGCAAACTATAGGCCAATAAAATTAATTACAGTACCTATAAATCTCTATATAAACTAAAAATTTTAGAATTAATCCAGAACAAGATGTCAATAAATTTTTGTTTCAACCTTTCTATCGACAAATTCATGAAAATAACGGCTAATATGATTGCGAATGGATTATCAAGATTGAAGATTCGCACGTTTAACATATACAAATTAGCATAATCGTTATACATATATTTATGTGAGTTACATGGTGGTCCATCTGAATGCTCCGTACCTATAAAGACATTCCTACTACGATAAAATGTCATTAGTCTATAATACCATGTAGACTTCTGTAGAAAGAATAAAATATTATTGTACTAAAATTAGGATAACGTTTATTCATGTCCCTTCATTATATTAAAATTTAATTTTTTTACGGAACATTTTTTTTCATATTATCTATATTACCATCTACAAATTTAATGCGAGAGATAAAGAAATTTTATAAATTTTTATATTATTTTAATACGTATCTGATATAAGAACGTCTATGAAAAATATTACCGACCTTTCTTCTCGCCCTCTTTTCATGTTGGATGTTGCCAAGATCTTTTTTAGATGGCGCCTAAGTACAGTATAAAATGCGAGTCACTTGATTTATAAAATATAATTTATAAACAATAATTTTACTCCATAAGTTCTGCTGAAACTATGATTTCAATAACGTTATAGATAATTACAACATAGTTATGTTACAATTTATAACAACCTTGTCAAATAACGTTTTTGCCTAATATCAATATGTAGAGTTATATTATCATATAACTGTAATAAAATTTATGCCATTATTTACATACAGTTTAAGTTATGGACATTAAGCAATAACAATTGTAATTCGCCAAATAATTAGTGCAGGAATATAGATTGCAAATATAAGAACGAAGAAACATAAATACGTTACGTTTTGCCGATGTCAAGGCCTAAACATGGCGGGATGGACTGCGTTCAGCAAGCGCACCGATAGGACGAATAACTTCCGAGAAACGTTCTAATTGGTAGAGCTAAAGTCTAAACCAATCAAAGACGGCCGTTTGCAAATGGCTGTGAAACTACTGTTTTCTGAACGCAATGTTGAGATACTCCACAAATGAAGGGACTCTAATTCACTCCGATTGAAAAGTAGGCAGTTATTGCATGTAACCATCGTGACAAGCAGTACCGATTAGCAACGTGATGCGTGAAATGTGATGAAGGAATAGAGAAATCTATAACAATGAGTAAGAAAACACGAATTTCTCCAACTGAAATGGTGCATTATCGCGAGCGGTTAACGAGCCAAAAGGAGTTTCTGACTGACATATTATCCAAGATCGAGAAACAAATACTTGCTCTACAGGTCTGTATGAAATATTTAAAAATAAAACAATAACAAAGATATTCAAGCCTAATTTCGTGAAAAATGTCTTGATTAATTTTGTAGGTTGAACGATTACACTTGAGGAACACTCTGGTTGGATCAGAATATTCAGGACAAGAAATACTACCTGATGCTTCAACGAAAAACAACTCTATGAAAATTAAGCCAGTAAATGATCCAGAAGATCTAACGAAACAATTAGATTTGTCCGTAATACCATCTCTAAATAATTTTGAAGAAGAAACTGAAGATGACGATGCGCCTAATTTAATATGACTTAAATGCTAGAAATTTAGATTTGTTACTGTGATTATGTTATGCTTTAAAAAACTTAAATCTTTAGAGTAATACAAATTTTGCATAAATGTAAATTTATATAATCATTTGTAATAAAATGCATTATGATATTACATGTATGCCTGTGCATTTATTCTTATTATACTTTATATGTATTTACAGGATATATTCTTACAAAATATTGTGTTTGGCATTCTAATTAGAGGGTTTAAAGGAATACAGCAATAAGTAAGAAAACAACTAAAATATTATTCAAATCTTAGGTCTAAGACTTCCATGCTGCATATAAATTTAACATTGGCAAAAGGAAACGTTCAAGCGATACTCTGATGCAAAGCACTGTCGAACATCGTTTACTTGAACATTTTGTTCTATTAACTTCAAATAAATCTAAAGGATTTGGTTGAACATTATGATGGATAGCCTTGTGGCGGTGGGCCAAGTTGTGACGGATCTTCAACCAGTGACGGCGGTTTGAATTGTTCGGCGGAAAGACGTGTGAAACAAATTCCTACACCTTCTATCAGTGCCAAGAGCACTCCGCCGATGATTGCACTGCCTACCATCGCTGGCAGGCCGTTTCTCGCCGCTAAAATTCCACCGGTCGCCGCACCACTGATGATAGAGTTGTAAGGATCTTCCTTTCCCCCTCTAAAGTGAATTAATGTGCAATCAATTGTGGAAAACATTCCGCCCCATACAGCAAAATTTCCAGCGATGATAGGTGCTCGTTGCCTAATTGCTACGACACTGCCTGTGAAACGCTGCCTCCATCCACTCGGTGCGTTACGGAAGCCTTTGATGCTTTGAAAGATTGCTCCGCCAATGACGCCCATCGTAAAGGCACCTCCGCAATCATCAACTATCCGCCAGGGGCATGGTTCTCTCGCATATTCTTCCATGGCTTAAATATCTATGACATAAGTTATAACAGAAGAGTTACTTAAAAAAAATTTTGATAAAATATAGATTTATTTGTACAAATAATATAACTTTTGATGAAGCGAAAACGAATGATTGCGAAAATCTCTATTCTACCTTATCTTTCATTACATCACTTATATCACACTAGCTATTTATATAGTTTATGTTAATCCCAAGATTACTTTTAAAAAAGAATTAAACTCATTTTTTGGATATCCAAACATACATTTCGCATAACGCGTTATATAAAAATGTACATTTATATCTGGCTATAGAATACGATTACGAAAGTTATCACGAGAATTACGTGATAAGTGAGGTTAGAACAGAGTCTCGTAGTTTTAAAGCTAAAGCATACGTAACACCTTTGGCTATTTCATTATATATCAAAAGCAAGTAGTTTCCTTAAAAATAAAATAATTTATCTTGATATTTACCGTACAATTCGTTCGATAAAAAACTTTAATTGAGGTGCAATAGCCCTCAAACACACGACACTTCGACCGCTAAGTATGTGAAAGGATAGATTGCTCGATATCTCGAACAAACCTGAATGTGCATACTACAGCGCCTGTTCCTGTCTACTCCGATCTTCCTATACATTTCTCTACCTGCCCGTGTGACATTTCAACGAGTGTTTTAACTAATCCAGATTTATCATCGAAAATGTATATTCAGAGACGGAAACCAACCAATTATCACCAGTTACCAGATCGAAAATGTATCAATTCTTTTACTCTCCATAAAAAAAATGTAAAACAGGAATTATAGCGTAAGTTACACTACTAAATAAATATTTTATATTTTTTACGATTTTATGATTGAATATTTGCGATTTAACAATCCAAAAATAATGTACGTCTTCTTATGTATTAAATGAAAAAAATATCGTCGTGAAATGTGTCGCGATAAATATCACGATGATACAGTAGATATCAGAAGGATATATATGAAACATTTTCTATTAACTATCTATTGGGTTATCTACTGTCTGCGCGAATGATTGACACTCGTTATATTTGCAAACGTGTCGAGGTGTTGTTTGTTCGTCGCAAAGCACGGTTAAATTATCTATAAAAACTTATAGAGCGAATAGTGAATAATAGATTAATGTTCCGGTCTCGAGTTAACCTAACGACAATCATTTCTTGAAGGATAACTAAATTTCAATGTATCGTGCTTCGATTTCTTCGTTATTTCGGAATAATTTAACCATCGTTTTCGCATCAAGAACGCGGAACAATAGATTGTACGGATTAAATAATTTCGGTAACGGAATACAGTGATATGTCGACTGTTCAATTGCATTTGCATTTCGTGGAATTTAATTTTGCGCTTAAATTATGCAGTAAAAATGTGTCTCGACTAAATGATCGCTCTGCATTATTTCTTATGGCATTTCGTACCACATTATTTCTTAAAATAGGATAGCGACACATGCAAGTAACATATCTGTCGCTTAAAAATTAACGATTGAACATGATATTCGGAGTAAATTTCCTTCGCAAGATTTTGAAACGTAGCGATGTATGGAAAAAATGGTCGGCGCTCGACCTTCGGCGACACTCGGCAGCACTCGGCAGCGCTCGGCGGCTCGGCGCGCCGCGCGCCATTGCCGCCATTACCGCTTGTCAGTCACCGCGTACCTTTCATTTCGAGCGTTGATCGTCCGTCGAGCACGCAGGTAGCGAAGTCCCGCGTACCGAAACGCGGTTATACTTTACGAAAGATCACAAGTTATCAACTCACGCGAATAATTAACTCTTCAAATAGACAATCTGCAAACGATGGGTGTTTAGTGAGGTGAGTATTCCACGTTGAATAATACTTGTTGAAATTGACGCGCGAGAATGAGCGGGAACGAGAGTTATATTTTACCGTTTCGTTGAGAACGTTTATACGTGTGAACTTGTCGCTTCAATAATCTGCGTGATTTATTTCGCGTATCTCGCGAATCGCGTCGCATTTGATATCGATAGAATGTTTCGCTCCATCGTCGGATGTGTCACATACGCACAATTGTAATTAACTGTGAATGTAATTGTGTAGTGCTGACGAACGAAATGGAATGGCAATGGACGAACTTGAGAAAATGGAGCTTGAAAAGGAGAAACATCGAACATGGTTACAGCCCGACGTGGTTATTATTCAGCTGCTGCTCATCATACCTGTAAGTTATCAAAGATTATTTTTTCTTTTAATTAGTAATTAAGTAAAGTACGCGCGAAGCGGTTTATCCATGAAAATTGAAGCGAAGAAAGAGTAGGAATATACTACTAGATTAATGTTCCGGGATCAATTTAACGATGATTTATCTAACGATGAGACTTCGGAGATAGGTACATACACAAGAAATATTATCAACTATTATATAAAATATTTGACTACCAACACACATGTAAATATCTAAATTTTATTAATTTATAACACAATAATTAAATTCATAATTTATTATTTTATGGACATTATAAATAAATATACAAATTTATAGTACGATAATATTATATATTTTATCGTAATTTTGATGCTTATGTCTTAAAATTTTAGATTTGTAAATATTATAATTATTCTTTTAAAAGCGACTTGAAGGGATAAATATCCGAATTGTGATCCTCGTGAATTTTTTTCATTGCAATTTTGTTTTGCCAAGCGAAAGAAGTTAGCCTTATTGATCACGTTTCGATATTTCATTATTATCTGTTATTGAAGACTTTTGCATTGTTACAATTAGATATTTAAACGATCAATTTGCTATTTTTTACTATCAATTAAAAGATTTTCAATTCCATGCTAAGAGCACGACCTTATTCAGACTTCAATTAATTGTAATGTAGTTATTGCGATTAGCTTGCCGTTTCGACCGTTTCGATACATCGAGAGTCGCAGTATCGTTCTTCGACAGATTTCAAACTATGAGCAAAACTAGTCGCAAAACGTGCACAATCGATCTCGTAGTTTTTGTCGCCGTTAATAGTTCTGATTTTTTGTTTAATGTGTGTGTGTGTTGTGCATAAGCAGTGCAAAAAATGTCTATAATAATATATAAAACTATTTTATTTTCTTATCTAAACACATCTTCGTGAAAATCATAATACATTAATTTTTAATGCTAATGAAAAGAGCATTAAATTTATATTTCGTGTTTCTAAATCTGATAAAATTATTATTGTGATCTTACCGACAATCAGCCTTATCTTTGATTATCCTTGACGGTAAATGCAATGGGGATTGGCGTGATCGACATACATTCATTCCGAAATCAAATCCGTGTGGATTATCCGTTGAAGGGGAATATTATCGCATGTGCATACCGATCAAGTATTTTACGATAAGGCACTGTGTCGTAAAATCAAGTTACCGACAATAAAACTATCTCCCATTTGATATGGAAACTTCACGAGCGAAATTTATAGACACTATATTCTCTCTCCTTACAACTATACTCTATCCAAATGAAAGAAAACCGATGTGTCGCATCTTTAAAAAAACTGATTGAATCACAATTATTGTGCTTTAATTGAATTCACGTGGTATGCAGAGCAATTTCTCAAAGTCATTTTTTTAAAACGCTAGATTTCATAGCCAATTAACTTCGCTTGGACAAAAACAATAAATTGTGATTTTAAGAAAATCATCTATTATCATCAAATCATATATTAAGTATAAGAAGGATACTTTTGTTAAAAAAATTGATTTAAATCATTTTTAATATCAGATTGAAAAATTAGATCATTATTTTTTCTTTATTCAATGAAGATTGTACAGGGAAAAAAATGAAAAGAAAGTTTTTGACCACCTTAATAATAATTAAGAATAATATTATTAAGATTTGCCAATACTTATTACTGAAGCTATTGCAAAACATTGACTTGATGTTTGCGAGGCGTAATATAGAGACGGATACTCTTTAACGTGGCCTAGTTTCTAAGAGAGGGTTGCATTATGCATCGTGTTGTGTATTATGTGTTGTTTCTTTGCTATATCCATTTATAGGTAGATTACATCAGTATATTATGACCTCATAATTAATGCATCTGCATTATGACGTCGCAACTGTTACATCTCACATAATTGATTTTTCAAAGAGCAAAAAGCCTAACAAGATGTGTGTCAATGAGAAATTGTTTAGTGTATACGATCGAAAAACATATATATATATAATGATATAAAATTCTTTCTTCTCTCTCCGTAACTTACTCAGTGTTTAGGTTTATATCCAAAAAGATAATGAAAAATAATAAAATTGACGCATTCTAAATATAATTTATTTATTTATAACGCATAATTATATACAATTTGTTGCAATAAATAATATCATGACAAAGGTCTCATTATTTATTAAACATTATCTGGTCATCAATAACGATTTCGTTACCGAAAATCGTTATTGACGAGCAAGTTATATTTAATAAATAATGACGCTTGTGGCGCAATATTATTTGTTACAATAAATTGTACAATTATGCGTTGTAATAAACTATATAGAAAATCAATGCACTTTGGCGAATTTTAATTTATAGCCTTTAAATTTATCTCGTAATAATTGCAAATATATCAAAGCTCTTGCCGTGAATAACAGAGAGTGTAAAAGTTGTCTGTGTTTAACGCGCGCCAGCTGTTTTCCCAAGACAGTAGAAAAGTCAATCTAACACACAATACGAACGAGGGAGCGATTTTCTAACGGTTCGCTATCTTCTAAAGATAACCCGACACGATAAATCGATATATGTCCCCGTCTCTCTTTTATCTTTTTTTTTTTCCTATTCTTCGTTACGTTCGATTGTGTAATGGGTCTGTACGTGCGCGACTGTTCCGTAACCGTGCATACATGCACCGCACCCCCGGGTAGCGGGGATTCGCGTCCGGTGCATCTGTTGCATCCCGCACGCAGGTGAACGCGCGCGCACGATCCGGCTCCGGCGGGCGCGGGAGAGACCGGGTTCGAAGCGAGCGCGGGGGCGACGGCGACGGCGACGGCGACGGCGTCGGTGGTGGTGGTGATGGTGGTGGTGGTGGTGGTGGTGGTGGTGGTGGTGGTGGTGGTGGTGGTGGTGCTGGTGGCGGTGGTGGCGGTGGCCGCTCTCTCTCTCTCTCTCTCTCTCTCTTTCGGAAGAGGTGGCCGCACCGTGAAGACGCGCGGGGGTTGGAAAAACGACAGAGAAAGCCTCGTAGCGGGCTACCGGTTACTACGTGGACGCATGCCCGCTGATAGCTCAGTGGAGCGCGCGACTTCGTGCCGTAAGCACATTTCCTGCGAGTGGATCTCTCTCTCTCTCTCTCTCTCTCTCTCTCTCTCTCTCTCTCTCTCTTTCTCTTTCTCCCTTTCTCTTCTCTGTGTCTCTCTTTCTCTCGTATACACACGCATACACAGATACATACACCCCGCGTATCTCTTTCTCTCCCTCTCTGTTCTTGTCGAATGTGTAAGTGTAGGTACGCGTGTGCGCGATTCTTTCTCGCCCGCTCACCTCTTGCCCCACCTTGCTTCGCCTCACCTCTCTTCTGCTGTCTGTCTCCACCTCGGCCTCGCTCGTCGCCGCGAGGACGGCAGGCACGTCCGCCGGCAAATAAAACCCGTGTTGGGCGACGCAGCGGCGGGGGTGGTGATAATCACGGAAGAAAGGGCGCCGGGCATCCTGGACGGACCTTTCGTGCGGTTCCTACGCGATGCGTGCGAATCATATTGAGATAACGAGACGGGGGGGCACAGATCGCGAAAGTGATAGCGAGGGGTTGCGAGAAGAGGCTAGTGAGTAAGATTTAGAGCGAGAGGGTTAATATTCAAACGTAAGAGACGCGCGCGAGAAAGTAGGAAAAGAGGGTGATACTTTGAAGGAAGATGAACGAAGCGAAGAGAGGACAGAGGGGGAGAGAGAAGAAGAAAAGGGAGAAAGAGAAAGAGAGAGCATCGGTGATATCTATAAAATCGGAGAATCTCAAGTGAAAATGGCATGTTTGTGTTTTCTCCCCAGATATAGAACGAGGTGCGAATACCTCGTAAAGTGCAACGTTAATAATTGTTTCGTAAGAAAAATTTAAAGAGAAGCTACAGGGCTTCTTATCAGAGTCGCGAAGATTGCAAATGTCATCGAAAGGAGAGCAATGTAGCGAAGAATATAGAGCGAGAAAAAAGAAGATCTACGTATATTTCTTCGTGTGATCCAGAAGAAAGAATTCACGACAGAACGTTGATCGCGAAATCTGCGAACAGTAATGGTCGAAGGAAATACAAAAAGGCGAGGAGGAGAAAAGAATTACGGGTTGACTTAAATGAATATAAATCACTACATTAAGATAGAAAACAAGAGAAAAAAAGAAGGCAAATTATGAATAATGTCCCCACTTTCTTTCCTTCATTAAACGCCATCATCACGAAATATTAAGAATACTTTAAACGCAAGGTTTTTCTTACATTTTTTATTAGCACATTATAGAAATGAGGGATTACATGAGAAATTGAGTGAAAAAAATCATTCGCGTCAATTTCATTTCATACGCGCGCTTCACTTTTCCCATTGCTTCACTGTAGTATTCATGCTGGTACGCGTGAGTGCATACTTCAACCGTGGTATATAGACGTCACAATAATCCGTACAAATAGGTGTATTGTAAAGCAATTCTATCGGCCATTCACGACTTTACATATCCGCCGATCTTTTTCTCTTTCGGACACCCCGCCTCTCTTTTCGTCAGTCGAAATACGTGCGGATACACGTTTATTTCCAACCCCGACAGCCGGAACTGATAGAAAGGTTTCGCCAACTGTTCGTTATGCAGAAACCGTGACAGTTGCTTTCACCAGCCTTTCTGATCTGACGTCAAGATGCAAATTTTCACATCATAGAAAAATATCTGCATATTTCTGTTACAAATAAAATTTCTAATTCTAACTTGAACTCTAATTTCGCCGTTATTGCGAGGGGGAGAGAGCAATATACAAGCAATTAGTCTTGACTCGTGGAATGTGTATTATGTAGAATCTGTGTGTTATGTAAGAGAATATTGTTGATCCGTTTAATTATTCACGTGAGGGATGTTTATCTTGTAGACAACTGGGCTAAACGTTAGAAACGTTGCGCGAAATGAAAATGCGTATCGGAGATATCGAAGATATTTACACGGGATGTCTAATAGAAATTGGACTATAGCTATGATATTTTTACGAAGTGCTATGCGATGACTCACACTTAAGTATTCCATTGTGCGGAGTTCTGCAAGCATTGCCCTGCATAGCAGGCGCTTCCAAAAATACTCGTTTCGTTTTAGCGTTTCGCGCACGTCGATATGCAAACGCATCAGTAATTCATGGATCGTAGCTCGTTGCAGAGTTGCTGCAATAAAGAGAAGGAAACTAGGAAATTTATTAGAAATTTCCGAGCTGTAATGGGCGAAGAGATTCCTCAGAGTACTCTTTAATGTTATCGAATAATAAAACATTCCTCGCGAAATGGCGGAATCAATAGGCACGTACTTATATTTTCTTCTTATTTTTCTCACTTCTTCTTTTTCAACATGTCACATTGCTCTTCCTTCATTTTTTCTCCAATTTGCTTTTTCTCTCCGTAAGGTAAAGTGTTGATTAATGAATAAGGATGAATCTTTTAATTTAAAAAAAAAAGTTATTCTCTAACGTTCATCCTGATATTTTCTCTTGTTTTCGAAAACGAAGGTGATGACATAAAATAAAAATATCGAGTGAAAACAAAGTGTTGCAAGACGTCGTGAACCACAAAGTGATTTCGAAGTGACAAGTATTGAGCGCGATCAAACGCCGAGATTCTGCTTTCAGCTCCGACTTTTCTTCCCGTTTTGCTCGTTCCGTCGTCAAGAGTATTGATATTTCGCTGTAAACATTCAAAGACTCGTAACCGACGTCCAAAGCATGAGAGCCGTACATTTGTCCCCGACAAAAGATGTGTCCAAGAGCTGATCTTGGGACTCGTTCAAGTCACTCGACGAGTGTCCGCGAGAGGAAAATAATAACCGGAGACCGACAAACGCGCGAAGGATGGAAGCATGATTCTGATACCGCGGATCCGGCGAACTCGACGGAAAACTAGAAGAAGAACTTCTTGAGGAACGTCGCGAAGAGATCGAGAAGAAGGGTGGAATGACGAGATATTGCGGGGACATGGATACCCGCGGGATTAGCGGAGTCGGTCGATCGCGAGGCTCGAATCTGTTGACCTAACCGTCTCCAAGGGGAATCTCGGCATGCGTCCGGTGGAGCCGAACGAGGCGTCGTCGTACTTCTGTTTAAGTTGCGCATTACGGGAGATTACATTCGCGACATGACTTCGGCAAAGAAAATTACCGCGTATCGTTAACGTCACTCGCGGAATATCAATGTCCACGAGACACGATTCGAGGGAAGACTCGCGCCTTTCGCTAATGTCGTCGCAGGAGATTACTTCGTATCGGCGTCGAACCCTGATATTTCCTGTGGCATGTACGTGACCCCAACGACGTGGAAAGAAATTTGCGGCAGTAGAGCCTCGAAGAGACCCGGTACCGTGGGCGGTACAACCCTGTGCCCCTGGTACGGTACCGTTTCCTGAAGGACGAGGCTGCTGGTCGGTGTGTGCGTGTGTGCGTGTGTGCGTGTGTGTGTGTGTGTATGTGTGTGCGATTGTGTAGAAAAGGAAAAAAATACGGGGAACTCAAAGGTATCTTTCGTGCGGTGGTACCTGCGGCTGAGTGTCTCTTTAAATCGCTTCGATTGTCTACGTCTCGTGACGGGTGCTCGCCAACGTCGTACCGGATCGTGCAAGATCAACTGTACGAATCGGTATCAAACGGTACCATCGAAGGATGAAACAATCCGGCAGAGCATCGTGAGGAATAGCAAAAGGTACGCGGTCTAGGTTGAAAAAAACTGATGAGAAAAACACAAAATTCCACAAAATATCTCTTATAATTAACTCAGTGAATCATATTTGAAATTCATTCTGCTTTATGCAAGACGAATAATTTGTTCAGTATAATATAGAATATTTTTTTTATATAGAATATATTTTGTTCATAAATTTGGTTCAAGTAAGATAAACATTATTTAATTTAGCTCTCGCTTTTATTATAGCAAAGGCTTTACTTAGTAAAGTTATCACAAAATAAGAGAAGAAATAATATATAGACGTCTAATATTCGCAATAACGGCTAAATGAGATCTATTTTCAGAGATCTCAATTTTTTCGGACAAAACCCTCTTTCACAACAAATACTACGATACGCCGCACAGTTCTATCTTACAGCAGTTCTCCAGGATTTTTCTTTCGATCGAGCTCCGACTCATTTTTATCCAATAACCGTGCAATAAGCTCATATTCCCGGCTATCTAGTCGCCTCGATGGTGTTTTAAAATAAATGTTTTTATCTCTCACTAAAAACAACTGAAAAGATAACAAACAATGATCTTTTCTCTGATGTATTATCAGCAATATTTCCTTCATTTGCTTTTAACGGGAAGTTCTTGGAAATTCGTTGAAACTAATATCTCTATCTTGCAAAATAATGGTATTTATACCTATAATGCTATATATTTTTTGCTAAATAAATCCTTTTTACGCCTATTTAAAAGTGCATCGATATCGTTCTACTTTCAAAGTTATTGGAAACGATTATTGAAATATTTATTGTGGGATCGAAGAATTTATTAGTTGGAAACACTTTATCTAATTTAATATAAATCTGCATTGACAATATTATTTGCCTACTCTTTCTAATTTCATTATATCGAGATAATTGACATATATCTTTCATCAGCTTATTCAAATTTTGTCACATCGGAGAATGGCACTTTTTTGATAAGACATAAGACAAATATTTGAGTATTCTAATGATTTTCAATACGCAGAAACTTAACGTTTAGATTTTTAATTAGGTTTTCTTATGGATGACATAATTTAATCTAATGATATCATCATCATTTAATCATTTTATCGTGTCGGAGAAAAAAATATGATAACTTATTCTATTCTAAGAAAGACAGATGATAGTTATTTGATGGGACCGTCCTCTCGACAGCGCTTTCACGCTACTCCAAACATCTATGTTTCTCTCTATAAATCTTACGAACAAAATGCATGAAATATATGCGATATAACGATCTCGTTTACTAGTAACTGAGTAATTGGTGAGAAAATCGATATGAAACTTGCATGAAATTGTACACGCCAGTTTCAACGAATTTATCGAATAACGAATGAAAAAATTAATAAATAGAAAACAAAGTAAAAAACACACAACGAAACATTGCCAAATAGATAGCCGATATAAAGAATTAGATATTCTTTATTTAAGTTCAATTAATTCAACAAAAATTTTATATTTAACATTTAAATAATACTCAAAATTAATATTGACAAATAAAAACAAAATTGAGCATAAATGATCACAAAGATTTTGTCAAAGAAAATTTTGTTTCTTTTTTCAGTTTTCTTAAAATTGATCGAATAATAAATTTACTCCTTTCCCTTCTAATCTCGCGATCTTCAAGCGCAAGCGAAATGACTTTGAAAGAAATTACTTATAGGAAAATACTTTTTAAAAATATCGTTGATACATGATTGAACGTCAATCTCTGGAAAGTTTTTTGCGTCGTTTGATACGATGGAATTCAGACTTCATACTATCCGTCTGTACACTTAATCACTAGTCTATGAAGCTATAAACGGGTTTTAATATTTGTGACAGAACATTATACCTATTACTATTTATCATTACATCATCATTAGATATACAATAGCATATCAATTTGTAAATCTGCAGAATGCGTAATTGAACTCCGTTAGTGTATGCACACGTAGTTGCACCTTTTGCTGCATAGAGATCGTTACAGCGATTCACAGAGAGTAAAAAATCTCTGAAGAAGAAAAATACGAGAGAAAAAAGAATAATAAGCTCTTCAATGTTTATCTTTGTAAAAGCTAATCTCTATTATAAAGATTACATTACACATTAATTGAGGATTGATGGAAATTCGACATAAAAGGATGAAATATTATCCAACTCCTTCAAGATTTCAGCTCTAATCTTTAATACGTCAACTTATTCTTATTTTCGTTCTCAAAATTATAGGCAAATTTTAAATCGACGTAGGTACGCGTTAAATTATAAAATTTGCGCGCAGGCACAAATGGGAAAATTTTAAATATTTTTCTATGACACGTCAAAATCTCCCGGAACGGGGAATACCCGCGAAATTATGGCCGTGATCACAGATGGGAGGAGGGAGGAAAAACACGAAAATCGATGCCAGCCACCATTCGAGGTTATGAGCCAATGATTAAATCACAATTCCACGTTGATGTTTTGAATTAAAAAAGCAAGAGACGAAATTTTGTTTAGGCAACTTTACATTTCATTGTTAAATTTCACGATTATTTAAAATTACAAAGAACATTATTAATCTTAAAACTTATACAGAATATTGTATTTAGTGTAAAATAAAGAAAACTTACATATTATTAATTACATTTTTAAAATTAAAAACTATAATATAATAGATCGCGTAAACGATTTTTTATACCAGAATTGTAAAAGAATATAATATTAATTATGTAATATTATTCTCTCAAATACTTAATATAAAAAAGTGCATAAATTTGCAACAAATATTACATTTTGTTATTTTTTATTCTAAATATCCGTTCTTTCTAAAGATATGCTTAAGATATTCTACTAAACAGATGCTACTCAAGAATATTGTGAACGGCTATTTTAGCTCTGTGGATAATAAAAAGTTGATTCTAACTTCATAAGCGAACAAGAAATTGTCATTAAGGTTTAACGCTTCAAGCACTAGTAAAACAAACTTTTGTTCCCCGTCGCGGTAAAAACCTTTTCACGTCCGTCGATAATTTTCGCTATTGTAGTCGCTGAATTTAAAGTTTAGCACAATAAAATAAATTGTAATCTGTTTTATATTTACTAAATATAGGTTAATCTCGCGTAATCCATTCTTAACTAAAAGAATGTGCTTTTTATCCACCATAGGGACTTAAGTTTACAGCGATAAAAGATTCTTTTAAATATAATTTAAAAAAACATTAAATCATGTGAAAGTAATATTTATTAAGAAACAAAGCAATTGTGTGAGCTTGAATATACGTAAATGTGTGAGATTGCTCTATAAAACAGTTACTATCACATTTGCGAGTTTTCACATTAGTCCACCAATCCCTTTATTGCAGATAGGCATCATGTTGGTTATAAAAAAGAAGTTATAGCCACAGATAATTAATCATAATAACATTCTTATATAAATATTACAGTAACGACTACACTCATTCGTATGAGTGTTCGTATAGTCTGAAGAAAATAGGATTTTCTAAAAGTAATTATATGATTCTCATATTTGTGTTAAGCAATCTATCATAATGTAAATTACTTAATATACATTTTTTAATCACTGTTACTATTCTTATTATCTTAACGAAAAATTTCTTTTTTGTCTTTAAAGCGTACGTGTCTTGATCGTTGGACGATGACCGACTGGCCGTCGTCGTGGTGGAGATGACTACCAGGTTAGTGGCTCGTCCCGAAGACGACGACGACGACGACGAGGTCCACGAAGAGGCACGAAATTCGGCCGTGGGCTATCACTGCCACTGATAGAGCCGGCATCCCGTCGCAGCTCACATCGATGCCGACTGCCACATCCACGAAACGAGGTATGACGGAATTCATTGTTGAACACGTTTCTGCTCTTTCGCGAAGAATATCGTAATTTTTGTTTCACAAATCATAGGTGAAATTTTTTCGATATTATCGGTTAACCTTAACAATTATAACATTTCTCTACGGTTGAGAAATATATATTTTTTTATACAAGATACATCGTGCAAAACTGTATCTAAATAATGAGATAAATTTGAGAAAAAAAGACGAATTAAAACCATACTATTATCATATCTAATCATTATTATAATTATAAAATAATATAAATGAACTATAATTATAAAAAAAATATTTGGAATGCCAATTTTGATCAAATTTTTAATTCA
The DNA here is from genome assembly GCA_928718305.1 of Tetramorium bicarinatum. Lineage (NCBI taxonomy): Eukaryota > Metazoa > Arthropoda > Insecta > Hymenoptera > Formicidae > Tetramorium > Tetramorium bicarinatum. The sequence goes on along the minus strand of OV788327.1, from coordinate 18,130,965 downwards.
TCGCTATACAAAATTAGGATTCTGATAAGAATTCTTATGGAATAAAATTGGAATGACATAACATAATGGAATAAAATTATGACATTTTACAAAGGATTTTATTCAAGTATTTCGCTATGTTTGGAATAATTATGCTTCCAAGTACAATTTACTTTGTTAAAACTCTTGCAAAAAAGTTTTAATTAGAAATATATATACAGACAGAGAGAGAGAGGTGCAGCAAGATAAAATCGTTGTAATAGCGAACAAGTATGTTACTGGGGCAATATTGGTCGATTCACTTCTCTATCTTCCATCGTTCTGTTCCCGATTCCATTCCGTGACTAAATAGCTAATGAAACAAAAGAGGATGTTTCGTCGTCGTGCACCGTGTTTAATTATACGGCAACGAGAGGAAAGGGGGTTCTTATCGATAACTTTCGGTGCTCAAGCACACTGAAACGCGAAGAAAGACAGGCATGTACGAATCCTTTGAGTCAAAATAAATTTGCTTCTAAATCTTCAAGCAGACATTGCATTAATCAACATTCACCCTACAGAGAGAGTTGTAAAGCATATCTATAAGTCTTACAAAATAACGAGAAATCCGCGTGTTTGCTCGCTCAGAAAGTACCGAGCACTTTGACGGGCATAGAGAAACCGCATATGGTAAAATCCAAAGTAAAAGTGAAACGTCGGTGCTTCTATTTGAATAAACGTTGATGTAGCCGCAATTTGTGATAAAATAATTCTTGACTTTGATGCTTGTCCGCTCTTTCAACCGCGTCGTTTTGAATTTCTCCGATGCAACATCCCAGATCTATTCTAGGAAGATGTCCTTAAAAAATATACGTATATTCTGTAGTATACTCTGTGTGTAAAATATTATTCCTCGCACAGCGTATCAGCGTTCTCAAATCGTTATCGTACCATTGAAGAAATGATCTGTCTAAATCTTGCCGCAAACTGCGGAATTGTCAGCGGAAAATGTCGGGGAAAGGGTAAAGGAACGCGGGCGACTAGCGATCAACGTCGAGACGGAGTCGGCGGTATTTAGGACTCATTGTTCTTCTAGTGGTTGCCCATGCATTGACTCGATAGACGTACCCGGCAGCTTCCTCTATCCGTCATTTGTTCCCTTTCGCCTTTACTCACCTGGCCCACAGCTTTTCTCGTGGGGAGGCACTAAGATCCCTTAACGGTACTTTATCCTTGCTCCGATACGATCTCTCCTTGAACTTTGATATTTACTCTCTTGTCGCCGCTGCTTGCTGCAACGATCGACGTGGATCTACAATGATAATGACGCTAATGCGGATTTACCGAAATCGTCGTAAAGCCTCCTTTCAGTGAAAACGGCATTATCAATTGATACACAGAGGAGAGAAGCGGCAGAGCTCGGCCCCTGATTCAAGTTCTTGCCGATATTCGCGATGTTATGCACGCGTAAGGTCCGCTCTTGATTCACGTTCTTGGGATGTCTCCGAGACAATCTGATCAGTCCTCGCGCGAATTCTATGCGAACACGTTGACGTCTCGACGATTTAAAGAATTCAGAGAGGTAAACGTGTCTCCTGCACGATACTGAAATTCCGTTCGTAAATTCCTCCGAATACTGATTTCTTCGCGTCTCCGCGAAGTAGAGAACAGTGGCTTTTCTCCACACACGCGGGCTCGCGTGTTCATCTACGTTCCATTTGTCTCTCCTCAAGTATCGATCGTCAAACGACACCGACTATGAAACTCCGCGAAACACGCGCGAGGTAACCTGTGGAATTGACAGAGCAAAAAGCTCCTTTCGGATCTCTGAAGTTCGGCGCGTGAAGAGATTTGCAAATTCGGCGCCCTCCCCCCCCCCCCCGAGCACGAACGCTCGCGAATATCTGTTCCATGCAAATCGGCAGCCCGCATGGCAAACGCGTTCACGGACAAATTCCGCATACAAATTACCGAAAAACGATTTCTATTACGCGCCACGCATGGATACTATAGCCTTAAAATTTAATATTCACATATATATACACCTGTACTAACAAAATATATATTTACTATGCTTGTGCGGACTACCGAAATCGATCATTTGTTTATTTGTGGTTGATAGACAAATAATAATCGAATGTTTAATAAATATTTTGTAACTCTCAATTTCATCACAATTTTATTATCAGATATTTTTAAAATTAAATTTTTCAGAAAAGATTCAGAAATTTATAACGTTCATATATACAAATTATAGAGTTTATATAATATTAAATTAAATTTTTTAAACGCAAAAGTACTTTGGTTTTCAACTGAAATAATACATTTAACAATGAATTTTAATAAAACTGACAAAAGCACGGTTAGGACAAAAGCTTTGTAAAATCTTTATTACATATTTTTATTATAACATGAAAATTAATAGTATCTGTAATTTATATGCAACTTGAAAATTGAATTTGTATTGTGAAAAATATTTTCATGAAGGAAGCATTAACAGGTCATGATTGAAGCTAATATTGAAGCTATCAGCATTTTAATTCCTTCCTTTTTAAATTTCTGACAGCATAAAGTACGTGATAAATATTGAACATATATCATTTTATCTATAAATAAAATCACTGAACACGGAACCAATTATAGATGCAATAACGTTTTTATACCAGTCTAACAGCGCAGCCGAATGTCAATAAATTATCGCACATTCTGTCCGCGTGCTCCAACGAATTCGTTAAATTTACACCGAGAAGAAAATAGACAAGTTGCAGAACATTATTTCTTATTGTCTCTTCAGCAGTTAGATTATAGTCTGAATTTTCCGGTTTTATCGAGGTCATGTTTATTCTATCTATTGATCGCAGGATCACAAATACAGTATGTAATCTACTTATAAAATCTATGAAGTTATAGGAACAAACTGAAAACTTATCCCAGTATTCGCTCGAGCAAAGACTTTACAACGCAGTTAGTCGTTCTTGTCTGATAGTAAGATAAAGTGCCTAGCTCAAATATTTACCCCCACGTTTACGCGAATTAAAAATTAAATTTGGAATTGTGACATTGAGAATTACGTGGAATTTTGGATTAACATTAGGAAATAAAAATTAATAAATGTGTTTTGTGTAAGTAAAACTATAAATGCGTTAGTTTTATTTAATTAAAATGACAATGACCTAATATCATTAAAATTAAAGAACATTATTATAAGAATATTATTAGAATACGATATAAAAAAGACGATTTATTGAATACGTGATTATACCATTGAGATAGTCCAATTGGTATCGATAAAATTCGTGGTGGAATAATGTTATTAGAGTATTAAAATTGTTTCTCGATAATTCTCTATACCGTATTCATGGGCTTTCTTTCATCGTGCTCATCGATCATATCAGTCGATGCAGTCAGCTGTCTGGGAAATTAACAGCGGAGTCAGCACTTACGTAAAATGTTCTAGCATAGCTCAAAGTCAGAAAATTTTGCAGAATATTGAAACTGTGATAAGTTTTCTCTCCATCGATTTGCTTGACTATGTTTGGAATTTGACATCTCAATTAGAGGAAAACCTTTAAAACATAATTTTTGGTTTTCTGACAATCGCCGCTATGCATATTTGCAGTAAACATCTTTCAACAATAGCATTTTTAGTACTTTTTAGTTTTAGCTTGCTTTTAAATATTTTATTTTTCGTTGCGATGTTAAAGTACATTATTATAGAGAAAGCTTATTTTCATCTTTGCATAGTTTATTTATTAGCTAATTTTTTAATTTAGAGCACTGAATCACGCTGAATGATATTCTGAAATGCTCTCACAAGTGAAACTTTTTTAGTATTATTACAGTCTCCTCTTTTTTTATAAAAATACACATCTGAATGAATTATCACTTAATTTTCCTATGATTTTATAATCAGAAATACATACTCAAAAGTCATCTGTCTGTACGTTTGTATGATTAATTTGTATGATGAAGTAATTTTTTTCGATATTCATGTTTTCTTTCAATACATTTTTTCATAATATATCATTTGGCCATATATCATTCGCCATATATCATTCATCAGTATAATAAAGTTAAAATAATATAACGAAAGGTATTATCTTTTGTTATATTAAAGATTTAATCGTTGAAAATACTCGACACGAGTTTGCGATCAAGATCTTGTTCGCAACAGGAATCAAACTCGGTTCAGCTTTATCAGCGGAAAGAAGCGAGTTAGGAAATCTGATAAAGGAAATAAACTAAGCGTCTTCAGGTGCATCCGATCGTTAAAAGGAAACCTTCCGAAAAACCTTCTTCGTCGACAGACACACGGCAGTGAAATCGCGGAGACGATCGATGAGGCGTGAAATTCGTTGATAATAGACCGGGAAAATTTCTTTTTCTTCTGCACACGAAGTTGCCGAACGGATATACCAAAAGCTGCTTGAAAGAGGATTTAAAAAAACTAAGCAAATAATAGAATGAAAAATGTTAAAAATTGAATTGTCAAATACAATGGTATGTTATGCAATCCGTAATACTATTCTCATTTGAGTTAAGTGCCATCACTTTGTGGAGCAATTCTCGATGATTATGATTAAGTATCGTTATTATCTTGTTAGAATATTTTATATTTCGTTGACTGACTATTTTGACTATATTTTTGTGCATAATAGTTAATTATCGATATGGAGGAAGAAAGCTTTCAAAAAAAATTTTAAGTGGAGCACAAAAACTAGGCCATGTTTGAACCAACCACTTTATTTGACTCTCTGTCTTTTTCTCTCTTTCTTTTCCGTCTAAAAATTATAAAGTAATAAAATAGGAATTTTTAATATTATTTCGAATATTTATTGAATATTCGAATATTTCCAAATTTTTTTCGATGAAAAGTACTTTAATTACCAATATCTCTCTCTCCATTGGAAATTCCTGTAACCCATCACAAAGTTATTTAAAGTTGTCGAACTTTGCGACTTAATTATCGCGTTACAACTTTCGATTAATATTCCTCACAGAGGAACGTCGGTCTTTTATACGCATAAAATCTCTCGACTAAAATATACACAGGCATACAAGTTGAAAAATATATTTCAAATTTATGGGAAAGTTCTGATAATATTGACATCATAATGTTTACGAATAATTTTCAAAAAAATAACATTTAATATTGCAGAAGCCGTTCATTTAATTGCTTTAATTTTTCGAATCGTTTGTGAAGATTTTTAGTAGTCTTTAACATAATAGGATTTATAATTATTGTAACTTTAAAATAATTTTGAGCACAATACTCTACTTATACTGATATAAAGATCTTTGTACAAAGTATTTATACTTATTGTAATTTAAAAGTGAAAAGTTATCGAATTTGAAACTTTTTATATTTGTGTAAAAAAGAATATTTGCATAAAAAGAATACTTTTTCAGAAGAATAGTTAATTATTAAATTGTGGCATAAAGTTTTTGAAATTGTATTATTTATCGCTATAAACCATGTTGGGTAGAAATTCTGGAAACGGAATTTAGGTTGATTGTCAACTACGCGCATTGCTACAATTACAATTAATTGTAAGATTCGATGGAGCTTACTCCATCATCCGCATTCGTTTTATTGACATCGCAATATTGGGAATACTGATCAAATGTAATATATGTTGCGGGAGATGCAGCAATCTATTAATCATGTTAACTTCACAGGATGTACTGAGTACCACAAACTGAAAGCTACTTATTTAAATTTAATAAATGTATATTTACGTGCACAGAATTAAATAGGTAAATTCGATTATTATTTGTATGTATGTTATCAGTGTTAAAGTTATTTAAAAGCATGTCTACATGTATATTCATAAAATTAATTTCAAATGTCGCTCTATAATGTAATATTAATCATAATTTATTATTAGTGGAGATATTTGTGTAAAAATGTGCATATAAAAATTACACAAAGTCGAGATTGTGAAATAAATGCATTAAAATAAATAAATAAAGGATTACACAATGAAAGACACCACATTAATTCACTTCTCGAAACGGATTGAGAATTATTGAAGCTTTTTCAATAGAGCTTTACTATCAACACCGTTGGTCGCATAAAATGTAATTTGCATTTGGCGCAGATCAAAAAGATTATTACAGCACAGTCGAATTTACATAGTTTGTACGGTAACTGGTAGATAGTTACACGAATAGCAAATAGAATCCCCTTCTGAAATCACCTAACAGTGAGTCAACTCGAACCGAAATCCGATCGTATATAGCCCGAAGTCGAAACTAAAACAGAAACTCGAGCTGCGCGCATCATCTGCCGAATTAAAATGTTATAGGCGAAAAGCATATTAGTGCTATTAGCGCTACTACGTGTCAATATTATTTTTAGCAGTCGCGCATCACTTGGAATTTTAAACGGGCGATCTCGCTACTAGCTCGCCGCGGTTTGCGATAATAATTGGGCGCGTAGAGCAGTCCCTTTGAAATATTGTGCAACAACAGCTATGTAAATTTTATAAGACGCACATAAATGTGAAATACGCTGCCTAAAATGCTCGAAATTGAAATTACTTGTTAGCTCATTTGATTTTGCTGAGTATGATGTGCAAATTGAGAGTCACTGAGGCTTTTAAATCAGCCCCTTCCTCCCCTCGTATGTTGTTTAGTTGCTCGTTCTTCGGCCAGATAAGCCACGTTAAAAATACATCAGGACACCCCTGTCTCTTCTGCCCTCTTCTGCTTCGTGATGATCTTTGCCTAGCCAGTACAATGCTTTCACGTCGCTCTCCTTTCCTTTCTCATTCTTATTCGCATCACTTTTCTTTAACCTTCCTTTCCTTCCTTTGTTTCTCTCATAGATGCCACTCTTCCTTTTATCCTTCTTCTCAATCATAAGGAGAAATTTCAGCGAAACAGCAGAGCAAAATCTGCTAAAAGTATCTGATGGATCTCATTGGATCTGATGGAGTAAGAAGAAGGTAGTTTGATGGATAAGCGTTACGGCAGAAAAATTCAATGTCAGCGCAAATGTGATTTAGAACGAAAGAAGGATAACGTAATATAGTACAGACACAGAGACAGACGAATGGTTTCCCCATTCCTGCCTAAATCCCTTAAGGATATTTGAAATAGAGACTGAAAGAGAGACAGAGAGAGAGAGAGAGAGAGAGAGAGAGAGAGAGAGGAAAGAAAAGAGAAATAGAAAGCGCATAGAATCAAGAGTAACTAAATACGCGATGACACTAATTAACTAATTTCTAGAATGTACTGCAGAATTTTCGAATGAAATATTTATCTTTGTATTGCAAATACAAATATTAATTCTAACAACTCTAATATGGATAATATACATATAAATTAGAAATTAAATATTGTAAATATGACTGTATTTTCAATACAAAATTGCATATCTTATTGAAATCTTATATTAAAGATTAAAATTATGTAAGTGAAATCATGTATAAAAGAAATATACATAATGTGTATGTGCTGAAATAACAATTAGTCTCACGTATATTAAAAGCGAGTTTTTTTTTCTTTTTTTCAAATCAATTTTTTTCTAATTTTCTGTTTCTCAAAGCCAAGTTTTACTTATACAAAAAATAAATTACTTTATATATTTCATTTTATTTTTTTTTACAAATAATTTTCTTTTCTGTTGTTTTATGATTTTCAAGAATTCTCATTCTTGTGCAACAGCTGGACGTATTAAACGTATATTGGCGTATGTTTATGCGTAATTATAATATATAAGTATATATATACAAAACAAAATTAATAACATACATAACATTTCCCAAATGTTCAGCCAATTTGTGGAAGGATTAGTTGTAAATGGTAATTTAAATATGGAAATAATCAAATATATACATATATATAAACGATGATATAGCAGAGTATGTCACATGGTGGTATTTTCCACGCTTGAAAGCATTTAATAGGTCATGTTAATTAGAGGCGTGTTAACGGATGTGAATTAGCGACAGTGTGAATATTCTTCCTTTTTCTCTTTCTCTATCTCTCTTCCTCTTTCTCGTACATATTTTAATCTTATTTTAAAATAAATCCTTTTAAAGAATTTTAATCAATACTCATTTCAATGCTCACTTCGATATTAATAATGCTGCTACGTACGCAGTTGTAATGTTTTGTTAAAACTTTAATTTATAGCGACATAGAAATATCGTTGTGCGTTATAAGATATGCTAATTTCGTTTTATACGGATTATATGTATACAAAATTACGAAATATTACGAATAATTGCGAATAATTTTAATTAACTTTTGAATTTGTTATTTTTAAAATACATCTGAATTTTATTTTTTATGGCATTTATGTCGAAGAAAATTTTAGAAGATTATTCAAATAAAATCTAATGCTGTTTATATGTATAGAAAATTTAAAATATCATTTCATTTCGTGTCTGTTTAAAAGGATAAAACCTCACAAGTATGAAATATTAGTAGACAAGAGCAGAATTTCTTTTTCGTCTTGTTTCGTTCCTTCTTCTCGCCTCGTCACGAACCACTCGATTCTTTTCATGTCGACCGCCGCAATAAGCCGTCTTAAAGCTCACTTCGAGGTTCTCTTCTTAAACCTATTTCGATGAAAAGAGTAGAGACCGTGAGGGACAAGGACAAAGAGTATAAGAACAAGCGGGCAATGAGATCAGCCGAACTCAATGTGCGTTTTTGAACGTACTAATGCACAATGACGGAATGAGGGAAAACGGCGGAGCAATATTAAAATAAAAAAAAGAGAGAAGAAAGGAAATATATCGCCGACGATCGTTCGCGTCGTCGCGAAACGTCCTTTCGCGTCCAAGGTGACCTAGAAAGTCATTTGAATTTAACCCGGGCTACGATAAATGGCAAACTTCGTCGGCAAGCAGAATAGGACGTAGATTAACTGCGCTTTGTACTGCGGATCGATACAGTTACAATGAAACAGAAAGGCTAATGGATTTGAAACATGAATTTTTACGTTCGGTATTCCGCGAATTGAATATCCCATTTTGGGTTGAGGAAGAATCCCGCAAATCGACATTTCAATATAATCCGGGGGGGCAATTGTGCACCGGACTAAACTTTATATTTTATAATCGGTCGCATACACGTGGCGTGTATCGTCTCTTTCTTCCCTTGCTCTACCACGCGTGTAACACCGCGAATTTACTCGCGAAGATTACCATACGCAAAGTAACTTGCGATTTCGTACTCAATTACGTAATGTAATAGCGGGGCAATCCATTTACGTGCAAACGTGATTGGCCGTAGCAGCCGAAAGTGGTCCGCCGTGTCAGAACTTTCTGATTTAATATACGAGTTCCTTCGCGTTTTCCGACTATTATCGTCGGCTTTTTCGGACGATAACACCGGTTATCTCATTCTATTCGGGTTCATTTCTGGCCTTAAATCGTTTTAAGCACTCAACTACAAGGATTTTCCCGGATGTGACCGCAGTACGGATTTGAAATTGTACGAACAATTAGCATTAGTCGACAATACGATTATCGCGGATTTTTAACTTTGAAATTTCTAAACTAGTTTCTGAATTCTACCTTTCTGCGTTTCTACTGTATCGAGTCTTTGCATTCGATTATTAGACACTTATAATTTACTTCGAAGACTTTTTTTAATTAAAGACACCAAACTCTTCAAAATTCGCCACAAACAAGTTAATAGAAAAGTGAAGAGAAAATTATGTTATTCCATTCGTATTTCAAGAATTGCGAAATATTAGCTCGTAAAAACTATCAGATTCATCCATTTAAACGAAGCCGTTACATTTATCATACTCTTCCATAACACTGTCATGCAGGTTTGAAACATAAGTTTCAAACAAATAATATTTCGTTGAATTATTTAAGATAAATTTTTATATTCAAGAAATGTTGCCATAGAAACGGACAAATTTATTTATAAATTAGGGAACATTAACGTATGAATTTTCTTACCTAATGTATTTGAATTTCTTTGTAATTCTTATAATTTTATATCTGTTTGATTAGATATCGAATGAAAAACAGAATAATAGTCGTCGTTCTGAATACACTATTACTGTCACTATTATTGTCAACATCTATTCTTCCATTAGCTCTTAAAGTTTTAATGATACTATAACAATTACGACCTATACTTACAGCAGACTTGTAAGGCATTATCTTTTCCTCGCTCAAGCAATCCATGAAACTCATGTTTATTCGGTAATATCTTTGATCGTCAATCTTTTATTGCTGTTTGAGGAATATTTGCTTTTTTATTTGAGTCATATTATAGATTCAAATCAATCTCAAACATGCACATAAAAAGTAAAATTTTTTAAATAAAACATATATTTTTGCTTTTTAAACAATGCGATATCTGTTAAAAAATTACATTATAGGATGAATAATCTCTCATAAACTTCTCTCTTAATTGCCCTCTTTCTCCCTCTCTCTCTCTCTCTCTCTCTCTCTCTCTCTCTCTCTCTCTCTCTCTCTCTCTCTCTCTGTTTTCATTTCTTTGTCTTTTAGTTTAAAATTCTTTAATCAATTTGAAATCGATTTTCTTTCAAAGGCTAGAACATATTATTTTGATAAATATAATCCTGATAATCACATTTTAAATAGTTTTCAAGAAAAAAGGTCACGAGCAAAATTCTTAAAAAATTCTTTGTTACTGTGGAGCTCTACAGTTGCGTCTTTAAAAATACGTCAAGCTGAAGACATACATGTTAATGAATGCATAGTATATTGTTAGTTCATAAAAGTCGACTACTATAGCCTGGTTTTAAGTAAAGGGTTTGAAAAATAATGACTAAAATAATAGTTAAGCTCGTTTAATTTATCGCGACAATGTATTTTTAACGTATCACATGTTTTACATTGTCCAAAATATTTTCGTGAAATACTGATACTATTAATCATTAAAGATTTTGTAAAGTCAAATTAAACATGCTTCGATGTTTTTATTCCAGTATCGATTTTATAATTAATATTCAGCTTTCTCTCTCACTCTTCTCTTCTATCTGTCTCTTTTTTTCTCTCCTCTTCTCTCCCTTCTAATTTTTATATTTTAATTTTATAAATGCATACTCTACGCTCAACATTTCATAACGTCGATATAATCACATATATGTATATTATGGAGATATTGATATTCAGTGGTAGTAAGTTTTCATTAATTAATCTGCGTTGCATCGTCGACTTGTATAATTGAAATTTGATAAAAGGCGGCATAATTATCAATATTACATAATTTGTTCAGATAAATAATATATTAATTAGGTATAATAGTTCAACCGAACATTCGCGAGCTTGAATTGTAATTAATTGATATTACGGCCAGACGTTTACTACAGTAATGTTACAATATTATCGCGAATAAACGCTATTGTTATACTATTTTAAAAAATCGTTTTTTATTAATCCGTACTTTATTTTAGAAGTAATAAATAAATAATAAATTATTTAAAAACTGTTTGCTAAACAAATATGCATAACGTCACTCCTACGACTTTCGTAGCGATAGTGCACGTTTTTTGCGTTTCCATAAATCGTATGAAAGTTCGAGTTCTCGAATTCGCCTGTGTGAACACAATGCAAAGCGCAGCGCATTTTTCACCATTTTAATGATATACTGTACAATTATAAAAATAAAATCTTCCGAAAAACAATGATCATGATATTTTAAGTTTCTCATGGAATTAAAATAAAACTTTTTTGAAAAAAATATTCTCATTATGCAAAAATACCGAGATAAAATCTTGAAATTAAATATATTGATTGTTAATAGGCTAAATTGATATAATTTTTTACAATATTATTTATTAATATGTCTCTAATTAATCTCACTTCTACAAGATTTAAAACATTACAATTATAAATAATACATTATAAAATAAACTTGCATATATGCAAGTTTAGTAAAATTTTATTTCAAATTTTGAAACGGGATATTTGTTGAAAGCTGCGTTACTAGCAGACTTAAAAATATGTAAAAAAATGGATCGTAAAGGGCGCTATATAAATAATTTTGCGCCATAATTTTCCAGGCGGCTGACAACCAGTTGAAAGGCTAAAAGGCTTTTGTCTCCACTTTCGTTTAATCCGCGAAAAAATTGCAGCACGGACGCAATTTCATTTTGTCGCAGCCCAATTATCACTGCGTGCTTAAATATCCACACATCCCTATGTATTTTACGTTATATATCTTACGACTCAATGAAATATAAGCACTTCACTTTTCTATTTATTATACATTTAGATTTTTTAGCTATATTTCTATTAAAAAACTAAACTGAAGCTGTCTTGATACATGATATTGTTAAATGTTATAATTGAATAAATCTTAAGAATCAAAATGATGAGATTCATTATATTTACAGTTGCAATTTAATTGGAAGACTCAGATAAAAAATATAAATAGAATTTTATTTCTTATATACAATAATTAATTCTTGAGAGAAGTATTATATGCGCACGTTAATTTCTGAATCTTGTAACTTGAGAAGAGAGAACGGTTACGACAGTAAATTGATATGACAGTGATATGTAGATATGTGTACATATATGCGGTAGTAAATTAACCGCAAACAAAAGAAGCATAGAGAAATTTCTCGTTCTATAATTTTATAGATATCTTTATACACCGCTACATATATAACGAGAGAATCGCGAACTGACTATATAGACACCATTTGCACGAACTACAACCAACTAATGTAACTTAAGATCTCTCTTGGGGAACCATTGCCTAAGCTGCTATTTTGAGAGCAGAATCGTTCGGAATTATCGAGAATTTATTCAAACACTTGCAGACAAATCCGAAGTTAACTTAGCGTAAAATAGAAAGATGAGGAAACGGATTAGACACCGATCTTTCTGTAGCTAAAATATCACAGAAAATACATAATTAGATCTTAATATTTTTAAAAATAAGTTTAAAATTAAAATCAAAATTATTTATTATTCTGTGATCTATTTGAATTTTTAAAACTTAATTTACAAAAAACTCGTGTTCTAGCACTTGTAATCCTAATACTACGAATATCTAGACATTTTGTTCAAATTTCTCAAACCAATCGTTAGAAGGTTTATGCAAGTCATGGGATATTATACAAGTCGTGTCGTATATAATTAACTTTAGAATATATATGTCTAATGTAATGTGGATTTGTCCTCTCATACCAACGTTGGTATTGCGACAATTAATCCCTACGAGTTTACCGCTTGGGGGTCAGTACCTAGATAGCATTAAGTGCGCAAAATTATGGCTCATATGGCGAATATTGTTGCTCGTTTCACGATAATTTATCGTCGTTCGCATAGTTTTGAATGGAATGGTCCGAAATACGCGCAGAATATGTCACAGAGAGTGAGTTCAACAAAAAGAGATGAACGTTATTACGAAAATTGGATTTTATCCCGCTCTGCGGTGAACGATAATTGAATCAACGAAACATCACCGCGTACGTTAATATGTTCTCTCCGCGTGTACAGAAAATCCCGAAGAAAGGAGAAAACAGAGAAAAATATCCCCTTACAAAAGCGTGTCATGATATGCGGGACACACGCAGCTCTTAATAAATTATTTCGTCTCTCGTAACTACCCTGAGAAAACGTTTTAAATCTTTCATGTTTGAGTGATAGGCGTCGCACAAATAGCGTATCTTCTGTTCGTTGTTTCACTTAACCGACGTGCACGACGCTCTTCCGTTCTCCGGGCGAAATTTATATGTGCAAATATTTGCGGAATTGTAGATGCCTCATTTGCAAATAGAGAAGTGCAAAGTATATTTATGCGACACAAAAAGGAGCTTTCAGCACTAATTTTATTTACAATTTTATATGCATTGAAAAGCTTTAACGAATAAATCTTCGTACGGGTAGATAGGTAGAGAAATAATAAAATTTCTTTTCAATTGATTTAATTTAATTTCAATTGAACTTTAACTTTACAGAGATTTTTGTAATCTTAATCTATATTGCCGAAATATTTAAAATTTTTAATTAAAAATTTATCTCTATAATAATTTCCAACATGGTCTTTGTTAAAAAAGAGTTGGCTATATATTTTACACATAACCGCGGGTGTATGAATATATTTGGTATAATCAGCACATAATTGAGGCTTTTCTAAGGGTTTATCGATATTGATAACCCCATCGTCATGAATAGTATGAACAGGGTGAGAATATTGGTGGTTGCTTTACCGCTCAAAATTCAATATCATTTTCCATTCTCCATAATATAATTAATTTTCTAATTGTTATTCACTTAAAAACTGTTCGAAATTTTTGGTTTAATCTTGGGCTCTCTGGGAAAATATGATTAAAAATAAAGTAAAGTTGGAAAGAAGAAAAAAGAAGATATTTTTCAACAAGAAACTAAAGATTAAAGTAAAAGAAGAGAAGACTTATTTTCGGGAGTTGCCGCGGACCGATATTATGTCCTGGGAGAGATAATCTCACGCCAAGTGCGAGCTTCCGCTCGTTTTCGTCGCGTGAAAGCGCACGCTATCGCTCGGTAGTGATCCTCAAGACGATGGGGATACTTCTCCACGGCATGTGTTTCTAGGAGGGAAGTAGGATCATTCCAGGGACGGCTCAACCGTTGCTCGCGCGAGTGGCGGGCCCTCGAGTATAATTAGATGTCCTAGTTTACCACGCATGTCATTATGGAATCCGTTCGCCAGCGGCGAATGTATGCCTCCACGCGCCACCCGTGCTGGTGTTCGCTCTTCGCTCAATAACATAAGCGGCTCTGTAAAGTAATTATGCGTATGCACGTGTACTAGCTGGAAAGGTGACAGATTTGACCTGGACAACTCATATTGTGACCCTTTTATAATTCTCATGCATTGTATACATATACATTGGATATAACATGTTTCATTGCATTAGTGATAAGTAATATCATTACAAAATGTAAAAAGTTAACGTTGGAAGATATACTTATTTTATTTTAAATTATTATTTAAAGACGCGATAAAAAAATGATACTGTTTCTAATTAATTTATATATAATTAATGTATATATTTTAATTTAATATATTACGTATACTATTACAGGATATTATGTCGCGCGCTGTAATCTGTTTTATTATAAAAAGTGTGATTTTTTCCATAAATTTATATTTTTTTCCGTAAAAATTTTTGTTGAAATTACAAACTACTCGCGTTGCGAATATAAATATCTCGAACTTTGGATATAATGATATTACGGTAACGCCATATAAACATAAATTATAATTAAATGGCTTACGGGTACAGAAATGTGCAACTACATTTTATATCTGACAATGCATTTTTAGGAAAGGCTACTCTTTTCATTTTCGGTCCCCGAAGACTGTTATATAATGAACATTTTACATTCAACTTCTCTTTCTTCTCGCTCGTACTTTTTTCATTGCGAATATCCTATCCGTCGTTCCTGCTTCAGCGGAAACGTGCCGAGAATATTTTCATGTCATTCCATCCGTGTAGAATGTTCAATGTAATGGCCGCTACAAAATTTAAATCTTTTATTTATTTCTCATAAGACCGTATCCAACCTGAATTATACGTCCACACTTGGCACAATTATCTTTGCATTAATCTATCTTCACTGTACTGCATTTTAAATTCATTAATTCGGCAAATCTCTCTTATTCTTTTTCTTTCTATTAAAATTAAAGTCAAAGTCATTGTAATTTTTAAAGTTTTAACGTAAACAGTAATGAAACTAAAGAAACAGAAACTTGTTTCTTTAATTGCTTGTTATCTAAAGATTGTTTTTATTTCCCTTTTTTCTTTGTTAAAGAAAAATTATTTCAATTTTCTGCAAAGAACAATGTTATCTTTTTAGCGAACGTAATTAATTTAAAACAATTTATATAGACACGTAACAATACTGAAATAATCCAATTAATACAGCTGTATTAATTGAGAAGTTGAATACAACACAAAATAATTTACATTGTTATTGCGTAAATTTTATTTTGAAACCTATTGGGTAAATAAAAATTATTACTTTTTAATTTTTTAATTATTTGAATTTTACACTTTAAATATAATTTTTTCATACATATTTAAAATTATTTATATTATTATTTTAACTTCACGATTTTCTAGAATATATCAGAAAGTTAGATTATAATGAATCCTGTAGAAAGTGCGGCCAGAGGACTCATGAGACCAATTTCCGCTGCACTCATTCGTTCGTCTTTATGACTCACAATCAGCGGTATCTAGACCAGTGGTTTATGAAATAACTTTTTGTCATTTTGCTGTCGCTTTAAATTACTATAAAATCTGGCATTTCTTTTTGATAATCAATATTTATTCATATTAATAAAACAAATCGTTTAGGAGTCAGTAGAAATTCTCTTTTTCTCTTTCAAGTACTCTGCCTTTTGGGCACTCAGTGTTTACATCGCGACACACTCTTACATCTGAGATATACAAAACAGATACACATGGTAATTTAATAAAAGCGGATTGTATCGGTTGACGTATTTTATGATACACCACCGATTACGTATCAAGAGAGGAGAAAGATTGTACGGATAACCAGGCTCCGGAATGTCTCGTGGGATCTAAAACACCTGCATCCAGTTCCATAACTCTAACCACTCTTCCAAGCCACGATTCCATTGGCAAATCTCTCGAGTCTATGCCTTCTGGAAGCTGGCCAAAGTCACTCTCTCTAGCTTCGCCTTCTTTTCCTTTCTCTATCTCTCCTTTTCCCCTTCCCCCCTCCCCTAAAGGCATTCTTACTCATTCCTCCGAAGAAAGTACATGCAGCACCCCACAAGCGAATGACAATTACGGTCTCTCTAACATACGTTTTTCCTTGGCTCCATTACAAGATAAGCAAAGAAATTTATGGAAATTGCTTCTGACGTATAAATAATGAACTGTTTATACGTTTTAATATGAAAAGTTAACGATAATTTATTATCCAGTCTATTAAATCTTTCCTAAAAGAGTACAATAACATTTTGACAAAGTTCTTTACGCTCTAGAGTAAATTAATAATGTTGGGAAACTGAAATGTAAAAATAATGAAAGTAGCGAATATTGCAGAAATATTTTTGTTCAGAATTTGAGAGAGATTTCAGACAGTTTTACTATAATAATGTTACCCTTGCGCTTTATAAATTTTTGAAAAAAATATTATATGCGCGGTTTACCTTAATCGGATTGTAGACTTATTTCTCTGAGATAATACGTATTGAGGTCAATCGAAAATAGCCTTTCTCCAGAAGGGAATTTATGTATCTCGAAATTTCCTACTCTACTTACTTTAACCGGTGCATTCCGATAAATTATATTCTCCAATAACAACGCCGCGCCGATGCACTCCGAGGATACGCTATGAGATTCATGTAAGTTGGAAAGCGAATAATCGGTATTCTTAAATTTAAAGAAGCTTCCCAATTCGTATTCCGCGAATACGTTATCCCGCTTACGTACTAGATTACGTATACACATACACATACAAAAACACATGTGTATACAAAATCATAATTTTTATTGCATCAAATATTAATTACACACTTCTGTATATTTACTTAATATATTAACCTCGACATTGTATCTCAATTTCCTTATGATCAAATTTATATTTATTATATCTTCACAGAAGATATATGAGATATACGTTGAATCGTTTTTAAAATTTAAAGTTTTAATCATGACCGCGCACAGACACGTCTTCTTTTTCCCTGATATAAAAATTCTCCAGAGGAAAACTATCCCACCAAATATTCTAAGATTATATCAAGACTGCAATGCGACTGCAAAAAAGTAGCAACGCTCTTATTTTTTATTATACTCTTTCCAATTTTGTAACTTTAAAAAGTTGTGATTTTTTTCCTTGATTTGATTTCACTACACAAGCAGAGTACATTATGCATGCATACAAACCGAATCTGGAGGAGCGCTTTTTCAGGCGAAAAATGAAGAATATATTTTCTTGAAACGCGGCCAAGGTCGAATCAAACGTCGCCCTTTTGACCAATCTTTCCTCGAGTAACAAAAAGCCTCGCAGACTGGTTGCGAGATATTGTCGATGCCAGCTGGGCAACGATACAGACGTGCAGTCTGAAGAAACTTGAACGGATTCACTTGAATGAGAAATTTATGAACTTTGCGGATTTTGATAACTTGCCAATCGTTGGAAAGGTAAATCAAATCACGCGAATTTCGGAATGTCTATCCATTGTCTAGAATCCAGCCACAGATTTGTTTATTTTAAAATATAACATCAATTAATCTGACAACTATAATGTGTTTCAAATAACTTTTAAAACATAAGAAACTTTAATTGAAAATAATAGAAAACTAATTAAATTGAATATTTATTAAATATTTAAAAGCTTAGCGTTAAACGGTGTTACATGTTAATCAACAAATTATTTATTTTTTTACAAATATTTATTTAGTAACTAAAAATTTCTAAAAGCTATATCATATAATATAATATATAATATTTTTGTCAAATTAATAATATAGTTCTCTCCGTTTTTATTTCAAGCTCTTGAATTGAAAGATGAAGAAATTGTTTGTAAAATCTTTGCATTTGATTCGATGCAAGTCGAACCAAGGTCGGATTTTAAATTCTTAACGACGTGTTATTATTTTGTCTACTATATGTATATATTATCGTTTCCACTATAGAAAGTAGAATCGGAATCAGCATTATTCTCAGTGACGTGACACCTTGATAGAGGATGTTGCTCCCGATCCATTACACCGAATGGACATCGCCGTTATCGCGACGTGGTGATTATCTGCGATAGTATGTATGCTAATTTGATTAGTGGACTCGCCGAATCCGCGTGCCTAATTCGTGCCGCACGAAAATCCAGCTCCGCACGCCGGTGAATTAGTTAATTGAACCACTACAGATTAGCGAATTAAATCAACAAGTTGAGAAACGACTTGGCTGACGACGCAGATTGCCATAGAAATGGCGCCATCGGATTTAACGCGATTAATTAATAATGTTGCATCGCCGACTAATATGTTGGACAATTTCGAAACTCGTCAATTCCTTGCGAATTTTAATGAAATGTAATGCTGTATTTTGGCTGACAATGATAACGAATTATTAAATATTGATTTACGTTTACAAACAATAATTATATTAATAGAATCAGTACTTATTTATATGTTATTTCCGGCCTGAAGATACGATTTCTCGAGCGATTCATATCCAACCTGAACATATTAATAATAATTCTTTAATATTAATAGATTATGAATAAATTATAATTATGATAATTAATACCTATGTCTATAAAAATTTATCGTTCTTAATATTATTCACGAAAATTTTTAACTGCAATGACATATATTATTTAATTACAAAACACACATTTTATTTAGATTATATTTTTATTATTCCGTACTGTGTAATTAAAATTTCTATTTTTTAGCAAAATTTTACGTAATTTTTTAATTTTGAGGTCTAAATATGTTTAATTATTTTAGAAGTTCCTTTGTCAATTTTGTTATGTTATTATGCAAAAAATATATTTAAGATTTATATTTTTATATGTATCAAGTATTGACATGTGCTTGGCAATATATTTTTCTTTATTATCACCGACAGAATCTAGTATAGAGAAATGATTTCTACATGATATACGTATAGTTATATCATATCTTCTCCGGAAAACACGAATATCGACATCGTGATATTCGATCCTCGTTCAATTATCCCTAAAGTCAGATGATCAGGTCGAACACATCGTAGTTTTGCTAAGTTTCGGTGTAATTGCTGCCTCAAGTTTCTAATTGTGATTTCAAGCCAAGTCTCCTGCTAGAAACTTGAGAAATTAAATTACTGATAAATTCATACAGTGCGATTCAGTAAATCGAGTGGATATTTCCCATATGCATATGAAGAATTGTATCACTTCATCTATTTAATAGTTCTCAGTTTGACTCAGTTTGAGACCTGTTATTGCGTTTGTTAAAAAATTTGAACCAATGTATTAAATGGAATGGAGCGCGGAAGATGTAACATTAATTTCCACGTAATCAGTAAGTCATAAGAATTATTTGTTAATTTTTTGCTTTCAAAAATAATTTTTTTGCTTTACTTTTTAGAAAGTTTTTAATATTGGGATATCGAGCCTCTCATAACTTTTTAAAAACTAAAGCAAAAAATAGTAAAAAAATTAGCGAATAATTTTTATATCTTATTCGTTACGTTGTGATAATTTGGCTCAGATAATTTAATATATAGGTAGGTATATAAAGTTATCTTAACTGAGAAGATAATATAAAATTTCTTATAATAATAAAATTTTAATATTAAAAGCATTGACAAACTTAGAATTAAATCTTTTTAAAATTATCTACAATATATAATATTTTAAAATTATAAATAAAAGAAAAAAATGTGATCTCTCTCTCTCTCTCTCTCTCTCTCTCTCTCTCTCTCTCTCTTTCTCTGTATGATACTTACCGTATACCATAGAATAGATGCGCATTGTAACTTTGAAGAGTAAATATACATGTAGATGTGTATACGTGTAGAAAAATCTGGTAGAACCTAGAGAACCGCGGCAAAGACATTCGAGCTTTCGCCATTCACGAAGACAAAGCCGTGAGGATTAGAGACTAGCTTAAGATTCGAGATTCGAGTCTTCCTACCGTCTCTGCACGCTCCATTTCGTGATTCTAATGGTAGTCTTCGAAAGATTTTTTCCATGTCCGATACATTCTTATAATTTAATTCTGTGGGTTGTATTCTATTATATAGCAAGAAATATTCATAGTTTAAAGCACCCTTACTTTCTATCAATTTAAACTTCATATTTAATTATAATATATATTATAAATAATATAATAAAACAAACTATATTTTTTGCCAGACACAGCATATTAGAATCGTTTGCTTGCACTATTCCTATTATTCAGTAACCGTTTCTCCGATATAAGAATTTAGTGGTCTCAACATCGATCAAATTCGATTGACGTTCTTATAGTGTAAGAAAAATGAGTAGTAAGTACGCGTACACAGCCCAACAGGGATCCATCTATCTTTCAGACCTATTCCAGTAGAATACTTCTGTGTATATTATATATTATATATAATCAGTTTTCTTCTTTTTCACATTGGGATATTCATTGATCCCTTATTGCACGCGGTTCCGAATAGTATCATTAATCAAAATAAAAATATTAACTTGTCATTGAAAGAATAAGTTTATCTACTTAGAATGGACAGACAGCTTGTTAAGTTGAATTTTTCTCTATGATGATATGATAGTATGTGATAATATAAAAAGTATGATAAATTAGTATTATAAATATGATAGATTCAACTATTAACTAATAAATTATTCGCTAAGCTATATTAACTTCTGAGGTGTTATATATAACATAATTAAACACTTTAATATTTATATTAGAAATTATAATTAAAAATCAAATGGTTTGTGAACATTCTATTTTTATTATTAATTATAAATATGGCGTTTCATGAATTTAATAACATTAAAAAATTTCGATCTTATTTAAATCCGTGAAAAAGTAGAATAATATATTATTATTTAACAAAGAAACTAAACTGTTTATTAAAACAATTATTTATTGGTAAATCATTCATAATTTTGCATACGCAATCTACTGTTCGTTATAAAACATATGAAGTAGGTATGTGAAGGAAGGCTGCTTATATATGGATTTTGTCAGCAATATATAGCTGAAATGTAGGTTGAGATGTGGCAGTCTGGCATCAAAAATTCACCGGCTCCGAAAACTTTCAAATAAAATTTTTACGTCACCACAACTTTATCTACTTTCATCTAACAAAACTCGATTCGTGATCGCAGATCAATCCACAAAGTTTACTATTTCGATGCGATTAATTATTTCCGAATACTCTATCGCGATTTATTAATTTTTAAAAATTCAAAAGCTTATAAAAAATGTATTAATTTTCCATTTATATGCAATTTCGGAAATAAAAATTGATGGCCATGGAATATAAAATGAGCAAATGAGAACATAAATTATTACATAAGAATTATTATTTTTGTACATTTTTCTGTTGATCGCCTCTTAACTGTGAAACTATGTATCAGTCGCTTTTACAAATTTCCATCTATCTCTTTATCTTGCATAGTGTGCGACCACATATCATTAAAATCTTAACTTAGAAAAAAGTATTATCAAAGCTACTAATAGCCAAGAAAAAGATTGAAATTATTATTAATACATTACTGAATTACTTATAATAACAAATGAATCAATTTCATTAACTATATAGTTTCTAATACACGCACTCATTAATTATACATGAGTGAGTTTTTATCATTTCATAAACGGTATTGACAATCAACATTAATATATCATTATAAATGCCAATAATTAAATGGCTTAGCAAATGAAGATATTATTTTAGCATGATATATTTGATATATCTATTTTTCGGTATATCTTTTATCGTGAACATTTTTTCTAAAACGTTTATTAAAAATTAAATTGCAATTGTAATAAGTATCTCTATGCTCATCAACTCTGCGTGCTATTAATGCGACATAAATTACAAAGTTATACGAAAATGATCTCTGGCAATTCTTCGAATTTGTATATTCAAATTGTTATAATTCCCAAATTTAATTTTATTTCAATGGAAATAAAATCATCGCAAATTATTATACAGAATATGAAAATCTAATTTGACAACAAAACGCATTCTTAAGAAAAAAATTGATTATAACCAACAAAGGTTGAACAATTAATTATGATTAATCATTCAAATTTATAAATCTTGTCCTATTTGATATCTTACACATGACGAGATGTGATTGTACTCTAAATAAAGTCATTATCGGCAAGAAAAAATATTTTGAATCATCGGACACGCGAACTCCTAGTGATTTGCGGGCTAATGCACCCGCTGTCGCCGGAAGAGAAAGTACGAGCTGGATATTGGGTGGAATGCACGAGGGTAGTCTAGAGGGCGAGAGGTTGGAGAACATGGGAGGGAATCCGGGACGAACGAGGGAGGATTTGTTCGGCATTGTGCCGCTTGAAGCTTCAGGATCCCTCTCGCCGAGAGATTACTAGGATTCTGACTATATAACAGATACGTTGAACGAAAAAAGAAGAGAATAGAAATTGATGGGAGCGTTGGATACATGGTATCTATCTATAAGAATGTTAGGAGAGGACACTGTTCACACCTTCGGAAAAAAATAAAAGAAAAGTGACAAAAATTGGGAAATAAATATCCATTCTCGTTATTTTTATATACAACGTTTATATTTTGATTTCTAATAACAGTAATATTTATAATTATCTTTATAATAATTTTTTCCACTTAATTAGAATTACTGATTTTTTTTCATTTGTCATTCTTTTCCAAATCAATTAATATATATATATTATTATTCTTCGATAAAATTTAAGTAAATTTCACAATTAAGCGAGAGTCTTATTAAGCAGTCATTGTTGCAGAAAATTATTATTAGCCAAGTCAATAAACCGTCGGCCCTTTCCCGAAAAGTCAATTCCGAATCCCTACATTGAATGGTAAGTACAGCTACTAATGATAATAGCAACGGTGATTTGATCGAATTGCAGACGTTAGTTGTTCTATTTAAACATGCACGCAAGCTGCGAGTCCGATAGTTAAGCATGATTGGGCGCGCATAATGCAACATTGAAAAGCCGCAAATCCACGGCATGCTCTGCCCACCTGCAGAAACGGCATAATTGCGGAACGATCGATAGTTTGTTAAACTGCATCGCGACTATGCGCACAAACAGCAATACAATATTAAACACAATACGCAAAATATATGTCGCGGTGTCGAAATTCCTAGTTTTTCCACTGTGCCCGCCGAAATTGATTGTACCACATGTATCTTTCATGCGGAAACGTTTATATACATATATCTATATAAACTATATCCAGCAAAACTAACAATATTAAACTATACGTGCAAATATACAATAAATATTTGCTATCATAACGTTATATATGTGCCAATGATTTGTGTGTGATACTATTAATAGAATGTCTACGTAGTATATTTGACAGCTAGCCTCCTGCTCTTCACTCTCCTTTTTCCCAATAACGGAAATTACTTATATTCATTACTTGCACGTTTCATATCTCGCGTTTCGTTGAATACAAATCATTTTGATAGGTTCGCTATCGAAGATAGTAACAAAATTTTCATCGTTTTTCGATTCATTTTCAAATTTTTCAAACGTTAACAATTCAAATATCTACCAATTACGATTCAAAATCAATTTACGAATCAATTGCCAATCAATTTTATTTCCATAATTAATTAAAACACATGTCAAACATTACAAGTTATATTCTGTTTGATAAAAAGCTATTATATCCGCTTGCTCTCGCGTATTTTTCATTGTATAATTTCAAATATACTTATTGTCTGATACACGGTTAAAATCTGATCTATCGAACTGAAAATGTTACAAGTCCGCGTCACACGATTTTCGATTATTAAATTTCCACGCATCTATTCGGCTTTGAGGAAGAGTGAGAGTGTGAGTAGATTGATTCCCATTTTTGGCTTCCATATCATCCGACATTAGTCAATGTCGATATCAATAAATCGTATTCGCCGGCTACGAATACGTATCTGCTGCTAATTCGATCGCGAATCACGTTAACGCATCCACTGACGTGTGTACATCGTTAGCACTTTCGTGGTTTCTCGCCTAGTGGTTCAACGGCAATTAACGTCGATTTATGGGGTAATCTGTTTACCAAGTGCTAGAAAAATAACCACCAACAACCGATCATTTAAAGCGCAGAAAACAAAACGATTTTGCGTATTTATGGAACATACAATAATGTAATTTTAATGCTTAATTACATTCATTGGTTAAATTATCACATATCATTTGATGGCTATTTTATTGTATGATTACTTTCCTCTTTCAAGCTTAATTAATAATTTCAAATAGCATTATTTTCGATATATAAATGAAATATAATAAAATTATAAATTTAATATCAAACTAAAAAGTTTTCCTAGAAAACTGTACAAAGTTTGTCATATTAAAAACAGGTTTCCAATATAGCTACGTATTTTAATATATTTGAAAATTTGGCATCCTTGAACGCATGAAACGCGCATACGTATTGATTGCGTAAATTTACAGTGATATCACTATCAGTACGAGCAAGCGGGATAGTGCAGTTGGCAGGCAAGCTATGCTTTTTCAGTGGGTCAAGTGTGAACCACTAATTACCCGCGGGCAACCTTGTTTTCCGTAGCAAAAGTAAACTTTGCCGCAGCATTCCCCAGCCTGATCCTGCAGTGACATTGTATGCCGGAGGTATCCACTACGGAATAGCCCACTTCCCGATGAAAAGCATCCTTCGCGTACGTTAAAAAAATGCAATTGTCTTTTCTAATTATATTATCCTTTGTGGCGTCATCTTGCTACACAGAACAATGTCGGACAAATTGTTATGCTCGTCTGGTGAACACATGTGATCTTTTTATTTAATACATTTATTAAAGTACATTTTATTTTTTTTTTATATTTTTTAATACGATCGTTTATTAAAAAATAGGAATATTTGAAATTGGAAATTATGACGACAAAATATGATGGAAAAATTATATCGTTTTTATTTTACTTTATTTTATTTTTCATCCAATTGTGTCTCGATTTGCAGGAGAGAATAATTATTATAAAATATTTTTATATTAAATATATTGCAAGTTTAACAAAGAATTTCTTTTGCTGAAAATACTCGTGTTTGAAGTTGCAATTTAAAATATATTACATTTGGATAGAATTTATAACAAGTCGAATTTATAGCTTCTTAATACTCGATTTTATCCGCCAAATTTCTCACTTAAATCTCTGGGTCTTCAAAATTATCTTGTTCTAGTTTCTCTTTCTCAAAACTTTATAAAATTCATTTTCCTTCTAGAAAGACCGTTTATAACTCATCGAAAGAAAAAGTTTGTCGATAAAATTAGATTTTCGAAGTTTTTAAAGATTGAAAAATCTTCAACGATTTGCTAAAAATTTTCTAGTAACTACCTTAAGAGATACTTTAAGAAAAGTGCAATCCAATGATTAAGTTATGACAAACAAATGCTAACTGTATTTTATCGAAGTATTTATACGACTACAATTACAGTGTATATAATCAATTTTTTTAGTTATCACACATATACAAAATCTGGATAAAACGCGTAATAGCATTCGACTGTATCTTTACGATTAATCGTAAATCGGAAATCACGTAATCGCGTTATTTCTGCGCTGTTCTCCGATTGAAAACTACGTACCCGCGGACCGCAGAATACTGCCTTTGAAGGTCGATCAGTGAGTCGAAGGCCACGATCTAAATCCGTCTCGTTGAACTTCTACTGACTCTCATCGATGGAGACTATGGTAACCTTGCGCTCATCGATCTATCTAAACTTTATCGAACGATTCGTAAATATTTTCGAAGAAATTTGCTTGAAATATTTACCTATTTACCATATTTTTTTAAATTTATTTGCTCATATTTAAATATCCAGCATATTTTCTGAAATATTTATTGACCAATACTTATTCTTGAGAAAAATATTATCAGAAGTCAATTTCAAAAGTCAAATTTATAAATGGACGTTATCGGAAAATCTTGAAGAGTTTCTATATTTTTATTATTGTTCTTTCATCTTTTCTATCTTTTTCAAGAAAACTTTCAAGCAAACATTGAATTAAAAATTATTCAACAATAAGTTATGAAAAGTTTAAATTTTTTTTCATAACAAGTAATGGTTTAATAAAAAAGAAATTAAAACTTGCTACAATTAAAAAAATTGAAATGTATTTTAGAAAATTTTTAAGATTAAAAGAAATCTAAAGATTTAAAGAATAATAATAAATAATAAAAAAATAATTTGTATTAATAAAACATAAGAAAATAATGTCTACAAAAGAATAAATATACGAGTATGTATCTATTAAGCGATTAGAGTTAATTACATTTCGTTAACATATTTATTTTTATTCTTCTGAAGAATTATATTGCCTGTCACAAACACTTGATAAATTTTCTGTAATGATGCAAATTATATTCTCGATAATATTCCTTCAACAGTGAAAAGGAGAAGGAAGTGTAACAAAAAATCTTTTGATTTATGATGGAAGTTCCTTCGTTCTTTTTTTTTCTTTTATTCCTCGACTTTGATCCACATTTCTCACAACGGCAAATTGTTTGTCAAAAAATCATCGAATCTTTAACATAGTTACTCTCCCAGGAGAACTTTTTTTCGCCTGAGAAGATTTTTACATGATATGTGATTTGCGTTACTTTCGATCTGACACAAGCATTTTCCACTCTTAAAAAAAGCGTGTTAAATTGATACTCGAAAGTCTCGAAATATTGTTACCTCTTTTCCGCGATGCTGATTAGTTTTCTCGAGAGTAACCAATAAGACATGAAAATTATTTGCTAATTTTTGCTTTTTTCTTTAATTTTAAAAATAATTTTTTGCTTCGCTTTTTAAAAAGTTACTTACTATTGGGCTATCGAGCCTCTCATAACTTTTTTAAAAACTAAAGCAAAAATTATCAAATCATTTTTATGTCTTATTGGTTACGTTGTGATAATTTGGCTCAGATAACTTATTATATAGGTAGTGAAGTAAAGAGAGTAAGAAAGAAAAGGTAAATAAGAGATTAATTCCTTTTTCAATTTTTCAATCGTATGTCCACTGGTTCGTAAATATGACAGTGATTCTCGTAAATTTATATTTCCTATTATAATGTATTAAAAGTATCAGTAAAATATTATTAATGCAAATCTTGATAATGTTTTAATAACGTATTTACATTACAGTAAAAGAGTTTTTAATTACACATCCTATACTAAAAGACGTCAAGTTTGAGTCGTAAAGAAAGAACGGATAATCCCCCACTACAAATTATATGATCCATAGCTTCCTGCAGCTTGCCTAACATGATTTATTTTTGTTTCAAATAAACGTTTATCGTTTCTTCATTAACAGCTATCTGGGATCGTAATTCATTTTCGTTCAATATAAGGACATTGATGTCCGTGACGTACAAATAAACATTCAAAGAATTTCTGCTGCACAGATAGATAGCGCAAGAAAGAATTAGACGAAATCAGACTTTTACTTGATCGAAAGCAAAATATATCGTAACTGCCTGTATTTCGTTTTTCAAACTGTAATAAAAACGCTTTACTGTATTCGAAAGTACTGCAGTAAGAGGATTAACTGAATTTAAGTAAAGCGGTTAAAACTACAACGTTCCTTCTCTCTTTCTCTCTCTCTCTCTCTAGGATTTGTCTGGTCATAAAAAATTATTAATTAGTCAAGATAATGCTACGGATATGTTAATAAAAGATAAGAAAGAGAAAATCAATTATATTATTTTTATATTTTATTTAAAAATATATGAAACAAAAGATGTGTTATTTTGCATGCAAACAATACTAATAAAAAAACTATATAATATTATATGATTGTTAAGATATTAAATAAATAAATGATTTCTTTATTTTCTTCTTCGGTATAAAAAAGTTTATATGAGCAAAATAAATTCCGCTGATAAATCCGCCAATAATTACCAATCAAAATAATACATTCTGCTTGCATAAGGGAATTGTTCATAGATGTGCAATTTTTTGTAAACGTTATTTTCCTTTCCAACCTTTTAGGTAAATCCCGGAAACTGTAAGCAGGTAGGATTAAACGAAGAGTTCGCGTACAAAGCTAACAGAATCAAATGTAGATGAAGGTACTTCTCGAAGAGAAGAGAAAAAATAGATCGGGGAAGCTTCTTGAATTGGTTAGGATCAAATGGATACGCGGTCGACTGTTTAGCTTCCCACCTAATTGAATTGGAATTTGATTGATTACAAGACTGACCTCCTCCTTCCCGCCTCGCAATTTCCGGTGGTTATGTTTATTCATGTTCTTAACACTCGCCAGATGCTCGCACATAATTTATCGAAGACTTCAAGGAATTTTACAAGTACTTTTCAAGGTCTTTAGAGTAACTGTTCAACTCGAAACCCAAATGTAATGTTGATGAATAAGATATAATAGTATTTGTTAGAGATTCCTTTATCAAAAATATGTAAGAGTCATACATATGTGAAAATAAAATTATGAATATAAATGAAAATTCAAAAATATGTATATAATGTATTCGTTACACAAATATATAATTTGTATATTTGTGTAATAAATATTAAATTAACTTAAATTTTCTATTTAGCATTGTTAGAACTTATATTAATCATATGTATGTCATTCTTTTAATCTGCTACTATGATTTCCTGAGCAATATCCATAGCAAATTCTATTATTAAGAAAGAACTCTTCATTTATAATATCATTTCAATTTTGGTTCCTCAATCTGTCGAATAATGATTAGAATTGCAAATCCAGAAATAACGATACCCGAATATGCTTGTAATCGTTACCATAGTCCATGGAATCTCATTTGCGACAGTCGGCTGCCGAACGGCAGCGGAAAGTTTCGCGATCCGACGCCATAGACATTTACGGAACGTACAGGAGGACACTGAGATCGAGAGTTCGAGTGAGAGGGAGATTGAGAGATACCCGGGCTAGTAGGGTTGGCAATTAAGCGTGTGCCGTTGACGCCGGCTCGAGCATGATTTAATTACCGAGTGATTAATGAGTTTCGCACGTCGTTCGCCTCCGCCATCCGCTTCGTACGTCGACGGATTTCCATCTTTCATGCCACACGATCATAGGAACGTTAGCAATCCAAGTAACTAGTGCCGCTCAATCTAGACTGACTCTCGCAACGCTGATTATACATAAAGAGATTGGAATTTAAAAAATCATATTTGATATATTTTTTTAATGAAATACAGAAGAGAGACCGTGCTGATATTTACTTGATTATTTTTTAAATAATTGAACACGATAATCAAGAAAAATCATATATAATATATTTTTGCAATATATATATTCTGTAGTTGAAGATATTTATGCTATTTATTTTTCACAAAATTTAGTATGTAATGCATAAATTTTATTTATATATGTATTAATAAATTTTTTACTTCAATATATATATATATATATATATATATATATATATATATTGAATATATATATGAAGATATTTATGCTATTTATTTTTCAAAAAATTTAGTATGTAATGCATAAGTTTTATTTATCTATTTTTTATTTATATCAACTACAGAATGTTAATGTAATAGAACTGACTTGACAGTTGTAACGAGTACGTCACCTATAAAAGATAAGCTTTTTGCATGTCAAAAATTCATCTTCTCACGATACTATGTTTACGACAAAAATATCTCGCGATATCACCCTACCGGCCATAAATAATACTCTGTCGTCTGATACAGCCACGTACTTCCTGGTTTCCACGCTCTGATATTTTCCGCGCTATTTCTGATGTACAATGTTCGTTTCAGCGTGCGTTCTCCTCACGAAAATCTTTGAATGATGCCTCGAGGCCCATTTCCGACGTTTATAAGCGCGCTTTCTTATCTATTAATAGATGAGATAAAGGGAGTAAATGTCTGATGAAAATCCCTTTTTCTTCCTTCCCTCTATTTCCTTTTCCTTTTCCTTTCTTTTCTTGATTGGGAGGACTGAATGGCTGTATTCATGAAGCGGAAAACAGGACTGCGTGAAGAGAAAAACCTCTCGGGGCAAACTTGTTTACAAACTCATTCGCTTCCACGATTACGGGCAGAGTGGAAAAGTGGTGTTCTAGCCGGACATCGGATAACTCCCAGCAGATAAATGTCTTTGGGTGGCTGTAGGAACAAAGGACATATTGCCCCTCACTTGTTTTATCCGACCATGTTCCACGGAATTACTTCCTATTACTTAGCTCTCGTATTTCTGACGCACGCATATTTGACAAAATACGATCAAGTGTGTATGAAGAGTGAAAATTCACACAACCTCTTTCTTTCCACTTTTTTTAATTATACATTATCCCGTATAAATTTGTTCATATTATAGTCATAATTAAAGTTAATCGCACACAATGGAATTAATTCTTTATTTATTGTTGATTATTAATTCAACAATTTTTAATATTTATACTGTCATCACATTAGATAATATTCATACACGTAGGAATGCCAAGGCTAACTAGGCAAATGTTTT
The DNA here is from genome assembly GCA_928718305.1 of Tetramorium bicarinatum. Classification (NCBI taxonomy): domain Eukaryota; kingdom Metazoa; phylum Arthropoda; class Insecta; order Hymenoptera; family Formicidae; genus Tetramorium; species Tetramorium bicarinatum. The sequence goes on along the minus strand of OV788327.1, from coordinate 18,099,897 downwards.
AATTTTGGTTGATCTATCGTAATCAATCGTAAATCAGTAAGTTTATAGCGAGTTTCACAGCGTCATATAGCGTAAACAATCGCGTGATTAACGACACCTGCGAATAATGCAAATAGGACAGATCTACGAGCAAGTAAATGAATTAAGCCAAGGAACAAATTATTTCGCTCCTGGCGGAGAATTTCTCATCGGTGCATTGCATTCGCGGGATTGCACATCTCTCCCGTCTCCCTCGTCCCTTCTCTTTCCTGAGGGTGGCGGAGAAGCAGGAAAACGAAGGGCGTTCCTTGTTGCTGCATTCGCGATGCTAGACTACGTGACGGCGACGGTGGAAAGACAAGAAAGGTTCCTCGCAACTCCGAGATATTCGTCGTTTCTGGAATAAAACTTCCGCTGCGCGACATAAATTTAATGAGTCTTGCCGAGTACGCCACGATGTCGTTAACGAGCTCATTCAAGGAACGTTTTAATTTGATCGCGAGCAGTGTCCGTGACGGTCGCCAGTCGGAGGTATGAGAGCGGACGACTGGAAGAAAGGAACCGCGAGAAGGAGGATGATTTAGGGGCTGGGTTACCGCGATTCGAGTTGCCGAGACGGTTCACCACTACTAACGACTCCGCAGAGATTCTTCCCCTCCCTCTTCCTTTTTTTCTTTGTCTACTCAACTCCGCTGCACTTAGTTTGTTTCGACACTGCATTATGCATGAAGACAAAGTATTTTCGTAGACATGTGCCGACGGTATGTACAGTATATAGACCTATCTACTTGCCTTGTTTTCTAATAACGATTCATAGACACGTACTGTATATGAAAGATAAGAGATTAAATTGATAGTTATACAAGACCGTGCCCGTAATGCCCGTAATACACTTGGCCAAGTTCCAATCTTCATTAAATATGTTTTAAACGTAAGCGTAAAAAGCATTTCTCGCGAAAGAGTAATGCTAGTAATAATGCACCGTATAAAACGTTTTATTACGACAATCAATATTGATTTATAAAAGTGAAATATTGATGAGAGATATGATACGCGTAAAAAATAAAAAAAAATGAGCTCCATTGTGCGTCGCTACGACCGCAGTAAAACATAGCGTCACGCAAAATATGGAAACGTCAAAACCGATTATTCGGTTTAACGCTTTCGCGAAGATATTCTTGTTCAATTATTACCAGTGTCTCCGCTGCGTAAATGACCGTCTAGTTTCGAGCGGCTTACGCTTGCTATTTAATTTTCTGTGTAGCTCTGAGCCATGCGGAATGCCGTGAAATGTATTTCTGCATACAGACGGGCGACTTGCGCCACTGAGAATACATAATACAACATTATGTTCTCACTGCATTATACGGAAATATATTTTATCATTTCTCTCTAGAAATGATCTCTATGAATTAGAAACCGTTTACGTTTTACATGGTGAAGCACTTAATAGCTAATTTGCAAATTTATCGCATTAATCTCGCATTGTAGTTTCTTTACATTGTCGAACAATTTTGCTCGAAATCTGTGTTTAATATTTTTTATTTAATATTTTAATAATTCTTCAAATTTCTTTCCAATATTTATCTTTAAATACTAAAACATTGCATTTTTTAAATAAATTTTAACGAATAAGTAAAAATGTATATATGTTTTAATTTTATATATAAAGAACAAATTTATTTCTCAATCTAATGATAGATTTTTTAAAATAAATTAAAAACCAAATTCCTAATTCTAAAATATCAAATTAAATTTATTTTTTTATAGATAATTCCAAAGTATGCAGCTCTTATTTTTTTATATATTGTACAGTCTTAAAATATTTGTCTGCAAAGATTTAAATGGAAAATATTATTGCTCATTATCAATTATCTTCTCGTTATCAAAAAGAATCGCTAGAAACAATCCTTTATTTTCAATATTATCCGCGCAATAGATGCCCGCAAATATTTCTCACGAAAAATGGAGCAAACGGTCTTCTCGGAATTTCGATTCCAGATAGTAAAAGTCTCCTAAAGTATCGCCCAATCTTCGGCAACTACATCGGCACACGGTTTCAAAGTGGAAAACTCTGTTCGTCATCAGTTGCGGTACATTCGTGTAAGTGGCGAAATGTCCTCTCTCGCGTTCTCGTCCCCTCGCGATTTTCTCCGTTTCCACGATGTGGTCCCCGATTTCTTTCCTTATCGCGAACTCCGGAATCGTTGATTGATTCGCGAAGTCGGTTCATCTCAAGACGGTTACTTTTGACTTCGGAAACTTTAGAAACAGACACACGGCAATCGGTTTGAGTCATTACTTGATCGTGCAAGGCTACGTCGCATCGGTGGAATCGGTGATGCAGAGCTTTTAGCGCACTTTCAAAGATACGCGTCGCAAAGTATTCTCGACGAAGCTCTCAAGAAACTCTATGATTGATCGTAACTTTTCTTGCAGCATCTCGCTCAAGTATCGTAAAATGCTTCAATTAACTCGTTCAATAAATATATATTACCAATAAAAAAAGATATCTTACTACCGAAGGAAAATCATTATTAGCCAATGACAAAATTTTACATATTTAACAAAGTTTAAATCTATCTGTTGATAAGAAAAATAAATAATATAATTATTTTTTCACTTTGTAATAAAAACTTGTATTAAAATAATATATTTTTCTATATTTTCTTATAATATATTTTTTCTACTAATATTAATTTTAATGTTATATATGAGTTTTCTACATATACTAGGTCATCTGTAATATCGATCTATAATATTTTTAGAAACGACATACGCTAATTAATCAAAGTACGTGCAGAAAATTAGTTTATAAAACTTTTTCGCGTGATGCTCTAACCCACACAGGTATTTCGAATTTACGCAGAACAGGTTAACATTTAATTAATTAAAAATTATGTGCTTTTCTCATTTTTTACTCTAAAAAAATATTCTGATGCATTCGAGAACATTTTATCATGATTGTCAATTTGTACATTGAAGAATTTAGCTCATTTACTCTAGGAAAAATATAAAATCAAAGACTAGTTAATTTCATGATTAATTATTGAAAAAATATTCAATTTTAAGTAGAACTTTAGTATGCAAATCCGGATAAAATTTATATATTATTTTGAGTCTTTCGAACAGTAAATCGTTTGGAAGACGTACTAGTATTTATTCTCTTTGTTACAACGGGTCATTAAATTGTAGAAACTTTTGATGTCTCGATCAACATCTGTTTTTTATGCCGCACTAAAACGTATTTTATTGAACATTTTATTTATCGCAAGAATTTATTACCATCACATTCTTCTGCGTTTCCAAGCAAGCGCCTCTAATCAGAATGATTTGCTTGTAAAATAGTTTCGTACTCCTCGCAATCTAAAACAAGGGTTTAGAGAGTGTATACGTGACATAAACTCGATTCCCGATCTGAGCTGCTTTTATTGACGTAACGCGAACGTAGTTATATCGTCAATGCTAGGGCAGGAAAACGGGTGGAATGCACCCTCGTTCACCTTTAGTATTTCCAGACCCGAGATAACGCGAAATACTGTCGAATAACGTCATGTGGGACCAAGGATGCATACGGGAATAAAACCCAAAATCGATTGTATTTTCATTCTCTTCCTCCTAAAATTTGCCGCTCACGTCGGCGCAGTCAGACATCGCGCTTACAAAGCAAAATCTATTGTAATTTTCTCCTGGGAAGTACAGCGAAATGAAGACTCACCCCTATTTGTTGGCCTGCCAGATTTTAACTTGAATGTAGAATGCGCGTCGGTACTTTTCCGCGCGAGAGCAATATAGTGAATATCTATTTGCTTAATAAATACATATACGCAAACTCGGTTTTATCAGCCTGAAAACTTCGTGAAAAAGAAGTTATTCTTCCAGTTCGTTACTCTAAGTACTCGAAGTTCATCCAGTTGAAAAAAAAAAAGGAAATATCCTTTCGCCTTGTCAATAAAACATCTCTAAAAGAGCTGCTTTCGGACCCGACATCCTTTATACATTGAAATCCTGAGAAATCTGCATTATGAAAGACGACGTTGCGATTTTGCTTTAAATTTCTTTAAAATATTGCCGGATTATATGATTATTAAAGTTGAAAATCAGCTATTTTATAAATTACATTTGTATATATAAATCGCTTTTTTTTAAAACAAGTAAAGCTTATTTTGAGACTTAAACATTATTTTTTTAATACGATTTTAATATGATATAGAATAAACGCATTGTACCGGATTTAGTAACGTTTTCGAAATTGGAGTTATATGCCGCTCTCAAAATAAGTGGTTTAAATATGCTAGTCCTAAGATGTGATAGGTATTTTATAAACGTGTGCAATAAACTTTGACAATTTGCTGACATTTGCTGACATTACGATAAATAAAAAATAGGATTTACACGTGTTTGTTTGATATTTTTTTATTCAACCCGAACTTTCAAACGAATTGTCAATGTTCCTTTTATTATGAAATATCCAATATTTCGGGATACTAATACTAAATCAAAATCTACCTCCACGTCAAGTGTGATTGATATAAATGGTTCGAAAAAGTTGAATGAACGTGTTCGATTGAGGCTTGACGTATTTTTAAATGTTATTCGCACATATAGCTATATGGGAAAAAATGAGAATATCAAATTCCGCTATTAAAATATCCATACCACGTAGACATCGCTCAGCGTCAGAAAGCAGTAGGAAAGTACTTGATATGCAACTGGTGCATGCATTTCGCGATAGGTCACGCAGTTCTTCCTTGAAAAGCTCGATGCATCTTAACAATGTGCGGTGAAAGCGTCACGACAAAAGAAACGGGCTGAAGTACAGCCTTAGATTTTTGTCGAGTCAATATCGTCGGAAGAGAAATGTAACTAGTACAACTGAACTAGTACAATCACCGAGAAGATTCTGTTTGCGATAGCGCAGCTTCGCAGAGAGATGAAACAGATCGGAGCTAGTATCAAGGATCGATCTAATTGTAAGCATAATGGTTAGTATGGTTAGTACAGTAGCTCGCACTCTCATACCCCACTGATCGTGTGACAACGTTTAAATTCCAGTAACATTATTGGAAGATCGTTTATCAACATACTCGGATATCAAAAGGCAAAGGTAAATTTCTCTTCTCGAATATGGAATAGAAGCTAACCAGACATTTTGTACAGTGTTAATTTTTAATTCATGTAGTAGTCTCTAATATCGCTTTTATATCCGATTATAATATGAGTGTATCACGTAATACCTAACATTCATTAATCTCTATTAATCGTTTTAATTTTCCTAATGATAATTATTCAAATTCGTAAAAATGTTTGTTTCAATGCAGAGATTTACGAGATAAAGAAAAAAATCTGTGGGAGTAGCTGTTCGTAAAAAATACTATATTATAACAAATATCTAAATATCACTCGAAGATATCTTCTTTTCGGTTAAAGAAGTTTCGAAGGTTTTGATAAAGAAGTTTCTCATGTCTGTCTGGTTATTTTATGATCCGGCCGTCTTCATCGCAGATACAGTCTCTTTCCCGTGAGCCTGGGTGTGTATTTTGTGGTGACGATCCTTTCAAACACACAGCCTATTTCCCCTGTCTTCGCTACCTAGGAATATCGACATATCGGTCGTTGTTTACTATAGGCGTTTACCCACCCCAGAATTGATATCATCCGAGAGCAGGAGTCTGAGAGGAAGAAAGATAGCGAGATACAGATTGGAAAATGAGCGGTAGGAAGAAAAAAGAGAAAAAGAGAGAGAGAGAGAGAGAGAGAGAGAGAGAGAAACAAAGAGAGAAATTTCTGACTCGTAAACGACAGACTGTTAAATTCCTCCTTTCTCTCCTTCCGCGGAACCGGAAGGCTGAAGAGAAAGGAACAAGAAAAGAGGACGCGCCAAGAGTGGTATACCAAAGAGATATTCGGGGGGGGGGACGATAAGAGGTAAGAGCGGAAGAGTAAGCCGATGGGCAGAGAGAATGAAGCGCGTTCTACGATATTGGATTCTGAGTTTCGCGGAATAACGTCAACGTCGTCGTCGTCGTCCTCCATGCCGTGGTTGGTGTGCCGCCCCAGGCGCGACCCAGGCACGACCCTACGACGCCATCGAAGGCGATATAAGCTCGTTCTAGTTTCTCAACAAAGTCCCGGAACAACCGAGGCGCCTCCGACACCTATTGGCCCTCCGGACGAGCGGCGCGCGCGCCTCTATTTCCATAACGCCGATCTGCACCTGACCCGATCGATACCGGTATCGATTTCTAATGAGGCACGCCGCGCTAACGATAACTACCGACAGGAGAAATAAAATTTCGAGCCGATTGATTAAATTTCAACTGTATCTAAAATTTCATTAACTCCGACGATCCGGTGTACGGCGTGCATTTTGTATTCCGCGTATTCATAACACGTAACAATTGTATCCGGCGATTTTTTATTTTTAATGGCTTTGTACGAGTCGTTATGCAATACGTTCTGTATAATACACAAATAAAATTCAAAATCGGACGACATTCGAAGGTATATGTGGGATATGAAATGTGGATGTATGAGCGCGGTCCCGAGCAATTTGGCGGCACATGTTCACGATTAGTTTTAACTGGATCGGCAAGGGACAAGATCGCGTCTACGTTCAAGTTACGGATGGCTCGTATTACCCGAGTTTTAGTCATAAAAACAAGCGATATTGATCAAAATATTGCGACTCTTCCAGCTCGCGCTGAAAACATATTTTTATTGTCGTTGAATCCTTTCAGAAAGCCATTAAATGCATGCCTCTAACGCCATAGCGATATTGTGAGTTTATTGACGATTCGCTATCGCAGATGAAAAAAGGCACAACGATAATATTTTTATTTCGGCACGACGTTGACAAACGTTACGTTGTATAAAAGGTTTAAATGTTTATTTCGCATTTTACAGTGTATATTTTTTTCGAAACAAACAATTGTTGATTGGATACCTGTTTGCACCTTAGGAATCCACTTCTTCCGCGCAATCGGCAACGTTTTGTAAATATGCGCCAACGAAAATTAACGGCTGTAAATCACGTTCCGTAAAAAATATAATTATGTACTTTACGTCAGGTTACAGTTCCACAAAGGAAACATTTATTTCACAAACAAAACGTGAAACCCTGATTTTCAACTAATGGTCGAGATGAAACATTAGTTTTAATATTTAACTACCTTAAGCGAAATATTAATTGTACTTTGACTGCGAAAGTTAGGAACGCAAACAAATGTTCATGTACCGCGGCGTGAATGTACATATACAATCTTTGAAATAAATAACTTCCGTGTAAAAACGTGAATAAACGTTTCAAGTTTAATAAGTTAAATAAAAGTGTAATCAGCGTGTAATTAAGTGACTCGATATACTCAAAATTGCTACCAAAGTATATCCCGCAGCCAAGAATTGTTGACATTCGGCGCACACTCGACTCGGGATATTGTCCGCATGCAGAATACCGCAAGCTGCATATGAGCGGCCATTGTGGTATTGGCAAATTTGCCCTCATCATATGCATGGTCGTCTACAACTCGCCGGGCCGGGCTAGTTGGCGCTGTCAAGAGTCTCTTAGGATGCTCACGTTACAAGTTACAGAAGTACTTGCATCTGCATTGCAGATTAGCCCAGCTGCTGTTTATTCTCCCGGCAGTCGACACTAACCGCGAGCTGTAAACACATCTCCCGCGCGCACATCGGGCAGACCACGTTCGGATGCCCGGCACACACCCACCACCACCACCACCTTGTTATTATATTTGCAATCCATCAACGGCGGAATATATCCGGTCGCGAGAGAGTCCGCATCCAGTGCATAATACCCGTGCAAAACCCGCGGCGCGTTACGCGAGGTTTTCTGACAAACAGCGCGTGCAGTAGTAGTAGCGGTATAGTAGTAGGTATAACGTACGCACGCGTACGCCGTCATAATGCATTCCGTGTAGAGATTAATTATCGGCTGCATAAATTATCGAGATGCATGCGGGCGCACGCAGTCGTGTAATTGCCAGTAACTCGAAAATCTATTAGTCGGAAATTGTACAGTAGCTTACCTATCCCCCTGTTAATCTCACGACTGCGACATGCGACACCCCCTTCGCAAATTACCAATTTCAGGGGATCAACGAGCCTATATTTTACGAATGATCTATCGTCGATTTATGCGCCGTCCGCCGGAAACGTATACGCGGTATTTGAGCATCCGGCGTATCCTCGCTTTGGCGCCGGTGCGATTTAAATCTCTCTCTATCTCTCTCTCTCTCTCTCTATCTATGGGTCACGTTGTTCTCGGGATCCCTTTCGCCCCTCGTGAGACCTGCCCTCTCCAATCCAATCGATCCTCACATTTCGCCTCTCTCGAATTGAGATCTCCGTCTACCGCAACATTTCCAAATAGCCCAGGAACGCTGTTATTCTCCATGCAAAATTCTCCGTGGCCGCTTCCTGGATCGGTTCCAAGTGGACCCGGGAGGATCGGAAGGAGGAGAAAGAGAGAGAGAGCGAGAAGAATTGGCCACTTTTCCATGTCTTCTTCTCCAATCCTTTCCAGGCGTTCCGAAAACGACATTCCGTCAGGATGTCTGCACGGTAGATTTTCTTTCTTGTAAACAGAGCGAACGGAGGGCACATCACTCCGAGATACACATTTGAGTGTTGGTTTGAACTCACATCGATTACAAGTATTTGCTTCTCTCGTTTCCCTTCATAAATGTGAATTCGCAGTTCTCTCCACTCTCACCTTCCCTCGGAGATCGCGCGATGTACTCCAGAAACCCGATCACACGTGAATAAATTATTTCGTTTCCCGCTTTTCACCATTTTTCAATTCTAACAATACGCTTAATTTTATCAATTGAATGTAATCAATCATCAAATCCACCCATGCATGATTTACATGTAATAAAATAAAAGATTAAAATGAATAAACAAAAAGTAATGTACATATTCACACGTAACTTTAAGCCAATTTAAAAGCAAAAGAAAAGTATTAATATTAAAAAATTACTATTTAATTCTATAAATTTAATAATAATAAAAATGCTAGTCAAACGAGAATTTCTCTCTGCCAAAATATTTGATATCGAGTTAATATGGTACCCCTTTATTACTAGCATAAACTGGAAACATACTTCTAAGATTTGTCTTCATATAGAACTTTCGTAAAAGATGGCTCCAAAGGAGAAATGTTTCTGTCGTAGGTTTCATCAAACATTCAAAAATGTCGCTAACTTAAGCATGCTATTAATATATAATTTTTCATACATATTCTACATCTCTTAAAATATATCGCAGCCTTGAAGTACATTTATGCATCTCTCATGCGTAGATCCTCAAAAATTTTAGAGACGTTGATGAACCTTTTACGTATTTTATTATTTTATCTGACAAGAATCGTGAAATAAGAAATTTCTAGTTTTTAGAAATATATTATTATAGAAATTTTTATAGAATTGTTATAGATATTTTAGAAATATATTATTCAAATAAGGAAATTTAAGAATTTTTAAATACTACATTTGCACTAAAAATGTTATTCTCAAATTAGTTAAATTCTGGGAAATACATGACATTTTATTTCAAAGTTTTATTTAAACTTTTATTTAAAAAGTTTATTCAAAGCAAACGTTATTTTAATAAAGAAATCTCAAAATAGTTTCCTTAAAGAAGATGTATAGAGAGAAAGTTTACGCAGTGGAAACTGAGGTTCGCAAAAGAGAATTTCTAACATCATTTACGCTCAATAGTATCGACACTTCATTATTCAGGCGTTCCACTGACGTCAAAATCTTCCAAACGAGTTATCTATAATATTGTCGATTACTATTTATCGCTCGCAGTATCGTTTATTTAATATACTCTAATCATTCTGAATATTTAGTATGTTGCATTTAAAATTATATGTCAGTTGTTGTGAAAAGGACAAAATGAGTTACTATTTCAATTTTTAATATTTTTATTTGTAGATTTAGCTCTCTTTGAAGAAAGATTTTACTGAAATGACTTTATTTGAAATTGTCCGAAAAATATGATTTTGGCACCGGTTTTAAATTCTAAAACTTAAGTCATCAAAAACTCATTTCTGACGATTTATTTCACGAAAACTGTAGATGTCTGTAGCAAACGATTTATAATAATAAGAATAGTTTTACGATTGTACCAATTTATATATTGATATATTACGATTTGATATTTTATATAGCATATTAATTCGTATAACATCAATTACTAGCAAGTCATTAGCGAGTCCGTTCAGAAATTCAGAGAGAGATATTCCAAAATTGTACAGAAATATTTTTCATATGTATGAAGAAACATCCACTCCAAAGAAACATTGTAGAATTGCAGTCGGTTTACACCGACGACAGAAAGACAAAAAGAATAATGCACTTCTCGTATACAGGCATGTACCAAGCCCTCTCCACTCAGAAATTAAAAATTTGCTGCACGAAGACACGACTAGTAGTAGAATTAAATAGTTCAGGGAGCAAACGATATGTCTGCATCCGTTGATTAAGTGCCTTGAAAATAATTGGACGTTAATTGAAGCCGCAAGCCACATGTGCTACGAGTTTAACAAATTGTATAGATACGCTGCGTGTTTCAATATTAAACCTCTCCATACATGAATATACAATGAATAGTATAACTTTTCATTATCGCAATCAATACTTTACTAAATAATGATATTATAATAATTAAAACAAAAAAGTTAAGTATATTTATACTCTTTTTTAATTGTATTTAAATAATTTAAATAATTTTAGGACGTTTAAGTTAAACCGAAGAGGTTCTATGTACGGACAAATATATAATAAAATAAAATGTAAATTTGACACGTTACTGATTATCTATCTATACCGATTAATTTACTCTATCTTTACAATAATACATAAACTTATTAAACAAAACAATTCTGAAATAATTTGTAATTAATATCGATAATTAAGTGAAATAAATTCTTTACTATTAATTTTATATATGATAATCACACATGGGAAGATTTATGAGCGCGGTGCAATATTAGCGCGGTCTCTGACGGAGATGGACAAAGTAAATTTATACAGTTAATGTACAACGCAATTCTCCCCTCATTGTACTCTCTCAGACCCTATCCTGCTGGATTATCACTGCTATATCATACCGACAATGTCAGGGTATATTTGCTCGCGAGAGTAGACCGGTTAAAGGAGACTGTCAAGCTGTCGAGTTCCATTGGCGGGTCAGCCAACAAATAACTGAAAATATAGCGGTTTATTACGTAAAAATAAATACGTAAGAATATGTTTAACTGTCATCGTGCTCATTACGATGGAAATTGAATTGTTCGATATTATTATTTTATTGAATTATATCTGCACACTATGTAACTAAAATATTACTGATAAAATATTTATTTTTCGATGATCCTGTCTTTTAGAAATATAGAAAGATTGACGAGAATTAATTCGAGGAAAAAAAAATATATATATAACTAATATCTGAACACGTAATCACGATTAAAAAATATTTAATTTTTCTAAATTGTGAAATAATCGGATCATATAATAAATAGTAATATGCAAAAGATAATTTTGTAGAATAATGTGAAAATAATGAGAAAGTTCGTACGTGGGATACTGTGCAAAAAAATTATCAATATTGTTTGTTTTGCCATTAATCAACTTAAATCAGTAAAAAATTAAATTAGTAATGCAAAACTAAAGAAAATCTGATAAAATTTTATAATTAATTGCACGTGTACATACACTCACAACGAAAATCTACGGTATACCATAAGCAATCATAATTCTGGAGAAAACTCTTATAGAATATTTAGATATATTTTAATTCTGAGCCACTTTCGTTATAATAAACATAAACATATACATATATACATATATATGTGTGTGTGCGTATGTATAACATGAGCTATGCAATTCAAACAGATCATATCTCTTTGATGATTGATAATAGGGAAAAGAATGATGAAAAACACACAACTAAACGGTTTTATGGCATCTAGCTTTTCATAATATTACTTTTCGCACAGTTGCATTGAGTTGCAGTAATACACGTTTATAAAATGCACGTGCAATTACTCGTTCAATAGAATCATATCATTTATTTTATGTAAATTAAATTCTCCTCGACGTTTCTGTATTTAAAAGGTAGGGTCATTGAAAAATGAATACTTTTTATCGGTTATATTATATTTTACCATATTAAATTATGACATGCGATATGGAATATCTCATTAATAAATTAAAATTTCGTAATTTTAAAACTGAGACACGTGTGGCGAACACTGGAAACGGGCGCTGTCGCTTACTCGAGTCTCAATTATATTTCGCGAAACAATTAATCTACGTAGCTACAGAGCGAGTAACGAGCGAGCCTGATGGATTAATCCCACGGTGTCGCGGTAACAGTGGGGCAAATCAACGAACACGAATGTGCGTATATGTTCCAAAAGGAGAAAAAAATAAATAAATAGGGGCACGCATTGTCGCGCATCAGCCGCGAGAGACCCATTTCGAAGAAGCAACAGTGAGCCGGCGGCCGTGAGCTTTGACCCGGTGACCCGGAGTGCGTGGGCTGCGCGGGGGACTTGACGAGGGACGGGAGGGAGAACAGGAGGGAGGGTGGTGGTCTCTCTCCTCTCCATGCAGGATGGAATCGATACCTGCCTCTCCTACCAGCCCAACCGACCGCCCCTACAGCGCGTCCGCCACCCTCCGCTGCTCACCTTTCTCGTTCGAGCAGACGGCAGGCCGACCGACCGACCAGCCAGCCGGCCGACCGGTTGGTTGGGGGCTGGAGGAAGTCGAGGAAATAAAAGCATAGCGCCGTGCCGCGCTGTGTCGGCCAACAGCCACACCAAACTCTGCCTGCTCTCGACTTGGCACACCTGCGGCACACCGCCACCCTTTTCGGCGAGTCCTTCTCGCTTTCGGAGTAGCTTGCTCGCAACGTCGCACGAATTAGACGTTCGACATAATTATTAAAGTCGACGTAAGCCCGATAGAGGAGACTAATTAACTGACGCAAACAAGTTGACACTAATTTTATTTTGGTAATTATATTTCTGATCCGCAATATCAATCAATTAATTCGTGAGCGAGGATCTTCCTTAAAAGAAGAACTCTCCTGAGCGAAATATCAGCAATGTGCCGAACAACACGGCTCTGACTAATTATGCTTTCTATAGAAAAAATGTTCTCTCGCTGTGACACATTCAGCAAAGAAATAAAAGATGAATGGTGATCAATATTTATCTCCAGGTTCAAGCAATCACATTTAAAGTCCATTTGTTAGTCAAGAAGTTTCTGTGTTAGATTCTCAACAGAACTTACACTTCTACCTTACGCTGTTGTAGTGTGCGCTCAAGTTAATTTGGTTCGGCATATGATAATAAATGGCTTCGAAGTAACATTTATCACCATCAGGACGCGCGATATCAAGCTCTGAGTAATCGTTATCCCGTGAAGCTGCCTCTTTCGGAGACCGTGGCTGCGCCCGTCTCTCACGCGCAGACCACGCGTAATAATTAATTAATTTCCTCGTTATTCGGCTATCGATCGAACGCTTTGTACGCAGTGGCGCATGTAAGAAAATCCGTTGGCCGAATTTATCATATTCCAGAGCGCCGAATGGAAATGAAATGCAAATATTAACACGCCAGCCAGCCAGGACTGTCTCAGTCGTTCCAGAGAGAAAACGTGATTTCGTGATCCGAAGAGACTTGCATTTAATTGATTTTTTAATCAGCAACGGTGCTAATAATCAAGATAAATCCGACTATCACTGCATTGATAAAAGAAACGTAGATCCGATGATTGCGTCATTGATAAAAGAAATGTAGATCTGAGGAGTTTAAGATAGGATTAGGACGAAGTGTAATCAAATAAATGACTACCGTACGATTACGAAGTAATTAGCAGTCATAATTAATGACGGTTACGATATACTAATAAATTGGAGACTTTTTTTACAGTAAAAGAGAACGGTTTCCGAGTTCTTTGAGGACGGTCGTATCTACGAAGCGTCATCCTGCAGTAATTAATTTCTTCATTAAAGGACGAAAGGAATTATATATTCCTTTTCATTCGCCACTGATCCTGTTTGCCAGGGCATCTCGTTTAACTGCGTTATTCATCACTTTAATGTTACTATGAACCTTATGACCCAAAAAGACGTGGTCCCGACGAATGTAATAAGAGTCTGTCTTAAGAAATATCGGTGAATCAAGAATGCTCAATTATACCGTGCCATACATCAGAAATGTTGACTCCTCGATGGGTTCCGCGTGCGCGAAATGGCACCTTAGTTAGACGGCAACACCTGCGTAGAATGGCGTTGTAAGAAAGTTAAATCGATCTTCGATTCCGCCGCACCTGCCACCCTGATGACCGTTTTGACAAACACTACATTTGCGAGTGGTAATATCTTGCGAAAAAAATCTTTTATATTGCAAACCAAAATTAATTTAAAAACATTTTTTTTTTCTTTTTTTTCTCTCGTGGAGGCGCGTTTTGCTTATACAACTTAACAAAGCAGGTTTAGGAGATAAAGTTGTGAAATTTTACAATCGGTTAAACACAGAGGATATATTTCTTATTACGAAGATGAAAAGAATATTTAATCGACGAGTCGTTCTTTTGTGTGATTCATTGGGTTACAAAGTCGCAAAAATATTTGTTCCACCCATCATCACATTTTACACCAAACTGGGTTAGGCAGTGTGTACAGTAGTAGGCCGTCAAGAAACTGCGCTGATCAGAATCGCACTGCTGCAGTATCTCGTCTTGGAGATTGAAGGGAAGAGAGATATTTTCACTGCGGACCCAGACGTTTAAGAACACATCCTTGGCCAAGGAATTCGTGAATACAAAATAGCGAGGCGCACCGACGATTGAATATGCTCGAGCACGAGGGATAGGAAGGGAAGAGGGCTTCGAGGATGCTGCCTGCAGCAGCGCATTACTTTCAGTCGATGGGCATTTATCGTTGATGATATATTAGTCCGCATGTTTCGGTTCAATAATACAATTTAAACAAACTCCGTATAATTAACAATCAATATTTTGAATTATTCTTTAGACATTCGATTTAATTATTCCTTTGACCCTTCGACTCTATGCATGCCATTTAGTGCAGTAATTAATCAATAATAGCACAATACGTAAGATAACAGTTAACGCTGTAGTAGCTGATGTAGTAATTAATAGAGTTATATTACTGTTATTATTAATAATCGTTAAACGTTGTTTAGTTAGCATTCTCTCCAACAGACATAACATTGAAAAGTAACAAAAATTATATTACATTTCACAATGCAAGTAAACCGAGACGAGAACAAATAGCAGAATTTCAAGTAACATAAGCGTCAATAACAAGTAAAATAATTACGAACAAATACTGGAAGATAATAACTGTCAATTACGCGGCAAGAGCGATCCTCGAAAGATATTACGAACCCATTAAGAGCTTATTTCTGGTCAGCTTGTGTCACCGATTGTAAAATTGGATTTTAATGATTCCCGACACGAGAGTTTTTTCCATCGAGCACAATGGATATTACAATGTTATCCAGTGCTCAGCTAGTTTCAGGTGAACTGGGCTGAGCTTGAGCTGGCGGAATGGTTTATCGATTCCAACCCTTGTCCTCTTTATCCTTTATTTTCTTTATCTTCGTCATACACACACGTAGCGCGCTGCCCGGAGTCACAGTCGGTTTACGTTCGAATTAACAATCCGTGTTTTATCATCTTCGCTCTTAAATCTTTTCCATTGTACGATATATTGCGTCACGGTTCGCATAACTGTGAAAAATTACCGTTTTTCCTCGAAAGATTGACTATCTCTGATTCAATTGGACGTCGTCAGTTTTATACGATTTTGAATTTAATTTCAGATGATTTTTTTTTACATGTAGATATCTGTCTAATTCCTCGTTTGATTATCGCGCTCGTATCCTTACTCGGAACGCCCTAAAAACGATTGGATTTTTATTTCTTCGCATAAATCTACGCTCCGCATTGAATGCCGCCATTGATTCAGTTGTCGCGGCGAACTCGTTTGATTTATGATTTCGTATTTTACAGAATATCGTTACGTTTCGACTTGACCGAGGCGAACGTAACGTTAAAGGTGTCGCGCGTTTCGCTCGAGCGAAGCTTGCTTTGGCAGGGTGGTTTATCGATTCTGTCCCTTTTCCTCTTTACTCCCTGCCCTTTACCCGTTTTGCACACGCTTTGCACATAACCCAGAGTTACGAGATCGCTGACGTACTCGTTACCGAATTTTCGCGCGTCAACCCCTAGCTATTCGATGTTTCCAAGAGAACAATCATCGGAATTCCGATGATTCGTTCGAGAATGCACATCACCAATCGTACAACTTTAGAAATATTTTTTCAAATCGGTAAATCTATTCTTTCTAACTAAACTTCCCGTGTTCATTTTCTTCCCATTTTTCTTTTTTCAAAGTGTATTATATTTCAAAACTTTGAACTTTGTAAAAATATATCTCTATATTTCATTAAATTTACAATTTCATATTTACTATTAAAATACTTCTTAAGACTTTCGTTCGAATTATATTTGCATCTTTTTAACTTGCTGATGTTATTATGGCTTTTAACATAGTCAAATTGTGAACATTTCTATGAATTAATCTTCGTGGAAATAATAGAATAATAGAACACGAGAATATTCCGCATCTCTGAATAAGTTGCAATTAACGATATAATCTGCAATGAATAATTCTTTGTTCCTGGTGACTCTCGATTCCCTAGTGGCGATAATCTCTGTAGCATGACATCCAGCTAATTGGGATGGTCTTTCAAGCGCGATTAATGCTTCAAGTGTGCGAAATTTTATTTTAATATGGCAACTATGGCAAAATACATGCTACAACATACATAAAATGCGACGACAAAGATACATAAAGTGAACCATTAAATCTGTTAAAGTTTTAAATCATTCTTATCTACAATAGTTTCATGTTTTTTCTTACAGCGTTAAAAGATTAATTTAAAATATCTAACAAACAATAAAAAATTTCTCAACGAACGGGAAACTGTCGTTTTAATGTCACAAGATTGAGTTTCAAGAGCTTGGGAAAAACTCGACTGTTGTTGATATCGCTGAAATTTGCTCAGGGAGAAACTCAAATGGAATTACTCGTTACTTAAGTTTTCGAGCTATTTACAAATCCTTGAAACTGATTTTCGCGGTGCTAAGCGGTCTCGTTTTCACAGGATGAAGAAATCGCGAAACAAGACAAATCCGTTCGTCGATTTGATCCACGATTCTTCGTCTCTCTCTCTCTCTTTCTCTCTGTCTCTCTCTCTCTCTCTCTCTCTCTCTCTCTCTTTCTCTCTCTCTCTCACTTTATCTCTCAGTCCGAGTTTCGATATTTAAATAGTCCTGTATATGTCGTTGGCCGCCGAGAGATCCTAGTAAAGATCATAATCCGTGAGGCAGTAGCGAAATCGGCGGAACAGTCTGGTATTCAACAGGCCTCGAACCAGTGACCCAAATCCATGGCGCTTCGAGACGTACGCTTTTTTAGAATCGGATTATCGGCTGGAGCATTCCCGACCGATATTCTTTTAATTCTTTTGCTCATTTCGACGCTGTGCAAAACGATATCGTACTTCCGTACTGGCAGAATGTCGAATAAGATAGACACGGCTCGATACACGTTAATATCGGCACTCGAGTCTTTTCAATGCGGTAAGATAAAATGGGATGAGTGAAGGATGCAGAGATAATACAGTAATAATGTTAAGTCAACAGCCACTGAATTTACGAACAGAATTTCGCAAAGCTGCTATAAGACAGTATATTATGTTTATATGCCATAATAATGAGCTTTGCATAGTTACAAAACATTCTTCTTAATTTAACGTAATAATATTACATGGTCTACATACTTAGAATACTGCACATATATTACAATACTAATCTTATCTCGGTTTAAACGAAAAGATTATACACTTAACTATCTTTAATTTTTTTGTAAATTGTGTTGACGTCTAATCGTATTAATCTATATCTATCCAAAAAAATATGTTTCTACATATACAACACTCGACCACGCTTAAATTATCGAGATAATAAAAAAATTTTGATAAATCTTCTGATAAAAAAGATATTTGCTTTCGAGATGTGTACGGATTACGATAAGCTTATCGCTAAATAACATATTGAAATTTAAACAGGAGATTAATAATAAATTTGCACAACATAAAAATTGTAAAATGTTTAAAATATGAAGTATACTTAATGCGTAATGTACAAATTGAAATTCCTCATTTCCATGTTTTCACATTGAATAGTCAGCGTTTCTCTTTTTCTCGCATAAAAATTACAGATACTTTTGCAGGATTTTATAGGAAAAGAGATATTAATCTTTAATATAAGAGATTTGTGTTTACTTATATTGTCCGGAAATTTTATATTGTCCGGAACCGAGCGAAAGATGCGCGCGCCATGGCGCTGTGAAATCGCCGAAACGAAATTAACCCAAATCCATACATATATCGTAACGGTGTTTTCGAGGGAACGAATTATCGGACGACCCATTTTCACCCAATGTCGCACCACTCCTTTTTGACTCCGTTTGCCGACGTGGAAATGATAACACGCGTCTGCCGGGCGTCAAAGAGGAAAAATGGCGTATGCCGGATGTCGATAAGACTCACCCATCGTTTCGTGAACCAAATGGAGAAACGTCGCTTCTCGACGTTCCGACGTCGCGGTATTTACGCGCGTCGGCGTAGCGCGCAAACTTTCGCGAATATTTAAAAAGTTATCTGTTCACCCCGTAACTTTCTCACCTGGACGGAGTTTTCGGACGTCGATACATCTCGGACGTCGCGCGCGCGCGCGCGCTCGCGGCCACGAAAGTTAGGCGCGGCGCAAATTTGCGTTTCAGAAAGTTTCGTTCACACCGCACAAGTCTCGGCGAGACCTCTTGGCACGCAGCTTCTCAGAAGTTCCGAGTAAAATTTTATTCAGCGAGCAAAATAAAATTCTTTCCCCGAATAATACAACTCAATTTTATAGACGAATATCTAAGGGATTAAAATAATTAGCATATTGCTTTAAGACTGTAAAAGTTTTGAGACTACAATATATTCAAAATTTCACCAGCAAATTCTTGCGAAGAACAGAAATCCAAAAAGCTGCTTTTGCTTCCACCGCACTTTTTAAATAAAACTCTAATAGTTTCTTAAATGAACAAGTTCAAGTCTTAACACAATTAGATAACAGACATTTACAGAGTTCTCTTCAGAGATTTCTCGGCTTCATTGAACAAACTGATAATCGCGCTAAGTTACGGTTAAAAGAAAAACGATCCTCAGGCTTTACAAGCTTGATTCGCTTCAGCTGTCGTTAACGCGAAAAAGACGAGGAGAAGCACGGCAGGCACAGATTACTTCTACTTCCTTTGAGCAAACGGTGCCAAAGAACAAGAAGACCGATCTGTATGTTTGACTTCACCGGAACGTAACCGTTTGATTATACTACGCCCGTCTAATATTATACCTTCGCTGTTCCGGCAGACTCTCGGGCTGCATTGTACGCAAATTTAATGCCGCGTAATAGCACATGCGCGCAGCAGGATCTACCACGGTAATCCTCTTCAAAATTTCATCGGCGGTGTTATATACAAGCCGCACGATGCGATCGTTAGAACGCATAACGGGTAACGCGTAAGTCGATCGCTCGTTATGCTCAATTGCTTGTTATGCGCCAACTGCCGATGCAGTCGGGTCGAAGATGCGATGTAACGTGTTGATTTTCTAACGCGCGCGTTCCTGCGCCCGTACCACCATAACACTGCGAGAATTACTCGGAAAATAGCTTTACCTGCCGAATAAAAAATTTAAATGCTTGAATTATGAAAAGATTACACTACGCGAATCTACGGCACGTAAATTGTATGAACGTTCTGTCAGAAATTAATTTCAGAATGATAAAAAATGCATAAACCCTTCAAAAGATGAAATTTGATAGAATAAAGTGCTATTTTATTTTCATCTTACTCTTTATAGCACAAATGGCTTAACGAGTCGCCTCTCATCAAATTTAAATTTGATAACAAATTTTCTAGGAAACAAAAAACATCAAAGGAGATTATTATTCATCACAAGTGTTCAATTTTCAACATTACGTGCTTTTTAAACAGTCCTCGAATTAAAATATTTACCAAGGAATTTATATTTTTTTAATTATAATTGCAAAAGTATTTAATAAAAGTAGATTGAAAATTAATTAACCACATATTTCTCTCACTCTCAAAAAAGATTTAATTCATGTTATTTCAAAAACTCTAAAACTGATTCATTAATTTCGGTTGGAATATTTTATATATCGAGCAACAATTGATGATAAAAGACAAGAAAAAATGTGCTAATTATAAAAAATTTTAATAGAAATAATATTTATACCAATTTCATCCTGACGTATGTAAGACTTTTCTTTTCAATTGTCCTGTACGCCAAATAGTAAATAGCTCTCGCTACGTGGTGAGAATTCTGGGTGGGAACCCTCTGGGGGATTTGCCACGCCGTTAATTTTACGGGGGTACGGCTGGTGAGAGCACATGGAACAACCTTCTCGAACGTGGAGCATCCACAGGTTGTCGTCTGACCTAATCTGACCTAACCTGAGTGATTAAGGACGTTGAATCAACGGAGACAAGACGTGGTTCCAAAAGCGGCGGTATCTCTTGTCAAGTCATTATCTTTTTTATTAAATCATTAGTCTCTTCAAACGAAGAAGTTTGTTAAATTCGAACCACAAAATGCCCAACGAAATGTAAAGACCGGATTTTTCTCCCAATAATCTGAAATATTGAATTGGAACAAATAAATAAGAAATTTTTCGGGTCAACGGGTAGATTGTCGATTCAGTAATGTCATATAAGTTTGAAACGTACTTACTAGCGAAATAAGCGATATTCAATTTTTCACAAAACTGAAATATCCTCTAAGATTTTTCATAATATCAATTTCTCAGCAAAGGATTTTTAAAATATTATATTAATTGTAAATAATTCTATTTTTATTTTTATTAATGTTACTTTAAAAATATAAAAGGCTAAATTAATTTTATGAGAGGTGCAAGGCTGACTAATATAATCGATTCGCAATATATGGTCACGATTTTTTGCATACAGAAACTAATATTAAACTAAAGTTTGAAAAAATTTATTCATTCTATATTATATATTAATGTTAGTCACTATTTGATTTCTCGAAATGTTGAAGTTATTGGGCTTTACGTGTCGTTAAATTCAGCTCTTACGATGCTCTTTGAATAGAAGGTCGTCTTGCTCGTCTGTGACTCAATGATAAAAATTGAAAGCGATTGCATTAAGGAGATTTGTCAATTGTAAAAATTGCTGTCCAACTTTCGCAACGACATTGTATATCAATATCGCGCGACCTACTCTGAAACCAAGAAAACTCGCGTTGCGTCTCAATATGATGAGCTAAATTATATTTCGAGGACGACAGTTTTTTCTATTTTCCCTTTTCCTGTTCGTCCTGGCGAGTCCCAGCTTTGAATTCTCACATCCTGAACTCCTGAAAAGCTTGACGGCAAAACGACGACAACGTTCTAGAAGAAATTTTGGTTTGGTAGATTCGTTGCCGTACGCTCCGTTGCTCGTAACCATTGGAGGTAGGCTCGCAAAGGTGGAATCAATACGTGAACCTACAACCATCTCTACGTACACAATGCTAGCCGGCCAAGCCCGACGAGAGCAATGTGTATGTACCACCTCGTACCACCTCTCATTTTCTCCGTCTACTGTTGCTCAATGGTTCTGGCCCTCTCCCTCTGTATGTGTGCTCCTCTTTAAGCCCCTCTCTTCTGCCTCGCCCTCGTCTCCAACTTTTCCGCATGTGTCCCCACTTTTATTTGCGCCGATTTTCTTCGCCCCGACATTTTTTCTCTCGCTCTCGTGATAATGCAAAATCCTGCCGGATGAATGCCAGCTCCCTTTTTGACGGCGCGCCTTCATTCTGTTCCAGGAAATTCAGCGCCGTCACTCCATTTTCGAGCCCAGTCAGCGCACGTTGGCCGACACAGTTCGGTAAACAAATGCTCTCGATGTGATTTATAGCTTATGCACTTTTTCCTTTCCCTAAAAATACTTGCAAGTATAAGTTGAGTTCCTTCTAATGTGATTGTTCTTCCTTCCCGTGTTTTGTTCTCTTTCTTTTATCAGCGAAATTATCATCGCTAGTTTGATATATATTATACAGTTCAATCGGTAAATTAAATTAAACTGACAAACAGATAAAGAAATCTTGTATTCACTATTCGTACATTACTCCCACAGAACGCGCAGTGACAGACGCGTAACAGCCCTGCATTTCACAGAAGGCCTCTCACAAGCTTCGGGACTTAAGTCTATCTTTTTGAGAATGTTCGCAAACAATTTACAGACATCTCGCATTCAGCTCAAACACAATTTGCAGAGTATCAGCATTCAGCTCGTATCCGCAAACCTATATACTTGTCTTTCTTGCGCGTGTGTAACGACAGCGAATCTGTTTGATCTGCAGGAATGGGGAGTGTCGGCAGCAACGTGACAGGAACGACGACGACAGATCCGACGACGTTCCTGCCAGACGCAACGCCGACCCTAAGCGAGCGCGAACAGGTCAAAATCGAATTTTACAAAACGTACGACGTCATGACGGGGGTACGGATTGCCGCGACCCTCGGCGGCTTTTTCAGCCTGATGGTGCTGCTGGTAGTTTACAAGAGCAGGTGATTTTTGTGGATGCTCCAAGCAAGCGTTTGTGCATTTAAAGCAACATCGCCGTTAAAAATACAATTTCAATGTGATTTATGTATTTACCAGATGCAAAGCGAGCAAACAACTGGAGGACCCGGCTTTGACTGCGGCGGCAGCCGCGGCGGTCGCGGAAGCTGAAGCCGAAGAACGCGCCCTCGCCGCCGCTCTCGAAGCGATCGCCAGGTTACCACCTAGACCGGGTCGTGGTCCGAGAAGATCGTTGTGCGTTGAGGTAACGAATATTTCCATTAAAATAATTGACAAGTGCCTACGTATTCCTAAAATAAAGTACATTCTTCTAACAGTCATCATTAGCGTCATAACATTGACAAAATTGCCAATTCAATTTTTACTAAAAAATTGAAAGATTTTTTAAGTATTTTACAGTTGAGTTTTTTCTTTAATATTTGCAAAGAAATTGCAAAATATATACAAAAAAAAATCAGTAGATATTCATTACGACATTATTCATTTTCAGACAATTTTTATTCAATAACAAATATAACGTAATTAGAGCTTGTTGACGAGAAGATTATACGTTGAAGCATCATTTATTGATTGAATCGCGCGCAGTTTTTAAAACTTTTCCGGCAGAACGTAAAAATGTTGGACTGACGCCAAAAGAGCCGTGGCATGTTTCCGAGAGTGCTCTCTATTTAACAGAGTTACATTCAGCTTGTAATTTGCCCGTTCGCCAAGCACTTGTAATTGATAGAAATATTTACATCAGATGAACCAGTCTCGTTCACCCGTGGTGGCACCTCGCTTCGCCTCAGTCGGAGGTGGATACGACGCCCTGCTGGCACCGCCAATGAGGCAACCGAGGCTGGCTCCCCCGGTCGATTACAGAAGATGTAGCTCGGTCACCTGTAGCAGCACTGGAAGTAGTTATCTG
Source organism: Tetramorium bicarinatum (assembly GCA_928718305.1). Taxonomy (NCBI): domain Eukaryota; kingdom Metazoa; phylum Arthropoda; class Insecta; order Hymenoptera; family Formicidae; genus Tetramorium; species Tetramorium bicarinatum. The sequence goes on along the minus strand of OV788327.1, from coordinate 18,076,226 downwards.
GAACGAAGGGGTTCAGCCATGGTAATGCCGTGCCTTCCGCCACTTCCATCCTACCCGCGTCACGCCGCCTACGATGAGCCATGGGATTTATATTACCCTATCGATATCCAGGTAGATGCGATATTTGCGATTTCACATATCTTTTGAAATGATCTTTTCTGATCTATTTATATTTTACCAATAGTCTTATTCGAATGATCTTGATTTTATTTGCGGAAATTAAGAAATTTGTTTTGCGTTTCTTCCTTTGGTCTTTTTTCTGTAATTATTTTAATTAATTGCCATCATCTTAAACAATACAATTAACTGTTATAATTTTATTATATAACACAATAAAATGGCTTTACTATCTCATTTTAGATTATAATTTAATTCGCCTCGCACAAGTAATAAATAAAAATGGATTAAACCATTGGAAATTAGTGTTCGGGAGTTATTTGATATTCATTGAAAACTTGTGCAATGCAATCAGGTAATACAGCCAACTCCGGATTTATCGCCGTGCGGTAGCGAGGTCGGTCTTTATGCCGGGGCAGTCGGCAGCCTTATGGCGGCGTCGTCGGGCAGAAGAGCGCCGTTGGCATCGATGGGTAGCATGGATCCTCCCGATCCAGACACCAGGTCGCTCGGCTCCGACTCAGTCTTCCTGAAGAACGAAGACGAGGAGCAGTGCATCGACACCGAGGACGAGGTCTCGGGTTTTTCCACGGACTCGGACGCGCCTGGGCCAAGCTGTCGGCGGTTCCTACGGGTGCCTTCTAGGAAAAAGCGGATCCCCGAGAAATGGGACGGATGCGCGGGCTGCGTGCCCAGGCGACGAGCCGGTAATAAACCCTGCCAAGAATGTTTGACCATCAGTGCCGCTGTCGAAACCTCCAGGTAAATCTCTATATTACATTTTATCGTTATTCCTTTTAATTGATAAACCTTTTGATAATAGGTCGCAACCAGCCTCAACGACAACTAGTAGTAGTCAGAGTAGCGTGGGATCTCCACCGTGTTCACCGCCGATCGAGCTGAGGCACAGACCACCACCAACGCCATTACCATCAATCCCGCCAATATGGTCCCAAGAAACGCTCTTTTAGGATGCGTCTTTCGTAGTGAGCATGTTCTTCGATCTATTTTTATCGAGACACGAAGCTAAATCCAGAATGTCGATATTTGAGGAAATCATTTGCCCGAAATATTGATCTGGTCTTTGACCTTGTATCTCTAAAAAAAATCATCTCTTTTTCTCTTGGATCCTATCGCCATAAATTAAAATATATTTTACAGATTTGTAAAGATTCAATTGTCATATCGATCGTGAATTCAACTACAATTGTCGTTGTAACAAAATCATTATAAAAATATTTATAAAATCTAAATTTTTATGTAACAAAATATGTAACAAGAAAGTAAAGTTACATCATTGCATACCGCAATCTTTACAAATCGCAAGAATAAAGAAAAGCTATGTAAAGGATAAAACGGATGAAGAGGAGTAACGGAAGGGGAACGTACGAGTGAGACATGGAAAAGAACGACGGAAAGCATTTTCGTCGGGACGTGGCGAAATATCGGAGATTTTCGATATTACGGCGGTGACTTCTGTCGCGGAACCGGAGCAAACCCATCTTAAGGTAGTCTAAATCGAAGGCATTTTCCGTCGACTGTATGGTACACTCCATGGCAAGCGTGAAACTCGGGGTCGGATTACCCGGGCCGTTTAAAGGACGCGTCTACGATCCGCGAGACGAGGTCGACGGCGACTTACGAGTCTAACTATACGCGAGATCTCAGCTACCGGCGTATTTCTGCAGACGTCTGCCTATTCCATCACGCTCCAGAATAAGTTTCGCGAACAATGCACACGCGCGAGAGCGGTCGGGTTTATCTGAAAGTTCACGTAACTGCATTGTGAATGTAGAAATCCACCAGCAGCATCCCGACGCGACCGAACGAGGGAAAGTGCGCACAAACATTATCTGGCATCACGCAAGCCGTATGCTCCACCGCGCAATCTTATTTAGACGAGACGAAAGATCGGGACGGCATTATTATTTTCTACCGCCGAGCCGTGCTCTCGGGCTCGGCGTCTCTCTTTGTACGAGCTTGTCCTCCGTAACAACATGACCACAGGCGCACATCGACATCCGTGATCCATTTCAACAACGAAAGCAAAGCAAATGCACTTCCTCGCTTAAGACATTCGTGGCGTCCTCAAAATTGGCGTTTTGCGACGCCGCGCGAGATCGCGCGATCTCGCGCGGCCGAGCTCGGGATGTTAAGGACGCATTTGGTGATTAATATCGCACAAAAGGAATATCCGAGAAACGAGCGGAGAAACTCCGTTCCAATCGATCAGGGTGAACCGCGTAACTCGCAACTCAGGAGACTGTCGAGGGAAGGCCGATCGACGATGCGGGGGTGAAATAGGGAATTATTTTTATACAAGCGCGACGATAATCAAGCTCGTTGAACTGACCGTGATGCTTCTTCGTGAAAACAATAATACGCGCGCAATACTCAATTGTATGACGTCAGTGTAACATGTGATTGTCAACGAGACGAGCGGATGGAAGAGTGAAATAGAAAGATGAAAAATGAGAGAGAGAGAGAGAGAGAGAAATTTGAGAATGAAAGAGAGAGAGAGAAACGAGGGAAATAGCGCTTTCGGATAATCATCGAACCGGTTTTCCCCGTCGCGATTTTCCCCGACGGGGAAAACCTGCCGTCGATCCGACGTTTCTCTAACGCGAGGAAAACAAAACGTATTTCTATTCGTATAATCTTGTAAGCTCTGTAAGGTTTTGGGTGTACGTGTACGTGTCTATAACCCTTTTGCGTACGATAGATAAACACCGTGCTCGATGGAGGGGAACCGGAAACTGGGCGATTGCCGTGAACGGTCCCGTGAAAAAGTGGCGAACCAAAGTTACCAAAATTTCCTTTATCGCCGTATATTTTAGCAAGGTGGTCTATTCTATTGGTCGTCCCGTAAAGTTGTTTCGTAAATTTCTATCTCCGGACTGGAACATCGATCGACCGGATATTCCGCGGAAGCAGGAATCCTCGCAATCAGGCAAGTATCTGATCTGAAGAAAAAAAAGTAAGACACTCGGAAGAAATAAGAGGAAAGAAGACGAATATACGAATTTATCTCAGTTCTTTTATTCCCCGTCAATTCAGTGATATTAGCTGACGAGAAGCTCGCTGGGTGTAGAAAATCGAATTTATTAAAATGTTTAGAGCGCGTGTAAAGAGACATATAAGTAGACGAGACGTATTTATCGTTGACAAGAGCGACTTGTGTCTATTTTCGATAAAAAAAAACAGATAAAAACGTAGGTCAACGTCAAACGAGCCATATATGCCTCTACGTCTACATCTGGAGACTTTTCCGCGGAGGCTAACATCACTGCCGGTCAGCCCCTCCAGGCACACGACGATAAACGAATAAAAGCAGAAAAAAAAGCAAAAGAAAATACACATTTACGTAAAAAGCAAAACGAGCGCACGAGGACTACCTACCCTTGTTCTAGCCAAGAGTTTGTATAGTAGACGAATAAGACGAGCCGAGAAGTTATTATATATCGGGATATTAAAACAAAAAAAAAGAAGAAAAAGAGAAGAAATATAACGTAATAGGCGCCACGCACGCAGTGCTGCGACCGTTAACTTTTAGATAGGTGTACATACACGTCGTGTTACGATGCGTTACGTTGCGTTGAGCTTATACGACAGCGACTCGCCCTCGCCGGTCGACCGGGAGCGGAGGGAAGGCGAGACTCTAACGTCGTCTACATGAAGAAGAGACTTTACATTACACGTTGGCTGCGTTCCAAGCTTCGCCCCCGGAGGTACGAATTTAACAAGCCGCAAAACAAGACGCGAAATACGAGAAATGCGGAGAGAATGTATGGTCGAACGACTATATGAACCTTACAGACCCGTGTAATTCCCTCTAATAATTTATACACGACTATCCGTTACCCTCCCTCGGCCATTAGGCAAAAAAAGGTCAACTCTTGCGCGGACCTAAGAGATTACGAGAAAGTTTCTCGGTGAGAAAGGCGTGGAAGAGAGAAAGAGAGGGTCCGACGAGAGGTGTCCAAACTTCAAGGAGTGCGCGTAAAAGTTTCGTGATAAATAAAGAGAAGTCCCTAATTGGATATCGTATGCCTTATTGAATCATTGTTATATATACGTATAAAAGTCGACATTTCGCTTGAGATAAAGTCATGAAAAAGTAGCCGACGCAGGAGGCGAAGTTTCAGAACGCGGCTGTAGGAGAATAAAACAGAATTATTACTACCGCGAGGTGCGCTTTGCTATACGCCGACCCGCTGACGAATTCGTTTCAACCGAGTTCCTTCCATTGAGACATCATTGTTTTTTTTTCTTTTCGATAATTAATACGTCGAGAATGATTAGGAAAAAAATATATTAACCAATTATTTTGAAAATTCTTGACATAAGTCGCATTAGTACGAATAACTATTTATTGTATAGTTCTATCATAAAGTTGTCAGCAATGTTGGAATACTGAAGGTAATTTCCCGCGCGACATCGCGTAAGTGGAGTTGAAGTATATATTTCTCGTTTGTATTCTTATTGAATTAACCGGGAACAAAGTTCTCAGCAGCGCGTGGCGTGCAGCACGGCGTCCCGTAGTCGCGTAAGACAAGGAGCTTGAAAACTCGCGAGTGCTGCCGAATTGCCAAATGTAACAATCAAACAGTGTCTAGTTGAAGTATAAAATTCAGAAAGAGCCGAGGATAATCTGTGCGGACATATATATATACATATAAACGCGCGATTAGATGAATGCGCGATTGTGCGTGCGTGTGCGTGTGCGTGTGCCAAGTAGTTTAGCACAATTTTAGGCGGGCGGAACGTATATACATACATATACATATATATATATATATATATAAATAGGGCGAGTGTGCGAGACTTTTTAGAGACTGTACACGAACGAGTCCGTATTGATTGATTTTAGCATCTAACGATCGTACAACCACGTGAACCTTTTCTCGGTGCCTTTCTGCTGCACTTCTTCCATCGTCGTTTAGAAAAATATACACTCTCTTCACTGTCCTCATTAACCATTCTCCTCTCTATCTCTCTTCCCTTACACTAACTCCTTTTTAGGAGTGTTTCCGCGCAATGCCGCAAAGAATCTGAATGTATTAAAAGGAAACCTTGCATGTTTTCTTCTTTCAAGTCAGTTTTCTTTATCTCTAGCTAAAGATATTAGTAATAGTTTTATTAAAGAGTGCCCAAAAGCAAAAAAGATATAATGACAGAAAAACACATTAATGAATATGAAAGATAAATTTGAAAAGATATTTAATTACAATGAAAATTATTGTTTTGCTTAAGTTTGTTTAAAAAATTAGTTGTTAATTTAATAGAATTAAAATAACGATACTGCTTTTTTTCAATTAAATATTTAAAAAAAGATACATTTCTCTAACAAAATTATTGTATTTTTATTATTTCTGTAATATGCAGACATTATGTTAGTGACTTTGTATTAGATTTAAATTCTAATAATATTGCTTGAAATTTAAATACTAAATCTAAAAGAAATGAAAAAAGAATCAGTTGCTCATCGCAAATAGTCAAGAAAAAAGTTATAGTGAATAATTAAATTATAACTAATTATTTCAATCCAAAAATAATGTTTGTTTGGAAATAATATTTTGCACTATATTAAATATTTCCTAAAGCTAGCTAGAGAAAGACGACAAGAACCGCAGTGATGCGCGGCTGCACGGAACCTCTGTCATATTAACGATTATAGACCTTCGTACTTTTATAATTTTTCTACTCTTTAACATTAGATACTTTTAAGAGTAAGGAACTGTTACTAGAACTCGCGCCTAGATTCACTGAGTATATATTGATAAAGATAATTATACAACTTCTCTTGACTTTAATTACTCGTTTTAAGACATCGCATACTCTTCCCGTTATATTGATTTGTTTAAAAGACTCATGATTAAAACTAACAAGTAGAATAATTTTTTTTAAAAACGCTATTTATTTTAAGTTTCAAATAATTGATTTCAAAGATACTCTACAATCTTATTATAGTGATATTAATCACTTTTCTTCATTAATACAGTCTTCATCTTTCTCTTCCTTCTTTCGTTATATCCACAAATTATATTCACCTTGCCAAAATGAACATTTACATAAATTGGCAAACAGTTTTTTTTTACTTAATATTTTTACTCTTTTTACTAGGTATGTTCTCACAATAATGAGCTTAATGAATAGTTCTCACAATAATAAGCTTAATGAGTATTGAACCAACGTCAATTTTACCTTTATCGACATTTTACCTTCAAAAATTTATAAAAAATATTTGGGTTAATTCTCCTGTTCCTTCCAAACAATAGGAATATAGAAAACTCAATATTTATTGCATTTCTAGTACACCACATGATTTTCTAATATATACGACTGATATAATTCCGATATATACAGGGTGAATCATTACATAAATTATACAGGGTTATCACGATACAAATTTCTTAAAACAAAACAATTTTTCCTTAATCTAGGGAAAAGCATCTAGGGAAGCAATTAATATGAGTGAATTTATCCATAAATGAATCATCCTGTATATAAATACAGATAATACAAATTGAAACTTTGGCAATTTTTTCAGCTTTTATGTAAAAAATACTATCTCCTTTGTTATACTCTATTTCTACTTTATAGATATACTACCATCCATCTTTTTTATACATTGTAATTCAAATGATTATGTTTAAATTTAATCAAATATGTATTATTTTGCAATGTTAACGATTCGCTTGTCACAAGATCTGTCTCTAGTTCTTCATTCTATTTCGTACCCCTCGAGAGATGCTATTTATTGATAAAAAAAATTCTTACATCTTTGCGACTCGTATCTATAATTACGTTTGGATCCTCACTATTACTATCGCATCACTAAAAAGGTGTACAAAAGCGAAGCGCATGTTTGCTATGCTAATTTCGACTAATAAAATTTAATATGATAAAATAAAACGCACGCATCACTAAATATATAAATATATTTTAAAAATATAATTCTTTTAATTTTTTTTATTTAATAACGGAATGTATATAGTTGCGAGAATATAAAACTCCCTTGTGTATTTTTTTTTAATTTAAAGTGAAACTTTGTTAAATTTAAGAAAGAATATAATACATATATATATATCTAAACATTGTTTTGAATTCAAATAAAAATTTCAACGTATTTAATTTACCAAATAGACAAAAGAAAATTAAACTGAAAAAAATGAATATATCTCGTATTACATTCATCGCTTCTAAATGGCGTTAACTTTACAACAGATTAGCAGATATGCAAACGTGCGACTTCGAGAAAGGTACTGTTACTCGAAGCAAAATTTCAGTTAAATCATTAATTTAGTGCTCAAAAAGGATCCCTCGAAAGCTGTAACTCTAAAATCCGGTGATGTGAGAGTCCGTGCGAACGTGTCGGCTAGTGATAAGAGAGAATGCGCGTGTTGCATAAACGGACGCCCATTAATTGCGTTATCGTTAGAATGAAAGAGATAAAAACTGACGGCTCGATAATTAGCTCGCAATAAAACTAAACGCAGGCGCAGTTGTTAAGTGTTCCGTTTTGTAAATAGTTCCACGGCGAACCGAGTTAATTGCGAAAACGAGACTTGGACTTGGCGAAAGTGCGAGAAAAACGCAAGAAACATGATAACGAAAACCATTGTATAGCAAGAACGGCCTCAAAAACGGTACAGAGATATTTCGTCGACCGACACGATGGGATGACGGTGAACCCAATAGTGCAGTATGGCACGAGTGACGAATTCGAAAACAAATATAAACGTTGAAATATTTTTCGATCGCAATTTTGTCGACGTTTAGCGATTATTTATCATTTTCAAGACCATCAATTACGTAACAAATGTCAATCTCATATAATATTCATGACTATTTTTATTACACAAAATTAAATTAAAAGCAGCAAAGTAAAAAATCAATATTAAATAAGAAATCATAATACATAAACTTGGAAATTATTTTATAATTTTATTGTTTAAATTTAATTAATTAATTTTAAATCAAAATGATGATGTATCAAAATTACATCAAACAAACATACAACAAAATTACATTGGGAATGAAATATTATACATGTAATAAAATTTAAATCTTCCATACATACATTACCACCCACACCAATATGAAAATACTATATCCAATTAAATGCAAACAAATCACATATATTTTATTTTATTTGTATCATATATGTATCAATATTTTAATATTGATTACAGGACCTTTTGTAAAAAGAATGCTTACGTATCGTTTATATGTGTCCCAATAAGTATAAAAATATTAATCAAAGTATAATCAAAAAACAAATAGAAAACATTAGAAGATGAAAAATGTAACTCTTTCACTTTCACTTGGAGATATTGAATAATTTGTATTCCAATAAGAAATACAATTGTATATACAATATATTAATAAAATATATTTTCCCAAAAAACTATTTTTAAAGATGTGATAGAATATCGTTGGGAAAGTGACAGGGTTAACTAAGAGAAAAATAAAAAATTTAATGCAAGAAAACGGTGCTGCTACAGCAATTAACACGTAATGTATTAACTGCCATACTAATAATTTATAAGACAAAATATTTTTTATTGCTAAATATCTTATTTATTAATTACAATACGCAATGTATGAGAACTGTCAGCGACTTACAAATAAAGCTAGAAATTGGAGTCATACGGTTAATGTAAAGTCAACCAATGTCAAAAAAAGTTTATTTAATATTTCAATGGAGTCGAGAAATTTTTATTAATATTGTTATTTTTATCTCTTACAATACTTTGGTATTTAACTGTGCTAAGATTCCTCTTCATATTTTATCTTTGTGTAAAACTACGTAGAAATTTGTTAGCACGGTGAATCTCGTGACTTCTCTCACACTGTTTTTCGTTCATCAATTGTTCCTACGACTATTAACGTCACTCAATCAAGCCGATTCCAAAAGAACAATTAGGAAAACGGACGGAGTCAACATAATGAGGTGAATTTATGTCCGACAAACAACATACGAGCCCCGTTCTGTCGGTCGCCGGAAGTAAACCCGAAAGCCGAACGTTCTGTTCGACGTCGATGGCTCTTTTTTTACTCGAGATCGATCGAAAATCCAACCGACTGCCGATCAGCGCTGCGCGCGTGTGATCGATCGATCGATATCGAATGGAGCGTTTATCGGGCAACATAATACAATAAGTTACTCAAAATGTTATCCGAAGCGTTAAAGGAAAAAAAAATAACAAACAACAAAGGCGATGAAAACAGTGACATACACGCTTACAGATACACGTGGTTACCCACACAAGTATACATACATACACATACACGTACAAGATGTTAATAAATTGGAATAAATGTTACGACTATATTTCAAAATTTCTGCTTTATCTTTAATAGCGTCCTATCACGCGATAAAGTTTTATACAAGTTTTATTAAGCCTTTATCAGTCTCAGTAATGTCAGTATCAATAATAAATAATAAATATTTTTATAATTATTATTTATTATTTTTTTATATTTCATAAAATGTTCAAACCATTTATTACAGGGTATTACATTTAATTGTTTAATCTAATTTTATAGAAGAGAATTTTTGTATGTAACATATTCATTTACGCACAATTCCTATTTAGTTTCTTTTTTATATCATTATCATTGTCATAATAATTTTAAGATTTACATTTGCAAAACAAGTCAATTAACACGTCATATTGTATAAGTCATTCTGCTATCTTCAACATTTTATGTACGTAACAATTCAATGAATGATGACATACAAACAACTCTTATCAAAGGCTGATATGATAACTCTTCCGAGTTTTATCGTGAATCTCTCAGTAAGCAATAAACGCGTCTTTAAAGCAGTATTATTAGCAATATCGGTTTTATTCACGCATTTCAGGAGTACTGCATATTCAGGAGTATATGCAATATACGCATTTTACAGGATTGTTCTGACGAACAGTCGTAATTGACAAAAGTAGATAAGGATAAGGTTAATTTCCAGTTATTTTTAAAAACAAGTAAGAGCATATACAGTATTTTTCTTATAACAACTATCGCATTTCGTCCGGTTCCAACGTGCTTGCGTGACACTACTTTACACAACAATACTGTTTTAAGATCTCGTAGGAATCTTTTAAACTAGTACTGGCCACTAAAACCTATCACTGTTTATCAAGAGTCAATACAATACGTCAGACGTCATACACGTGATATCACACAAAGGCAGGTCTCATCAAGAAAGGAAAAGGAATCGGCACAGTCATCTCACACGATCATCATGGATTACACCAAGTTCTTCGCTAAAATCACCAGCAGACGACGAACGAACTTAATTAGACATCTGAGTAAGTAGTCACTGTAGTCATTGGAGTCATTGCACTCACATATACATGTACATATGTATATTTCCTTATTCCAAGTCTCTTCTAAATAAACGTATAAGAATATTTTCATATCACGTCAATTTATTTCTAAGCTTTGAATATGCTGTAAAATAACAGTTTAATAATAGTTTTATTTGCATTATTTTACTTACATCATGTATTACTATAATTTTGGACTCTGTAAATACTATATACATATGTATGAGAGCCAAAACATATATTTCCATTAGATAAAGATAGTTTTACATTTTATGATAAATTCTTCAGAGTATCTTTCTTGTTTTTTTAAAGTAAATCTTATCTGTGTTTATATATATTATACAATAATAATTTTTTCTTCAATGTTAACTTGTCATTTACCACGTTCATTCGATATTAAAATTAAGAGATGAAACTGCGATCTTGCGAATTTGATTTAAAAACATAATAGTATTTGAATTATAATTGTTGATAACCATTGGCAGTAGAAGAAATAGATTAAGCCTTCTCAAATTCTATATTTTCCCACAATTCTGTATAACCTCTTTTCTTCTAAATTTTACTACCTTTAACATAATAAATCAGTCTTTTGTGCAAAGAAATCACCATGGAAGAAATATTGAATATTTTTACCAAAAAGATTCGAAAGATTATACTTAAATAAATCATTACTTGTTTGCTTTACTGCAAAAATTATATTTGTAATATTTTCTATTATAGATAAAATAAGTATTAAAGTTTTGTTGATTAGTTAATTTAATAAATTTTAAGTTTACATATAATTTTACAAATTTTAAAATTTTCTCTGTTATCATCTATCTGTTCAAGAAGATGGGGATTGACCCCCTTTTAAAAAAAAAATTCTTCCGTCATCAATGTTGATGACTGATTTGCAAAAAAATAGATATTATCGTCTATTAAATAAAATCTGTTTGCACCTATTACCTGGATCTTGAATAGAATAATGTATTATACATGAAAATTATAAATATAATAACAATTTACTTATTTACTAAGAATCATCTCTTAAATTTTCTATACAGAATTAATGCATGTATAAATATTTTATTATTAATCTAATAATGAAATGTTTCTGTTTATCGTGTAACTATTTACTGCTTCAAATTTTGAATTAGCTGAGAAGTACATGTCAGGGGCAACCGCAAATTGTATAACTCTGGCTGGTGGTATGCCAAATGCCGCAACGTATCCCATCAATAATATCTCTCTAACATATAAATATGATATCCCAATAAATCTTAGTAAACAAGAAGTGTCTACAGCGTTACAGTATGGAATTTCGAAAGGGTAAGTAATATCAACAGATTAATAGTGAATAGATTATTAAATGACATTCTGTTAAACAATCAAGTAAACAGATCGAGCTATAGCTCTTGTGCCTAATAATATTTTTCGCATTTTATGTACATTTTTCGCTTAACAAACGTTACTACATCGTTATTATCGAATTTAAAGTACACAGTTTCAAACTGAAGCTAGAATAGTATTATCACATAATTAAATTAATAATCAGTTTAAACCGATACTAATACATATCTTTAGAATTCATCTTTCTATTTTTCTAATTATATAAAATAAATAATTTTTATGAAATATTTATCAAGAATAAAATCAGTAAAAAATTAATTTTTTTATAATTAATTTTAACATTCTATTAACTTTTTACTTAACTTTATTTTTAGTTTTTTAATACTTTTAACATATTTTTTCACGCTTCTATAATATAATTAAATTTTATATTACTTGTCAATATATATAATGCGCGTACTTTTATCTCTCCTTTAATTAATAAAAATATAGATAATTACTTAAATTAATTACTATGTTCCATATTTTAATATATTTAAATTGTATATTTATCATTTTTCTGGTCAAAGTTATCCACCGTTATTAGAAAAATGGAAGGAGTTCCAGAAAACATGGCATACACCAAGACGAAACGATTGGGATATCGCGTTCACGTCTGGTTCCATGGATGGTATCAGTAAAATCTTTGAAATGATGATCGATGAGAATGACTCAGTTATGCTTCAAGTACCAGCATATACGGGCATAATCGGAGCGGTTTGTTGTTTTGAAATAATATTATGAAAGAATAATAAACAGAACAAATATCAAAAATACATGTCTTTAGTAGAAAGTACAAGTTATAGTTATTTGAAACTTTAAAATTTAATCAATATTAGGATGTTTAAATTAATTAAAATCAATATATTTTGTATCTCGTAAAATATTTAATTTTTAATGATTTTGTATTAATATTTTTGTATATATAACAATAAATTAATCCGTGTAAAAAATACACAACTGTATTTTTAAAACATGGTATAACTCATATAATTCACATTGCAATACATATATTTGATGCATTTCATACAAAAAATAAACTCTACTTATTCTATTACTCGCATAGTATCTTTTTTAAATTTAAACATTTTTTATAGAATTTAAAAAATAAAAAGATTTAAAAAATCTTTTTAAAAAGATACTATGTAGTAGAATAAATCGAATAAATTATTTTCAGAGAATAAATTTTCTCTCTTTTATTCGTAGTTAATACCATTGTTACCAGAAGTTTTTGAGATTACTCAAGATGCTGGTGGGTTAATTCCCGAAGAAATTGCTAAAGTATGCGAGCAAAAACTTAAAGATGGTAAACCCCTACCAAAAGTGAGTCAAAAATATTATGGCAAATAGTTTTTTTTAATATTGCAAGAAATAATAAAGAAATAATTATTTGTTTTTGTCCTATTATCTTTATTCGCGAGAAATATTTTATTTGATTTCTAATTCAAAAACTTTGAAAAAGAATGTTGATATTTTCATTAAAAAGAGATTAAAATCTCAAATAATTGAATATCATATCATACAGATCTAGCTATTTTAGAAGATAGAAAGCTGCTAATAATAATCAATTATCTATTTTAGTTGATAATCTCGATATTACTAATGTACTTATCTAATAATTTACATTTTTATTTTAAATTTATTTTTTATTATATAATAATCTTTATTTCCTTGATTTTTTTTATTATCCTACAATTTTAAAATGTTTTTTTTTTTTCGTTATAGTTTGTATGTATAGTTTGCTGTATTTTGCAGTTAATTTACATTAATCCGACGGGAGCAAATCCTACAGGCACCGTTTTGTCGGAGACTCGACGAAAGAAAATATACGAATTGGCGCAGAAATACGACTTCCTAATCCTCGAAGATGATTCTTACTACTTCGTTCATTTTCTGGATAAACAACCCACATCATTTTTCTCCCTCGATACCGATGGACGAGTAATCAGATTTGACTCATTTAGCAAAATTATGAGTGCTGGAATTCGCGTCGGTGTTGTCACAGCACATAAAAATATCATATCTAAATTAGTCCTTCACATGCAAAATTCTGTACTTCAAGCATCATCTTTATCTCAAGTAAGAATTTGAAATTCTCTTTTAATATTCTTTTAACTTGTTTTATTGCATCTAGTACCATTATGATAATTTCTTTTATAGATATGTGCTATACAGAAATTTTTTTAATTACGATTATCTTTCAACAATTTCATTTCTTAATCAGTTTTTAAGGATGATATTAATTATCATACACAACATACATACAGGGGTCCTCGAGCACTGTATTAATCGCTCGTAAGAAGATAGAGGGGATCGAGATAAGCAAAAATGTCTTGTACTATTTTGCGAAATAATTATCATAATAATTATCAAGTTATCAATTGTTAAAAATCGATAGAAGGGATAGACAGCGCGGTGCGCGAGACGTGAGAGCTGTATGGTAGTACGGGCAGTGAGCCCCTATTCACGTTTCACGCACCGCGCTGCCTATTCCTTCTTCCGATTTTTAACAATTAACAACTCGGTAATTACTACAAATTTCACAAAATAATAAAGGACATTTTTGCTTATCTCGATCCCCTCTACCTTCTCACAAGCGATTGCTACAATGCTCAGGGACATCCTGTATATGTGTATATTGGATATTATCTACAAATATTCATTTTTTAGATATAAATTTACGAGTAAAATTATTTTATTAAATATATATAAAAAATTATTTACAATAATCTCTCCTATAGATGTTTCTTTACAAACTCTTCGAAAATTGGGACTCGCAAAAATTTGAACAACATTTTAAAGATATTCAAAAGTTCTATCGAGAACGACGTGATATGATGCTGACTATGGTCGAGAAACATTTAAAAGGTATGTTGATTTCTCACTGTTTCACCGTTACTCTGAAAAAAAATGTTATCATTATTATAGAATTAAAAACAATTTTATTGAAAATATTCACCGAAAATAAATTACCTTCAAACTACCTAACATCTGATATCATTTAACTTCAGCTATCTTAGCTAAAAATTTAAAGAAATTAAAATTCTCAAATTATTATTCAACGCAAGTTTTTTATTGTTAATTGTATATTTTTACTATTTCTCGAATAAAATTTTATTGAAAGAAAGCCATATTGAAAATAAGATATAATCTTATAATTTACTTTCTTTTCTAAAATTTAGTTTGACAAAAGTTTTAGTCAAAGTAATATTTTTAGTAAAAGAAAAATCAATTTTAAATCTGTCATTAATTTTCAAATGCTCCGTCTATTTTAATCTCTGTTAATGGTAGTTAGTAGTTTTGAATAAAATAGTTTCATCAAAAATTTTTATATAAAATCGTTATTTGTTAGGTTTGGCAGAATGGTACGTACCTCAAGGTGGATTCTTTCTTTGGATTAAAGTAATAGGTTTGGATAACATGCTAGATTTAGTGATGAACAAATGCGTGCCGCAAGGTATTATGGTTCTTCCTGGAAATGCCTTTAACTATGACATTGCAAAACACGATTGTCATTTAAGACTTAGCTACAGTTATGCTTCATTGGAAGAAATGGACAAAGTAAGTTTGAAAATTAATTTCTATTATCTATCAAATATTACAACGTATGTATGTACACATCTCAAAAAAGTACAATATAAATTAAATAATTTTACTTAGAAGATCTGTACAAAATAATTATATTTTTCTATAGAATTCAAAAAATATATAATATATAATATATTTTTATATAATTTTTATACAAATTGCAAAAAAGGAAATATCAATAAGTAAAAGTAAAATTTAATTATTTTTTAATCAATGTTGTTTCTTATTTTGATAATGTAATAAAATATCAGTTATAAGTACATTTTTAATTTAAAATATTGATTTTTTAGGCACTGTCTATAATAGCTAATATAATACGTGAAGAAGTAGCGAAGAAAAATAACAATATTAAAGTATAAGAATTATTATTCGTTGTTATTTATATATATATATATATATATATATATATATATAAGTATGTTGTCTACATATGTATAATATGATAAAAGAGAGAGAGGGAGAGAGAAAATAAAGTATTAAACTTATCATAATTTTTTTCTATTTTTGTTGCAAAATGTCCTGATTAGTAATCTAAAAACATGATTATCTCGCTTTGTGTTAAAAAAAATATTCAGAAATTGTTAAAGATCTAAGCCTAATATATAGAAAAAATAAAAAATAATGAAAATAATCACATTTATAATCTGTCAATGTCATCTATTTCTTTATGTTTTCCATATTTACTATACTTCCTTAAAAATCGATAAGTGGAAAAGTTATTATATACATATATTTACTTAATTATAATACTTTGTATGCCATCTATAGTGAAACAGGTATAAAGCTATCATCAGTAAATTACTAAATTTTATCGAACATAATTTAGTATTTAAATAATTTTAAATATATTTATTTATATAGTTAATTATCATATCTTCTGCTCGTATATCGACTGATATTAAAAATTAACAGTGGTCTACATAATTAAAAAAAAATTAATATGCTATCAAAAACGGTAAGTTAAGTAGAAATAATGGATAATTACAGAAATTTTTATATAGTAATGTATCATGCCGAGAGATATTTTATAAAAACATTGTTTTTCTAAAACAACAAAAATGTAAATTGTAAAATTAATTATGAAGTAAACACTCAAATATTTATATCGAATAAGTAAAAATATAGTCGGTAATATCAGCGTCCTTCTCGTAACTTTACCCCGAGCTGGAGGTCTCTAACCCCTGGAACGTAATATCGATCTGTGGAATCTGCTGTTCAGATACCATCCAAAAATACATTCTTTTTTTACAACATTCACTTTAGAGTAATTAATTTTTTAATTACTTTTTTATAAAAGTATTTTTTTTCCTAAGTGTTAATTACCTCAGCTCTTCAGATATTACATTTATTTATATCCTTTCAGATCAAAATGAAAATTATTAACTGTACTTCTACTGAATAATAATTGGAAAATTTAACATACTGGTTTATATATTATCCTAAATGATAAAGAGAGAATCATTATTAAATCTTGAAAATCAATATTATCTCATCGATGGTTCATAATATTATACGGACTGGCTCAAAGGATAAAATAGCAGCAACGCATTGTCAGTTTATCAGCGATCCATAATTTAAACACTGCAATTATAATTGCAGCGTCGTTTATATATACATATGTATAATAATTTGATATTATTACATTGGTAATATAATTCATTAAAACATGATCTTTCATCAATCGCTCTCTACATTTATACATTTCATACAAAGTTTACAGATAACATATCGAATGAAAAAGATATATTTAAATTTCGAGCTGTATGAAATATTATAAGCGAATATTATAACATATTTTATATTCTATAAAATTAAATAAGTTATTCTAACTTTCACAATTGTTTTCACAAGCTAGATCTCTTCGCTCGAGGATGCAATATCGATGGGAGATGTCGCTCCAGTCGAAATTATTGTCGAAACTTTGATATTTAATAGACATGTGAGTCTATCTGGAACAACGATAGACGAGCAACGTGCTATCGGAAAAGAGACAAGGATACAAGGGTATAGTTTAACACATTTGCTACCGTCGCACGTCTTCCTTATCAATCAGAGAAAAGGACGCGCGCCGCTACGGCAACGAGAGATCTATTGTTTGCAATTAAGCAGATAACGACAGAATTAAAGATCTTTTAGCGGCGGCATTACATCTGTCTCTCAGTACTCGTTTACCACCCCCGCGCGCGCGCGATTCCTCTCGGGTCAACGCGCACCGACCGCTACTACCACCACTTCCCCCGAGAGCGACAAATTGCCAAGTTACCCCCTCCCTGCCGCGAACGCGACACTTATAGAGAATTAATAGCGGCTTTTATTGCGAGTTCTCTCGAAGTAACTGGCGGAATTGCCAAAAAAGTTTAAGTCGATCTATGTTCGGTCGGCGACGCAGGCGCAAACGTGCCGTTTCCATGGCGCCGTTGCTATACAGTTAGGTAATGTTGGATTAGACACTACGCCGTTTTCCAACCCTCTCCGGGTAACGTTCAGTACACCCTAAACCATCGTCGCGGTTAGAGGATCTCTTGCACCCTTCGTACCCGCACACGTGCATATAGACACACCGCAAGGCACGGGGCTGCACGCATTATATTATACCCGTACGCATACTTACATACGCATACATACGCATACACGCACGGTGTGTAACCATACGCATGCACCAGCGTTTCACCCACGCACCTGAGGGAAAACGCGTGGCTATTTACCTCCCTGTTTACGATACGGTCCGTCCGTCCGTCCGTCCGGTGTATTCGTTAGCTCGTTTGTTTATTCAATCACCTCTACCCTGCCCTGCTCTTCCGAATCCGCCAGTGATTTCCATTCATTCGCACACATATACGCGTGTATCTCTCCCTCCCTCCCGCTGTCATGATGCTCATTTATCGTCGTCCCGTCCCTCGTCCGCTACAGTGAAGTTGGAAATACATCCTCGATAATCTCACGTTGATTTATGTATGTGCCGCAGCTTTTTGTAATCACATTCCCGCGTCACGGTTACCAAGTCACGGCCTCGCTCGGACGGCAGTCCGGCCGGACTGAGTATTTTTGCACCCCTACGGGGTTGCGCTGCCGACATCACCACCGCCGGCGTGGGCCCTAAAATCCAGGCTGCGTGCACGTAATCCAGCACAGTGTCGTGGGACGAAAGTGGCGGGTGGTGTGTTTACTGTGGTGGCGGCGAGGGTATTATCCTGACGAAACTAAAACTGGTCAGGTCAGTAACACGGGGTGAGTCGAGTTGCTTGGACTCTTCGTATCGCGCTCGCCGTGTCCGATTATTTTTCTCTTTTTTTTTTTCTTTATTTCAACTTTGATTAAATATGTTTAGTGTCTTACAGCGTTTTATGAGCGATTTTATATCTAGCTCAAATTATCCTTCAATTAAATTATTTTTTTTTAAGAAAATATGCTTATAATTTGTGTACACAGGCGTCGGAATGCTAGCTGTAACATCGAGAAAAATTTAGTTTTGCACATAGTTTTGGCATGAAAATATCAGTATTTGAATTTAAAAGTTTAAGTTGTTTTGTTATTTTTACACTCTTCGAATTTTTGACGCATACTTCTCTCTCTTATTTCTCAAGAAAAACCTTGTAATATTTTAAAACATTTATACAAAGCTGAAAAAATTGTCTAACAAATGAAGTTTACTTTGATTTTACTTTGTAATTTACAAAATTACTTTTAAGCATAAAAAAGGAATTATACCTAGAAAAGGGAGAAAGGAGAGAGAAATATAATCTTTCTAATATATAACAATAGATATTTATGTGTGATTCTCTCATATTCCATTATTATCGCGTGACTAAAAGCTCTATAAAATCAAAATTGATTAAATTAAATCATACAAATGATATCATCTTCAACAATTAAATATGCATACACATTAGCATCTCTAACATGTGTTTTCAGCAGAGTGTTCCATAACAAAATTCTATTACTTGGTAATTTTAGTTAAGTTTAATATATACGTGCTGGAGGCACGTGTTAAAACATAATGTGCGAATCGAGTGTGTGATTACAACTGCGTTCTACTCTAATGGTTTAATTAGTGATAAATCGCGCGATGCACTTGCATCCCCCACATGTGCAGCTGTTGTCGCGTGTTTTCACGCGACGGCAGCGGCTTTTTTCTCGCCCTAGATTTTCGACGCTTACACGCGCCGGGGGAACGCGGGAACGCGCGGCCCCGGCCACATTTACAGAAACATTAGAGAAATGATCGATACACGACAGGTCGCTATGACAAAAATAGACGAATGTTCGTAATGCGTCCGCATAGAGGTAAATATGTTCCGTCGCTGCCGTGCGCGCCGGCTATGTATAGTAGATAGGGATATGTATACATGTATGTATATATATATATATATACACATATATATATATGTATGTATGCGCGTATAAGGGTGCGTGACGCGCGACACGGCGGGGTCGCGCAGGCGCTACCTGTAGACTCCGCGGAATACGTGATGATAAATACTAAATTTAACCCCGGGTGAAACGGCGCGACGTCAGGCTATCCGGATCGATAACACTTTTCTGGCGTCTCCCTTTCTTTTTTTATCGGCGAAACGTGACTTCGCGTATGTAGGACGTTTATGTATATAAATCGTTGACCGCAGAGGTCGGCGGAGTGGCGCGTACCCCATCCGTGTGATACACCCGATACCTATCGTGTGACAAAGCCTTTATTAAAATTCCGCAACGCTTAAAATTCCGCTATCGGACCGGAACAAAAATTTGCGCGAGGCTACAAGAGACACGGCGGAGAATGTTAACTATCTGGATACTTGTTATAAAAAAAATAGGGCCTTAAAAATTTTGAATAGGATTTTTAATGTAACTGAAATGATTTTTTTTTTTAATTAACAGCGTAAAAAAATTTTATGCGTTCCATTAATTAAAGCTTCGGAATTACTATTTCATTATCACAATACATGGTCATAAGCCAATATATTAAAATTAAATGCAAAACATTCCACAGCATCGACGAATTACATAAAGTTATAATATATGCTGTATGCATTAATTAACTAACTTTATGCTTCATAAATAAAATTTCCTACAAATTGCATATTAAAACTATCATTCATCAATTTAAACGTAGAAATATATTAATATCTATTCCACTTATCTAAAATAAATTAATACATTATGCAAAATTTAGCAAAATTTTATTTTATTTGAAACAGAAAATTGCGTTGTAAAGAATCAATTTAATTTAATTTATTAAATTATTATTGCACCTTACGCGATGTTTTTAGGTATTTTTAAATTTGCTATGAACGAATAATATTAATATAATATAATAGATATTATTAAGTAATTTATTAATACGTATTAATATTAATATTAACATAACAGATATTAATAAACATTGCATATCTGATATTAGTTGTAATATATATATTAACAATTGGAATCCTATAACATCATTAAAAGCTATTACATATCATTTGATGATAAATTTATTTAATTGTGTAATAGAATATATAATCAGCCTTTTATCTATATTACTCCTCCATATCCATGAAAATGTTCTCCGAAATATCAATATACATGCATTTCCGCTTATTTCGCATATTTCCATATATGTGTCATACATTTCACGTATGAGAAATTATTAATATAATTTCAACCAACGTAATTAAGCAATGTACATCAGCCACGAAAATTCGAGGATAATCCATCTATTAAAGACAGTAATATTCAGCCGAAGATAAAACGTATACATGTATATCGTATCATATTTTATAACACTGCTTTAATTCGAAGGAACAATGATCCTGAATAAGATATGACTGGAAATATTGTTCTGTTGATTCAAGTTTGAAAAAAAGAAACACCGAGGAAAAAGATTACAATTATTTGCGCGCAGCAAATTTGAGCCAGCAAAATGGAAGTAGAATGTTATCTAATTTATATAAGACGTCTCACTTTTCCCATTGTGTACCTCGATCAACAATCAGAAGAATAAGAGCAGTAATTTAAACTATCTTTTCAAAAGCTTAAATATATTAATTTAAATTTAATTTTTTTCAAACGTTTTCCTGGCCGCTTAAAAAACGCTGATTTTTTTCTCAATTTATACTTTTATCTTGAAGAGATTTTTTTCGACTTTTCAGCAATGTTTCAAGCAATGTATATTCATATATACATGTATACATATATGTATACATATATACACATATACTGTTAATATATCATCTTATAAATATAGTGTTTTTTTAACTTCTATAAAGACAATATACATAAAATATTTCACTTAGATAACACACGTTTCAAAATAAAGCGTACTGCTGAATCCAAGTGCTTCGAGCAAGTTATGCTCAAAATAACTTGCGTGTGAACAAACGCAGGACATTCTATCGAATACGGACATACTAAAATGCATTTATTTACATGTATGCATTTATCGCGCATATAATGCTGTCATGCTGAACTCGTGGAATGCAGAGGTTTTAAAATATATTGAAATACAGTTATATTGGCTTTAATAAAAGTAATTCTCAAAGTTATATTTATTTATATTTATTATATCGAGTTTTTAAAAAAACAAGATACATCATTATTATAATAAATTGAAAAACTACCTCTAGTTGGCTCTATGAAAAAAATAAAACTAAAATGTCATATACAACTTCGGTGCACTTTCACATTTTTTTTATCTTCTTCGCTTTCTTTTTTTATTGAACAACATCTGATATCTCAGGAATACTTAACTTGCCTCTCGAGAGGCCCGTCGTACCATCACCTTTACTCGCACAAAGTCTATCGACGAGCTTAGCATTTGGTGTCTTCAAATCATACGCCCATCCCAACCAAGCCATGAAATCTATAAAGGCGGTAGTGATATTGAGACGATAGAAGCCAAGCTCCGCAGCCTTATAGTCCCACGGGAAGCAATGATGGTAATTGTGCCAACCCTCACCCATAGCAAAGAGGGACACCCAAGAATTCTCTGTTGACTTAAGAGTTCTAGAACAAGAAGAAGAAAAAAAGAAGTTTCGTCGCTTGATCCGGGCCGATTATACGAACGAACTTTCGAATAACATGCAACAGATTATTTAAGCGGAATAACACCTTATAATTCCTATTTACTGTGATATACAAAATAAGTGTAAAATACACTTTGATAAATTTTCAATCGTTATTTAAAAATAATTTATAACAAATTTACGATACGTCTAGGATGTGTTTTATTTTAAGAAGTAAGAACCTAAGAAAATATTAAGATTTTTATAAACTTCCATTTTTTATAATAATTTTGTATTAATTTTTTTATATGAATTTGTTTTATAGGAAAAACAGATACGATATGCTTTAAAATAAAATGAAACTCTTGGAAATTCTTTATAAACATGATTTTTAACAATGAGAAATGTTATATTACCTACATGAAAATTATGAATAATAATGATACCTATTAAAACTTATTAAAAAAAAGTAATATATTCATTTAATGGGATTATTAATTGAAAATTATAAAGTAATATCAATGTTAATAATCGTAAAAAAATTAATCATCTTATTTTTATCCAAATATTATACTGGCCAATTTTAATGATAATCATGTAAAAATAAATCCAAAAAATTTTCGCGTACTTGTTGTACGGCCGATTACCCAATAAGTGAGCAAAACTGTTGACAGAGAACGTTATATTCAGGTTTATTACATAGCGGACGATCACGCTGCTTATACTTATGTCCCAGGTTTCGTGCCATATGTAAACCGGTATTACAGCCGGGAGAACAAAAGTCAGTGGCATCATAATCAGTATAAAATACCTGCAATAAAAAAGTATTAGTGAGTATTACACGAGAAGTTCAATAATGGCATAACGGCATAACGGCCGTGTGATCCAACTGCATAAATCAAAATAAATTGCAATAATGCCGTTCAATTTCGCTCTCTGATGAGACATTTCACACTGATTGATTACTACTTAATCTCTCTCATCTCGCGGGAACAACACGTCACGCAATTTCAAACACTTCGGATAATTGCGAAACGATTTCAATTGCGAGCAATCCAACTTAATCATTGCGATCTCTTTTTATCAACGTCGAACTCCATTTCCACAACTTTGAATACAAATCACGTAATATTATCCAGTTCTTATTCCTCAGAAGCATCTCTTCGAGCTTCTTTTTCCTTTTATTTTGAGCAATTCGTTAGCTAAACATATATGTAATGAGGAATCTGTTCATAAATTATTGTCATAGAATATTTTATTATATATTATATCATATTATATTATATTATATCATATTATATTATATCATATTATATTTCGCGCTTATATTATATTCATATATTATATCATTTCGTATTATATTCATATATTATATTCATATATTATATCATTTCGTATTTTTCATTTTTATTATTATTTTAAAAAAAGATTTTTTATATCAAATTTAATGAATTAAAAACAATATGTAACAAGAACAATTTTCATTTCTTGAAGAACATAAGAAATGATAGAATTCCGTTGAAGATACATTTAAAGAATTATATTTCGCTACAACGATTGAATGTAATGGTAATGGAAACTGACATATGCCGATTAATTTACTTAATCATATTCGAACGATTGCAAGTCGATCATGCAACTGCAATTAATTGTATTTCCCGACCGTTTCATCATAAATCAGTAAAGAATCCGTCGATTGCATTGATTATGCTGAATTATTAAACTCACTTGTCGACAAAGCGTATTACAGGATCGGCACGTATATCGCTCATATCCACTTTTTTAGCATACTCCTTGACCGCCGGATGAGGATTCACCATTAACCAGCCGACGTGAGAGAAGAAAAAGCCGCGGTTAGAGTTATGCGGATCCGCACACGTATCCGTGTATCTGTGATGCGTGCGATGAATATGAATCCATTTAGTTAGAGTAATCTGCGAAATAGAGAAAATTCCAAACTTAATAATTGGATTTACAACGTGACGATTTCTTCGAATAATTTTTTTTAAATCCTCACTAAGAAAGAAACTTGACTATTAATTCTACAAAAAACCACAATCGCGCAATTGCGAAATTCTGAATCAAGAATCAGAAATTGTCAACAATTATACACTACAATAACTGTATAGCTATATTAATCTAGAAGATATTAACATTATAATAAAAATATCCTTGGATCAATGAATATATGCAGCAAATAAGTACATTTAATCACAGAATTATATTACATAACATTCTATTAATAAGAATATAGACAACAAGTAAATGTTTCAAATGTTACCATACATGCTACGTTATTATGTGCTTATCACAATCATCTATTGATGATGTATTACAAATCCCTATTGCAGAAAAGTGAATCTGTCTAAAAGTAACGACTTATGGCAAATTATGATAAATTTTAACGTGAAGCTACCAACTGACCGAATTACAATTGTAATATTTAAGAATTTTACCTGGCCGGTCATACAGTATAAAATAACAAGTAGTATTTTGAGAGGCAATTTAGCGCTATAGCTCCTATGTGCCCAAAAACGATGAAGACCCGCTGTTACACCGAAACCACCTATCAAGCCATATAAGATGGCTAGAAAAAATAAAACAACAAAATAGTAAAATAAAAAAGTAAAATCAACAATCAAGTAAACATATTCTTTTATTTTTATATTTTTAACATGTATTAATGAAAATGAAAGTGAAATGAGATATAATTCTTTTATGTCATAATATCAAAATATAATTTTTTACTTATGAACGATTATAAATAAACGATTATTCATGAATTGAATTTGAAATGTGCAAGAAAATAATATAATTTTATTTTTTAAAAAACTCCAATAGAGTTTGTTTTAATAAAACAATGTTAATTAACAATTTGTTCACTAAAATTTCAAACTAAATTTAAAAATATTAAAAAATTGAAAATTAGAGATGCGATGAGCAACAATTTCTCCGCTGAGAAAAATTAAAAAATTGAAAAATTTTACAAAAAACCGCACTTACATTTATCTCTTCATTGATTTCGATGTGTTCGATATACTATGAACCTTGTTAATAGCATCAAAATGATTAATAAATACACACCCCATATCCAGGTCCAAAATTTCACTTTATGATATCGCGTAGCGAACAAATAGATCGCAATGACATGGAGAGCGATGATTACAATGGTGTTAAACCAAATTAATGGCTGCTCCGCTGGCATATGCTTCGGTGGTTGATTGAGATTCGAATCCCTGCCATTTTCCGTTCCCGGCTGCACTAACTTTCGATTTTTATTGTCCTCGTGTTCGGTTATCGTTGAACTATACATTGCTGAAAACGCAACAACATTTGGAGCAGCATTGGCACATTTGTTTATTTTATCAGCGTTTACTATCACCTATCTTTATCTTGTGCATCTATGCGCACATTTATATAGATATAGCGTGACAAAGGACCCCGAAAGAATTGCACCATTTCAAGAGAAATGAGTATAATAAATCATAGTTTACTATTGTCCTTTCGGGTTTTAGCGCATAAAACCTTTATTTTATTTTACTGTCAAATCTTTATATATCTATTAATTTACAAAAATATTGGCTATGTACAGTGCAGAAAAATTTTATTTTTACAAATTCACACAAATCTGAAGAAAGTTTAAAAGATTTTTAATTTATTTTAATAATAGTATTTTATTACATTAGAGGTCGATGTTTGTACTTTTTTAAATCTGCTAATTTATACGATTATTTTGTAAATTTGAAAACTAAAATTTTTCTGCATTATAAATAATAATGCGAAATTGAATTGAGAACAAATTACCATAATAAACAAAAAATATATAAATTTGCATCTACATATCATTCGCCGCGAAATATTAAAAAATCGAAAATATTTGTTTTTACGCTAAAAAGTCAAACGTCATATAAATCATCACAAAGGTAAACAAGTCAATTACGTTATACAACATGTTATTTACAAAATTACATGGTGAGCGACATGATCCGGGCGAGGATTTCGTATCGGTCTCATTATAGGGCGATTTCGTGTTAACAAGCGCCCATTGTTAGCTGTATAACTGCCGCCACGGTGTCCCGGCGTGTAATTATCTGCATTAGACGAACATCTAAATCGCGGCATCGAACTAGACGCGTTTCCCGGCTTGCGTGTACTCAATGTGCAATACGCGTCCCGTATCGCTGCGCGTCACTTATAACAACCGTAATTTCAGCATCTGCGACTCTCTCTCTCTCTCCCCTCTCTCTCTCTCTCTCTCTCTCTCTCTCTCTCTCTCTCTCTCTCTCTCTCTCTCTCTCTCTCATCGCGGCAAAGTGAAATAGCATTCCCGCACCTCCGTGCGAAATGCGAGACCGCAAGTTCGTGATCAAGGTAGTTACGCGTCATGCATTGCCGATTCGTTTCGCCGAGACGCGTTTGACGTGAAAATCGACGCGAAATGTATGTATTTAAAACACCACGCAAACGGTGTTATGTTCTTGTGATCCCAACAAGTCGACACATACTGCATATTCATGTAGGTATGTATAATAAAAAAGTTTTGTAATAAAAATCCTTCGTTTACACCATTCACATACATCTAACGTTAATCTATAAATGAAAATGATACTTTCATCTTTCAAGTGGTGATTTTCTTAACATTACTTGTATGCACGTATTACTTGTTAATTTCTATTAGAAAGCATATTTGAAATAAAAACTCGTTTTCACGAAATCGCAAGTTATTTGGGCCATTAAACAATCGATTATGGAGTTTTATACATGTTCCATTTCCAATTGATAAAAACTCAATTAAAGTACATGTGAAAGCAGGCGTAAAAACATATAAAATCTGACTATAAAATGGAGGCGATCCGCTTCCCACAATGAATCATTATATCCTGACATTTGATCGTATAATGTTTTATATATAATGATTAGTCCCCTGATATAATAATCATAATATAATTATAAAAATTATGATAAATGTGCTCACAAGTTCAATGCAATCACTCAAAGAACTTTCTTCGCAACAAAACCAGTTCCGCCAATGCAATTAAAGAAAGCGCTTCTGGTACCTCATCAATAATAATAATAATAATTGCATTTTTCCGCTATTAATATACTCTACGTTTTATTATGATTATTAGAACCCACCGGCAAGATTTTTCTCTCGCTACGTACATGTATAAACATTAGTAAAACTTTTTATATATCGCGGAGAGAAGTAATTCTCGAGTTGATGTCGGCTCATAACAGAGAGAGATAAAAATGGAAAATAAGATTTTCCATTTTTATGTTTTAAGCATCTCCAGCTTTCTACTGGAACTGATTTGAACTAACAGTTACAATGTTCAAATTCAATAATGACAATTGAGAACTAATGTACTGTTTCGATGTCGAAGCGGAACGCAAAGTGTCTCGAATTACATTTAAATTAATACGTGTGAAATTTGGTTTCCTTAAAATTGTTCACGCGATTTGATTCGTTTTGCGACAAACCGTTACGACAGAAACTACGGTTATGTCATTTTTCGTTCAACGCCATCAATTTCGTTGGGTTTTTATCGGCGATATTCGCGCGTCGTTTGGTTTCACAGGCAGCAATACCGTAATCTACGGTATAACAGCGGTCGTACTCCGGTCGTAGCTCGCTCATAAAGCGCGGTCGCGATTTCCCGCTGCTGTTTTGTTTCCCCGCGCACAGTTCGTGTAAGGACCTCGTGCAATGACTTACGTTAATATGTATGAACCAGCCGGGGGATATTTCTGCCGGCGCGGCGTATACGCGGATAATGCGCCTCTATCGCTACCGCCTACGCTGCTCCGGATCCCGCGGTTTACAACCCTCTCCCACCCCCTCCTTTCTTGTAATCCCACCGTGGGCTTAACGTGGCGAAAATACACGCTAAATCGCCTTCGGTACCGAAACAATGAGCAAGAAAGTACGATTGCGCAAAAGCCCGTAAAGTTGTAATACCGTGAATATTCGCAAATAATATTCTGCGGGGCAAATAAGCCAATCTAATACCGCGATATTTATCGGGATTGTGCATAATCTATTTCTAAACACAAAATCGATATGCAACCTGCAGGTGTTGCTGCGCGCTAAAGCGCAATTATATATGCACGTAAAACAGTTTATTTGATTCATTATCTTGTGTATTTGTTGTTACTCACATTCGCCGCGGCAGAAAATTCAAAATTTATATTAGTAACACAATCGAATATTGCGCGAAAACAATTCAATTACATGCACTCCCTTGTTGACACATCTATTAAGTGCTCATGTCCAAAACAAATTGTTTACGTTACGCCCGTTCGTATCGATCATTTAACAACTGAGATAATATTATTATAAATATGTCTCTACGAGATGTGTCAGTGTCCCTCCATTATGCAGGCAGATCGTGACACGGGAAATGTTTGATGTATCCAATCGATATATCTTGGTAACTTTCATGAGAGCTCCATCAAAGTTACAACCCGGTAAGAGGAAAATCATGCCGGTAGCCTATTCGGAAAGTATGTCTATCCGCGTGCATTGTTATGCAGTCGAGGTCGACGTTGAAATCTATCGATAAGCATCGCTGTCATGCGCCTGGGCGTTCTCATTATACCTTGATCATGTACCCTAGCTCTTCTCGAGACAAGTAGATATATGGCGTATCGAGAGGATTTTCGCTAACAATATTGTTTATAGTAGGTAAAGTTAGAATAATTGTAATTTCTTAAAAAAATATATTTAATCCTCTTCTTAATCCTCTCATTACCGTAAAAAGCAAAAATAATAATTTCAAAATGAAGATGTGATTTTAAAAAGTAAATATTTTTAGAAGTTGAAATAAATATTTAAGATAAATAATTTAATATTTAAGTAAAAAATTAATACATATTTTCATTTGATGAACTTATTTTTTTATAAAACAAACTAAGTATAATTATATTGAATTATAACAAATATGCGAATTTTAAAGTTTACATAGGGTCATTGCACCAGTCAATGAACAAATAAGAAATTCACGATGTATATTGTGATTTATAATACGTATATAGAACAGAAAAAAAATAACAATACTAATGGCTCAATACTAATGGCTGTTCATTTGTTCTTTAAAAGTGTTACGTGTTATTTCTAAAAAAGATTTAAGAAATAATACTTTTAGTTAAGAAAGCGGAAAACTGCAAAAAATATCAGTAAATGACCGATATATATTTTCCTTTTTTATTTAATGTAATTACATTTTTAAACAAAAAATAATATTTTAATCAAATCTAAATAAAAATTAAATCTAAAAAAATATCAATTAATTTGTTATTTATTATATTAAAGTTTTATTTTTCAATATTTTTCTTAAACGGTCATTTACTGGTGACTGTTCAGCGATTGGTGCAGTAACCCTATGTGAATTTGTCTTTTGTTCTTTTACAACTTTAATATTATAAGTTTCAGCAAACAGATAAGAACTTTTGTTACATATTTCGAAACTCAACTTTACAACACGATTGAAAACTCATTTAATGATAATCACTACACATTATACTTACTTATTGTTAGATCGAATATACGTAAATGTCCTATGAAGTTGTCAGGCACAAATCAGATAGAATAAAAGATTGCTGGGATATATGTGACAGATACTCTACTGTGTCTCTTCACGATCAATACGATCTTCGGAATATCATACCGTATTTATAAAGAAGCTGATATATTTAAAACAACGCTTAGGACTTGAGCGTAGTAGAAGGAGAAATGATTGCGCCTCTTGATTCGCGGAGCAGATCTATTACATCCAGATACACATCTTACCCTTCTCAACCGGAACCTTTCGCTATTCCACGGTTTTCAATTCTCTTTTAATTTTTGTAAATATTTGACGATTTGTAATCTCGATACAATGATACATTGATAGTGTCAACATGCATCACATTTACATAACGCAACATACTGTAACAGTAAAATGCAAACTTATAAAAAGATTTGTATTATAGTAATCGTAAAATTTTGTTTCGCCACTTGTGAAATAAAATTGGTTATTTAATTCTATTTTCAAATTTCGTTTATCATTCTAAATTTCTAAACACTTCTTAAATTTAAAATATTAATATAGTATGATGAAGCATTAATTCTATGTTAGTAAGATTTAGTAAGAATATTAATAAATATGAAATATTAGATTTTATGAAATATTTGTACTATTTCTATACAATAGTAATATAGCTTCATATAAAAAAAAAAGTTTAATTACTTTGTTAGAGAATGAATGATTACTCTACAAATTTCGGGTTGATCACGCGCTTGTCCAGAGTCTCGAGGTTTGACGCGCGGCGTCACCATCGTACGGAACAATTAATATATATATACCTGTGTAGAAATTTAAGCAGGATTCCAGCTGGTTTTCCCCAGTTATTCTTAAGTACATATAAAACTGACCAAGAACCTGACTGGGAAACGTGGATTTTTAACAAAGATTCAGGTCGGAAAAACTGATAAGAATCTAATCGGACTTACTAGCCGGTTTCCTTGTCAATATTTATATTAATATTTTGGATTTTATAGGGATGCTCCACACACGATATGACAAACGTAGACAGATTTTAGTAATTATATTGTTCATGTATTTCTCGGATAAATATTTAAACTATGTTAATAATAAATCTGTATGCATATATATATATATATATATATATATATATACCTAAACATACATATATGTGTGTGTGTGTGTGTGTGTGTGTGTGTATACACACACACATGACGTAATGTAGAGTAAATATTCGCCCAATAAATGAACTATATAATTATTAACGTTCATTCTATATTTGTCATATCGTTTATGGAACTGACCTGAGAAAAACAGGAAAAAATTCTAAATACAGATATATAATGTTATTCTTACTCATTTATTATTAATATTATTAATATATTTTTTAATAATTACTTACTTTAAAAAATAACAAATAATTTACTGATGACAAAATATATTTTTTATTACTCAATCCACGCGGATACTTTTTCACTAGTGCAGTAGTACAGCGAAAAAGAACAGGCCTTGTAGCATTAGTATAGAGTTAGGAAATTACCGGCTAGAATCCGACTTAATACTCACAATCAGACATTTACCATCTTATTCAAATGTAAGATGTCCCGGTCAGGAACTGATGAGAAAGTCCTACATATTCCCACAAATTAACTAAAGTTAGATTCTAGGCCAGAAAAACTGGTCGGAATCCTTTTAGTTTTCTTTTAATGAGGAAATCTCATTGGACATGCGACAATAAATGGGGAAAAAATAGGGAAATTTCTACACATGTACTAGCACTGCGTACGGAATGAGGAAGAGGACTCCTTAAATTGAAAGACTCGTTATGGGAACTGGAGTGAAACTTACTTCCTACGCTACCTCCCTCTCCTTAACAAGTAGCCGCAGTCTTCTGACACGAAGAAGTGAAATTCACGGAAAACCTAACATACTTTTTATACTTTTACATTAATAACAGTTCAATAGTCGTTTGAAAAACGATACATTTTTTATTATCCGCTTTGTTATATCATTTACAGAGTTATATGTTATATGTGCAAAGTGTAGCAATTGCTGATATAACGTAAAACGGATGTAATTGTGTCGTAGAAGAGTTACCGTTTATATCTGAGAAAAGAGAGATCGTACAGCACTTTCCTTTCAAGCATAATTAAATAAGAAAATTTTCACAGCTTTTGATTGATACAAGAAGCATTATATTTTCAACATGAGATTCTCGTTTTTTCTATTTCATTGCGCTGTATAATTTCAATCAATGATCTTTATTATATAAAACATGATATAAAAATTAGAGAGAAATTGTGAAAAGCGTGACATTTATTAAAACTTTAGATAAATTATTATAAAAAATATAAGTCATAAGATTTTTGTTCAACATTTTTTTAATATTTTTTACCGAGTCAACGATATTCACTTAGAATGACGTATGTCAGTTTTACTTTAAGCGAACGTTTTTAATTTCTTAACGTTGATTTTTTTTAAAACGTTGACATTAATGTCAATGTTAAAAAAAATATCTTTTATACAACAACGTTTAATATTCGATACTGGCATTAGTAAAGATTATTAGTTTTATGATTTTGTAAGAATAAAAATCCAGTGCGCATGATATCATACAGTATAAAATTACTACCAAGAAATTATTTCAGCAGCTCTCCAATCTCTATTTGAAAATACTTTATAATTCAGAAATTTTTGCTGTTTTACTAAATAGAGATGAAATTTGAATAGAATTCGAGCAATGTAAAAATGATACGTGTTCTCGATTTGCTTAAATAACGACGTATACTTAGCCGCATAAAATTAATTTCATTGTGTATAGTCACGTTCTGATTTCTAATATCTAAAGTATCTTCAGCATGCACCGTTTATTTTTCATAATAAATATTCATGTGCGCATGCATTAAGAAAATGTACTGTAATGT
This sequence comes from Tetramorium bicarinatum, assembly GCA_928718305.1. Taxonomy (NCBI): domain Eukaryota; kingdom Metazoa; phylum Arthropoda; class Insecta; order Hymenoptera; family Formicidae; genus Tetramorium; species Tetramorium bicarinatum. The sequence continues at coordinate 18,043,392 of OV788327.1, read as the reverse complement.
ACTGTAATAAAGATGCACCAAATTTTACTTAATAAATTATTTTCATATAATATAGAAATTTAGAGATTCGGAGATTTCACAATTCGCTCGACAATTGCTCGATAATTGAATCAATTTGTTTAAGAGCATCATAAATTCAGTATACTCAAAAATGAATAATAGAAAATAAGAACAATATAATAACTTACACATAAAATAAGCTTTCATAATTTTTTTAAATACATGCGTTTATTTGTTAATTATCATCGTAAGTTTACATTAATAACTATAATGTTAATTTTTTATATTTTTCTTGATAATAAATTAAAATTTTCAAAATTGATGCTTAATAAGTTTTCCTTGTAAAATGTGGAAAAACATACGATTTAATTAAAATCTCACAATTAATAAATTTTTTTAGCATACAGATCAGAAAATTATTACAAGTAGTGTTGCATCTTGTATCGACAAAAGCGTCTAAAAAAATCAGTCAACTTGCTAATCGGTTACTTTTAGCATTTACGATTTGGCAACTTTGATATTATGCTTACGATTTCGAAAATGTAAAAAAAACTTAATTAAATCTGAGAAAAATATTAAGTAATGTTACAGTATCAAACTAATCCAAATTAACAATTGCTAATTAAATGGCCCTAAAAGGGAAACTAATGAATGATTTTTTAATGAAACAAAGAAACAGCAAAAGGAAATAAGGAACCGTGATTGTAAAAATCAAGTCGTGGATGGACGTTTGTGTGGGAACAAGAACCCAAAAAAAGAATTATATTTATTTTGCCAGCATTAACTTGTTGCCGTAAATGGCAAGGCGCCCTAGTAAACTCGTTTATGCACTGTGCAAAAGAATCGAGGAGGACAGGCTGTCCAATAATAATAACAGGGTGAAATGTCGAAGCAATCGGTGAAACAAGTTAGATGTGGTTGCAATTGACAGCACAAAGGATCCGTTTGCAGACACGAGAAAGGAGACAACGGAAGAGGAAGAAGTCTCTTCTCTCTTTCTGCGATACCGATTGTCGCGATGTATCTTCCGCGCTTCGACGCGGGGAACACTTTCTTGAAAGCTCTTTCTCCATTGTCCTTTATCGCTGCTGCAGCAGCATCTGCCTTGATATCTATGGAAAAGAAATTGCATATTTTTCTTACGTATGTACATTATTTACAATTTTACGATTTAATAGAATTAAAATTAAACATCTCATTCTTTTTCTTAGAGACGATAATTTTCTTAGAGATACAGAATTTTAGGGAAAAAGGTGAGATAATGATTTTTAGAACAACATAATTATTCCAATTATGTTTACCTTCAGGGATCGCAGCAGTCGTATCAACTATTTCTCTTCTTTCTATTGCAGCGTCATCCGTATCAATTTTTGGAACGGTAATCGCAGCAGACTCTACATCAGCAGGTGCTTTTTCTATCGCGGCAGCATCCGCAACTTTCGGAACGGAGATCATAGTAGCGTCTGCAACTGCATCAGCAGGTGTTCTTTTTCGTTTAATGGCGGCAGCACCCGCAACTTTCGGAACGGAGATCATAGTAGCGTCTGCAACTGCATCAGCAAGTGTTATTCTTTGTTCAATCATGTCAGCGTCCGCAATAATTTCCGAAATGGAGATCATAGTATCGTCTGCAACTGCATCAGCAGGTGTTATTCTTTCTTCAATCTCGTCAGCGTCCTCAACAACTTTTGGAACAGAGTCCGTAACTTTTCTGGCAAGTGCTTTTTTTCTTTTAATCGCGGCGGTATCCACAGCAGCTTCTGTTACGAAAATTTGCAGATTAGTAATATTATATCCATAGTAGTTGTTTTCATTGCAATTGTATGTAGCAGTAACATCTGCAACAGCTGCCGCCATGGCAATTACAGCGACAGCAGCTTCTCTTGTCACGAACAGTGACGTATCGACTCATGAACTTGTTTGCAATCACGTCGTTTATTCTTGCATAAAATCTATGTGCTTTCTAGATTTTTATAAAATGTAACTCTATTGAATAACGAATTGCTTATTTTAAAAAGAGTTATTTCCAAAAACAGATTATCACTATCTGTTTTATATAAACATACATTTTGTAAAAAGCTATTTTAACTGTTAACATTAAAGTAGCGCTTTGTTTAAGGGAGAATTTTATTCGTTTAGAAGAAAGAAAGAAAACTTTTTAAATTGCGCAAGTTATTTCCTCGTGTTTTCCGAAACAAAAAGATTTTATAATAACATCTCTCGTCTAAAGTGATTTAATCAATTACTAGCTAAATCTTTGGCCTCCTTTTTAACGAGCTCTTCACAGCGACATATTAAACGACTAGGGACATGAGGCAAATCAATGTCGATCCAACTCCTGCTTTGAAGCTCCTTTGATGTCAGCTGCCGAGTGAAATATGGCTGCTTCTCGTCCGATTCTCCACGAGTGTAAAACGCTCCGCGTATACTTTTGACTTGTGTGATTTCTGTTATGAGACATTTGCTAAGATAACTGATCCGAATGTAGAGCGAAATCGTGGCGGCGGTGTCCCGCAAGTTCTCGTCCAACAAAGTGTACGTTCCCATCATAGATCTTAAATGACATATTCCTCAGATTATTATCCCCCTAGGGTTATACAAGACGTCCCTCACTAAACGCACTTCCTTTGAAAGAAAAAGCAAGATACTTCAAAGGAAGTACATTTTTCTACAAATTACCCGGCGATATTTCCTTTATCCTCTTTCAAATTCAAAATCCTTTTTGAAAATACCTAACATTTCAATATGACGTAATCATATATTTTATAATACTATTTTTGTAAAAATAATATTCTATAACACTAATATAAAAAATGTAAAAAAACGTAATACATTTTAATGAGATAACATCAGCTTTTTCTCGATAATCGATTTCCAACGAATACCTCAAGATGAACGTGATTGAATAGCGAGATTGGAGAGAGGTTTCAATGAAAAAAATTCCCACCCAACATGAACAATCGACGATTCCTTGGTTTTCGGCGTTATCACCTCGAAATAATCTGCCGTTTATAGAAGTCCGACAAGTGTTCTTCCAATTCGTCCCGCTCGCGGATTTGTTTGGCAATGCTGTTCAGCAGATTATCGACTGGCACAGCGACGAAGCCGATTCTCTGACGCGAGAGCTTCTCAAAATACTTGCACACTTGCTTCCGAACGTATAACTGGACACCGACACCCTTCGTTTCTTTCCGAAAGAAATCTGTCGGCACGGAGAAGACGACGGATTTGCCACCATAAAATTTCTCGTTCTCGTAGTTGGAGCCTCGATAAGGTCGATAATCACGTCGGTTTGGCGACAATAATATCCAATCTTCATCCAGCATGCGAAACAAGACGATAGTTTTCTTCAGAATGACTTCGTCCAACGCCGTAGTCCAAGGGACAAATAACTGTTATTGTAATCGGATAATTTATTAAATAGCGAATTTCATTGGACGCACTAGTGCGCACCAGTGGCCATTCAACCTGTTGTACATAAATCGACGTAAAAATAAAAGCTTAACATAAATACAGAAACATGTTAAAAATCAAAATCTTTAATTTATTTTCTCGTGTTATTGTGCTATTTTTTCTTAAATATTCATTTAGGCATTTTATTATATAAAATATGTCACTTTCACTTTCAGATTAAATCAATGATTAGATTTAGATCAATGTATGTACAACGGCTTTAATATACACTGAGTGCGCACTAGTGCGTTCAGTGAAATTCGTTAAAAATTTATCGGATAATTTATCAAAAAACACTCTAATGATTTATCAAAATTTATTCAACTATCGCTAATGATAAATAAATTAAGAGTATATATATTAACAGTAATATATTTTATATTGAATCAAAAGAAGATTATCCGCAGTCTGTTGCTTCCCAGAGTTTCTATTTTGATGGTTTTTACAATATTTCTATATTGAAATATCGAAATCATATTGGTATACATAAAAAAATATTCGCTTACATTTTCCACGGCAATTTCTAACATCATTAAATGCGAGTCATGCGAAAGAATGAGCGACGACATTATTCATGAGTTCATATACATATCACAATGTTATTCCATTGTTCTGTCCTTTTATGGTGATTTTTATTAGTAATATACCAGTTATGATTCATTTTTCGCTGTCATGTTTTCTACGACTGTATAAATTTTAGGTTTGAACGCTGTACATACGCGTCCGAAAACTAACAGAAGTTGACACTTATTGCATATCTCGAATGCTCATCGATATTGAACATATATAGCCTTACATTTGTTCAAAATAAAAAATTTAATCCGCATAAGTCACCATATAAAAGGAAATTTCATATAAATGTTTAGATTAATATAAGACTTGTAGATTAAATTTTGTTAAATAATATAATGAATTTTACATCTAACCAGAAATTTTTACGAAAATCTCATTCACCATAATTTAAAAATTAATATTAAAATTTAAATTTAAATTTTAAATTTGAATATTAATTTTATTTAATCTATAATATTTATTTCTGTGATTTATATTTGAAATAAATTGAAGAGTATGATCATTTATATTCGAACCATTGACCATTTATAAATTCTTTATTACAAAATTTATCAACATATATCTGTTTATTCTTTAAAGAGAAAAATCAATTCGATATTAATCAAAGACTTTACTATTAAGCGTTAATGCGATAGTGCCACATAAAGCATATTACATAACGCTCAAGAAAGTTGTTCAAAAGTTACTTGCTGTTTCCCTGCGAACTCTCATGTAGCAAGAAATTCGATTTAGCAAAAGAAAGGCCAATCCCGTTGAGATTCATTAAACCGACGTTTCACTGCGAAACTTATGTCATTAGTAACTCACAAAAGAATGGAAACAGACTTATACATTCGTAGTCGCCGAATCAGCTAAACTGTAACACAAAGTCGCAGTACCGTAGACCGAAATGCCAAATTGTCCAGCCACAGATTTGCTAAATGATTCTTCCTCTTACACGGATCAAAAAAAAGTTTTTGTAATGTTTATATACTCCAACAAAAGATCTTATAGTCGGCTATCATCGGTTCTTTAACATATAATATTCTGTATTTAATATTATGTAAAAATCTGTCTTTGCATTTTACAAGTATTGTGCAAAAAAATTATTTTGAAACATTTCACATTTTATAAACTCCCTTTTCTTTTGACCAAAAAAGATTATTATTGATATCTTTAATAATTCAGAACATTAGACACAATTATTCTTTCAAAACAAGTAGAATATATTTTAAAAAATTATTCAACTAGTTACATTCTTTATATTATACAAAAATGCATAAGATCAACATTTGCGGAAAAGAGAAAATAAAAATGAATGACAAAGAAATGGAGTTACCGACTTAATAAGTCCATTTTTTTATCAAATGGACTTATACCTTTAGAATTTGACAATAAAGTCATTATAATTATTTCATTCCTAAATATTATTCTTTAGAAATTTACAAAAACTAATTACAATTAAAATAATAACAATAAATAATAAGATGTTATTCTTTTAATTTTAAAAATTAAGATATATAATGTAGAAAAAAAGTTAAAAACGTGCTTTATACATATAATGTATTATTTTTTTATTTTATATCTGTACAAAGTGTTACGAAAAGATTATCTAAACATATAAGATTAAGGAGTAAAGAACGTCGATTCTCATTAACCATGTAGCTATAAAATACTACAAAGATATACAAGCTAATATGTACGATGAATATACGATAATATGCAATAACATAGATATCGGTAACAATTTGAATATATATTGTAGCATATAACTATTCACGTTTAATATCTTAATAGAATGTATTTAATAGGAAGGTAGTAATTATCATTCGCTTTCGACGTCTAGTTTCTCTGTGATTTTCAACAAGTATTACATTACATCCGGAATTAGCTTCGTCTTCGTTTTCAACGCGCGCCTCTCAATTTCAAACGCAATTTAGTGAGGATTCAGCAAAATCAAAAACCACAAATTATACCGCTACACCGTAAATACCAACTTACCATCGTTCGGCTTGCTCTACTCTCTATCAATGCCTCTATAAATTCTTTATTCTTCGAAACGCGCAAGAACGCGCTATATTTCCTATAAACATAAATCGTGGAGGTTCGTAAGTTATACTTTGGCTGTAACGTGCGAGGTTAAAGCTTTCGTAAAAAAAAATATATTCGGACTGAAACATTGATCCGATTTAGCGTAAAGGTACAAAAAGGTCGGACAAACTGACACGTTGTTTTTAAATATCATCGTTGCGGTAGCGCTGTAACTCAAAATTCTCACCCTACTGTAAACTCGCGCAACATAACTCAACGCGTAATAGTACCGTTGTATTACAACGCGGAAACTTGCAATGTCCAAACTTTAGGAATACAACTGTACTGTATAGAAACAAGCTACTAATTAGAATCGCTAATTTTAACATTGATGATACGACCGAGTAATCAAAAAGTCCAGTTTGCTTCTTTTTGTATTTGTATCGCAGTGTAAAGACCACATATACAGAAAAAGAGAGACCGTATTATTTTTCTAAATTTAAGAAAATCCAGGAAGATATTATATTCACGCAAAATGTATTTACGCAACCCAGAACATTTTATTGGTGGAGATGACCTATCGCAGAAAATGACAGGGAGAAACTTGAAGTTTCCTGCGAGGTATTATATGTTTCAAAAGGAGGATATAGCTTTATACATATACATATATAAAGATGCTTCACATGGATGATATTTGCAGAATGCCAGAATTATACGCGAGCGCACTAAGATGTTGCATGTAAGAGCACATAAACTTTATGCAATGCTTAATTTTTACAGGCGCAGCACCCAGGTGCCGTCGTTTTTTTCTCATTGTAAGACCCGCATCAGCGGGAGTTCACAGAGAAATGGAAATGGGACGTCGCACGCGACGTCGTCCATGCCACCCTCTTTCATTAGGGCACCACAGTGCTGTTTGCCCCCTCCGTTGTCTGGTTGTCCGCCCCACTTATCGCTCCACTTGGTATAACCGGTTTTCGCCAAGGAATCGCCCAATACCGTGACCCATTCGCCTTCTGCGTAAAGATCATGTATACCTAAGAAGGCCTCATTCGGATATACCGCGCCCTTGATCGGTCCGGAGTGATTAAATATCTCCAGCAGTACCTGAAGAAACATCAATAGATTAGACTATAACGATATAATTATGTCTTTATAATAGTTATTTATATTTAACGTAACATTTTCTGCACGTCTCGTAAATATATTAAAATCATAAAGAAAAATAATTATGTTATAATCGATAATATTTAACGATAGGATCAGGGACTCACGTGCTCCTCGGCAATAGAATTAATGACGGCGAGGTGGCCGCCCTCCTCGTTACAGAACTTCCTCGCGTCGTTCCACGTGGCGGCTCTCGTGTGCAACTTATGCGCACCGATGCCCACGGTGTAGCGATAATCGTCCCTCATCGGGGCGCCGCGCATGGCCACGTTGCACGAGCACATCATGCCGTGCAGCATCACGTTCTGGGTGTAGAACTGCTCGAGATGCTGCCGGGTCCGCTGCGTTATCCAGTCCGATTGTCCGGGGATCCTCGAGCTATTGACCGATGTCAAGCACGGGCAGCCGGATTCCGGATTATTGATGCTCGCGGCCGCGTCCTGTGCGCCCCCGTTCAGATTCGCGGAGGTCGTCTGCTCGGGCAGGTTCAACTCGGTATTCCCGTATCCACTCGTTGGTGGTGCGGCCGAGACAAACGGGTGAACGCCAAGCAGCGCGATGCAGCCGACGAGTAAGAAGTACACCATCATTCTTCTTGCGAATTCGTCGCTCCCCGAAGATTAGCCTTCCAAAGTACTCCGCCGAGATCTGCGACTGAACAATCGTCAAGTGTAGAGATTCTCTTTCATGGAGATAAGGAGGAAACTACTTGTAATTAATAATGATAAGAATTTATAATAATAATCGAAAGTATATGAATTGCTACCAGGCAAATTAATTCATCGCCGTTTCAAAAGTGATTTATAAATGCTCCTTCATCAATTATCGAAAGAATACAGATTTTTAATAAGGTAATGAAGGAAAAATGTCAAAAACTATTTAATGATAATAAAAATGATGCGAGAGATTAATAATTAGTATGAGTCTTATAATACAGCACGTAAAGCACATTTAATGTATTTCATTTTATGATAAATTATAAAGAACATACATAAAAAATTATTATGTAAAAAAGTCAATACCTTGTTTAAAGAAATGCACTCAATATTCACAACAAATCTCAGAAAAAAATCAAAAATTTACTTCAGATTTCTAATTTACCTATGGCTAGTGTTCGTTCTGGAAAACCGTACAAAGAAACACATGCGTTCCAAGCCGGGATCAAAGAAGAACTGAGGCCTGCTTGTATTGTGTGCCCCTACGTCCCTATCCCTGCTCGCATACCAAGGCAAGCTAAATGGCCCATCCAAAAAGACTGCAGTGTTCTATCATCAGCTGTCGTTCAAGGACCGACACCAGTGGCTCGCAAACGAGTGGCCTTCTGCTTAATATCTGTTTGTAAAACCAAGCTAATGTCCAAACAGTCGAGAAGAATCTACGTTCCCTTAACCGACGAATATTTTCTTGGTAGAAATGATATTTTTAATAAGAAAATTAATTTAATGCTACAAAATGATTTGAAAAAATCATTAAAACTCAAATTGATTGTTAGAAAAAATTTTTAATCTATGTTTCCTTCTTCAATTCTTTTTTTTTTTACTAATTTACGATATTTTTCGATAAAGAAAAAGGAAATTTTAAAAATATTGTTATAAACATTACAAAACTGATATACATATTTTTGCGTGATTACTTGAAATTGTTTTGTATTACTTAAGAGAATCACTGATCTATTCGAACATGCGATAAAACATTCTCCGCCTTCTCATCCTGTTTCTCATTTAAAAATATCATTATATGAAAACATGTTGTAATTCATTTAATACTTAATGTGTAATATAAAACTAATTCAACATATTAAAATGGCATATGAATAGACGACAATTTTTGTTAGAAATAAAATTTTGGCGAATAATTATTTTTAGGGGCAAAATATATTTAAAGACAATTTATTGTTTTATGATAACAAAGAATATTTGATCAAATAGTGGATCACAATAATTTTCACCGTCATGCCAGTCACGTTTTGCATCGCGATTGATGCATTTTCGCATATCGACAAAAATTGTATGCGTTTGCAATCCGTATACAAATGCCATTCTTAACGATAAATTTCCGAATGCCGCGTATATAAAATATAGACCAGCCATGCGCTCGAAGTTAATCGGAAGATTTAAGATGGGCCAACCTCTACCGTGTAAACGTCTCCGGAATATAGCACTGTAAATTTCCAGGCATACAGAATTACAGTGATTTCTCTCCTCTTCCCCTTTCTTTTCGCGGCATATATATTGAAAAAGCTGGTAGATTAGAAGAACATAAATTTCGAACGGTTAGATAATTGGAAAAAGTATAACTTCCTCGCGGTATTAAATGGGATTGGATTCCGAATAGACGCGGAACAATGTGCCATTGTGACACAGTATGAAATTTGCCTTATCTATAGGGAAACAAAAATATTTTTCGTCATAGACAAACAGGACAATTCTCTATATTTTTCTTTTGTTTCGTAATTATTTAAATATATTAATGAATAAATTTCAAATTTCATATTAATGTTTCAGAGACTTTGTAAAGATACATATTTATATGTATATATTTGCATAAAAAATACGGAAAGTAAAAAACAAAAATGGTATTTTTTATTATATAGTACGAAAATATAGCATTTTATCAGTAAAAAGTCTTCAACGCCTAGAAAAAAACTAGTTGAACATCATTCACAAGATAGAATAAAAATATTTTTAGCTTTCTTGTTAACGAATCAAAATGGATTGTATCTCTGTCTTTTGTCGAAAAAGAACGGTCGATTCAGTAATCCATATCGTATTCAATTATCTTTTGTATCTTTATCAATCTACGTTCATGGAGTATATCTTCTTTTCTTGCTTCAAGAAACCACAACAATAAAGCAAACAATATGAAAGAAATAACCGAACAGCGATCTGATATAATTTTTGATATACTTTTCAGATGCGACTAAAGCCCTGTCTCGTAACCTTCTATCTCCTGTTGCTTTCGATCGTTTCGACCTATATTGCTCCTGCAAGTTCTGATATACTTCGTTACAAGGTAAGCACTGTATATACATTTATCGTATATACATCAATGTATATACATTAATATTACGTGTCTTCATCAAACCGCAAAATTATTTTACTGTTTTGTTGTTATATTTACTAAATTAATTTTAAAGTGAAATTATAAAATATTTATTTCGTGCATTATATGTATATAATATATTGTTTCTTAAAAATATGTTTTAAATAAAAATCATTTTCAAATTATTTTAATTAAGCTAATCTTGATAAAAAGATTGAAAAATTGTGCGATTCTCAAATCAAAAACCAATTTAGCAATCAAATGATTAATAAAACTTTTTCGCGTCCAAGTCTTCAAACTTAAATTGAAGATAATTGCTGCAATTAGTTTCAATTAATTTTCTTGCCTTCCTGTCTTAATCGATTTTTTATATAATCTTCTCTTTAACAAAGCTGCAGCGAACGAGGCAAATTTTACAACAAAAAAAATGAATAATTTATGCTGCATTTGAAACATTGAATCCGAAATAAATTCACATATAAGCGAGATCGAGCGGAAGATTAATGACTAAAATTAGGCTCTCTCCGGAAAGCTTTTCAGCGCTCGTTTCAATTCCAAGTCGCGACACAACTTATCGCCCGATTATACAAATCCCTCACGTCTCCGCTGTATCCTCTCGCCGTATTACCCCTCTTTCTCTCGCTCACGAACATTATTACTCACATAAACCTTCGTCTGAAAGCTGATGACCGCTAGACGAGTACTCTCCTTACAGCGAGATCTCCTTGGCTCCGCTCCAAGAAAGGGACCTCCCTCGCGTAACTCTCATCACCCCGATAGCGACCGTAATCCGCATCTCCCCCGTATCTATGTACATTTATCCGTGTGTACACTGACATTGCGCTGTATTTACCTGAGCGAGAAATCGACCGTCAGTACACTCGGCAGGGTCGAAGCGCGTAACTCCGCGTCGTGACTCGTCCCGGAAACCGGCGGGGCCGCGCGTAACCGCCCACCCCTCGTTTCCTCGGGGGCGCTCCGACTTCCGGCTCTCGACTTCGAAGCAATCCAATCGACGACGAATAATTCACGGGATGCTCCGAATATTTTGAAGTCTTCGCGCACCATGAAGAATGTGACGCGACTTGGACCGAGAACAATCAACCTGGGATTCCTCGGTTTATAGTCCTGCGAGATTACGTCGTTAATAAAGTCACCTCTTTCGCGTGATGTCATTACGTTAGTCTGATAAGATCTTCGGTGCATACGCGACGCAATATCTCTGATGTCTGATATTCGTTATTTTCAGCGCTCGAGACATCGTTATTTCACGGTGAGTTACAATGGCGGGTCGCCGGACGCCGGAAATCCACCATCCACCACGCCGACCTCGACGGATGAGGGCTCCGCAAACTCGGAGAACCGGCACGTCTACAAGAGTGCGTAACCGCTGAAATCCCTCCTCTCTATACGTATACGTCAATTAGTGATTCGTACGTCGGGTATTCGGGAAGTTTAATTAAACTGTGTGTATCTCCGGTCACAATTTGCCGGGATCGTGTGTACACATTTACCTCGCGCGGTCATTAAACCAGCCCGTACACCATTAAAATCGCGTACAGCATCAATCCTACGACCACCAGGATCGCAATGATGTAGAAAAACGCGCACATAGCTACGAAGCGGCGAGAAGTCGCAACGCGAATAAAAGAAGGACGGCGCGATTGCGATTTGATTGGAATGTGACGGAGATGGATTTTTTTCAGAACAAATCGTATCGTTTACATTTCTTTTTAGCAACTTGCTAAATATTTTATATATCGATTATCTGCTACAACAACGACACGACTCAAAAATTGTCCTTTTTTAGTTGTTTACAAGAAAATAATAAAAATTCAATACCCCGAATGAAAAGCTGATATTTTTGCTACAATCAGTTATTACGTCAAAATCGCATTTAAAAATAATATTGCCAAATTTTAACGATTGAAAGTTTTCAAATTTACTTTGTGAAAAACTGTGTTTTCCAAGTTATATATTTGTTGCAGCAAATGAACGGTATATTAGATTTCCACTTTATATTCCATCAAATTACATCTTCCAAATAGTGTTGCTTGCAAAACTTTTTCAAATTTGCGGCTATTTAATATGTTCACTTTATTGATTTCGCGATAAAATCGCCGGGAAAATCGTAAAACAAGAAGAGAATGTTGGGAACGAGGGAGGTATTTCATAGCCCTCCCCCTCCCCTTATAAAATGATTTGGCAGTTGTAGACAGTATTCTGAGGTTGCGATCTACGTGGGTTACGCGGGGGGGTGATTTATTGCAACAAGATAGAACGGTCGCATTACCGAGGATGATCGGCAATTTTATCGTGAATGGACGCGTATATTCGCGGCGCAAGATATTCCGCTTTCGCACATATAAGATCCCGTCATCAATCGCGCCCGCGGTTCGTAACGTATGGCTTGACGGGGAGCATTCGGCGCGCCGGCCAGGGGGTTGCGCGATGCAACACATCTCGCGGGGGCCGGAGGCGGCGGCGAGGACGTTATCGCGTGAATGCGATATTTTCCGCTCTTTCAGACGACGACCCGTGCCTGGTGAAGTATTGCGGCGCGGGAAGAGAGTGCCAAGTCTCCGCGGACGGCGAGAGGAACGTCGCCGAGTGCGTCTGCGTTCGTAGATGCGCGCGGAGGCATCGACCGGTCTGTGCGAGCAATGGCAGGGTGTACGTCAATCACTGCGAGATGCATCGCGCGGCCTGCAATTCCGGCACGCAGTTAACCATACGGAGTCTCTCCAGATGTCTCGGCAATGGTGAGCACGTGCCTGGACGCCTCTGTCTTACGTACGCATGGAAAGCTCGCGGCATGCGGTGAAGGAAATGCATCCTTCACCCGGTGGATACGTATGTCGGGCATTTCCGATTTTAATCGATAAACTTGGCGGAGAGCGAGAAAAAAGTTTGCCCTGTTTTCGCGTGTATTTTCTGATCTCATCATTAAAGAACCACTGGCCATTTTGAATACCTAATTGTATTCTGTCGGGTAAAGTCTGTATGTTTTTAAATTCTCGATTAATATTAGAGGTGGTAGTCTGGGAGGCAAAAGGGAATTTCCTACCGGCTTGAAATCAATTCTTGTATTTTAGATTCTAGCAAAATGGAAGAACGGAGTTTATCGACCCTTCAGCGTACACTGAACTCTATCTGTATTTAATTTTAATTATCCATCTATTTAACTTAATCAACTATTGGATTTGACTTTATTTAATTGCTTAACAAGAATTGTCAGAAACCAAGCTTAATAGCGAATGAACGTAATAAATCAATTAATATACTATTAGCTGTTTTTAGGTTTTAATCGTAAATTATTAATGCAATTGGAAAGTTTCATTAGAAATCATGCATATTATATAACTACTTGTGTATAATTAAACGCGGGTTTTTAATCTATTAATAGATTAATAGATTAATATTAATAGATTAGTTAATAATAAATATAACTTTTTACTCTCCATTTTTTACTTTACAATTAGCAGTAAATTGTATTTACCAATATATTCTTAAACTTTAATTATCAGTAGATTGAATTTATAACGGCGTAAAAATCTTATAAGAGACACATCAAATAAAGATTACCCAAATCTTTTTGCCGATACTTTTAACTTTAATTCATTGTTTACTCTACGGGAAAAAGAAACCACGATCTTTAGTGGACTCACAAAACTTTGGTTTCATTATGAACTCAATAATAACTTGGAAGTTTTGTATTAATTTATGGCAGCCGCGCACAGCAGCCTAGTTTGTTAAGAGTTGTAACGACAAGAGAAAGAAAAAAAGAAATGTCGTTACACGGAAACTCGAAGTTTATGATGGAATGTTCCATCATTTCCAGGTAATTACAGCGCGCAGGCACGGAAGGACTTCTTCGCGTACCATGCCTCTTCCAAAGGCAAGAATATTGCTAAATACGCCAAGTCTAAAAATAAAGCCAAGCATCATCCGGCGAACAAATCGATCCCGCGGAAGAACCATCACGGTGTCGAGGAGTGCTCGGCGCAGGAATACGAGATTATGAAAGTATGTTATTGATTTTACTCCCCAATGCAGTAATTTTCGATTTAAGACGCAGAAAAGTGTAACGAGAGTTTCTCTCTCGTATCTTCTCGAGTTACAAATGTATGACTTTATTTATCATTAATACTTTTCGGCTGTATTCAGATATAGCTTCGGTAAAGAAGTAACTAGGGCATGTATGAAACGAGATTGAATTTATTACCGAGATGATACGCAAATAATACTCAATCCTCTTTTTATTTAATATAATGATAATTTAAAAATAATTTTAAATTAAAAGTAATTCATAAATATTTTTAGGATAGTTCATTTAGCTTACATATAATATTACATGTCTAAATTCAGCTGTGTCGAGATTTCTTCGTAAAGACGCAGAAAAATGAAATGTGAAACTACGTAGTAAAAATATCTTCCTTGAATTTTTTATGATTTTTCTCGCGGTAACACATTTTAACTAACTTCATTAAAGAGATTATTAAAATGTAGTCAAGTTATATGTCACTTTACCTTTTTTTATTATTCTATTTGTCCGTCGTAGGACAACTTACTTCTGTACAGCCACGCCAGATTAATGGCCGAGGATAATCACAGCAAGGAATACTTGGTCAGCATCATGTTTTCTCACTACGACAGGAACAATGACGGTAATTTGGAGCGGGAGGAACTCGTGCAGGTGATTTAACATTGAATATACTTTTCTCCGTATAGTGTTTCTTCATTAGCGTTTTCTCCCTGGTTTAACTAAGCTGAAAGAAAAGTACTTTGCAATGAGATTTATTTGATGGCCGTTATTTTAATGGGCAGTAACACGATTTTTCCATTGCGCGACCGTTTCGCGAATAATGCGCTTAAGCTCCTCAAACATTTAGATCACCAAGGAAGAAAACATGGAGAAGCTGTCCACGGGATGCAACTTGAGCCACATGATCAGTTACGATGACACCGACGGTGACGGCAGATTAAACGTTAACGAGTTTTACATGGCCTTCAGCAAGCTTTACAGTAAGTATCATTTGCGACCCATTTATCATGTATCGCGACAGATTTATCTTTCGCGAGTCGATAACGAAAATAAATATTTGTGTTAGTAGCACTTTATACAGTAAACTAAATTAATTTAGGTCTGGTTGCACCAACGTTATTTTGGCTTTAAGCGAGACTTAAACATGTGTCTATCTTCATCTTTCTTTCTAAATAAATAAAGACACACATCTCACTTAAAGCCGAAATAACGTTGGTGCACTCGAGCAATTAATCGTCAAAAAAAAAAAACGAATTTCCATCACTTAAACTTAAAGAAAACAAATGTTTCTTGTCATTCGTTTATTTTTGAAGCTTGTCCCTCAGTATCATTACTTGATAATTTTATAATCTTATCGCCGCGATTAGCGTAATTTAACGCAGTGATTAACCGCTTGCGAATAATTTTCTTATGGTAATCCACGTTATAATGGTCTCAATGCAGAACGCATTGTCCATAGACAATAGCTTCACCGTAAATTGTCAGAGCGCACACGTGACCGGCACAGTGCCATCGCGCGCATATATAAGCGACCGTGAGGAATTATTATGCAAAGTTTGTACGCCGAACGATCGTCCATTCAATTTGGGCGAAGTATAACGTACACATAATACGCGAGGGGGCGGCTTTGATCTGTGCAGGTGTATCGGTGGTATCGCTGGATAAATCCCTCGAAGTGAATCACATATCCGCGCGAGTCGGGGACAACGTTGAGATTAAGTGCGACGTCACCGGAACACCACCCCCGCCGCTGGTCTGGCGCCGTTATGGCACAGACGTGAAAACCCTCAGTGAGCCGGAGGTATTCTCTCTGTTTGAACGAAATAATTCGATCTCCAGCCCTCGTTGTTAGCCCTGTAAACGTAACACCGTAACACTATACTGCAGAGATTGCCATTTAAATAAATAATATTTTTTAAAATACGTATTTCTTCACTTCCTCTTTATTACAATAAATAATCATCTTGTTGAAAAATATTTCTTCCTTTTTCTATTTCATTATATTTTCTCGAAAGGAAATTGAAAAATTTCTTATCGCTTTTAAATAAATAATTTAAAAATTAATTTAACGGACTGATTCTCATCTTAAACAATAAGAGGCATATTACGAGAGAATTAACGCGAATGCGCATTTTGTAGATTCGCGTTCTCAACGATGGCAGCCTCTACCTGACAAACGTGCAGTTGGAACATGCCGGTAATTATACGTGCCACGCTCTCAGGAATCAGGACGTGGTGCAAACTCACATGCTCACGATATACAGTAAGTCTTTCAAACGAAATAACATAAATTAAAAGTAGATATTTCGATTAAACAAGTTTTAAAAATTCTACTTAGAAAACGAAATATTTTTCATTTATAAATTATACAAATTATAAATTACAGATTATATTATCAGAATGCAAACAAAATTCCAATTTATATAATATATTATAATTTATGTATATCGAGATATTCCAGACTTACCAGGGTCATCTCTTTTATATGCAAATTGTTGAACAAATTTAAATTTAAACTATTCTTAACAAAAATATTAAGAAATAATTTTTAAGCTTTAAATAATTAAAAAACAAATAATTTTTACAGATACGATAAATTTTCCTTAGTTATTATCAAATATATTAAAAAGTTGAAGAGACAATATTATTTTAAAGTACTATCAATTTTAAAGAAAATAATTGATGTTGAAAATAATCGAGTAACGAAAGTAACATCTCCCTCAGCCGTACCCGAAGTCAAAGTGATACCACAGTTCCAATCCAAGCGGCCGAAGGGAACGGCGAAAATGAGATGCCACGTGATAGGTGAACCTCTCCCGCGTGTACGATGGTTGAAGAACGACAAACCCCTGAGCGAGGATCAGCCAGACAAGTACGAAGTGATCGGGAATGGTACCAAATTGCTAATCAGGAAGGTCGATTATGCCGACACCGGGGCTTACATGTGTGAAGCGACCAGCGCTGGGGGACTAACGAGAGACATCAGCAGTTTAGTGATTCAGGAGCAACCCACGCCGAGTGAGTAGAGGGCAACCTCTTGCTCTGATGAGAACATTAATCAGAAATATGTTTCATTAAGGAAGTATTATTTAATGTGGTAGAAGGGTATATTAGCATTCGCATATTGATGCGAATACTTGCCAATAATTTTCTGTTATTAATTAATTATAATTTTAAATGCTATCATATTTTTACTGATAATCTTATCGCTTTATAATCATGGAAATTTATATATGGAAATTTTGCATGCAGTCGCGACGGATGAAGAACGCAGATTCTTATCTTTCCACGAGTGGGGTATTTTAGTGTATGAGCCGTCTACGTGTCACGCGTTGCACGAAATTCATTCCACCGACATCATACCTGGTACCCAGGTGCGAAATCAATATATGTCTCTTCTTCTTTCTCTCGATATTTTTATCATCCTCATCCTTGACACGTTTTTAGGAATACGTCTGCGGGCCTAAAAACGTTCCCTGTTCTTGGGGACGCGCCATAAACGTCGCTGATAGATATGTATACGTTAGCCAGCCGAATAAAAACCGTATACTTGTGATCAGTGAAGTGCAAATGATGATAATCGATGTAGGTTTTCTCTTTCATTGTAAGGTCGAAAAATTCAGAATAGCATCGAATAACTTAAACATACTTTCTCAGGTAGTGGCTACAGACAAAAATCCGGTGGATCTGTGGTACGTACAAAACCTCGATTACGTCTGGGTGTTGAATTGGAGAAGTGAAATGGACATCGGCATCAAGACTGTGCAAATAATCAAGGAGGCCGCCCAGCGAAAGAAACACCATACCATGCGACCGGAACCTATCGATGCGCAATTCGATCTCGTGAGAGGCCTGTATATTCCGCAGCAGCGAGTACGTTTATTATCCTTGTCTTCCGGTATTGCAAGACTCTTTAGACTTAAAATCGTAAATAAATCTTTTCAATGTATTATTTCATTAACTTAGATCATATTATCGATCCTTCGATAAAAAGTTGATTAATTAATTATATTATCTACATTACAAGGACTTTTATATTTCTTAGGATACAAAACACATATTCAAATACGGTTACGTGACGCATACGAATCAGCATGGGATGTACAAGCTCGATCTGGTCAACATGAGATACACTCGTACCGTGAACTTGGCCAGCTACAACTGCGTGCCAACAAGCATGGAATTCTCCGATCTTTGTAATATATCTCTCATTATTTCGAATTTTTTCTTTTTAATTTCTGTTTCGTTTTGTAACTTCAAATCCCGTTCGCTTCCGATCTCCTTGAACACAATGAGATTTTATTTCCAGACGGTTTTGTGATACTGGAATGCGAAGAGCCGATCACTGGTCGACCGACCGGTCAAGTATTGTTAGATTATCTCACTGACAGCGTTCTAGCTCACAAACCGAGTATTTTAGGGAAACCAGCGATTTCTCCCGATTCCAGATACCTGGTTACTCTCGACAAACAGAACACCGGTGTCACCCTCGTGGTGCAGGAGATATTACGTAATATACTTTGCTTTTTGCATTTTCATTATAATAAAGTAAAATGACGTACTTTGGAACACACTCGTAAAATATTAAAGACTATTTATTCATTCGGAATTTTTTGATTTATTAAATTTTAAAACAATTTTTTAATTTTAAAAGTAATAATTCTAATATTATTGACGATCTAAAAATTGTTCAATTTGCATAAATAACATTGTAATCATTTTTCCAGCAAGCGGATTAAAATTCGCTTTTGACGTGAAAACAACTTTAAATATTAGCGATATTGCCTTCTATCCATCGCAAACGACACATAGTTACGATATTTATGCTTCATCGACAGACAAAGAAGACATCCTCTTTCTAGATTTAACTACTGGTGAGATAAACCTCTTTAATTTGTTGCAAATTAAATATCTTTCTGTTCTCTAGAAAAATATTTTTTTGACAAGTTGTTAAAACATTTTTCTTTTATTAAAATTTCGTCCGTTTATTCCAAAGAAAAAAAAGATATTTTTTATTTTAATATATTTTTTTAATTTCATTACATCTTCTTCTTGAACTCTTTGCAGAATGTCTCAAATGTAAAACTGCAAAATAAAAATTAATATATCTTATCTTTCCAGGAAAAGTGGAAATGATAACTGGCGTGGGAAAGGCAACACCACCGCATCTCACCAAATGGGGTAATCCTAACAGACCGATAATACAAAGCGGTATATTTGGTCGATACATGGTAAGCCCCTCCAACCAGGCGCTCTTTGTTCTCAACGGGGAGACCCGTACGGTGAATTGCGAGATTGGTGGCCTTATACATCCCGGCGCGATTGTTTGGTTCACTGTTTCGTTGCGTTAATGAATGTAGCTTCGTGACGACGACAATATGAGACGTACGTATATAATTGAACATAGAGATCCGAGTGGGTACCAAAGCCAATATACCGAAAAACTTTAGGTGGAATTAAAGGTAACATAGAGAGAAATAAATAATTGTGCGCGATTAAATGCTTCATCTTCCCTAGATAATTTTAAAACAAATTCCTCACGTTTAAATATTTTTGTATTATGACTGCACCGTAATTGAATGAAACAGCAATGCTATCTGAAAATATGTTCGAGATCCGAAGTAGTGTTAATGGTAGATGGTAATTATACTTAAATCTATATTAATTCATATCGATCAGATTATCAAATTATATCAAATTATTTAATTCTGTTAATGAAATGTTAATTAAAATAAAAGATGGAAATAAATTTATGGAATACGATAAAAAAGTTACAATAAAAAATCTTTGAACCAATTTCTAATTCCGAAGAATAGAAGTTTATAATTGTTATATAGACATTTTTATATCAATACATTTTAAAATATTATATATTATTATTGTTAAAATATGAAATAATTTAATAAAACTGTCACATATTATTATTCACGTAAAAAGAATTTCAGTATTCGGACAGTACTACACTTTTGGAGAATGGTTATAAGAAAATGTAATAAATGTAAATTATTATCGATACATATCAAATGTCAACTGCCAAATTGTTAAATATATTTTTATTATTTATGAATTACATCGCTGCTGTAGTCATAATGCCAAGAATTTAAACCAACGTATTTTGATTACATCAAACCAGATTTCAATGTCACAAACACTTGAAAATTATCATTGCCATGTAATGGCTAAAAGTGACAATTGATGTAAAATGTTTATAGCAATTGAAAAAAAAATTCAAATTGTACTTTTTTAATCAAATTGTAATTTTTAATCCTTAATCTGGACACGATACGTCCATGTTAAGAATGTTCATCTAGAGAAGATGAAGAGATTATGTCGTAACATCGAGTGCATGAGAAATACGAGCGATGAAAAACATAGACGACGAAGAAACGGCCGTAACAGAGGAACAAAGAGAGTAATATTAAGCTATAAATAACATAAACGTAATATGAAGATTTAATTGTAACATCAAGTGCGTATGTTGAGCGAGGCAGGTGCACCAGTGAGAATGGCCGTTTAAGAAAGAAGAAATATTCTATTATAAATAATTTAAAAGTGTTTTCCTTTCCTATAAGTACAAAATTGTTTCGTTGTTCTTAATTCCTCTTAGGTATCGCATAAAACAGTTACCAGTTTAGAACTTCGAGTACTAACATAGTATTTAAAAAATTGACTATTTGAGATTGATAACGGGAAGAGGAGTAAACTTAGAGTAAATAACTGCTTTAACCCATAACTGTATAATAATTATTATATAACTGTACACAAGAGGACTCATATATTATCACGTCTCAGTTTTAGAAAAAAAAAATATATCTAGACACACTTTATATAACCACGAAAATAACGAGATGTGGTATGATGTGATTATTTAGTGCTACAAGATCATTCTAGGTCGCTACTCCAACCCTACAAGAAAATAGCGAATTCAATTGAATGCATGACTGCGCATAAATTAATATAAAAACGTATACGTAGCATATGCAAATCGCTTGCTTAGTATGAGTCATGGTATTATACGACAAAATGATTTTAATAATTGAAGGAACATTTTCGTATCTCTTATGAATTTTAAATTTCGAGAAAAGAATTTGACAACCGTTGCTTGTTTTATAGCTTCAGTTCCTGCAATAGCAAAACATTTTTTCTTAGAGAGATCTGTAATTATCGATATGCTCTACATTACCGATTTGGAAGAAATTGAATTCTTCTGTATTATCGATTGTTGAATTTTATTAGTTGTACGTTATAGACTTTGTAATAACAACAGGTATCACTGTCGTAATGCAACAATATACAGTGCTCTAAAATTTACGAATGAGAGCACAGCAGGAAAATTGGCAGAATAAAAACTTATATTTCTATTATTTCTGGATATTTCATATGTATTTTGGCAAGATTACGTGATGCTTACGTATGCGCTGTTAGTGCATCCAAACGAATTCGCTACAAGAGTTTTAAAAAGGCCGAAACTGCCCGATTCGGAATAAATCGCGTTAGCGCGCGTCGGAAATAGCATTCTTTTATACTACGGAAAGTGTGGGGACTTCGAGTCAGTTTTACAACATTCGACAAATAGAAACCCGTTTGGGAACCGATTCTAGTTGCACATACGCGTCATCGAGTTACAATGTAGCGTATTATAACAGTTTATAGCGATTCGAGATGTGCGTGGAACATCAGTATTACCACCGATGCTGTGCTAATGCGAGCACGTGTCGAACTGCGATTAGTGTCTTGTAATAAAATTGCGATATACATACAACTAATTTAATAAATAACCCATGAACGTGATTACGTTTCATAAAATGTGTATATTCTGTTTTGCTTTACAATCCTCTTGATCTCTCACTTTTGATAACGAAGGAATATCGGATAAGCGCAACACTTTGTTATTGAGATAAGCGTATATCCTCCCGCTCCTCTGCTCAGATAAAGGAGAAAGCATCGAAAGGCGAAGCTATGACAACCCGCCTTTGGTGAGTGGTGATTCAAGTTTGATTTCAAGTATGATACGTCCACCTTTATTCACTAATAAATTACGTGTTTAGAATCCTCGAGTTCTACATTTAACCGTCTACTGTACAAATTCGACATACGTTTACAATATATGCAGTACAAATATGCTCAGTTCTCTCAGTAATCGCGAAATAGGTCAGGCCTAAGTTGCGCTAACGCAAAAACGCCACCAGCGTAAAGTAGCGATATTGCGAGGACACGGTCATTCATCGAAAAATCGCATAACAAATCACGAAAGTAACGCACACCGCGACAGCTATCGACATTTCACATAATTGAGTGCAAATCGGCGCATGTTGTGAAATGCGCCTCCCGTTGCACATTTAAGATAACCCTAGCAGAGGCAGAAGAGAGAGGGGGATGGATGCGCGGGGGCGAGGGAGACAGAAGCGCAAAAAAATTAACAAAGGAAACATTGCAAACGTATAAAGTATGCGAATAAACTTTCGCAATGTATACGTGGAAGAACGCAAATATCAATCCCCCTTTTTGTCACACTCCATCCTTTTGCCATCAGCTTTGTTCCTTCTTTGTTCCTTCTTCGATTGCTCTCGACTTGTTCTATCGGCTACCAAGTTAAATACACCACTTGTTATATATTGCACGGTTTCAAGTTGGTCCCTTGTCGACTATAAAACAATATATACGCATTGCTAAAATCCTCGTCTTGTGGCTTCTGTCTGCTCGTAATCTCGTCATTGTAATAATACCACACGTCGGTGCGAGGATTCTTCGCATATGCCGTATAATGGCCCGCGGACACGCCTGAAATTTTATTTAATAAAGACATTCATCAACTTTATGTATCTGAATATTATTTTTAGAATATTTAATTTTTGACAAAAATATCGAAACAAGTATACCAGTTATTTAAAATTTATCTCGCCATATTACTTTGCTCCTCTATCAATAATTACAATAACTCTCTCTATACATCTATTTAATGTGCAATATTCTTATATATTATAAACGTGTGCAATATTCTTCAATATTATTATAACAAAATCCTTCTTAAAATAATAATAAAAAAAAAGATTTATCACTTTTAAAGTTTCAATAAGCTCACCTCCAAAGTGGCATACGCAGGCATAGAGATCATAAAGGTGGCGTCCTACACTCAGACCCACCAAAGGGAATGTGACCTTATCATCGAGCTTCATACTCGCGCATTCATAAAATACAAATCTACAATCCAAAAAAAATGATGTGTAAACTACATGATAGTAAAATATATCTATCAATCTGTAGATCATTTTTACTTGTGATATACAACGAATATTATACATACCGTTTAAGATATACAATGAGGAACTTAGGATATCGATGTACCGTCAACGTTTTCGTGGCACATTGGTTACATCCACATTTCGGACAAAACCAAGGATTAAGTTCGTCTAAAGTTTCGCTGGAAAAAAAAACATTAAAATTATATAAAACATATACCAGAAACAATTAACACGTGTACAAAACAGAAATTAATTACCTTTGACTAAATGCTTGAAGGCAATCATAAAGAGACAATGGATGGTGCGGCCGTTGCTTGCTGACACTAACGTGATCGATGGGATGCAGAATCTTAAGAACATTCTCAGTATAACGAACCGCAAGCGTATCACCATTCTGTAGCGCTACCATTCCTGTCTCAGGCACACTACATCCTGTACAATGCGCCGTATACATGCATCGTGAACAGTGATGACCCTGCACAAATTTTATATATTGATGTAGCAATATATATGTAGCAATATATATATATTTTATAATTCAGATTTATGTTAAAATATTTGAATATATTAACAAATGTTATTTTGACTATATAAAATTATGTAATTATTTCATTAATCATATTTTTTTACATTTTATATAATTTAATTATTTCACTTGTTGCGACAATCAATCATCTACATAATACAAAAATTTTTTTTTAAATTGACTGTTGTAAAAAGTTGCAAATCTTGTATAAGGTTCACTCTACGCTACAACTGCTTCAAAGCATTCTTCTTTTTAGTAAAGAAAGAAGAAACTTCAAAATATTTGTAGTATCAAGTGGAACGCAATATAAATCTAATAAAAACATCTCACCTGTCCATCGACGAAATGAATTGTGTAGTGTCCTTCATGTGGCACATTCTTCTTGATGATATCATATAAATCCCGTGCATTTACTCTTGACGGGAGTCGTATCAAATGCGGATAACCGAAAAGTTTTGTACCTTTGCGGTTATTCGTCGTCTCGTTCGTTGTATCGTGCCTCAACACCAAAGGTACGTTTAGGATACGTACAGTGGGCCTAGGTCGACCAGTTTGGTCTATTTTCGTAAACGACGAGGCTGTTATGTACGTGGAACATATCGGACACATTTGAGGCTCCGTTTGATTTTTGAAATAATTCTGTGAAATAATATAAAAGCTTGGGCTTTGCTTGAAATTGTTTCAATTAGCACAATAATTTTGTCTAATTGCGAAAGTTTTGTTTCTTGTTAAAAACAAGGCAAAAATTTGATCGACAATAAGATAACACCCTCAGGTTCAACGGCAGCATCAGATTAGTCTGAATTGAGTTCCAGGTATGACTACCAGGCTTGTGGATTATACTAAAAAAGCGGATTATACGAGATTCCATCTTCATATTTCCAGTCGCCTCTGCTTTAAAAAAAAAAGCGTCCCCGGCATTTTGGAGAATACAAAGCTCTTTCTGGTTCTCGTACGCATCATTACGATGCCGTCCGGCTAGAACGTTTAGCAATCTTATCTCAGACCTTCCCGGGGTGAAAATAATGACAATGTATGTCTCGTTTGTACACCCCTCCCACTAGATTGACACTGCCGTCTTTCATCATCATTGGGATGATCGCAATTGCAGTCAAATAGGAAATAGAATAAAATATTGGTAAAATATAAAAATTTAACTCTAATTTGGTAATAAATTGTTATTTAAGAAATATGTTCTTTCATTACACAGAATTGAACGTGATAAACTCACCTCAATGCACGGATCGCACATGATGAAGTTACAGCTGTTTCCGCTGTGCCTCTTCAAATCGCCATCCAATTCCTCAAGACATATCATGCACGGCACTTCCTCGCCAGTAATTGTACATCTTTGGCAAGAATCCATCTCCGTCGGACGGTCCCCACCACCGTCGGACGCTGAAGTATACGCATCGGGAGGTTCCGTGAGTTCAAAGGCGTATATCGATCGATTCGTATCATTGACGTGTCTCAAGAGTGTATTGTCGTCCTTAAATTTAAAACCTTGATGTAGAATCCAACAGAGTGATGTTTCCGCCTAAGTACGATAAGCTACAGCAAGCAAGTAATTCCCGAAACCTACGGTGCAAGGGGAAAATAATATAGTCAAAAAGCGACAACTGTAAGAGACCGGCAGCTTTGGTGATATTATTAAAAAAAGAAAAAAGGGGGAAAAGATACAGATAAAGAGCAAAGGGAAGAATTGTGATGAGCCTGTACGATGAAATGTAGCCCCGTAACTATATTTTCACGTTACGAGAATGTTCTTCCACAGAATTTTCTTTAGGAGAGTAGTATCGGCGATAATCGATCCTAATCGACATACCACCTTCTTAACTCTCCAATTATTTCCTAACGGCTAATTATTATATTATTTTCTAGATTTGTATAAAGCTCGATTATGCGAAGCGGTAATTAAAACCTAGGGTGTATTTATTCGTTCTTACCAGCATTGTAATTTAAATAAGGATAGTCACAGACCAATACGAGCCGGTAAACACAGACGTCCGTGCCTATGATACAGTACATCCCACACGTGTCGTAAACATTGGAATGTTTCCATCCTTACTCTTCAACCAACATACAAGTGCTGACTGTTGGCTTATAACAATGCAAGCCTGTTTATAGCTGTACTGGCTTGACTATCTTTATTTAGATTTCTTTAAACACGTGCGCAAATCAATCTTTATATAATTTTAAATCATATGTTTTAAAATTTATCAATAATGCTGAATTCTTATAAAATAGCGTCACTACTGAAAACTTTTTTTATATCTACATACATATTAAACCACTGAACAATTTATCGTTAGTATTATAATTTGTACAACACATTTTTGTTAAATATATTTACAAAGCAATAATCACGCTAGAAAAGATTATATTAATACACAAAAATCTGCAACAAGTCCAGATTTTAATAATGTGAGAAAACAAGCATATTTGTTCGTACCCACCAGAATCTTCGCTACATGATTTTCCAGCACCTCCGCGAGTGCGATATTCGTCACGGAAATATCTTCCTTGCCAAGCGTTTTTAATAATTCCTCTTTCAATTTCCCAATACGAGACTGCTTATTTAAGGAAATAACACATCTCATAGGTTGATCACCATTTGCAGGAATATAAGTAACATTCAATTGTCTCTCCATGGCGTGAGGTAGCGGTACCGACAAATACATAAAAGGTTCATATGTAACAGAAACGTGGTTACAAACTGAACACACGACCTACAACATATTTAAATTGTAAACATTCAATGTAGCGTTCTCAAATATTATTTCAAATTATGATTTAAGAAAATATTTATTCCAAATTAATCAAAATATTGATTAATTTGGAATAAATTGATTTTAAAAACTCGGAAAAAATATATATTATGTAAAAAATTATGAATTGTGAAAGTAGCATGAAACCTGCCTCCTATATTTTTCAAGGCAGGATGGAAATCTACTCTGATTTAGTTTGTGGGAGATTTTTACAGTAAATACCAATGATTCGTGGTATCAACTCCAACGTATAATCCCCATATAGACAAACGATATCATTAGCAAGATTCTTACCGTACTCTTAAACTGGCCTTGAAAAGTGTCAACAATAATACTCCTATTTGATCGCAAGTGTTTCGCCCAATGCTTATCCGCCTCGAGCTCATCCTGCGCGGCAATAGCACCGTTTCCATAATTCTGCGGAATTCGCGAGCATTGGGTACTTTCACTGCTAAGACCCTCATGCTTGTGATTCTTCTCCTGATCATCCAATCTCATGCGTTTTACGTTACACTTCTCCAGACCGCTATCGTACTCGATGTCGGAACCAGTTGACGTTGGATCGAGACTACCGTTGACCTTCTGGACATTCACCTCTTTTATGCGTTTGATACTGACGCTCTTATTATCAAAGTCATGATTCTCCATGAGGTTCGAATTGTCTAACGGCATCCTACGGGCATTGTCCTTAGGAAACTTTTGCGAGTCGTAATGAATTTCATTATTGCACTCTTGTTGTGTCACTAAGAAATTGGCATTACTCGTCTTAGCCTCTTTATGAATATCATATAACCCACCATACTGAGGCACACTTTTTGATAATTCAATTAGAGTATCTAATCTCAAAGATCGCGTCGGAGTAACATCATTTGCGCCCTCCTCGTTTACTTTGTTGTGAATAAACGTGCTCGATCTCGCCTCAATGGTTTCATCCGAATCCAACGTCTCCTCGTCTTCACCATTTAACGGTGAATCTCTCGGTGAATTTGTGATACTATCGAGCTCTCCAATCGATGAATCAAACTCTTACAAAATATCGAGAAATTATTTTTCAAATTACAACATTTAAGATGTAATATTTTACATTGTATAAATTTCTTACCTCTTGGTGAACCAGCCATAGTTACATTGGGACTATTTGGGCATTCTGGTGACAAACACTCGTACATGTCCAAAAGATCTGAATTACAATTAGAGTTAGCCGTGGCAGTGACAGGGGAAAGGGTCTTTCCGTTTGAGTTTTCAATAGAATTAAAAGAATTGGCAGTGGTCGTAGATAGCGGAACTTGACAATTCTTGGCACACTTTGCCATATTCATTTGTTCATGGAGGGAATCCAACAAAAGCGCCAGAAATTCTTGACAGTCATGCTGTTAAACATATATGATACAATTTTATATTAAATAATAATTAGCAAATCACTGATAGTATTAACACATGCGCACTTACCTGCCTATAATCCTTAAACTGTGAATGGTAAGCACCTAAAGTTTGTTTGAATTCTGTTGGTCTAAGAACGCTATATCTCCCAGACCACATTTTCCCAAGGAGTACACTAAAGTGTGCCATTAGTGATCCAGGTGGTGGCAGTTTTTCTCCTCGCTGCTGTAAATCCAAGAAATGTCGTAGAACAGGAGGAGTCGCGGTCAAACATTGTAATCCGGCTGCCATAAAACAGGTATTACCCAAGTTACGAAGTCCGCACACGCCTGCAGGCAGAACAACTACCTCTGAAAGTATTTATAGAAAGAGAGAGGATAAAAATATATTGTGCATCGTCATCGGTTTTACATTCCGGGCATTTACGTTACATACACTCACCCATTGGCGAATCATCGTGGGAATCACCAGCCTCTGCAAAGATATTGTTAAGCGCAGGCGTGCCGGGTGGCAGAAACGGACCATGTTCTATACCAGTTCCAGAATCGCCAATAGGATCGGCACCGATATCCGTGAAGTCGTTCAATCCAGATGGTGGTGGAAGAGGAATCGCATAATCTGACGTTGAACTGTTTGCTTCAGTCCTGAAAAGATTGAAGAAGTCTCCATTAAATCATGTGATCTTTATCGCTGCTCAAGGTATCTCTGAAGCTACGCAATCAATTATACTTAATAGTTATTTATGTACTTGTGTTTTGTAACAATGAAACAAATAGAAAAGGTTGTTTTACCATGTATCTTCAATGCCCATATTAACTTCGGACGAAAGAGCTTTATCTTCTTGCAGCGTGAGAGCCTGATCTAAGGAAGAAGTCAAGGGACTAAGACCAGTTGATTCTAATGCCTCCGATATCTCTGGTACGTCAGGCAAGAAAATTCCAGATGTTCCAATCATTGAAATATTTTCCTCCGTGACATCCACCTTATTGTCCATTCAGATATCAAGCTACTATGCAGTCTAAAAAACGAGAATTACAATCCTAAATTTTAATTGCTCAACGATAACCATTTCATTCCATTCACTTCGTTTTCACTCGAGTTCAAAAATTCATTTTAATATCATAAAAAATATTCGCTAGAAAAAATTCACATAGGGTGCTTTCCAGCAACGTACACAGACACTGTATAACACTGTGTAACACAATGTATCATTCCGTCCTTGTTTACTGAATGTTAAACAAAGATGAAATGATTCACTGTGTTACATATTGTTGCTGGAAAGCATCTATAAATTGTAACAACTTCTCAACAAGAAAGAGCTAAATATTCTGAAATATTTGCAGAGATATTTAAGCTTTTAAGCTTTGCAGAGATATTTAAGCTATTTAAATCATATACCCAGCATGTCATATAAACAGTACTTAATTTTTGTAGACTATCAATTTCGATGACTAACGTTTCTAAAAATGAAGGACAAAAGAAAACGTAACAAGACGTCGAATGTCTATCACACAAAGCGGAAGAGAGCTTAGCATTCTAACGGAAGTTTCGTGGCAATTTCAATCGGATTACATTGCCACACCGTGGCTAACGATTGCGAGATACATCTCCATCGATCTCGCAGATCGTATCGAATTCGTCCTTCCCTCCCCCCTCCCCGCCCGCGTAGAAAGGCCGCGAAGGAGAGAGAGCAAGAATTTTGCAAACACGCTGCCTGGATCGCGCAACCGTCCTAACCTGATACGCCCCGATCGCGCGCGCGATAACGCGAGAAACGCCGCGCGTACGGAGCGAGGATTGTCGGCGCGCGACGCGGCGTCCCGCGACGACGGGCGGACGTGGTGCTGGCGCGCGAAACCGCCGAGCACGTTCAATATGGAGCGGGTTCTCGAAGGTACGATCTCGGGGGGGACCCCGACGGAACGCCGAGACGAACGGAATGGAACGGAGCGACGCGCGCGACGAGCGGCCGTCGACGGGCCCGGGCTCACCCGGGTGCTCGCGCGGCACGCCGCGAGGATCGCGAGGCGGGATCTCGGCTACTTACACCGTGGAGATAAGCGAGCCCCGCGCCCCGAGGACGTCTACACCGCCATTGCAGCGCACAGCGTGATCGGTAGATGCGCGCGGGATGCGAATCCGTCTACGGCGCCTCGGGAAATGGACGTGTTTTCGTGTCCCTGGCCGGAGAATCGTGAGAGTCTACACCACACTGCCGGGACGATCATGGCGGCCCCGCTTGGCCCCGCTTGACGACAAACGGTATCGGCTACGAATGGCGGGAGAGAGGGTGGGAGGGAGACGGGAACGACCAGGAACAACGGGATTGGACGGGATTCGGTCACGGGCGCGCGCGCGCGCGCGCGGCCGCGTCGAGTTTACGGATCATGGACAGTCACGGCTCGCCAACTCGTCGAAATCATAAACTAGAAATTTACCTGCACGGACGTGATGATAAGGAAGTAATCGGAGACGATGAGAAGGAGAGTGAGGTGTTATTTTAGACGAAAGTGTATTTAACATAACCTCTGTAAAAAGAAAGGATCAGACGGCGAATCTGATTTGCTGCGCCATGTTGTTGCTACCTTCTCGAACGAATCGCGAATCACTTCAGCCAATAATATTTCGTATGTACTTAACACATTTCAGTAATCTTTTCTTTGATTAACATTAAAGTAAATAAAAAATAAATGCTAATGTATATTATTTGAAATAAACATATTATGTAAAAGAAAGAAAATTATTTAAAGCATAAAAATAAAAATTTTACAATAAAGGCATGTAAAGAAAGAAGTTATTATTTTTATAGTTTTATAGTTTACATTATACAATCCGGCGCCAAATTGCAATCTCGCATACAGAATGCAAACTTTGCGTGCAATATCAAAAACGTACTTAAATGAAAAGAAAAAAGAAAATGATAAATGAAGAAGAAAAAATCAAAAGACAATATTACACATAGTCACACGCACACACTACACACACTTTCTCTCTCTTTCTCTCATTCGGATTTCCGTTTTCTATAAAGCTTCTTGATCTAAAACATTAAAAAATCTTTATTAAAAGTCTATTGTCCGTGATGGTTGTGACATAGAATGTGCGCTGCTTTAAGAACTCAAAGACCAGAGCTCAAATTCAAGTTTAATGCTATATTCTAATTTAATGCTGTAATCAAATCTATGAATCAATCGTAAAGTCGTAGCTTACAAAGTGATCATAAAAAGCTGAATATAGAGTATGACATACCGTACGCATAGAATTGAAGATCTGTTTATAAGTTCTTATCTTATACGAAAGATTACAAGTTTTATGATTTTATTTAGAATTGCAGCATAAATCAAAAATATTTAATCGATCGCTATCTTTCAGTGGCACGAGGCAACTCACTGAGAATATTCTTGTCACAAATACTCTTTTCTATTTGGCATAAACTTATAAATTTCATATATTTGACACACAGATATAATATGTATAGAAAGAATCGAAATATATGGCGCGATTTGGCTTTCAATCACCCGTTCGTCTTAAATTCTACGATTTCAAAATCTCGGAAAGGAAGAGATCAGAGTCCGACTTGGACTGTAATATTATTAATGATTGACGATTGTGGGTAAAGACTGATAAAGAAGACAATAGGCAGGCGGGGCTTATCAAAAAAAAGACAATATACAACTTACAACTCACCATAATTCTATAGGACTTTATGTCAGTAAATTATACTCTTACACATGTATCTATCTTCTTTGCAAGTCTTCATTGACAAAAAAAAATATATATGTATATATAACTGGAGCTCTTCATTCAATCATTTTTATTTAAACTGTTTCTAATATTTATTTAAATATGTTTCACTGAAAACTTAGAAAATTACCTCGAAATTAGTTCGCAATCTAACATCTTTAGATTTCTTTAGATATAAATATCCACAATTATGTATTCATTAATCCATTGTGTTTTATTTCGTACGTTTCTATATCTGAAAGCAACCCGACAATTAGCGACAAACAAGTCTGGGAAGTCTACCTCTTTACCGGAGCATTCTTATATATTTCTTTTCCGCGTCTGAGAAATTATTAATTTTTTCATTCATGCGTAACGAATACAAAGTTCACGACTGACGTCGTCGCGCCGATATACTTCAGACTTTTATCTCACAATCAGTACACGCCTAAACTCGACTTTTGGAATATTCGGATTAGGAACACATACACGTAAATTTCTCACTCACGAAAGAAACAATAAAAATTAAATACATCAATATCGTAGTCGAAGAAACCGCTGTCTAGCTATATAGCTCGCTGCTTTTCAGTCAGACTCTCACGAGCAAGTTGTTACTTGAAAAATTAATTCATTGTCAGACCCTCCCTTCCCCCTCCCACTCGACATCGCCGAGCTCTGGCACGACATATAATCTACATACCTGCGCGCGTCTCGCGTCCGCAGTTGTTGTCGATAGAAGGATAAATAGAAGAACACGTGGGAATTCGCCGAATACGCAAATCGCGAGTGCGCGCTAAACTTGTTCCGCTATATCTTAAAAAATATAAACTCGTTACGCTACGACTTAAAAAAGCGGAACCCACGGAGCCTCCGTTCCGCGACGAAACGAAACCGACTTTCCGGACGCGCCGTTTTAAATAGTCGAGCATTTCGTTTTCGGAGGATCTCGCGGAAGGAAAACGCACGCCTTTCACCGCCCGAGCATACGTCGCACTTTTTTTTTTCGCGCGCGCGTCGCTGCCGAGACGCGCGGCGAAGACCGTTCTCTTCAGTTCTTCGCCGCGCACGATTTCGCGGGGTCACTTTCTCGCAGGCCGCTCGAGTCGTGCGCTCGTGCCGTGGCTCGAGGAGAACACGGAGCTTTGTGCGAGCTGGAGAGAAAGAGTGTTGAGGAAAAAAAAAAAGAGAAAAGAGTGCGGAGAAAGAGGAGCACCAGGCATACTTCTGCGGGATAGTTCGCAGAAAAATCGCCGCAAACTTCACGTCGTCGCGGTGCCGCGAGCCCAATCATCAGCAATCATGAGCAAAACAACGAGTCAGGATGAGGCCCAAATGACAACGGTGAGACAACGCTATTGACGCTTACGTAAAAATTATTTCGACAATGTCATCGCGAAAAATCTTTATCGGAGCGTTCGTGGATTATAACGCTCGAACTCACGAATAACAAGATAGAGAATGGAATCTCTCGGGTGAAGTTCGCACGTGTCACACGCTCTGAAATTTTCAAGATTCGACTTGAAGTACTCTCTCCGTCTGTGCAGGAAAATTAATCGATATATATCGCACATATACCCGTAAATTCCTTCACGTTTAAAACCCGCTTGGCCGTCCCTGACCGAAATTATTATTCCGAGATATCGTTAAGATTTGCATTCTCCTCGCATCTTGCACGACCGTTCAGATTGCCAACTTGTTGCACAGATTCGCTATGAGATTCAAATGTTCAAAACATTTCAAATGTTCAACATTAAAATTTGAACTTCAAAAAAGAGCGCACTTAAAAAAAAGAAGCACGCAATTGATTGGTGGGGGCGTGTCTCGCATATCTTGCCGCATTCATGAAAATCGAGAATAAAGATTAATGTTGAAATATTGAAATACATGAGATCCATTCGTACATGGTCCATTCTTTAATCCTTTCAAGGAGGGATTTAAAAAAAAATGTTTTCCTCTCTACACACTATTATGTGTATTACTTTTATTCTATTTTTAATAAAATTCTTTTATTTTTAATGTCAATGAACAAAGAAAAATTGAATTTTATGAATTTTATTAGATGTTTATAAAATAAACGAACGCGATCTTAAAATTCGAAAATTAAGTATCCTAGAAATGAGTGAATGTACAGCCTAACATTCCGTTAAAATGATACCTTAGTAACGAAAAAAATGACACTAACTTCTCGAGATATTCGAGTTATTAAATATAATATGTTCAGCCTGAACACCGGTTCGTCATTTTTATGGTATTCTTGAATAATTATGCTTAATCAGTTTATATACATATTCTAATAGGTTTAGAAATATGTCTAATTTATGTCTAACAGCTCTTCTCTTATTTTTTCGACTCGACTCGAAAATCAAATTTTACTCGACAAGTTAAAATTTAAATTACACAAAAATATTAGACCGACGTATAACATATAAATATCGGATATTTCAAAGCAGGGCAGTTTGCTTTGAAGAAGTATGTCAGAATTTCAAACACCATTGTCATAATATTTGGCTAACAATAAGATATTCATTAATGTATTTTGTTGCTACATATAAAATTTGAAACCAATTTACCGTACCATTTTCAAGAAAATTAACTGTCTGTAAGACATAATCTCTTATGGCAAACAGTGTACACATTGACCATTTATCTATTACAATATTTCTTATATTAATAAGAACGAAATAAAAAATTCATTATATGTATTAATGTAAACTAGATCTTTCACCGAACATATCAATCAAAAAACAATTAGTTTACCACGTATTTGCAATAATATAAAGCTTTTTTTAAAAAGTAATGCAGATATTTATTAATATAGTAGATAAAATAATATATTAGAATTAAGTCGAATAAATTAATTAATAATAGAATTAATTAATTAATTAAAATTAATTTATTAGAATTTATTGAATGTAGATCGTCATTTGACTATTACACATTTTTAAGTCATATTGCCTCTTATCGCTTATTGTATTATAACCGATATGAAATGCGATGCTTCTTATTCCCACCAGGAAACGAAATGTCGTCATAGCGTAAAAGCGGGTTTAAATGGTTTGTATTGAAGGCCAAACAAAATTTATTATAAAACAGATGTATGCAATCGTATCATTAATTAGAATGATAAAAGCTATCGCTATCATTAGCCTTAATAACGGGGCAGATTAATGAAGCATTTAGATAAGCAGGACTTTTGAGAAAGAAATTCGAGTCGATAACGTATACGTGTACATATTAGTCGATAACGGATATCGTTATATGTGTTTAAAATAAAACCGCTAAATTCCGCGGATGAAGGTCCCTCTGCAAATTAGTGCAATTTTGACTAAATTTTCTTCCTTAATAAAACAAAGTGGTCCGCATTAATTTTGGCATATTCGTAATAAGAGTTATATATAGCATTTGTGTCTGCAAATGTCGGACTTGAACGAAATGAACTTGATACTGATTAATTACTATATGATAATTAACGTAAACAATGAAAATGTGAAAAATTGTTCATTATATAAAGAATTATGCAATGCAATCATTTTATTATGTTGCAGCCTGAATTGATCAAAGCTCATGGTTACGTAGCCGAGACCCACCAGATTTGCACGGAAGACGATTATTATTTGACTGTGCATCGTGTACTTTCATCTAACGATCGAGTATCATCGCCATTAAATGCTGACATAAATACCGATGCGGCTGTTACTGACAATAAAAGCAGCGATTCCATAGATAATTCGTCGGTTTCTCCCAATTGTCATCGAATCTTGGAAACCCTCGAATGCTGTACCAGTCCAGGCTCTAAATTGCCAGTTATTATAAATCATGGAATCTTATCGAGTTCTGCAGACTGGGTGCTCCTGGGACCTGACAAGGCTCTCCGTTAGTACTAAACAAATTATAGATTATATGTTTCCGTTTCCTTAATTCTTTTTCACTTTGCTTTTCATTTTTGTTTATTTCAGTCATCTGATCATTTATAGTAAAATATCTTCTATCATTTTGACAAAGATTAGATATATTAATGGCTTAGTAATTATTCCTCATTAGAATATTATAAATATTCTGAAATTTATTATATGTTATTTAACTTTTTCTTCCTATTACAGCATATGTCCTTTGCGATAACGGATTCGACGTTTGGCTCATGAATGCTCGTGGAAACACCTATTCCAAAGCCCATAAATATTACTTGACCAAAGATAAAGAATTTTGGAATTTCAGGTAAACATACAATTTAAAATGATAAAAACATAAAAAGAAATAATATTGTATCTAAGTATATATATTTCTGTTACAGTTGGCACGAGATCGGGTATTATGATTTACCAGCGACGATAGATTATATTTTGGAAAAAACTGGTCATTCCAAATTATATTATATCGGTTATAGTCAAGGTGCAGCCGCGTTCTACGTTATGGGAAGCGAAAGACCTGAATATAACGCTAAAGTCAAAGGAATGATAAGTTTGGCACCTGCAGTATTTTTGGGAAATCAAAGAAGTCCACTCTTGAAGTTTATCGTACATTTTCAAAGTATAATGGATGTAATGCAATATTTTTTACCGTTTCATTCATAATAATTTTTTCGTGCCGTATAATTCACCATGAATATATTTCAGTGGGGATCTTACATTTGCAACATGTATGAATGTTTACCTCGTAGTAAATGGCAAAGTCGTGTATTGAGGACCTTTGTAAATAACGCTCCTCATACGGTGATGAAGGGTTTCTGTACTTGCTGGTTTTTTCTCATCGCTGGTTTCGGTAGCGATCAACTCGATAAATCCATGTTACCTTTAATATTGGGACACTCTCCGGCAGGTGCTTCGGTCAAACAACTCCTTCATTATGGTCAGCTAGTAATCTCCGGTAAATAAGAACAATTTCTATAAATTTAATTTATAATTTATAATTGCAATTTTGCCCAAGAGTTCTAGAATCTTTGAAAAAAGAAATTTAATGATTAAATATAAAAGTAGGAATATTAAAAAATATATATATTATGACACATCACACATTTCTTCTGATATTAAAATGTTTTGTTTATCTTTTTTAATTTAGTACATAAAAAAAGGATTATTTATACTAGAATGTTCTACAGAGTATTTCTTTAAAGACTGTCTATTACATAGTCATTTCTTATCAAAAATTAAATCAAAAAGTCCTGAATTTTTTCTAATGTTTAATAAAGCAGTAATTATTGAATAAAGTTAATTTAATCAGCGCTTTTTAAACAGACATATATCAATGAGCCAAACGCTTATACAATCTATAATTGTTTTCCAGGATCTTTTCGGAAATTTGATTATGGCACTAAAGCAAACTTGACTCTCTATGGATCTACACAGCCAACTAAATATACTCTTGAAAGAGTAAAGGTACCTGTGGCGATCTTTTACAGTGAAAATGACTTTCTCACTCATCGCGCTGTAAGTTTTATTTCACGATGAGTCTTTATATGTTAATGCTGCTTTATATTATCATTACATATTATCATGTCTCTGTTTCTTACAATTTTCCATAATTGTTTCAGGATGTTCAAAAACTGGCAGATAATTTGCCAAATGTTATACATACTGAAAAAATAAAGTATGAGAAATTCAATCATATCGATTATCTTTGGGGGCGCGATGCAAAAACAATTTTGTATAATAGTATCGCATCTATACTGAAAAAATTTTGATGTGATATTTTATAAAAAAATTGTCTTGTATAAATTTTGTGTCAACATATAACAATCAACTTTAGGAATATCATTTATTATTATTTTATTTTATGAATAGAAAAATCAGTATATGTAAATAAATGACTATCTGCGATATAGATACTGCTTTTGCTTTTATATAAAGATAAAGTATGTTTAAAAGAGCATGTAGTAATTTATAAACTATTAAGTGGAAGCAGGCAAAATAATTTATTTTTATATAGTTTTTATCTGCTTAAAGAGTAGAAAGTAGATTTGCTAAATCTTGTATGTATAAAAAATAAAAAATATATGATCTTAACATTAATAAACAGGTTTAAATAAATTTGCGATCTGTTCTATTGACAAAAATTTTTTAATTTAATTAAAAAATTTAAAGTTTGCCACATTATGACACGCGTTAAAAAATACTAAAAAAACCTCTAATATTGATAAATATAAAAGCTCAAATTTCCAACAAACAAAACTTTACTTTTATACATTTTTTTTATCATTTGATTTTATCATTAATTTGTGATCTTATGATTGATTTGTTTACATATATATGTATATACATTGAATAAAAGAATCAATTTTTTCCTCTTCTTTATGTAAAAATACATGTGTAATATCTCAGTAAATGAATGAATATCAGTTACATTACATCTGTTAGACTTTCTTATTCAATAATAAATGCAGTGTAAAACACATGATATATTTTGACTTTTTTTCAAATTTTATTTGTTTATTTCTCAGTAGTATACTATATACATACACACACTTTACTGCACAAATGACAGATATGAAGTGTTCAATAACAAAGAAGAAAAATAATACAATTCAGACAATGTTCATTGACAGTAGAAAAGTTCAACTGTATATATTCAGGAATTAGAGAGAGAGAGAGAGAGAGAGAGAGAGAGAGAGAGAGAGAAGAATCGATAAAAAGTACAAAACAAACGGTTCTTACTTCATAAGAGGGGAGCAATCTTGTCCAGAGTTCGTGAGAGAGTCTGTTCGTCTTTCCCCTCTATCCACATTTACTAGTCACCGTTATTATTAAAAAAAAAAGAGAGAGAAAGAATAAAGGGTATTTGACACGGTATTGTGAAACAATTAAATGACTCATTGCATCGCTAAAAATCTTGGAATATAAGGAAAACATGAGATCATACATTCGGAAATTTTGAAAGTAGTCAAACACATTTATCAAGCAGGATATTACTTGCCTATCAGTTTTTGCATGTGTGTGCATATCAGTTTTCGTCCTAATTTGTTTTTTGTATACTTACGGCAAGGATACAGACGTGGCGAGAGAATATAATCGAACAAAAAGGTTCATTTCTAACAATAAGATATAACCTTTATGTTACTTTGCAACTTGGAGATATTTATCTTCTGTCATCAGGTAATATTTAATTTAAAACTATCTTCGATAAGAGAAATTTTTTTCTCGGTTACAGTTTTCTTATCCATAGATAACAATTATTATATAATATCCAACGATAAAAGCTGTGACTGACTGAAAGCTTATTTCACATTCATTTCGTGTGTTACATTTCAGATAGCACGTACATACCTACTGTCATGGCTCTAAAATTTGCCAGTAATCTATCTTTTATGTTCACTGAGGTTCCTAGTATTATCGATAGATATCAACTGGCCAAGCAAGCTGGATTTAAAGCAGTCGAAAGTGGATTTCCATTTGGCTTCTCGGTTCAACAAGTTGCCACTGCCAAAAAGAAGGCTAATGTTGATCAAGTACTTTTGAATGTATTCACAGGTACGTTGTGTTCATGTTGTACACTGTAAAAATAATTTCATTAGCTTTAATGTTGACATTGTCATAATAGGCGATGTTACGAAAGGAGAATTGGGCTTCGCTGCAATTCCAGGTGAAGAAGAGAATTTCAAGAAGAGTATTGAGAAAACAATAGAATATGCAAAAGCTTTGGACTGTAAAATGTCAGTATATTCGCTGTAATGCACAAACTCGATTGAGAATTAATTCTTGCGATGCTCCAAGTTATATATTCATAATAAGGAACTCTGTTCTTAACAGGATTCATGTAATGTCAGGAAAAGTGGAAACTTCTACTACTGCTAACGATGTAGTTTATGAAAAAAATCTATTGTACGCCATTGAAAAGTGTCAAAAAGAGGATATTGTTGTCGTTATCGAACCAATCAATCTTTATAGTGTACCAAATTACTATATGAATAATTTTCAAAAAGGTATGGAGTTAAACTTATATTGTCTAACTTGTTACGAGTTTGTCATAATGGAAATTATTGATATTGGAATAATTTCTTTACTTTTGTCATAGGTTTAGATTTGGTGAAAAAACTAAACAATACACACTTTAAGCTGTTAATGGATCTCTTTCATTTACAACATTGTTGTGGTAATATCACAAAATGTGTTCAAGAGTTTTTACCTTATGTGGGTTAGTAATATTAATTCTTACATACTCTTTTATTAATATATATTTCATTAATGTATATTATAATTTTAAAATTGTAACTCATGAATCACATATATAATCATATATATGATTATTTATATTGATTAAATTATATAAATGCATAAAGTAATCACTTTATGCATTTATATAATTTAATCAATATAAATATTACATAAATATCTTATGATATATCTTTGATATTAATACTGTTATTTTCATATTATTCAAATAATATATATGTATATTTAGTATGTATTATTTTTATAGGTCATATTCAAATAGCTCAAGTTCCTGATAGGCATGAACCAGATACTTCAGGAGAAATTAATTATAAATATGTCTTGTCTTTATTGGAAAAAACTGGTTATACTGGCTATATTGGTTTGGAATATCGACCAAAATCATTAACAGTGGATGGGTTAAATTGGGTTAAAAAATTTGGTTACACTTTGTAAATGGATATTCATATATGTATATGTTACATATATAAATGTATAAATGGTTTTAATATTTATGTTTTTAAACAAAAAAATATATATTTTTATATTATATATTTATGTATATATGTTATGTATAGATGTTTAAAATAAAAAATAAACATTTGCTATATAGTTTCACATAACATTAACATATTCATTATATTTTCGAATGAACAAGTTTTCAGTTAGCAATAATTAGCAAATCATTTTCAATAAGTCTACTAATATAAAGTTTTGCATTAATAGT
This sequence comes from Tetramorium bicarinatum, assembly GCA_928718305.1. Classification (NCBI taxonomy): domain Eukaryota; kingdom Metazoa; phylum Arthropoda; class Insecta; order Hymenoptera; family Formicidae; genus Tetramorium; species Tetramorium bicarinatum. The sequence continues at coordinate 18,002,598 of OV788327.1, read as the reverse complement.
AATATGTATGGGATACATAATTAACATACCTAAATATATATTATTGTTATACAATTCGCATATATAAACTTACGTAACTTAGCTTTCAATAATTGTCACATACATATAAGATTGATTACGCATATATATTGTTCATATATTATGCACTGGTATGAATATAAATAATTTCTTGAGAAACAAATAAGTATATAAGCAAATATGGCAGTTCAATATAAGTGTATACACAACCTTTTGTGCCTGAAATTCATATAATAAATTATATAACTAATTGCGTAAATATAATATTTTCTACATTTGTCTAAATATGAAAATGATGCTCTTTAAAAATAAAACCAAAAATATTCATATAAGTACATGCATCGTCATCATTCTGCATAATAGCATTATATTATGCAACTGATATTTCATATAAATTTGAAAAATTGATAATATTTAATTATAGATTCCATATAATATGGAATAAGATTATATTAAGTATCTATTTAAAAAAATAATAGGATGATTCTTAAAAAGTTAAAATTGAAACTATTATATTCATCTGTAAATATACTTTTATATTATAAACTTTTGTATTATAAGTGATTTCGAGATATCGCGATCTCCGATTAGTATCATGTATAATTGTAGATATTCTCAGAATGAGAATTGTACATTTTGAAAACAATATATTTTACATAAAAATCTTAGTAAGAAATTACTATAAAATTTAGAATCATCCTATCTATTTTTTACAAAAAAATGTGGAGGAATTTTTATTCGGATTTTTTTAATAATTTGTATTTTATTCAGCACATACATACATACATAGATGTACATACGTGCCTATATTTTGACAAAGATTATTGTTAATGCAATATCCTCTGAATTGAACTGCAATGATTCTTTTCATCATTTTATGATACAATTCATAATCTATACAATCAATTACAAATTTGTCGAGACATCGACATTATATATAACTACAGGATAATTTAATTATATGTGATACATTACGGTTAAAGTTACAAGTAATCATAACAATACTTTTAACAACGAATTCATGTATATGTTACAATATATACATGAATATAATACAGTTAATATTCAAAATATTTTGCGGGACAAACCGCAACGTTAAAAATACTTGTGACTGCAATAACAATTCAGCATGAATGTCCGTCGCAACAATAATGAAATCTTAAACGCCGAGAATTAAAACATAAGAAAGCACCAAATATAAATTGAAATTCTGGATTACAATCGAGATATTATAAAGTAAAATTGTAATTACATGAAGGCGTACAGATTTGTCGGTGTTATTCAAACAGATTCTGTGATTCTATCCATCAGTGGTTGGTCGACATCAACAGAAGGACCTATCACAGCAGTGCTGTAAAATATTTTGAATATAGTGTCAATCAAGAAGATTATTTTCAAAAGCTTAATAACAATGCGGAACATGGAGATCTTCTCTATTATGACAGAAATAAGATATAACATACACAAAAGCTGTCAATCACATACTGCAGAGAAAAACGAAAATAAATGTTTCATATAGCTTTCCGACAAATATTGTTTTAAATACGATCATTATAAAAATATTAAGCGGTGTTAATTCGCATTCATATCACCCAGATGAAAATATGTTAGATGTAGATCAAATAGAGATTCAAGATAAAATAGAATAGAAAAAAAAGAAAAACGCCCAAATTTTGAAGAAAATATGTATGTGTTCATGCAAGCGTGAGATTAGTTGTAACATTTCATCAAGACTACAAACAATATTACCCAGCGCCAAGGGCCAAAATTGTAGCTTCTTGTACCAATGTCATTTGATCAATGATGGACCTGTGATCAATTAAAATTTCAGTAGAATGGATTATATCAAAAATAGATATTATATTTACCTATGCATGATATATATATATGTATAATTTTATACACATACATATGTATGCACTGTAAATAAAATTCATATTACATGTTCAATTAACTTGAAATGAACAAACTTGAAACATACAAGATTATAAAAAATACAAAAAGATATTAATTTATTTCAATCAAATAAAAAAACTGAATGTAAATGCATATTACTTATTATTTTTATACTTCTTAATATATATTAAAATAAAAATTACCTTATGTTAGCAATATGGATTATCTCAAACAAACTATTTAATCAATTTGATTTAAAATTATCAAAGGAAGAAATAAAAACAAGAAATAATTTCAGAATTAGTTTGTTGTGGAAGCAGGAGCAATCGACAAAAAAATAATATTTAGTATTTATTAGTAGTAAAATCGAAAACTTACTGTAATCTCGTATAGCACGATGTATATTTTATAATCCTATTTATATAATAAAACTTAATACAATGCATGAGTAAAATGTAAAACTTAAAACATGTATTTATATAATGGATGTCAAAAAATAAAAAAACTTGCCTAATCAGGATACTTCTGTAAATAATACTATGCAAATTACATATTTTGTATTTCTTAATATTATTACATATTTTCATTTTCATTTATTAATTCAATTATTTGGGCACTGTAAATGTAGGATAGGAACTCTCTATAAATGTAGAATAAGATGAAGAATTATAAATAAAATTTTATTTTTATAATCTGTCTTTTTACAGATGATTTAGTATATATTTTCTACTTTACCACATAAATACAAATGTCCGTTTTTTAGCAACAAAGTAAGAATGCTTGAATTAACTATTGGAATGTATATCTCATTTTGTTATTAACAGAGAAATAGTGCATAACATTAATATATGTATATATGTATATACTTATTCATAATACGAATTTCATTTTATAATAATTAGAATGTTACTTAGATACATCAATTTATGATACACTACATTGTGAGAACATATGCCAAATCCTCCGATTAAACAAGACATCCCACAACTCATGATCTTAATTTTAATTCCATGATTGAATTTGAAATTAAGTTTTCTTCGTAGAAAATATTGAAAAGTCATCATAATAAATTTTCAATTTTGAACATTACATATATATATATATATATATATATATATATATATATATATATATATGTATATATATATTCCTAATTATACATAATTATATGTATCTTTTAATTAAGTTTTAAATTAATATTCTATTACATTTTATTTAAAATTATTAAAAGGAAAATATAACTTTATTATTTTATTTGTATACAAGAAATGTAATTTGCAAGATCAGTCATTTTTAATTCAACACTCATTAATACCTCGATATTTCCATTTAAAAAACCCAACTCCAAATTCGTCAGTAAAACTGCCATTAAAATTAGTTATGAATCATGGAAAATGCATTGTACTTCAATCGTGATAGATCTTATATACAGCTACATGTAAACTATTAAATAATAACAAATATTTATGTATAAGTATAATTTGTAAAGAATGATTGCTATATGTAAAGTGGCATTTTGATACACTTTGATCAATTTAAACATGATTATTGTCTTGGTTTAAGGATTGAGCCTATAAAGTACCTGATTTGTGTAGGGGATTTGTGATGGGGAGTCAAATTCGGTTTCATCACCCCATTGTTGGGTGCCGGGGCCCAACAGAGTATGAGTATCTTCATTGCACAGCCGCTCAGGAAAGTTTACCCCGTCTCCAAAACTGCAAGCCATACCCTACCTTCTACTCGATGTCATCCCAAGTCTACAACCTTTATGGCGTAACTATATCTTACCATACTTTGTTTTTTCAATTTTTATTTTTTTCGTTCGTTTAATTTAAATTTGTGTAACCGACTTCACGAAATCACGAAGAATCGGAAAACACATAAAAAATATTTCTTCTGAAGAAGAATTAATTATACATAGTTACACCACTTTTATACTACAAGTACTGTAAGAACCAGATGCACAATATCTCATGTCATAATTATAACAATTTTACGCGAATTAGTCGTCAACTAAAATTATTAATACATGTGATATAAGACATGCAACTTTACCATAAAAATCAATCTTTTAATTTCTTTTATACAGATACATTTAAAAATATATCATCGTTTAATTTTTCAATATACACATTTCTGTGTTAACAGATAGATATTTATTTATAAATGAAATATTAAATATATTTTTACAAAAAACCCTACAAAAACTTTAAAAATTCATTTCTTTGTCCTATAATACTCTTTTATACATACTTCTTTTCCTTCAAAGTACATTTCAAAAACAAAATACACAAAAAATTGTTCGGAAGTACAGATATGCAAAGTGTGAACTGTGTCAATGCTGTCAAATTGCAGTTGCAAAGAATATCTTCTCAAAAGCAGAGTAAAGGTTCGATTTTAAAAACCTTGCAGACAAATTGTATAGAAAAGCTCCAATTATATTAAGAAACAATTAGGGGCTAGTAATAGCTGTAGAAGTGATAGTCAGCGTCAAACAAAAAGATACAAATGCGTTGCATGCAGCCTGGAAGCATTTTAAGGTCTTATCATTACTCTGGAACTCTATAAAAAAAATAAGAAAAAAATATATAAATATACACATAAAGACAAAAAAATATTTCGAATAGATTAAGAATAAAATAAGAAAATCAAACTTAAGAGCAAATTATTGAAAGTTTCTTCTCTCAACTTTTTTTCTTCAAATCTTGCCAAGTTTAAAGCTTTTATGTACATGTCAATCATATCTTTGACTTTATTGAAAAAATAAACGAGTTCCACAGTAAAGAATGAAGGTAATTAATAAAATTGCATCTTTAAAATTTTTATAATGCTGACCTGTTCTGAGTACTGCCCATGGAGTCATAAGTATTGGGTGTGCCCTGGTGTTGCGATCTTACTGGGTAGACGACACCATTTCCCAGACTAGAACACATCCAATGCAACCACTCCAATTTAAAAATACTGAATCTCCTATCTTTTAACAGTCAAAGTAAAAGTGCAAATAAATATAGTGCTCAAAAGAATGATTTAAAAGTGCGGGAGTTGCATACTAACTAACAGTGCACCCAAATGAAAAGTTTTTATGTCCACATTTCTAAAAAAAAACTCGTCAAAAAACAGGAAGATTTTATATACAGGGTGAAGATGGAAAACAGTAACTTTCCACTTATGTAACAATTTATCTGCATCCTGCTCTGCTGATTTATAAAATACAATAAATAATCATACAACAGATTTCTTTGTGTAATTAATATAACACAGAAATAAAGTAGTTTCAACATGTACCTTTCTATTACAATAATAGATGAAAATTCTTCTCAAAACTTTTTATAGAAAAAAAAATATATCCGAGAGAGATATATATATACATATATATCTTTACACACATAATCGGAACATTCTCCATGTAATTATAGGTAGAAATATGTATAGAAAAATCACTAATCAAAAATTTAAAAATTGTATCACATAAAACATGCGATTATTTTGTTTCTTTGAAGGAAAATAAACTTTAAAAAAATTAGAATTGCTCACACTTTATATTCAAGGCCCTGCAGTACTTATGTTACCGTATTTCAAATTTCGTTTATGTATGCCAAACCGCATAGTTGTTTTTTTATGGTAAAGATTATGATAGGCGGTATACTAGAAGCATACAAATTGATATAATAGTTCAGTTATTACATATTGTGCAAATGGTTCCCACTTTGTAAATTATACAATTTCATCGCGTATAAAGTGTTAAAAGAATGAAACGCACACGTACCTACTAAATATAGGTAGAAACCAGAGTCGTGGATTGTCACCAAACACTTCCTGAAAATTATTGTATTTTCCCAGACTAAATCCATCTTTGTCCTTTCCTGTTCGAAACATAGGTGCTCTAAAGGCCTCTGCAAATACAGTTACGTAGTACCGATTCAATGCTATTATAGACAAGCATTGTAATATTAAGATGGAAATATCCAATAATTACCTAGTGTCGATCTATTGTGCACAACGAGATAGCAATGGTAGAAAAAAAGGGACGTGAGACTGACCGCAAACATCAACGCAACAAAAAAGAGGAATAGCAAATGAAATCTACCCATTCCATCTAATTCACCCTGCAAAGGAAAAGTTTATGTTAAACACAAACGACAAAATAAATTTAACAATATACACCGTGCAACTTGACATTATATCCGAATAAGTCATTCTCGTATAAATTCATTGTGAAAGAAAAAAGATCGTACTCACTTTCCAAAATTGTATAAAGTATTGCAAAGATGTGGCGGTAATAAACATACAGTAGATAAGTCCATACGCCAGAAACAGCATGAAAAATTTGTAATTGTGGAAGCCTACGCAATTATTCACCCATGGACAGTGATGATCCATTTTTAAAACACAAGTGCCACATACACTACAGTGGTGTGCCCTATCAGGTTTTATTAACTGACACTTCTCGCAGAATCGCATAGCTAAAAAAAATATATTCTCAGCTTATGCTTGATAAACTTGAAGTCTTAACACGTTATATTTTTTGGCTATAAATTTCTATATAATAAATCATGTTATTTATAATAATAACAACAACATACCTCCTTTTATGGTGCGATTAGTAACAGGAAGATCTTGTGCAAATCTTTCTAAAATTTGTCTTTGCATTTCTTCAGTTTCAGCTTGTTGCAATTTTCCCATTTCAACATCAGGTATTTTAAACTATAAGAGTTAAAAAAATATATAAATATCATTTATATTCTATTATAACATAGGCGAAATAATCATGTATAAATTATTCTTTATATAACGGATGATTTACCCTATCCGGCACTGGCATTAAGTTTGTATACACAGTCTCCCAATACGACCATAAAAACATCAGAATGAGGATGTGGAAGAAAAGCAGATAGAAAGCTGTTAACATACACAGATAATAAAAGTGTTGTATGTATGCAACGTGATCTGCTTTCCAGAATTAGAGTAAAGTCTTTAACGTACGTACAAACGTAACGACACTATATAAGAGTTATAATTACAAAAATACAATTATAAATAATACGAACCTTTTTGAACATAATTGTCTATTGTATCTGAAACAAACATATCACACAGTGTGAATAAACAGCTTTCAAGCAAATTTCGTTTGCAGCTATGTTACTGTTCTATAAACATGAACATACACATATATATCTACGAAATGATTGCAAAATAATACTGTTCCGTTTATAAAATGGCTCCTTGTGTATATATTTATTATACATATATATATATGTGTAAATATTGAGTGGAATTTTACTGTTTTATTCTACCTCCGTTCATCACGCATATTCGCGTATCACGCAGATTAGGTAAAAAAAAATATCACAAGTCAACGCTATTAAGATTAAGATCTACATCTAAATAAAGATAAAAAAAAAGCTTTAATTGTTCAGTTACGTCACTCACAATGAAAAATGAGCGCGATCAAACGTAAGAGCGGAAAGGGCGCGATCCCGAAAGCGCGCGTTTCTCACGGCATAGCGCGAGAAGGTCGTCGAATCGAAATCCGAGGGGGAAAGTCGGGGTGTCGAGAGAGGGGGAGCGGGGGGAGATGAGGAAAAAAACGGAGCAACATCCAACTTACAGTAGCACAACTGCACCACGTAGGCGTAATAGGACCAAGCGACGATCGTCAGGATGAAGATGACGGGTAACCACTTGACGGCCTTGACGCACCACCAGCACGTGCCGTTTTGCTTGCCCATTCTGTTCACCGGGTCGTCGAGGTCGACGGCGTGCGTAAGAGTGCGTGCCCAGCGATCGCGGCCCTCATCAACAAACGCGCGTTAACCCTCGGCCCGCGGCTGGAGCGCAGCGGCATCGCAACTCGCAGGCACTGCGTCAAACAATCCCCCGCCGCCGCCGCCGCCGCCGCTCGGGATGAGGAAGCGGCCCTTCTCTCCCTCAGCGGACACCGCGTGAAACCGTGCGCGGCCGTGCGCGAGATCACGTCATTGGGCGCGAGCGGAGCCCGGCCGCCGCGTTATCGCGGCATCACGCCCTCACGGGCACGACGCGGGACGACGCACCTCACGGACCGCGCGAACGCTCGTAATCTTACTTTCGACTCGCCAGGTCGCCGCCGCTGCTGCTACTGCTTTGCACACCGCACGCAACGCCGCCGCGGCCGCGCACCATCTCCTCGTTTCCGACGTCGCACAGCTCCGCTTCGCAGCTTGACAGCTGCCGTCCACGGGCCTGTTCTTTCTACCTTGACTTCTTGCACCCTTCACCTTCCGTCTTTTTCCCTCCGACGTGGAGGGACGAAGAGAACGGATAAAAGTGCAAAAAGTTCAGTTGGAAAGAACAGACCCCAGGAACGAGTGTGTTCGCGAGGCGATATTTATGTTGCAATATTCCGTCTCTTTCAGCGTTAAATTTGCAAATATCTCTCTCATGGTTGAGCTTTTCTTAATTTTATCTCTTTTTTTCATCGACGTTATATTTTTCTTTTATGTATTTTAAGATGCTAATAATCAGTGTAGAAACGTAATTATGAAGAACAGACCTAACGCTCTCACGCTATTGGGTGACACAGCGTGATCGTAGACTTATGTCCATTTCCATAAATGTAGATTAGCTTTAATCTCGATTTAATTTACTTTTTAGCTTTTTCTAATTCTTAAAATTGAAGAGAGACGGAAAGTTAATTAAACCGAAATTAATCTTTGATAGAAATGGACATTAAAGATTTATCATGCAATCAACCACAGAAAACTCTGAACAAAATCATCCGAATGTTTTGATATTAATTTCATGAATTTAAGAGCGAGGAAGCAAAGTAATAAGACCGAATGACATGCAATAAGAGTCAGTAATAGCGAGTAACAGCGAGCGAGATAGAAATAGGAGCGAGCGAGATAAGAATAACAAGATAGAAAGAAGGCTCCAAAGGATTCGTGGGATCGAGACTTGTCGCGTGCTTATTGCTACATCCTTTTCGCTTGCTCCTATTATTGTCTCGTTCGCTCTCCTGACTTCTATTGTCGTCTCGCTCGCTCTCACATAACTGTCGCGTTACCGACGTGTACATAGCACGGAACGCAACCAAAAATTGTGCACATTAGGAGTTACCCCTGAGAAAATGAACATTGGCTACGTAGTTCATGTCCACTTTCTCAGAGGGCGCATTGGTACACGACCACCTAAAACCGGGCCGTGACACCTCTCAGGCTTCTCTTGGCTTCTCTCTCTGCCGCAGCTTTCAAATCTCTCATAATGACCGCTAACGCCGACGAAGACAAAGTTTTTCGCATAAACAATCGTTTGTGTCACTTCTCAAGAAATGGAGCGCATCTGGCAGTGGCGTTTCAAACAAATCTGCTCATAAAGAATGCAGTGACTCTCGATACCTGCCAGTCGTTCGTATTCGGGGACGTGATACAGGTTAGTTTGTATTGACAGGAAAAATTAAATCCATCATTTACCATTTCTATTAATGTATCTCTACTTTTTTCTTTGTTTTGTTACAGTATATGGAATGGTCTTCAAACAGCGAATATATTCTTTGCGTGAACATAAAAAGAGCTATTGTTCAGGTATATTCATTATACTATCCTCAATGGAAATGTAAACTTACCGAGGGGAGTGCAGGTTTACAAAGTGTTACTTGGTCCCCAGATAGTAAACATATTTTTACCATAGCAGATTTTAATGTGAGTATATTTATTGGGAACATTTATTGTTTTCTATAAAAGAGAAAGATTAATCTATATGCTTGTGTAAAACAAAAGATATTTATAGATTCAAATATCTATTTGGAACTTGGAGGAACAGACTGTGTCGTATATACAAAATGTAAAATCATCTTCCTTTGATAAATTACATTTTACTCCCAATGGTAAGAGACTAGCAGTAATAGTTACAGAAGAAAGTCAAGACATAGTAGAGATTTATAAAACTGAAAACTGGAAGATCAGCCGAGTAAGTACAGCCATTTAAAACAATATCTAGATTATTAAACAACAGATCTTTTTTAGATATTATTTATAATTTATATTTCTCATACAAAATTATTTTTATACAATTTTATATAAAAACAATATTGCAGTAGAAATCTATAATTTTCATAAAAATTATGACTCTAATGATAATAATGATGATAGTTTTATACTGTGTATCTTAATAGAATGATCAGAACTACAACTTGCTAATTGCAAGTCGTCATGTGAATGATTGGTCGGTCGAAACATAAGTCTTTTCACAGTTAAATGATGAGCCTGGGAAGTATCATACTCCAACAGTTTTAACTGTGTATTCTCTGATTCCATATTGACTTTTCGAATTTCTATACGTCCTATTTCATATCCGATAGCCAGAAGATAAGAGTCTTGTGTGAAGTAACTTTGTGCAAAGCATAACGCTGTAACTGACTGATTTTGCATGTCTAGAATCATTTTTGGGATAATATTACTTTCTATCGTGCTTATAGGCCATATAGCGATTTTTCCGTCTCTGGATCCAGTCGCGAAATAATTCGAGTCTTGCGTCCAAGCGCAGCACCAAATTATTCGCGAGTGCGGATTGTCTTTCTTGGAACTAGCTGCGATTAACTCGTAATCTTTGTCCGTGGTTTTAAACAACGACCATTTTCTGTCTCTGGATACCGACAGTAAATATTTGTCATTTGGAGAGAACGCCATTTGCGTCACAGTCAATTGATGATAGACTAATCGTTGAATTTGTAACCAGCTGTCGGTGGCCCATAATAAGATTGCCGAATGTTCTTGAGTAGTCGATTTGCATGCTGTAGCTAGCAGTTTTCCATCATGCCTCGCTGCCATGCAGAATATTTCGTAGCCATGTCCATAAAGTTTACTCGTTTCTGGCCAAAGTGTATTTTGCATCAATTCTTCTTCCGTGGGTGGTTCGTACACGTTTTTCATCGCTAAATTTTCCATGTCTTCATCATCGTTTTTTTCAACATCTTCAAACATTGCTTTGTTTGTCAATCCAAGAGAAGGTACAGTAGCACTGTGAGCTTTTACGGATTTAAAATCCTCGACATTCGCCAGCGATTTTAATTGATTCCTAAACGTAGACGTGGCCGTGAAAATGCGCACCACCTTCTCATCCGCTCCAGAAACGTATACGTGAGGTGCCAATATAGCTAAACAAGTCATGTCGTATCCATGTACTTGAGGACGTGCAATCTCGTGCCATAGTTCTTCATGACCGTTGTTTTTCCACGGCGCATGAATTCTTGTGGTTTGGTCGCTACTAGCTGTAATGAGAAATCTGCAAAATATTGTAACATACTATAATTATTTCTTTTTTGGGTCTCAACTTATCTTAATTTATTTTGATACAAAATACTTGATATAATTTTTGCAGATTAACACAATTTGTAAAAAAATTTTTTTATATCCAGTATGAGAAATTTAAAAATTTATTTTATAATAATATAAAATGTATATAATTTGCACAATTAAATTAAAAAGATCAAAAATTACTTCTAGATCTTTTTTCTAACTTCAAAGCTTTCAGGATATCACTTTTGAAATATCAGATGTAGAAAAAATATAAAGATTCTATGTTCAAAACTTTTAAAATAGAAAAATTAATTAGATTCATTAAAAAATAGTAATAACATTAAAAAATTTTGAATTGCATTTACCTACAAATTTCTGAACATTATGAATTATAAGACCACTATAGAAGATTGTTCTACGATGACTTATACGAACCTTCCTTTTGGTTCCCAACATAAATCAACTACTTCAGAAAAGTGTCCGCCGGGCGTAGAACGTGGAAGCCACTTACTCATTTCCTGACAATATTTCCAGATATGGAAAGAGCCCTGATAGCCATATGCCAATATATGTTGTTCATCCGGGCCAAACTTACAGCCATAGAAGCCCATAGAATTACCACCAACTTCTCCGACACGCACCGTCTCTGTCCACATTCCATTCATAAGCTCAGCTGGCTCCCATATAATCATAGTTTTATCCATTGAAGCGGATAGCAATTTCATGGTTTGATATTTATCCGTTTTCATAGGCTGCCAGTGTAGACCATAGACCCAACTTTCGTGACCACAGAGCACAGATTCCAAAGTAACGTCATACTGTTTATGATCTATTGTAAAATTATTACTTTCCAGTTTAAGTTCATCACTCGACGATTCCTCGACGGCTTCGCCGATTTTCCATAATCGTATCATGCTATCCTTCGAGCCTGTTGCAAGGAAAAGATTTCCATTGCTATCCCGAGTGAAATCCATACATGTTACCCAGTCTGTGTGCCCGACTAAACGCTGGACTCTTACGAAACATGGCTCCAATTCGGATTCTACATCGAATTTTGTAATGTACAGCAAAATAGAAGTGTCCTCTAATGTTACAGCCAAGAGAGGACATTTGTTGTCTGGCAACCATGTCAGGCGGCAGTGTATCGGCAACTTTCTTCCGAAATCTATAGTCTGAAAGTGTTTGGCATCCGCGTTTTCCTCTCTCAGCCATAATTTTACATTGCCGCTGATCGAGCCCGTGCATACCAGTAGCTTCGCTGACGTAGATGGACCATTGTTGGACAATTGAAGGGAATCAGCGAAGGTGACTGCGATCTCTACATTCAGCACCGAAGTGCATTGAAACGTATGGTGATGTCTGCTCCAGATAATGACGGTACCGTCCACGGAGCCGGACAGCAATTCCGATTCCGGCGCGCCGTCTCCCGGCTTTACCCAGTGCACCGTGACGATGCGATCACGATGCCGGTGCAGCGTGTGCGTCACACGGCCAATGTGCTCGCATGGCTCGTATATAGCGACCGCATTTCGCGTCCCGAAACAAAGTAGCCCGTTCGTGCCCCAGTCCGCGCAGTAAGGGACGCGGTTGCACGAGCAGGCGGTGTAACACGACGTTGTTGTCATGTTTATCGTCGCGAGAATGCTTCAAATACTCACGCGGTCACAATACGGTGGCGGCCATTTTTAACATGTGCGTGGAAGAGATTGTGCTTTTTAGCTGAACTTCTTGCACTTTTCATCTTTACATCTTTGTCTTTCCACGTTGGAGAGAAAAAGAGAAAAGATGAACAGTGCAAGAAGTTAAAAGGAACAGATCTAGTGAAAACTTGTACACCTCTGCTTCGAGCCGTAAAAATTTCCTAGAATTTCCTAGTATTCCGGACTGGCGCGAAGTAATGAATCGCGATGAATTGTTTCAGAAACTTATCTGCGATCGTTTGCACGGCATCGACGGGATTCGCTGGTCGCCGAACGATGAATTGTTATGCATATGGTGTTCCTCTCCCGCCGAACCCAAGTTGGTCGTTTATTCCACTGCGTCAGAGAAACACGTGGCGGCGTTTTCCCCGCTGGAAACAGCACAGCCGTCTGAGGCATACAATTATAGGAAGGAGCTGAGAGGAATTGAAAATGTCGAGTGGGTCCCCAGTGGACAGTTGTTGGCTGTAATCGGGTTTAACGAAGTGGTAATTTAATCACGCTGCAATAAATATATAAATCTTGATTTTATTGCGCGTATTTTATGCTATTTGAAATCTATTCACAGGTCATCCTGCTTAATTATGTTACATGGCAACCGTTATCGAAGCTGTACATGGATCCAGTAATCAGAGAATGCAATTACTTAACAAAAGTGTACAAGGAATGCGCCGATTCGGAGAAAGTTTCTAATAAACGCTTCGCATCCTGTGATGAACGCGTTTGTAAGTAAACCATGTATATTGAGCGAATCAAAGTTTGTCACATTTGAAACATGTCAACATAAAAATTTTTTAATTATATTCTAAATACAGATAATATTTCAAGTACTTGATTTTTTGTAATTTTAGTACGCGAAATACATGAACGGCCCATATTAATTGAAATTGGAAAGAAGGACGATAATGATAATTTTTCGGTCGCAAAGATTAAATTGTTTGAATTTAGTGCATGTGGACAATATCTGGCTCTGAAACATGAGCTTTATCCTACGACAGTATGGATATGGGACATCTGTACAGATTATCTGGATTATTTGTTACTTGAAAATTCCATTACAGGTATATAAAAAAAATTGATGAGATATATATGAAAAAAATTTTTTTAGATATTAATCCAATAATTGTTATTATTTTTAGCTATCAAATGGAACCCCAATCAGCCACGATTGTTCGTGCTCTCCGAATGTACACGCGTATACGAATGGACCCGAAAAGGTGCAAGTTCGGTGCCAATGTCTAAAAATATGTCAGTTGTAGACGCGTATTGGCATCCTTCAGGAGAGAAAGTTGTATTGTGCGGCTATAATAAAGCGATGATTTATGAAACTACAAATATACCTTAACAAATAATTGTTGTTTTGTATGATTATAAATCCATTATATATTTGTAAATAATATAAATAGTAATAATATATTAATAACATAATAAATAAAATATGTATTTTCAAGTCTATGGCAGAATGTTTTAGAAAAAATATATCAATTTTATACATTGTTATTTTGGTCATGAATATAAGGTTTTTAAGTAAAAAACACTTTGAAATACTTATTGCAAATATATTTCTGATTCGCGAACATTTTCTATCTGAAAATATAAAAATCTATAATTTATATTACTTATTTTCGCTCTATGATTTGATTAAAGATTAAAATTTATGTATAGACATTGAACATAGTCGTTACAACGTATATAGATCACCCATCGTCAAGATGTTGCGTGAGAAATAGATAGTAGCAGTTTTCTCTATTCAGGAACGTAGCACTATGCAGTATACTTTGGTCTCCGTCGATTTCATTAATTTCTTTTAAAATAATATTTTCTTAAATTCATGATTATTACCACAAAATAAATTAAAAAATTATAAATTAAAGTAAATTTTAATTTATGTCAATTCATACAATTTATTATATGTATAATTTAAGCATTTTATTAACATGCTTGGAATATGTTTTCTTTTCAATTTTATTTTGCGGAAATTAAGGGGAAAGATAATTTGTATTATTTCTACATATAATTACTTCTTATAATTTTTAAAATAATACGAAAAATATGAACTTTTTCCGCCTTATTTTATTTTTACAATGGAAACAATTTTGGTAGTGTGTAAAATTAATTCGAGCAACAAAAAAAACTTAAAATTTCGACAATTGGTTCCAAAAACACATTTCAAACGGTTTATTTCCATAAATCTCCGAGCGCGGGGAGCACGACGGAAATGGAGTGGTGTCTACATTACTGTCGGAGAAAGCGAGTATCCGCGAATGGTGACGCGGCCATCCATTTACGATACATTATACACGGAGAGGATCAAAAGATTCTAAGCAAGCATGATTATGCGCTTTATGTACTGACATGCAATTCCCCACCCGCGCACGGAGAAAACATATTTTTCAGCGGTGCCTGTCCCGATGGCGAAGTAGTCCGAAGATGTATCTAGAAAGATATAACCGCATCGATGTTATCTTTCATTTTATCAATCAAGATGATGACTACTACGTGACTTATCCTTTCTGTCAGTCGGTGCAGATAGCCAAAAAAGATCGTGAAGACATTTATTTCGCGTCGTTGTCGGTTGTCGAAACGACACCGAAAGGGAACGACGAAATGAAAGTGCACATCCAATATGGCGGATCGAAACGTTCGAATTATCGAAACGGGAGATTTTTTACCATTTATAGAAAATGAAAGCGGTCATTTGATGCAACTCAGAGCGAAATTTTACCGCTTCCAACGGGCAAATGAAAAGATAATTTTCCAATCCACGTGTAAAACGTTGATCCGGCCGAAGTGCCATCGGCCGCCGATTATCGCGTGTACATAATCGCGAGAGCGTGCGGCTAGTTTGCGATTAAATCCGTCGCTTTTCTATGCGTTTAATTACACGTTCTCTCTAACGGATAATTAGTCGAGTAGAGCGTGGGTCTCGAAGTGGTCTTGTGCGATCCTCGAAATTACGCATGAAGTCGCGGCGAGGAGATTAATTCAACGGCAATGGAAGACCAAGATTAGAGCGCGCGTTTAAATTCATTCCTAATGTCGGATCCCCTTCAATCCTTTAATGGCCACACCCTTCGCAATGCCTGTCATATCTATAATTAGCAAAAACAGAGTAGACATTCTTTTCTTCTCTAGTTCTCGCAAGTTGCCATACGAGCGAGCGAGCGAGCGAGCGACGATTTGACGCGCGGCCTCACGTCTACTCAGGGGGGTACATTTCCTACTTTCTCCGCGATCCGTTCGTCACATACCTCGTACATACATTACATATATTTACCAATCTACTTGCAAACGTCTATCCTTCGTTCAGTAACGCTCGCTCGCGAGGTAAATCGCGAAAGATTTATCCATGAGGATCGGTCTAATGAGGATTCGTGCAATCCTAAGGCATTTGAACGTCTGAACGTCGTTTCGCGATAATGTTGCACGATTTTCACAAATTTATCGCGACTTGTGAAAAATATTTACAATTTTATTTTTGTTATTTTTTAAATATATTTTATTTTAATTAATACGCTATTACTACTTAAGACAAATTTTAGGTAATTCTGTATGTGGCAGGTAATTAATGCGAATATTATTATTCTATAGTATAGTCTTTCTTTTGTACAATAGATATATTTGTTACTCGGTGCTAACGAAGCTCCCACGAGAATGAGACATTGTTATCGTCGCGAACGGAGGAGTTTCGGTGCTTTCTCGGTGTCGTTTCTCCCGCTACACACATAGACGCACGATCCGCCGCGTGCTATCGCTGTAATACGAACCTCTTCGCCTTCTCCGACCGTCACTTCCTGCACGTCGCATACTGCAAGGAGACTGATAGTGTCGTTTCTACAGTCTGCACGCGATCATCATGAAAAAAGTTCACCGCAAGATCTATCGCGTTCGAATGGTCATGGCAATCAAGCAATCACGGTGCGCAACCAATTGATTTTAAAAATTTATGCTATCGAGATCAGATGACATTCAATATCTAAAAAAAAAAATTGCAAGAATGAAATAAAAAGTCAGGCATTTGCGTGCCAGGGCTGTTTTCGCGATGTGGATCAAAATGATCCATGCACGATTGGTCAAATTTGAAATTTTATTATAATTTAACGTCGCAAAAACAGCCCGGTATACAATTTTTTTCCCAATCCTGAAATTCTCATTCTAAATCGAGGAAAACAGCGAAGAAAAACGTGAGAACTGTCGATCATGGTGCGCTGTCTACATATGGCAGCAAGGCGATACACGTGCACACGCAGACGACGAGCCGCTCACGTTCGCTCACGCGTGTTTCGCGTGCGCGCGCGCACACACACGGTGTTTAGAAAGTTCGAGCAACGAGAACACCGGCGTTCGGCGGTGCAGAGGGTACGCCTTGGTACCAGAAGGTAACGTTTGCCGAAGGTAGTGCACGTCGGCTTAGGTGGGGGCATCTCTAAGCTAGCGGTGCCGGCGCTTCCTCGACGCTCACTGCTCGTCGACCCGTCGAGCCATCGAGACCGGTTGGTACCGGGCCGGAGAAAGAAAAAGAGAGAGAAAGAAAGAGAGTTTTTAATCTTTTCATTGGTCGACTCAAGAAGAGGAAGATACTGATATCTCGGGTCGTTCGACCGTGATTTTTGTGCTACACGGATTAAGCAGAATCGGAAAGACGATGGAGAAGGAACAGCCGGATTCCCTGGCGACCGTCGCGGTCGTCTCGGAGAAGATGCCGCAGACCCACAGCCACTATGCGCCAAGTGAAGTCTACTCCACCGCCGAGCCACCACCGGTAAGCTTCAACATATGGATCAGAAGTGGTCCAGAGATGTTCCGAACTTAGCGGATCATTTGTCATCCATTTGCTCATCGACCAAATTGGAACTTGGGGTGTTTATAATAATTCGAGTTCGAGTAAGTTCCACTAGGACCGAAAGATATGATAGACACAACCATCTACTATCTTCGTGATGCTTAACAACTTAATGCTGTTCAATAAATCAAGTAGAATTAACTAGGCTAATAGCGTAGCATGCAATAATCAACAGCTGTTTCAGCTCATGTTTCAGCTAGAATTTTGTAAAATGTGAGATAATTATATTTAAAAATAATGAGTTTTTAAGTTAGCTATTAATGGCTGTTGATTATCACATACATTCGTTACGCGTTAGTCTAATTAAATCTACTTGATTTATCGGACAGCGTTGAATTGTCAAGAATCATGAAAATAGATAGTTGTGCATATCATATCTTTTGGCTCCAGTGGAACTAACTTGAATTTGAATTATGCAAATACCTTTGGTTTCTTAGAAAAAACTAGGGAGATTGTCGCAAAAATTTAGCTTCCAACGTCACCTATTTCTGCAATTAATTTTTTAGTTATACATCTGTTCAAATCTATCTAATAGCGGAGCAAATAATGAGCTTAAATCATGAGATGTCTGCTATTTGCATATTTAAAGCTGCCGAAAAGACTTTTGTTCCGAGTATCTATTTTCAAAAACAATTGATTTCATTTTTGTTAAAGAAAAACGGCTTTTTTGCTTAACAAAAGTTTACTTTTTTTTTTAATTAAAAAATTCGAATAAAATCAATAATCTGCTAAAGCCCAGAATACTCTACATTTTTCATGACTCGATATTGCATGTACATGAATCTCTGTGTATGCGATCTCTGTGTATGCTTGAATGTAATTAATATGTATCACTGCACGTTAAAATGTATCGTAAAATTAGCTAACGTATATAAATGTAACAGAAAAACGGTTTAATCATGTCTAACATAAATTCTGTTGACTAATATAGTAATCTTATATGATTTGTTGGCAAGCTTCTTGTGCCTTGTACGTATTTCTTTCTTTCACACTAAAATATGTAACAGTTCTTAATCAATACTTGAAATTAGTTTGAGAAATCGTTTATAAAAAAAATCTACATTATATACTGTTCTATGGCTTTATAAAATTTATATTAATAAAGTTTTTAATCTATTTGAAAACACAAAATCAAAGCTACGTGTATACTGTGTATCGTAGTATTCGTAGAGATCATTATTGCACTTTTCCTCTAGTATAAATTTTACTACTTTCATAAAATATTATTATTATATAAAGAAATAAAACAAATAAAAAAAATGTTTTTAAAGTTGCTTCTATTGCTTCACTTATAGCATTCTTTCAAAAAAATATTCAATTTTAAAAAGTTATATATATGTATATATATATATATATATATATATATATATATATATATATATGTATATATATAAAACATGTTTTTTTTACATATTTAAATATAATAATAACAAGCTATCTTTATCATCTTTTTCTTTTTTCAACTAAATAATTTTCAAGTGCAATTAAAAAAAAGTTCCTTATGTGTAAGAAAAATAATATAAAATAAAACGCGACGTTTTATCTGACTTTACGTGAAGTCATTCATCAAGCAATTACGAAGCGACTAGAATGACGATAATTTCGTACACATGCGATTATTTCTGAATAGCGAAATAGCTAATAACGAGTAGAGTGTAGAAGTAATCGCAATTCGGAAAATGGCATTCTATCGTAATTGAACATCAGCCACTATAATAAGAAAGTTACAACAAAGAAATTGCTCGTAGATTTCTCATGGTATCCTTTGTCTGCCGGATGGTCCACACAATTTTACTCACGTTTGCATAATTATATCTCTATCATTATCGATGGTAATGACAATCAATCAGTTTCTTGTCCACATTCCCGCAAGTACAATTAATTTTTTTTATATACATATAAATGAATAGTTTTAGAAATTAGCAAAAAAAAAGTAGGTGTGACGCAACAATCTCCTTGACAGTTAATACGTATAATTTTTGCTGTAGATATTCTTATGCAAATTTATTATATCTGCAGAGCAATAAACGTGAACGTTATATCGGAAGGAATATTGACAAAATTACGATGAAATATTTGTTATAACGAAATATTATTGTTTTTCTGAAAATGAATGAGTTGACCGTGTCCAGCGCTGTGTTAAAACCGAAATCATGAAATAATATTACGTGACACGCATAAATTCTGTTATTTCACGAGTCGATGGATTGAATACAAGCAATTGGAATGCAAATATAGCGTTTCGCCAAATGATATCGCTGGTATTGCGTAATGCACTCGCGGAGCCTTTCGAAATGCGCTTTAAATCGAGGTGAATGAAATTTGATTGCTCGGAAATAGGGTCAGTGGAAAATTATCATCATAGAAATGTACACATGCAGCCTTAGTTGTCTAGTGTGTAGTATAAAAATAACGTACAAGGTTTAATCAATCGACATTATCGCGTAAAAAAGGTGTCTGAAAAGATCTTTGAAGGACGGAAGTCAGCATAAAGGAAAGAATGTTCACGTAAATAAAGCGATTTTCTTGGAAAATGTGCTAATGATTCATGCAAGATCTCGGGATAAAAGAAGCAACTTAATGCAGCGTAAAACATAGCAAATGATCTGTAACCTTATCATTATTATTGTTGCCACAAAAGACACATTGTATGGATAGTATTTCTCTCGTATTATATAGTAATAGTATATTCTTTTTTTTTTTAAACAATTTGTGATCTCTGATCTCTTTTCATAAAATAGATTAAAGTGATTGACACTAATTATTAAACAAGATTTAAAAAGAGCAGTTTAAGATATTAAATATATATTATTAACATTTTCGAAATAAATGTATGTACATGTTCAAGATATAAATAATTTTAATCAGTAATACAAAACAAAATTTTACGTATTACTCTCTATTTTCTATTTCTATGAAATGTATTTTTATTATTATCGTTACGTACATATGTTTACCTATCGAAAAATTTATTCTTTTTCAAGAGTTTTATTAAGGATCGTACCAATAAAGATAAAACACGAAGTTTGTGGCACGTTCGTTAAACAAGAAAAACAGCGAGGGCTTAATTACAGCAATTACAACGAGCAAAAGTGTGTGACTCTTAATACATATTTACAGCGAAAAGTATCCTCTAAGACGCGTGCACTTCCGCCGTGGAAATCGTGATCGTGTCATCATTAAAGATGGATGTTTAATTGGCTAGCGAGAGAGTTTGAGAAAAAGCGTCGTCTAAAAACTGTAAATGCGACATCCTTTCTAAAAATATTTGACTTCCTGTCTGTCATCATATTTTCATGAGTACGCATATCTGATAAAAATTATGGGAAATCTGTGGAAAAATATTTTTATTAAAAATATTCGATTATGCAAATAAACGATCCGTTATCACAAGAATACTTTTCTATTATGAAACAAATTTTATATATTTATTTGTTTATTCATAACAGAATTAATAATGAATGATCAACTTTTCATTAATAACTAGCTATTACTATAAAACATTTTTTATTTAAAAAGAGTAAGAAATATTAGAATTATAAACGCAATACAAGAAAATGAAGAATATGAATCTGTTTTTTGTCAATTATATAACTGAACAGACAAAAGCACTTTGTATATTCGTCCAAAAAAATTATAAACATAAATTTTGTAATAATAAAAAATTATTATTAATTGCGTAAGATTCTGAATATATAAAAAAGAAGGATTAATCTTCGCAAAAAATAAAATAATGAAATAAAATTTTCAAACTCGTCGATGATGTGTATTCTTTTCGTGCGATGTTTAATTTGGGTTGGACGTCAAGATCGTTCAGACCTTTCCATTGACGTCAGGACCATTAAATACATTCCATTCCAACTACATACATATGTGCACACATATATCTATATATATTCACACACATATAAATATATGATTCATCATATTGGCGAAATTAGTGAGCGTAAGCACAAAAAATTGATGATCCAAAGAAAATGTTTTTAAATTACGAAATATTACGAATATTATAATAGATTATAATAAATTCAATAATAGTATTATAATATATTATATACAATTTTTATTAAAACATTTAATTATTTTTATAGAAAACCGTTGAAATAAATAAATATGATACAAGATATCGTATAATAAATAAATTGTGTATATGAAAGAGAAATTAATTTTCATAAATAAATATTTTTTTTAATAAGTACTTTTGGCAATTTGGGCATAGCAAAGATCTTACAAAACGTGATGCTTGAAACGTCTCACGTTTTATGTTGTCATTGAGCAATCAACCATTCGTGGGACTTAACTTGCGCGTTACGTCGAACTTTCCAGAGATTTCAACGCGCGCATTGGGCGTGGAATATCAATGCCAGTGTAACTACACCGGTATAGTTGCATATGTAATGTCGACTAATATAATATGCAGTAATGCAGTACAAGGAAATTGTATTACCTTACTCTTTATGGATTAAAAATCTCTCCTTCATGAAATAGAAGGCCATTTCCGCCTATATCGTCAGCAACAATGATTGCTCCATCGCGCGTATCGCCGGAATGTGACACTAAAAGGAAAGAGAGAGGAAGCTTACGTTTTTTCAGTAAATAATATTACATATTGAAAGATAAATCAATTGCATAAGATTCGATTTCTTACCATATTTATGTTTTAAAATTGTCTAGAAATATACGGTATAATAAAATATACGGTATAAAAATAATGTTTTTATACCGTATATTAGTTTATATGGCACAACGTGCATATACAGTTCATATGCCGTGTATAAATTATGGAAAATTTTAATTATATGTATAAAAACTGACAATGTAACTTTATACATTTTTTGTTTATCAATCTGATTTGTAAATAAAATATTTTGATTAGAACATATATTTGTCATTTTGAATGTTCTGCGTTTCTTACTTCTTTTGCATATTTTTGGCATTTATTTTTTTCACGTGTATATACGTAATGAATAAACATACAATCCGTAGTTACGTAAAACAAAACAAACATGCTTGTGAAAATATGAGATTCAAAGCGAAAATTTTTCGTAATCCTTAATTGTACTCCAATAAGAGTTTATTCACTTTTATTTATTTATTGACAACGCATACCAAATTATTTTATAATAAAATATGAAATAAATAAAATAAATAAATAAAATAAAATAAATAAATTTTTTACAAGAATTTCTTACAAATTCTTAATTTATAAAATTGTAAAAAGCTTTTTTGAAAAGAAGTAAAGCCAATATTTTTGCAAGAAGTTAAAAATTAAAATGTATAGTATTTAGATAAATAATACTGGAAATATTTAAATATCAAAATGGTACAAGAAAGAATAAAGTTTTTATATCTTTCTCATATTATATCCATCATATTCGAGTGCAAAACAAAAGAAATGCTCGCGAGCGTTCAACGGTTTAAGGAGGTTAATATAATGGCTGGAAACGTTGCTTTCATTCGTTAATTCCAACCGTGCAACGTCCTATCTTGCACTAGTATGTATATTAGAGAGAAAGTGCAAAGTGCGTTATCGATGTTTCAAATCATATGTCGTGGGAATTAACCGGTTTGAAAATAACTGTCAAACAATTTTCCAGAGCGTCATGACCGTTTTTCTATTTTCTCTTTTTCATTATTAAATACATTTAAAATAGTAATTTTGCTGGCTGGATGCTGTGTCCTAGAATACCACAAATTCAATTTATACAAATCATTATCCACGATTGAACTTCTCAACAAAATTAACTCAGATTGCCTCGCCTATTAAGTCTTCTTGGACCACTTTGCGACAATCAATCATTATTGCGGAAACGTTCTCCACGGTTCGGATAGATGTCAATGACTCGCAAGTAATGCGACAGATCAAGAAATTCATCTTAAAGGACAAATAATAATTTTTTTCGTCTCGAGCGCCTGGCAACAGTATACCTGTTTACTTTTGCCAGGAGGATCGCGCGGCATAAAGCCAGCCTCGGATGGCCTACTATCTCTTGGAAGCCTCTCACCCGAGTCGTCCATCCACATCGAGGTCATTACGAATTGTATGTACAAGTACAGTCTGTGGTGCAATTCTCATCTCCCGTATACAGAGAGAAATTTATATCCCGAAAATATTAAAGCCCATAATTTGAATTCAAGATAACAATATTTGACATAGAATAATCGTGAATAAAAATCGGATAGAGTTAAAAGTATGTCTTTTATCTCAAAATTATATACGCGCAGTGCAATGTCCATGTATACGTTTCAAATGTATAATGTGATGCTAATTACGTAACACGGCATTCAAACATAATCCACGAGTTCGAGTAAAATAGCAGCGAATGTCTATGATCTACAAAGGCGTTGGGCGTCAAAACAGGTCCGAGCCACATTATAATAATGTCAAGGTACAGTTAGCACGCGTCAGATGTATTTTGTCGCGTTTATTCCCTCGGGGCTCTCGAAGGAGTTAAATGACGACGCGATAGTTTATTTTCAGCTGTCGTTAATTTGCCCGACTGCGATACACGATCACATGTCATGCAATGGCTGAGTACACACACACACACACACACACACACACGTACACATAATTGAAAATTACTTAAATATACATTTATTTATTACGTAAAATATTTGATCTGTCCAATCTTTTTCACATATATGTTTTCCTGTCTTGACTACAAGAACCGATAAAGATCAATTATATTATAAATTATAATATATTATATCGAGCTGATGTATATATTCTCAATAAAAAGTATGTGAGTCAAGGAGAATGAACATATGATCGATATAAAAATGACGGAGAGACACTTGAGGAGAACTCATTCACTCGCCAAGGAAACCGCGCTTGGCGTTTCCACGATATTCAACAATAGTTCCGGTGAATTAACAAGGTACATTAACATACATACGAGACTTTACATAATCACCTTTCCCCCTTCCTATCGGTGTAACTGGCGCGGGAATCCACGGTAAAGCACAATTTGTTCGTGTTCATGTTCATATAAAGCACGCAAACGTGCATCGACTCATGCATGTATGCACGTGTATCTATATCACACCTGTCATAGAGGTGCTGGTACTCTTCTCAACACACACATACACACACAATGGCATGCGGGATTTCACGCTGGTTAACCAACCGAGTCGAGGCCTTTTGTCGTTTCACGCTCTCCTTTGACGTTCTCTTCGTCATTGTCGTTTTTCTAAAACTACTTTAATATTAAAAGCGAGAAATCTCCTCGCGGAACCCAATACATTTGTTGATGCTCCAACGACTAAAAAAAAAATGGAGATATTAAATCCTTTTCTCTTCTGCATTCAAATATTATGACAAGTAAAATCCTCTCTACAGGCATACATGAGACCGCCGATGAAGAACATGGGCATACAGATCGCCAAAATCGCCGCTATTACCCTGATCGCGATGACCATCGTACACGGCGGCTGTAACCTGGCGATATCCTGGATCGAGGCTAGAGCTACCTGCACGCCGGAATCGATCGCGGCGATGCAGGCTGACATGAAACTTCAACAGCAAGCCGCCGGATCGTATCAGCCGCAAGGCGAATTCCTGAAGCATTTGCAGCCGGAAGCTCTGGTGCAGGTGAGGCTATATAAAAGTATATAATAGAATAAAATCTGAGAACTTGTCTTATCGTAAAATATAATATATTTACATTAGCCACAAAAAGAAAACAAGACGAGTAATAAAAAAGTGAAAGAATATCGTATATTCATATATGTATAATTCGTTTCTTGCATTAGAATGTACGTATGCTGTATCAAATGTTTACTTTTTTTTCTGACACTTGAGATTTCTCAAAAGCTAATAAATATCGGTACATATCTCATTATCGTTAGATTGTTAATCTAATTGATTGCAGTGTTGCGATTGCGAGGAGCTCAAGGTAAGTCCACGGAACGAATATAATGGTTGAAAAAGGAGAAGTAATAGTAGTAATAAAACAAGATTCACCGTAATGTGCTTTCAGTGCCGTTATCCATTGCCTTCGAAAAACGCAACCGCGTAAACGCACGATTATCGGGATAACGACCATCCTCTTACTGTAGTCGTTATGGAGAAATCGCGTTGACGGTCCTGCTAATTTTTCATAGCAGGGAAAGTGACTGTGCCTGTATCGACCGCGTTTAGATTTCTCGTTTAATTGTTAAGCGAATTAAATTCTATCGCTCGCGGTGTAAAAAACGGCAGAGCCAACGCCACAGCTTTCAGCTTGTTATGTTCACGGTGGTGGTTTCTGCGGAGATTTCTAAATTTTCCCATAGTGGCGGCGTTCGGCCGATTGTAAAAGGAATCGATCGACAGAGCTGTAGAGATCGACGGGTGCCCTCAAACAGACCTGTGACCTAACTCTTTACTCGAACGAAAGTGAAAAAGGGAGACGTTAGTGCGATGCTGCTAATGTAATTAACATTCGACTTTGCACACGCGGTAAAAACGCAAATTTACTTTGGCAAGCGGCTAAAGAACGTTAATGCCATGTATGATGTGAACAAATAAACCATGATATGTACGGAAATCTGCGTTTCAGATTTTTAGTTATAGATTTGATTCTTCCTTATTAAAATTTTGTCGGACACGTACAACTTCAGATCTTCACATAAAATTTTATGGAAAACCATTATTTAAAATATTTCCAATTTAGAACACCGAACTGTTTTAACAGTTAAATTTTAAATTAAATTTTCCGGTAAAGATTAAGTTTATTGATCAATTACCTACATATATTTGAAATAGTTGTACTTTCCAAGAATAAAAAAATAGTTACCATGATAAGTCGGTCGAAACTATCAACGAGAAAACAAAATAAGTGGAATCGCTTCTCACGATGCTCGAGAGGAATCGTGTCTGATCTATCATCACGTTTTTCTTCATGATACTTGCCTTAATCATAACGATTATTATATTTGCCACAATTTCCCATTGATTCTTTGAACCGTTCTTAAAATACAATTTATAATTCTGTAGATATACTGTAGGTATAATCAAAATCTCCATCGGTCAATTATTGCAGCAAGAGCTCATCGAGAAATTCTGCCTGTTAACGAGGAAATAATGCTCGTCTCCGAGAAAATAGCGTTTTGATCCAAAAGTCGATAGAAATTGTTCGCTTGCATCGCGATGGAAACGAAACACGTGTAGTGAATATGATCGCAATGTAAAATCTGCTTCAGGAAGTAATTATAACAGTATCGCACGCAGGACTTGTGAATGAAAATTACGCGTGGTAATTATAAACAGCTAGTTGTACAATTTTCTGTCGCATTCGCAGTAAACGCATTAATTTTAATTTCACTGCCAGTATATCAGCAAGTAGCTTTGTAGAACAAACTGTCGCGACGCATTTGCAAACTCATATCGCTGAGTGCGATGCAATTAAAACTAATTTCCATAACGTAACAGTAGATTTTCCTGTTTCTTTTAGCTGTTTGCATGAAGTATAATTTCTTGGAAAATTACCGAGCAATTGATTCTCGTCCATAATTTTCCGTTTCTCCGATTTTTCTTTATTTCATTATTTCTTACATATTTATGCAGTAGCAAGAAACAAATTATTGCCAAGTTTTTGGACATCTGTCAATCGACGCGTCCGATAAGGAAAATTAAAGGCGTTTTATTGATACCCAGTGAAAATCACGAATAGTCGAATGCTAATGAATGAACTGGCATAAAATATCGCAAATTTAGAAAGCGTAGAGTTATTTATAACCGTATTCTTCGTCGAGAAGAAGAGAGAAAGAGAGATACAGTGATGAGCGTCTTGCAAGCGCGCGCTTGAATTGACACGCGAATTACAATTGTCGGTAAATTGCTAGACATAATAAAAATAAATTCTCATAACGGGGCGCGCGAATTTTTTGAGAAAGTATCACGCCGCAAAATGCCTGCTCGGGCAACGTTATGCACAGTCGGGCGTTTATTATGGTCGAAATGGCGAAGTTTCGATAGGAAACGCCAACCGTCCGTTGCATTATTATCGTCTTTATTATATTGCACGCGACGACGATGGCTCGCGTCGGCTCGTTCGTCTTGGAGAAATTGGGAACGAGCGCCTTACGTAAAGCGAATATAATAGCTTGGGCGCTCAAACCCAGGAAATCGAAGACATTTCTTCTTTCAATTAAAAGACCAAAGTTTCACAGGCACCGTTAACTTACGCCACTTTCTCGCCGTTCAAGTACCTTATTTCTTTATATTGTATTATTTATTAAAGTAAGCAGATGAGCGGC
The DNA here is from genome assembly GCA_928718305.1 of Tetramorium bicarinatum. NCBI lineage: Eukaryota > Metazoa > Arthropoda > Insecta > Hymenoptera > Formicidae > Tetramorium > Tetramorium bicarinatum. Next base: position 17,974,624 of record OV788327.1, on the reverse strand, counting down.
GTAAAATTGTCGAAGTATTCGGAGATTTCAATGCCGCGCAAAGATGTCTTCTACACTGTAAACTCCTATGGAGGTTGCCACTGCTCCTACTCAATATTCGGTTAATTTGACTAAAACAATGAGATAAAACTAGACAAGACTAGTGACATATTAAGTAAGCCTTACTCACGATGTTGTTAATTTAACTTCTAATTTAACTTCCATGTTAGTCAAAATTTTACTTTCCTTTTAGTCAAAATTAATGAAATATTGAGTAGGAGCAGGGGCGACCTATGGAATAGTTAAAAATAACTCAAATTGAGTATAATTTGACATTACGAATTTAACAGTGTATACTTACGACAATTATGCTTAACGACAATAGAGAATTGCGAGGATCAGCATAAAATATATTTTTCATACATACAAATTGAATTTTGATTGAAATCGAATGTCTGGCTAAAAACGGCACAAAGTATTTCATTACGATGTAGCAAGAGAAAGAAAAATGAAATCTCTAGTATAAAACTCCTCCCTCCGATATATTTTGTTTTATTCGCTTCTGCTTGAGCCGAGAGCCAAGGTTTAATTCAAGGCCATATTCAGACAAAGCAATTGTTACAATCGTGCGTGACAGTATAGTATTGACGAATCGTTCGGAAAGATACTGAAGCAACGTCGATATAAGACACATTCAATAATTATTTCTGTTTCGCATCTTTTAAAGATACATATACGTTTTAATTAGATTATTTTATTTTTGTTAGAATTAAGACAGACAAGAAAACGAAAACGATTCCTGTAAAATTGATTAATAATGGATCGCATAGTTCATTAGCTGAAAGATTATTAAAAAAGCAATATATTTTAAAAAATTATTAGATTTTTAGATATAATGGTTTAACGGTTTAAAAAATTTAAACGTCTCAGATATTATTTGTGTACAAGAGCAACTTTCCTTCAAACCTCTCGATTTTATCTCAATACGCTACATTTTCTCCCTAAATCATGACCATATCCGAGTACACTTTCGCTGACGAGCACATACAATCAGCACATTAATCCCAGCGAGATTATCTTTCTCTAGTGTCCAGCTGACTGACGGCTGACAAGAAAAAGGTTTGACGTGCGTAAAAAAAGCGCGATTTTTTTCCACGCATCATAAATCCCCCGCGCCACGACGCGACGTCTCGCCGGCGTCTCACGGCGGAAAGAAGCGGCGGGAACGTGCCGGTACATAAACAACGGCGATTAATTTCCGGCATTAAGCAGCCGAAGCCCGCTGTAAAGAAGCGGACTTTCGAAGAGGCACCGTGAGTATTAAACGCAGAAAACGAAACGCGCAAAGAAACGCTCGGCGCGAAGCGGTACCAGGAGCCGCGCGTTCAAGGAGAACCGCAAACGGGGGAATTACGTAATTCGAGTTGCGTTCCTTGTGTGTGATTGCGGTTGTGCACGCGGCATCGACGCGAGCGAGCCGATATTGTGTTTGCAAATTTATAACGATCACCGTGACCAATCGCACTTACGTTCTCAATTGATCGATGATGACGTGTAGGTCAACGGCCTTGTAAAAATTCCTTTTATTACTCGACAAGAACGCGAGAATGAATTGAGAATAGGATAATCTCACAAATGTTAATTAAACGATTAATTGAAATTGTGATAATATCCTCATTAAATATTTTCGAATTTACTTTTTTCTCATTGTACCTAAACTTTTACTTCGCAAATATTCCGTTTATTTGCCCTGTTACGAATCTCCTGGTTACATGCGCTGCTATTACGAAATGCAACTCGTTTATTGCATCTTGAAAGCAAAAAAATTGTACCTGCGTCCGTTTTCCTCACACTTCTTATAAACATGCCCATCATGTACATACACTCCGTCGCCCATCATTTGGTTTCCGTTATACAAAGCCTCGAGTACTCGTCAAACAATCGCGAAGCATCGCGGAAGCGACGCGCTCAATCGCGCAACGAGTTTTCTCTTCCCCCAGTAATCAATTTCCCTCATGAGAGAGATTACCTCTCTCAAATTGGATTGTTTCCGCGAGCCTTGAGATGGTTCTACCAATTAATCGAATTTTCGCTACGATGCCATCCTGACATATTTATGAAATCGAATTTTCGATAATAAAAAATTTTATTAATGAGTTAAATTAATTTTGAAATATAATTTTATTACGTTTGAAATATTGAGATTTTTTCAAATTATGCCATATTAATTATTATGACGTCAATTATATGTATTATTTTTGCAATTTCGTATGTTGTATACTTTTGACACTTTTGTTGTCAATAACACGATTATGAAATTATTCTCGACAGGTAATTGCCCGGAACGAAAAATAGAATACACTTTTTCCCCGAACAGTGAAATCCGGTAGATCGATTATTCTTCGCAGCAAACGCGAGTCGATGGACGTCATCAAGTTTGATCGTGCGCGAATGTAGCGGCCGTTTCCGGTCCGCTTATGGCGACCGATAGAAAGTAAGATCAGTATAAGTTATACGTTGCGAGACTGTAAAGCTAAACTAAAAGATCCCAGCTTGTATAACGGACGCGCAAAGGTGAAAATCGGTCATCTTGGGGTCAATGAAATCCGCCGAGATCGACCATAAAAACATTACGACTTACATCGACATCGGGTTTAGCCTGAAGAATCGTGAAACATTATTTTAAAGGCAAAAACAATTCCTTACGAGATTAAGTATTAAAATTGCAAATTAATAATTAACCGTTGAAATTGAATATTGAATGTCTCATTAATATGTCTGCTATAAAAAAATTTCCATTCCGAGAAAACTGTTTTATTATCAAGCGTAATTATCCATTAGAAACTATAAAGAATCGTTCTCTCTCTCCCATTTCAATCGTCTTAGCTACAATCACCGGCAATTTTATAATGACAGCGAGAAAAAGTTTCTCCGATGCTTCATTATTCAAATAAATGGTTTACTCGTATTTTAGAACCCAAGTTGTTTCAAAGATCATCTTTGCGCGCGATACCCTTAATTTCTAGCGAGTTGTACGTCAAAATTAATACTTACATGTACTTCCTCGCAAATTATGCCTCGATTTCGTAAGCGTTTTCTGTTAATTTACGACGAGCGGAAGTCGTCTGACAAATGATGTTGAATGTTGGATCGCTCATTTCCTTAATAACGCGAAATATCAAACATCCTTTTGTTTAAACTGTATGTACATTACATTAATGTTTCTAGTTTATTTAAATCGCAATACTATAATTCTTATAAATTTAATTCCTAAAAAGGAAGCTTAAACTAATTTAATATATAGTATTTTACATCAATAAATTATTAAAATATGATAAGATAATTTTTTGTTAAATGAAAATAATATCTATAACATACAAATCCATTAATAAAATTTAAATGAAAATTAAGAATTAAATTTTCAAATTTCTATTAATTAAAATAAATAAATATGTATGAATAAAAATTAAGTAAGAAAGTTATACAATTCAAGTGAGTAAACTTTCGTCGTTTCCCTTTACGTGGAGACGACGACGCGAAATATTTCTTCAGGGTGCATTTTTTTCGTCGCCTTTGAAGCAACGAGACAGTTGGAAAATGTACCACGACGAAAGTGGGTTGCCCGTCGCGCGCTAACCGCGAGAGAGGTGAACGATCTCTAAAAAGATTTTCTCTCGGCAACTATTGTATTATACTGTTTCGTTTGACAGTTTCAAGTCGTCTTAAGGTACCGTGTTCGCACGTACCTGTCAACGTCATCGGTAGAAAATAGAATTCTGACTCATTCGTCTATACGTAACGCCGCCGTGGCCGACTCTTCCTTTTTTATACGTGAGAACGATCGATCAGTGATGTTAATGAATGTATCCGAGCGAAAATCTTTTCTGTCGATTGAATCTCCATTCTGCGTTAGATGGAATGATACATATGATTATTAACTCGCGAAGGAAAATAGCACGGGATTGAATATATTTAGCTCGCACGCGAGACAACTGTATAATGTTTTCTATGAGAGTTCTTTTCAAATGATTATACTATTTTCTCCGTAAGATACAATATCACATTACATATTTAACATATAATTATATATACGATTAATATAATATGTAATGACGTATGTGATTATTGCATAATTAAAATATATGTGTATAATGTTTTTTTAATGATGGACAAATTAAGAACACTGATTATTTTACGATTATTTTCATTCTGAAAATTTATGAGTTTTGATTAAAAATTCCGCTCATGTGATTATTGCATAATTAAAATATGTGTGTATAATGTTGTTTTAATGATGGACAAATTAAGAACACTGATTATTTTACGATTATTTTAATTATGAAAATTTATGAATTTTGATTAAAAAAAGATTCCGCGCCAATAAATACAAAAACTAATATTTCAATTAATTTTAACTTGATTTTATTTTGTAAATAATATATATATATATATATTTTATGTTATGTTCATTATATTTATTAAATTATATATATATATATATATATATAATTTAATAAATATAATGAACATAACGAAAATTGATCGGAGAATTTTATGGTTGAAAAGATTATCTCACATCTCTTCTTTCTTTTTTTTTTTTTTTTCAACGATAGATTATAATGTTTAATTTATAAATTCTCTTCTCTCTAATGTCACGATTGAAAGGAGTTGAAATTGCGGCAAATCGCGTTGCATTGTCCCATAACGATGCTATCGCTATCGTGTTCAATACCGTGTACATATTAAAAAAACGACAGGTAGCCATAAATGATCGTAATGCCTCGCTAATTGATAGGTTGAAGAGGTTTATCGCGTTTTCTAAAGAAAGCCATTCAGAGCGTACGGCGAAGTCATCGCTGCGGCAAATTGCAATGACGATTTCTTCCATGTCGCACGCTCCGTGAATCTCGAGTAGGTGGAAACATAACTCTCGTTTTCCTTTTTTTTTCTGCGGGATTTCATGTCGCGATAGTTGCACATCGAGAATTTCGCGATGTACGCAGAATAATGTAGCGAGCCAACAAAAAGCGACATGTATCGCGCAACATATCATTTACCGTATTACGTCTTGCGTGTACTTATAAAGAAATTATGCATAGAAATTTTAGTTGATAGGTACACGCAATTGTAATTTAATTGCCCATCCAATCATTATTGTAAATATTCGCTTAAAGCGAAAAGCGTGGCGGGCATTGGAGATATGTATCGTATTTATTCTGATGTAAAACCTTATGAGTTTTGAACAGCATCCAGAGAGCGATGCAAATCTCAGTTTTTTCCTTCTTGTAAAAAATTTCCCTCTTTTTAAAAAATAGAAAGCTATTATGATAAACTGATAATAAATTAATGAATAACAATGAATAATTAATTCCATATTTGAAAAATTAATTATTTACGTAGAAACAATTAAATGGCTTTTCTTCATTTCATTTTCTAGAAACTTTTCAGGCGGTCCTAAGACACTTACGTGAAGGAACTTTTAGGTTTCTATTTTGCAGAGAATTATTGACGAGTATTTTGTTGGGAAATTGCTCGGGAAATTGTCGACTCCGAGAGACGATACACTTTGTAGAGCCATGATAAGTGGTGTGCTATACCGCTTCCCTGCAGTTCCCATGATTACAGGCGAACGCCATTTATTTCACAGGATGTGCATATGAGGCACTATCTCCGCCGACGCAATTTGTGTGCGTTCCCGTAGCTCAGCGAGTTTCATCTCGGCTCGTTCCGTTTTAGTTTGACGATCATGCAGGTTGCCTGTCGCTCGTCCGAACTATCGCGAAATCCTTTCTACATCCTGGGCAATTTCCCCGAGTGGAAAGTGCTTAGTCGTGTTCGCGTTTCTTCGCGCCACGAGTGGGCGATCCTCGGCTTATCCGAATTGTAAGTTAACTCTTTTAAAAACATTGGCGTGTGTACTTTCACGAGGCTGGTATTGATGCAGGATATAAATTTCACAGCTCTAATTATTATATCGAGTGTCGAGGATAATACATCTTTGAGAAAATTAATTTTCTCTATCAGTTTTAATATTCTTATCGAATATTCACCTCATATTCATCTCATAAAGCTGTCTTATCTAAACCTGATGCTCGATCGCTTACAGTTCTTACTTTCTCTAAACAAGATATCATAATAAAAAGATTGTTGGAAAATCAAATAATTAACTAGTCACGACAATGTCATTCATTGCGTTAGTAGAAGTCCCAGAAGTCATTGGCCGCTACCTGCGTATGCAATATTCCGTGAATTTACCATTATGATCCACAATTGTGCTGTTGCAACGTACTATGTTTCTTGCACAAAATTGTAATCATCCATTGCCAATCGACGTTACACGTTAAGAAGCCGCAGGAAAGACATTTAACAGCGTCGATATTCGTCGGGGGAAGTGTTTCAACACATTTACGCCGCGCGTTTGCGGTAATCCATAATTTAATGCTTGTAAGGATTTACCGGATACAGCGACAACAGGACAAATGGCACGCTCGCGTCGGAAAGTCTCTTGCACAAAGTCGCGATTGCGTGAAACCGAGAAGTGCAGTCAACGAGAAGAATGCACTCTTACAAAGTTGGAGCTTTCTTCTACTTTCTATAATATATGCATTAAGCTACGATAAAATAAGCATCGACGTTTACCATATGGTATTAATTTATAATTACTGTATAATTTACAATCTTATTAAGCTAATAAAACTTCAATTCCGACAGAAATTTAATTCACAGTTGCGCTACAAAAAATGTTTGATCCTACGAATTGAAAAGTTATAAGACTTGAAAATGGCTTCCATTAAATTTTTGTTAGGAGAAAGTTAACTCCAAGTGCAGCGGCTTTGAAAGAGGCGAAATGTTCTTCTCCATCACGTTATTTAATGTGCAGAGTTTGGTTTAACAAGAAATATTTTTTAAAATTATAATTATAATTTATCGAAATAAGGGGCAATAACATATGGAATGAAACTAATCCTGCGCCGCTACTTCTTCGGATATTTTCTCATTCGCGTACGATTTTCATCGACGAGATTACACTGCGATAATATAAATGCGAGTTCACTTTCACTAGTGACCCATGATGTCGCGAGCAGGAAGACAAGTTGCATCAACGAGAATTGCCGCGGAGGTATTTGTCCAGCTTTCGAAGTTTCAAGGAATACTCATCTCTCTCCGCCGGAATTTTTCAAATTTTTGTCTTTCGTAGGTCAGAAAGATAGAAGCTTCAAATATGACTCATTTCTGTTGTAAAAACAATAATTATTAAATTTTTCATTATTCATATTGGAGTTCTGAAAATATTATCGATATAGATACAATTCGAACGCGAATTTGGTCTAGTAGATAGCACACTGGTCTACTATATTGAAGGTGCCAGATTCGATCCCCGACAAACTCTTAAATTTTTCATACGCTTCTCTCGGAAGGGGCAATGGCAAACCTCCGAAAGTGTCCTGCCATACTTTTTAGGTAGCGGGCTGATAACCTGCTCCTGGGAAAAAAATTAAGAATTCTAATCCATCGCTGTTTGAAACTGGCAATAAACTGTGTGTAGATCCCGTACGTCCTGTATACGCCTGTGTATAATCATCCATGTGCATCACAGGCGTATGAGAGAAGTATGAAAGAAATCAAGACACTACCTACCTAAGAAATACTACGGGCAGGCCAGAGCTCGACTCGAGCTGTGTCACGCGCTATCGAGAAACGAGAATGAATATTATAAATATTAATTTGTCTGTTTTATCTCTAAATCAGCAATCTGTTTGTCTCTACGTCTATTTGTATTGGCTAATTAAAAATAAAAATAACTGTACGTCAATGTTATCTACTATATACACAAGACGTCTGCAGTGTCATTGAGGATAACAAGTGATTGACCTGATACGACCTGAAGAAAAGGAAACAAGAACGTTATTCTTATGTCTAATTAGCCAATAAAAATAATTACTATTAGTAGTGCAAACGATTCTTATACGTAATGATAATCTCTTTTTTATTTTCTAATCAGATTTAATTATTAATCATATATACAATAATATAAATATTAATTCAAATGTAAAGTATTTAAACAATTTAAGTGTATTTAATTTTAAGTGTAATTTAATTAAATGTAACATAATTTGTTTACATGTTCCTTAAATTAATGTTTTTAATAATATACTTTCTTTAAAATATTTATGCAAATCTCAGAATAAAGAAAATCATTTTATTTGCAGGAGTCCATCGAATCGAAGGATTCTCTGCAAAGTCTCTCTGCACCAGTGAAGAAGGAAGTCGAGCCGGATACTAAGGACCTGAAAGCTCAAGGAGAAGGAGAGAACGGCTCGAAATCTGATAACGAGAACAGCGATCACGACGATGACGACGACGATTACGATGACGATGAATTCCCGCCCGTACACATCAAGCTTCCTCTTCAGTTGGATCTCGACGATATTGCAGGCGTAAATATATCACTTTACATACATGACTCTACAAATCTTATTTCTTACATCATATTTTAATGAGCATCGCCATATAAAAACCTTATGTACACAGTCTTACATCAGGACTTTTTATATTTTAAGTTTTATGAAAATATTGACAAATAAATCGTATCTTAAACTTCAATTGCTTTTTAGACATTAATTCAACAAGCTCGTAGCAGAGTTTCCTGTGTGGTTGAAAGACGACGAGCCGACGAGGTGATGGACGGAACCGGCGACAACGGTTTAGATAACAGTACCGATCCGCAGCGTTTCCAAAGACTGAGCGGCGAGCGAGTTGCCATTCTTTGCGAATCAGGCAGTCCAAATCAGGAGTAAGTAATAGCAAAAGAGAAACATATAAATCAAAGCACAAAATAATTAATAATTTTCTAATTGCACTTAATATCAAAATTACCGAATACTTAAATTATTTAGTCAATGTTAGTTAACTTTAAAAGATATTTAAAAGATATTGTTTATTATAATATGAATATGATCTCCAATTACTAAATAAACAGTATTTATAAGCAACAGTTAAATATTGTAAATTTTATTAAATTGTTACAGATAAAATAATAGAGCATAAGAATAATAATTTTGTTTTCACACTTTGTAGGCAGCAGGACCAAGAGATGCTTACTCCAATCATCGTGCCCTTAGGCACTGTGCAAATTCCTCTCCAGTCTCAGGAACCTAACCCGGGTTATCATCAATACCAAATACATACTCAGTATCAAGTTCCCGATATGCAGCAATTGCCGCTTAGCGACCCGCGAGGATTGAATCACATCCCGCCGGGTGTACTTCCACCTGAGCTTCGCAATCTTCCGCAGTTGACTATGGAGATGAGACCGCCTCGAATGGGCCCACAGACGCCCGTGATGGGACCTAATCCGATGGGACCACAAGTGAGTTTTCTTTTTATCTACTACGAAATCATAAACAAATTATGTATAATACCGTTGTGAATTAAATTTATTTGTTAATAACTAATCTAACACGGCTTTGTCAACTATCTCATTTATGTCTAGATCGAAATGCGTCAGATCCCTATCGAGCTGCGTCACTTCCCGATGGACCCGATGAGGGGAATGCGACCGATGGCTCAGGAGCCTCGCCAGGAACCACAGGTTTCGATGGTGTATCAGCAGCAGGCCGAGCAAGTTCCTAATAGTTACAACCCGGAACAAGGTCCAGCGATGATGCCACCGCCTCCTCCGCAACCCGAAGCACATGAGCAAGACCCGAGAATACAGCAGATACCACCTATGATGATTCCGCAAACTGAACAGAGGCCACCTGCTCCACCTCAGGTTGCGCCTGAAAAACCACGCTCTCCCTTCCAGGGCATTCCCATAGAAATCAGAAGAATAATTCAGCAAGTACCGTTGGAAATCAAGAACATCATCCAGCATATTACTGGTGAAGCCAGAGCGATTCCGGTCCAAGTACCCGAAGGAGCACGTCGCGAGGTGATCTTATTTTTTTTACATTAAATTGTAAAGCATATTTCGGAGAAAATCCAGAGAAATTATATTTTCACAGACAGATACATTATATAAATTTTTTATTAAATTATAATGAATTTTAATACAAAAATAGTGCTAAGATCTTTATTGTGTAACTGTATGACTATTAAAATTACGTTCTATCATTTTCGTAAATATGTATTGTAACTCAAACAGGAACTCAAACCATTCCCGGAAGGCGCGCGTCCAATCCCATTAGGACCATTCCCACTTCCGGTGGAAGTGAGAAATTTGATTGAGCATGGAAACATCGAAGGTCGTCAACGTCCGGATGGCGGCGAAGAGCAACAAGAAGCGAAGCCTTTCCCAGGTCCGGAGGATGACAGCGAAGAAGAAAGAAATTTCCCCATCCCTATGGAAATCCGCAATATAATTCACCAGGTAAAATGATAAAAAGATATTGTATAAATTGACAAAAAAGATTTTAAATGGTTAATATAAATAATATAGGAAGATATATAATAATTATTAATTTGAAATTAATATAAAATAAGTAACTAATTAAGAGACTTTTGAAATTTTAGGTTGTAGAGGGTCGTGCTTTCCCGGTTCCTAGATTTGCGTTGAGACCAGTCAAGTCCTTGGAGGTACCAGTAGAAGCACATGCTGAAGTGACCGATGGCCAGTCTACCGAACAACAACAACAACCCGAGCATCGAGAACAAGAACAGCATCAGGCGACACATATGATGAATATGCAGCAACAGCAGCAGCAGCAACAACAGCAACAGCAACAACAACAACAGCCCATGCAGGAGGAAGAATCTCGTCCGCATTGTAAGTAAAAATTTACATACTTTAAATTTGGATTTCTACACTCTTGAAATGATTACATTCGTATCCTGAATTTATTTTTTAGATTAAAATTATTTATTCTAAACAAAATAATCAAAAAATCTAAAATCTATATTAAAAAAAGATTAAAGTTCAAGATCAATACTCCAATACGAGAATTAAATATATTCGTCTATTTACAGATGTGCAACCACGCTCCGTGCGCTCCGTAGATGATACCTTCCTACATCGTCGTGAAAAACGCGTGCGTCGTTGCGCTTGTGATTGCGCGTGTTAAAGAATGCAGTTAACTGTATCCATCGGACGGAACGAATTGTCAAAAAATTCCGTTCGAAGTAAAATTAAACGTTCTAAAACAGCACGCCATCCATGCACACTTTGGTCAGGCGTTCGCTGCGGTCTCGGTGAATGAAACAAAACACGAGAAAAATAGTTGGAGCATATTTTCATCAGCATTGCAATCGCTACAAATACATTGAATTGTTGATCGCATTAAATTTTTCCGATCCAAAGTATTTTTACTATTATTATTATAGCAAACCACAATATTCAAGTAACTTTTCTTCAGATTGCCCAAGTTTTATTTGAGAGAAGCGTTTGATAAAAAATAAAGAATCTCGAATTAACTAACTGCATTTATTATAAAATATTATATAAAATTGATAGTATTTGTAATTTTTATCTCGTGCAGTAGATAAGTATTAATTGAAACGTACAGTTGACAAAAAATAAGCTTACCGAGGAATAATATCCTGATTTAATAACTGATTTTAAAATATTTTCCCTTTTCTATTGGCCAACAGTATGAGATTAAAACCATTTATAAATATAACAATTATATATGTTGAAATACATTTTGCCAACAATCTGCGCATTGTTGATAAGACAATTGTTGATAGACATGAGTGATACTTTCCAAATCAATTTAATTGATTATATCGTTATATCTTCTTTTATAGAGAGAAAGAATGCGAAGATAGTTTAGAAATCTGTGATTCTCCTATATAAATCCCTGTGAAAACGTGCTTCTAACAATACAGACACGTACGGTCAAAGATAATTAAAATTTCTGTACAATATCGTCTTTTACATTCCGTTATTAACTTTGTATTTTTGTTTATTTCCTTATTATATCCCTGCCTCCGTCTTTTAAAGTGATAGAGAAAAATAAAGATAGATTCTTTTACGTAAAAAATAATTCTCAAGGATATTCTTGAATAACACACTTTAGTTTAACTGATTATTTACAAATATAAAATATATTCTTGTACATTGTTTACGCCTATCAGAAATTAATTTAAGCTTTATGTGTTTTAATGACTTATTTTCTCTATGTATTACATGTTTTTTTCTTTCTCATGACAAGTAATAAAGTGATACGATATTGATTAAACTTAATTAGACTTAATTGATATCTAACAATAAATTCGAATGCATCCAATAATATATAGTAGATAAATAAAAACATATATACATATATATATATATATATATATATCAAAATATAAAAAAAAATAATAAATTTTATCACTAAGAAAATTATAGAAAGTCAATTAATTTCTACTAATTTTTTGTTTGTTTAATCCCTGTCATTGCTTATAATTAAATTAATAATTAAAAATATATAATAAAAGGAATAGCAAATAACAGAATAGTGTCTGTTTTTATATATAAAATAACAAACATGCACTATAAGATACGAAAACGTAACTGCAAAAAAAGATTTAATCACGTTTAATTGTATTGCGAGTATATACACATGATAAGATTTAAGAAATAATCAATAAAAATAAATTGTTATGAGAAAGCTTGAAAAATCTTGTATAATATTCTCAAATTATTATCCTTTCTTTTTGAAATTCTTTTACATTTTTGATCGTTGAATATGTTTTATCGGGTTGTACGGTTGCAGTTTACTTCAATTTTTGCTAATGTAGCATAATGTTATGACATAAATATAATACCTTAACTATCAAAGAAACACGTTTGCAATATTCTGACGTTTTTTGGCATCAATGAAGCGTTCCATGAAACCTTGTGTTTTGTGAACATTTACGCAGAATGCGGAAATTGTGATATTTCTTGTCGTCCTTAACTCGGGAACGCAAGTAGACGTGCAATTCAATATAATGATACATATCATCATTTCTCTTTCTCTACAATTATGCAGGTCAATGTTGAAGAATACGCAAGTCACAATGTCGTAATAGGTTCCAAATTAATCAAGCTATTATTAGTCAGTCATTACTTATAAATTATGGAAAGCTTGAAATATGTCATTTATTTTTTATTCTTATATTACTAATTTTTTATCTAGATTTAATTGATGACTTTTAATTTATTTTTATATTAGCACAAAACGTATCAAAAGAAGCGCATAACTCACATTTTGTACAAAAATGGAATTTATTTATATACGCTAGTTACGTTAATTTTTGAATTTATAAAAGAAAAATTACATCAAAATGTGAAATAAAACAAAAATGCAAGAATTTATCGCAAAAATACTTATAACTTATAGAAAAAATATTTGTCGCTTACAATGTCATAACGGTACATGACGGAAAAATGCGGAAGTTGTTGCAAACTGTTTTATAAATGTCATATTGATTGAAAAAAGAAACGAGAAAAGACGAATGTAAAATTCATATGCATATTATATATCTCTACCTAATTTTACTAAATATTTCATCATAATCAAAGAAGATATTTACAAAACTAATTATAGATCTTATATTAAAAAATGTTTTCAAATTTATCATACAGATATCCCAAAAATAATGTGTGTGTGTGTACATTTTAAAAAATATTAAAATATGCAAGAAAGGAAAGGAGACAATGCAAAATTTGCTACATCCTATTTCGAGCCAGACATTATTTTTCGTAAACTAAAATTACAGTAATTATGACCTGAAAAAAGTAATGCACACTTATGTACCACGAAAAAACCTACCGTTATTGTAAATATGATGTTCCTCGCAAATTCTCGATTGGTATTTCTGTAACAGCAAAATTCGACCGATTTAGATTACATACTGGATATCGTGTCATCGCGTTTCCTCGTGTATTTGCATGTCTCGCTAAAGTGGAAAGTGGTTCTTATAAATATCTAGATCGGATTATGTGATCACCACATACATACATATGGAGCTGCCCTCGCGAGATCACGCTGTCTTCCTTTGCACGGAGAACATGGAAGCGATACCCATGTTCTCGATTTTTTCCTGATAAAATATACCCGATAGCTCCAGTTAATTTTTTTTTAATGCAATTTTGCTCTACAGTAAGATGCGCCGATTAAAACGTATTAGTTTCCACGACGGAGTACATCAGAATATTTAATTTAAAGTCTTTACGCCAGATGATCATCGTTCGCGACACAAAGACAGCACGTCTGATGTAATTCTGCGTGAAAGTCGATAAACTACGGCGGTGCGGATCCATTTGCGACCGACAGAAGATTTTTATTGAGAAAATTATATAAGCTCTTACTCTTATTAAACTAGATTACCATACATCTAAGACGCTGCGCTTGACGATTACGTAGGTGCGTCATGGATGAACAATTCTTTCGCGGGTGTGTTATTAAACGATTATCTTGGAAAGCAGGTCACGCATGACAGTATAATTGGCTCATCACGAGCGGTAAATCGTCTGTTCGGCTATTAATTTTTGCCATTAGGTCGCCGGCTTCGGTTCAACTCGCCGGTGTCACGCACGAGATGTTTCTCCTTCAGTCGGATGATTATCAAGTCAGCGAACTGATTCAGGTCGCCAATTAAAGAAGGTACATACTCGCCACTGAAGAAACTGATGCATATGTATGCGGACGATTACACGAATCCATTTTTTGACGAACGCCAGCGAACATGAATTTACATACATTTCCGATGGAAATTGAGTTTTACGGTCGTCCACATCGCTTTCACGGTTCTTCGGACATGATTGCGAGATTTCTTGTCATGTAAGGATCATTTATCAGTGATTAAAATTGAAATGGAGATTCTGATAACTTTGACGTATCATGGCCCGATGTTGAACTCAATTATAATTTTTTTTTTACTACCGTTTATTGCATTAATCATGACTTTAATATTTTATTCTTCATTATAATGAAATCTAACAAATTCAATTAGAAATACATTTGAGAATTACATTCACGTATTATAATGAGTTATCGTGCACAAAATCTTCAGAAATAAAAAATTAATTAAAAAATATAAATTTTAGATTATGGATATTAATTATTGGATAATGTTAAAAATGCAAAAAAAGCTACTACTCCTATTTTTCATTGTCAAGCTGGCAATTTGTTATACAACCTATGTAGTTTTATTAATTATCAACTTAATACGCTGACCTGAAATATGCAAATAAAACACATTAGAGTGCTGAGAAAAAAAATTAGTTCCGTTCTGTTACTATCCTGTTCTCAAAGTGCACCGAATAAATATTTTAACATCCTTTCGTTACGTTATGTTAACATGCCACCTTTGTTATCAAATTATAAATGGATTTAGAATAATAACAAGTATAACGCACGCGTTGGTATACGTGAGTAAATAACAATTTTTGTAACAAGTCACATTTTTCATACCTAGTCGCGCGTTTAATTTCTAAGACAAGTTGATTTTCGCGCGACTACATTATATAATCAGCTGGTTAGATTAAATGAAGGCACGAGAAGCAATCAAGCGGTTTAAAAATTTTCCGGTCTTGTACCAGCTAAAGCGAAATGGTTCTCTCTGCCGGCGGCTGTTAAAAATACCGAAGCGATCCTCGAAGGTAATTACGCACAATTTCTTCGACCACCGCTTTCTATTAAGCAAACTATTCCGCAAGCGCGCGATTTATGGATTTATGCAAAGGAAACTATGGAAAGATGAATTTATGTAGATACGCTGAAATCGTCCAAGTCAGGTCAACTGGTTAAAAACGACAGTTATGAAACACTCAGCCAGTTCGAAAAAAAAATCAAGCATCGAAAATTCGTCTTCCAAGATATATCGTCGCTTAGGATTCCAGCCTTTCGATTTTGTAATTTGCAAATATCAAGATATGCGCGTCGTATATCATATCTCATCGCTTATTTCCGATTTACATAATAGAATCTGGATGTGAACCACACATAATTAATAAAGCGATACCGTATCACACGTATTCGCGAAACATATAATCGTCCCTTTCACCGAGTGACGATTAGAAAGCATTAATTACAGGTCATAAACTAATTATAACCATTCATACAGCCATGAGCTCACGCTTATGATTATCATTATCTCTGGCCTAATTCCTTTTTTGTAAAATTTTCAACACTTATGTCGGTAATCACACAATTAAGTTTAGTCAATCATCGATATAAGCCGCTTGTGTATAAAAAAAGTTATGTATTTCTAATATAAATTAAAATTAAATAATGCTATGGTATCAGTATTATCAATAATTAAAACAATTAAGAATCCTATTCGAAACTCCTTTCACTATAATCAAAATAAAAATAAATCAGATATTTCGAAATGAGATACAATCTAATGCATGTTGCATGTCACCACTTTATTCATCTAGGAATTCTTCTTTCTGCGTTCGATCGGAGACGGGCAATGCAAAGTCAATATATTCAACGGGCGTACTGCTTTCTGGTTGTTACGTACTATTGTCCATCAGCAGCTACGAAGGCCAACGAACCTCGAACACCGGGACCTTTCTCCTGAGAGTCAAGGTACCTTTGTCCTACTTTACAGCATACCTTAAGAGATTCGACGCCACCCCCTTTTTCTTTCAGCCGACGTAAGATCCACTGGCCGACATTCATTGCAATTCCTGCACTTTTGCATTTCCTGCTCCGTGCTGTTAATTCACGTATCTACGCTTTCTGCGTGATCTTTCCATCTTGAAGTCTTACAATTAATCTATCGGAATTCCTAATAATCACAATGGCACGCATACCAACACAAAAAAAGATAAATATCGATGTGATTACACTAAAAAAAATTCTAGTTAAAAACGGACGAATCAGAAAGTCTTGTAGAATTGATCAAAAATTCTGATTATTATAATAGAAATTCTGATCATTATAATAAAACTCGGTACTTTATAACTCATAATAACATAAGAATTTTTTATCAATCCTACAAGATTTTTTGATTCGTCTGTTTTGAACCAGAATTTTTTTCAGTGTAGTATTAATTAAAATTGACACAAGAAATAAAATTATTAATAATATGTTAGAATGTTATCTTCAATTTTATATTTCTACGTCGTGTATTCCTTTTTTTGTAAATTATGGCATAAATTTTTATTCAGTAGGATTCGCAAAATCTTACTATAAAATTTTTAATTTTTTTTTTCAAATTTGAATTCAACACTATAACAATTTTCTGTGTATAATCCAAATTAAAGTATTGTACGCAAATCAATTCGCGAAATTTAAGATTCGGCAAGCGAAATTTAGCAAGCCACCGAATTGGAATTTCTTGGTATTGTTACAATATTATACAATTAGCTAGTACATTGAATAAATCTACGAAATACCGTTGGCGAAACCGGAAGCGACGAACGCCGAGTATTCAGTGTCAATGCCACAAAATTACCCGGGACCTTCGCTACGGAACGGGAAGCACCCGGTATGTGAGAACCGGCGTTTCTTCGACAGAGAAGACCTCGGTCTCGGTGAAATGGTAACTGATCGTAACTGGCGGTTCATTCGAGCAGACAACCGGACGCGAACGTATCTTTTTGTATCCGCGATTCGGGCTTTTAAGCCGGAGGGAGGTGGCTGCGAGAGAGAAAATCGTGGGGAGTTATTAAGCTCGCGCCAATTAGCCGTGCGCGGTTATCATCGTAAATGTGCGATCGCAGTTGAGAAATGCAACAAAGACGCGAGGCCCTATCTGCCATGAGGATCTAACCCGGACCCCTCGAGATCCAATTAAACAAATCGACTCGTCAGATCGTACCGCCGCGCCGCGCCGGCCGGGCCGCGGCACGAAGAACCCAGCCTGCTTAAGGAAGGGAAGAATCGCTGCGCGCTTTACGAGCGCGCGCTCAAGGTTTATCCGCGAGTTAATTAAACCCGAGGAATACGTGTTACGTAATTACGTACGTCGAGTAGCGCCTTCCGGTTTACGGTGGAAACACCGTCTGTTTTGTCACACATAATTGTCACGATCGATGCGGCGTGAAACGAGACTGTCCGGTTCCATTGGAATTATAATACACTGTCGAGAGGTCTAAGCTCGTGCGTTGAAAATTATACCGGTTTTAAACCTGGCTCAGTCTCGAAATAATGAATTATATATGTGTAACGCGTGTTGCATATTACAAGATAATCCTTTAAACAGTCTTCTGACCTATACATGACCAACTGTTTAAAACTCATTACAACTCTTTTTTTTATTTTATTTTAGAACTAATTAATATTTACACATGTATATTTATACGTACAATATGTCAAACGCTCTTTTACTAGTAGCGAGCGGATTTAAATGGAAATCAAGACCCAGTCGCAAAGATGACGTTCGATTACTCAATTTGCTTATACAACACTTCGGCTTCGGCCGCGATATACCGTTAGTTGATCGAAGTGAAAGAAAAAATTGGAAAAAGTTTCTAACAGCGTACCGACCTTCAAACGGATCTCAAGAGCTTGGCGGACTTTGAAGTTGAAAGGTTTCAACGTGAAAGTCAAGGCCAACCAGTTGCACGTTTCATCTCGCATGAACGGATTTTATCATTATTATTATTATTGCAATTTTAACGCGCGGATTCGCGGGCACGTTCGGTGAAAGCGAATCGTCGGTCACTTTTGCGAAAATTGCTCTGTCCGTTTGCCTTTCTCGGATAAATATTAACACGATTATAAATGGTTCCGTCGAGCGATCGCACGAAGACGCGCGATTGATACATATTAAGAGAAATGACATACAATCGTTTATAATGATGGCTTAAATGATGCTTGATTGAATTTGCAATTTCACTTCATCATGGTTTCGTTTTCTTGAAAGTGCAGAATTCGTGTAGCAAAATAATTATGTATTGGGAGAAACACGGGTGAAAGCAAAAAGTAATATTTTTCAAAGAAACATTTTCAATATTTTTATAGAATGCCAAATTAATCTTTTGCCTTAAAAATTGCATTAAAATATTTAAATTGCGATAATACGCTTTCGCTTCAACATATTGTACAAAGATATCGTTCAAAATTAATTCAGCAAATTTATATTTTAATACGTTCAAATATAAATACTAAAAATCTTATACTTTTACTGTAAAACAATTTTAAAATGTTTAGAACGTTGGTTAATGTGCCTGGGTAAAATGAAAAATGCACTTTTATAAAATTTGTATGAATATGTATTTCAGATGATAGTTTATTTATCATGTGATTTAGCGAAATTAAATTTTCTGTAAATGTTCATTAATTAATACACAATAACTAGTAGTTTTTAATGCCGTTTTTCAAAAACATTTAACAGAAGAGATACATACATATAAAAGTCTTAAGTTGAAAAGATGGCGTTTTAAACATCGTCAAAAACGCCGCCTTGTATCTCCTTTAGATTATTTTCGTAGATGTACAAGCTGGTGCCAAAGGCGGTATTGAGACCATGAAGAGCGCCGTTCTCCAGCTTCTGAAAGGGATTCCTGGATATGTCCAAAATATAAAGACTTGCCAAATTTTTGCAGGCGCCTTTGCGAATCTCGGATATTTTATTTTCCGAGAGCCAGAGACGTCTTAACCGACCTAAGCTCTCGTAGCTGTCACCGTCGATGGTCGTCAAAGTGTTGTTGTTTAGATACAGATCCCTCAGAGTAGGCAAGTTGAAGGCACCGCGCATTATGCTAGAAATTCTGTTTCCGGTCAGGGATAAGGTGGATGTCGGGGTTTGAACAAAATTGCCCTCTTCGAGAGTATCGATCTCATTATAATCGAGATGCAGGGAGTCCACGGATTGCGCTAGATCGGCGAACGTAGCTCTAGTGATCTTGTTATTGGCGAGATTCAATTGCTTCAGACCTATCAGCTCCGCGAGAGTACCCTTCTGCAGATCGCGTACAGAATTGTGGTGGAGATCGAGGGTCTGCAGCTTCGTCAAGCCTCTAAAAGCGCCCGGTTCGATGCTCCTTATGCCATTCCCCGCCAATGTTAATGTCAGCAGGGACGCCAGACCTTGGAAGACGTCGTTCTGCAGCGCTTCGATTTTGTTATCGTCGAGATACAGGTAGCTCAAGTGGAAGAGCTTGGAGAACGCGCCGTCGGGAATGGAGATTATATGATTTCCGTTCGCCAGGAGCACGGTCAGGGTGCTCGGCAGACTGAAGACGAAATTCAGACTCTTCAACTGATTACCAGCGAGGTACAGTTCACGCAGTTTCGTCCTCGCGAGCGCGCCCTCCTCGATCTCCTCGATCAGATTGTTCCTCAAGTTGAGCGCCTTCAAGTGATCGTTCTCGATCACCTGACTCCAAACCCTGCGTATTTTATTCCCCTGGAAGTTTACATACGTCAGACCTGACGGCAAGCTGTTCAACGTCTCCTTCGTGATCTCGGTGATCTCATTGTTCGACAGATCCAGCGACGCAATCGGCAGAGATTGCAGCCGATACCAGTCTTCCTGGAAAGCCTTGATACCCAGCTCGACGAGGCTCACTTGCATCATGATATCGACTGGTACTTCTACGCATCCTTCAACGAGCTGCTCGTCCTTCGGAAGAATCTCCAGTGATGTCACGATACCATCGGACTTGCAAATTTTCACTCGGGTGTGCTCGCTAAGGGTTGCTTCGGCGATCTTTTGTTCCTGAGGCTCCGTGGTTATCTCGACCTTCTGCTCCTTCTCTTCGTTCTCCTTTACGTTTCCCTGCCATCGCTCTTGCATCTCTGCCAGACGCTTTATCTCCTCGGTGTCTTTGAGAAAAGAATTAGCGAACACGCCCGTGCTGATGCTCCAGAGAATATTTCCCTCGGTGAGAATTCTGACAGATTTCGTGAGGCCGAATAAGTGACCCCTTCCAAAGTGTCTGATAGGATTGTGAGAAATGTCCAGCAGCTGCAGATTCTCCAGACCGACAAATAGATTTCGGACATTCGATATTTGATTGTTTGCCAACGACAAGCTCTTCAGTTTTGTCAGATTTGAGAAGACAAAGTCCGGCAGAGAAATCAATGAATTGTTGGCAAGTATGAGAGATTCCACGTCGAGTACATTATCGAAGGCTTCTTTCTCCAGAGCGCGAAGACTCGAAAAACTTAAATTCAGTTCTGTATGATCGGAATTTTCAACGAATCGAACGTCTTTCAGGGTGTCGTTGTAGATGTCCATGATATAACTCCTCAAAATTCTTACATCTACATTAATTTTTTCATCTTGTACAGGCACGGTCGCCGCAAGAGGCAGCAAACATATGAGGAGGGACAGCATCGTCATCTCCTAAAACAACTAATAATTTTTTTTTTGAGACTAAAAACCCTCACTTTTCTATACATTAGAAATTAGATTGCATCAATAACTTATAAATATATCATACAAATTATTAAAAATAATGTATATGTGATTGTGTATTGTTAATATATTATAATTTAATAAAATATAGTGATAATTTACTCTTACGCACAAAAAATAAACGAAAAATAATTCAAGTTTCATCCTTAGAATTTCATCATTTTTTAATATTTTTTATTTATTTTTTTTTTTCATAACAAGCGGAAGCTGTGCGGTAATTAAAAAGTATGTACTCATTAAATATATTATCTTTATTTTTAGCCAGTTACCATGATAACACGTGAGAAAGTTCAAGACGTTGATTATGATTCCCTGCTGATAGCTTAAGAAAATTCTATGCTAGACGCATCAAAGAATCCCACGCTTCGGGACTATTTTGCGACACTCCTTATGATAGTCGGCTCTCTCGCGTATACGGTCATAATTACAACGATCCTGATAAACGACGTCTTAGATTATTCTCCGAAACTCATGTCAGATATTATAGAAACCGGTTACGCGACTTTCAAAGTTGGAATACACAAATTACATAATTCGTAATATTTTCCGATAATTTCCGGAGGTATATTCTAATAGTATCGGTGAACAATTTTCGTCATCTCACGATTCCGCGAGAACGTTACAAATCCAAAATTCAAGTGTTCAAAGAATTAAAGCAAGAGTCCATTTTAATCACTGTGTATTTAAAATTTTAAAAATTAAATTATACTATATTATTTAAATTATAATACATTAAATGTACTTTAAATACAAAATTACATTATAAAGTGACCTCTAATATAAATATAATATAAATTGCGAATACTCGGCTTCTTGCTCCAAACTCCTCGCGCAACAGTCGCCATTGTTCTTTTTGTGGTTAATGCATCGTGGAAACTTGAGTTAACGTGAATCACGTCGTTACGTTCACGTAAGAACATGTTCCACTTACCGATCAATCAGCTAAACCACAGAAAGCCGCGGAAGTTGCTGAAGATCCCTCCTGCCTTCGGACGCAGACAGACAAAGACTGCCTGCGTTTCTATTCCTGGCCGGACAACGCGTGGCGGGATTCCTCAGGACGAGATAATCACGAAAACAGGTCTTGCAGGCCTTTATAGTCGAATCTCATGCGTGTACAGATTCCTAGATGCGTATGTAAAAGACGAGCGCTCTCTCTCTCTCTCTCTCTTTCTCTCCCTCTTTCTGTAGGCGATCTTGCGGCGAAAAAAAAGGAGGATGAATCCTTGCCCGGTATCCTCGCCCACGGCGATTTGCTTTTTAAGTCCGTCGACACTGATCAAGTCCCATTCTCGCAGCTACGAAGAATCGAAGAGGATAACGTGGCACGAGCCGCGTAACCCTCCTTGAATTATATCACTTCGTCACGCGTTAATCGACGTCGAAGTTTTTGTTCAGCAAACTAGAGTTCGATTCTACGAATGGTCCATTCTCCCTGCTGTTAGCGCACGCTACGAGCACTGCTTTTTACGTTGACTCTCTGTCGTCTTTTTAAGGAATCATCAACCAAGAATGCTTCTTACCTGAAAATCGTGAACCAAGAGCGTTACGTCATTCGAGTAGACTTGATTACGACCAGACGTTAATCTTGTTTTTGAGGCAGAGTATTCGGACAAACAGTTTTACATGGGAATAAAGGTCGAGTTGAGCATTAATTAAATTTGATATGCTACAATTTTACGGGTGTTTTATTCAAAACTCTTACGTGAATTGTTTTATTCTAATATTATATCAAAGAGGATTCGTCGATTGAATCCAATATTCTATAAATACACTGTATAATATTGATATAAATAATGCAAATAACGATAATAATGATATCAGCGAGCATTTTTAATAGCATTAGGATGCGATAATACATTGATATATGATCGACGATTCAATGATTACTAAGCTGCAACTGCTAAAGAAATCGATAAATCATTTTAAATCTAACAGATCGAAAAAACCATAAAAAAATGGATATCAGTTTAATAATCAATAATAATTTAACAAATATTGAGTCTAATTAAAATAATTGTGATTCGAATTCTTTTAATCTATCTGAGTATTTATTATATATTCTTTATTTCTTCTTTTTTTTAGTAAGGTACATTCGTGAGCGTAGGATTTAAAATCAAAGCAAAGTAAAGAATTATGAAATATTGAAACGTGCTGTTGCGTGCATATACATATAAGATGCATATTTCCTCTACGCATACGTTAATATATTTATCTAACTCCATGCGCGCGCATTTCCCTATACTTAATGCATACGACATTCCTCTCAAGATGAATGAAGCTCCCGCGCACAAATTGCCGCATATCACGAAAGATTTAGTTTCCAAAGCAGGCATTCTTGGAAATCATCAAACGCATCATACGCGGCTCGATGACACTTGACAAGTGAGACCTCCATGCCAGTCGACGGGCTAAAAATCAAATTCGCTTAAACTGACTACCGACTGATCCGGTATTTCGCGCGGATGCTCATCGCGGGAGGGCTTGACGGGAACCACGAGCGGCACACGATCTCCCACACATCACGATTTTCCTGATAACGCTTTCTCGCGCGAGATAAATTTTAATCGCTTAGGCAAACGCGAATTTCTACGCGCCGGCTAATTTCTAATGTTCATGATCGAGAGCCGAGGAGGGCCCTTCGCCTCTCGCGGCGCTGCAACCAGCCGCCAGGAGGTCGTCGTACTTCCGGAAACCGGCCTCGTACCTTCCGCTATGAGCACCACTGGATTCGTCGGATCATGGTTATTACGCGGGTATAAGAGCGCGGCCGTTCGTACCGGCGCGGCGGCTTCGTACTTCTCTCACGGTTCCATTCACAAAAAACCAGCCGGCCGATACGGCTCACGTGCGTTCAGTTAATTAAGTTTGTTGCACACGTGTACGCACCGACAGTGTCGAAGGTTGAGACGATATCTCGCATACGTTAATTCGCCAGCGTAACCAGCGCTCTCCGAGCGATCACGCATTACATTTCTTTCCTGTATGCCATTACTTCCTCCTGCCTTCCTCTTGCCAGAGGAAGGATTGAAGAACTGCTCGTTTCCGCAAGTTTCCAATTCAGCCTTGAACTCGTCTTCGCAGAATTGCGCCGCGATCGTTTCAGTCGCAAAAAAGATAATTAACATATTTAGATACGCAAATAATAAATTTGACGATAACAGTTTTCAAATATATAAAGAAATCATTATATATGTATGTAAAGCTTAAACTTATCATAAAATTATGCTATTTTTTTTCTAAGCACTTTTTTAATTTACGATTTTAATTTGTCTCGTATGGTTTTCGATATTATCTACCCGACATTCTTTATTCAGATAATATCTGCTAAGATTTGTTACATCGTTTGTAAATATTACTCTCTCTCTAAAACTTCTATTGAACCATGTAATGATTGAGCTTGCAAATGATAGCAGACATTAAAAATAGCGTTTCGCAATTCCCAACACTGATTATCGAGTGCAGACTCGCGAACGGGATGTGTTATTTCCAATTTATTCCTATAAGAAAAAAACATGACTTTTAATTCTCGGAATTAATATTCCACGGATCACGAAACCTAAAGGTGTCAGCGTATCCTCGCGCAAATTGCCAGGTGCTAATTAACCGCATGTAAATTTATGTTAAATTTTGCTTCGAGCTGAATAAATTAGGTGAAAAGATTCCCCACAATTTTCTCTGTTAACATTAACAGAATAAGGTGGATGATAAGAAGGGTAGGAAGAATTTTTCCTGGCCCCGGGATAATAATTATTCTGTTACAATTGTGTCAAATAATTAGTGGTCTAATCTCGGTTGCGCTGTAACAGAGCACGTATGTTTCGGAGCATAATAATTAAATTCGTAACACAAATCTTCTCGGTTTTCTATTAAGTGACATTTTGAGATGACGAAGTTATTTCTGTCCATAATGGTTTTGCAGCAGCATGTATATACATCACACAGTACACACAGTTGCGCAAAATTTTCATTCGGGAAACAGTGAAATCTCCGGAAATGGAAACTCAAGATTTGAAAAATACAATAAATCAAATGTACAAAGGCGTGTGGAGTTAATCTTCTGTTTCACGATTCTTTATCTAAAAGTCTGAGAATTATAAGGTTGCGTACAACATTTCCTGGCGAACAATTATCGAACGGATAATTATGCATAAGGCGCCAAGTCATAATACCTAATTGAATTGTACGCAACGACATACAATTGAACCAAAGTAATAATATCATACATGCGAATGCCGGCCTTGCATTGTTGCCTAGGTGCGCGGCGATGTAAAGGAACAGCGTGCCATTGTCTCGAGGATTTCTTTGATAGAATCTCATTCGATATTGATGCAGTCATGCTAATCGCTCGAATACGAAATTTTATGCAGTTTCTAAGTGTTCTAACTGTCTTCCTGCCATTGTGATATATTGAAAACGGGAAATAGAGCGGGAGCGTAAAGTTATTGAGCATGTAAAATGGCTGCAGTTCGATTTTTATGTTTTAGACATAAACTTTCATATTTCTATGAAATTGCTTTCACGTTTCCCTAAAATTGATTTAAAAGATCTATAAAAATTTTCTTCCTTGAAAGAATATAATATCTAATTAATTAATTAATTAATTAAAATTAATTTTTTTTAATGGAAATAAAATGTTAAATATTGTTCCTTTCCTTCTTTCATTAAATGTGATTAAACAATGATATAGCCAAGTCATTTATTTAAAAATGAAATAAATTACCATTGATATAAATTTCAAAGACTAGATTATAACTGTAAAAATAAATATATACCATCAAATAATTTTTTAAACGACAACTTTAGTTTGTTTTATTTTTATAGAGAATTAATGTAGCTTTAATTTTATAAACACATTTCTTTATATGTGTACTCAATTCTAGATTTATAAATCTCGAAATACTGTATATGTGAAAAATATGAAAAAATTCTGTGATTATTTTATTAATAAAGAGTAACCAAAATTATCCTTATAAAACAAAATATGTATAACATTATATTAAATATTGTAATTTCGCTTAAGTTAATAATTTTTCTTTTAGCTTACTTTTAGCTTTATCGGATTCTAAACTGTATTTATGCTACAAACAACGTACTTATCATTGAAGATATCGAAGATGAAAGGAGAGGGAAATGGACTACGTGTACGTGCGGCAACATGCATTTTCTTGCTACAAGCTCTTAGGGTCTCTAAGTGTAAATATTACGAAACAAATTACATCTCTCACATTCTGCATATTCATATACACACCTGTGGCGTCTGCAAAAGCGCGATTCTATTTGTATTATAAAGAAGTTATTTAATTTTTATTTTTAAAAAATATTAATACTTTTGGATATTTTTTCATGTTCTTGGGATACCTTTATTTTTTTTTATTACAAGCAGTATTTCCTCAACAATTCTTCTGGCTCGGGTTTAATTCACCGGAAGAAAATCTGTGTTTATAATTTTTCTGAAAAAGATTCATATCTTTCTCTTCTTCTAATCTTAGATTTATTTACTAATTGATAATCAACTCGTTTCGATGTTTATATTAATACCTTATGAGGTTCTCGATCATTAAATTATTGACTTTAATAAAAAGCAACGCGGCCTGTGTTACTTTCCTGAGAATTTCTATCCGATCACGATGGCTAATAAATGCGGCAACGAACATTAAATCATTGCTCGGAAGAGTGCGTGTCTTATTAAATGTAGCTAATGCGCGTGATATATGTGTACCGATAGGAAACATTTTATTGACTCGTTTAAAATTGTTATGATAAATTTGACCATCTGGGATGCACTTCAATTTCTTCCGCTTTGGAATGCCGTTTCCTTAAAATTATTTCTACATTACGTTGTGATTTCATACGAGGCACACAGCTGTAGTTAATATAGCTGTTAATGGCTAATGTTTATTAATAAATTTCTGCACGAAGAAAAAATATTCAATAATTATTGTTAGTTGTTATATTGCTTGAGGTTGAAAATATATCTCACGCAAGATACTAAAGATTGATATATAAGATTAATCCAAGCAACATGAGTTTGTTGCACTCTACTTAAAATTTAGATTAAAACTATTTTTTAGAATAAAATCTTATCTTCGTCGATTTTTATCGCAACTGTTGACTATGCGAAACAAAAATAATATAACCTTGTCAGTGTTTAAAAAAATTTAGATTTATTTTTTTAAACTTTAATTTGTCCATTCAATTATTTTACTTACACAAATTTACAAATTTTTGAATCTGAAGAATCTATCGCGAAATAATTTGTTAAAAATTTTTACAAAGTAAACTTTGCAAGTTTAGTTAAAAGCACAAACGCAAGAAAAGTAACAGGAAAAAAGTACGTAGTTTCGTCACAAAAAGACTTAATTTAAATTTTAATTTAAAGTTGAAACTCGTTTAAAATTGTTTTCTAGAGAAACTTCTTATCGTTATCATTTATTATGCAATCTCTTGCAAAAAAACAGGCATCTAGCGTATGCATTTGTGAAACGCTTTGTAACGTTACGTGCTCGCGTTTCGAAAAGAGGACAGCGGCGGAAATCAGGGTTAAAAGTACGGACACTTGAATTCGATCCCGAAAAGACGACGCGTCTCCGTTCCCTTCACCGCCAGCGCCTGATGCGCGGTGGAAGCAGAAGCGGCCCCGGAACAGGCGGCCCCCGGGTGGGATGGCACGGCGAATGTGGAGTAGAATCGCGGCATTACGTGCCACCGAGTAACGGAGCGCGGACGCGGAATAGAGCGTATCGCGTGTCGTCTCCGTGTTTCACGTCGATCCACGCGGTGTGCCGAGGCACCGAAACGCGACGAGGAAAAGCGGCAGTCGCGTGTCGGCCAGCGGACAGGTCGGTGCGGATCGAGCTGGATGCCTCTCTCGTCCATCTCTCCGCACAGCCTCTCTCACGAGCAAGCGGCGACCGAAGCACGCGTTCACCGAAAGTTCGATGACTGAAAAGATCCGCGGGGACGGTCGCCGCACGCGCGTCTCGACACCCGGAACCCGCAGGAACCCTATCCGTCCCGGCGCCGACGTCCTCGACACCAACGGAGATCGCGTCGCGATCATGATGTCGTAGAGCCGCTCGGCGGCGCGCGCGAAAGGAGAACTGAAGAAGAGCGACCGGCTCGAGGATGTTGACCTGGTAGCGGGTGTTGATTGACGGGAAAATCGCTCGTTCGCGGGACGTGCATCGGCTGACAGAGTTTGCCCAGCTGTCGGCGAGTCAGTTAACGTTTGACAAAAATTTTTCCGCTTCGCGTTCTCGTCCCCGTCCTCGTCGTCATTCAGCAGTGATTCACTGAATGGACTTTATGAGTGACCGCTGCACTCGGAGCGCGGCAGCATCCGCCGGAAGACAACCGGGCGCCCGGTGACGGATCGTCTTCCAATGGATCGCACGTGACCGCGCCGCAATCATCGTGGGATATCGTCGCCGCGCTTCGTCGCCAAGAAGGTGATCCCCCTCGTGGTAGAGGCCAGATTTCGAAAGGAGCGCCGGCAGGATGAGGCCGAAGGAGAACATGTGGCGGCAGAGGAGAGTGCCCGTTCCCAAGAGGTAAGGAGGCTATCTCTCGCGGGATACGCGATTAACCGCGGCGCTAAAGCCGCCTAATTACGCGCGCGCGATTAACATCTTCTACGATGTCATCAATATTTATCTGCGCGTAGAGCATGAGAGTGCATGAAGGGATACCGTATCTCGCCGGCCGTAGCCTCTGTAACGAGCCGAGATATTTAACCGTTAAGCACGCTGGTGACTCAATCTCAGCCGACGATCGCCTTATCCACCTTCTTGCCGGATGAAGCTTTTCATGATGTTCTTGTTCCTCTATTCATAAAGCTCCATTTTGAGGGGATTGTGCTGTTATATTTGTTTAAAAAATATTCAAAATAAATCGGAAAAGTAGAGAATGTTATCTCTACTTCTATTTTCTAATTCATTATAAAAAGCACGAGTTTTTAACAATATATAATTACTGTGATATTTCAAAATTATATTTGACTAAAAAATATTGCTTACTTTTTAAAATCAATTTTTATCATTTTTTTCTCAAAAGATGGTGTACTGACCTCGTTAATGAATAAAGTAGAAAGGAAAGTAGGAATACGAAATCAGGGATATAAATTTCAGCTAGCAGACTGTGTGGGATTTTGATTTCTTTCAGAAAGGACACGTTACAATTGCAAATGTCATGCGATGATGATATAATTTATGCACGTATCGCTGGATTGCTTGTATAGGATTTAAAAGATGTATGCATAATAAACGTAGCTAGAAAGTAAATGGCCAATTTTACAAATTGCATTTATAATGAATAATTCACATTCCTATCTACTCCTCTATATAACGTGAAATGTAATTACATCATTATTATTAGTTATTTATATAATTTAGGTACATTGCAATGCAAAATATTTCACTACCGTAATATCATTTTAACATACAAAAGCTTTTAATTAATGTTACCGTTTTTAATTATTATACGAGGCACAAATTTGCAGACTTTTTTTTAGAATATAATGTACCTTGTATAAAATAATTTCAATTGCGTTTCTCTTAGAAAAATATCAGTTTTAGAAAAAAAAATTATCTTCGATCGAAAGAAATCGGTAATGTCACCAATAACGGACCATCCTAGATAACTCGCACTACACGTCGTAAAAAGTGCGAGAAAGTTGGTGACAGTAAGAAATACTTTATTCCAGTATTGAGATGCTGGCTCTTTTATCAGTCATATGTGAACGCGTGACACGATGGACGGTCACGATGTAAGTGACTTTACGTAAGGTTTCCTGTTTCGCCTCATGAATATGTCATTACGTTCCGAGGAGGTATAAAGTTAACGGCGAAAAAGGAATAGTGCCGAACAGACATCGCGTTCAGACATCGCGTCGCCGGGATCAGGGTCGAGGTAATGAGTTAAAGGTCTCGTGACCAGGGAGACTCGCGCGATGAGCTAGGCATGTGACAAATCGATTCATCATGGCAGAATAATGCGAACCTCGGGAGAGAATCGTGAGTGCTCGATTCCCCAGGTATTCCATATCTTATGCAAATGCACGGTTTGTTGGCCTGCGATTTCTTTTTACGATTGACTCCCCCCGTAAGCGTAAAGTCACGAGTCACAAACGAAGTTGGTGGTTTACATTATGGAACGTATACTTTGTAGAATGCGGTAAATAGGACTCCTTCGATTTAGAACCGACACTTCTATCTTCCACGTCTCAATATTACATCAAGTGACTTCATAATTAAGAATTTAATTAAATAACTGTCAGAATTTATAATTATATTAAGTATAATTATAACATAGATTTGAAATTGCAAATGGAGTAGAGTGAATTTAATTAGAAAACAGACCTCGTTATACATTTACAGAAAATTAACAGATAATTTATAATATTATTTAGAGTAGATAATTAAGTTTTTTTTTTGTAAAAAAAAAATGAATAATGTTGATTTGTTGATTCTTTATGTCTGCATACAATATAATCATTTTCAACGAAATTTATCAAAGAAATATATCCAATTTTCTAACATTAGAGAACATAAAAAAAATCTCTTACTTTCTAATTTTTTGTTTAAGACAATTGATAAAATTTGGTCTTTTTAAAATAAGTTATGTTCATTTTTACCAATGCAAATTAACTTTAATCTCAGTTTAACTAACTTTTTATCCTTTCCTAATTCTTCAAACTAGAAAGAAATAAAGAGTAAGTTAACTCGAGATTAAAGTTAATCTAACAATAAATTGGTAGAAATGGATATTAAACTCTAAAAAAATTCGTTCATAAATTGTAAATTTGCCATGAATTGTAAATTTTCTATCAGCAATCTACCCTAGGAATTATCATACCCGATAAACACGGTCGTTTCGCATCCCTCATTTATCTCATGTTAATACAGTTGATAATTACGAATTCTGCTAGGTGAGTGATGAACCATCGTGACGTTTGCAAGAATGCAGGTCCATTTGTCTCGTTTCTGCGGCTCGTCCCGCGTGATGAATTTCGCTGCCCGGGTGAGAAAACCGCGCGCATTCGCGATAATGAATCTTCCAGAGTCTATAAATAAAAGTTATACGAGGCCCATTGCGTAAATGAGACGAGCAACGAGCGTCGAAGAGGAGCGAGATTGCGGGGAAGTGTCGTTGCCGTAAAATGGAGTAAGGGACTCCTCGGCCACGGACCCCGCGCGCCTATCAGAACTATCATTATCGGCCACTCTTCTTCTCTCCGCGCGGCCACATGGAATCCCGTCTGCTCGCACTTCCGACTTCTCCACGACGATATCAAGCGGCGGACGCCACTTCAGCGGGTACAACGCAATTAAGAGCGTCTACGATAATGCGCATTAAGTGGCCATATAGCAACGTGCCCACCATTCGCGAGTATTTCCATTATGGAGAAACAACTTCTCTCTCGTATCAACAGATAGATGGCCAGCTGTATGTCAGGCATAAAATCTGATTTAATAAAGTATGCATAATGTCAGAGGGCATGTCTGTTTAGGTACATAAAAAGTCGCGAATTAACATGGGTTGGACATGCGTACGCGTATAATTTCTTGCCTGTTAACATCGAATACGTATGTAGATATGCGTCTTTTTTTTCAGCCGAGCGAGAGGAGAATCTGCGTTTGAAAGATATCATAGCTGATCGGGACATCCGGTACATATTTACCAACAAAAGCAGCGGAGAACTCGTTCAACTGGTTCGGGGATAACGTGTTCCATAAATTAAAAATTTAATTGAAAACACAGACGTAAATGGAACGACATCAATTCCGCGCGCCCGTGTGTTTAACTGTTTCTGCGACATTAAGTGCGGCAGTTGAAAGAAAAAAAGAATTAATGGTTAAAGTTTTACAAACGTAGAAAATAATCTGTTATAGATTGAACAAACGTCCCGCGAACGTAGCAAGAGTACACTTCGCGGAGCTTTATTGGAATACGGCTTCGGCCGTAGCGGCTGCAATAATTTATCATATACGCGCGCTCGTTAAAGTCAATTGTGGTCGTTGTATTGCAACGAGCAGTATTGTCGGCGGTGCATCGACCGCGATCAAAAGTTGCAATGCAATTTCAGCACGAATCTCCTTCAGCGCTTTGCCTCGCGGCTTTGTTGTGTTGCGTCTGCCAATGTTACCACGATCCATTACGAAAGATTAAAACAAAACGCCGGATCATCCCTCTTCCATAATCGCAAACATTTTCTATGGCGTATCGGAATGTAAGATCCTGAGAAAGATGCGTATTTGTTGAAATTTAATGAAATTAACGGCAACAATTGAAAGAGATTTGCAGCGCGCCGGAGTACGTCGAACGCGTTTTATTTCCTCTTTCCTGTTTCCCAGACATGCTGGAATAATGATTTTAAAAAGTAACAATTGTTTCCCGCAATTATTTTTTATCATATGAAACGCGATATACGGGATAATAAAATTCCGATATGAACAGTACATCGGAGGAAAACTTTTTTTTCGTTCTTTGTTACCGAAGCATATTTCTCTGAGAGAGATAGGAGAGTATCATGGCAGTTTGTCACTCGTTTATCAGGATATTTCGTACCTCGCGATTTGGGATCTTATAAATTAGGCCACAATGGTGTATCAGACGATCTGACCCGTAGACCTCTTTAGCCAACGACACATAGTCGCACGTTAGAAATTCCTAAGGCGCATTCTTGCCATTCGGTTCTCGATGGCACATTTCGCGAATCGAATACCTACACGCGATGTTCTCACCGTGCAGGACAATCGGATTTCCAGATACGCGTTCGCCATTATGTACACGAGACGTATGTATGTACACGGGTGCCCCTGTATGTACCCCGTTACGGTATATATAAAACGCGTTCCTAAGAGCTTACGGTTTTCTTCTCTTCGTGTGTCGTTGACACTGCGTCCGCCAGAACGATACCGTTCGTTTCTCGCTTTTCCCTCGAGTAGATCTGCTTACGTTTCGCTGATAAGCCCGGAAGAGCCGGAGAACGTCCTTGTATATCCTCGAGGAAACTAGCGGCATCAGCGCGACGAATCACCGCGAAAGATAGTGATTTGCGCATACATAGAAATGGCTGGAATTAAATTATAGATAATTTCAGAAATTATAGACATTCTCGTAACTCACACGTGAAAAAACTTAATACTTGTATAAGAATAATTTTTCATTTTGTTTCTCAAGAAAGCAGTAAAAAATATTATTAAGTGCTAGAAAATTAATATTTAAATCCCAGAACGTTTTAATTTGGAATTTTATATTCATATAAAATCATATTTAATAATACGAATAAAAAGAAATATATAGTATATTGTTTTTTGTTGAATTTTACAACATTAGAATATTGTATATTTAATACAAATATTTGATTCAAAAGAGTAACAATTTTACAAGTATGATATAATATTTAATTTTTTTTATAAAATTAGTAAAAATCTATATTTTAATTTCTTTCCGTTTTTCTTTTGTAAAAGTATGTCGCTTTGCAAATTACACGACCTGACCTTATCAGACTGCGAGGACGCTGATTGCCATTGTATTTTAATGCAAACGATAAAAATCTTCATGATGCATTTGTTTCGGAAGAATTTCGGGATTTTTCCCACAAAGTACTTAATCTTTCGCACGGTTAGTGTCTAGTATTTCTTAATGAGACGGATTCTTAGTAGACTAGTAAAATCATTAATCTTCTTCTTGTTAATTAAAATGTTGATTGAAACTTGGAAACTTGATATTCAAATGTAATCGCAAAAGAACCAAATAAATTTTGCAAATGATATAAACATAGCCGCAAATATGTATACGTGTACATATCATTTGAAAGAAACACTCATCTATTATTCAAAGATACTAAATTTCCGTTAAGCATATGAATGAGAGGTCCGCTACCTTCTCTAGCATTTGCAAATCCTATTCGGCTTTTAATTTTAATGGAATGCTTGCAGGATATGAAAAGATCGCGCAAGGACAGAAGCAAAGTAGACATAATGATAGTGTGGTTAAATCACGCGTGAAATATCTACTTAAGAAGTCGAAGAAGACATTGACGAATGTAGCGTGAACAATATGAAATTATCAAGATGCATAATTACATAATTTGTATTTAATTATGCAATTTATTTCTTGTCTCAGAGGAGGTTTTCATACGCGATAAAATAATCTTTCTCTAGAAATGAGAATTTAGTGTCAACCTGTTTTACCTTCAGAAATTACAAATATTTGTATTTTCTGAAAAATTATTCGATTTCTACGCGCTAATGATAAGACTAAGCGACCGTTTAATGACAGTGCAATTACCTTTCAAGCTGCAATTATTCGCGGAATTTAATCACAATGGGAAGTATGAGAATAGAACGTTAATACTAAAAGTGCAATCTCTGAAATGCAATCTCGAAGAATCAATGTACAATTCTATATCATTATTTCACACAAAGTGTTTACAATTTATATAAAGTAACGATAATAAACATTTCTCTCTCTGTCTTTTATATTTTTTATTTATAATTCTATCTTAATAGTTATTTAACAGTTTTAATATTTTAATAATTTACGAATTACTCGTAGATAAAAAAATCGATGCAATACATTATACGTATTACAAAGTATAGAATAGAAATCTTTAACGTTCAATGTTTCCCACGCGACGATTTGAATATACCAGAAATGAGGATTGCACAATACATGCAGCTGCAGCGCATCTGTATCAAATTGCAGAATTTGCAACGTGCATTCGAAGTCGAAGTTGTATGTAGGCCAATTGCATGGCGTTCTTAATGCGGTCGCGTGAGATCGGACGAAGAGTACACTCGAATCGGAGATTACATAGCGACACGTTCACAGATTGCAGTGGAAAGAGACCAGTCGAGACCAATTACCACAGATTTCATTTCGCTACAGTTGTTTAATCGCGGATCCCTCCCGTATGACTCTTCCAGGTTAATCGCTGATAAACGACGCGAGGAAAATCAATTATTACTTCCCACTCGCGAGAGCCTCTTTTGCCGGGTCGAGGATTACCGGTGAACTCGATAATAAAGGCGCCTCGCGATTTACTATGCATTGCATCGCAACAATCTTAGAACTCGTAATCGTGGAAGGAATCGATTACAATGGTCTCGCGTGCGCCGCCTGTATCGCGTTAATGCAACGTTTATTGCATTATTTATGATATACCGTACGAATAACGACCGCTATCACGGGGCGATTCGCAATGCCGTTGCAATTGCCCGCGTGTATTACACAGCTCATTAAATGGAAGGGCTCGAGGGCAATAATGCACTCTAAGAAGTGCCGTAAGCTAATAACGCGTTGCAGTACATTTTCCTCGCCGTTTACGTTTTGCAGTTAATTAGTAACATTGTTATACGATAAGATGCAAGAGATCTATCTCGTAAGAGATTCCACATGTCTTCAAGACTAAGATTCTTGAAGATTCTTGAAGATAGTTGGTCTCTTTTGCACGGTTGATCGTCAGATCTGCAAAAAAGTAAGAATTCTCCCCGACTTTTTCTCATACGATTTTATCATTTAACATATCGCTTCGAGCCTTTCAATGTAATCGTGTGCATTTATGCGAATGTGCGAGGTATGCACGCACGATACACCTGTTGCGTCGACCCCCGCGAAATTGAAGCGACCGTCAAGCTTCACGGTCGATGGGTATTCTCCGAGAACCAGGTCATACGGAGAAACATCATCTCCCAGACAGGACGACCAATTATGAGATGGATGGCTTCGCCGTGCCCTGATTCCCTCACTGCCAACCTAGATGACGATCGGCTCGTATTATTTAACTTGCGAAAGGGCTTGTCGCAATTTTGTTCTGTCACGATAGTTACGAATTAAATTCTTCATTGTTTACGAAACGAATATTTGTCGCGCAAAGGCATAAATAACAGGAACAGCATTTCATAAACTGAAGTTATGAATAATGCTGAACAAACGAATACTCTGATAACATAATTAATATAATGTAATTGAACATAATTATAATATAATGCTCATTAGTTAATCCATAATTATTTTTTTACAGGACAATCGAGCTGATCGCTTTAGTAGCAATATCCAGTACACTTTTTCTCTTTCTACACACGAGAGATCTACATTCGCGTCTGAAAAAAATGGAAATACGTCTTCAACCGGGAGAAGATGATGTGCTCTCGGCGAATCAGCTCTCATCAGGTAACTACTGTCGTAATGTCTAATAAAATTGAAACGAACGCGTGATGTCGGATATAAAATATTTCTCTCTATCTCTTTGTACGCACATAGAAATAAGAAATAAAATAATACATTTGCAAGAAAACTAGAAATAAAATAAACACAGAAAAGATATAATATATTGAAAAGTAAAAGTTTAAAAGTTTCACAGAGCATGCCTCAGTGCACATTCCACCCAAAAAATATTGTAATTAATTTTCACATTCAAACAATAAATAATAAATAAATTACATGCAAGTGAATAATTATAAAAAATGACATTGCAAGAAGTTCATTTTACCTTTTTTTTAATGTGACGACAAAATTTGAGACCGTTATAAATGTTAATTGGAAGGAACTAATTATCTGTTTAATTGCACAAACGTGCAATAATGGGAGCTAGTTTCTCGTCGCCTGAAAATGAACTACATTGGAATTACACTCGTGTCGGCCGGCGCGCCATAATAGACACGTTTATACATGCGCTTTTACATGCTCGTACATACTCCCTGAGGGTGCTGTTGACTTCCCGGTTGAGGAAGGTCAAGGTGTGAGAGAATGAACGCACATAAGATTGAAGGAGAGTTAAAGATGCTAGTGCATCTCGCTCACAGGACGTATGTACGTCTGTTCATCGTTAGTATCCAGACATTTCTCATACATTTTACGTTCCTTAATTCAAATTCTAGGATATGAATCTCAAGATAAAGAAATATCATTTCTTAGCTAGAATTATTTTTAACTTTTTATTTTCGATTATTTTACTAAGCGTTTGTGTATCATTGTATTTTTCAAAACGAAAAAGTTTCGTCCATTAAATTGTTTTGGTTGTGTCACTGTCCTTTCAAACGCTTATGTATTGTACGTGCGTGCGCGGACGTTAAAAGATCTCTATCGCTTCAATACCATACTACATCCATTTCGCGAGATTCGTAACGGTAGCAAGGAATTACCTTCGCTCGCAATCGTAGACTAATTATTCCTGCACCTTCTATCGTTCGCTTTACACGTGGTAATCCGCGTCTTTGCCGCGCCGTATTATTTATTACGTTACGGCTTGCAATTACGTCCGGTGCCGCTTTATTATTTAAAACGATGCAGGCACGCTGTCTCGAAGCGAATCGTGCCCGTTCACGAGATCGAGAGTGCAAAACATTCCCGGTATTCGGTTTCTTGCCAATTCGTTGATCATTTACACGATACAATTATTGTACATCAGTGTGTATTACTTTATATACGAAAGGAGTTGCACGCGATTATGTGCACTTTCTTATTTTCGTTAGAGATTTGTCAAACTTATAATTATCGGTAACTTTTATTCATGTTTGATTTATATGTATTTTTAATTTTCAATTGATTTAAAAAAATAACTCTGAAAAATTCCCTGAAATCTGCAAGCATTTTCTAAAGAGAGAAGACACTTTAATTTTACCAACGGAAGTTTTATACATGTGAAAAATAGTTTTTGGTACCGCATAAAATTATATCAACAGAATGCTTGTGAATGAACTCTTGCAAAGCCGTGCGAAGCAACCTTTACTTTCAATGACGCCCCTGAACGTGAGTTAAAAATGTTATTCATGGGCTACATGGCAATCTTCACAGAAATTCGCCTCTCCTCAGAACACAATGATTAACAATGTATTATGAACGCAACTCACAATTATTATAATAACTAGTCGCATTACTTTCTACTAGAAATTTCACAATTGAAAGAGTAAACATCAGTCTCTCGTTTTTGTTAAGCGAAAGTCAGAGTATTCGTATGAATCACACGCATTTATGTTCTGATTGAAAGGAGCAATACTACTTTATTCCTCTGACGAAGAGACGCGACAAAAAGTTCACTCGTAAGCAAGAAGCGAATGGAAAATTCAACGTGATAACCATATCCATATAATCATTAAATCTTCACAAAATAAGTAGCCATCATAAAGGTCGGCAAACATAAATGTACATGATTAAAGTAAAAACATTTTATGTTCTTATAATCTTTTCTTTGCTTAAAATTTTCATAAATATAAAAATCCATCTCCTATATAATCTTCCATAAAGTATTTAACAAATAAGATCTCGAACAGTACTTTCTTTACACCAATATACAGAAAAGATGTCGAGCTCATTTTGCTCTAAAAAAACTATCAATCCAATTATGATGATTGCAAGTTGGCAAACTGATCGCCGGGTAATACGAAGCGCGTGAAATCCGTGCGATACTCTTAAAAGCCGTTCACCAGTCGAGAGGAAGAAGCAACCGGGTACACATGAAGGATAAAGGATGCTCCCCGGAGGCGGAATTGACCGAGCAGTCGAGAGTAGCCACGTCAAAGGGAGGTGAAAGGAAAAACGCTGGCGAACGTGAGCGAAAATAAATCAAACCCGTAGTAACGCTCGCGCGTGTTAAAAGGAGAAATGGATTAATCGCTCGCGGCGATATAAATGGCAATGTGAATGGAAATGAAAGTTCAATCGTTTGTATATGTATGTATATGTATATATGTATACTAGACCGCGAAGAGTTCCCATCGGGAGAGATACGTTCGAATTGCAATGAAGATGGAAAGGGTGAAAAGATAATGATGCGATAAAAAGGTGATCGCTCGTGCACGAAAAGCAATTATGGGCATTTCGAAAAAATTATTCGGTGAATGGTATTCCATCTATGAGAAATGACGCTTTTTGCTAATAGCGACAACTATCGTAATGAGAACTTCTCTTATTCCAGTCAATAAGAACACGCGGAATGCGATTGAACGAAGGAATATTAGAATATAGAATTTCAACGCTATAGTGACAAGCCCTAAGCCAGGATCTTGATAATAAAAGGAAGAAATTCGTTACCTCGCAAGAATGAAATGGATTAACGAGGTGCCTTCCACTTCTTCGTGAGGATGCGTTCGCACCTCGGTGGTGCACCCCGGCTCGATACTATCGCGACTTGCAACAGCTCGTAATACGTCCGCGAGGAATGTGCAATGTCCGGCCCCTTCGCGCGCGAGATCGAGATCGAGGATGATCTATGGAGTGCCATCATTCGTGGAAACGATCGCGTGATTCAGATTGAAAAATTCTAATTCAAAAGAACCGATGCAATCATAAATAATTTTTATACGTACCTACATGGCAATTGTTTCTTTTATCACATATTTTTTTTATAAGTTTGTATTCTTTTAATATAAAAAATACATATCATTTAATAAACAATTTTAAATATTGAAATCTAGGCAATTAATTTTTCTTTAAAAAAAATTGTATATAAAAAAATTACGCATTTCTTTCTTATCATTAAATAATTATTAAGAATTTCTCTGTTATCATGAAATCATTTTTAAGAATTTTTTAAATATTTTGATTTTTAATAGTTAGCGTGATTTATCCTGTATAATGCATTACTAAATTTAATGGCATCAATTTTTATATGTAATCAAAATTCTCCTTCGATTACTGAAATAATCGCTACACGTTATTTTCTCCGCTCTGATCATTGTTTTGAAACAGGATTTCACGTACAGATCTCGTAACCTACTTCCTTGTTCGTGTTCACGCTTAACTTAATAATTCAACGATTCAGTACGGAATAAATATGTACGAGAGGATAAGAAGCATTGGGCACATGTGTAAACAATATTAATGCGGTTTACACTCGACCCCGTTGGTGGTTACTCTAACTAGTAGTAACCAGCCAGACATGAAATGACAATGCGCGTGGGTGAAAGTGAAGTACTTTTTGCATGTACACGATATAAAGTACGTGTATCTGTTGAAAGTAGAGTAGCTTGCGGCTTTTTCAAAGACTGTTGTTATAGTGAAAGTAACACTTTATTGATAAGCAAAAGTGGCATGTCAGAATCAATTGAATGTCCAGCTGACAATAAAATAATTCATTCAAAAAGTATGTCGCCTCTTGTGTATCTGTCAACTGCACAGATAATCAATCAAATATCAATCATTCACATCATTCGGTAATCAATATAAACTGTTTTTAAATAATCCATATACAATTACGTACAAGTAAAAAATGTTCGATAAAAAATAGAAAGTAGAAGTGAAAGATTGTAGAAATAAAAAATATCACATAAAAAAATATCTTTTTCAAATTATTAAACTGTGGACTAATTCAAACAAAATCTAAAAAAGAAAACATGTAAATGCTCTCAAAAGTCAGATTCGGTAAAAATTGTTTTAAAATTTAATAATTTTTGATGAAAAAAGAAAAATGATAAAACATAAAAGCACACCTCTTGCTTTGCGATACAGCGATCTCTATTTTAAAAAATGGGCCGAGATCTACAAAAGGAAGTGCCATTTAAAGTTACAGAAAATTAAACGCAAATTCAAGAATGACGCTTTGTTCGTCACGTACTTTCTTTCTAACTTGTCATGCAATGCTATTGTTCCGACCACAATCGGACGGTTGGTTTAAAATAGAATAGGAAGTGATCCTTATTGTTGCGTTTACAATATACAATACGTCAGATTGTCCGCCTAAAGAGTACGATTAGTTCAGCATATCACCATTGAAATCAATCATCGCCCACGATCATTCAAGTGAGAATATATATGTTGCAATAAGTATATATTTTTAAATCTTTAGATGAATACATCGCAGTGAAAATGATAATAACAAAACACTACTGAAGCACAGAGTGCAGAAGTCAGAATGATAAACATTATCCTTATAAAAACGAACTAAATCCGTAAATATATATTTTTTTTTAATTCAGAGATCAATTTTGCTTTGAGAAATACCTGTGTATTATTATTTAATAATAATCACTTATTTTTTAAATTAAAACCTTTTTAATTTCTAAATTATTATATAAGAATTTTCTTTCTTTCTTGTTTAAATGTGTTGTTAGCGTTAGCACATTTATACTGTGTTTAGCGACTATAAATTAAATTGAATATACCTGTAATACGTGATACCTAAAATAGATAGCGAAACCTCTATAGGTCAGATAAAGTTTTATAAATAGAAACGGGTTTAAACACAGGTTCGATAAGCATTGCGGTAAATCTTGTAATTGAATCAGACATAATAGGAAATTAATTGATTCAATTTATGTACACAGTAACAAAATTCCTACTTTTAGTCGTTTATCATGTTATCAATTAAGCATATAAAATTTTTACAATAAAGGACTTAAAATTTCACGATTTTTTCTGAATTCTATGAACGCTAATACCTGAATTTCAATGTAGATAAAACATAAATTTTATCTTTTAATCTTTCTATTTTTATTTTTATTGTATTTTTTACCCTTATTCCATTTAAATAATATGTCTGATATATAACATATTCTTTATGGATGTTTTTGGTCGAAGATCTTATGAGTGATACAAGCGTTCTTATGGGCTAGTAACGATATGTGTGATTATGGGTCAAACACTATTCGAGGGAAGCGATGCGAACAGTGTCCGTCTAACCCACTTTGTGCAATTTCCTTCTTGAAACGCATCAACGAGCTAGATCATCTTGCATGTGTATAATGTGTGAGCAGATCGTGGAGAGACTTGTGCGTCGAGATGTGCTATATACACCTAAATTTTATAGACGCATGATTCTTCCGTGTAAGAGCTATAATTTCCCCGTAGTTTAATCAGAATATCATAAGGCAAGAAAATGAAAAAGGACGCGGAAGTGAAATAAACATAAGCGCCTCCGACTATTCATAAAGTAATCATGAATTTAACATTCTATTAAATTGTAACGTAGTGTTTATCTTCGTTTTTTTTATATTATATATAAGAACAGAATTGAAAAAATTCTGAAATAAACTTTTCCTCAATTATTTGCAATTTTAATTTAAACTGTCATAGTTTCCTATTTTACGATATGAGAAATCAACGGTTATTTAAGAACACCTTGCGTTTATTACATTATGGTTTATTGCATTACGGCTACATGAATATTATATTAAATAACTCATTTTGCACGTGTATAACACATATTTCAAATTATTCGCAACTTAACGTGCCTACCATAATAATGTTCTATTTAATCATGTTACATGATAATAAGACTATAAAAGGAAAAGAAAGTGGACGTTTCTATTTTACTGTATCATTAGCACATGGAAAGATGCTACAAACGAGTGATTATACAAACAAACGATTGTGCCCATGCATATGCTCAGCCAACATCATGGAAATTCTATTTAACATATAGTTAGCAATTTCAATTTCACTTAATAGAATTGTTGATCTATTGCGCGTCGCGCGCTTTTACTAACAGAATAATATTAATCCCTAGCATAAAAGTGTGATTTATCATTAGAGCGGATATAGTGACAATATTCTGCGCGACAACTTTTATAAAGGACTTTCATTTGGTTATTAAACGACGATTAATATACTTTTAGCGATAAGTAAACTTAACTTTCTAGAAACGTCTGACAAGGATTATTGAAGCTTATTTTGCGACAAATGCTTTTACGTTTTGAAAGTAAGTACTGAAACGATGTCAATTTCAATATCAAATAAAATATTAACAGTGAATACAATATTAAATCTGCTTTATAATTTTTA
Source organism: Tetramorium bicarinatum (assembly GCA_928718305.1). Taxonomy (NCBI): domain Eukaryota; kingdom Metazoa; phylum Arthropoda; class Insecta; order Hymenoptera; family Formicidae; genus Tetramorium; species Tetramorium bicarinatum. The sequence goes on along the minus strand of OV788327.1, from coordinate 17,931,631 downwards.
TCTGATAAATATGAAATTTATTATGCTATTAAATTTAATTACGATAGTTGAATTAAATTTAGTTATTTGTGTGTATTCGCTCGCGCATCAATAATTAATATAAATTATTGTAATAAATTTTGTTAAATAATCAATTAATATAAATGAAGTCCTCAACAAAACGTGATTGCCGTAAATTTTATAAGAAAATTAATAATGACACGAGAACATAGTAACTTCTCATTTTTCAGTCGACTGAATATGAGGCATGCGATTTCAAGCTATTAACGTTGCGAATTCAGCATTTTTTTCGCTGCTACCTCTTTGTGAGTGCAAATCTTTTAAATTCTTCGAAACAAGAAGAATTCATATTTTTTCGCGGTCATCGTAAAAGTAGCTAACGAGTCGTTTTTCCCAGGACTTTAGGCCGAGTCCTTTGTACCTTTTACGGTTGGATCCATTACTGCGGAATCTTGCAAACGCTTCTCTTCGACCACAGACGGTATGTCACGATCACAGTGCTTGGTGAACATTCTGGAAACGAGTTTTCTGCGATCAAAATAATTTCATGTCATACCGAAGAAGTTCTCTTATCGCCTACCATTTTTGGAATTTTCCGTGCACCGCCTTATATGGACTGATTATTTTTCTTGGAAAATTAAAATTAAACAACTGTGAACTTTCAAGAATCAAGGAGGAAATTAATTACAATTAATAAATGCCTGCAAAGCATTTCATTAACTAAAAGACTAATAGCTGTGAAAATCAAGGCTAACATTTTCTTTAATTAAGAAATCACATTTTAAATACACTTAAATTTTTTTTCACAATTTATCTATCAGAATTTTATTCTTTGAACTAGATTTCTCTTATATTAGATATGCTTGAACATACAAATTGCAGTAAATATCTCGATTGAAATGACTTTGAAGTCCCGAACTCGACCCACATTTCCCATTCTTACCAATGCGCGCTTTGCGAAAGTAGTCAGGCGACTCTCTTTCGAATTTCTCGTACAAGACACTCCTTTATATGCAACGCATTTCCTTACGGTACTGCAGAATCTTTTAAACGGCATCCAAAAATCAAACAATTTCTTCTTACGATTGTTGACTGTTTGAGCTACTTCGTTGAAATTTACGATGTAGTATTACAGACGATGTAGTATTACAGACGAGGTAGACTTGAGGCGTCTACTATCTATTGACAACAGCTGCATATCATTAGCATTAGTTTAATCATGTGTTTGACACATTTGTGCTAGGAATACACAATCGACTTTCACTGACATATTTATTCACTTTCAATACCTGCAGCTTATTTAAACTTATTACGTATTCATTTCCTGTTAGTGTCATCAGTTTACTCGCAAAAAAATTTCTGCAGCTTGAAATTTACTCATGATGAATCTTTCAGAAAAAAGATTGACATCGAAATTATTTGAGCATAGGTAACAAATGATACAATACGTGAAGAAGACAAGTTGTCGTAATCAACGCTGATACATATATCCGTAATCTTTATTTCCTGGATCTTTGATTAAGGAAATTGCACGGTCGATCACTGTCACGGTCAATCAACCGTTTGCAACTATTCATATCATTACGTGTATAAGTGTGTAAGTTTCCCACGGGCAGTCAAACCCAATCGCAACTGAAATTACTCTCCGATTTTTTCGGATTCTCTCGAATCTGCATCTCGCAAGTATGCGAATACAGTGGGACACCCGTCGATTCGCTCGGAACCTCGGCGAAGGAAAGGCGGAAAAGGCGCCTTCCTTAGTCCCACTTTTGACAAAGATGAAAGTTACCAGGCTTCTTCCAGGCGTCACGAACAATTAGACCGCAAGATCGCCCAAGATACGACGCCGAGGATCGTCCCGTCGCAGCTCTTCTTTCCGCCAATCTCCGTAACTTTCTCAAGTTCTGGATCAACGGGTCTCGTGGGACCAAAATGGGAGTAAAAGGTCGCCAGTCCGGACCGGACTATGCGTGGCACTCTTCCGCACCGCCGACCTGTTCTGACCACTGACATCCTTTCTTTTTTTCTCGCGATGCACACGCACAACATCTCGGCCACGGAGAGAAGAGAGCGTCTTCTTGCGCGAATTTCCCCAGGCCCGTACATGGGTCCAGCTTTCTTAATATTGAAATTATTCAGTATCGTAACGAATAATTTGAAATTACAGGCTTCTTGATGATGACAAGCGAGATTGACTGAACTTCTTTAATTTTACGATTTAACAAAAAAAAGCCGCATTACTATTTTCTTTTATGCTCGTTTTTATCACAAGCAACGGAAGTGCCGCGTAAAAAGTGTTACACAAATACGTAATCGCGTGTTGTTAAGACAGCACCGAAGCGACAGTAAATTTCTTTGTACAATAAAAGCATGATTACCGCTTTCTTTCTTCGTTCATCTGAAACGCTGAGTGTTTCCTTTTTTTAAATTGCAGTCACAGTTCTAAATCTATTAAAAGTTGAAAAAGTTTGTTTAAGTTGTAAATGTGCCAGAAACAGAGCGAACGCTTCGGTTCGATATTACGAAACAATTTTAACATTATTTTTAAAATATTCATAATAAAAGTCTTGGTATTTGATCATCATTTTTTTTTGTACAAATAATCTTAAATATACTCATACTTAGTAAAAATATTTAATGCAAATTATTAAAGTGTTAAATTACTTATATTTATATACTTAAATTAAATTATCTTTTATGGAATAACGTAAAATAAATCTTACGATAGCAGTAAGTATTCTAATAAATTGTAAACGTATATGTATGTATGTATATTATGTCCGAGATATTAAAAGATTCATATACATACGAATACAAATACGGATATAATTATAATTAAAAGATACATAAAAATAAAAATTAATTATTATCGCTTATCGCTTATGGGATGTGAAATTATTTCTTCATGCAATAAACACGCCGTTAAATTACGAGAAAATTAGGTTGTTCCACCGGATAGGTATAAAATTAGAATGTAGAAAAAATGATGTCTCTGTAAATACTAAGTTCCAATCCGTATTATTTTTTTGTGACGCTTGCAAACCGTCAATTATTTTGTAACATAACTGTATCGAATAAGAACTAAAAATTACCGTAATCTGACAGCATTTACATTGCTTTTTCCTTCACAAAAACAGGACTAGAAAAGACTGTCATTAAATGGGAACGGCCAGTGTTATTGGAATCTTGTTTACATAAGTTATATAGTTATATATTTCAATATACAGTTATATAGTTATAATTAAAAAATTCTAAATTATATATGTAATAATCGATGGTTTTATCTTCATATGGTCTCATTTCCGACTTTCTTTTGTTTTGCGAAATAACAAAATAAAGTTTCCCGTGGGAAAGGTAAATTGAAAGCATCAACGAAAAAGATCATCGACAAATCGGTCACATCTTTTATTTCCAATAACTCTCCAAGAAAGAGAGTCTTTCGTAAGAAACGATCGTCCGTATGCGCGATGCCTGGACAACGCTGGTAGTTACATTTTGTATAATAGAGCGCCGCGGATAGGGCATAAAGAGCCAAGAACCGTTCTCGTTCTAGCGGCCAAAGATCAACGATCGGGAGATGCAACGGACGGGTTTTTTTTGCGACGAGCATCGCCGGCTATGTCTTAAGCCGTGAATGACGTGAATAAAGCCCCCTACGCCTACGCCGCGGCGCGGCGCGGCGGTGCCCCCGGCGAGCGTGCAGTTCCGGACGCGGCGGTGTCTTGTCCGTCCATTAAACTTGCATCTGTATCGGTCACGAAGCCCGCCGTCGCCGATTAGCCGCTATATCCTACGGCGTCGCGAGCCGCGGGGTGCGGTCAAGGGCCCCGCTGATGCGTGTGTAAGCACGATAATTATTGGCCGTTCGTAATTATACACCGTCGGACAATTTTCAATTTGCGCGATGCATTACAATCGATGAAGCGCGATGTACCGTCGAGTTACCGTCGAAAGGAGAAAATCTTACGTAGAAGGGCTTAAATCAGTCGACAGCTCGTGTATGACGACGAGTAATACTTTAGGAAAGTGTGTCTTTTTGTTTCTTTATATATGGTAAATTTGCCTTTTTATAAGTTTTTGCGAAAAAAATCCTTTATTGTAATTTAAACCTTAACATCTTAAAATAAAACTCGAGATTAGTTTAAAAATTCAGAGAAAACTTGAAGGAATAATGCTCTATATTGTTATCAGAAAATTGAGAACTCAATTTTTAATATTAATATATCAGCCTTCGTGACTTTCCATTATTATACACAACTACTTTAAGAAAAAGGCTGTGTGAAATGATATGAAAAAGTGCCAGACGTAACAGGTACTTCGTCATTGTTATCGGTTATTGTACAGCATTGCAATACGATCATGACAACATAGGTAACAAGCTAATACAAAATTAATTACAGCCATCGTGGTATGCACCCACGGCTGGGATTTTATCTGAGATGTAGTTTTACAAACGGGCGGAATACAATGCCGATGGAAACCGTTATTGCAGCGAGGTATCGCGAACCGATCTTGTGCATAACTCATCGGCATTGTGCGCGAGTCCGCTGTGAGTTGCAGCTGCAGCGGCGGGCGTCAATCGGAAGTCTGCGCCTGAAGAACCGTCCGTTTAAAGTGTTACGATAAGCTCCGACTCCGACTCACGTGGTTATGCAAAAGAAGAAAAGGATTAAAAAGGAGAGAGAGAGAGAGAGAGAGAGAGAGAGAGAGGAAGAGAGAGAAAGGGAGTGAGAGAAGTACCATCGATAAAATCTGTCGGCTTCCCTTGCGTTGCGTGAGGTCACAAGGAGCTGCCCGCGCCCGCGGTTGGTATTGTCAGTCCGATCACGAACTGACCGCATCTACTGGCCGCGCGCGATCTCTCGTACGATCCCTCGACTGAATCCCTCCTGCTACATTTTCCGCACGAATGTCTCGCACGTACTGAATAATTTCCTATCAATGAGACGTAATTTGTCGTCATTTTTTCATCTTTGATAAGAATATCTTCAACAAGCTCTGAGAAACGGCAATGATAGTTATTTAATTCATTAAGATGACATCTCGAAAGAGATAATTTGAAAGAAAGTGTTTTAAATGTTGGACAGTTATCTTCTGCTGCGACTGAATAATAAAATAATAATCAGTTCGCGAGAGAGAAAATGCATATGAATTGATTCCCGAGAGCGCCTTGCGGTTCGCATCGAGCGTTTCACACGAGTTAATCCGCGTTTGATTGGGCGGAAAAATCAGATTAGTCGCGTCGATCAAAGACAAAGTGTATATGGAGCGATCGAGCGGCTTTTACGCGGAGAGCAAGATCTCATTTCCAGTTGACTGCGTCACGGCAGAGATACAGAAAGAGAGAGAGAGAGAGAGAGAGAGAAGGAAAAATAAGGAGACGCGCGCGCGTTGCCGGCAGCGCGCGAGCTATATCTTTTTCCCCTCGCGCATTCGTTCCGCGCTCGCATGAGAGATGCTCTCGAGCGTCTCTCGTGCTCGGGAAGCGGTAACTTTCTAGAGATGACCGACGGTCGCCTACGGGGGACCTCGATTCCGGCTCCTTCCACAGATCGTTGATCTTGGCCGAGTTCCACGGCGACCTCTTAATCACCGCGATCGCCAATTTACTCCGTCGCCGGGTCCTCGTTATACTCGGGGACTCGTGAGCAATCGCGCGACGTCCCGGGGATTCCGGGGTGCGCTAACAAGGCACCGGAGTCGTACTTACTTACTTTCTAAGCGTCTTAATGAATTCCATGGAGTTGCGCTGATGATCGATCACGCTGCGCGACGGTGCATCTCGTCGCTTCCTCGATCGCCTCCCAGCCCGGGACAATTTGTTCATAATTCGTTAATTGAATCGTTACCAGGAAATCATCGGCGCAAATCATCGCTTTTTCTGTATCTTGCATCACGTTGATCTCGCGCTGCGGCTCTACTTGATCAGAATGCTAATTACGGGTACCAAACCAGCCGCATCGAGAGCAACCGAGCTTTGAACTTATCCATCAATGTCCGCGGCGCGGTTTCCAGCGAACAATCGTGTAGGTTTGCCGGGCAAGTAACTCGGACGAAGGTAACGGATCGCGCGGACTTTGTTACGGTGTTTCCGGCGAACAGCTTTATACCGTCGCACCGAATTCCGACTGTATGCGCACGTTGGGAAAAGCGCGATAGAGATCTACACGGGCGTCACGTCGGAGAACACACGCCGCCGACATTCGCGGAATACATCATCAGAGAAACAAGCGCGAGTTTGCAAAACCGTAAGGAGAAATAAACCTGGGAAATTTTCCAACAAACAACAACTATCGCGTGTCTTTGTCTCATAAGATACGAGATAAATTATTATTCACTTGACGATTTATTAAGGTTTCACTATTACACTAATTATTACAGAATATTTGGAGAACGTTTAAAATGTGAGCGAAAGTCGTTATGATTGCGAACAAGGGTAAAGAGAATTATAATGTTGAATCAATGGCACGTATTTTAATAATTACAATTTAATGCATCGAATAAATTAAAGTGTCATGTCTCGTTTGCTCCTCTCGGAAAATTCCGACACTTCCCGGTTTTTATTTATCAATATCGTGGGAAAAGATTACCAGAGATTGAAAAGATACCATTAGTAGGAAAACCTGAACTGAGAATTTTTGCGGAAAATGAACTGCATGAACTACGCATATGAATTCTCTAAAATGTGTGCAAAGCTATGCATTCGTAGGAGATTCCGTCGTCGTGTACGCAATTTCCCACGTGACCGTGACAGCGGAGGCAGGAATCTCGGCATTTGCTGACTTGCGCGACAGGGTCGTCCATCAAACGTTAAACGAAGTTTATCTTCTTCCGGCGGTGATTTTTCCGGATGAGATGACACAAATCCGTCGCGGTTTTCTCTACAATAACGGAGAAAAAAAAATTGCAGTAGCATTTGACGGAAACAAGCCAAGATCGATCGTTGCTTTTTTAATCGGCAACAAAATGATTATCTCAATTTTGTCGACACTTTATTATTTTGAAATACTTTATAGATATTTTATAATTTTTATGCCGATTTTATTAATTTAAGCTCTAAAATATTTTAACTATTATTAAAAACTTTTATCTGTTTTCAGATGGTATCCAAACGGATTCTGATTCAAATATCGTCCATTATCCAAATGTGCAACGTGTTTTTGTGGGAAAGGTAATTATTTATTATTTTTTTTATATAGCAAATATTTATTTAATAATTATTAATTCTTTTAATAATGCTTTACATGTATAGAAGAAAATATCTTTGAGCAAATAAAATTGTCAATAAATAATTATTTGCTTCGATGAATAATAGTTTCATTTTAATGAAACGAATAAAGCATATATTCTCATCAATAACTCGCTTGTTTTATCTCGTTTTATCTCGATGTTATTATCTTCCGTGTCAAACTATTATATTAGGTTTAAGGCTGATACGATCGGTTACTGTGTATCACTAAGTAATCTTCTTCTAAAGATTCATCCGTTACTTGTGCACACAACATATTTCCTAAACCGGTAAATTCTTTATTTGACCCACTTACGTTACACGTTATTTGCACGATGCGTAAAACTGATGAATAAAATTGAGCTAGATGAGAAAAGAAAACAAAGAAAAATAATGTATGAATTATGTTTAAAAGAATCTTCAACGATCCTCACAAATTGCACTTTATTTATTTATTTATTCGAAAACATCCCAGATTCACTAGATGTTGAAAACAACATTCTAAATTTATTCGCGCGCTTTCGTCGATCTCTCCGGCACCAGAAAAGCAACAGCGGCTATCAACGACAGCGAATTTCTAAGAGAAAAAAAAAAGTAAGAGAATGTAAAGTCGCGCGCCTTCTTATTCTCTTTTCTTTCCCCCGTGAGACGGAAGTGATACACAATTCCAGTTTTACTCATACATATGTATAGGCGCGTTAATTTTCGTGATACGCGTCGCGCGATACACACGCCGCGCCGGTTAAATTAGCATGCGGTGCGCGACGCGTAGATCGACGGAGAGAAGAAAAAAAAAGAAGAAACAGCCGATCGATGTAACTGCCGGTGATAAAAATATACGCGGAAGATGGGATGCGAAGGAGAGAACGGGCTGCTTATTACCGCGCCGCTGGGTATCGCAATTGGCGACGCGCGCGGGGCAGCTGCCTCGTACTTGCACTTGCGCTCACTCGCGGCAAAGCCGCCTTACCTTCGTTCGCCTTATGCCGAGGAATGACTTGCTAATAACACGAATCGTTATCTAACGAGAGGGAATCGGACGCTCCGCGTGGAACAATATGTTCTCTCTTTCGCGGAGAACGGGCAGCCCGCCGATAATGACGGATGAGCGCCGAAAATGAGCGGGTAAAGTCGTCCCGTAAATTGCAACATTCCGCGTCCGCAACATTCTCCCGCATCCTGATTCCCCCGACGCCGCGCGATGCTCGCACAGATGTTCCACGCGTGCATATACTTGATTATTCCCCGACATTCTTAACTCCATTATTGAGATCTCGGAGGGAAATGCGGAGGAATGCAGACAAATTACGCGCGTACGCATAATCCTAATTGACCGCAAACAAATGAGAGGAACATTAGATTGATTTATCGCACTGAAAAAAAATTCTGATTAGAAACAGACAAATCGGAAAATCTTGTAGGATCGCTCAAATATTCTGGTTATTATAATAGAAATTCTGATTATTATAATAAAACTCAATAATTTATAACTTATAATGATCAGAATTCCTGTTATAATAACCAGAATATTTTAGCTCAATCCTACAAGATTTTTCTGCTTCGTTCGTTTTTAATCAGAATTTTTTTTCAGCGCAGGCAATGTGGTAATTAATGCGGATGCGCCGTTACAATTTTTTTTTTCTCTTTCTAGTACGAGGCTCAGGAAGCGCTCGACATTGACGCTCTCAACAACACGAAGAGGGCCGACCGGGAGGTCCTGTTCTTCAACCGCGTGCCGAAAGTCGGCTCGCAGACCTTCATGGAGCTGTTGAGGAGGCTGTCGATCAAGAACGCATTTTCGTTCAACAGGGACCGTGTGCAGCGAGTCGAGACCATACGTCTCGCGCCGATCGAGCAGGTACGACGACCTCCAACAAGAAAACCCAATCAATTACCATCAATCGTGCGATGGCAGCCGCTCGCGTAGTAATTACCAGTTTAATTTACAATCCCGCTGAGCCCTACAAGGTGATATAAAAATACGATGATCCTGGCCGATCCAATGATTTAGACGCTAACGGTTTCAGCTTTTCCGCATTTTCATTTTTTTTTTGCTCGAATCTCTCTCATCTCGATCAAATTGGAAGAGAGAGAAGAAGAGCGGGAGGAGACAACGCTAAACAAAGTATGAAAGAAGAGGCGTGAAATATCGAGGGCGTAATTTAAATATCAAGATGTCATATTTAGAAAGACCATAATTTATAGAAGAAAACTTGAAGAGACTTGAGTCTGAAGTCAACGTTGACCACCTTTGAAAAATCCCATTTCCTGTTTACGGGATTTAGTTGCGGGCTTACAATAACGAAAATAATGGAAGATTAATCACTTTTTGTAATATCCTTCTCAAAGTACCAGAGGCCGTGCAGATTGTATATAATTTTCATTTAACTTTCTTTATGCTTTTAGCTACATCTCGCCAGGATGGTCAGCAGTTATTCGGAACCGTCTGTTTACGTGAAGCACGTCTGCTTTACTAACTTCACAGAGTGAGTGCCACGAGATTAGCCTTGGCAATTTAAATGATTGCTACCGCCATTTTCTTACTTTCTTCTTGCGTCTTCTTCTTCGTCAGATTCCACCTACCGGAGCCGATTTATATCAACATAGTACGCGATCCCGTGGAGAGGGTCATATCCTGGTATTATTATGTAAGAGCGCCGTGGTACTATGTGGAGAGGAAACAGATCTTCCCGGATCTACCGTTGCCCGATCCCAATTGGCTCAAGAAGGACTTTGAGTCGTGCGTATTGAAGGGCGATCGAGAGTGCAGATATTTGCAGGGTGAGATCCACGAGGGTATCGGCGATCATCGCAGGCAAACTCTCTTCTTCTGCGGACACAGCGAGAAATGCACGTAAGAATCCTCTATGCTCACATAATATCGAGAAACTGCAATCCGTATATAAATCGAAATCCGTAATATATTTATATTTAAAAAATGTAACGTTAGTAAAAAAATATGACACACGTTATATATTTATTAAAAAGTTATAATTCATTCTCTAATATTTTTATCACTATTATGAAATACACAAGTGCAACGTTCTAACATATATTTCTTTTCCGAAAGTCCTTTTAATACCGTTGGTGCCCTGGAGCGAGCCAAGTTGGCGGTAGAAAAGCATTATGCGGTAGTTGGCGTCTTGGAGGATATAAATACAACTCTCACGGTACTGGAAAACTACATACCACGATTTTTCCAGGGAGCTACGGATGTTTACTATGGTAAGCTATCAATTACCCGTTGATTAGTCTTAATCTTCTTTATCAAACATTAATAGATTAAATTATCACACATCTACTTTTGTATAATATACATTTTATGAATATAATTAGTCGAATGTTGAAGTTCAAATATTTTAAAAATTGTAAAACTAATTATACAATATGTATGTATATATATATATGTATATATATATACTAAATACATACATATACATATGTTTATAATTATTTTTAAATATACATATATACATATATTAATAATCAATAATAATTTTAAACATTACGTTATAATCATAAATTATTGAAATTAGATTATTCTTATGCTGTGCATAATTATCATTCAATATTTTTTTAGATCAAGTAAATTCCTTTACGAGGATCAATCGAAACTTTTTTAAACCGCCAGTCAGCGAGGAAGTGAAGAACTTGGTGCGCAGCAACTTTACTCGCGAGGTCGAATTTTACCAATTCTGCAAGCAACGACTGTATAGACAATATAGAGCTCTCAAATTGAGGTCAAATGTTCCGTAATCACGACAATTTCTGAAAAAGATATCTTCTATCTGTCATCATCCGAAGACAAATAAAATACGTAAAAGACATTACGATGAACAAGAATACACTTCAATGCAATTTCATTGATTAGTGTTAGCGATTTCGATAAAGATTTACAACAGAATAACTACTTTTAAATAGTGACGTACGAAAATCTCATCATTAAATAAGAAATGGTGCAAAAGAAAATTAATTATTTTAAACAAAAATTAATATTTTTGAATTAATGTCAGATTAATATGATAGACTGTGCTTTATTTATAATCGTAAAACTAATTATGGTAAATCAAAATTTTAATAATGGTTATTTTTAATAACAAGTACCGAAATTAGGAGATAATGATGTTTTATCAAAGATTCGATATTACAATAATTATCTTACGAATTAAAGACAAAAAATATGTAATTGTTTCCTTTGTAATCAGAAGGCAAGATGATCCTACTTACGTATAGAGTACATTCATGGAAAATTGAAGAAACGGAATTTTATGACATCGAATATTCAATTACGATTCCATGACAGCAAAAACAAAAAGAGAATAATTAACATTTTTTGCGTGACCACTGTGATGATCTAGTTCCATGCATTTAAGAAAATTTTGATAAGTCTATTGTGAAGAAAGAGAATCTTATGTTGTTATCAATTTTTTTAGTATAATGACCATCTCATATGATTCAAAAGATTAGGAAGATAATTTGGAAGTCATGTGATAATCCAAGTTTGACACATTTAGAAGAATCTTGATAGACTTATGACGAGTCTAATAACAGAATTTAATAGAAATGCAATTAAAATAACTATTAAGGAAAAAGAAAATAATTTGCGTGTATTTAGTGAAATGTTTGTGGAGTTCCAAGTTCTGATAAAAAATAATCTCTAATAATTTTATATGAAGCTTACTATGACGTGGATGCATCGCGCAATCCAGAAATAGAGACACTCTCAATAAGTGCCGAATGATCACTTGTGATCAGACGTCATGTCACTATTTTTTTTATCAGACGTCCACACGAGTTACATGCAAGTTCCATGCAGGCACATTTATCACTGTAGGGATATTAATCAATAGCGTTTACGATGATTTTTCTCACCGGCGACGTGCATATGAACGACGCAAAGACTGATAAAACCATGATAGTTTTTTATCGCAGAGTGTTTACGATCACAGAGAGAAATGTACAGAGTAACGATTATATAGAATAAATCGCTTTGTAAGAGAAAAATACGTTTGTACTTTCATCGATTATTTAGAATAAAACGCTGCCATTTGAAAAAGAACGATTATCTTTTTCCTCCTTTTATTAAATTATCTTACTTGTTTAATTATTCGTTAATGTTATTATCAAATTGATATTGAGTATTAAAATGAGTATTGAGTATAAAAAATGGCGCAACTAATTATCGATTAATATCTACAACGAAATCTGATTTCTTTGATATTGGAGAATGTTTCAGATATTTAAATAAATGTTAATTTAATCTCGTGTTGAAAGTCTATGTAGCATTCATCGAAGAGTACGTGCCAAGTCACACCTTTACATCCGGCGATACAGAAGACTGTAGCGTTACTTTTATTTTGAGAATCTAAAACAAGATTCACAAACACGCACATCACGCGAACCGTGACATTTGTGTGTGCGTTTTGTTTTCTTGAAGTAATGAATGAGCTAAAATTTTATTTAGCATTTATAATTTGAATAATGTAATTTTACCATTAAAATTAGACAAATCATAAATAAAATAGAAAAATATAAAATAAGATTTTTCTGATCACGAAACGAGAAAGAAGTTATGTGAATTCATCTTTTATTTATTATTTTAATAACATATAGAGAACAAATATTATATATACAGATATATCATATATAATATGTGTCTGTGTATATGTATATATTATTTGCACCTTCATCACATTCAGCCTTTATTTATTCTTTCGCATTTCCTTATTTATTTATTCGCGCATGTTCAACTTCTATTAAGACGTATTTATTAATGTATTTATGCGAAAATTCGTCAGTAATGATAGAATTGACATTAAAGTAATTATATTTTATTATACATCAAATAAATTGTACGAAAAATTTGTGATAAATATAGAATCAAGAATTTTGATCACAAAACACATATAAAGATAGGTACAGTGTTAATACGCATTAACAAAATTCGGTTGTTACATCATTTTTTCTTTTAATGACATAAATAATATTCGCATTTTCAACGATACAAAAGATTCGGTGGCTCGACTCATTTCAGCATATCTCTACATAGAAAAATATATTACGGTTTGGACTACAATACTAATTGACGCTGTCTTGGACATAGAAGTACTTGCGAAGAGACATGATTCAGTTAATTGTGTAATGATTAGACAAATGTTCAGGCACATTTTCCATCGGTCCATCGATCCATACGTTCTTATCAACAACATGCGCCAGTTGTGTATTATAAAAATTAGATATCTGTAAGGTTTTCTACATAAATTAATACTAATAATTATTGTTGTTGATCTAGAAATGTTTGGATAGGACGGATGATATATGGACGGTACCGATATACGTTCTCTCGTATGTCTCGTTCATATTTGAAAAGTTGTGGATAAGATATAAAGATATCAAGATAGAATAATTCAATGTAGTTTCTGAAATTTTCTTTCTTCAATTAATTTTAATTTATGAATTTAATTAATTAATTTCTTGTATCATACTTGTCAGCCGTAATGTGCAATTTTCCAAATTAAAAAAGATATACGATTTCTATAATTTCTACCTTTTTTCGCTTCAGTTAATACAATTAATTACAATAGCAATTAATACAATTATTTATAATAGCAAAGATTGTGCTGTTATAAATAAAAGACTCAACAATTTTTTAATGATAACATCTTAAATTTAATTCCTATTAAATCAATCACAATTCAATGAAATACAAAGTTTATTATTCAATTACATTCTCGAAATCTAATTTTGGCTAAGAGTTCATATTTTATAATACATTATACAATTGTATAATTGTCGATGCCTTGCCTTCTTTCATCAATTTGTTTTCTATCCGCGATGCATCATAAGACTTTTATCTTGATAAATTGCCAAACGCGCAACAGTATTTGCAACACGAGTGAAGCTACCGAAAATCTTCCCTGATCTTGCTTCTGTGTCCGAGACCGACGCCTTTAAAGTTACGAAGCGATTAAGATAACGTACACATATATATAAACGAGGACTAACAAAAATAGTTCGTCCTACATATACGCCGGCTACACGCCAAATCTCCCGAGTATCCTTCCTCATTTCTTCGTCTAGGCTTGTCATAGAATGTATTGTACTGTAAATCGCTTTAATCGCATAATATGTATATCACAATTGTGCTTCTCACGCACAACTTTCCACCACGATATTCATCTTGCACATAAACAATATGTTTGCTTAGAAATGACCAAAAAAATCGATAGAAATCTTCGTCCTCCATAAACCATGCGTTTAAAATGGTTAGATAACGAATAAAAAAATGTAAAGTGTGTATATACATATGTATGTATACATATATACATACACACTTTTATATATATTATATATTGTATAATATATGCAATATATAACATATTACATATATTATACATATATATTACATATTTTATATACATATATGTATAGATATTCATTCGAAGTTGTCATTATTTTAATGATTTCTTGCAGGCCTGTTATAGTTAATTAATATAGCTCTATATTGTATAATTCGAAGATATTATTATGAGTATTCCGACATAACAAATATGACAACAATATTTTGAAATAAAAACTGCGATAAAAAAAGAAGGAAGCAATAGCATTCGCATATAGGATATACACCCTTTAACTTCCAAAAATCGCAAAAAGATATAGCTTATTCTCAATTTCAAAATATAACCATATCTTGAAATAACATAAATAAAATAAAAGATGACGATTAGTTCATGCATCAATAATCATCGATCTTATAGCCGTTAAAATGATACAAAATAAAAATACAAAAACCCGGATAAAGTATTAATGGGGTTGACATATGTATGTAATCGTTGTAACTCTGTCTATTCTTTTCGACATACTTCGCGCAGAAACAGACTATAACAAAATTAATTCGGTGGTCAAAAAATATAATTTTAATCTTCCCTATTATTAATTCTTATTTATAATTACTTAATTACCGCTAATCCCGGTTACATAGTATCATTGCATGTTGATAACAGTGAAGACCGTTGATAACAATCTTTAGGAAAATATTTTTAATTGTGTTGTAACTTTTCTCATAAATGTCTACTGGAAGTCTATGTTGTGTGCGGTTTTCTTATGATTAGTTTTACAATCTTCTAGTAATTTACTTCCGTAAACAGCATACATCTTTCATAAATAACAATACTTATCAACATACGAATAAGCATTATTGCATTATTATTAACACACTCATATTTATATATTTTATATACAGAATAAGATAAGATAATTTGACAATATTTCGAATTAAGTAAAACGGTCAAATTTTTTATTTCCAAATTATCTTACTTTACTCTGTATTTAAAAAAACACGCATATTATACACCAAATAGTCTGCTAAAGAGCTTAAATTTATAAATACACCAGATGTCGAAAAATTCTAAAGGCAACATTCTAATAATGAAGTTATTGGTTTGTTTCATGTGTGTACATATCGCACGCCTCAATAATGGTGGTCACACCTATCACTCGATACCTAACTTTTATCATGTAAATTAGTATTATAAAAAAATATAATTTATGTAACAAATCGTTAATTCTGAGGTTGAATACAGGAAAAAACATCATCAAGAATTGAAAAGAAAAGATAAGATAAAAATTTATAAAAGACTCACAACAACAGATATTCTGAAGTATTGAAAAAATATACGGTTTATATTCATGTACGCGGAAAATTATAATATAATCAAGCAATAAAATAATTTTATTATTATTATTTTATTTTTAACATATTTTTCATCGTATATTTAATTTTTTTTCGTGATTTGTTTTATAGAAAATAAAACAAATGTTTTATATAAAATAAAACAAATAACAAAATGATAAACCAATAAAATTTATTTTATCATACTTTTTAAGTATGATTAAATAAAATGACTTATTCATTAAAATACGGTAAAAATATACCTGAAAAGCATATAGGAAACAATAAAATTTGATAAAGATGGTAAATATTTATACTCTTGTTCGCGATCACAAAAATATAGTGCAGGACTGCATAAAAGATTGAAGTCACGTATATATAATATAAGGAGTACATCAACTGCATCCAAAGATACAATCTTCAAGTATAAAATTAGAAAAGATCTATCAAAGGATTTATACTTTAAAAAATACCCGCGAAGTTCATCCGCACAATCCATACACGTTTTTATTGTGAAAAAGATATCCTAATTAATGATATGTACAGAGATTATATCGATAATAACACGATAATAATAAAAGTACTAACGATTAGTTTTGCGTAACTAATATGAACGTTACGCTGAAAAAATAAAATTTGTCAATAAAGGACATGCCTGCCACCAATACTGATGCTCCCTGTACACACGTACGCATATATGTATAATATAATATATGTACAAAATAACATATACGCTCTCAAATGGAACTCTTTTTTTATATATTATTATGTCTCGCCACCACGGTAAAATATCAGTCTAAAAAATTGCCATTTGCAAAAACGAATATAAATGATGTTTAGTTCATATTCTAGCTTCTGTGTTTTTGTACATACATTATTCTTTTATTTTTTATAAATTTTTTACTTTTTAACATTAGATATATGGAAACTAATTTTCTTCCAGAGTAAATCGATTTCGTATTTGGCAAAGAGAATAGACGATTGAAAAGGGTTAGAATATTTGCGATATCAAAAATCAAGAAACTGATATATTTTTAGAGACATTTTAGAGACATCGATTGAATTTAAATTATACGTTTTCATTCAAACGTTCCAGTCAAATACCGAAATTTTTAGAAACATTGATTGAATTTAAATCGTATGTTTTTATTCAAACGTTCCAGTCAAATACCGAACACATTATTTGGAAGAAGAAATATAAATGTCCCTACATGTAATATTTTATAGAACATCTATCCTCTATGATGATCTCTAAACTCGTATGATGTTGCTAACAAGAACTAATATCATTATATCAGCGTTCGCTTTATTATCATCTCGTCGTCGTTGTACTGGGTAACGCTAACAAAATCGCGGCCACGTGCGATAGTTCCTTCATGCGATCGAATAAATGATCTATCATCCTTAACTCTGTCATAAACTCTGCAAAGATACTCCATAGGAACATTTAAACCGTCTATTTGTTCTTAGCGTTTCCTGTCAATTCTATTCAACTCATTTCACAACTTTGAACTCTCAGACAAGTATTCGTTTTCTGTTTCGTTGAAAGAATTCTAATTTTCAAAATTATAATCTACATCAACTTAATAAATATAGTTTAAGACAAACTATGTAGCGGGCGAAAACTTTCCGCAATCTCTCGAAAAATACTTTCGTGAAAAGAGATGTCGAAAGTATGAAAATATTTATTTATCTATTTAGCAGAACAGTCTGATGTTGATATAAATTATTATTTAATATTTCTCTTAAAAATGGAAGTTAATATTATTTTGTGGGCCAAAAGACAAACTTAAATGCCCATTAAAATGTGTCTGAATATACAATATAAATATATTTTTCACATTTGCCCAGCCACAGCGTGTTATCAAATTTTTCTGCTACCGAGATAATAAATCAATTAATAAACTGTAACGAAAAACATTAGAATCATCTGATAATTGAGCAACTCCTATGCATTGCAAAGACAATTCATCGTAGCAATAAAATCGTTGTTCCCATAATCCACAGTCAAATATTTTTCGCTCGTTTCTGTAGTTGGCCGTTTGAAAAAAATATTGCCATTACACTACAATCTCTTTTTTTTTTTTTCTAAACATCGTTGACTCCCAATATCCTTGCGAAGATCAATATATGCTATATTGCGTATTCCGAAAACTCTCCGAGAGCTCTCTGAAGTAATAGACAACAGTAATGGATTCCGAATGTTCCGTTTTGCACACTTCGTTACAAAGCACTTATTTAGGAACGTGTAAAAACCACCCGAGTACCGCAAGCTTCGCACCGTTAGCCTCTTCAACAATCTCTTCAGTCGGATTTGTTGCCGGAGCCACGCCGTTGTCACGTCATCGAATCAGACAAACGCACGCTGTGGACGTTCATCAGTAGAACGTCGGCGACCAGCTTCCGCGCCGACACTCGTCAGCGGTGATCGGTATATATCCGGTTGACGACGAGGCTGGCAGACACTGGAAGCAGTAATTGGCACCGGCGTTGTTATCCCAATGCTGCGCGCCCTTACATTGGAACCGGACCGCGAACTCGAGCCTCTGACCGACTGATAGCGTATGGCAATATAAGATAAAAGAGAATTTATCGCTGAAGCCGTCGCACGAGTTGGGCACGTAGATCGCCTGCAGGTCGCTGAAGTTCCGCCAGGAGTTGAGTGTGTATCGCACGTGTACAGACTTATGGAAATCAAGATTGATCACGCGCACCGTGCCCTGGATCGCCAAGGTTATCGGGTCCTGTACCACCACGTTCTCCAAGCAAACCCGACGCTCGCGCACTATATCCAGAAAGTTCGACATGCCACCCGGCTGCTGGAAGAGCGGCACCAGCATCCGATCGACCTTTCTGGGTATCGCTGATGTAGATCTGCGCCTGCCATCATTCTGATAACGATCGGACCAGTCATCACCGGTGGACGCTGCTCCGTCCGAATTGCTCTCCTGCGGTCGGAAGATGTCATCGTAGATCAGATCGTTGTACGCGGAGTTGGGTATCTTCGGTATCTCGTCCAGGAACGTTCTCACGTCGGCCAGATCGAGACCGAGCTTGTCTGCGAACCTGACAATCTTCTTCCGGTGCGGCGTACCTGGTGGCGTTTTTCCTGACTTCAACGAGGAACACCTTCGAACTCTCTGCGGTCTATCTTCCTCTTCTTCCACTATCTCGCTCTGCGACTCTTGCTCCGGCGAAGAGTTCTCCTCCTTCGCGGTAGAATCACCGCCAAGTTTCTTCAGTAATAGGCACAATTTTTCCTCATCATTGTTCAACGCGCCGTCCTTCTCGATCTTCAGCTTCAGCTCGTTTCTCGGGGTCGTTTCGGTCACTGTAGTTTTATTTGTATATTCCAATGTAAACACATCTGAAACATCGACGGTACTACTATAAGATGAAAGATCAGTATCGGTATCACTGGCAACTTCCTCCACCTTTAAGTGCGAATTGTTCGGCGATATCGTTTCAAATTCCGATTTTATATGTTCTTTCTTAACCTTACCTTCAGTCATGTTAACCAAGGTTTCAGTACCATTGAAAGAATTATCCCTCGTTAAGTCACTGTCATTCTCGACATCTTGCGTCATGGAAAGACTGCCATTCCTGACATCGCACTTCACATTCCTCGATGTACCATTGACGAAATCAACTTCATCGATCTCGCGTTCATTCACTTCTTCCGTCTCCTCGTCCCGCCTGTCGAGTTTATTATTAAATACTACTGTACCGATACCATTGCTCGGTAGCTCAGAATCAGAATGCGACTTAGGCAGACAAATATGAGGGATAACGGAGTCCTGAATTGTTCTGAGTGGACTTTCATCCTGCAGCGACACGGTACTGTCATCGAACGTGCTCCACAGAGACTCGTGGCTGGGCGACGTCGTTTCCTGAGAGCTTCTGCCGTTCAGCGAATCTTCCGAGCTGCAGACCAAACCTTCCTGCCGGCAACCGTTCTCGCACGACACGGGGTTTCTTCTCAAGGAGCAACTCGACTCGGACGTCGTGTCCTCGCAACGTTCCACATTCGTGTTGTTCGTTTGCTTGCGCCCGTTCAACGCAAGTTTGGTCCTCGCGGGAACGGGAGTGTTGGAGAGATTCGTGGCCTCGCTGTCCGAAGTGCTGACAGGATCGAAATACACCTCGGCCTTCGGCTTATCCGCGTCCGAGGACTCCGGGTCGAAGAACATCTCCGAGGAATCGCTGTCGGGTGGCGTGCCGGTTATCGGTGACGCAAACACGCAGGACTCAGGATCTTGATGGACACCCGTGACACCGGACGTCATCTTGGTTCCGCTGGGCGAGCAATGGCAGGCGTCGTGATGGCTCGCCTTCAAGATCTCTGGGTTCACCAGCAGATGCGCCAGTTCGGCGGCGGTCGCCTCCTCGGGAGGCGAGCCCGGCCCGTCCACTTCCGCTTCCTCCACCTCGATGTCGTAGAAGAGATCCGATTCTGGACTGTGACGCGGCTGGTGCTGGAGGATCGGATGCTGATTGTTGACGGCTAGACTGTTGGCGATTACGTGCCGGTTGCTGGATGACGGGTGCAGCCAGGAGGTCTCGCACGGCTTGGAAGCATCCGCGGTCCGCTCGGGCGAACCGTTCTCGTTGCCCAGTGACGTTAACCGTCGATGAAGACACCGGGCGAACGCCTCCGCGCTACCCCGACAGCTGTTGGGAAGGAGAGAGCTGACCAAACCGCAGGAGGGCCCGCGGGCGTTGCCTGCCGAGTCCATGCTGCCCATCTTGAGGACAGTCGAGCCGGCTGTCTCCTCGGCGTGCCTGCCCTCCAACGGCAAGGGCAAAGGCGAGGTCGAGTCGCTGCCTCGGCCTGCCGGCACGCTCGATGAGTTGCCGTTCTGAAAAAGAGAGCGACAGATTTGAGCTTCGTTTGCGATTGCGAGAATTGTAGAGAGTGAATGAAATATCGTTGAAGATTGCATGTATACACAATAGAGTGGAGTTTTAAAAAACCTAAGTTTTACTTTCTCTTATTTGTCTATGCTAATTGTTTGTACTATTTTTTAATTATTACCATGAAACGTAACGAGGTATAAAATTTCCCAAAATTTTTTATCGCTAACGATCTCTTGCGACATGGATCATATCGATCGCGAGATATTAAATACGATAATTAATCTTCTTTTTCGTGAAGAAGATAACAATCGAGATAATTAGTCAAATGTAATTGCACTAAACATATTTTTCCTGATATAATGCCCTGCCGACATTAGGTTAGTGCCTAGGATTTATGATGCTACAATTAATCATCTTTACTTCATCGATCGCGAGTCGAGTTTCGCGATATTAATTGAAGTTTAGCTCGTTAATAGCTTGTTAACGGTACACAAGCAGAAGTACAAAAGGAAGGGGAAAACAAAAAGTGGATGCAAACGCGCATTAATGACGTAGCTCGTCATTAATAGTAAAGAGAATCACAACATTGGCTCATGGCCATAATGTTGCGCGTATCGCAAGCAGCGCTGCAGGAAGTACAAATGATCGGTCATTACAACCCACGTGCAGTATTCTGACGCGCGAAGTCCAGCTCCGATCAGCCTTTGATTCTTCGTGGAAACGTAAAATGCCTTAAACACATATACAATCCAAATCCGAAAAATGTTTAAATTATGAATTATTCATTTATGTAATCACTTTGCGTTCTCGACAAAAATAGCCGAGTGGCACGAGTCGAAGCACGCGCCGTTGCGCGTGAATCGTATTGACGATCCAAATTTTGAGATATTCAGATATTGACGTATAACTATTTTTAATTATTATGAGGCAAAACAGAAGGAAATGTCTTTCTTTCACCTTGGTTTTCTTTAGTATCATATGCCCGACTATTTTTGGCACCGCGAAAGCTATAATCGGCCGTCGACAGCGACTGGCAGGAAAACGCAACGTAATCGCTATTTGAATCGCGATATAAATGCCCTATTCAACGCCGGAACCCATCATTCATCGGGACGCACAAACCTGGGAGACGAGCAGCACAGGTGATCTTTCACTCGACAGCAGAAATCACCGTTTCACGCGATGACCGCTCAAAGTTCGAGGTAAAAATCGCAATCACACGACGGAGTTACGTAACGAAGGAATAATATAATCGACCGGCTGCAGGTACTCGATGCGATACTACTCGCGACAGATCCGAGAGTGCGCTTAAGATCGTATGTACTCTACTGTGAGAAAATTGGAACGATATAAATACGCGCTCAATTGGCCGCGAATCAATTCCTCACCTCTTGAACGCGCGCACTAAGGTGACACTTCGCTCGCGAATACGCGCGAATCCCTGCGAGGGTGAACGGATATTCGGCAAGCTTTCGATTTATCGGCATTTATTTTCATCTCTAAGCCGCGGGCGTCGGGCGCGATGATTTTGAAAGGCCGCGCCCGAAAAAAATAGCTCGCCTCGATTTATATAACTGACGCTGTCGAGGCGAAAACGCACATCTCGCGTTCGCCGCGCGAGATTTATTCAATTGTGAAACATTCTCATCTAACATCGATGCAGAAAGATATCTTTCAATCTCTTACTATCAAATAATAATTGATAATCATTAACAATAATAGCTTCATCAAAGCACAAAGGGTTTACACATTCATCGATTGATACATGAATACCGTCCAGAAATAGCAACATTGCCGGCAATATCGTTTAATGCTAGACGCGAATATCAAGCCGATACTAAACCGGTTTCGCGTTCGTAGCATGCCCATTGGGGGAAAAGGCAGCATGAAGGGGTTAAATTTGAAGCTGCCCCGTAAGTGACAGACAGGTTTCTCCGTTTTTCCAGTCGCGCGCCTCGTGATTAGACGCACACGTGATTAGACGCACACGTGTTCACGCGCGTCGCGTCTGATCGCGTCTGATCGCGTCTATCGGAAGTCTAGGCAATCGCCTAGATAATCGTTACGTAAGATGAAGCATAGGCTTCAAAGGTTGTTGGCCTCGGTAACGGCAAAAAACACGCACAAACGAAGCTGATAATCTCATTCCATCGCAGAAATTTCGCACAAAGCAACTAAAATTTTTTGAAAAATCACCGCATCTTTCGCGTCTCAGATTCCCACCTCATAGATTTGAAAAAAATCTTTCCTCAACAAAAACACTCGTTGGAACATCGTAAATGTATTAGAATATAGCTACGTAGTGATAATTTGGTATCTACATTCTTTTACAAACAATATTTTAATTGCTCCAAGTTGCTCGCGCGAATTTACTTCTGCATTTACGATTGAGATAGAGGAAATTTATGAGTTTTAGATAGAATCAGTCGGCGGAAAAGCGTACAATTTCAAGGGACCCACTGCGAAGAGTTCGCCAAAGGCTCAAGGTTATTGCGAACACTTCCTGTGTTATCTACGATAACAGCGAGCGTCAAGTGCCCGCAGATGCCACGCCTCACATTTTTTAAAAATATTATTTGATATATCAAAAGCAACACATAGTAACAATAATCTCTATTTTTTTCATGCGATATCATGCATTTTCATCGATGAGTCTATTGAGAATGAGAAACCATTCCAAATACAATTTCCAATTGATTGATGGATTGATTGATCGTAATAAAATATGCCGCGTCCTTGACGAAGGATTTAGTTGAAGATGTCAAATTAATAGATTAGATCTAATCGCTAATATATAATTCGTGCGCAGTATTATATTGTATATATTATGTAGAAAACAAAATTATGTCATATAAAAATTAATCAGAAATAAAAAACTTACGGTGCCTTGTATTTGAAAAAAAATCAATCTTAATAATTGAACTATTAATGTTTTGCGTTTTCCATACAAATGTGAATAATTTTTAACAGTTTTATGTATGATACATTACGAGTATAATTATATTCCAATTTTCCGATTTAACTATCGCATCTTAAGAATTAGAAGACTTTCTTAGCATTAAATATATATCAAAAGACACAGTTGTTTCCAGCGGATCTATTCTTGCCTTATTGTGTGAAAGAGAGAGAGATAGAGAGAAAAAGAGAGAGGGACCAAGGGGTGACGTTTTATTTCCGTGCGATCGTTCACCGACACAGTTTAAATCGTAACTACTTGACCCGTGGCTAGGGCACCGTCGCAATTTATCGCGACAGATTTATCGCTCTCTTTCGCGATCCGCAAGGAGATTGCCCAATCATCATCGGGATCCCGCTCCCTAATTGATTAGTAACAAATTATGCGGAGAGATGATGAATCGTGTTACTTGCGCTCGTAAGAACCCCCAATCCCCTATCGAAAGAATTAAAGTTCTCATAATGTGCAAGGCCAAGTCTTTGAACCAATTGCTGTTTTATAGCTGAACACATAAATTGCAATTTGAAGTATTAAGAGAGTTTTATCGCACTTTATAATATTAATTATTTAATATATTATGCACTTGTTGAAAAATTAAATAAAACAGATTTCCAAAGAAATTAAGAATATAATTTTTAAAAATCGTAATATTCAAAGAAGGATTTACTTATTTAAAAGAAAAGATGAATAGAAGTAACACAAAAAAAAATTTTGAATCACAATTTTCATTTGCTATTTAATTTAGACATTGTTTTGTCGTTTATTAAAGCCGGAAAATTAGAAAAGATAAGTTAGATATCATTTCTTAAATATTGCAAGAAATCGAATGACGATCACATGCTCGAATTGTTATAGGCACTAATTTCTCGACTAATCAATGATGAATTGAGGGACTTAGTGCCATTAATAGTCTGATAAACTGACAGATCTAGAATTTGCGTACGTCCCTCTTATCACTCCAACGAGCAATTATACGGACATTGCTTATTCGGATTTCGCTATAATTGATTGAGCACGCGTTTATTCGCGATAGGATGATAAACTGCGTTATCGGGTTATCGCGTAAAACTGTAAATTTTTCATTTTTCAAGGTAAAATCGCTACTATGCGAATGCTTCAAACGTTCAAATTATCGACTTATCAACTTTTAATCAAAATTTTCTTTCTCGCACTATGTTTAACAATAAGAATTATTACGGAAAAAATGGCATATTCTGCAAAGATTGAGAAAAATTCTTCATAGCAATAGCATAGCAATTGGCAAGCTCTCAAATTTCATTAATAAAAATGATAAAACCTGGGATCATAGCCACCTGTCGCAATCCGAAAAAATTCGCAAAAAGGTAAACAGAGATCACGAACAAAACAATAATTAATAATTCATCGATACATTTGCACGCAAACGCCATGCCTCGACTTCGAGGCCGACGAGAATCGACTTCTTGCCAAGAGTAAATAAAGTCACACACAGTTTATATTTAGCCAGAATGGAAATCTGCGAAAGCTGTACGGCTTACAAGAGGATGATTTTATACGTTTCTAATAAAGAGACGAATGGAAACACGTGAAAGCTTCGCCCGGAAATTTACTTCTTATCTCGACAACATTATGGATACACAGTTCGAATAGAATAAACGACTTCGTAAATAATGTGCTGTCTGCCTTTCGATATATGTGTGTACAAACAATTGCGGAATGTATAGGTAATAAGAGATAAGACTAATTGGTCATCGGTGTAGCAATTAATACACCGCTATAGTAATATACCGCTTTACTATTTAATTTAAATTCACTTCTAATAAAGAAACTAGCAATTCTCGCAATCCCTTAAAAATCTCCCTCAAATATTTAAATATTTCAAGTTACAGTATATTTCTGAAAAATTTTGTTGAACAAATAACAGTCTCAGAGATGGTTTAATTAAATTGGTTCAATTATTTGGTTCATTAATTTAGGTTATCAAGTTAAAAAGTTGATTAGTTGATCCAGTTGATGTTTTTACAACAACAAACTTTAAATCGATATAATTGCAACGTGATTATATTTATGGAACAAAGGTCGAATGTATCATAATTAACAAGATTCATTAATAGCACTTCGAATAACTTGGCGGATGGACACGTTCGAATAAGAATCGAGAGCTCCGATGATCTACGACTGCCAGCCGCGCGAATTAGCTTTTTATTGACAGCTATAAAATGATAGGATAAAAAGAGAACGACATTCGGCGCTTTAATATACATAACTAGATATCCTTTGGCAAGTAACGTACGCAGACACGCGCATACCTCGTGCCGATGGACATCATCGGCACATGTCGCATTGCGTTCCGAAAACTTTTTGCGTAGTTGGTCCCCAGCAGAACGTCCGAAAAGCGTGATGAAACTACGAGTGGAAAAAAATTCGCGCCCCCTTTTCATACACGTCAAATCGTCAAATTCTTTTGCCGCGTATTCGCGCTGAAAATAATTTTCTCGTTAAACGAAACAAAATCGCGAGCGTGTAACTTGAGAAGACCCGGCATTCTGCCCCGGCGAAATGAAATTCCAAATTTTTTTCTGGCAAAACGGGCATTTCCCTCTTACAAATTTTCCCTCTTACACCTCGTCCGATTCTACACGCACGAAGAAACTTTCCGGGAACGAAGAGTGTACATCATTAATCTGCACTATCTGTTGCGATTAGTCTACAGGATTTGTTACCGGAGAAAGATTTATCCGTTCCGCAGTAACTCGAATATATTTTCTCATCGTTGTCCTCTCGCGGGTCAGCACGATTACATCTGCATACCATTGCACCCCCATTGATAAATATAAGAGGCAATTAATCCTCGTTATAAAGACTCTCGCGTGACTCAACTTTTAAGCTGCATAAACGCCTCTGGCAGATGCTTGGAGAAATCAATATCGCTTTATTATTTAATTAATCCCCATACTCGAGCGTAGGTTTTAGCGAGACGAATCCATTTTTTTTGCACAGTGACTAGAGACATCAAAATTTACTTAAACTCATGTCTTCACTTTAGCTCAGTATATGAAGCCTTTCACAACTTTATATAAATACACATATAAAGTATATGAATATTTATTCGTGATGAAGCAAACCATTTTGTTTAATAACAATTAAAAATAATAAATTAGTTAATTTTTTTAGTATTTATTTACTGTTTATTTATTAATTAGTTAAATGCTTGAATTATTGTGAATCGTTTTCTTGAAAATTTAGATACAAGTGATTTTCACAGTTATGAATTACATTAGCGAAAACTCTCATACATTAGAAATAATATTCTGCGCGCATAATGTTCTAAGCAATCACCTCGAGTACCGGGCCGATAAGAAAGGTCATTATCTCATACAATAAATGTCAATTCAACAATCACACATTATTGCCGTTCGATGTTATCAAGTTAGCATTGCGCGATAATAGGTCGTGTAACGTGATATATCGACCAATATTTATCGTTAGGTAGCCTGTACGATCCGATCGTGTCCGGAAATCAACTGCATTAAATACCAATGCTTTTAATTTGCACGTATTTCAAAACGGTAAAAAACTTGTCATTAATTTTCTCTGATAGTTAACACGCAAACGAATTTCCTGTAAAAATATATTACTTAATAAGTAGAAAATTATTAGAATAATTATAACATAATTGTTCTTTAACAATTTAATAATAAAAAATTGTTATGCAAAATTTAATCATTATTATTACAAAAAGATGTAAAATAAAATATTGAGAAATTTGTTGTCAGACTCTTAAAGTGCTAATGTATGGACTCAGTAATTGCGTTGTAATTTAATTTCATCAAAATGACACGTCTGTCTAATTAACTTCCCCCTACTTGATTAAAATTTAATGAATAAATTATATAATAATGCGCTATTTATTTAGACGCTCCTGAAATTATGTCTCGGGTAAGATTTATTTGCAAAAATAAAATTTTAAGCATACTATTTAAAATTTTTTTTCAATTTTATCTTTTCATATTCCCAATTACTTGTTCTAATTTAAAGCCAAAATGATATCTGCAATAAAAAACAAGAATCATTGCGATAACGATGGATAGGCAACAGAAAATATAGCAGAAAAATTTTCGCCTCTTTATCGTCTATCAAACTATAGACAGCTAAGAAACAAATCAAACTTAACGCATTAATTATTGCAAAACATATATCATTTGGTGAATATGATCATTCGGAACATGCTTGCTTGTAAATTGTGAGATAATAATGTCTTTATAAATTTCTTTGTTGAAAGTGAAGAAAAAGAAAGAGTGTGCAAAAAGGAGAACTTATTCCGGGGTAACGACTACACAGTGTAAAATATTGATGTACGTACTATAATTAGAATGTATATTTGTATGGCGGATTTTATCGCGTGTCGCGACGGTGAATGGACGGACAATCGCATATGCGAAATATAATTATGTTCCGTATAAAAAACTGGATGCAATGAGTTTTTATTAGTCAGTACTTTTGTTCACGAAAAAAACTGTTTGACATTTGGAGAATAAAATTACTTCATAACAAATTTAAATAAATAACATTAATATATCAATTTTTCTACAATTATAATAATAATCGTAGAATAATTATAAAATATTTATAAAAGTTTTAATTATATATTCGCCTATCGTAAATAATTGTCTTAATCGTCATATTTTTGCGAAAGCTTATTACATATTTATTCTTCCTAGTAACTCAACTTTAGATAATGTCACCTTTGAAATAATAAACCATACATATTGAGAATTATACATATTGAGAAAGTCTCGCACTATAACTATTACGATTTATGAGATTTCACCGACGTAAAAATTGATTTCATAATGTTTCTAAGGTTGAATCCAAAGTTTGAGAGTGCACGATAGGCGAATCCTGAGGTCATGATATTTGAATGGCGCGAGAAATACCACGATATAACATAAAGAAATTTCTATCTCATTGTGAAAAGTGCACGTGAACTATCGATAACGCGCTTGAAAGATTTATCAAATACGCATTAAAATAAAAATGCTTTATAAATCTAATAAATATTATACTAATATAAATATTACTAAATATAATTACGTTATAATACAACTATCGATATATTTCTCTACATCTCACAATATAGCAATTGTAAATTTTTGTAAGTTTAAAAAATGTTAAGATGACACGTCCATCAAATGTTAAACAACATCAACTATAATTACGTTATAATACAACTATCGATATATTTCTCTACATCTCACAATATAGCAATTGTAAATTTTTGTAAGTTTAAAAAATGTTAAGATGACACGTCCATCAAATGTTAAACAACATCAACTGAAAAAAACGAAGTTTTCCTACATCCGCTTTTATCAAGCGCTTATTACCAATAATTATCAAGTTCGATATAGATGTAAGAGTAGACATCTTTTTTACAAGCGTTTTATTGTACATAAATAGGTACGTTTACGTAACCTGTGCATCATGCCAATCACGTCTATGACTATACACTAGAAACACACATACTTTGTTCAAGTTATAAGTGTGAGCTTGTCTACAGCGATGAAATGATTAGCGTTGACATATTTATAGCAGTAAAAATTGATAAATTGATGCCACGTTCGTATGGTACTACAAGACGGACCTTGAACTTCTCGACACATTTTTGATAAAATAACTGCTGTCTGCTCTCTGACAGACAAAAAAAAATAATCGCGATCGTATTTTAAAAGCAAATGTATCGGTCCGTTAAAAGAATCTTATTAATTCTTAACTTTATTATTAACTCACTTACTTTATAAAATAATACATCTTTATAATTTCAATTAATATTTATTGTTTTAAGTAATTATAATAAAGAACTAATTTTAGAATTATCATTGTACATGATTTTAAATCATTTCTTAATTTTTAGCAGGTCTAAAAGAATGTTCATTAATATATTGTTAAAATAATTTAGAAAAAGTCATAAAATTTAACTAAAATAATTCTGAAATTAGTGACATTTCATAACGTAAGTTTAATTTTCCTGAAAATCATACAACTATTAATAATATTATCAATTGTTGATTGGAAAAGTCAGACAATAAAGCGAGGTTATCGCATTAACTTGGCAAAACTTGTGCAAGAAATGTCATCGCAATATTCTTTCTCTCTCTCTCTCTCTCTCTCTCTCTCTCTCTCTCTCTCTCTCTCTCTCTCTCTCTATTGCATTTAAAGATAATCTTATAATTTGATAAAAAAATTTAAATAAAGAAAATGGATTTAAAATTACGATTTAACAAAAAATGTAACTAAATTATCTAAATCTTCTAAGTTTGTTAATAATTTTAAATAGTTTTAAAAAAATAATTACATATGAAAATATGTAATGCTTTATAGACATCTAATTCTATAGGTAATATTATTATCCGATATTAACTTTGTAAACGTCAAATGTATAATAAAAATATTGCGATCTGTAAAATAAAGTATTTTGTGATCAATATTTTTATGTCGAGAAAATACAATTGAACTCGATACACGAGAAAAGAAGATGCAGAGGGACGGAAACTAAAGCGATTAAAGTTACACGATAAGAAGCTGCGTGAGAGAAACTTCTTGATACATTCGTTATATCATTAATAACATTGTTCTGAGTCAAGGAAAGGGAAATTATCGCGGTTATCGCCGTTTGTTGCATCTGCCCGGCAATAAATTCACGGTCTATCTTCAACAAAGCGTCTGCACTCGACGAGAGGAAGAATTCATTCATTCATTGTTATTACAATAACTAGACATGGAAAATTCTATTAAATATCGGCGTTATTTTCAAGAAACACTTTCGTATAATTCTTCTAAACGCTTCTGCGATTATTTACAATTGACTAAGCATTAATATCGACGCGAAAATATTGGTAATGAAAGTGATTTGTAAGCAAAAGAAATGCAATTCCGAATGCATGTAATTACTCGTTGTAAATAAGATATTTCATAATAAAAGCTTGCAGTCACAACGTGACCGTAATATGTAAAGAACTCGACATAGCGATACGTGACGTTTTTACAGTAATGTGTCGATCCAAGGATCAAGCTATCGCTAAAGAATTAACATTATTCTTCACACGATAAAATTTGCGTAAGAATAAATTTCTTAAATTTTTATCGCCTTATAATTTTATAATTTTTATTATTTTATTATCGATAGCATTACACATGGCCGTGCAAAATACAAAAGGCATTGTAATCGCATGAAAATGTGACTCGCGAGCGTTATGGCCAGACAGCTCTCTTATCAAAACAAATAGAGGACTTGACAACTCGACTCGTGGAGGTCGCCGAAACGACGGCACGTCGCCGTATCATAACGGCCTCTTATCAGCCTCGTCGGCAACGATGCAGATTATACAATGATATGGATCCGGCGCAACCGAATGCAGTCTACAACGATCGTCGATTTCTGTTTTCGGTGTCAAGGCGCGCGAGAAGGCTCTCCGCCGACCTTCGTATTACCATGGAATGTTAATTCATTCATGCCATGTATCGCCTCGAGAGGGATAACCTTATAGACCGCAATCAACCCTCGGAAAGTCTCCCCAACGCGAGACGCGACTATAGAAATAGTGCACTCGCGCGAGATGCATCGCACGCAAGTGCAACAAATTGCATAATGAACACTCGTTATACCCTCCCATGAAATGTTGCGAAATTTTTATGCAAGTTTCGCACGAAACTCCGAACATTTGAAATATGCAATCGATGCTTGGGAAGGGCAACCAATCTTCCACGATTCTACGGTCTTAAAAAAAATTGGTTCTTTCGACAAAATTTTTATGTATCTAGATGGATAAGATTTTGCTATCATTAGAAACGTTTTAAATGCGAAATTGAAAGCAATATTTTTATTTACCGTCGATGTAGCTTGTTCCGCAGACGTCTTTGACTCATCCTGGGCACCTTTCTGTGTCATGATCACTTTTCTCCGCGAAACCAAGTCGAATATCGCACACTAATCGACTGTGTCTCATCCAAAAAGATGCGTGTACCGTGAGACTTGTAGGCTAATCGTAATACCGTCGATGATCATGGAATTCCGTACAGGCCACCCAGGATATTTGTGATTCACCAAACATCGAAGAACATTATTTACGTATTATGAGTGCGGGATCAACAGGAGTGACAGGATTTATTCTGAAAAATGATACCCATTCCTGCGTCTTCGCACGCGAATTTGCGACGCAGACAGAAGTCTGTCATAACGCTCATGACGTCCCGTCATATGATGGTGACCTCACCTTACACGAACGCACAACACAATATAATTCAGTTTACTCTCGTACATTTCTTTGCTCGTGATTCCATTTTAAACGAATTCTTTTAAAACCGTCCGCTACGTGTTTGTTTTCTTTCAAATGATCCACACGCCGGCAATCAATACCGGTATACTGACACCGGCAGCAACCGGCACAGTATTTAAATTAAACGCGTGTCGCTACGATGAACTTGAAAATCTTGAGCTCTCATCCTTCACTGATACCGAGAGATCGTGCTGATGGTCTCTCGAAAACAATCTCACCGCAAAAGTGCCACCGAGTCTTTTCAGCACGGGTCCTTTCGAACTTAACGGGATCCGGACGTCGATGTTCGATTTGGAGAACGAAACGCGAAGATCCCTTTTCCTTTTTTTTTCTTTTCTTCGCTCCGTACGATCGTTCCGTAGATTGGCACTCGCGCCGACGAGACGTACGAGGACTCTCTTTTCGGAGCAACAAAGTTGCGAAGGCGCCGCGAGAAGAACGTATGCGCGAAAACAGGGACAGGAAAAGGAGCCGGCACGACCGGCCGGCTCTTACACACACTGACGTCTGACTGGTCGAGCTAGTAGGTGACTCCGGGAACCCCTACCATATCGCATAGCAACCGCTCGTAAGGCGACTGATAACTGCTTGCACTTCGTCAGGCATCGACGGATCTCGCCAAACACGACGTGTGTGATGTACATGTATATATGAATACTCCAATAAAAAAAAAGAGAAGAAAGAAGATTGGAGCAGACAAGAGGCTCAAGAATCACACAGAGGGGTGGAGGCAAAGAAACTTTGATCAATCTGTTGGACTGATCGGAAATAATGTACGGACCGCGTACCGAACACACGAGTGGGAGAACTGGACTTCGTATCTTATCGTTTGAAAATACAATCTGAGACTTAGATCGAGAAATAGAAAATTTTCTATCTCAGCGAATAATTAATATGCGTATTAAAATCATAGAAATAAAATATGAAAAAATTATCAAGCGTGTATCAGATAGTTTATATATCAGAAAATTTGATTTTTTTATTCGGAAATCACAATATTTTTCATCCTATTCCTATACGCCACACACACACTAATCTTTTTAACACTTAGATGCTAAAAAGAGTTTTTAAGATCTTACGAATCTTTATGATATTCTCCCAGTAGCTTCAAATAAAAAAAAATCTTTTTCTCCTTTTAAATAATTGGACTTTAAAGACTTTAATAATATTCAATTTAAAATGATCGAAAGAATCCTTTGACTAAATGAACTTTTGAAAAATTCATTAGAAAGTTCCGACAATTCCAAGAATCAAAGCCGGTACACAGTTGTGACTTTACGTTACTGTACCATTCTCAAAGTGCAATTCCGAAAAGTCGAAAGCAAATTTATGGCATTTCTCGGTACAAAATCAACGTGTTTGAATTACTAACAGCGATCGAGAAATGGCGCGTCCGTTTTCGTTGCGTGCGTTCACGCTTGAAATCACGCACACACCCAAGAGACGCACAGGTCATAAATCGGAGAGATATGGCCTCCGATTTTCAGTCGCCTCGCGAAACGGCGCATATCGTGCTGCCAATAATAACTATTTTTGTAATTTTGTATGTATGTGGAATGTTGTGCATACGCGGAAAACAAAACAAGATAACACGTTGTGTATTCGGTTACGTATTCGGCGCGATAAAAAAATGCCCGCGAGAAAATGCCTGCATCGTATGTATGTACATCTTTCGATATTACTTCGATATGACAAAAGAGATAGTAAATCGGGAGAGAGGCGGAGAGGAGGAAGAGACAACGTAATATTATTAAATTATGCGACGGCTTTATTTCCTGCCGCGACATCGACCTCCTATCGATCTTATCTTACAATTTTATCAATTTCCATGCGACAAGCCAAAACGCCTACGTACTTCCGGATGTATTCGACCCACGTTGAGCCTAAACGCCTCGCTTTGAGCCTAAATTGTTTCATAAATATTCAAAGAAATTTAAATGAACTGAAAGTAAATGACAAAGTTGCATTTACATTTTTAGCGAAAAAAAAAACGCACTCTTTATGCAACATTTGTATTTGTTGACACCAGCATTCATGCATTTTGTCCAGCATTAATTATTTCCTCTTTGAAAATGAAATATAACAGATTACGGGCGATAATTCTAAGGAAAACGTATTTTCGCGCTTTCTCTGTCCTATATCCGCTTCCCTCTTACCCATTATAATTCGGCGTATATTGGGCGCTATGTAATGATGTAATCGTAGATTCGAGACTATATTAATAACGAGCAAATTACGACGTCGCTATTACCGACGTGCCGCCGGAAGGATGAAAATGCGGTTGGCCGATTGGCCATTGCACTCGACGATGCACCGCGAGACAGAATCGACCCTCCACCTTCGTCCCCCCCTTTTCTCCCCTCCGACCGTCTCGTTTTGTATTTTTTTCTTCTCAGCGACTGTGTAACCACTCCCTGCCCGGTTCTGTCGAACGTTCGCCGTCTGCAAGAACGCGCCGACCTACCGTGAATCGTCACGCACGATCGACGCAATCGGCACGACACGTTGTAGTTTGTTCCTCTTTCTTGCCGCGGTTGTTTGAGCTCCCAGCGGTTTACAAGCTCATCACGTGATCTTGTGAGAAACGTTTTTATGATACATTTAAATCTCCCCTTCTTCTTAAAAAGCCCATTCTAATTATATTAAGAAAAAATTATTCAGATAAAGTATAATTAGAAGAGGATCTTTTCTTTGCTCTTTATCCTAATGAAAGATCGAGAGCATGTTGAAGAGCATACGACTTTCAAATCAAATATTTTTATATGCTACGCGCAATTTAGAATTCATTTATAAGTTTGTCAAGTGACTCATCTTATACAACACGAGTGCTATAAGTAGCGATAAATATTTGATTTACGTAAAAGTATTTGACTTCTTGTAAAAAAAAATAAAAATTCTTCACATAGATGTCCCAGAATCATTAACTACTGCTATCAAAAATAGTGCTGGTAAGACAGCTTAAAGAAATTTTGAAGATCAGTAACAAAAATTGAAAAATATTTTACTTTAATTTTAGATATAATACGTAAAAATCATACTTTTTTAAATAGTATAAATCTATTAATCGAAAATAATTTTATAAAAGAAACATTTTCTCTTTAACTTTAATTCAGGTAAGTAATATAAGCAACTATATACAACAATTACATACAATATAATAATTTATGTTAAGTTGCATGTTTATAATAGTTTTATAATTTCATTTATGTATATTAATCATTTATTCATATATACAAAATTAAACTATGAATAATGAAGTGTAAGTATGTGGAAATGTCTCTTGAATTTATTATATTTAATTTAGCCGATCATAAATCATATGATTTTCTTTTTTAGACGGTAAAGCTAATCGTGGGCGATCATGCAATAGAAGTTGTATTTTTCCACCCTCTCTGTATTAATGAACCATGTATGTAATTAACCTTTTAATGATCGATGAGTGAGAAATATTTTATGAGCATCTGTAAATGCCGTCTGTTTTGGAGCTCTGATAATTATTTATTTGTTGTTGAATTAAAGGTCTAACAATAATAACGTAATAAGTCTTGCACGTCGTTCTTGAACGAAAAATCTTCGCGAAGCAAACTTGAAAAAATGTTGAGAGGATTTGCGGAGAAAGAAACGACTCCTTGACAATGACCTTTTTCAAGTACTATCGCGAGAGCAAAGTGGCTTCTATGCGGGAGGAGACCGATAACGCAGGCGCGACACATTTAAAGAAAATCCATCCGGCACGTTCGATCGAAGGTCGTGTCCATCCAAGGTGACCTTCACTAAAGCATTCAAGTACAATTCAAATACATAGAAGCAAGATTCACATTTTTCAATTTTTTTCTCCCGATATCAAATTAAAAACTTTAATATGCAGCGTTAAATTATTGTTACTATCGTGCATTACTTTCTGCAAGAACTTCTTAAAGAATGCAGCGAAACTAACATCTAACAATCGAATTTAAAATAGAAAGAAATCGAGACGATTTCCCTCCAAATTTGCACGCAAGCAAGGGATTTCAATTTTACCATAAATCTTGGAAAATAAGGGAGATGTAATATTCATTTTATAATTCTCCAGTCAAGATCACGGTCAATATAATGGAAATGGCAGACCACGACCTTTATCAGCTGGGAGATCTCATCGTTAGTCGCGATCTACAGTCTGGCGGGCGTCTGCGCGCGATTAATCGGCCGATCGCGCGCGATCGGCGAGACGTGATGTTCAATCGTGACTGCGATTCGCGTCTCCTCAAGCAACTAGAAATAACAAATAACACAACATGAAATGTGAACACATGCAGGTAAACAAGAAGGAAAAGAAGAGAAGGAAGATGAAAGGTCAAAGGCGACTTGGACGTGAAGATCGAAGACTAAACACGATCTTTTTTATCGATAAAATTAATCAGAGTAACATTCTTGTGACAATCTTAAACACTCATTAATCGCTCATTTTTATTCCGTCCAAAAGAAAACAAATTATTAGGATAATTAATTATATTCTAAGATTTTCATTATAAAGATGAATCATTGATCAAAGGATTTAAATTCTTTAATTCAAGAATTTAATTCAAGTTTATATGAAGAAAAATCAATCTATTTTACGAATAAATTTCTGCGACATCTATATCTATTCATTCAACGATTTCATTACAAACAGACTCGGCACGATACCATATTTCCATTCGCGCGAGATGGATCATCAACCACAAATCGCTTCAACCTGCTCGTAAAGCAGTATTGCGTTTATTTTCGTCCGATGGTAGGAGCTGGTGAGGGAGCAATTGCAATATCTTCTGCAAGATATACGCACGTTGAAGGTCTCGTGGTAGCGCTGTCAAATGTTTTCTCGCACTGACAACGAGAGAGAAAAAGAGTAAAAACGAGAGAAAAAGAAATTCATCTCCCTGGGAATGGGATTTGCGATTGGTGAACGGTTTGTCAGGCCGCCAGTTTACGATAACTTGTCTAATCGGTGAACTTTCTGTGTCGAGCCCTCGTACATTCTTTCATTAATTACAAAGATCGCTCACGCTTCTCCCTTTCGGCGATTTTTTTTATCGCCCCCTGTTAATGTTGTACAATAATCACTGACGCAAAAGAAAGTCCTTTAATCCTTTCCGTATAAAAATTTAATTAATTTTTATACATCTTATTTTAAATATCAATTTTAATTTTTGCTCTGATATCTAAAACCGATTCGAATCTTTTAAATCATTTTCTGTCAATGTCATCCCGCGATATTACCGATGTTAAAATCGAAGCATTGGCATCGCAACGCAACCATGTCAGATGAATAAAGCCGATATAATCAAGCAATCGTCAGAATGAACGCTTAAGAAGCAAACTCTCTACAGAGCGAATCATATCGTTGTGTCGATCTACACACCTTATACATTGTATTCACCCCCAACCGAGGGGTTAATGGCTGCAAACAAACGGGACACGAGGAGAGATGAAGTATCAACGTTTTCATTCACATTTACTCTCCAACCAGAATTATCAAAAAATTACTTTAAAGAAATTCTTCTGCGATAATTTAATTAAAATGTAGATATTTTCTAAAATATCGTTTTAAAGAGATTTAATTTACTTGGAAATAAAAAAATTTAATTTAAAAACAAAAGTATATTAAAGATTTAAGTCTATATTTATTAGTTAAAAAAATATCGATTAATCAAGATTAAATATCTTTACTGGGAATGTTGAATCCCTTTCAATTCGGATTGCGTCCGAAAATAAAGACGTTACATGACCCTCTGTAACATTCTCACTAGAATTTTTCTCGCATAATATTTAAGTGTTATCCTCTTTTTGAAAGCAATCACACGCGCGCTGCACTCACCGACTCCCCGGAAGACGTCCCCTTTTTAATCCTTTTTTTTTTTACAGAACGAAGGTGCACGAAGCGAAATGCACTCGCGTTCGCTCGCACGTCCGCTCGGCAGAACTTCCGCGCTTCCGGTCCTCAACTTTGCGCAGACCGGACTGGATTTTCGAAGGGAGATCCGCACCGGACGGACAGCGACGGTGACGACGACGACGTCGACGAAAGATGACACGGAGCTCGACGTAGATCTCTACGTGGACGTGCAACGTCTCGTGTAAAAATGACGATGAGATTCTCTCCCGCCGGAACGGCCGCCGACGGTACAAGGGCGTCGAAGGTCGCAGCTGCGCGTCGCGGTACGCAGGTGCGTCTCTCTCTCTCTCTCTCTCTTTCTCTCCCGCTTGCTTCTCCACACATGCGGTAGCGCGCGCAATTCGGAAACTAATCAGATATGACGACGACATCGTCATTTTAACGTCAAAACGCGTGAAAAGATAAAAATACACCGCTAAAAGGTAAAACTAAAAAAAAAGAGAAGCTTTCTTAATCGTGCTTTCTTATTGTAGTAGGAAGAACTAAATGGATATTAAGATCATAACTTTTCGAAATACTTCAGTTTCACTCCAGAGAATTTTGGGATCATAATTTTTCGAAACTTTGTAACATTAAATGTGCATGCTTCCAAAAGAGAAAAAAGGAAATTATTGAAAAGTGTAGAAAAACGACGCCATAGTTTGGAAATATAGTGTGCAAGCAGCACATTGTTCAATACTTTATATATTAATCTTTAACAAGTATCAGTACGGTTTGGAATTAATAGAAAATAATTTCTTAGATATAAAGCAAGTTATTTCTTTCTTTATAAAAACTTATTCTTTAAAATAAGATTATTCTCGTAAATCTTATGATAGCTTTATCTTATTAATAGCTTTCCTGCTGAAAGATATTAAAGAAGAACAGTTTAAGTTTGAATTTAAAATTTGTTCGAATTTTTAAAATCACTTGGAATAATTATTCTTGTGTCATTTTTCTTTAATTAAAAATTGCCCCATATATTGCAATATTTAATACCGTATTATTCATGATAGAAGCACAAGACTTCAAAGAAGATGTGCATAAAATAGACTGCACTGACTATTAATTACGCTAACTATTAATTACACCGCGTTAAGCATTTGAAAACAATTCGTACGGATCCGAACATGTACGGCTGTGCCTTCGCAAAATACCTATGATTAATTGTAACGATGTTAACAAAATCAGTCACATTGTTGAACTGTACAGGACAGTTTAAATTAATCTACGATCTACGATGAAGAAAAGATTCATCGAAACACGAACCATCTCGAGACGTTTTTACAACCGTTTTATTGTGACCATGCATTGTCCACGTATGTATCTTTTGAGCCCTATAAAAAAAGAGGCCTTTCGGCTGTACTTCCGAATGGGACACCTTTCCGATGAAACTTAAATGATATCTAGTGATCCGATATCCTATTTTCGGGTTATTTATAGTTTAGATTATGTACAATAATAAATTTCATACAATTCACCACATCTTCTGCACACTGCTTCTTGAATTATAGGTGGGGATAACACGTGGCTCAGTTTTATCGTAGATTCGTAGCTGAATTCCGTATATACGCGCATTTTTCTATACTAACGTTATGTTATAACGTATAGATTTTTTTAATAAATAATGAGTGACAATTAAACTTTTTAAAGGAAGTTACTGAGGAAGGTTACTTTTATAACTTGTATTAAATTAAACTCTGTGAGTTTGGCACTTACATATCGAGTTATTTTCAGAAGTAATTGTTTTTCTTTATCTTTAAAACCATTCAAGACCCGAGGATGGAACCTAGACAGTTAATCTTCACGTGATCCCTTGATCTCTTCAGCTAAAAGATTTCATCATAATCGAAGGGATGTCCCATTCGAAAGCACACCCTTGGTCTCAAATCTTACAATATAACCTGAATAAGCTGCGTGACGACGTGTTGACCCTCGAATTTACTTCGCTAAATACCAGTTTGCCGGGTGATAGTCGATCGGCGTACGTTCCTGGCGGAGACAGGCGAGATCCGCCACGAGAGGCGCAGCGTCAGCGTCGCGACGCTAGCCTTCCTCGCTTTCGTACGCTGCTGCAGATTATGCCGCATTGCCGCAAACGGTCGTCATCGACGCGACCCGGGGGTCGTAGCGGCAACGGCTACGGCAGCGACGGCGACGACGTTACGGGACGGAATGTCGACGCGAGGCGCGATTTCGTCGCGGAAGACGACGAGAACCGCGAGGCCGGGTCGTAGATGAGATTAAAAAGGAGAGGGGAAAAAGATAAGGGAAAGAAAAACATTAAGAAAATAAGAAAAGAAAAATAAAAACAAAGCGGAAGTTCGCTCACCTTGATCTCCGTCAGGAACCTGACGAACGGCAGCGCGATCATGAACATCCGCCGGCTGCCCGGTTTCATTTACCACTACAAGCTCGCGACGGTCCTCCTGACGTCCAGCCTGTTCCTCGTCGTCTACCTGCTGCTACATTGGGGCATAATGTGCACGAACCTCGAGGCCTGGCGTCACGTGTCCACCGTGGTGAGTTTCACTGGGGTATTATACCCCGACGCCGATCGGAACGGAGTACACGATCCTCGAACGCGATACCGATCGAGCGAGGAAAGGGTTGGCACGTCGCTCGAGGGGTGAATACGGGTTGAGTGAAGATGTGCGTGTGTGAATTCAGCGCCGGCGAAAAGAGGGTGAGAAAGGGGAAGAGAGAGAGAAAGGAGAGCGGACGCACGCGTACTCTGCCGCAGCCTCCGGAGCGCAAAGGCGAACATGCCGTTCGCCCCGATCCGCGGCGAATTTGTACGCGTTACTCGCGCACGCGATGTATTTTACATTTCGCGGATTTTCTATTTCGCTGCGGGCGAAAGACGCAACGATAAATTGTCCCGCGATAAACTTGTCCGCGCGCAAGAATTGAAGCGTGACCGGTTCGCGGCGAACAAAAGTATAAGTTCAGTACAAAGATCGATTAAAGTATAATTTACATTCGTAAAGGTCATTGATAAAATAAATTAATATAATAAAAATTGCAAACGTTATACGATTCACTGATAAACTTATCAAGCGGAAGAGGAGTATTTAGTCCGAAAGGAAGGTTTAGCTTGAAAGTTCAGTCATAGATTATCTGGAAGAAATTTCTCCTGGAAAACCCCACGATCGGGTTGCGTGGAGCTTTGACTGGATAGTTTGTCGTTGAGCATCTAGGAATTTATTGAAGTGGGAGTTTACCTGTATAAATTCGGATTACTGATAATCTGGCAAGGCTGC
The DNA here is from genome assembly GCA_928718305.1 of Tetramorium bicarinatum. NCBI lineage: Eukaryota > Metazoa > Arthropoda > Insecta > Hymenoptera > Formicidae > Tetramorium > Tetramorium bicarinatum. The sequence continues at coordinate 17,890,451 of OV788327.1, read as the reverse complement.
GTTCTAGTAACCCGAATGTAGTACTCCAGATATCGATCCCCATGAAATATTCCTAATTTTGTCGAGATCGATCCACACTTGAGTAGCGCTAAAATGGTTCGAAATGCTTAATGTTTCTTTTAATTTTATATTATACCAAATAATGTCAGTTACAAGGTAAAAGTTATTGAAATTATAATTTACTTGCAATTTTAATTATATAAATATAAATAAGAATTAAAAAAAATATTGCTTATACAGAATTAAAAGAGTGAATTTATTAAAATGACTGATTAATTGATTATACTGATTAACTGATAATATGATTAATTTAAATAAATATTCACTGATGAATTAAAAAATTATATAGGTCACATATATTAGAGTTCATTGAATTATACAGAAAGATAAAATTATTGTATCAATTAATTTTTGTCGATATTACAATATAAAATAATTTTTGTCGTCAAAATATATCAAAAATTTTGTGTCAAAATCTTGTTGCAAGCAACTTCTAAACTTCTTCGTAATTTGTAAAATAAAGTCTCTGGGATGTCTTTTAGTAAACAATTGTAGATACTTTAAACTACAGCAGTCAGGCCTAATGTCGATGAAGTCTTATATGACTCAAATCCTACATGTCACTAGTCATTACATTCTAAAAGTACTGTCGTAGCATAGAATTAAGATGAAAATCGCTTACGTAATACTTGACCGATACACGCAAGACCGTTGTGGGACAAGAGCGATAACATATAACATTTAATATTTTTCTAAGCTTTATTGTATACACCCGTTAAAAATTTTCCAAAAAAATTCAAATGTTATCAAGCTATTTAAAAAATTTCTACAGTTATCTAAAAGTTATATAAAATATATTTTTATTTGTGAAATAAATGGTACGGAAAGAGAGAGAAAGAGAGAGGGAAAAGTTGTGCAGGTTATCTTTTCACCTATCGAGCGTTAAAAAAGAGGGTCAAAGAACAAATAGCATTTATCAAACTTAGAAAACCGATCAATATAAGTCGAAAAGTCATACATGTGGATTACATATGTGGATTTCCACAAAAATGGTCATTCCAGATTCTAAAGTTAAACCAAAAGATATAGATCGCAATATACAGATAAAATTTTAATCGAATCATTTAAAAAATATCTCTATTATGATTACGATGAAAGTTATTTCTATTGGAGAAGTAGATATATATATACTCTTTTTTAAACAATAACACACAAATATGTCGACCGAAATTCTATATCGTCACGAGTCCAAATCGAATCACTCCGTTTAATGTTCCGTTTTATTTTTGCATTTTTTTTCTTTTTTTTTGTGGCAGAGGAAAAATTTCACAGCAGCACATATATCTTGAAGCGTTAGTTTACTGGCGAAACGTAATGAGTGGTAAGTCATTCCGTCTCGAGAGTATTTTCGATAAGTAACCACCTCGAATGCGCAGAATGTGCAGGCACGCATGACATGCCTATGCGGGAGCCGCGAAGTCGCGTCGTCCCCTCCCGAGATCGTTCCCTCACATCGTGGCTGATTGGGCCGACTAAAAATATCATACGAACAACGAGCCCGTGCAACGTTACGACGTTGTACCACATGCACGCGTGCAGCACATGCAGTATGTAGTTCGGACGAATATGACGCGCCCACGCGCGCGAGATAGCCATGCTCTTTCGCTGCTCCAAGATTCTCGGCGCGGCGGAGAGAGTGCGTGATGGAAAGAAACCGTCTAAAATGTATGCTAAAACGCCTTCGTTCAGTTTTGTCAATAAGTTAATATTTATTCAGTGCAACAAATTCGGATAAAGACAAAATTATTTAGAGGGAGATTTAAAATCTTTTTACTAATTGATTTAATTATCAATTTGACCTTAATATCTCTTTTATAATGTAGAATCTTTTTCTCTCTCTTTCTCTTTTGCACTTTCTTCAAAAAATTTTATTTCATTTAATAAACAGTAATATGATAAATATAAAAAAATTTGCGCGGAATCCTGATTATAATGTTCTGATTTTAGAGGAATGATTATTATCAATAATCATTATTACTAATGCTTAGCTAAAAAATTTCATTTCATGTACAGATTACACAATGAGAACATGTAAGATTTTTTCTTTATCTTTTCCTTATCTCAGAAGATCTCTTTTCCGATTCAAATGAGCTTAAAATCTTTTTACTTATCTGATTCGTACAGTATCCGATAATTTCCATTTCAGTGCAGTCAACACCGAGATGGTACCGCGATGGGTATTCTCTGCGAACCACTGTGCACCGAGAAAGGGATACATTCGCTAGCATGTGAGACGCTCCACGCGGGCAAGGAGGCCGTTTTCTCCGCGCACTGGGAAGCGACGCGACTCGTATTCAAAGCTTCGAGGTATTTGCTCGTTCTCTTCTTGCACTGTTCCGTGCGTCCAGAAGTTGTACACTTTTTCTTCTTGTTCGTTACTTGCATACTGTAAATATTAGAAAATTTTAATTGTCTCACGTGAATCTCATCTCTCGATTTAGAACTAAAACGTCCTCAGAGCAATTCGAGTCGCTCTACTGGGTGGATACGGCCGGTTCGCGACATTTCCCGTCTGAGGATGACTTTGTCACCATGATCAAGGATTTGGTTATCAATAAACTGAACGTGACTCTCACGCAACATCAGCTGGAAAGACTCGCTCGATTGCGCACCCACCGAGTCGAGACCGATGCCGTGAGACGTCAGCTGGAGATGGAGAATCTCTGGCCGCTGCTGCAGGAGAATGAATATTTAATGGTGATTTTGTACGAAGACAGGGACGTGTTTCCGCAGCCGATCGGCACGTGCGGAACATTTTACGCGGTCGAGTACGTCCGGCCGATCGAGACACCCACGACAGTACTGGCCCTGTCCGATTCGAAGCCCGAGTGGGCTAAAAGACTGAAACTCGCAGTGATGATTCTCAGTTTGCTCGAGGAGCTGGAGACGAAATTTCCCGAGCCGCTTCATCTCTGTGATGTGAAAATCAATCATTTCGGTTTACCCCTAGGTGGGCAAAAGCTGAAATTCTTGGATCTAGATGCAGTCTTCCCTAAGACCGTCGTCGATCGTATTATCAGTGATGGTAAGAACTGCGAGAAGCACGAGGATTGTGATTACTTCGACTGCCGGTCGATATGCTCGAAGAACAAACGTTGCGAGTCTCCTGTCCTCAATAATAATTTACAGGTAATTGATATTGCATGTATCCGTTATATTTAATTTTTTTTACATATAAATTATAAATATATTTAAAATATTATCGGTAAAAGTAGTGCATAATTATTGCTTTTATTACATATTACTTCTTGTTACATCTTCATGTAATAACGTTAATTAATAGAAGATTCTTTAAACACGGGTAAGATCTTAATTATTATTATTAATTTTAACATCAATCCCAACTTTATTACAATTTTTGTCGCAAAAATTATGTGTACTTACAGATTATTTGCGAGAAGATTTTTCTCGGCTGGACGCTTTCAGGAACGATAATTATTCCTGGGTTGCTCATGTCGGAGCATACTACTAGCACCCTGGCAGTATTATTGAGACAATGCGCTAATCCAGACGGCAGCACAACGCATTTACCACGTGCGGCAGCGCCAAACAGTTTACAGAAACGACTTCACAACATGTTGAACGAGATGGAACAAGAATACTCAGCATTTGCATAAAAAAATAATATTAATAAAAAATAAATTCGAAATCACAAAATCATCCTCTCGATTGAAGATGATAAGAATAAAATCACTGCAAATTTATGATTGTAAATATAGAAATATTTCTTTTCGTCATATATAATTCTTTTCGTCATGTAACGTTACTTTCATTACATAACGTTATTTATTTAAAATTATAAATCAAGCGTATATTCTCTTTTATCTTACATATTAGTATTGTACATACAAATAATTTAAATAAATAACTTTTAGTTTATATCATAGTATAATAAAGAAATTTAACAGAGGCTAGTAATGTTAATAAAAATAAAGATGATATTTTATAATTTATAATTATTTATAATTAAATAGGGTCGATGCACCATTTGTGACCACTTTAAACCCGTTTTTGGCCAGTATTTAGACAAGAAACATAAACTAAATAATTCGAAAACTATCGAAGTGGTCAGAAATGAAACAGTGAACAAATGGTGCACCGACCCTATTCATAGAAAGAAATTATACAAAATTTACATTAATTGCATGAATGCATTATAACAAATGTCAAATTTATTAGATTGGTAATTGTATGGGCTAATTTGTGATCGTTGGATCACTAACAAAATTTGTTTAAAAAAGAAAAGTAGATATATGCCAAGTATGTATACATATAAAAACTTACAGCTTAAAAATAGATATGAAATCAATTTACCAAATACTACTGAGATGCAATTTAAATCGCAAAAAATAATTTTTAAAAAATATATATTTTTAAAATAATGTTATTTCCTTTTCTGACTGCAAAGTTACTGACAGGGCGTTAATACGTAGCGGGTTTCACGTTATCTCCCGAAATGCGAAATGATGACTGCAGGAAATGAAATTGAACCATTTCGTTTACGTGATTTAATTTATTCTACGCCCTATTAACCAGAAACGTCAACTTACTCCTATTACTTACTGCTACTGTAGACGCCGAATAAAAGTATCTTGAATAGTATCTCGTCGGTATTGTGAATCGATGAAACAAATAATTCACATAGCTGATCCGAAAGAGCGGTCGGCAGTTCGGCGCGCCGCACAGTTCGCCACAGACTCGTCAGTTACTACCTAGATAAGAAACTTTTGTAATAAATACACAATTATTGCTTCTTTCCATTCATAGCATTTCGCGATACGTGTCATAAGGTAATTCTGCAAAATGCATATTTTTTACTGAAAAAGAATTTTATAATTATAAGTTATAAATATTGAGAAAATTATAAAGCAAAGTTACTTAAAAAATAAAAAATTAAAAAATTTCTTGACTATTACTTGAATTATAATTGTACAATTTTATGCTGTAATGATTTTTACAATAATTACAAAACTAATTTCTGAAACGTATTCAGTAATACGTGTGCTAAGATAATTCACTCTAATCATACAATTATGTATATAAGAATTTATTTTAGGCATCAATTTTTTAAAGATTGCTATGTTACAATAATTAAATTTAGAATTAATAATTTTAAAAGTTAGATTTAGACTTATACAATATAGTATACATTATACATTTTAAAATTAAAATGATGATAAAATTTTTCTACATGCATTCCTATCTGAGTATACATAACTCGTGCCGAACGTTGATCGACCGTCGAGCTCGCGAAATTGCGTTTACCGAAACGCGATATTTTACGAAATATAAATTATTTCGCTGACGCGCGAAGGAATCAACTGGACTGATCATTTTTAAACGAAAATCACAAAAATTAAATTATAAAACGCAATAATATTCACGAATTATTAATAAGACCGTATTACTGATCAAAAAACGATACGCCGATAGCTGTTGAAAATTAATCAAGCTTATTTTTTTAACATGAAACTGCGCGCGCGGTTTATCTACAATAATAATCCAGATAGGAACGCATGCAGAAAAATTTTAGTCTCATTTTAATTTTAAAATATAACGTATGTATCATAAATACGTACATATATTTAGGATTCAAAAATATTCAATTTCAATTTAATACTGTGTTAAAAACTAATTATTCAGATATATTAGTAAATATTAGTAATAAAAAAATTTATGTCTAGTTGATGACGTGTCTCACTCATCTCATTGTGCTGGTTTCACTTTAAAAAGAGAAAAGAGCTTTGAGAGGTTTGCCTTCTCTTTCTAATTTAGCGCTTATTCTGAGATGCGCCATCTACAATAATGATTAAAATGAAGAACACCCAACACAGACTTTCTTAGTCTATGGTCATTGCGCATTCATATACGTATTTCGTTCGATAACATCGTGAAATTCATTTAGATCCGATATTTCACGATGGACAATTTTAAACTGAATATCGGTGGTTATCCCGCCGCATACGATCCTGTGAAACACGGGCCATACGATCCTTCACGCTTCTATGGAAAACGTAAGTTCGTTCATCACATCCTACGAGTGTGGCTTTTCCTTGAACACAAGTTCATAATATTATATAATAACCTTTCTTTATACAGCCGACACTGCCTTCCTTGATCTGAAACTCGGCGAGATCCCCGCCTGGGTCGCGAGACGTCAGAAAAGTCCACAAGCGCTTGCAGGATTGTTTTCACGAGGTATTTATAGAGCAGAAGAAGCCATTTTATATCAGTTAAAAATTGCATAACTTTGATGTGCCGTTCGAAGAACAATATCTGAAAACGATTCGTGTAAGGATCCTCTGTTTTAATGTTTACATTCTGTTTGGTTCACAGCCTTCTGGCGTTGGCAGCATAAATACTTGCAGCCTAGACGAGGTGGCATAGCTCCCTTCTTCCAGATGGTAGTTGCTTCTATGTTTGCGTTTTATGTAATGAATTACAAGAAGATACGTGAGTATATGGAACAATGCGGATAATTAATTTCATTTTTTATGCGAGCACAAATTTAATGTTTTTTTTTTCTTATTTTAGGTCATCACAGACATTACAAGTATCACTAATTGTATTCTTTTAGTGATAGACATTTCCATAGATGATCGGAATAAAAGTAACTTGTGCATCAATTATTCATGAAAAATGTTGAGTTGTTCAGAATGCGTTTCAATAAATATTCGTAGTACGCATAAAAATATGCAATTTGTTATATTGGCTATATTAATTCCCATCTAATATAAAATGTTAATTAAAATATGTGAAATTAGCAAAATTTAATGAAGTTTAATTAAACTAATCCCATATCTTAAAAATTATAATTTAACAGATTTATACAAGTTATGAGACAATAACGTATAATGAATTGATAAAAAAATAGCTCTAAAAAAATGAATTTTGAGAAAGTATATCTCACCCTCCATCACGAAAACTAGAGAAAAATAACTTGATTTCAAATAAAAATACGGATATATAATTCTATATAAATATAATTGTAAAGAAAAAGCTAGTTTTTACATTAACTAGACGTGACAAGTATTTTCTATTTAAAGTAAAATAATAGAAATAATATTTGATACCTACTTATATAATTTTAATAGTTTATATTCATATATTTTTACCATTGCTATATTTACTTTGTTGTGGAAAAAATTATAATTTTGTTCAAATGAAATAAAGTGTTGTAAGTAAGTTTAAAAATATGTATGTTTATCTTCAAATGCGTCATAGATATGCAACAGATATGTCCAAGGTATTCAGGCTGACTAATAAAAAAAAATGTGATAAAACGGTAGTTCATAATTGCTGCATATTACGTCAAAGTTGTTTCTGTCTCTTGAAGTTAGTTGAAACCAATAACAGCGCTCAGCGTTAGTTGAAACAGTTAGTTGAAACCAGCAACAGAGCAGAATTCTTTCCCTTCAACATTTTTCATATAACAGTCCTGTTAATTGTTAGTATAATATTTACATTATAAATTGGTGTAATATTTGTTTTCTTAACGGATTTCTCTTCTGCCAATAGAACTTTTATCTGCTCATTTTTATCACATAAAATGTGTGCACAAAAATAATATAATTTAATATATTATTAATAATAAATTCGAAAAAGGCTGCTATCAGTAGTTGATAAAACCATAAGGAATCATAAATTCTGACATTTTACATTTTTTTTTTGTCTTCTCGTTTCTTTTAAATTCTAACAATTTTAAATACGTACATAACACTTTTTGTTGATTACTTCAACATATCGAGCAACCTAGAAATGGCGACGTGAGCGCATCTAACTTATTACTCGTAAATTAGACTGACTAGACAGAAATTAGTTTTTTGTAAACATAATTAATTCCGGGATCAATTAAATAGTTATAAATAACGCAACACGTTGATTACAACCTAAAGGAATGATCATTATTCTATTATAAGATCATTTTATTATATCGATAAACATTTGTAAAAAACGATATCTGAATCAAAATAAGCAATATTGAATGCATTATCAGCGTAGCCGCAAACGCGCAAACAGTCGTCGCGCATCGAAAACAGCGGACGCGTGCGGCGCGTACCCTCGTCAGACGTGCCGTGCCGTGTCGTCGGCCGTCGTGGCCGTCGTGGCCGTCGTGTAGCTGAGGCTCGTGAAGGCTCGCGCACCACGAGCTATTGAACGGGGAAGGCGGCGATTGGCCGAGCGGCGGCGTGACATGCGCACCGCCGGCCAATGGGAGCGAAAGCAGGGGACAAAACTCAGGTTCCCCAGCAATATGGCTGTCAGTATAAATTTGATGCTTGTAACATGAGTTTCTCTCCGAGAAATTTGACAAGCGGAAGCGTAGTTTCGCGTTACGCGCGGCGTGATGTGACTTTCGCGTGTCCGGCGATGCGGAGACGGCAGCGCGCGTCAATTGAAGCCGGTGCGAGACAGCCAGGACGCCTTTTGCGAAAGCAGGTACGCGCGACGCGCCCTCGTCCCAGGGCCGCCGACCGTCCGCCGCCGTCGGCGGCGGTGGCCGCGCGCCGCTCGTTATGTCCATATTGCGCTCGTGCCGACGCGCCGCGACTCTTCCCCGCGTTCCTCCGCCTCCGGCGTCCGCGCGCCGGCCACCACGCCGGGAGCGTCGTCGCCGAGCGTCGTCCCTCGCCTCGTCCGCGCCACCCCGTTCTCCGTTCTCCGTTCTCCCTGCCTCCCTCGCGCAGTCCTTCGTCTCTCCAGATCGACCCTGTTCCGCTGAGCGTCCCCGAGCGCTGTTCGCAATCACCGCGCAATAATGCTTTATCTAATTTTAACCGTAATTTTACTCTTCCGCTCGGTGATAACGATCTTTGGAATATCGGAAGGGAGCTCGCTCCTGCGTCGGTTCCTGAGAGCTCGTCGTAGCGCTATTGTTAACTTGTATTAATGAGTGTTAAGAGGATCGTGAAAGTTTCATTAATCTTTCTAAGCACACACGGCTGACAGGCTGTAATTACTGTTGTTTTGGTTTAAGGTATTAGATCGTCTATTCAGCAATATAATTCATCGCCATGACGTCAAGGTAAATGTATCATAAGATTATATGTTCCTTGTATTTTTCTTTCTTATATATATTATACTTTGAACATATTAATAAACACAATTATATCTATGCACTATGCTTTAAGTTTGGATACAATCATACTTTTTGGTTAAACAAAAACAATAAAAGTTTATTGTACATGTGCTTCGAACACTTTGTAGAAAACATTTCTTGTAGAGAACATTTCTCAGAAATTCTTTGTTTTATCGAATGTTTTTACACTGTGTCCAAACCTTTGAATGGTGTATAATGAAAGATAAATTTATAGATAAATACTTCCGAAAATTTTTTATTTTCTATTAGTAATTTGTTTATCATACACATATCATGTTTTAATTTTTAGATTGGACAGACTATTCATATTGTTAGAGACTGGAACAAACGCAGTTACGAAAAGGGCAGCTGCGCAACAGTTGGGAGAAGCGCAGAGATTACATCCACATGATCTACACCACTTATTAGCGAGAGTCTCTACTTTGTTAAAATCTCCACAATGGGATACTCGAATATCAGCAGCCCATGCTGTGCAAGCTATACTTGCTCAGGTTCCACCTTGGGACCCACAGCCAAGAGAGAAGGAAGTCTGCACAGGTAATATTAATATCTCATTGAGTAACTTTTACATTTTTAACAAGTAAAAATTTTTTAAATATCTAATTACGTAGATGTTAATATATATGACTGTTTTGAATTAGCAGATGAATCAGAAGTGATTAAACGCAAGACTTCCACTACCAGATTGAATTTAGAATCTTTTGATATGAGCCGAGTTCTAGCTCGTAGTTCACATCTTACTGGCTCTGAAGGTAGCGAATACGACCTAACTATATCAGAGGGGGAACACGTGTCACTTCCCAATCAGCAAGAGAAATTAGCCGCCAAACTAGGCTTTCACCCACGTCTGATGGGCGTTGATGACTTATTTACCGTTGAGGATCTTACTCCGGTCCAGGCACCATGTATGACACAAACTACTACCATACCTGTCGACGAAACTTTGAAATCAGGAGGATTGAGCAGAAGAGAAATGAATAGAGCAAAACGCAAGGTATTATGACATTTTATTTACAATCAATGTTTTATTTGAATTATTGTACAAGCAACTTTAAAAATATTCAGAATCGCTTTGTATTCGTTTTATGTATTTTATTTACAAATTTTTCAACAAGTATTAATTATTTATATGTTATGTAACGTATTTATATGTAACATAGGCGCGTCAATCAGTGACGAAGCAAAGATCACGTGAACCGGATGACCATCGCACTAATGATGACCATTCAAATTCAATGAACGTTCAATCTCCAGTAAATAACATTGGTGAACCACCGATCAAAAAAGTAATATTAGAGGACTCGATCTCATCAGATGCTGGATCAAAGTGCAGCATATCTAGTAACGAGCAAGTGAACGGAGTGCCAGATGGTACTGGATGCTGGCCAGATTCTGTTGTAGACTGGCCTTTAGAATCCTTTGCTGAAAATCTTTGCCAGGATTTATTTAGTCAAAAATGGGAAGTGCGTCATGGAGCAGCAACAGCTTTACGGGAACTCATAAGACTTCATGGTAAAGGTATGTAAATCTGTAATGATATGTATTCTCTGAATAATATTAAATACTAGACGCGCGATAAATGAGCTTGAATACGCAGGAGCGGGCAAGTCCACGGATCAAACCCTGGAAGAGATGCAAGAGAGCCATTATGAATGGGTGATCGACGCCGCCTTACGATTGTTGTGTGTATTGGGGCTTGATCGATTTGGAGATTTCGTGTCTGATCAAGTTGTTGCACCAGTACGAGAAACGTGTGCTCAAGCGTTGGGATCGCTTTTCTTACT